>CM053787.1:357521135-358858635 GCA_028749045.1 Cupressus sempervirens | reverse complement strand
AAATTGCACTTGGTATAGTAGCAAGATTTCAAGAAGACCCTAATGAATCACACTATGCAGCCATAAAGAGAATATTTGGATATTTGAAGGGTATTCTTGATTTTCTCTTGTGGTATGATATATCAAGTGACTTTATTTTATGTTCATATACTTATGTAGATTGGAAAAGAAGTGAGGATGATAAAAAGAGTACACCTAGTGGAGCATTTTTTCTTAGAGAAGATTGGTTTCCTAGCTCAACAAGAAACAAGAATCTATTTCATAGAGAACAATAGAAGTAGAATATGTAGTAGTAGTGTACAATTGTAATCAAATTATGTGGATGGAGTAGATGCTAAAGGATATCAGGGTAGAGTTTATGGAATCTTTTATCATACATTGTAATAACACAATATAGTGAGTATGTCTAATAGTATTTTGTTCAATTCTAAGACTAAGTATGTATCATTTAAGTATCATCTTCTGATAGAAAAATTTGCAAAGAAAGATATCAAATAATCTTTGAGTATGTGAAGATTGAAGATTTTTTTACAAAGCCTTTACCTTAGGGTACATTTTTGTATTTGTAAGGTATGCTTGGGGTTATTCTCCTACCTACCTCAGAATAGATGATGCCAGGAGTGCATCAATCCAATGGTACAAAGCACTATTGTTTATTTGGAGTAATCGGTGATGCTTCCTATATGGAGGAGTATCTGTCATTGAGCATAGTCATTAAGGACTCTTGGTAGCCAGTATGAAATAGTGTCTTTGGACACTTGAGCTGGTTGAAGACTTTGAGAAGATGATTGACATAATGATATCTTTATCATTGATGTCAATGGGGAAGAGATTAATTGAAAAACATCTTTTGGTAGTAAGTGGGAGATGTATATGGAGGAGAAAATGTATGGAGGCAATTTTTTCATGAGATATCAATGTCAAAAGGAGAATTATATCAATGGGAGAGAATGGTGAATGATTGATGTCATCTAGATAAGAATGTTGAAGTGCAAATAAAGAGTTATTCCTATGAACAATTGATGTCATCCATGTAAGACTGAGGAATTACAGATGAAGAGGTGTCCTGGTGAGTTTCAAATTTGATTGATAGAGAGGATTTGAAAAGGGAGTAGCTACAGAGTTTCATTTAGTACTTATGGACATAGATTTTTTTTAAATCTATTTTTCTATTAATACCTAAGAGGGAGATTATTAGCATGAATGATGATGGTATTCCTTTGGGTGAGTATCAAAAGAATTACTAGAATAATTGGAGATATTTTTAGCATGATTCAAATGTTGCATCCATCACTATTTTTGTCATTCATGTCAACATAATATTCTTTATGTAAAGGCAAGTAGAGTAGGAGATAGAGAAAAAGGTCATATGGACTATGTATTGATGATAAGGTCAAGTGTAGTTGAGTATATGTTCAACATTATGCACATGTAGAGAGATGAAGACATGTGATCTATTCTTGATTTATACATGATTAGAGGTTTGAAATATCTAATTTACACCATAGCAGATATAGAAAATGCACTTGGTATAATAGCAATATTTCAAGAAGACCTTAATGAATCATGCTATGCAACCACAAAGAGAATATTCAGATATTTGAAGGGTATTATTGTTTTTCTTCTTGTGGCATGATAGATCAAATGACTTTATTTTATGTTCATATACTGATGCAAATTGGACAAGAAGTATGGATGATAGAAAGAGTACATCTGGTGGAGCATTTTTTCTTAGAGAAGATTGGTTTCTTGGCTCAGCAAGAAACAAGACTCTATTTCATAGAGAACAATAGAAGTATATCATGTAGTGGTAGTGAACAATTGTAATCAAATTATGTGGATGAAGTAGATGCTAAATGATATTGGGATAGAGTTTATGGAATCTTTTATCATCCATTGTGATGACAGAACTATATTGAGTATGTTTAATAATATTTTGTTCAATTCTAAGACTAAGCATGTATCAACTAAGTATCATGTTCTGACAGACAAATTTACAGAGAAATAAATCAAATAAGAGTATGTGAAAATGAAAGAGTAGATTGAAGATATTTTACAAAGCCTTTACCTTAGGGTAAATTTTTGTATTTGTGAGGTATGCTTGGGATTATTCCCCTGCCTACTTCTAAATAGATGATGTAATCACTATTATTTATTTGGACTAAATTTTGATGCTTCCTATATGGAGGAGTATCTATGGTTAAGCATAGTCATTAAGGACTCTTGGTAGCTAGTATGAAATAGTGTCTTTGGACACTTGATCTGGTTGAAGACTTTGAGAAGATGATTGACATAATGATATCTTTATTATTGATGTAAATGGGGAAGAGATTGAATTAAAAAAATCTTTTGGTAGTAAGTGGCAGATGTATATGGAGGAGAGAATGTATGGGGGGATTTTTTCATGAGATATTAATGTCAAAAAGAGAAGTATATCAATGGGAGAGAAGTGTGAACGATTGATGCCATCTAGATAAGAATGTTGAAACACAAATAAAGAGTTATTCCTATGAACAATTGATGTCATCCATGTAAGAATGAGGAAGTATAGATGAAGAGTTGTCCCCATGAGTTTTAGATTTGATTGATAGAGAGGATTTGAAAAGAAATCATCTACAAAGTTTCATTTAGCTTATGGGCTTAGATTTTTTTTAATCTATTTTTCTATCAATACCTAAGAGGAGATTGTGAGCATGAATGATGAAGGTATTTCTTTGGGGAGTATCCTAAGCATTACTAGAACAATTGGAGATATTTTTTGCATGATTCAAATGTTGCATCCATCACTATTTTTGTCATTCATGTGAACATAATATTCTTTATGTAAAGATTAGTAAAGTAGGAGATAGAGAACAAGGTCATATGTACTATGTATTGATGATAAGGTCAAGTGTAGTTGAGTATATGTTCAACATTGTGCACATGTAGAGAGTTGAAGACATGTGATCTATTCTTGATTTATAGAAGTTAGTGTGTAGATAGAGTACTTGAGAAGTTGTTTCTAATTTTTTGATTGTTTGTCCTAATAGGGATAGAATCATGATGACGAAAGTTACACAATGATAGTAGACAACCTGATTATGATGTCAATGAGTGCACAAGGTTCAGGATCACACAGGTGAGAAGTTGTATTTACTGTGATTTGGAAGGGTTTTGTAATTTTAGAAATATCTAATAAATTGTAATATTCTAATGAGGTCCTATTATAATTAATTAAAAAATTATCAAGGCTAACTTAGGAAATTATTTTAAGGATATGGTATAAAGGAATCTTATTTTCCTTGCGGTGAATTATGAAAAATATGTGAGTAAGTCTTAGAAGTATGAATTGTGCAAGTGATATGTAAAGTTTGTAAACGTGTGTAATCAATCAAAGGGATGTGTGATGGAAGTTTGAAGATCTATTATTGATATCTAAGTAGGTACTTGGTGTGGTATTGGCATAGTAAGAGGACATAGAAAGAGCTTGAGTTTCCAAGTTCAATCTCATTTCTATTATTCTCCAAGGAATAATACAGAGAACATTTGGATGGTGAGTTCAGTGATGTTTCCCCTAAAACTATATGGATAGCAGGTCTATCTACCTTCTACAACTCCTAACATGGTTGGCACAACTCCTAATAGGATTGGGATAACTCCTAACAGGGTTGACACAACTCCAAACAAGGTTGGCAGAATTCCTAATAGGGTTGGAATCTCCTAAAAGGGATTCTAAGTCTCCTAATAGGGATTGGTATGTACTAAATGTATTTCATTGGCTCCTAATTGAGTCAATTCTCTTATGAAAAAAAATATGTTAGTAAATCATTTTGTGGGTACCATCCTCACTAGGGTTTTTCCTCTTATCAATGGTTTCACTAGGTAACATATCTAATGTTATTGTATATGTGTATCATCTTATGATTCCTAATAATATTATCCTCATGCTTAAGGTTTAGTAAGGTTGATAAAAGTTATATTTGTATTATAATTGATTCACCACCCCCCCCCCCCCCCACCCCCCCAATCCCTTAGTTATCTTGGTGGACTTTACTTTCTAACATGGTTTGTAAGGAACACTGCATTTATTGGTATGGAGAGGCATTAATGCCATATTCATTGGTCAAAATGGATACTATAAGATCATCATCTTCTTGTGACACTATAAGAGGATTTCTATCAATAACCATAAGTTGACTAATGGAATTGATTTCTATTTCATTGTCCCCTACCTTAGGCTATTTAGCTTTGTCATCCTCTAGGATTCATTAAGTAGGAGAATAAAGAGTTATTTTCTTTGTATTCATCTAATTAGAGATAGCCATTTTCCCAAATCTACAAGCTATATAAGCATTACTTGTGACAATCCATGACCTTCCTAGGATAATAGGATAACCTCTTAAGGTAGTCTTGGGAGATAAAATGACAAATTCAACAAAATATTCCCAAGAATATAAGGTAACCATTATGTCTTCAATCATTCAATTAGGTTTTATAGTGGAGTTGTAAGCAAGTTGAAGGATGGTAGGAGTTTCCTCAAGGCCAATAATATTAAGTTGAGACAACAATTCCCTTGACTTGGCATTAATGGATGCTCCTAACTCAACTAATGCATTATAAAATTGAATTCCATGATAGTTGAATTATCAATAGGAATAGCTATGTCAACAAGCATTTGAGGAAATGGTGGAGTTTTTGGCAAAGGATTAGTTACTAGAGGAGTAGGCATTGGAATAGATTCATCCTTATTTTCAAAAAATATATCATCAGCAGTAATCTCTATGAGGACAAGACCCTTTGGGTGCAGGAAAATTTGTTCCTTACTATAGGTGATTATCATTGAGGGAAATGGAATAGGTCTATTTCTAATTGGATTACTTACTATTAGGATTAGGATTAGGTGAGTAGGAAGATATATTTTGTTGGGTTGACTTGTATTGGCTATAGGAGGAGGAAGTATCGCTTGTTGAGGTGGTGGAAGTATGGCTCATTGGTTAGGCTGATTGTTTAATGACTAAGGTGACTATTGCATGTTACCTTTTGGGGGATTTCATTGATTAATTATCGTCAAGTTTGTTAAGGTTGTTGCCAATTTTAAGAATTTTTCTTCCATTGGTTGTTCTGCCAACTTTTGAAGATTTGCATTGTTGGTTAAAAATGAATTATTCCCATGGATTATTCCACTAGTGTTGAGACTAACTAGACAACTTACTACAAGTTAGAATATTGAAGTCCAGGGTTGAAATTTTTTTGGTTTTTTCATTGACTATTATTATAACAAGAATTATACAAAGGGTCTTGCGACCTACCTTTTTATAGAGCCCAAGGCTAGCATTGAGAAACGCAAGGGACATCATCATTCTCATTAGTTATTCCATTGGTTATTTTGCCAACTTTTGAAGGTTTCCATTGGTGGTTAAAAATGGATTATTGCCATGGATCTAGGTTTGGGACAAACTAGATCATCGCTATTCCTATTAGAATCTTGAGGTCCAGAGTTGAAATGTTTTTGGTTTTTTCACTAACTATTATTATAGAAAGAATTATACAAAGAGTCTTGTGGCATATCTTTTCATAGGACCCAAGGCCAATATTAAGAATAAAAAAGGACATCATCATTCTCATCCATGACATTGAACTCAATTGACATTGGATATGATTCTAGATTAACCATAATTTTGCACTTGCAACTCCTCTTCCTCTCTTTAGATTGTGAACATTACTCTGTGAGAATTGCTTCAGCTTCATCATGCTTCACTTTTGTTTGAATTGTATCCATTTTTGTAGAAACATTATTGATAATATCCTTTTTGAAGTTAGATAGTAGATTGGAAAGCTCTACTTTAGATTCTCTCATACCATTCAACTTACTAGGTGTAGACTTGATGCTTCTTCCTTTCTTGATAGTTTCCCTTGAATAATTAAGGAAATTTGTCTTAATATTTTCTCATCTTCTTTGATTTATATTGCCTCCCACCATGAGTTCTAATTCTTCCATAATGATTGTTCATTCAATTGATGTTGGGTGTTCCTTTGGAGATTTAACATAAACCTAGAGACATGGTCTTCTAGCTTTTCATCATCTTTTTGTGATACTTTAAAAATGTCATCTCTTTTCATATCATATCCACTACAATATTCATTGTATTTAACAAGAAAAAAAGTTTATATTGCACTCCAATCTCCTATGTAACATATACCCCTAACCCCATAAACCATCTTAAGATGACTTCCTTAAGAGCAGATGGAAATAACTTTATCTTGTGACCATCTATTGTATAGTCATGACTCCTACAAATGATGTCAAAGTCAAAAAGAAAGGTCTTAGAGTCTTCAATGATTAAGCCATAGAACTTTGGAAGGGTAAAGACAAGAATATTCTTCACATTATTATTTTCTTGAAGGTGATGAATAGGAAATGGAAATGTAGGTTGTGTCATCTTGGGAAGTGGAAGTGGTACAACTTGTCCTAGTTGATACATGACAAGAGAAAAAGGATTATCCTAGTATTCTAGGGTAGTATACAGCTTATTCAATCCTAATGACTCATCAAATGATGATTAGGTGAGATTTACATAGTAGGATGCAAAGGGATTTTCAAATGGTGGTTGTTCTGCAACACCTTAGTCTCAGGTTTGGGGTATTTTTTCTTAGGATACACAACTTCTTCTATTTTAATGGGTCATTCTGAGGAAGAAAACTCCCAATATGATCTCTTCTTCTATGCATACAAAGTAAATAGGAATGGAACACATTAAATAGGAAAAATGACCCTTCAAAAAGGACGATAACAATGCCAAAAATTATTGGTCAAATGATTAGTCTAGAAACTAGAGCTTCACACTCATGGATTGGACATCCAAAGTAGCATCCAAATGCTTCATTAAAATTATTTAGTTATTGACTATAGATGTAGAATTGAAATGATGTCTACAAAGTATATTCTCTAAACCCTTTTAATTGTCATTTCTAATAAATGGAGACAAGAATGCTTGAATAGAAGTTTTATTCCTAAGTGCAGGTTTAAATAAACTTAATCTAGAATGCAAAAATGAAACTATAGATAAGATTATACATGGTTTGTCTTTTCTATAGGAACAAACAATGGTTATGTTTCTAGTGGATGCAAGAACAATAGAGTTATATCAAACCTTAGGAATAATACAAACTAATCCTACAAACTAAGTTCACTACCCCAAGTGGACCCCCTTGGACAAGTGAAATACTTTAAACTTAGAACGAAGTAGTAAAAAATATTAGTGTCATCTTTATTGATATAAAATCATGAAAAATACAAACTAAAAAATACAAACTCTTAGGAATAAGGTGTCTCAACCTTGGATAATTCCTATTCTTATTATTTGTTTTGTAAATGTACTTTTTGAAAATAATGTAATTAAGTGTGAGTGTATATGTCTAGTTGGCATGTTGATGTCTCACTCCACTTTTATGTGTCAACATCTTGAATTGTGTGTAAGGAGATCATGGTTGAAATGGTTATGATAGATTCCTATGATGCATAAGAGCTATCTCTAGAAGATTTGATGATGGGTGAAGATGTGAAGACATGTGGTAATTGATCATTGAGTACTATACACTTGAGTCTCCATCTAGCATGTGAGGTTTGGGTAATGGTTAAAAAAAACCCTAATATGATTGTTCTTTGAAAGTTGCCCTAAAAGGGAAAGCATATGATATACACATTTTTAGGGTTGTAGTTTGGAGAGTGAGAAAGTATATTGTTGGTATGGTATGTTGCTATTGGATTGATCTTCTATGTCCTAAAAGAACTTGTACTACAAGTGTGTTACAAAACCTTTTGTGTTGAAGATAATTCATTATGTAGGTTTCTAAGGGGTGGGGTTGTTTTATCGAAAGGTTTTTCCCCACTGGCATATCTTTGTGTTTATGTTTTTTCTTCTCTATCTATTTTTTTAATTCTTGGTTGACTGCAATATTATTATTTACATAATATCAAATCTGTAATTGTAAGGATTTAATAGGAATTTGCACAATACTCTCCTTAAGGGATTAGTGTAGGAAACAACACCTGAGTTTCCTTACACAAACTATATTGAATGTTGTTACATAATATAGTCTCCCTTCTACAATATGAAGTGTGAACTCATAGCTTTGTATATAACATCTAAAAGAAACTAGTTTTCTAAATGTAGCCTTAACAATCAAAGATTTACGAGCATTATAAATAAATTACATGAACAGAAAACACATTTTCCTCATTTGAATAGGTCTTCAAAAAATGTAGTGTGTCATAATATTTGGATTTTCACAAGTATTTAATAGTTCTTAGTTGTGTTCACCTGATCTTTAGTTGTTTATCGATACATGGCAATTGCATGATCTTGTCATTACTTCACTTTCTTTTGCTCTTCCTTATGCTTTGCTTTGAATTATTCCAACAATAAAGTAGTACACATGCAATATTTCAAAACACATATTCATTCCAATAACTCATAGAAAATATTAAATTGATAGATTTCTTGCTCAAGGTACTTGGTTGTAGGAACCTACCCATTAAAAGAAAAAAGGAAGAAAATATTTATCTACTAATATATACATATGATTTCACTTATCACATAAATTATGATTATACTATTATATCCATAAGACTATATGATGTCTTCAATCATAGAAAAGTAGAGTTATTATAGGTATATAGAGAATATAGTAGAGATTTATTGAACTTTTAAAAGGAAAAGACCCTGTAATATGACTATATAACCCATAAAACATTTACTATTTCCTAGTTTCATCAAATTATTGGCCTGAAATTTGTTAATCTTCAATATTAATTGAAAGACTTTAAAATTATGATGACTTGAAAAAAGACATATATTTTAAATTTAATAGTGATATCTATTATGTTTTTAGCACCTAGTTTTTATCCTTTGTATTTAGATATATTTTGCTATAGAATTTCGCTAAGACTTTACAATCACCAATGAAGAATATCAACAAATAATTTTCCCCCTTTATTAAAATGTTAAGTAAATATGTTATCATTTTTCTCTAAAGACATACTTTTCTTGATCTATTTCAGTTCTTCTTCCAAGAAAATAGGGTTTCCTATTAATTCAATATAGGAAAAATTGGCTTAGTGGGTTACAAATCACTCCAAGATTATGCACCTATGGATAGTCATTTTCTCCCTATTGGAAGTTAAATTTTCCATTTCCATGTCAATACACCCTCAAGACAAAATTATGATTAATTATATTATTTGATTCTTATAATTATGCAATACTCAACAAAATTGATGAGTGGATGCATGCCTATAATCTTACATCATTTACACATTCATTTGAATGATAGTTAAAGAAAATATCTTAGATTTGTTAGCTTTTATTTCTTTTCAAATTTTTAGATTAGGGTATCCCCACTATAAACTATATTACATTGAAGAAACCTTTTAACATGACAAAATTTATTTGCACTACATGACCTTCAAAGTGCCAATAAAGTTATGTCCACATTCTTTAGATTACCTTAGATTAAACATTAAAATACAGTTACATTGATATTACAATTAAATTTTGACTAAAATTAAATTTCAAGTAGAGATATCTCATACACACTTTCCATATATTTTTCAATATACAAACATATTATTATAATCAACATCCACACATCAATAGTGTTATGTTTAAATATAAAAATATTATCATAATCTCTCCAAAATAAAGATGACGTGTTTGTACATTGCACCCACATATTAATTCTCTTAACGAAGAAAGATTTACAATACTTTATGTTGTAATGTCTTAAAAATATTTTCCATCCTTGCACAGATTTGGGCATCATGAGGAATGGCTTTTATTACTCCTTGCTAAACATGGATCTCCATATGAAATCATTCAATTATTACTTTTATTTTTGCTGATAAATGATCAAGCATCAATCGTCTAACATTATCAACCCCTATAAACTATATTACGTTGAAGTAACTTTTTAAGATGACAATTTGTTGTTTGTACTACATGGCCTCCCATTGCTAATCAAGTCATGTCCACAACCTTCAGAGTACCTTAGATTAAACAATAAACTACAATTATATTTGAATTAAAATTAGATGTCAACTAGAAATATCTCATACAAACTTTACTTCTTCTTTTTTCAATATACAAACATTTAAATATAATCAACATCTACACTTTTATGTTTAAATAATTTTTTTTATCATAGTTTTAAAAAAATGCTAATATCATGAGATATTGTGAGCAAAACTATCAGCCAATATAATCCACAAATAAATTGTAGTTTTTATAATTTTTGGGTCAAAAAATTGCTGAATGAGTCAACTTGAAAAACAAGAAAGTTTTCTAAAATACGTTTAGAGATTTTTCACCTACGATATTTGAACAATATGCCTCAAAGATACCATCACATGGAGCATTGATTGTGAGCTAAACACATAATAGTTTTGCTCTTCAACAAGAAAACATTTTTGGAATTTTAATCTAAATTTGTCTAAGGATGCTAGATTTCATCCTCAATGGATGACTTGGAAAGTCAACATGTAGTAGTCAAATCTCCTCGTATACACATCACTATTATGCTCCTATATACACATCAACATCACTATATATATTTTTATAAAGTTATAAGTTGTAAATTTATATAACTATAAGTTATGAATTGATGATTGTGAGTTTATAGATAAGTTTATAATACAAAAAATTTAAAAGTGTATATCTAATCAATTATAAGACTATATATTTATTCTTAATGCCTAAGTTACCAGATCTCTCCTGCAACCCTCAAAGTCTTGTTCAATTCTATATAAAATTTGGTCCTTGTCAAATTCTCTCCAAATTCTCTTGCAGAGCCACTAATTTGTTGTAATTCAATCAGAGAAACCTAGGTAAAATTTGCAGCAAATTTTGAAGAAATTGTTGTCTAGACCTAGGCTGAATTCCATCTTGGGACATTTTTTTGGACTTTTTTATGTGTTATTTTAAGCTCTCAACCCTATGGTAACCACTAAAAAGACCAAGAAAGGTGTTTATATGTCATTTATGCATTTGTGTATGAAAATGAAAAATCGCTTATAAAAGAAATCTAAATTGACAAAAGGTGACATCTAAATTATGATTATAGATGAATGTCTTTAAATAAATGTGATATCTTTGAATCTGTGACTTCAAATTTGTATCTCAACTTTAGATATAACCAATTCAAAATAGAAATTCAAATAACTGCACTTATCTTTTGACAATTCCTTTCATTCTTAAATGGTCCCCTTGATATGGAAATATGTTCTATGCATGTGACCAAGTAAGTGTATCAAGTTGTATGTGTGGCTAATGATGCAATTAATGTCCTGTTGAATTGAAACATAGATTTGGTGGTGTATTTTGCTATGTTCTATATATACACAAACATACATATTTTTAAAAAACATGTTTTTGTAGGGATGAACCCAAAACCAATCGGAACTTAAGCCCAAAAAAATTAGATGAATTTGGAACCCCATTGGAATCCGAACCAGCAACTTAGCTTAATGGTAATAAGGCAACTTAGCTTAATGGTAATATGCATATACGTTGTTTATTACACCATTTATAAGTTATAGAGAACAAATATATTTATTTGTAATCTTCATAAAATTTATTAATATATATCTATAAAAAATTATGTATTTTCAAATGTTCATAAAAATACTGCCAATCTATTTTTGACAAATTCCAAATTTTTTGAAAAACAATATTGCTAAATCCCAATTTTTCAACCATAATTTTTACCATATATCTTTACAAAATAAAGATGACGTGTTTGTATATTGCATCCACATATTAATACTACTATGATGAAGAAAGAATTACAATACTTTATGTTCTTATCTCTTACAAATATTTTCTATCCTTGCATAGATCTGGGCATCATGGGGAACGGCTTTGCTTATTCCTGCGTACCCATGGATCTACATCTGAAATTGTTCAACTATTGCTTTAGCTTATAAAGAATCAAGCATTAGTCGTCACTCGTGCCACACAAAACCATAAACAGCTCTATTTATTAAACAAGTAGAAGTCCTCCAGTACAACAGTCTAAAACCGGTCCAATACTTTAGCAAACAATCACAAATCAACTAAGACAAGGAAGCTATTCTATGAACGTAGAGCTGGGCACACAATAAAGCAAATTCAATTAACTCAGAGTTGGGCATTTGAATCCTTGAGGAGGAGTCAGTCCACACTGAACAAAAAGTTCAAGAGCAACTGGAAGAACGATGTTGAGGTTGAGAACCTTAGCCCTAATTGTTGTACAAAAACATAGTGCTGCCTCTAACTCTGCAATTCCTTGCAAAAGAGGGCAGCACTTGTTCACAACAGGATCTCCAAGGTGAACATGTGCTAAACCGCTGAGTAGATCAACACAGGCTCCAAGCTTCAATGCATTCAGTGGACATTTTCCGGTTGCTGAGCCAGAAGAGCTACCTCCCGAAGAACCACAGTTATGGCTTCCACAGCCCATTACAGGTCCTACGCTCATTGCCATACCAATCATAAATATGAACAGAATTGCTACAGCTTTGGCCATGTTTACTTGGAATCAAAAGTACAAGCTACGAAGAACTAGAGAAATGAATTCAAGCTTGATGGAAACAGAGTAGAGTATTTGCTATTATATAGGGCAGTGGATGCTACGGCCATGTGTTTGTGTATTGTCTTCTTCTTGTAAGAACAGCAATTGGGTCATGTGTTATCTGGCTATTACACATAGATTAGACATAATTGTGTGAAAAGAAGTATTTATATATGTAGTCCAGTACTGTATTTCTGGACTATACTTCACATGATGCCTTCGTTGCTAATGGTTTTCTACCAAATGTGTTATGTGAGTGGTTTGCAGCCTGATCTGGTTTTGCCAATATCACATGGAAGGTGTTCCCGATTTTGTTTTATATTTAGATAATGGTTAGTTAAGAGAGGTTAAGTATCTAAATGTGAAAGTTTTGGATGCGGTTGGTATATTGGGGAATTATAGATACTGAGAAAATGGTTTTGCCGGATGAATATATTTAATTATTATTATTAATGAAGAATGGTAAAATGCATCTAATATTGTAAAAATATTGGACGATTGAGTTCATGTGATGTATGCTTTTAATAATAGTATATTTTATTTAATGTTTTGGTAACAGGTCAATAGACCTGTACTGTTATTAGATAGAAGAAAACATTAAAGCAATAAGAGTGCTGCTGAGACAGCATAAGGTGCAATGTCATAATGAAACTGTTTTTTAGCACATCAAGAAGATTAAGAAGAGTAGAGATGGCACTGATCAGGGAGATTCAACAATTCAGCCACATTAGGCCCTTCAACTACCACATACCCCTGCTCCAAATTTGTGCCCAGATTCCCAAGGTGATCAGCAATTTGATTTGCCTCTCTATAGTAGTGGGAGACCTTATATGCCTAAAATCTTGGCAGGAGCCTCCAAACTTCTTTAATGACATAGTCAAGGTCCCAAGACACTAAGGAATAAGAGGAAAGAGCAGATATCACAAATTGAGAATCACCTTCGATATGAAGCATCGTGAAACCCATATCCAAAGACATTTTAATACCCTCCAAAAGGGCTTGTGCCTCAGTAATGTTATTGGAAGCATTAGGGATTCTGGAATAAGAAGCCCTTAGTATTCTACCAGAATGATTCCTAATAACATAGTCTACTCCTACTCTACCTGGATTGCCTTGGAGGCCCCATCAAAGTTGAGCTTAACAAAAGAACTAGATGGTGGTTGCCACTTGATTTCACTATTAGTATCCTTCTTGGATCTTTTACCCACTAGAACTCCCTAGAATGGGATATAATTTTGTTTCCAGTTATTTAGGACATAAGAATCGAATGAAGTGAATGTAGAAGATAATTTTTTCATGCTCATGACATAAGAATTGACACACTCAAATATCAAGAATTCTATCAATTCACACACTTTATCCACCTCTAAAGATTCTTTCCTAAAAATCCTCTCATTCTGTCCCACCATATCTCTCAAACAACTAGTGCAGGAACAACCCTCCAAATTGCTGCAAAAAATGATCTCTTATGTAGCAAAGGCCAGCCAATGAACCATTGAGGGAGTGTCCTTTGAATTGGGCTAATCCAAACAAGTTTGTCCATAATTCTGCTTCAACATTCATAGGAAAAATCACAATTGAGAGGGAGGTGACCTACGCCTTCTCTAACTTTCCCACACAAGACACACATAAAATTGTTTGAGATACCCAGTCTCTGGAGTCTATATCCAGTGAGAATATGCTTATGGAGTGCTAGCCAAAGAAATACACTAGCCTTGTGTAGGACTGCATCATGCTAACAAAGGGAAAATCCCCTAGTCTTTGTTGAATAAATACCATTTAGTAAGGAGGAATAACCATCTTTGATTGAATACTTACTACTTTTTTTGAATGACTAGATTAGTTTATCCTCTTCAATGGAAATAAAGATAGACCTCTGATTAAGGATTTTTACTCATTCAGATTTTTCCTCAACTGAGATTACACCATCTGGTATGATTTTCCAGCTAGCCTTGAGACCATCCTCTGAGGCTGAGATACAAAGGTAATCATGAATATTGGTACCCCATAGCCTCTCCAAAGACACTTGAGCAATAGGGAATTTTCCAAGTGAATTAGGGGGATAACCATTCCAAGAGTTTGACCAAAAAAAAGGCTTTGTCACTAGAGTTAGTTACCCAAGAGAGGTAGGGAAGTAAGATCTCCCTACTATTTACCAAGAAATTTCACATTGCAGATCCTATTGGAGGATTTCTCATTGTGAATATTCTCTGTGGAGTATCTAAGTCTAGATATTTAGTTCTAATAATCCTAGCCCAAAGGGCACTTGGTTTCTCTTAGAATTTCCAAGTTAGCTTAGCTCCCAAACTTAGATTCCTATACAACAAGTTATGAATTCCCACCCCACCCAAAGATGAAGGAGTGCACATCACCAGCACTATCTTCTTTTTTTTCATCTAAATTATCTTTTGAAATGAAGTCTCGAAGACATTTCTTAATTGATTCTAGAACCCTCTTAGGGGCAAGAGGGAGTGACATAACATAATTTGGAATATAGAAGAGGACAACCTTAACCAATAAAATCCTCCCAACCAAGAATAGCCATCTTGCCTTCCAAGCAGCAATCCGGTCTTTAATATTTTGTATTATAGAACTCCAATATGCAGCCTTACCTATACCTTGAAAGAAGGGAATGCCCAAATATTTACATGGGGTTTTAGCCACCTCAAAACCTAAACAATTTTGGATACCCCTCATCACCAACCTCTTGATGTTAAAAAAGAAAATTTTGGATTTGGATACATTTAGTTTTTGGCTTGAAGCAGAATAATAGTCATTGATAGTCTCTTTGATAGCCTTAGCCTCCCGAAGATTGCCTTTGCCAAATAATACAGAATCATAAGAAAATATTTTATGAGCCATTTTCTAAGGACTTACATATGGAAATGTCTTCCCATTGCCCCAAGGATCTTTTGTGTTGATTAAACCTACTAAGCCCCTCGACAAGAATGATAAAAAGGAATGGTGAAAGGCAATCACCCTACCTAACTCCTTGTGATGAAGAGAAAAAACCACAAGGCGAGGCATTAACCAATACTGAAAATATTTCTTCCGATATACATTTCATAGTATATTGAATATGGGTAGTGAAGTTACATTTCATAGTACATTAACGATTAGCCATATAATTTTTCTCCTTTTTATAATACTATATTGAATATGGCTAGTGAAGTAGTTTAGAGTAGATTAGCTAGGCAAAGTGGTTAGCATATTTGTCATTGTGTTATTGTTATAGCATTTGTACAAGAGTTCCTTTGAGATGATATATGGTTTACTTCTTCGCCATAAGGTTTGAATTTTTTAGAAGAGCTTAGGACTTAAGCGTATTGTAAATGTCTTAGATGTTAATATTAAATTACATAAATATGTAGAGTATTTTTTCCCAAACTTATTTTCATAGGATTATTAATATTTCATACTAGTGGTTTGTTTTATTTTAATATTGTATTTCTTAACATCTGATACTTTATTTTGTGCTACTCTTTTTTATAAAGTTAATAATTATAAGTGTTTATGTATATTTGAATTTGGTTCATTTATTTGATTTTGAAATGTAGACATATCTAACTTTTAACTTCAACTCAATTGAGATTTTTAATCTAGTAATCTTAAGTTAATTTTATTCTAGTATTTTTATTATGGCTCATTGTGTTATTTTGTGATCTTATATGTTTTTTAATATTTAAGGAGCCAAAAACAAGGGGGTTGGTAAATAACAAAACAATCTCTAAACCATTCATAGTACATCCACAACAACTAGATTACAAACATTTTCACATCCCTTTCACTTAATATCAAAAACATATCCCCCGAACTTGAACAAATCAAACAAGTTCATATCTAACATAACCACTAGATTACTAGTATCTAGATAGTTCCTTCATATAACAGAGTCACACACATAACATTTACATCTTCTTAAAACATAACAACTTAAAGAGTTTTTAAAGTATAATAAAGCCATTATCAACCACCCTAGAGAAATATGAGCTTGAACATTCCAAAAAAACTAGAGCATAGAAAAACAACATTAACAAAATATATAGGATTAAATTTTAGCCCTTTCCTTTCCCTTTCTTGCTAGTAAGGCCTTTGTCCACTCTACCATTAGGAAGCCATGCAATTTCTTCAACTCCAATATTCAAAGACCCTCAACCTCCTTTTTTTGCATGAGCAGCTAGAGCATGTAGGAAACCACATGAGTCACCTTCTCTAAAAATCAAGATTGAGACTTGAAGCAATCATCCAAAATAGAGAGTTGGGCTTTAACCACTTTAATCTCACAATTGGAGACTAGAACACTTACCTACAAAATTCACCATCTCAAAGACTTGCATCACATTGGGGTTAGAAAAAACCTTCTTTTTTTCCTTTTTCTAAGTCTTCACCAGAGAGGTGTTGTTAGAGAGGAGTTAATGAGGCAAATTTTTTATGTGGATTCATTATAGCATTTAACTATTGATTTTTTTGGTCCTTTTTTGTAATACTTAACATAAGATTTAATTTTAAATTTATTTTATTCTATAAACTTCAAGTTCAATTTGATTGTGGTGCATATCATTTTATTCCTTTAGTTTTATGTTCCATTTCTTAAAATTAAATAGCTTATGATACTCCTTTTTATATAGTTAATCATTAAAAGTGTTTGCATATATTTGAATGCTTTTCATTCATTAGGTATTGGAGCATGGCTAAATTGACAAAGGGAATTAATTATGTATTGATGCAACCCATATAAAATTATTTGATTGTAACTATTTGGTTGTAACTAGTTGTGTTATTTTTTGACCAAGCTATATGTTATAGCCAATGAAAAAAATATTGTTGAAGTTTCATTATATCCTCCAACTAATTACCATCTTTTATGCCCATTCATTGTATTCCTTAACCTTTTTTTTTTCTAGCTTTTTTTTAATAAACTTTAAGTTCAATTTTAAAAATCGTGAATATCTAAAAAATTCAACCTCTTCATATATTTTGTAAACACTCTACTTATGTCAATATGGTTAAGCACCAACACTTTGTTTTAATGTTTATCAATTTATGGTTGTATATTTTAAAAATTCTATTTGAAAAAACAAGAAATTATAGAGGCTTATGCTTTTTGTTTAGCCATTGTATAAATGATGAGTATTCTATTTTCTTTTTGACATTGATAAATCTATAATGATTGGGATACATTTTTAGTCATATTATTGGAAATATAATTTTTAATAATAGATAAGTACATTAGGTCTTTTGATCTACATCCTACTTAGAAGGACCATTGGTAGAAGGAAAAGTTGAGTTTGTTGTTATTAATGTAGATATAGTTGATGGGAATCATAACATTCTTATGTTTTAACAAATATTTTAATACATGTCTCATGAGTTCACAACATATAGATAAATCAAACTAGCACAACCTTATGGTTGGGAAATATGGAAAATATTTTTAGGACATATGCCATAATATATGTATATTATTTTGTTATTTTTTCTCATTTTTCATAAAAATATAGATTTGTAATTTTATGCAAGAAAAATCACTAATGACATATTTTATGGTCCTTATTGACTTATTTATAAAACAAATGAGTGGATAAAATAATGTGTTTGAATCACTTTACTAATAAAAAACTAAGTAGTGTTTGGAAATATGATTTTTCTCTCATGGTTTCACTCCTAATTCTAGAGATATATATTCTTAGGGCACTAAAAAGCTCCTAACAATTTTTCATTGGTCAAAAGGCAAATTCATTTAATTTTAAATAGGTCTACATAAGTAGTAATGATTGTGAAATGTCATATTAAGTGGATAGAAGAAATATTTGGAGGACATGGGGTTCCAAAATAAAAATGAATACATTTTATAATTTACTGTTTTAGAAATGAAGATTTTAGACTTTATAATGTTTTTTTATGTGGGTAAAGGGTAGATCTTTGGAAATAAAAATCTATCTACACTCCTCTACTAATTTTGATACTATTAAAATTATATTATCTTCAAATCATTTAAGTTTATTATATTATTTTGTAACTTCAATTAAAAAAAAAAAGTATATATCCTTCTCTTACCATCAAAAACTTAGACTACTTTCATTTGAGACCTTTAAGCCCTATGTAATATGGTTCAGTACATTATGACCTCCTTTGGCATTAAATTATTTAAATATAACTCCCTTCTTCTTCCAACCTTTCTCAAAATTCTATATTGGAATCAATTAATATGCATGTCTTATCGTTTATTCCTCCTATCACATAAATCATGCTTTAAATGTACTTTTTACTATTTCCCCTACACATGTCATCATTTTTTGATGATTTTGTTGTTGGGAGGTTGGTGCCTCTATCCAACATAGACTAAAATATTTGTGGTATATTCTTAACTGCCTCTCATGGATCCTTGTCCTTGGATGTTGTAGCATTCATTGATAGCTCAAGCTTTTGATGTAATGGCATCATTCATTCCAACAAGTGGTATCAGAGTGTTGGGTTATGAGTTCAAATCCCTTGGGTCATGTTGGGTGGATTAGTGGGAGGTCAACTCCTCCATCTCCTCTAGGTTAGTTCCTTTGTCCATGATAGACCGATGGATTTGTGGCATGTGCTTCATCACCTCCCATGGATTCTTGTCTCTAGTCATTGTAACATTAATTGATAGGTCAAGATTTTGATGTAACAATAGAAATGATTCCAAAATATTTATTAGACTTGGATCCCTTTTTTGTACTTTATCACATCAAAGTTAGGGATGAGGTAATCCCTTACATAGGATAATGGACAAGTTCATGTTTCCTTACCCAGGGTAAGGTACAATGTTTTACCTTACCTAGGTGATAAGGGATGAGGTTGTCCCTTTCTTAGGTATTTTTCTAGAATGAATTTGAGGCTTGTTGTCAAATATTTTTTTCCTACTATCTTGAGTTTTCCTTTCTTGGGGTTTTCTCTAAAATCACTATAAAAGAAGGCTTTATCTCCTCATATTTTAAACAAGGTACATCATACACATGCAAGAAATCTATTCTTAAGATCTCAAGGTGCATTCAAGGAGTTTACATTCAAATAATAAATCAAGACATCTATTCAAGAAATCAAGACTTTCATGCATTCAATTTCTCCCATCTGTTGTTGAGGCATATTACAAGCATCTACAAACATGACTTCTTGTCTTACATGATGGTGTAGGAGCATCATAAATGATCATGAAAAATTACATTAAATTTTTTGATGTATGGTCATTAGGAGGATGTCTTAATATGATTTTAGTATGTTGTAGTCAATTCATTGTGATGAAGTCATTTTTTTGTGTTTATCAAAATAAGACATTATTTTCTAATTGTTCAAACTAAGTCAATGTCATTCAAATGTCAATTATGCATCATTTTTTTTCTAGGCATGGAATTATATATCTTTACATATTTCTTGCACCTTTTGGTCACATTTGAATAGGACATAAATGGGTTTTAGTTGGAAATGCAAAAATGTTGCAAAATGTAACTTTTGCAAGCTTTTGTATTTTTATAGATGTTCAATAGTAAAGATGAGTTTTCATAATTTGGAGATACATCACTAAATACAGATATTCATATTTTACATTTTTATAATACCAATGGATCTCATCAAAAAAGTTTATAAATATTTGGATGACTATAGTCTGGTAATTTCCATACTATTAGAGCATGTGAGTGTTGATTTTACTTTGTATTGAATACATTTGACTTTTTTGATTAATGAAAGTTGTTTGAGGATATTATATATTATATGTTAGACATTTTTAGATAGTTCCTATAACCCTAACTGATATTAATAAAGGATTGAAATTGTAAAGTTAAAAAGATAAGGAATAAGTGTGTGTTGTTGAACTAAACATGGTGATTGATGAGAAAAGATATTGTTTGGTGGAAGCATACTGAACATGTGTTAAGGAAATAAGTTTGCATTAGTATCATCAAGCAAGTGTTTTCAAACAAATAATGTTAGACGAATGAGAAATCTTAGCCGAGGAAATTAAGGTGTTATGTGAAGAAAGAATACGGGTTGATAGACATTAACAATTTTAGTAAAATTCATTGGAGGATGACACAAGTAAGAATCTAGGATGATCTAGAAGATTCTTAGTAAGAAATAATGTTTGAACTAGAGAAAGCAATAGGTGAAAATGGTTAAGTACATATAAATGATGAAGATAGTTTGAGATCCAAGAAAAGTTCAATTTTTATTGTGAATTACAATAGATACAACACACAGAATATTTTTTTGAGGTACAAATTTAATGTGTAGAAGCTGAGATGTGGTTGAATGGATAAGAGGAGATCGAGAAAACCCTAATGAATATGATTAAGTGGAAAAAATCACCTATGTAAATGATGAGCAAGAATATTGATGTTTTTGATAGTTGAATGAGTACAAAGGGTAAATTAAGAAGAATAGAGTTGAAGTAAAGTGTGAATCAAGTGAATGAAACCAAATTCGATGGAGTACATGTGTATTGATTAGCCAACAAAGAAGAGTGTGAAGAAGTCAAGGAGAAGGAAGGAGATTTGAACAAGAACATGTAGTTATTATTTCTAAAACTCATCACTATTATTTTTTAACCATTATAGAATAAAATCTCTTAATCAAGTGAATTTTACACTCCTATTTGTAAATTGAATAAGCTCTGCAATTGACTACTCATTGGTGCAGGGCACCCTAGAAAATTTCTACAAGTCTTCATGTTCTTAGCAAGTTTTTATTGTAATAAAAGATTTATTTTTCATCCTATTGCTTGTGTTTTTTTCTTTTGATCCCCTTGTTCGGTCAAGGGCTCTAAGATTCATGTTTATAAACTTTGAGTGCCTTAGGCCATGAGATCTAATCAAGTTTTCTTATAGGAGTTTGGATCTAGTATGTCTTGTGTTAAGAGTTTTTGATAGGAGTTTTTCATTGAGAAACTTATTTGTTTTCAAATAATTAATTTTTATTTATCCATTTTCTACTTGTTAGGAGGTTCACTTTTCCATAATGTTGAACTTTATATTCCTATAATGTTGATCTTGCGATGACAACATTTTGTTTTATGAAAGCAATTATGTATCTTTCAAAAACGAATTGTTTTAGTTGTTTCCAATGGTCAAAACTCCTTCAGGATGGATGGAACATTTTTTAGAAATCCTATTCAGGATTCTCAAGTCTTTTTCCACTGGGTTGGAATTTTTTGGATGATTTTTATGTATGAGCAAAGTCACTTTATCAAAAAAATAAAAAATTGAGAATTGTTTCTATGTGTACAATTTGTGTATGGGTTAGATAGTGTACATAATATATATGGATGGATATATATCTGAATGAGATTTCATTTTAATCTGATTTGAGAGATTTTCATTTAGTTTGGTGGAAGTTAGAGGTGTTTTGCTCAAAATAGTCTAAAACCCTCATTTTGGGAGGCTGCAATAAAGAATGGATCATATCTTACAACTCCATGGATAAAATTATTATTTCTTTTGTATTTTGTTAGTTATAACCATCTGCTATATGATTTTAAATGAAAAATTTCTCAAGATTCTATTTGGCATGGTTTTAAGTGAGCCCTAGGCTGACTATCTCTATGTATTTAGTTCGTCAAAATAGTGGAAAAGGAAGAAACTGGATGAAATGATCTAATGGACCTATCTACTTGTGCAAGAAAAAATTAATAAAATAAATACATAAATTAAAAACCTTGGTTCATACCTATACACCCATCATTGATTATGTGTAGTGTTGATCAAGCCTAATTTAGCTGATTTGGCTTGTGAGCATTGTGAGGGTTTAGTGTTGCAACAGTAGGTTGAAGGCCTATGCCTTTGGGAGTTAATCAAACATTGAAAAAGGTATTTTAATTGAAATTTTTTTTGTCAGGTCCTTTGGAGAAATAATAAGTTATCATCCATCTTGTTGTTTAGGAGACCAAGTAGTCTAGTAGGTCTAATACTGTATTTTGGTGTTATGGGTTTTAGAGAGACTAACCAATTGTGGATTTTATGTTGTGAGGGGTCCTTTGAAGTGTTTCAAAAATAATTTTTGGAAAAGGGAGTGATTTTTTTGTTTTTCTCTATTCAATCCAAATTGGCATAGCATCTTTTGAAGTCAAGTTTGAAAGTAAGAACTTTTGATTCCCATGTTATTTGGGTTTGACCTTGGATAGGTCTTAGGATTTGATTTGAGAGATTTTACTAACTATTTTAAGGTATGGATATGGTAGGACTATTTTTTTTCTTAACCTTGTGAGCCCATTATTACCCTAAAGCTACATAACTCTACATCACTCATTGTGGTTTTAACACTAGAAAAATTAGCCCCCCTAACTAGGGGGTATACTCAAACCTTTGGATGTTTATCTCCAAGGGGCTTCATCAAGATGATGGGGGATTTTGGGAGATAGGAGGTTGATTTTTTAGGAGTCCCCTATTTTGTCAAAGAAGCTAGCTTTTCTTCTTAATACTGGTCCCAAATTTAGTCTAGAGAAGGATGTAGATATGGTTATCCCAAAGTAGAGATGGAAAGGGGAATTGGTGGGATATTTTGACCTCCATTCCTTACGTGAGAATCTCACATTTGTATCCCGTGGGGATAACATGCCAAATATTCTTCTACTAGATTTAATGGTTGACAATATAATGAAAGGTTTTTGTCTAAGCCTAGTTGGTAGGTTCCTACCCTTTAGACCAACCATGTAAATGGTGAGAAAATGGGTTTCTAAAAGATGGAAACTGAAGGGTTCTATCAAGGTTTTCAAAATGGTAGGATCTCTACTTATATTTAAATTTTTGAATGAGGAAGATAGAAACTAGGTCTTTGTGGGAACATGGAGGTTTAGCTAGCATAATTTGGTTTTACCTAAATGAAAAGTTTGCTTCAACCCTAGTGTTGATCGTCAAAGGATGGCCCCACTATGGATTAGGCTACTTGGTCTACCTTTCAATTTTTGGGATGAAAATTTTATTAAATAGATTGGGGATTCCATTGGTCACTTCATTAAGGTGGATGTGGTCACCCTTCACAAGTATGTGTTAGGATTTTATAGGCTTTGTATGAATGTAGTGGTGAACAATACCCTTCCAAGAAGTATTTCCTTAAAGTCTAAATGGGGGACTTGGAGGAAAGTTATCAATTAAGAAAATGTTGATCTATGTTGTGAAAGGTGTTGTAAATATGACCATGTGGTCATAGAATGTAAAACCCATGCAAATATGGGAGAAAGTGACAAAGAGAAGGAACCTTCTGATAAAGGGAGTGCATCAAAAGATACCCAAGTGGTTCATTGGGAAAAATATAGAGTGACAAAGGGAAAAAAGTTGTCAAGGGAGAGAATTTAATGATGCCCATGGGTGCTCCTTAGAGTCGAGCCATATCCCTACCCTCCCGTCATTGAAACAAAAATAAATCCAGACCATCTAGATAATGGATCCCACAACCATAGAGCATTTATGGAAGATTTTTCCTATAATGGAGAAAAATAGAAAATACTAGAGAATATTTTGAGGACATCAAATTTTGAGTGGATATTGTACTGTGAAGGCACTCTCGATCTCCTACTCTAAAGAAACCAAAAAACCCAATACAGTGTGGATTGAGGATGAGCATAAGGAAGGCACATACATGGAAACATGGATGACTTGTTCATGTTAGCTTAAAGAATAAATTTGACAACTGAGTGTCAATACACTTAACCATTTTTTCGACTAAACAATGCCGAACAAAGAGTAGGTGCCGAGTAATATGAAGTACTAAGCTATATCAGGTGTCGAGTAACAGTAGGTGTCGAGTGTCAACAAGTTTTGAGTGTTAACAGGTGTCAAGTGTTAACAAATGCCGAGTGTTAACAAGTGCTGAGTGTTAATAGGTGCCGAGTGTTAACAAGTGTCGAGTGTTAACAGGTGTCGAGTGTTAACAAGTGCCAAGTAATAGTAGGTGCCAAGTGATACAATTTTGTTTAGGTGCTGAGCTATCTAGGAAACAACATGTGCCAAGCATTAGCAATGCTTCAGGAGCTTAGTAACTCAGAATATCAGCATAAGAGTTTGTAATTGCACAAGCTATGATGCAAACAGTTTTTGCAGCCGACATAAGGAAAATCTCGAAGGATTTAATGATGAGATCAAATCTTTTATCTTTCCTATGCAATCTACATGCAGCCAATAAGAAAAATGATAAAGGCATGAAACCAATCAGTAAAAGACAAGTATTGAGTGGGAAATTGAGATTCAATGTGGATCGTAGATCCATATCTAACCTCAAGTCTTTGAATTCTTTATAAGGAAGACAAAATTTCATTGTAAAGATAATATGAGAAGACATACAAGGGTGCACAAGAAAATCTACTTTCAGAAGGGAGGGTTATCATATTACAAAAGGATCAAGATCAGAGAAAGCAGAAAAGGTGCTTGCATTCAGCAATCAAGGATTGTAATCTATCAAGTTCATACCTAATACTTTCTAGCAATTTTATTAGAATGAAAATCCTATGGTGATAGGTTAGCTTAACAGCTATTTTGTAGATCCTTTAATTAGGTGATTAAAATCCTTTAACAAGGTGACACTTCATGTTAAGTGTTTGTAAAGCCTTAAACCAGGTCACTATTGATACAGTGTAAAGCCTTTAATAGGGTAGACCATCAAAAGTGGTTGAACAATATTGCTGCAGTAATTTTTGTGGGTACCATCCCCACCCTAGTTTTACCTTCTTATTCCTGAAGGGTTTCTGGGTTACCAAATTCTAGTGTTATGAGTTGTTGATGCATGTGTTTAGTTTCATATTTGTTTGATGTATTTACATGTATGCAATTTACTTGCAGTTAAAAGTTTTATTGGCTAAAGTGTGATACTTATGATTCACCCCCCCCTCCCCCCCCCCCCTCCCCTCTCATTAGTACTGTTTCCATATTTGAATATTCCAACAATTGGTACCAGAGCTAATCCAAGTTCTCACAAGGAAAAGCCTAATAGCTTGGAGGAAAAGATCTAAAGATGGAAGCTTTCAAACTTGGAAAGATCATTGAAAATCAGGTGATAGATGTGCAACTTGCTCTACATAGCTTGGAGGAATTTAGAAACAAGTTGAAAAATTCATTAAAAAAAAGGAAGGATCTAGCCATAGCCGAAAATGAGATAAACTACAAAGAGATTGATACCACCAACATATTTTCCAACAGAGACACTAAAGAGTTTGATGCAGCAATTGCAGAATTGATGGAGAAAAACAAAGCTCAAATAGAGGAGATAAGATCTCTCAAGATGGAACATGAATCATAGGCCATAATAATATGTGAAATTACTGAACAAAAGAAAAGAGCAATTGATGATAAGGTCATGATGGAAAATGACAAAAGAAATCTTGCAAATAGACTTGAAGAAAAATGTACTGAATTGACAAGGATCTCAAACATGCAGATGGATACACTTGCCCAAATGATGAACCTTCATCATGAACTCAATGTGAAAGATATTGAGATCTCTACTTTGAAGATGTAAAATGAAAAAATGCAGAATGAATTGAACACAGAAAGAGAGGTGGTAGAGAATCTCAACAAGTCAAGTGAAGCCATCAAATATTTTGAGCAATTACTGAAATCCCCAAGATCAACCCATGATACATCAGGACTTGGATAGAATAGCGCTAAATTTGGAGAATCATCAAAGAGTGCAGAACAAAGAAGTGATAAAGGTAAAGATGTTAAACCTACATGTCATTTCTATGGAAAGAAAGGAAATACATCTAATGTATGTAGAAGCAAGAATGCCCATCAACATGATAAACCTAAAAGTATAAACCATTGCCATAGATGCAAGAAACAAGGTCATCAAGCATATGAATGCAGAACTAAAACTACTAAGACATCAAGATTTGATGGACATTGTTATAATTGCAAAAAGTATGGACATAGAGCTTTTGAATGTAGATCAAAGCCTATGTGGACATTAAATCAACCAGCAAAGACATTAAACCATGAATTTTGGGATTACAACACCAGGTACAGTTGTCACTATTGTCAAGAATATGGACATATACCATAGAACTTCATAAGAACACATTTTAGAGGGAACTACAAAAGATGGTTGAGTCAAACTACATGTTTCAGTTGCTTAAAAACTGGTCATGATAGCAGGAATTGCCCAACAAGGTCAAAGGCATCAAGTTCTGAGTTCAGCAATGGAAAGGCAAAGATAGATGTTGGACATATCAAAAGTGAAATGAATAAGACATGGAAGAAGAAAGATGAGTATAGCACATCAAGTGCAGAGATCACTTCACCTAATAGGTCAAGTGATCACACTTCATCAAATTAAGCAAGAATAAGTGTGTGGGATTGATAAACCAAGTTACATCATAAATCAATCCCAAGACATAGAAGAACTACAAAGAAGAAATCAGCATAAGCAAAGATGCTAAGTCAAATTGAGAACTTTACAAGATCTGTCAAAGTTGTCTTCAGGTGTCGAGTTGCTAACAGTGAAGGAGTTGATAGATGATGCTGAGCTATGAAATATCAATAGGAGTCGAGCTTGAAGTGAAACACAATGGGTTCCGAGTCATGTTGAAACCCTTCAGGTGTCGAGTAGACAATTGGCAGCGCACTAAGCATTAATTACTCTGTTTTGAAGGGTACATAAATTCAATTTTTGATCATTTTCCCACCATTCAAATGAGAAGAAAAGTCAAAAAGAGTGGACAAGATCAAGATCAGCTTAGAAGCCATTTGTGAAGATTTCAACAATGATTCAGGACAAGTTTCATTGATTTGAGGTATTTTACTTAAGTGTTGAGCTACGTAGAATTTATAAACTTGTTTAAATCGTAAACCCTAGTTTGGAAAACAATGGCATCTGAGTCAGGAACCACTAAGGGTAGAGAGTCATGAGATACAACTAGTCAGCAATGAACTTAAACAACCTAAATTTAAGCCCATTCCAGAAGTAGCATACAAGAATGATCCTACAGGTGCATTATCAGTTATTCTAGATAAAGTTGTTATGGTCCAAGATGTTCATAGATGTTATAACTACAAAATTGGAGCCATAGGAGATTTAGAAATCTATAATGCATATGACAAACTATGTGAGAACAAAAGACTGAAAGATGAGTTCTCAATAATAGAAAGAAAAGGATTAACCAAAACCCTAGAATTTCTGATTGTTTTCAAAACTGAATGGGTACGAATAGTTTTGAGCATAATACATGATGGAGCTTTTTGGTTAGAGTCAGGGCCAGTAAAATTCACCAAGAAAACTGTTCATAGGGTTACTGGTATTCCAACCCTAGATCGGCCAAAGACCCTGCGAAGTGACAAAAGGGAAGTAATAGAGAAAAACATAGGTGATAAATGGAACAATAGAGGAATGACTATCTACACAGTCACAGATCCCCTACTAGATTTTACTGTGAGAATCATTTCACACAAATTCTATCAATCAAGCAGGTTAAACAGTGTACCTTGTCTAGCAGTTGATGTTGCATACAAGATAATAACAAAGGATCACACTTATGATCTAGCAGAGCTCATGTTTCAACAGATTAATGAAAATCTTGGAGCTATAAGGAAGAGCAAGGGAGCTCAATGCAAATTTGGATCAGTTTTGATGTGCATATTTTTCTATCTGATGAAAGAATTCCCTTCTATGGGTAAGGCAAGATGGAGTCCAGACAAAACAATTTTTGAACAAATCAATGGATACATTGAACAGATGGGTGAAAATTTTGATGCCCAAATGATTAGTTACTTTGAGGACTTCAAAAATTCCATGAAACAAAGAATGAGGATTCCAGTCTCATTGATTGAGAAATATGAAAAGGACATTTTTTTTCTTGTAGATATAGATTATAGATATATACAAGCAGTTATACCTAGAGTAAGATGGCTTAGGCCACTAGGTTATGAACTTGATATTGATCAAGCTTCAGCAGTGATAACAACCCTCCTTGCAAAAGAAGCTGATAAAAATGAAAAAGCTTTTGGAACCTATGAAATTCTTAAATCAAGGGCGATAACAAATTTGAAGATTGCTTTTGCAGTAAAGAAGAAAGAAAAAATGGTGAGACAAATGAAGAGAAAATTTGGTGTTGAAGAAGAAGGAATAGCAGAAGAGGAAGGAGAAGACATTGAAGAAGAGGGAGATAAACCTCAAGGTCTGACTCAAGGGTTAGGAGAAGATAAAGAGGAAAGTGTTGAGGAAGAAGAAGCTGAGGAAGCACCAGTTAAAAGAAAAGACACAACTCCTCCTGCTCCTCAATCCAAGGGGAAGAAAGTAGCTACTCCTGCACCAAAGAGACCTACCACAAGGGTTGCAGCACAAAAAGCCCAAGAGGAGGCAAAAGGAAAGAAGAAAGACTTAAAGAAGACTACTGCCGAGTCTAAGAAAATAAAATTTATTTCCCAGCCTGAAACAGATGAGGAGAAGATAGAGTCAGAGGACAACAGTCAATTTCAAGTGGTAAGACACAAACCTCAGACCGTTGTTGATAAATTATGTTCAAAAATTAGGAATGATGATTTGAAAGGTTTAAAGAACCTGAATTTTTCTAAGCTCACCAAAGAAGAGAAAAATAAATTAGAGGAATCTGTGTATGCTATGATGGCTGAATATAAGCACACACCTCTAGAATTAGATGAATCTATGCCAAAGAATTGTATAAAATTGTAAAGGATAAATGGAATTTTTGTTTCCAAATGGAAAAGGAGATAAGGGAGTCAACATTAGCTATATTGTTGCCTGATTTGACTAAAGATCAAGTAACAAATGCAATAAAAAGGCATAGTAATAGATTCACTCCCAAGCATAGAGCATTCAGCATATTACAGAATAAAATTGAAGAGGTAGTTACAAAATCCACAAGATTGTGGAAAATAGTTTACAAGAAAATAGAAGATGTGTATAATGAAGAATATAAGGCAGAGGCAAGTGCCAAGATAAGGGAAAAGAAGGTGTTAGGAACCAAAGAAAAAGAGAAAGAACAAGTGGAGAAGAAGAGTAAAGAAGAAAAGGAAGAAAAGGCACATACAGAGGAGAAAGAGGAAGAGAAAGATACAGCTGAGCCACAAGATCAAAGTATGCAAGACACACAGGTATCACCTCCTAGTCCTCCTCATGCCACCATCACACCTGCAGATATTATAAAAATAAAAGATGTTACAAACACTTCAAATCCAAACATCAATCCATTATCTGCAAAGGATTTAGAAATCCTTGACCAATCATCACTAGTAGCAAAATTAAGGTCAAATCCTGTATTGGTCATTGTTGATGAATTACAGAATCTAGAAGTTAAAACAAAGATAGTCAAGGTAAAAGCACAAGTGCCACCCTCGACCATACAAACTACTGGTATTCTATTTCTTCCACCACCACCTCCACCAAGTGTAGTCACTTATACACTTCAAATGCTGAGTACAGTAGCAGGGGAAATAAAAGAAACACCTGAACAACCAACAAGTTCAACCCCACCTAGCGATCATAAAAGGGATACTCAAGTTGAAGAAAAAGATGAGACAAAGAAGAAGGAGGAGACTGCAATACAAACACGGGTTGCATTACCAAAATCTGGTACTCCAACACAGACTCTTCAGCCGCCGAGCATAGATGGGTTACAGCTACAAATCAAGACACCAGGTTCGAGCTCATCAAAGGAAGTTAGGAAACTTCACTATGGAGTTCCTGAGCTTGATGAAGAAATAAAGATCCCATATTAATTAATCTAGCACTCTTACTAAAGAAAAGATCAATGAAATTCAGAGTGCATTGGATAGAAGAAGGAGACAAGAAGCACTAAGAAAAGAACACAAGCATAAGCTTACTTTGAATGAAATCAAAGACATATTCACAGAAGCTTTCTACTTACAATCTCCAGATGAGTCAAGACCAATTATAGAGCAACTAACTGATATAGTCGACCAGGTGACTAGTGAAGACCAGGAAACAAATTCCAGATTGCTCTAATGGTCTGAAAGGAAGTTCCAAGGCAAGGTAAATAGTAAAATATCCAGTGATATAGCACTATCACAAGAAGAACTGGCAAAGAAAATTAAAATAGTTAAAACTGTACTAGGAAACATCTTTTCCCTGTACAAAAAGTTGTGTGATTTTCCCACATTCACATAGGACACTAGCCAGAAAATACTAAGCTTGGAAAACAATCTGAAGATTTCTAGCATGCAACTCCCCACAAATCTAGCTCAGAGTGAGAAGCATTTTTCCCAATCGCTTCACACACAAAGAGAGTTAGATGTCTTAGTAGTAGAGGAGGCAACCAAAAAAGCTAAATTGATGCAAATTCAATCATCAATAACTCCTCATTTGGAACTACTTCACAAGGACCAAATAAATGCAGAGACAGTCCTCAAGAAAGACCCCAATCTTTCTTCATCTGATGGACTTGTACACCTAGCAGAAGAGATTGCCATTCAACATAAGACATTGGATGTCGCACTAGCAAATTGGGATGCAGCTCTGAAGGTACTCCTTGAAGTAAATAGTACATTTTTGGACAAGTATGGCATTTCCTTGTAAGACCCTTGACATAAGTGTCAAAAAGGGGAAGAATAAGTATGGGGGAGTAATAAGAAGAGATTAAGTATGGGAGAGTTAAGTACAAGAATGAAATGATAAGTATGATACAAGGGGGAAATAGCAAATTTTGGGAGCAAATTTTGAGATAGCAAATTTTGATCAGTCAAAATGCAGAAACAGGACAGAACTCACTGAGTGTACATACAGGATCAACTAATAAGGAGTCATAAGGATCTTAGTTAAGTGTTTTTGCCACTCATGTCAAAGGGGGAGATTGTTAGCTTAAAGAATAAATTTGACAACTGAGTGTCAATACACGTAACCATTTTTTCCACTAAACAATGCCGAACAAAGAGTAGGTTCCGAGTAATATGAAGTGCTGAGCTATATCAAGTGCCGAGTGTCAACAAGTGCCAAGTGTTAACAGGTGCCGAGTGTTAACAAGTGCCAAGTGTTAACAAGTGTCGAGTGTTAACAGGTGCCGAGTGTTAACAAGTGTCGAGTGTTAACAGGTGTCGAGTGTTAACAAGTGCTGAGTAATAGTAGGTGCCGAGTGATACAATTTTGTTTAGGTGCTGAGCTATCTAGGAAACAACATGTGCCAAGCATTAGCAATGCTTCAGGAGCCGAGTAACTCAGAATATCAGCATAAGAGTTTGTAATTGCACAAACTATGATGCAAACAGTTTTTGCAGCCAACATAAGGAAAATCTCAAAGGATTTAATGATGAGATCAAATCTTTTATCTTTCCTATGCAATCTAAATGCAGCCAATAAGAAAAATGATAAAGGCATGCAACCAATCAGTAAAAGACAAGTATTGAGTGGGAAATTGAGATTCAATGTGGATCGTAGATCCATATCTAACCCTAAGTCTTTGAAGTCTTTATAAGGAAGATGAAATTTCATTGTAAAGATAATATGAGAAGACATACAAGGGTGCACAAGGAAATCTACTTTTAGAAGTGAGGGTTATCAAATCACAAAAGGATCAAGATCAGAGAAAGCAGAAAAGGTGCCTACCTTCAGCAATCAAGGATTGTAATCTATCAGGTTCATTATACCTAATACTTGCTAGCAATTGTATTAGAATAAAAATCCTATGGTGATAGGTTAGCTTAACAGCTATTTTGTAGATCCTTTAATTAGGTGATTAAAATCCTTTAACATGGTGACACTTCATGTTAAGTGTTTGTAAAGCCTTTAACTAGGTCACTATTGATACAATGTAAAGCCTTTAACAGGGCAGACCATTAGAAGTGGTTGAACAATATTGCTGTAGTAATTTTTGTGGGTACCATCCCCAACTCTTTCCATATTTGAATATTCCAACAGTTCATCTCTACTAGGTACCTTAATGGTGTCCCTCCCATGTTTGGAGGACTAATTTAATCTATTTAATTATTGGTCCAAAATTTAAATAATATAATAAAAGTACCTTTAATTAGTTATGTTAATTAATAAAAATGGGCCCCAGTTAATAATATTTATGTTTGTGGCCCAACTAATTTAGTATATCTTGGGTTCATTTTTATTTTAATTATTACTATGGGTATCTCCCCTTGGCTATATTGTAATCCCTCAAGAGGTCTTCCAAAGGGTATTTAAGCATGATGTGTAGGTAGTAGTTGTCATGTAATTTCAATTTATTTCTTTGTACTACAAATTTCTATTGGAGATCTCTATTGTTTGTCATTTTTGAAGTGAAATATCTTCCTTACTTGGCTTTCTAGTTTTGGTGGGATTCAACCCTGACCCTATTTCATTCTATATTTTTGGCTCATATCTAGCAAGTTAGAGCATTAAATCTGTTGCAAATATCATTTTTGTCTAGACTATATATTCATTTTGATATATTGTATTTTTTTTGTGTTTGCATTGATATCTTGGTGATTTTACAACCCTTGCATTGTCAATGAAGAAAGTATAATCCCTCCATCCAACCTTCATTCACTCCTTTGCTCTCAATATTCATCATTTTGTATGGTCTTACACTCATTTATGCCATCATTACCTCCATTCTATATGATCAATAATCCATATAGTCACCTTCCCTCACCCTGTATGAGAGACTATCCACATTATCACCGTATGGATGGCTAACAGTGTCGTATGACTTCCTTATCTCTCACCATACGACCTAGTTGATCATACGATATGACCTTCTTGTTATCACTGTATAGCCTCTTGGTCATCATCACACATAGGATAACTTCCATCATTTGGTCACTATGCAAAATCTCTAGGTCAATCCTTCATGTTTCCTTCCCTCTCCTATGTGTATGGAATATTACAGTGGTATAAGAGAAATTGTGTTCAGGTTGAGATTGCCTTTAGATCGATATTGCCTTCAGATCAATATTGTATCCCGATAGAGATCCCCTTTGGGTAAAGATTGCTTCTAGAAAAAGATCCCCTTTCAGGATAAGATTTCCTTCAAGCTGAGATCACCTTTAGTCTGAGTTTTCTTTTGGGTCATTATATTGGTATCAGAGCTAGTGATCTTGCCAACCTACTAGGATAATTGAGATATTGTAATATTTTGATCACACTATAGTGTTGAATAACGATGGAGAGTGGTTGTTGAAGTCAATACAAAATATTTTCAAAGAGGTCAGTGAGGATGTTGATCTTCTACTAGATATATTGAAAGTATGTTTATGTAAGGTGAACCAATTACCTTCAAGATTTCTAAAGAGAATCCTCTTGTTGATTGAGGATGCCTTAAGTCAACCCATGGTTTTGAGACACCATGAGAAGGAGAAAAGGTTTGCATTTACACCATGTCTTAGTTAGGTCTTGATAATTTTTACTCCTAAAACTTTATGATGATAACACCATGATAGAGATATTGTAGTTGATAGTTAAAACATTTTAGAGTCATGATGACTTTAATAGTGACTCTTTTGGTAGGAGATCTACAATAGTAGAGAATTGTGAAAATGTAAAACTAAGTAACCTCCTCTTAGATCTCGAATAAAAACCTAGTCCATGATATGTCTCATCACTTCTTGGTCACCATCAAGGAATATCATGATACTAAGATTTCATTTGCTATGTTTTCATGCGTTGAAGAGATGGATGAGATATCTATTTTATGATTTTTTTGTACTCTAGGATGTCTCCCCTCTGTAGTAGCATATAGATTCGTTACTAATGTTTTCAAGCATTGCGAAAAAAAAATATCTTATTTGCACAAGTGGGAGAAAATGGATGACAATGATAAGGGTGATGCATTATGTGAGGAGAATAAAGGCATGATTACAAGGATGCTCCAAGGGGATTTGTTAAATCTTTTTAATACACCAACATTGGGAGAAAACCTTAAAAATAAAGATGTTACTTGCATGGATCTTGTGAAGAAGTGGCTAGATCAAGTTGTGTCCATTACTAATATTGTTCCTGAGGTTGTACCCATCACCGAGGCACTATCTGTCATAGAGGTTCTATCAGTTACCAAGGTTGGATCCATCATATAATCTATATCTATTATGGAGGCCTAACTTGTCATCAAAGTTGTGTCCATCACCAAGGTTGTGTTTATTGCCAAGGCTATGTGTCTACCACCAAAGCTATGTACATCATCATGGTCATGTTCATTTCCAAAGTTGTATGTTCATCACTATGGTTGTATCCATCACCACAGTTGTGTTTGTTGTCATCAACATCACCATGTCTGTCATGGTAGTTGTATTTATTTTTGTCACTTTCATTATGCCCATCACCATCATTGTATCCATTGTTGTCACCATCACCATGTCCATCATCATTATTGTGTCTATTGTCATCACCATTTCCATATCCATTATTGAGTCCATTGTCATATTCATTAATTCTTTTTTGTTTTTCACCATTATTATATTTGTCACTGACACAGAGTGTGTGTCTATCATCAAGTTTGTGTCCTTCAACATAGATGTTCCTATTGATGACATTGTATTTGTCTCTCTCATCAATGTGTGTCTTGCATTGTTTCTACATCCATCATAGTAGCTATATCTATTACCATTAAAATGTTTCTCATTGTTGAGGCTCTATAGATCATTGAGGCTTTAGCCAGGGTTTTGTGCGTCATGGAGGTTTATCTGGAGCTATTTTTTTTTTTTTGTTGATGCACTCTCTGTCAAGGCATTCTCATCCAAGGTTTCCTTTGTTAAGGTACTCATGTTCAATGTTTCCTTCATTGAGTTACTCTTTGTCAAGGTCCCCTTTACTGAGGTACTCTTCGCTAAGGCTCCCATCATTATAGAACTCTTTGTTGAGGATCCTTTCATCAAGGTACTCATGGATGAGCCCCCACTTTTCCAACATTCTCACCATCAAGAATCTCTTCATCAAATTTTCATTTGTTAAGAATATAATAGTGATTGTTATGATTGTTCTAGTAGCTAAGTTTTTGCCAACATGGATGTCTATGTCTATGACCATACCTAAAGATATTTTTGAACATAATAACATGAAAGATTCCATTGATTTGCATCTTTGGGATCCTATTGAAGGATACAAAAAAATTTATATCAAAGTGGCATAGTAGATGCCTAACGCCAATGTGGTAAAGGGGAGGTTTGATGAAAATTTACTCATCTTTCCTGCATGCTTGGTTTGGGATCCTAGTGCTGACAAAAAAACCAATGCTGAAATGAAACCCCATAATTCTCTTAGTGCATGGGATGAGAGAAAGGTTGCTAATATATAGCAGAGCATGGATAATAACTTGGAGTCACATAAATGGAATCATAAACCTAGAGAATGGGGTGAATGTTGTTTGCAAGAACAATTGCTACCATTGAAATCTAATGGAGTCTATCCTCCAACCATGCTCAAGGAATATATAACTACAATATTTCCATGTGAGGGAATTTTATGTGATACCAATAGGGTCTACCTAAGTTATGAGCTTCTAGAAGAGATTGATGAACATGATGATATCAATGTATTTTATAATTGGCATCTTTGGGATGTTGGTGACTTAGGACATGAAAATATTTATATCAGAGTGGCATAGTGAAATTTTGATGGCAATGTGGTGTTGCAAAGGATTGATGCCATTTCACTTGTCTCCCCTCCACATTTGATTTGGGACCCTGGAGCTATTGGCCTTTCATCTCATGATAAATTTCCTAAGGGAAAGCAATCATTGGACAGTGAGGATTTGTCATGTCCCCAAATTTTAATTTAATAATTTAATTTAATTAATTAATTAATTAGTCCAATAATTATAATAATATAATAAAAGGACCTTTAATTAGTTAGTTTAATTAATAAATATGGGGCCCAAGTTAATAATATTTCTATTTGTGGACCGATTGATTTAGTATATATTGGACTTATTTTTATTTTTATTTTTCCTATAGGTGCTATCATCGGCTATTGTTGTAAACCCTCAACAGTTCCCTTGAATGGTATTTAATCACAACATGTAGGTATTAGTTATCATGTGATGTTTGGATTATTTCTTTATACTATGAATTCCTATTGGATTTTAGTATTGTTCACCCTTTAGGAAGTGAAAGATCTTTCATACTAAGCTTTCTAGTTTTGGTGGGATTCAACCATCACCCTATTATGTTATATATTCTTGGCTTAGATCTGGTAGGTTGGAGCATTATTCATGTTATAAATATTATTGTTGTCTAAAATATATTTTGATTATGATATATCATGTTTGTTTTTTGTTTGCATTGATATCATGGTGATTGGAAAACCCCTTCATTATCAATGAAGGAAGTATAATTCCTCCATCTAACCTTCATTCACTCCTCTACTCTTGACACTCATTATTCTACGTGGTCCTCCACTCTCATAAGTCATCATTCTCTCTATCCTGTACAACCAATGATCTGTACAGTCACCTTCCCTCACCTTGTATGATAGAATATTCACATTGCCACTATATGAATGACTAGCAACTCTATATGAATTCCCTATCTTGTAATTTACAACCTACTTGATCTTATGATACAACCTTCTAGTTATCAGCATACAATCACTTGGTGATCACCATACGATAGAAAAATTCTATTGTTTGGTCACTTTATGGAAACTCTAGGTCAATCATGTATATTTCCTTCCCTCACATATGCATCTAGAGCATTACAGAAATATGAGATAAATTTTCTTCGAGTTGAGATCCTCTTTGAGCTAAGATTTCCTTCTGACCAAGATTGCCTCTCGATAGAGATCATCTTCGAGTCAAGATTGCCTATGAATAGAGAACCCCTTTGGGATGAGATTCTCTTCGAGTTGAGATTTCCTTTGGATTGAGATCACCTTTAGGCTGAATTCAACTATCTTAGATCCATTTATACACAGGATTTCAATTCATCATTATGCTTCTTTGGATTTAGAGGGATTTATTGGAAGGAATGATCCCACTAACATAGAGTTATAGGGAGTCCAAATTACCTAATCTAACAACTAGCTATGAAGAAACCTTATTCAAGTTAGACTCAATGGGGTACTTCTCTTAGAAAATTAAGATATTTTGCCTCATACCTTGTTTCATGGTTTCTCAAGATTAGTCTCAGACCACTCTATGCTTTTTTAAACTAGACAATCAACACCCAATACAAGAGCAAAACTATTTTGGTATAAAATCATGTGGTACTCACACCCACTTTTCCATAATTATATTATCAAGTGGTGCAATACTTAGATCTAGAGGATTTTCATATTTAGCATAGCAAGGAAACTTGAAATCATTCCAAAGGAGGTAATTGTCTAGAATAAAACTTCCTTTGGAGATATTTTTAAGAAGAAAAAGGAAATTGAAAATAAGATGGAGGAACTTCAAGTGAATATGGTTGGAGGAGCCTTCAATTACTACCCAGAAAGAAGAATAAAGGTGGAGAAGGCAATGGAAACAAGAGATTGAAAGATTTTAAATCTTCTAGAAACAAAGATCATGGATTTAATGTCTTATGAAGGGAGATAGCAATACAACCTTACATTGATTAACCTCAAAGAAAAAGAAAAGAAACACTATAAATAAGATTGTTAATAATTACAATGTTGAGCTTACTCATGAGTAGGAAATTGGAATATGGTCCACCTGGTATTTCTAAGATATATAGAACCCCCTCAACCTTGGGTTGACCTATTTGTGAAGAGGGACCTACTAGAGATTATAAACCTAGTTTGGATGAACAAACAAACAAAGAACTCATCAACAAAGGGACTCAGGACAAAGTTAGAATGGTGGTTTTCACTATGCAAGCCTTCAAGGCCCATTGCCTTGAAAAATTTCCCCTAGTTTTTTTTTTCAAGAGTTCTGGGAGATTATTAAGTATGATATTATTCATGCAACAAGGGACTTTCTTAGAAATGGTAGAATTCTTAAACAACTAAAAAAACCTTTGTTAGTCTTCGCTCTAAATGTTGATAAACCATTTTGGCTTGAATAATTTAGAATGATAAGCTATTGTGATACCATCTATAAGATCATCTCCAAGGTGGTGGTGAATAGAATGAAACCTATCTTTGAGAAGGCTATTAATGAATGGAAGTTCTCCAAGGGGTGCTCACACAAATTACCCAAAGGGTTCTTCTTGTCCAATCTTCTTTCGATCCTAATTCCTCTTCTAGGATCTCAATAGCCACAATAATCCATACTTGAGACTATCCTAACTCCACTCCAATAGTTATTACTCTTGTGATTAACCTTGAAGGACAACTATCACTAGTTTTGTCTCAATGCTTTACATTTGCTTGAAGGATTCTAGGTATACATACTTCATATCAACTCCATCAATGTTACAAGGGTCATCTCTACCATTTTTAAATTCATTCTACATCCTTTCAACCCCGTTTGAATAGGTCTCCAATCCCAATTCAAGAGTGTTCCAAATTCACTAGTTATAGGACCCTATTAGGCCTAATTGGCTAATTAGCGCTATTTAGAGAGCTTTTCTAGATTTTATCCAAGAAATTATGAAAAAAACCAAAATATATTCAAGCATCCTAATACCCTTTTCATAAATCTAAAATATTTTCTAGGTCTAAGGTCCTCAAGTCCTCCATACACTAGTGTTCTCAAATGCATGGCTAATAGGACTATTTGGGTTCTTAGAAAGCAGTAGACTGGTCTCCACCTAGAAATCTATTCAAGTTGATTCACCAAGATCTTATCTCTCACTTAGGACTACATAGGACCCTAATGTCTCTATAACCACTCTTTCTTTAGTTCTTTCATACTCACCCTTGCTTTTGCATTTAGATTTGCATCTTGCATACACATAGCCAAATAGTCTAAGCTTGCCTAGGGCATGGTTTTAAAAATAAAAATTTGATTAATTTGACCTCATACTTGAATATTCACATTTTAAAAAGGATCCCCTAACACGTTCATCCAACATTTTTATTTTCCTATGGTTGGATTTCATGGGGGAGCCATGAAACTAAAAACTACACTAAATTGGACCAACAACTAGCCCAAAACTTAAACAATTTACAAATAAACTCTAATATACTCTAATAAATTTCATCATAGAATAAGAAGTACTTGAAAAAAAACTACTCAATATAGATCTAGTATTAATTTTATCATTTCAACCCATGTAATTACTCATTAACTCAAAACACTTTGACTGTACTGAAAACCCAAAACACTATGCTATTCATTCACTTCAAAACTTTCTTACACTGATCCCACACTTCGGAAAATGAGACACAAAGTATATTAAGATGATTCTCCCTCATTTTCAGGCCTCTAGCATTGATTTACTACTCCTACAATTATGAAAATCCAAAGTTGTCGAGTTACACGTAATAGTTGCAAAAATTATGAATGTTGTCATGACAACTTTTAGCATCTTTTACATTTATGATGAAAAATACCTTTTAAGACCTCTAACCCATACAACTTGATGATTTGACATCATAAAGACATTTTTAGGAACTCTTCCATACTTTTCTTAGGTCTGCAACACATTTTGACCATACTTCCCATTTCTAGGCGTATTCTAAGGACTGAACACTTAAAAGAATACTAAACTAAACAAGATTGAAATTAGCACTAACCACTAATTCATATAGTCACACACAACAAAAAGACCTTCTAAGGTCTAAGAAACTACATACTAACTTGGTTAGAGTTAGTTACAAGCCAAAATTGATTTGGACTTTAGGAATAGCCTAGGTGCTCCTACACAATGCTCCCCAAATGAAAAGACTTCAATCCATCCTTTGATTGAGTAAGTTGAGATTAATGACCAAATTTTTGAAATCTAACTCTTTTATCCAAGTTGCATTTGCATCCAGTTGTCCATACAACTTTACCAAGTGTTCTTTGTAGTCCTTCTCCATGTCTTCTTCCTTCTTGATTGATGCAAATGGTAAATTTAGTCCTTCTACCTCCTGAATGACTTTAGTCAAAATTTGATCTGGATTAAGTATTGGCCCTTTGTATAAGACAAAGTTTTCTACATAAAAAATAGGTGATAAGCCACTATTCTCTGGTAACTCCACCTTGTAATAATATTTTTCTATATTTAGCTAGTATAGTACATGAACCAATTATTTGCATCTATAGCTTATGTAGTACTCCTTTCTATAGTCTAACTTTATTGAGGTGTACCATCACTAGATCCCCAACTTTAAATTGGACATATCCTTTTCCCTCATTCACTTTACTCTTTATTTTCTTTGTGTCTTCAATTAGTGTCTTCTTCACTATTTCAAGGACTTCTTGCATAGCATATGCAAAGTATTCAATATAGCCACTTCCCTTGGTTCCATATTTCAGATCCCTAAGATCATAAATTCCTCTAGGATAGAGGCCATAAGAAAATTTCAAAATGACTCTTACCAGCAATCTTATTTACTATGTCATTACAAGCATATTTTTCCTATCTAAGTAGTTGTTCCCAAGTTTGACCATACTCTCTTGTTAAACATCTTGGGAGATTTCCAAGACTCCTAGTACATTGACTACCTCAATTTGACCATCATTCTAAGGATGGTATATAGATCCAAAAGACCATTTGGTTACTAGCTTCTACCATAGAGTCTTCCAAAAACTGAATCATAAACTTGGTGTCTTTATTTAACACTATTCTCAAGGTAAAATCATGTATTCTAACTAATGCTTTGAAGAATATGGAAGCTATTTGACTTTCATCATGCTTTTTTTTTTCAGGGTACAAAGTGTGTCATCTTACTGAATTGGTCCACTATAACATAAATATTATACATTCCCTATTTTTTCTTTGGCAACCCAACTACAAAATCCATGTTGAGACATTCCCATGGCCTATTTAGAATGGGAAGTAGTTGGTGGAGGCCTACATTGGAAGATTTTCCCTTGGGCTTTGGACACACAAATTTTTTTTCTACATACTTTCTAATATCCAAATTCAGCTTGGGCCAAAAGTAAAATCTCTAAACTAATTCTTGTGTCTTATTGACTGCAAAATAGCCACTAAGTGTACCATTGTGTTTTTCCTTAATCAAATTCTCCCTTATAGACCTTGTAGGGACACATAATTGAATCTCTTTAAAAAATAGATCACTACTACATTTGAGCTCGAATTGCAATGGTAGGCCATAATAGTTTCAATGGTAACCCATCTCCAACTGACATCAAGAGGAATTGACTCCTGTTAGATATGCATCAAAAAGAATTTGTCACAAGTTATAGTGGAAAGGATTACTATAGCAATTGCAACAGCCATAGGTGTCATATATTGAGCTAACGTATTGGCAAACCATTCATTTTCATCATCACAATTGCACCAAAAATTTGTCAAAGAAAATGTCATAATTGTGACATCTATGTGATAGAAATATTGTGGGCTCCATAAAAAGCCATTGTAAATTTCCATCACAATTGAGATGGGCATGTGGCAAGAATGCTATGGGATAAATGACTAGCCATCAAAAGTTATCATCATAATTGTGATAGCATGTTGTATTAATAAAAAGTAAATTGGTAGAACATTGAATAGCTATGGTGTAGTCATAGGTTAATATTGAGCTTCATTTGGTTATGAGAATAGTTTAATATTCTCTACTAATCAAGGTCATCCACATGAAGGTGGAAGCTCATTTGCCCGCCCCCCCACCCCCCCAAAACATCTAAGTTCCCCCTTAAGATCTAAAATCTTTAAGAAAAGATCAATATTTAAAGTACATAAAAGGTTTCAGACCTACAAAAGTGACATCATTTTCCCATCTTCTCATGCATGTAATTTTTTTGTCATAGCCAAAATAAGATTATGCCAGTCTAAATCAAGAATGCATGTGCAATTGAATTCTGTATGGATGAACAATAGAAGGAGCTGAAAAAACCCACCACATTTACGTTTATTAATAGGTCTATGCAAACCTATAACAAAAATGCAAACTTGTTGGGTTTTTTTAGTTCCAATTGATGTCATATGCATATGAATTGAAATTTCATATTGAGCTATGGTGTCCTTCTACATTTTCAGAAACCAATAGATTCACAGGGTTATTTTTCATACAATCATAGGTTAATGTTGAGCTTCACTTGGTTTCAAGATTATTTTAATGTTCTCTACTAAGCAGTGCCAACCACATGAAGGTAAGCTCATTTGGCTCCAGCAACCCCCCCCCCCCCCCCTCCCGCCCCCAATATTTAAATTCCCCATTAACATCTAAAATGTTTTAGAAAGGATCAATCTATAAAGTACAAAAAATGGTTCCAAACTTGCAAAAGTGACATTATTTTCCCATCTTCTCGTGCATGTCATTTTTCCATAACATCAAAAATGAGATTATGCCACTTTGAATTGAGAATGCATGTGCAACTTCATTCAAAGGCATGGACAAAAGGTGGAGCTAATAAAGCAAAACACGATTACATTTATTTAATAGGTCTATTAAGTTTTTAAAATTATAGACCATCATGAACAATATTTTTGATGGTCTATAATTTAAAATACCTAATTAAAGACCTTTAACAAAAATGCAAGCCTATTGTATTTTTTAGCTCCACCTGATATCATATACATATGAATTGATTTTGCATAGTCAACTATGGCATCCTTTTGGATTGCCTAAAACCAAGAGATTCACACTATTTTTGGTCATACAATCATAGGTTAATGTTGAGGTTCTCTTGGTTTTGAGAATAGTTTAATATTCTCTATTAATCAGGGCCAACCGTGTGAAGATGTAAGCTCATTTCCCCCCCTAACATCTAAATTCCCCATTAACATCTAAAATATTTTAGAAGGGATCAATCTTTAAAGTACCTAAAATATCATCATTGCCTCTTACTAGTCTTGGGGGAATTCCATCTTCATTGCTCACGAGAAATTCATCACACTAGTACATCTAGGAATGTCCTCATCACCTCCTAGATAAAATGATTCAAATATTAGAAAATGCCCCTTAAGAAATAATAGTTCAAGTGAAATAAACACATGAAAATGAGAGAGAACAAGAGGAATCTACTTACCAATAGGCATTTCCATCACATCTATGGCCATGCTACCTGTTGAGTGATTTTTATTATTATTTTGTTATGCCAAGATCTCTCTATTTATATACATACATACATATACACATATGTATACATATATACATGCATGCATATATAGAGATCACAAGGGTTCATACATATATACATATATATACCTACATACATATATACATGCATGCATACATACATACCTACATGTATGTATGTATGTATGTATATAAAGAGAGATCTTTTCTAAGCTGCTAAGTGACTTACCCCAATATCCTCCACAAAAATAATGTAGACCAGGAAAAATTGGCAAAGGTTGTAAGAAATTTTACAAAACCATATCATCGAAGATATTTTTAGAAAGAAACAAGCCACAACCTAGTTAAATAGGTCTAGTTTTTTATTAGTTGTTGATATATACATATATTTAATTGGGTTATGGCTTTTGCAAGGGAATAAGCCTTGTGATTATGGCATTTAGATAGAAGAAGAACTTGCTTCTTCAACTCCTTACATTCAACTCTTCTTTGAAGTTTTTCTTCTAGTAGTGAGAATAGCTGCTACAAATTCTTGGGAGCCAAGGGACCCTAAACCTATGCTACATTTTCTAGAGACATGGGAGAACTTACTACTGGCTTCATTACTTTATAACATTCTAGATCATATAGTGATGCCCAAATTAATAGAAGAAAAAGATACTTGGGATGCAAAGATCACAAGGGCACAAAAATAAATTCCTATAAACCTGTCATCATATTAGGTATAATAATACAAACAAGATGTAGAGATTAGAAGGGCATGAAAATGAGATGCATAGCTCACAAGGGTATGCCAACAAAATGTAGCAATCAGAATGGCATGGCAATGAAATCCTAGATCTCCATATGATGTATACATACATACATACATATACATACACATATACATGCATACATACATATACATGTATGTATGCATGCATGTATGTATGTATGTATGCATACATGTATATAAAGAGATCTTTTTAAAGGTTCTTATTACATCTTAGCACAACATAAAAATTGATCCAACTGTATACATAGTCCAAAATCCAAATAATTAAACAATAAAACTCGCTCAACCAATATAAGTGACTTAGCTCAAGATCCTGCACAAAAATAATATAGATTTAATAGGAAATATGTCTCTATGTGTGTGTAAATATATATGTATGTATGTATGTATGTATGTATGTATGTATATGTATATACATACATACATACATACATACATACATATACATAAATATATACATAACTATATACATACATATATATATAGATATATATATATATATATATATACATAACTATATACATCCATACATACATACATATATGTGTGTGTGTGTGTGTATGTATGTATATATGTATATACATACATACATACATACATATACATACATATATACATACATACACACATACATATACACATACATACATACATACATTTGCATCCATTGCATGGTTTAGAGGTAATGTCATTGTCACAAAGGCTTCTGCAAGTGAATGAGCCTTGTGATTGTGAAATTTACACTTAAAACAAATGGAGAATGATTAATGTCATGTTCTCTTTCTTTTTTTGTTTATTTTACGCAGTCCTCCATATGGTCTATAGTAAAATATGTATTGCATCTACATTTTCATTTTCATTGCAACAATAGCAGTAGATACTTGGGATCCTTGCAAGGATAGCATGCCAATACATGAATAGTTACATCCTTGGCTTCCATTATTGGGCAATTGTATGGAGCCTTTATATCAAACCATTCTTTATAAATTGAGGAAAGTGCTTTATCCCTGGCACTCAACTGATGCATCTGCATATACAATTTTATCACCTTGGAAAACTATATTTGGTCATGCTAGCTTGGAACAACTACTTGTTCCTTTTATTGTACCTAATCTAATGACAATTCTATAGGAATTTCTAATCAAACTAGCTATTCAGCAACTAGAACCATTTAACTAGGTTATGGCTTGTGTGTGTGTGTGTGTGTGTGTGTGTGTGTGTGTGTGTGTGTGTGTGTGTGTGTGTGTGTGTGTGTGTGTGTGTGTGTGTTTAACTAGGTTATAGCTTATGCAAGGGAATGAGCCTCATGATTATGACATTTAGAAAAAAGAAAACTTGCTTCTTCAACTCCTTACACTCAACTCCTAACTAAATTTATTCTTCTAGCAGTGAGAATAGCTACTACAATGGGAGCCAAGGGACCCTGAACCTATGCTATACTTTCTAGAGACATGAAAGAAGTTACTACCGACTTTAGTACTTCATTACATTCTGGATCATATAGTGATGCCCAAATTAACAAGGACAGTAGATACTTGGGATCCTCATAGGGAGAGTGCACCAATATATACATGGTTACATTCTTGGCTTCCATTGTTGGGCCAATGTATGAAGCCTTTATATCAAACCATTCATTATAAATTAGGGAATGTGCTTCATGCCTAGTATTCAAGTGATGCATTTACATATAATTTTATCACCTTGGAAATTATATTTGATCCTGCTAGCTGGGGATAACTGATTGTTTGTTTTATTGTACCTAATTTGATGACAGTTCTATAGGAATTTGTAATCAACCCAGCTAATCAGCAACTAGACCAATTTAACTAGATTATGGCTTAGGCATTTGCTATTTCCATTTATCATATGGTTGCAATGTTGGAGATAGCATTTTTTATTTGTGGCATGATATGGAGGAAGAGTAGTGGTGTTGGAAAACATAAAAATTTAATAATGTGAAATTTGTTATAAGCTAGAGTTGTCATTACACCAGAAGATCAACCTATTAATGCCTGATACAAGTACCAGACCTATACAATGTAGGAGGCGATTAATCCATGTCACAAATCCAAAAGGAGAAGGTTGGTGTTAGTCCAACAATTCTCCCCTCAGCATTACCTAAGGAGATTCAAACCTATGACCAAGCTTTGATACTACTTGTTACAAGCTAGAGTTGTTTTTGGACCAAAAGATTGACCTATTAATGCTCAATACAACCACTAGACATATACAACATAGGAGATGGTTAAGACATCTCACAAATCACGAAGGGGAAGGCTGGCAGTTAGTCCAACAAAGTCACCTTAAGGAAATTGTGTATGCTCTTGGAAAACATTTCATTGAAAAGTGTCCATCATGACCTTTTTTTATTCTACATGTTTTTGCATGGAACCTTCACACACCTAGTGCTCACAAATGTCTACTTAAGAATGTATGTCAACCTACAATGCAGTGTTATGTAGTGAAATATGTAGAAAAACATATAATCCTTCATCATACAAGGTCTTTCACTTGGTGTGGTCATTCATTAAGTTAAACACCTAAGTTTGCACTTCAAATCATGATTTATCTATTTTGGGCTTAACAACTAGTACAAAAAACTAGAAAGATTACCTAAGAAGAGATGGATCTCACATTCATTCATTAATAAAAATGTAACATTCATTCATTATCACATGAAGTGAAAAATAATTATGAGCATCCATAAAATAATCTGATAATGTCCAAAGCTAACATCTAAGATTAGTTCATTCTTCAACATTCATTAATAGTAGCACATAAATAGATAACATTCAATAACATGTGAAATAAGGTATTTAAACATGTTTCGACCAATATTGATTTAATTTTGGATCGTGTACTTGATTAGTTTGGAATTTTGTTCTCATCAAAAATCATAAAATGTAAGAAAAACTATACCAAAATGATCATAAAAAGATGATTATTGTGCACCAATCATGTTTTTTAGCTCTTTTGTCACAATTATTCGTACAATTTTTTTGCTCAATGTCTAAATAGTCAATATATGTTTAGAAAAAATGTCTTGTACTATGAGTCATGAAAATGGAAAATATCAAAATTTAAAATTTTGTATATAAATGCAATTAATTTTTAAACTTCAATTTTATAAACTCACAAAGAGAACCATAGAATTATAAGAAACTATTTGAAATTATAGTTACAAGTGATAAAGTTATCTACCAGAGAGCACAAATAATGGAAATGAAGTATTGCAGAAGGTGTAAGCTCAACTGTACACCCCCTCCCCCCCCTCACCCCCGCCCCGCCCATGTGGATGGCACTATTAAGTAGAGAATATTTACATCCATCCACACATACATACATACATGGTTAAGCTCTACCTAACTATGTCCAAGGCATCTACACACTTGAGGCATACTTCACCTACATAACAAAAAAGATATGTATATATTGAAATTTAAAAGATAGCTATTAGAGATCTATAATTGTTCTTTGGTGATAATAAATATACAGTCTAATTTTAACAAAAATAATAGTCTTAAATGTATATGATTAAATAAAATAAACAAGAGTACTAGTTGTAGTTGAATATTTCTAGTATTACTGATTATGTTAAATAAAATGTTTAATAAAACAAGTATGAAGTAACATAAAGGGATCATATGCGTGATTCTATTATGACTTAATGTGGATGCATCCAATCATTACCTAGATGATATTATGCATGAGATCTTTACTCAATCACCAAAAGATAATATAATCTATAAGTACATAATTCTACATACATAGTTGTGTATGAAAAAATTTGATTGAATGTAAGGATAATTGCTTTTATGAATTCAAGGCATCAATGATTAACTTAATTTAGCACAAGTAGTATGCAAGTTTCTATGTATTCATGTAAGTCAGTTCACAGAGTGAACTGACTTACATATATATATGCACATATGTATATAATCATCATAATCAATTATCCTTGAGTCTGACCAAAGTTATTATGTATGAAAATGAGATACGTGTTTAGAAGAAAAAGAAAAGAACATTTACATAGGGACCTCTTCTCCCTTTGAATAAAACCATAGAGAAAGGGCACAGAGATCACAAGGGAATGACAAAAAAATCCTAGATCTCTATTGATCTCCACCAACATTAAAAGCTCTCCACCCTCATTTAGGGCTTTCCAACCTCTTTCATGCACAAATCTCCATAATCAATCAAAAAAATGGGGAATGATTAAAGTCATGTTTTCTTTTCATTTTTGTTCATAATCCATGATCCACAATCTACAAGATCTCTTTGTATAAATATATAAATACATACAGACATATATACACATACATACATATAGACACACATACATGAAAACAATAATGCACTTTCTAAAAGTTTACAACTTTTCAGCAAAAATAATGTTTTACAAGAAAATGCATTTGAAGAACTATTAGCTTAGAAGCAAGAACATGGTGTTGATATAGTAAAAAATGTGTTTGACATGAGAGGTCTGCAAGTGAGGGTGTTGACCAATCTTGAAAAATTGAATGTTGAAATGAAAACTATTGATGATCAAACACCTATACTAGAGTTACAACATAGTGTAAAGTTGATTTTAGATAAGGTAGAGGTAGATATTCTAAAGTTTTATAATCAAAATTTAAGAGACCAAAGAAAAGGAGAAGGAGTGGCTTTAGAAAGAGAATAAGAAGGAGCAACTTTAAAAAGAGACTGCACTATATAAACATCAACTAGACAACATAGAGGATATTATGAGAGTCACTAGAAGTTTTGTGGTAGGTACTATGACATTGGAATCACCTATAATTTTCTTTGAGAATTTAAAGTCTAAATATCAATTTCTTATAAGAGTGTTTCAAGAATTGGCATACTCTCCTTGCGATGATCCCAAGTATCAACTGCTTATAAGAGTGTTTCAAGGTTGGGAACCACTTCAAAATCCTTTGCATGGTTTAGATGTAATGTCATTTCCATAGAGGCTTCTACATGAGGATGAGACTCATGATTATGGCATTTACACATAAGAAGAACTAGCTTCTTCAAATCCTTACACTCAACTCTTCATTGAATTTCTTTTTCAATTCCTTACATATGCAATTTTATTGCCTTGGAAAAATATATTTGATCTTGCTAGCTAGGAATAGCTAATTGTTCATTTTATTGTACCTAATCTAATGATAGTTCTACATGAATTTGTAATCAACCTAGCTAATTAGCAACTAGATCCATTTAACTGGTTATGTCTAGTTTCTTTCTAAAAATATTTTTTATGACACATTTGTATAATTTCTTGCAAACTATACCCATTTTTCCTAATCTACATTATTTTTCTTAAGGATCTTGAGGTAGATCACTTAACATGAGTTGAATGAGTTTTATTTTTTATTATTTGGATTCTAGAATATTTATGCAACTGGATCTATTTTTCTATTGTATAGCTAAGATGTAATAAGTGTATGCACCCTAAAATGGTTGCCTAGACTATGGGCCCCCATTATTCAATTTATCAATTTATCAAATTTCCTAAATCAATGGTGTGTAATATTTTATTAAATCAATTCAATCCAATTTCCTTCATCAAATTCAATTTTTTTTATTTCTAAGGTTGATCATTTTATCCTAAGTCTTATTTAATTAAAAGAACTTGCTCTCTTTTAATTAAATAAAATAAGTCCCCGTATAATTAAAAGAAAACCTCTCTTTTAATTAAATAGTTCATCCACATTTAATTAATTAAGAGAAAAACTTCTCTTTTAATTTAATTAAATATTTCCTATTTAATTAAAAGAACTTGCTCTCTTTTAATTAAATTAAATAAATCCCCATTTAATTAAAAGAAAAACCTCTCTTTTAATTTAATTAAATAATTCCTATTTAATTAAAAGAACTTGCTCTCTTTTAATTAAATAAAATAAGTCTCCATTTATTTAAAAGAAAACCTCTTTTTTAATTAAATAATTCATCTACATTTAATTAATTAAGAGAAAAACCCCTCTTTTAATTTGATTAAATATTTCCTATTTAATTAAAAGAACTTGCTCCCTTTTAATTAAATAAAATATCCCACTTAAATCTCTTTTTGATGAAAAAGGAGTTAAAACAAATAAGAAATTAAATAAATCTTTTATCTACACTTAATATGGGACTTATCTTCATGCTTTCTCCACTTTCTTCTCAACCACTCCACTTTTCTCATTGGTTGATCTTTAGTTCACATGGATTATTATTTCTCCACCCTTGATTAAATCTTTTTCCTCTCAATCTAGATCTTCCAATCTTCTTTATAAGGGAGAGTCCTCTCCTCATTTTGGAGACACCCATTATTATGCTATTGTTATGTTGCAGGTTTGGAGAGTGATTTTTGAACAAGGAGTTTTGAATATTAAAGCTTGTGTAGAGAACTTCTATCTTCTTGTCTCATTCTCTCTTGCATGCATGGCTTCCATCATCATGATCCATACTTTGATTTTCATGTTAGCTTAGATCTTGCATTGATAGATTAGATCTTGCTTTCATAGATTAGATTTGCATTGTTATTTCTTTTCATAGATTAGGTTTTATTTCTTGCATTGTTTTTCGTTGTTATCATTTAGATTAATTTTTTTATTTATTTTCATTTGCATGTATATTAGATCATTGAATCTCTTGTTTCGTGGTGTACTTGTATGGGCACAAACTAGGTCAGATTGAGGGCCTCCATTACAAACCCCTACACTCCATGAATAGGGAGCTATGAGTCATCATTCGAGACCTCATTTTTGAGAAATTTTGAACATAATGACTCATAGAAGTGTTCCCACATTTTAGGCATACATTTTTGGGACCCACCGTGGGGCAACCCACCTTTGCTTGCTGGATTTTAAGCAGATCTGTTTGTAGACTCAAGGAAAAAAAAAAAAACTCTAGATTTGAAAGATTTGATCGTATCTTTCAAACGGCTAGGTATGTAAATATAAAATTATTTTTCTATGGTTTTAATATATCAGGGAATCTTCGGTCCAATTTTTAGAGTTTTGTAAAGTATTTTTGATTTTTTATGATTTTTCCTTGATTTTTCATAAAAATTCATTTTCAAGAGTAAATTAGCATTTTTTTGACAAAATTTATAGTTTCAAAAAGCTCTCTAAATTTTAAACAAAGTTGGTTCTTTGTATTTCAATTTTAGAGGTCATATCAGGGGTCAATAATTAGAAACTCAAAGAAACCCTAGATTTGAAAGATTTGATCATATCTTTCAACCAGCTAAGTATTTGGCTCTGAAATTTTTTTGATAAGGTGTTGATGCACCAGAGAAGTGTTGGTCCAATGTTTAGATTTTTTTGAAGTACTTTAGATATTTTATGAATTTTCATTAATTTTTTGTGAAAAATTTTTTTTTGGGAGTAAATTAACATATTTTTCAAAAAAATTTACAGTTTTGGAAAGATATCAAAAATTTTAATAGATTTGGTTTTTTGTGCTTCAATTTTAGAGGTCATATTAGCGGTCAATAATTTGATTTGCAAAAACTAGTCTGTTTTGACAAAATGACTCCCTAGGGCACAAATTAAAAGATCTTTTCAAATTTTTTGCATTTTTGGAAATCTCCTTGATTTTTGATAGGGGTTACTTTTCTGTATTTTGAGATTTGGATCCAAATTCATATCATATAGATCCGATCTTTATGACTAGGTCAAAAATCAATTGAAAAAAATGGCATTTAATGAATAGCTTGCATTTAATTTTTACAATGAATCAATGCATGATGTGAGCTTTCCTTTTGGTTACTTTCTGATTATTATCACTCTTAAAAATCAGATTTTTAGATCTAACTATAGTTTTTCTTGTTTTGTTTGTTGCTTTTTTCGTTGCGAGCGAGCGTTCAAGCGTAAACAAAAGGTACAACAAAGAAAAGACGCATTGCAAGGATTACTAGGTACTTTGTTTGATCTCTAAAACCTTTAGATTTGGGATTAAAATTAAACCTCTCATTTTTTTGGCTTGAGTGTTTTACATGCTTTCATAAAACACATTTCAATTGATGCTCTTAATGGGAAATGAATGAACATAGATTTGCTTTCATACAAGTTTGTGTAAGTGAATGCTTGTGTTTAAACCTTAAGTAATTCTTGGTTCCAATATCAAATATCTCATTAAGTGATTGAGGGCATGGATTCATTCCTTGTTTACATAGGAAGTTGAGTGAACCACTTTGTGGACTCACTCTATGTTTACTTGGAAAGTTAAATATTCCATTGTTCAACCCTTTTTCATTTGTGAGTAGTATTGACTAGCAGTCTTAGATTACTTGTGATTGATCTAGATTGCTATCTTGGGTTATTGGACTCGCTAATCTGCTAGCCCCTCATTTCCACCTTGTGGTTGCAAGATCAACACCACATTAAGGGGGAGGGGTCTATAGGAAAGAAGCGTTAATTGCTCCACTGGGCAACCCTTTTGTGGTTTTTGGAACTCACTTGTTTTCTAAGGGGTGGACTCACTTTGAGTTAGTGTGAAGAGTTAAATGTTCCACTTTTGGATTCACTTTGAGTTGGTGTGAAGTGTTAAATGTTTCACTTTTGGACTCACTTTGAGTTTGTGTGAAGGGTTAAATGTTCCACTTTTGGACTCGCTTTACATTCTCTTGAAGGGTTAAATGTTGCACTTTTGGACTCACTTCACATTATCTTAAAGGGTTAAATGTTCCACTTTTGGACTCACTTCACATTTACTTGAAGAGTTAAGTGTTCCACCATTAGTGCTCTGAATACTTTTGATAGTGAATTACTTAGTTTTTATTTCTAGGAGGCCTGCTTGGGAATTTCATCACCCCTTGGGATGACCTCAACTCCTGTGTTCTGGCAGAGTATAAATATTGAGAGGTGAATCCAAAGACACCTCTCTTGGGAATTGAGTTTGATATCACTCTTGGCTAAGCCTCAAAGAAATTTATAACTTTGAGAAGTGAAGGAGGAGATTTGGGTTACCGTCTCCCCCCGGCTGTGTGATTTTGGATTCTTCTCATCTATGGATTTGGGCCTCACGTACCTTGTGTATATCGAGGACTCCTTTTAGAAAGCCATGTATATCCTTGTAGACAACTTGATAAGGTGTTGTTGTGTTCTAAGTGCCTGCTAAAACATTGTCAAGAACATACACAAGTAGAACCTTTAAGGAGTAGAAATACTAAGTCACTATACTTGTTCATGCGCAAGGTTGCTTTGCCCCTTGCTCATTGTTTGAAGACTGTTTGCTTGAAATCCCTAATTGCTATCTTGTGTGCTTGGTTCATGATAGAGAATCTATTGATACATCTAGTTGAATATTTAAAATGAACAAAATCTGAGTTCTTGAGCTGAGACTTTACAATCGAATAACTTTGTTATCCCATTATTTCTAGTCTCCCTAGGTTGATCCTATTTTGATTAGGCTACTTACCCCATTGTTAGAAGACTTTTTCACCTTAGGTTATTGTACTTTGACATCTTGAATTAGTAGTTATTGATTTCACAAGAGACCTTGTTTGGAGTTGGTGAGTTAGAAACAGTCCTTGTTGAGAAAGATATACACTTGGATCCTTTGATATTACACTTGGAGAGTCCTAGTAATCTCTTGTCCATTTAATTTCATAAAAAAAAAAAAAAAAAATCAATTTTAATTATTTATAATTTGGATAAATCATCCTCCTGGTCCATATGTGCTAAGATATTCACCCAAAGTTGTGAGCACCTCTGTGGCAGTGTTGGTTTATGCCTATTGCAAAATTCTATTTTATCACATGTCTTTTGGACAAGTTAGTGCTTTTACTATCCTAGTTTGGTACCAATGTTTCTTAGGGTTATCCTATCAATTAGTACCTTTTCTTTCATGCCGGTTACAACAAGATATCAAGTAGATCAAGGAAAGAAACCTCAAGTTGTCTTTAAACAATTACCCTTAGTTCAAACTCGTAGAAGACGTAAGGGAAAGGAACCTATGTCTATTCAATCACCTAAGAGTATTCTAGAAGTTTTGTGTAACCCTAGTGGTGATCTTATTGAGTTGAGTACACCCTTAGCATCACCTCATTCAACTATGGATATGAGTTTTACAAGAGCACCATACAAGAAGAATCAAAGTAGTGAGTATAATGTTGACCTTTTGAGTGGTGATCCCACTTGTGGAAGTAGACCAACTTCACCTCTTATTGAGGATAGGTATTTGGATGCACATCAAAGGGATGAGAAAGGAAGATATTATGCCTATCAAGAAGAGGAAGCCCAACATGATGATCAAATTGGTGAGCCTTCTAGTGCTCACGTGAATGCAACATTTACTGGTAATTGGTTTAGACAATCAAGACCATGTACACCGCTCATGACACCTCTAGGTTATGCAAGTGGAAGGCTCAAAGAAATTAATCATGAAAAAAAGCCCTTCTAGAAGAAAAAGCTAAGAAAGAAGAACAATTTCAATGCCTAGAGGAAGAAAGGTAAGTTATTATTGAGATGGAAAGAAAATCCCATCAAGAAGAACAAGACTTTTTCAAGACTTCACAACTTGACAATAAATTCAACAATGTGCACATTGGTGGTGGAAACAACTCTCCCCCATCTACCCCTCCCAAGACTCCACAAAGTGGGAGATATTCAAGAACATCTTCACAATCTCCTGCTCCTAGAGGAAGGCAAGCTTCAAGACATGATTATTATAGGAGACCAACATCTCCTAGAGATTCAAGAAAACCTTCACAACAAGCTCATCATGGTTCACAATATGAAGGTGGTAGCTCCAAATTTGAATATAATTCTTATGATTTCATGGCTATACCACAAGATCCACATTTTCAGCAATGTATGGAAGCATATATGGACCAAAATAGAGATGCATGCTTTCAACGTTTGACCAAAAAGGGTGCTAAGGTCCCTTACAACTTTGATGTGGATAAAAAGATTCAAAAGCATGATCCTTCCATGAAAGAAGAAATTTATGAATTGAAGAAAAAAATGAAGCAAATATTGGCACCCAAGATTTCTTTTTCATTTGATTCAATTTGTCCAAATCCTTTTGATAAGAGTGTTGACATGAAAGATTTTACTAGAAAAGTTGAGATCCCCCAATATGATAAAGATGATGGAAATGGGGATCCAAATGATCATGTGCGTCAGTTCTATACTATGAGTTTTGAGTTTCATCATGAGGACTCATATCTTATGAGATTATTTTCAAGGAGTCTTAAGGCTCAAGCCATGGAATGGTTTACCAATATAACTCCTCCTATTAAGATGTTCCCCGAGTTAATTCAAAGATTTGTTCAACACTTTTTATACAATCTTTCATGATCTGTCTCACTATTGGACTTATGTCACACAAAGCAAAATCAAGGAAAACACTTTGTTACTTTCTTGCAAAGATGGAGATGACAATGCTCTCATTATTCTAGGACTATTCCTGAGAAAGAAAAGATTGAAATCCTCATTAGTAATATGGTTCCTGAGATGAAGTATGAAGTTAAGAAGATGGTTTTTGAATCCTTTGATACCATGATTGAAGCTGCATTTAGAATTGAGGATGTTTTGAGAGAGCAAGGTATTTTGACAAAAAATGGGAACAATAGCAATAATGGTCATAATAACAACAACACCAAGGATAAAGGAAAGAACATAAATTGGAATAAGAATAAACAAGTGGTCAATGATGGAGTTATAGATTCCTCAAACCCTAAAGACCAATTTGTTCTCCATTTGGCTAGTGCTAATCAACAGAGTAACAAACCAAGATATCAAGAAAGGTCTAAAGTAGAGAAACATAACTTTACACAATTAGGTGAGACATATGAAGAGATATTAACAAAGCTCCTTGCATGTGATCTTGTGCACCCTTATGATGCTACAAAATTCTACATACCTGAAGTTAAGCCATGGTGGTGGGATGAGAAGGCTTATTGCAAGCTTCACAATGGCATTGGACACAATATTGAAAAATGTGGGAGATTCAAGCATATTGTTCAAGATCTAATTGAGAATGGAAAACTTAAAATAGATGGACTAAATAGCAATGCTGATCACACAAAATCCAAAGAGCCTTTGCCCAAGTATGAGAAAGGGGAAGCTTCCCAACCTAAGAATGGTAGGGTTGCAATCAATTATACTTATACAAATGCAGAAAATGTTGTCAATATGCTTGAGGTTGTGGAAGAAAGTGTCAACATGATGGAAGATAAAGATCCCAATGGTTATAATTTAAATTTGAACTCTCCTACCTTTGGCGAAAAACCTATTTTGGTGCTAAGGGGTGCCCACTCTAGAGAGTCATCTCAAGGTCCCCTTGTCATTAGAAGACCCAATTCAAATTAGTCAAGTAGACCTAAGCAAGTGTCTTCCCAAAGTCTCAATGTTGTTACACGAAGTCAAGGTCCCCTTGTTATTAAAGGACCTAGTTCAAACCAACCAAGTAAGCTAAAACAAGTGCAATACAAGAATGTTCCTTCAAAACCAATGGTTAATCTCGAGTCAAATTATAATCTTGTTGATCAATTGCAAAGAACTCCTGCTCAAATTTCAATCTTTGAGCTTTTAGAGTTGTCTCTGAGACACAAGCAGGTCCTTGAGGATGCTTTGCACATGACAAACATCCCCAATAATTTAGATGTTGATCAATTCCAGAACATGGTTAATCATATTGCAAGCCCTCATTATCTTTCCTTTTCAGAGGAAGATGATAAATCTTTGAGCCATCCACACAATCTTGCCCTTCATATTGAGGTTATGATACATAGGACCCGTGTTAGGCATGTGTTGATAGATGGGGGTGTTGGGCTTAATATTTGTTCTTTGATTCTTTTAAAGACATTGGATTATTCTAAACATGTTATTGATAGAAAAAGAAAGATTACTATCAAAGCTTATGATGAGGCAGAGAGAAGTTCAAAGGGGTTGGTTGTCCTTCCTGTTAGGATTGGCCCCGTGGAAAAAGATGTTTTATTCCAAATAGTTGATGTTGGACCTCTTGCATACAACATTATGCTCGGTAGACCATGGATTCATGATATGCAAGCAGTACCATCTACTTATCATCAGTGTGTTAAGTTTCCTTACAATGGAATAGAGATATGTATTCCTGGGGATAACACTTTGTCTATTAACTCGATTTCAGCAAGTACTCATGTTCCCCTTAATAGACAAGCAGATGATTTTAATATAGTTTTACCTGATTGCAAGAACAAATTTATGTCCATAGACCTTGGCATGGGGGGATATAAACTTAACTCCCTCGATGCATCACCAGTTTCACCTAGGTCTTATGGTAAACCTTCACAAGAGATAAAACCTTCCTCTTCAGCTATGACATTGTTTGACACATTTGTATAGTCATCAGTGCCTATTCAAGATGAGAAAGAAAATGTGGCTATTAGAGATTGGATTTATAGAGAAGAAAAGTATTTGCACAATGAAGATTTCACTCCTTCACCTAATGCTTATGGAAGAGGGTATTCTTTTGTCAAGAAAATGGGTTATCTTGGACATGGTCCTCTTAGTAATAGATTGGATGCTAGAGCTGAACCTCTTGATCATCAACTTTTTGGATGCAAGTCTAAGAAGTCAGTGGGCCTAGGGTATGTGGATCAAAGTAAGAATGTTGTTTCTATCCTTGATAAGTCAGACAGTGAAGAAGAACAAGAATACATACCTAATTCAAAAAACCAACAAGATATGTGTGAAGATTGGGTCCCTTCTACTAATCTCCTTTGGGGAGATTCAGACAATCTGGTATCTCATGAGACAATTGCCAATTTAGAACAAGAATGTGTGACTCTTAATAATATTGAAGCTTCCACATCTAGGCATCCCAAGCATTCATGGTGTAAGCATCCTAGTCAAGACTTTGAAACAGATTCTTATGAGTATGAATGGGATTCTTTCTCAGAATCTTCCACAGTTGATATAGATGTTGATGTTATTCATACATATAGTTCTCAACCTGAGTTAGTTAATGAATCATGTGTAGGATTAGAGGATTTGAACTCGCATGTTGCCTTAGCGGACGATTCGTCACTTGTGAGGATGAATCTTGATTTGGGTAGTTTAGGAAGTTACTTGACAGACCTCGAATCTTCAAACACTAGAGATATTATCCATATTCACAACCTCGAACCTATCATTGATTTACCCCTTGTTCATCCTGACCTAATTGATTGGTCCCAATGCAATCAAGAACCTGAGCTCTTAACATTTCAAAATGATTATGAAATAGCCTATTATTTGAATGTAATTGAACCTGTAGTCTCTTCCACCTGTGAACCAGCTACTAGTATGATAGAGCAAGATATCAAGTACCTTAGTCACAAAATAAAGAGAAAAGAAAGGAAAAAGAAAAGGAGTTCTGATGGCGAAAACCACTATGTGGCGGTGTCAAAACCAAAAAAAGTAAAAAGAAAGGACGTATCCAAGGGTGAAAACCTCTCTAAGGCACCTAAGGATGAGGTACTTGATTCTCTTCCTAGTTATTTTCAAGATAGATCTTCAATACTTATTGAACCAACACAAGCAGTCAATTTAGGTACGGATGAAGCTCCGCAAAGGGTACATTTGGCTCAGTCTTTGTCATCACAAGAAAAAGAAGCCTATACTAAGTTCTTACAAGAAAAGAAGATTAATTTTGCATGGACTTATTCATATATGCTAGGGTTGGAAACTAATCTTATTTTGCATCACTTATCTATAGCTCCAAGTGTTAAACCAATTAAGCAAAAATTGAGAAAAATGCATCCTCATATAGCTCTCTTATTCAAGGTAGAATTAGAGAAACTCCTTGGCGCAAAATTCATAAGACCTATTGACTATGTCAAATGGATGTCAAACATTGTACCGGTTTCAAAACATGACAAAACCATTCGAGTTTGCACAGATTTTAGAGACGTTAATAAAGCATGCCCAAAGGATGATTTTCCACTTCCTAATATAGACATGATAGTGGATATGACTGCAGGTTATGAGATTTATTCCTTAATGGATTGTTTTTTTGAATATAATTAGATTAAGATAGCTCCTAAAGATTAAGAAAAGATTGCATTTACTTGTGCATGAGGTACCTACTATTGGAATGTTATGCCTTTTGGATTAAAAAATGTAGGAGCTACCTATCAACGAGCTATGACAACTATTTTTCATGATATGATGCATAAAAACATGGAAGATTATGTGGATGACACCTTAGCCAAGTCTAAGAAAAGAGATACACAATTAGATGATTTAGAAGTCATCCTAGATCATATGGAATAATTTCAACTAATGTTAAATCCTTAAGAGTGTGCATTTGGAGTCACCTCTGGCAGATTACTAGGATTCATTATTTCAGCAAAAGGGATAGAGGTAGACCTTGAAAAAGTTCAGGCAATTGTGGATATGCCACCTCCTAAAAACATTAGTCAAATGAGAAGTCTTCAAGGATGTCTTCAATCTATAAGGAGGTTTATTTTACAATTGGTAGATAGAGCTCAACATTTCAACAAGAACTTACATAAAGGAGTCAAATGTGTATGGAATGATGAATATCAACAAAGCATGGACCAGATCAAGAAATACTTGGCAAATCCTCCTATTTTAATGTCTCCTATCCCAGGAAAACCACTTATCCTATATGTTTCAGCAACATAATCTACCTTGGGGGCATTATTAGCTCAACTTGATGAACATGGGAAAGAAAGAGCAAGATACTACATTAGTTGTACTCTTGTTTCATATGAGGTTACTTACACTAGTATTGAGAAAGCTTGCCTCGTAGTTGTGTTTTCTTTCCAAAAGTTACGACATTATATGCTTGCGAACACTATACATCTCATAGCAAAAATAGATCCACTAAAGTACTTACTATGTAAGGCTGCCCTGACAGGTATACTTGCTAAATGGATGATGATTCTTTCGAAGTTTGACATAGAGTACATTGAGCGTAAAGAAATCAAAGGACAAGTTATAGCAGATCAATTGGTTGATTTCCCACTACAAGATGATGCACCTATTCAAGTTGATTTCCTAGATGAGCACCTCATGTATATGACTAAAAGAACATGGAAGATGTTCTTTGATGAGTCTTTTATGCAAAATGGTTCAGGAGCTAGTGTGTTATTTGTTTCTCCTCATGGGTACACAATTCCTAAATCTTACAAGTTATTATTTCCATGTACAAACAATATTACTGAATATGAAGCTTTAACAAATGGACTTAAGATGGCCATAGAATGGAGAATTACAGAGTTACACATCTATGGAGATTCACAACTAATAATCAACCAAGTCAATGATGATTGTCTAACAAAAAATGATAACTTGGTACGTTACAAGAAAATGGTGGATTCCTTGAGACTCTACTTCACATTTGTCTCATTTCAACAAATTCTTCAAATAGAAAATAAGGCAGCTGATGCTATGGCTACACTTGCTTCACTTCTTCAATTAGAGCAACATGAATCAAGATTTGAATTCCTAGTGGAAGAGCTACATCACCCTATCTATGATTCCCAAGAAAGTCATGTTATATGTACCCTTTTTGGTCATGATTCATCTCATTATGGTGCCATTTACTCATACATTTGTGATGGAATTATAATTGAAACCTTTAACCAATCTAAATGCAGAAACCTTATTCAAAATGCCTCTCACCAATCCCTTATCTCTGGTGATTTGTATAGGAAGGGTCTAGATGGAACACTTCTTAGATGCTTAGAAAAGGATGAATCTAATCAAGTGTTAGTTGACATCCATGAGGGTATATGTGGGGGAAATTCTAATGGTCTTGCCATGGCTCAAGGACTACTTAGGGCGTAATACTATTGGCCCACAATGCAAATTGATGTAGCAGCTTTTGCAAAGTCATGTGAAAAATGTCAAAAACATGGTAACATGATACATACTCCAAGTAGGGAGCTCATTCATTCTATTTCTCATTGGCCATTTCAGTGTTGAGCCTTTGATCTTGTTGGGAAAATTCATCCCAACTCATCATCTGGACACAAGTTTATTATCACTACCACTGATTATTTCACTAAATGGGTAGAAGTTGTCCCACTTTCTGTTGCCTTGGGTAAGGCAGTTTCTCTATTTATTTTGAATCATATTATCTGTAGATATAGAGTGCCTTCTAAGATTATCACTGATAATGGAGGTTAGTTTAAAAATAAGGACCTTAAGAAACTCTATAAGAAGTTCAAGATAAAACAACATTGGTCCTCTATTTATTTCCCACAAGGAAATGGTCAAGTAGAAGCATCAAACAAAACCATTCTTAAAATCTTGCATAGAACAGTTCATAAGAATGGTAGAGATTGGCATTTACAAATAAATCCAGCTTTGTGGGCCTATAGAATGAGTATTCACACTCCTACTAGGGCTACTCCTTTTTCCCTTACATATGGTGCTGAAGCAGTTTTACCTTTAGAGGTTGAGATTCCTTCACTTAGAGTTTCTCTCAAAGGTCTAGTTTCAAATGAAGACTACTGTGCCATGAGACTTCAAGAGTTAGAACTTCTAGATGAGAAACGAAAAGCATCATTTGACCATATGAGGGTCTATCAAAAGCATATGTCAAAATAATTTAACAAAAAGGTTCACCCTAGAGAGTTCCAAGTGGTAGATCTTGTCCTATGTGTGAATCATAAGAATCAACATAATAGAGATCAAAAGGGTAAGTTTGAACCTAATTGGCTTGGACCTTACATTATCACAGCAGCTTTTGGTTTTGGTGCTTATTTACTATCTACACCAGAGGGAGAGCAAATCCCGAATCCTATAAATGTCTTACACTTGAAGAAGTTCTATCCATAATTCCCATTCTATCTAGGTTCATCTTTGTATATATTTATTGATCTTGAAAAAAAAAAAATGATATATTTCAAAAATCCAAAAAAAAGATATATTGTAAAAAAGTCTAAAAATTGAAAAATGTCCTGAAAAAAATGATCTTCTTAGTGACAACCTAGCAATAGGCACTTTGATGTATCACCAAAAAAAATCAAATATTCCAAAAATATAAAAAAAAAATCAAAAAATTCACAAACAAAAAAAGAAAAAGAAAAAGTGCCTTGGTGAAAACCTGGAAACGGGCACCTTGGTAGCTAAAATACAAAAAAATTATAAAAAGTCTTGAAAAAAAAAAAAAGAAAAAAAAAAGGAACCCAAGTGGTGAAAACCTGGAAATGGGCACTACTTGAGGCCTTTTGATGTAACACCCCAACCTTGCTTCCAAACCCCAAGCTCTCTCTCAGGGCTACCTTAGGTCATTCACTAGACCCACTAGGGCTTCTTCACACCCTATAATTACTAGGACCTTGCTCAAGAGATCCTAATCCTTCAGTTGGGGGTACACCAACAAAGTAACATCAAATTTCTTACTAGCCGGCTCCAGTCCGCTATTAACCCTCAAGTCCATCTATAGCTCCAAGGGTACCAGTTCTTCATCTAGGGTTTTTTTAGACTCCTTCTAACATCCATGACCCTAAACAATGCTGATTTCATAGGCGCATTCAATCTACTAGGGAAGATACACCAAATTGCTCCAAAAAGGCTACTAGGAATTAACCCTCCTAAATAGCTGGAAACAAGATTTCTTGAAAAAATTCTTAATAACCCTACAAAAAAATTATATTTTTGGATACCCTTTTTAGAGTACTTCAAGATTCTGTAATTTTCTAGCCTCCAAACTTTCCGTACAATGAAAGTACAGTTTTAGGCCAAAAATGAGGATTTAAAGTGCTTTATCGTTGTTGTGATGGAAAGCCACCTTAGACACCTTTCCAAGACCTCTCCTTTGGACTGGAGCAAGGTTAGACCTTCTCATTACTCCCTATGCAGCCGGATTAAGGTATTTGTACACTCAATCCTCTCCATAACTCATTTTCCAACTGTGATTCCTAGCCAAGTTGCATTTGGCTTGCCTAGGGCATCACCTTAAAAATGCTTGCTGATGCTTTCAAGGGCCCTCCTTCTTGATACATAATGTACATGGATCCTAGTTCCAAATCCCAAAATACCAGAGGTTTCCAATGGTGGGAAGTGGCCCTAAGATCCCATTTTCTAAGTGCAGCCCTGTTCAGATCAGCAACTTGCCAAGAACAAAAAGATTTTTCTACACTAATGCAAACGAATTAAAATGATCAAATCAACACTACAAAAAGATTAAAAACAATATTTCAGAACTTTTCCAACACAAAAATCAGGCCATTCAATCCTCCTCTATTAAAAATGCCTTCAAATGCATAAAACCAGCAACAAAATACTTGCTCAATTCGTACAAAATGCAAAACCAACTTGTCCAACCCCCTGAAAATGGATGTCCTCATGTTTTTAAAGGCTCCTCCATCAGTTCCATAACTGTTCTAAACAGTTAGGATGTTCTAAACACACAAATGCCAAAAAGTTGCTTTTTGCAAGAAAATGTTGTCATGACAACATGACAACATTTCAGCAACTTTTGTTCTACATGGAGTTAGACCTCCAAATTTGGCACAAAAACAAAGTAGACATATAATATGCATAAAATGACTTCAAATAAACAATTCAAAGCCATTGGAACCTTTCTAGACCATTTTAGCCTTTTCCGGACCTAAGTCACCTAGTTGACAATAGTCGGCAACTTCTAGCAACTTGGTCACTTTGGGTCTTGCCAAGTCTCCTAAACACACCTAAGGACCACATAGGACCTATTATTAGAATAGTGATGTGGCTAGCATCACTACAAGCCAAAAATAAAGAAATACCTAGGTTTCACACTTAGCCTACCTAGGTGCTCCTGCACCATACTCCCCCCTCCAACAAAGAACTCAAGGTGGATCAGTTTGCAACAAATCTAGAGGTATGCCAACCTTCTTGAACTCTGTCTCAGCAACCCATGTAGCCTCTAAAATTGGTTTCTCCTTCCATTTGATGAGGTGTTCCATGTAAGCCTTGTGCCTTGTAGTCTTCTTTACCCTTGAATCTAACACCTCTTTTACCTCCAACTTGTTGTTTGTAGGTGTTGAAGCAAGTTCAAGATCTTCATGAACATCGGGACTGAGTTGAGATGGGTCACCTTTGTATGCCACCAAGTCTTGCACATTAAAAATAGGGGATATGCCCAAATCGGAAGGTAAATCTACCTTATAGGCATTTGCTCCATATTTAGCCAATATTTTGCAAGGCCCTACCCTCTTCATCTGTAACTTAGTAGGAATGCCTTTTTGAAGCCTTACTTTGTTCAAATGGACCATCACATAGTCCCCAACAGCAAACTGAACATCCTTCTTCTTTTCATCCACCTTGGCTTTGAGTTTTAGAGTGTTGTCTTGAATAGTCTTCTTGACTTGCTCCTGAATCTCCTTCATGGTTTGTACAAAGTCTTCAGCTTGACCACTAATCTAATCCATGTTTCCAAGACACCTTAGTTCACACACACCTCTTGGGTCCATGCCATAAACAATTTCAAAAGGACTCTTTCCGGTAGTCCTATTCTTGCTATCATTGTAGGCATATTCTGCTTGTGAGATGATAACATCCCAAGTCTGACCATACTCCTTAGTTAGGCACCTAAGAAGGTTACCTAAAGTTCTATTAACCACCTCAGTTTGACCATCAATTTGAGGATGGTAAGCTGAACCAAAAGACATGTTAGTGCCAAGCTTCTTCCATAAAGTCTTCCAAAAGTGACTCATGAATTTCACATCTCGATCCGACACAATGCTTAATGGAAGTCCATGAATCCTTACAACCTCTTTGAAAAACAAATGAGCTATATGACTTGCATCATTAGTTGTCTTACATGGAATGAAATGTCCCATTCTACTGAATCTATCAACAACAACATAAATGCTATCATACCCTTGCTTAGTTTTAGGCAAACCAACAATGAAATCCATACTTACACAATCCCATGGTCTGCTAGGAATTGGTAAGGGCTGGTAAAGACCTGCATTGCTCATTCCTCCTTTTGCCTTCATACACACCATACATTGCTCCACATACTTGGTTACATCTTTGACCAATTTAGGCCAATAATAGAACCTTTGCACTAGTTCTATTGTCTTGCTGATACCAAAATGCCCACTCAAGCTGCCATTATGCTTCTCTTGTATTAGGTTCTCTCTCATGGAACCTCTTGGTACACACAACTGGTTACCCTTAAATAGCAACCCATTTTGCAAAGTGTATTCTGAAAATCTGCTATGAAAGTGGTTTCCAAAATCCATGCATACCTTATAGGCTTCAGCAAAGTCCTCATCATTCTTGTAAAGATTCTGAAAACTCTCCACTCCAATGCTATGGAGCTGAATCTCTTGGACTGTTAAAACCCTTCTACTTAATGCATCAGCAACCTTGTTCATTTGTCCTTTCTTATGCTTGATTGTAAAGGTGAAGGCCTGCAAATATTCCATCCACTTCAAGTGCCTGTTGCTCAACTTCTCCTGTGTGTTGATGTAGCTAAGAGCTTGATTATCTATAAACACAACAAATTTTTTTGGCAACAAATAGTGTCTCCACTTCCTAAGACATTGGAGTAAGGCATACAATTCTAGATCATAGGATGAGTATTTCTTCTTGGCCTCATTTAGCTTTTCACTATAGAGGGCTACTAGTCTACCTTCTTGAATCAACACCCCACCCACTGCTAGGCCACTTGCATCACATTTTAAGGTGTACAACTTTTCAAAGCTAGGCAATTTTAGGATGGGTTGAGTAGCTACTTGTTTTTTTAACATATCAAATGACTTTTCAGCCTCTAAAGTCCACCTAAACTTGGACTTGACTCCCCCCTTTATGGTATCAAGAAATGGTGCACAAATACCACTAAATTTCCTAATGAACTTCCTATAAAATTGAGACAAACCGTGGAAACTTCTTACCTCACTAGATGTGGTAGGTGTAGGCCAACTTAGGATAGCAGCAACTTTCTCCTTGTCCATCTTCAAAGTTCCTTTAGACACCACAAAGCCTAGATACACCAACTCTTGCTTGAAGAAGTCACACTTCTCAAGGTTGATAGATAGCTTCTCCTCATGAAGCCTCTTCAAAACCGCTTCTACATGCTTGACATGTTCCTCTTTGGTCTTGCTGTAGATGAGGATATCATCCAAATACACCACCACAAATCTGCCTGTGAAGTCTTTGAGCACTTCATTCATGAGCCTCATGAAGGTGCTAGGGGCATTGGAAAGACCAAATGGCATCACAAGCCATTCATAAAGACCATCAGTAGTCTGAAATGTTGTCTTCCATTCATCTCCCTCCTTTATTCTAATTTGGTGATACCCACTTTTCAAGTCCAGCTTAGTGAAATACATAGCACCTCCTAGACAATCCATAAGGTCTTCAATTCTTGGAATAGGAAACCTATACCTGATTGTAATGCGGTTAATGGCCCTTGAGTCAGTACACAACCTCCATTTTCCTCCCTTCTTGGATGCCAAAACCACCGGGACTGCACAAGGGCTTATGCTCTTTTGGATCAAACCTTGGTCCATCAACTCTTGGACTTGTCTTGCCACTTCAAGGTTCTGATCTGGGGTTAACTTGTAAGCTGCCTTATTAGGTAGTGAGGCACCAGGAACAAAGTCAATTTGATGGCTGATAACTCTTCTTGGTGGTAGGGTAGCTTGTGTACCATCACTAACAATCTCCTTATACTTTACAAGCAACTCTTGTACCTCTGCTGGTAAAGGTTCTTGGACTGGCTTTTCTTCACTTGCAGCCTTTAGTATGACTACAAATCCTTGGCTATCCTCATGCTTGAGGTCTCTAATAAACTCTTTCTCTCCACATAGCAGCACATTAGGCACCTTGGACTGTGGTTCATCCCCTTCTAACAATGACTGAATTTTGAAGGTCTTGCTTCCTTTCTTAAATGTTATGGTATTTTCCTTGCCATCATAGACCACTTCCCTATCAAATTGCCAAGGTCTCCCTAGCAAAAGATGACAAGCATCCATTGGCAAAATATCACATAATAAGCGGTCTTTATATCCTGCAATTGAGAAGTCCACCCATGCTTGTTCATTCACTAGGATGCTTTGCCCTTTGTTAAGCCATGTGACTTTGTAAGGGTTGTCATGAGGTATCTTCTTCAGTTTGAGCTTTGTAACAGCCTCCTCTGATATTACATTATTAGTTGATCCAAAATCAACCACCACCTTGCATACTTTTCCTAGGATCTTGCACTTGATCCTAAACAATGCCCTTCTATGTCTAGGCTCATAGAAGATGGTTGCATGATCAGCACCCTCCTAAACATGAGGTTCTCACCTTTTTCAAACTCAATATGGTCTATGTCAACATCCTTGCAACTTCTATTATCTTCTTGTGCATATGCTAGCCTTTTATCTTGGCTTGAGGAAGAGGGTTTGTCCGGGCACCTATAGGCAGGATGGCCTAGTTGACCACAATTGTAACACTTCATTGTTGCAAAGTAAGAGCTGCTCCTACCTCCTCTACCCCTACTTGATCCTCCTTGATTGCCTCTCCCTCTATTATAACCACCTCTTGAAGAGTGGTCAATAGTTTGCTCCATGGGTTTGCTTTCACTTTGGCTCTTTTGATCACTACCTTTGCCTTGGTAGCCTCCTCTTTGATTTTTCTGATTTCTGCCTTTGCCTCTATCTTTGAAGTTAGAATCTCCTTTCCTCTTGTTCTTTTCTTCTACCTTCAAAGCTAGCTGATGACATCTTTGGATAGTGGTAGGGGCCCATAAGCTAAGCTCCTCTTGAATGTTCCACTTCAAGCCACCAAGATACCTTGCCACCTTGAGTGACTCCTCTTCTTGCTTCTTGGATCTCAAACACAACCTCTGAAATTCTTCAGTGTAGGAGGTCACATCAAGATCTTTTTGCTTCAGTCCTTGCCTCTTTTTATGGAGTTGGACCTCAAAGTCTTCAGGTAGGAAGTTCTCCTTGATTTTGTTTGCCATAGCACTCCAATTTGCAATTGGATTCTTGCCCATGCTAACTCTTTCATCTTGTACATACTTCCACCATGTTAAGGCTGAGCCTCTAAGCCTTGACTTAGCAACCTTAACCTTCTGTGCCTCTGAGATACCCTCACACTCAAAGTGGTTCTCCATACCCTCTAACCAATCCATAACTGCATAAATATCCATCTTACCACTGAAAAGTGGCACTCCTTCCAAAGCTTTACCTCCTAAGGCTTTGATTGCCTTCAAGAAGGGCTCTTCTTGCAAGATAGGATCAGGTTCAAGTACAATATCTTCCTCTGCTACCTTTTTACCATTCCCATCTTCTTCTTCATCTCTTTTCTTGGCTGCCTCTACAACTGCATCTAGTTTTTGCTTCACCTCTTCTAGTGCTTCTTCAAGAAGCTGATTTCTTTGCCTTTGCTCATCAACTTCTTTAGCTAACTCCACATTTGTCACCATCATGGATTCTCCTACTAATTCTTCAGTGGCTTCCAACATTAACTACCTTTCCCAAATCTTTAACTGGCTCTGATACCACTCTGATGTAACACCCCAACCTTGCTTCCAAACCCCAAGCTCTCTCTCAGGGCTACCTTAGGTCATTCACTAGACCCACTAGGGCTTCTTCACACCCTATAATTACTAGGACCTTGCTCAAGAGATCCTAATCCTTCAGTTGGGGGTACACCAACAAAGTAACATCAAATTTCTTACTAGCCGGCTCCAGTCCGCTATTAACCCTCAAGTCCATCTATAGCTCCAAGGGTACCAGTTCTTCATCTAGGGTTTTTTTAGACTCCTTCTAACATCCATGACCCTAAACAATGCTGATTTCATAGGCGCATTCAATCTACCAGGGAAGATACACCAAATTGCTCCAAAAAGGCTACTAGGAATTAACCCTCCTAAATAGCTGGAAACAAGATTTCTTGAAAAACTTCTTAACAACCCTACAAACAAATTATATTTTTGGATACCCTTTTTAGAGTACTTCAAGATTTTGTAATTTTCTAGCCTCCAAACTTTCCGTACAATGAAAGTACAATTTTAGGCCAAAAATGAGGATTTCAAGTACTTTATCGCTGTTGTGATGGAAAACCACCTTAGACACCTTTCCAAGACCTCTCCTTTGGACTGGAGCAAGGTTAGACCTTCTCATTACTTGCTGTGCAGCCGGATTAAGGTATTTGTACACTCAATCCTCTCCATAACTCATTTTCCAACTATGATTCCTAGCCAAGTTGCATTTGGCTTGCCTAGGGCATCACCTTAAAAATTCTTGCTGATGCTTTCAAGGGCCCTCCTTCTTGATACATAATGTACATGGATCCTAGTTCCAAATCCCAAAATACCAGAGGTTTCCAATGGTGGGAAGTGGCCCTAAGATCCCATTTTCTAAGTGCAGCCCTGTTCAGATCAGCAACTTGCCAAGAACAAAAAGATTTTTCTACACTAATGAAAACGAATTAAAATGATCAAATCAACACTACAAAAATATTAAAAACAATATTTCAGAACTTTTCCAACACAAAAATCAGGCCATTCAATCCTCCTCTATTAAAAATTCCTTCAAATGCATAAAACCGGCAACAAAATACTTGCTCAATTCGTACAAAATGCAAAACCAACTTGTCCAACCCCCTAAAAATGGATGTCCTCACGTTTTTAAAGGCTCCTCCATCAGTTCCATAACTTTTCTAAACAGTTAGGACGTTCTAAACACACAAATGCCAAAAAGTTTCTTTTTGCAAGAAAATGTTGTCATGACAACATGACAACATTTCAGCAACTTTTGTTCTACATGGAGTTAGACCTCCAAATTTGGCACAAAAACAAAGTAGACATATAATATGCATAAAATGACTTCAAATAAACAATTCAAAGCCATTGGAACCTTTCTAGACCATTTTAGCCTTTTCCGGACCTAAGTCACCTAGTTGACAATAGTCGGCAACTTCTAGCAACTTGGTCACTTTGGGTCTTGCCAAGTCTCCTAAACACACCTAAGGACCACATAGGACCTATTATTAGAATAGTGATGTGGCTAGCATCACTACAAGCCAAAAATAAAGAAATACCTAGGTTTCACACTTAGCCTACCTAGGTGCTCCTGCACCACCTTTGCACCCCTATTTCTTAGCACATGTCCTCAACACTTAGCCTTTCTTCATCACACCTTGTCCTTGTTGCCTCATTTTGGAATTGGTCTTTGTCTAGGGGGCATAACTATGTTAGCCTTGGTCTCTTGGATGTGTTAGTCTTTAGGACACCTCGCAAACGGTGTTTTTCAACACCACCCCAATTGTATTTTTCAATACATCCTTTGACATTGAGTGTTTTTCAACACTTATTGGTTTGGTCTTACCCAGTATCATCATCTGATCTTCCCTTCCTGCAAGCAATTGATCCTTATCATTAGAACTCAGTTAACACACTTATATTTTTAAATGCAAAACTCAATGCTTGACTTATGTCATGATATTTTCTTTGTGTGCTAACTATTATTGATTTTTGTTGAGTGTCCTTGTCTGATAAGTCTCTCCGTGATACATCGCTAGAGGACTTGGGGCATGGGACATGTTTTTATTTGTTTTTTTCTTGCGGGTGTGGTCTTGAAACTCTAGAGTGTCTCTTGTTGTCCCCTTGAAACTCTTAGGAGATTTGAGGCATCATCCTTGATTGTTTTTGCACAACCGTTCTTATGGTCATCTTGGCATCTATGCCTTGATGCGAGCATGGTTTTGCTACAATAAATTGGGTAAGCTAACATCGAAGTCATCTTGACCTTTATGTCTTTGATGCTTATGTTAGAATCTTTTCACATTCCAATCTGATATAAATTACATTCATATCTTCATAGTTACACTTGTGACTAGTGATGATTGTGTGATTTTTGATGTCCGTTAATAATGGCCCAATGATGAAAATAAGTTCTTTTACACTCTTTAATGAATGATGAACACAAAAATCCTATGTTACAGTTGCTCTTTTGCAAGTACAACTTTGCATTTTCATGTAGCTTGCATTATTAGACTTCATGTTAGTTTGCATTTTTAGGCTACATTATGAGTTTGAGAGGGTTCTCCCTTCATCTTTATTGTGGACTTTTAATCAACTATGGTCATGTTTTGATCTTCATTTCCTTATCTTCTTTCATGATCGCAATCGAAATTTCTATCTTAAATAGTTGATTGATTTTGGGACATTTTCTTTTCTTTTTTCTGTTTCTTTCCATATCTTCCAAAGTTCTATCTTCCATTTTCTTTTTCCCAACTTCTTTTCTTCTAAATCACCTTTGGGGCATTATATTTCATGCTTGATGATCTACCTTGGTTCTATGATTCTTATATCTTTCATCTTACATCAAGAACCTTATCTTTTGTTTAATTTGATCAAATTTAGCAATTTGTTGTTTCTCCTCTATCCCATTTCGATTTCGATCACGAGGGGGCAATAATTATCAAATTCAATCTTTGATTTAGTTTTATCAATTTTATCCTTGACTTTTTCAAGTCAAAATTTATTTGTATTCTTTGTCCTATTGTGTTCCCAATTCGACCACACATCTGAGCTATTTTGTGATCCCAAATCGACCTCACACTTCAATTTCTTTCTTTGACTACATGTGTTCCCAAATCGATCACACATTAGTCAAAGAGGGGCAAATGTATGCACCCTAAAATGGTTGCCTAGACTATGGGCCCCCATTATTCAATTTATCAATTTATCAAATTTCCTAAATCAGTGGTGTGTAATATTTTATTAAATCAATTCAATTCAATTTCCTTGATCAAATTTAATTTGTTTTATTTCTAAGGTTGATCATTTTATCCTAAGTCTTATTTAATTAAAAGAACATGCTCTCTTTTAATTAAATAAAATAAGTCCTCGTTTAATTAAAATAAAACTTCTCTTTTAATTAAATAGTTCATCCACATTTAGTTAATTAAGAGAAAAACCTCTTTTTTAATTTAATTAAATATTTCCTATTTAATTAAAAGAACTTGCTCTCTTTTAATTAAATAATTCATCTACATTTAATTAATTAAGAGAAAAACTCCTCTTTTAATTTGATTAAATATTTCCTATTTAATTAAAAGAACTTGCTCCCTTTTAATTAAATAAAATATCCCACTTAAATCTCTTTTTGATGAAAAAGGAGTTAAAACAAATAAGAAATTAAATAAATCTTTTATCTACACTTAATATGGGATTTATCTTCATCCTTTCTCCACTTTCTTCTCAACCACTCCACTTTTCTCATTGGTGGATCTTTAGTTCACATGGATCATTATTTCTCCACCCTTGATTAAATCTTTTTTCTCTCAATCTAGATTGTCCAATCTTCTTTATAAGGGAGAGTCCTCTCCTCATTTTAGAGACACCCATTATTATGCTATTGTTATGTTGCAGGTTTGGAGAGTGATTTTTGAAGAAGGAGTTTTGAATATTAAAGCTTTTGTAGAGAACTTCTATCTTCTTGTCTCATTCTCTCTTGCATCCATGGCTTCCATCATCATGATCCATACTTTGATTTTCATGTTAGCTTAGATCTTGCATTGATAGATTAGATCTTGCTTTCATAGATTAGATCTACATTGTTATTTCTTTTCATAGATTAGATTTCATTTCTTGCATTGTTTTGCATTGTTATCATTTAGATTAGTTTTATTTATTTATTTCCATTTGGATGCATATTAGATCATTGAATCTCTTGTTTCGTGGTGTACTTGTATGGGCACAAACTAGGTCAAACTAAGGGTCTCCATTACAAACCCCTACACTCCATGAATAGGGAGCTATGAGTTGTCATTCGAGACCTCATTTTTGAGAAATCTTGAATATAATGACTCATAGAAGTGTGCCCACATTTTAGGCATACAATAAGCACCTTAAAAACTATCTTTAAATATATATGTTCAAAAGGAGATACAAAGAGATACATGTTTAGAAGGGAAATAAACCAACATTTACATACACTTGAAGAAAATCATAGAGCTATGGCATGGCAACAATATCACAAATCAAGGGCATGGCATGGCAAAAAAATCACATATCAATGGCATGACACCAAAATCATAGGGCAAGGGAATGGAAACAAAATGAAAAGATCACAATAATGAAATTACAAAGCAAGGGCAGGATAATGAAATGCAAAGATGTATATATCATAGGAATGAAATGTACCAAGCACATATGCATAATCATGAGGCTCATTCCCTTGTAAAATTCATCAACTAGTTAAATATATGTATATATCAAGCTAGCTAATTAGTAACTAAACCGATTTAACTGGTTATGGCATGTTTCTTTCTAAAAATATCTGCTATGATATGTTTTTGTAAAAAAAATTGTGAACTCTGTCCATTTTTCCTAGTCTACATTATCTTTGTAAAGGATCTTGAGGTAAGTCACTTAGCACAGATTGAGTTTTTTTTTTTTTTTTTTCGGATTTTGGAATATGTATGTAGTTGGATCAATTATTCTATTATATAGCTAAGATTTAATAAGGACCTTAATAAAGATCACTAAATATAATTTTTTCATAAGGAGATATAAAGAGATAGTTGCTTAGAAGGAAAAGAAACCAACATTTATGTATCTTTGAAGAAAATTGTACAGCTAGGACATGTCAATGAAATTGTAGTGCAAGGGCACAACACAAAAATAAAATTGTACAGAAAGGTCATGGAATGGAAACAAAATCATAGAGTAAGGACATGGCACCAAAATTACAAAGAAAGGTCATGAAAATGAAATGTGTAGATGAAAAGGCCACAACAACCAAATCACAGAGCAAGGGTATGACAAAAAAACAAGAAGAATACAAGGGCACAATAACCAAATCATTGAGAAAGGGCATTTTTGAACTATATTAGGAGTCAAAAGACTCATCTCATCTTGCATAGTCCACTTGAGATGATTTAGATACATTTCTAGTTTTAATTTTTCATATTCTACAACCCTTGACTACATACACAATCTTTGAAACTTTGCAGTATAAGAGTTCACATCAAATTCTTTCTATCTCAAACTTTGTCTCCTTTTATGTAACTAGATTTCATAATACTTGGGTACATAAGTATCTCTATAAAATCTTACCATAGACTTCCATGTGGAAATGGTCTTCTTCCCTTCTTTCTCTCTCTCATCTTGGATAATTTTCCACCAAGTGAGTGCACCCCCTCATAAACTAGCCTTTGCAACTCTAACATTCTAAGCTTCAATTATGTCATCACATTCAAAGTGATTTTCTAATCCTTTTATCCAATCAAGGACTACCTCAGGTTCCATCTTACCACTAAATATTAGAATACATTCTAGAGGTTTTCCACTTAATGCCCTCAATGCTTTAAGGAATGGTTTTTCAGTGAGTATAGGGTATGGTTTAGGGATCTCATCCTTAATTGCAAACTCCTTACCTTTTTCTTCTTTATATTGTTCCTCAACTTGGTCCTTGACTTCTTCAGCCTTCTCATCCACTTCATCCACCTTCTATTCCAATTAGGCTAGCCTATCTTTGACCAACATATTCTCATCTTCTTTCTCATCTAAATTGTTAGTAAGATCTACATTGGTAACCACTATAGACTTACCAACTGACTCTTTTGGTTGGAACATTAACCACAAGCCTAATTGTTTAGGCTCTGATACCAATCCGATGGAAGTTCTCCAAGTGGTGCTCACACAAGTTACCCAAATGGGTGCTCACACAAGTTACACAAGTTCTTAATTCCTCATATAGTATGTCAATGGCCTCAAGAATCTAGGCCTCAAACTATCCTAACTCCACTACAAGAGTTAGTCCTCTTGTGCTTAAGCTTGAAGGACAACTATCACTAGTTTGTCTCAATACTTTTCTTTTCCTTGAAATATTCTAGGTATAAATCCTTCATGTCAACTCCACCAATGTTGCAAGGGTCATCTCCACAATTTGTACATTTATTCTACATCCTTTCAAGCCCATTTGAATGGTTCTCAAATCCCAATTCAATCAAGTTCCAAACTCACTATTTATAGAAACCTTTTAGGCCTAATTGACCAATTAGCCCTATCCAAAGGATTTTTTTGATTTTCTCACAAAACTTACAAACAACCCCAAAATCTAGTCAATGATCTTGATACCCTTTTTGAAAACCTAAAATATTTTCTAGATCTTTGGTCCTCAAATCCTTTGTACACTAGTGTCCTAAAGTATAGGGCTAGAATAAGGCTATTTGGGTTTCTAAAAAGTAGTGGACTAATTTCTATCTATAAATCTATTCAAATGGATTGGCCAAGATCTTAGGTCAAACCTAGGGCTCTATAGACCTTAATGTCTCTATAAACACTCTTGGTTTAGTTGTTCCAGTCTCACCCTTACTTTTGCATTTAGATTTTCATCTTCCATATACCTAGCCAAACAGTTTAAGCTTGCCTAGGGTGTGGTTTTAAAAATAGAAAAGTGATTAATTTGACCTCATACTTCAATATTAACACTATAAATAGGCCACCCTAATGACACCAACCTTTGGATTTTCCTATGGTTAGATTTCATGGGGGATCCATGAAACTAAAAACTACACTAAACTGGACCAACAACTAGCCTAAAACTTAAAAAATTTACAAATGCACTCTAATATGGTCCTAATCAAATTGATCACAAAATGAAAAGTACTTTAAAATAACTACTTAATGCAGATCATAGTGCTACTCATTCACATCACTGACAAACACTTCAACTTTACTAAAAAACTAAAATATAGTGTTATTCATTCACTTCAAAACTTTCTTACATTGATCCCCACTTTAGGAAATCAGACACAAAGTATATTAAGATGTTTCTTCCTCATTTTTTTTAGGCCTCTAGCATTAATTTCCACCTTCTAAAATGAATGGAATCCAAATTTGTTGAGTTACATGCAACATTTGTAAAAATTGCAAATGTTGTCATGACAACTTTTTAGCATGTTTTGCATTTATGATGAAAACTAACTTTTAGGACCCTTTGTTAGAGTAAAAGGTTAGTTTTAATTTCATTCATTAAATTTCCTTTACTCCCTTCTTAAAATTTCACTTTATGCACCTTAAATTTTGATGTAATAATTAATTAGTAATTATTAAATACCATTTACCTCTTAGGGTTTCCTTTTTAGGGTTTTGATCTCCTTAATAAGGATTGATTGGTTGTAAATTTATTCATTCTATTTTGCACAAGGAAATTCAATCTTCTTGTTTATTGAGCAAACCATTCTCTCTCTACCTTTCTTTCTTCCATGTAATAATTTATTTGCATGTAGGATATCTAGGAATCTATGAATTTGTTCATCATCAAATTCTACATGGTATTAGAGTCTTGCCTACGATTATTTTAAGTAAAAGAAGGACGAAGCAGAAGACACAAAAATCATATTCTACAGAGCCTTAGATTGATTATATCACTCGTAATTCATTAGGGAAACCTCCTACTAAGGGGGTAAACCAAAGCCAGAAAGACCAAAGTGTTCTTATTGTAATAAGCCTAATCATGATGAGTCACATTTCTATGAGAAGAAGTTGGATGGCTATGCCAAATAGGTTTTAGATTTGATTGTTGTCCTTCAAAAGAGAAACATTGATATTCCTTCTACTTTTCATTGTTCATCTTCATCATCATCATTTCATTAAAATTGTAAAGATGTAAGAAATGGTCATGCACTATGTGAAACTATTACTCCACCCTCTTCAAAATGGTTATTGGATTTAGGTGCTTCACAACATATGGCATCTTCTCAGGATTTGTTCTCTTCTTTTGAGACTTCTCCTACTCCACACATTTTGATGGGGAACAACATTGTTATAATTATTTGTGGGAAAGGTTATATTAATATTGATGATGGTACATTTCATGATGTACTTTTTGTTCCAACTTTGTCCTCTAACCTTCTCTATATCTATCAGATTATACATAGTGGGACAAGGATGATAGTTAAGTTTGCACAAGATTCAGTGCACATCAGAGATAGTAAGATAGGAAATATTATTGCTATAAGGATTGTTGATCATTCTTCATGCCTATACTCCTTGTCATATTTTGGTCCACCATCTCCACTATTGAAGACTCATTCTCCTTCTTCATGAGAGACTACTAAGGTGAAGTCAAGTCACTTGAACTTATGTGTTGTTCTTGAGACCAGTGTTATGTCTCCTAATTAGATTCCATCTCTTGCATAGGATTACTCTTCAGTATTGCTAACTATTGCAGCTCTAGTCATTGAGCAACCTACTATAATTGTTGAGGATATATCAGAGGACACACATCTCCTCTCAGGTGATAGATTTAGCACACTTGTTATACCAACTCCATTGCATATTCCATTTTAGGATTCTCATGCTTTCTCCTTTGAGCATCAGTTAGGACTTCCAGTTGCACCTTACATACATGGGTGTTATAATCCTTTTCCACTACCTTTTTTTCCTTTATATTTGAAGCACATTGATATGTTCATCAACACATGAGTTCTAACATTCTAGGGGGCTATGGAGTCTCAAGATTCTATTATGGCGGCTTTCACTTTACATATGGTCTTGAGAGATTCTCTTGAGATATTTCATTTATTCATTCTTTTCTATCTCTGTTTGAGGTAGGGTTTTTCCACTAGTTTTTCTCTATTTCTACATTTTACAAATTTGATTGTGATTGGGTACCTCGTCAGGCCTTGTTGTCAAGACCCAAGTTTGTTTTCAACATTGTAGTTTCTGTGCATTGTTTGCATTTGTATTTTTTCTCATCTTAAGGTGGGTATTAAAAAAAAAGGTAAATTTTAATTGAATCATTTATTAAATTATCTTTTGCTCCCTTCCTAAGATTTCACTTTATGCACCTTTCATTTCTATTTAATAATTAATTAGTAATTATTAAGTGTCATTTACTTATTTGGGTTTCCCTTTTAGGGTTTCAATCTCCTTCATAAGGATTGATCAGTTGTAAATTTATTCATCCTATTTTGCACAAGTAAATTTAATCTTCTTGTTTATTAAGAAAACCCTTCTCTCTATACCTTTCTTTCTTCCTTGTAATAGGTTATTTGGATGCAGGATATCTAGGGACCTATGAATTTGTTCATCATCAAATTCTACACCTCAAACCCATACAACTTCAGATTTAGCATCATTAAGACCTTTTTAGGCACTCTCCCATACTTTTCTTATGACTAGGATGCATTTAGACCACATTTCCCATTATTAGGCCTATTCTAAGGACTAAACACTTAAAAGAAAACCAAACTAAATCAGAGTAAAATTTGCACTAATCACTAATTTTTCTAGTTGCAAACAAAAACAAGAGCTTATAAGGTCTAGAAAATGACATGCTAACTTGGCTAGAGTCAATTACAACACAAAACTGATTGGGACTTTCGGAATAACCTAGGTGCTCTTGTACCATTAATACTACTTAGGATGACTTTGTCCCTGGTTAACAAATTCTAGATTTTGAGATTGTCTCCCATAAAGTCCTTCACTCAATGGAGAAGAGTGAGAACCTAGGTATGGCAATAAAACTTGATATTTCAAAGGCTTACGATAAAGTGAGAAGGGAATTTCTAATTAATATTCTTAGATAATTTAGTTTTGGAGATAATTTTATTACCCTCATTGGGAAATGATAAACATTGGTCAATTCCTAGTTTTTTTTAATGGATCCTTGGCTGATTTCGTTAAGGATATGAGGGGCCTCTAGTAATGGGACCCATTATTTTCTTATCTATTCATAATGGTCATGGATATTCTTGGTAGAAAGCTCCCGACAATGGCTACTTGATGGGAAATCATGGGGATCAAACTTACTACAGCCCTCTTTTTTGAGGTATTACAACAATTTGTTGATGATAACTTCCTATATGGAATCTCCTCCATAAGAGAGGCTAAAGCCTAGAAGAAAACTATGAAAAAATATGCAGAAATTTTAGGACAACATATCAATTACCACAAAAACAAACTCTACTTCTTCAATACAAACTTGACTCTACAACAAAGAATAACTAGGAAATTGCAATGGTTCTAAGTACTGTTGGTAAACTTCAACTCAGCTTGACCTCATTACAAGGAATCCCTATTTACTTTTTTTCATTATTCAAAACCTCTAGTAGGTTAGAGTTACTGTTGATAAAGTCTAGATGAATTTCCTATGCTTGAGAATGGAGGAAAAGATAAAATTGAGCCTGGTTAGTTTAGAAAAGGTGTATAAACCTAAATCTTAGGGGGGTTTGAACTTGAGGAGATTTGGGGACCTAAAGAAAGCCCTCATGATGAATATTGGTTGGACACTAGCCTAGAATTTTACCTCTTGGTGTCGTATCACAAGAGCCAAGTAGTTGGGTGGTGGACTTTTCAATCTAACCTTCTTTATGGAAGGTCTCCTAGCTAGATCAAGAATATTCAATAATATCATGAAGATAAAGAAACATTTTAGGGGAAATATTAGATGGAATATTGGAGATGATAATCTAGTTATATTTCGGGAAGAATGATAGGTGGGAGATGCTCCTCTAATTCACACATTTTTTTCTATTTTAAAAGAATAGGGGGCAACTGAGTAAGGTGAAAAGGTGATGAATTATATCTACAACAAGGGGTGGAAGGCTCTTAATATGGACAATTTTAACCTTATGGATAAGACAATGTATGAGGAGTTGAGATCCCTCTTGAAAGATATATGAGTTCCCTCCTTTCTAAAGACTAATAAACTAATATGGGAAAGGAACCCAAGTGGAGACTTTAGCATGAAATCAGCCTATAAAAAACATAATTAGGGAGGTTGGGAATATGAAATGGAAGAATGTTTGGCATTTCCATTCTCTCCCCAAAATAAACTTCTTATGGTGGTCTATTATGCATAGTAGTATCCTCACTATTGATAATATTAAGAGGCTATAGGGAGGAACAAATAATCCCTCATCTCTTCATCCATTTCTCCTATGTTGTATAGGTTTGGTAGAAAATCCTTGGACAACTAGGGATCTTGTGGGCTTTTAACAAAGATGTACATCAATTCATCTTTGGATGGAAATGCCCCTTATATTTCCCCCTCATTAAAATGATCTGGAAGGCCATACCACCATACATGTGTTGGAACATATGAAAGGAGAGGAACAACAATATTTTCAAAGAAAAAGATACCCCCTCAAAAATGGTTACCCTAATTATGATGGGTGTGATCAGGGAGTGTGCTTTGACATGGAAATGGAAACCACCTCCCCACCTTCCTAGTGTTTAGGAGATGCCAGGGATATCCCTCAATTAGATGAGAAAGTTGGTTATTTAATAATACAAAACTAATTGAATACTAGTAGATGGAAGCCACCCCTACCCCCTCCCCTCCATGGATTGGTGTAAATATAATTTTGATGGATCAAGGACTAATAGTGTTGTAGTTGGTGGAATCATCCAAGATGAATAGGAAGTTTGTATCAATGAATATTCAGAGAAATGTGGGAAAGTTTTGAGAAATAAGGTGGAAGCCTTGGGACTCCTATGGGGATTGGAGCTAGCATGTAATATGAGAATTCAAAATTGGATAGTGGAGGGAGATTCTTTATTAGTAATTAAGGCTTCCAAAGGAGATAATAAGATGAACTAGCATCCCATGTCAATAAATAGAGATTCCCAGATTCTCCTGAATAAGACCAATAAAGTTCAAATTCTACATGTCTTTAGGAAATGGAATCAATTAGCAAAATAACCTAGTAGGGTATGAACATAAGGTTATTAATGCTAAAATTTGGGAAAATGAGTATGACTTTTCAACATTGATTAAAGTCCTAGCTCAAAAAGAAGCCTTTCCTAGTAATGATGACCACTTTAATTAATATTAAAAGGACAACCTCCATCATTTTTCATCCAATGAGGAAAAAAATCACTAAGTTTTTATTTAATATGGTGGGTTGGGTCATGATGACACTAACTTTAGATGATGTGCTAGTGCCAAAAAATCATTTTGGAGCCACATATAAATTTATTATGCCAATTATGATTTGTGAGGGGAAATGGGAGCTCAATAATCAATGCAAGATCTGGGATGATATTCTCCTATACTCAAGAAAGGAACTTTCTAGATTTTGAGGCCATCTTTTAAGAGGGATTATGGAACCATAATGATTTGGAAATTAGGGAATAAATTTAATTTTGATTTGTAGTTTGTTAAAATCAAGTGTTAGCAAACATTTTTGTTATTTTCAAGTTGCACTTTCTTGGTTGTAAAGGCTTCACTTTATTTTTTTGGGTCTATTGAAGTCGATGAAGGGTATGGTGGTTGAGTTGAAAGAGAGAGAGGATGTGATTGTTGAGCTTGGAGAGCAGGAAATTATGGAGGGTGCTCATGCAAGGATTTAAACACACAGAATTGAAGAGGTTGTTCAGAAGGATAAGGAGGATTAGTCGCACTTAAAAGAAGGAAGGGTTATTCCATTTATGGAGAGTATTAAAGGCCATAATGAGATGGTGACTTTGAAATTTTTTTAATTGTAGAAGAAATGATGGGTTAAGGTCAATGGGTTCTCCTTTGAGGTCACTAAAGAGATAATTTCTAATGCTACTAGTTTGGCATTAGAGGGGAAAAATTGGAGGAAGAAGCCTAGGGTGTTAGACATGACAAGCATGGGGAAGTTTTTTCCATTTTGATGAAGCCCCTATTCTACTCCATGGTAGGTTTTCCCATGAAGATCTCTAGGAACCCTAGGATATGGTTTGTTATGTCATCATGCACTACATAACCTTGGAAGATACAAGTAAGCTATGCTACTATTATCACGTCCCCATATTGAACCATTTTAGGAATAAGGAATGCATTTCCTTCTAGATATGATTTACATTCCATGGAAAACTATGTATGGAACATAAGAAAAACAAAAGAGGAAGGAAAATTTTATTTTTTATATCACCAAGAGTTGATTTTATTCTTTCTAAATATTTTCAAAGCCTTCACCCCCAAATCTTGAGCCAAATCCCTTCGCCTTTGGAAATAACTTATATGGGTCAAAATTCCTCCACCTCCACCCATACACAAAGTAATAGGTATCACATTTCCTTTTCTTAGAAGATAAAAATATAAAATTTTAAGGTTCTCAATATCAAAAGTGTTGGCACCACCATTAGGAAGGGAAAAAATATATCAAGGAGAAGACTTACAGAAAAAAATCCCTTTCCCAACCTTGTTGAATATGATAAATCTACTTCAACTTATAATTTTGTGAGAATGTTTATCCTTAAAACCAAACCTAAATCTACTATAAGAACCTATGGGTGTTAGAAATACTTTAGAATGCCTAAGAGGGCGGGTGTGAATCAGCTATTCAAGGTCCAGATGTCCTAATAATTTTTTTTTCACTAAGTATAATGAGCCCATTAAACTAATCATGCATCCAAGCTAAACATTCTTCTTAGAAAGTTATTGATAAATTAACATGCAGAAATAAGACATGAAAGATCAACACATAACACAATGATTTACATGGAAACCCAATTTGGCAAAAATGACTAGTAACATGTGACTTATTTCTCACTCTTCTAAAGTGACACCCTATGAGAGGCCTACCTTGTTAAACTCTACAAAACACATTGTTAGGTGTGACTTGATTAAGGGATTTCGACCACCTTGTTAGAAGTGAGCCTGGTTAAAAGACTTTAGAACATTCACTTGGAATGTCACCCTGTTAAAGGATTTCTCAATTTCTATTAGACCAACCTAAGTTCATAGGATTTTTTTTGAACTAATACAATTGCTAGAGAGTAACAATAAGGGCTTTTGATCTGATATAACTCACAACATAACTTGCAGATTTTAGTTCTCAATTCAATTCACAAATTTTCTTGGCTTGCAGTCTCTACACTTATGACAGGTTGTTCTTCTTTCAAGCTTTGTCTCCTTAATTCTCCTTGCTTGTTGTACCAATATAGTCACCTCTGTGGTCACTTATCAAAGCAGAGTCTCTGTACTCTATTCTTTCCTCTAAATGCCTTCTACTTGACACCACACATTCTCTCCAATCTCTCTCTACTTCTTAATCTGTAACTCCTTAAGTAGGAGTTTGGAATACTTTTCTTGCTCTAATCTTCCCACTCTTATTTTAGGTTTGAATGGATTAGGTAAGATATGATGTATTTTCCCCTTATCTTATTTCTTCTAGAAAACATCATGTGGAATCTACCTATATTCACCTAAAAATGGTTAACCTAGAATTTTGTACCACTAGCTCAACATCCTTATCTTACATCTGCTTAACAAAATTCAAGGTAACAACCTTATCGACTCAGATCTAGTGAATATTTAACTTTTCAAATAATGTAGCATCTTGGCACTATTGACTTTTTGATGTTTAGCACATACTATGTTACTCGACACCTATTGTGGGTTCACTTAGCATCAACTAAGTTTTACTGATGCTTGGAACCTATTACATTTTATCTAGCTTAGCACCAGAACCTACTCAGCACCAATTGTTTCACTTTGGCATAGAATATATCTTGCATTTTCTCAGAACTTACTGATAATCTACTCGGCATTAACTAACTTGTTCGACACCCACTAATGAATTTACTCAAGCTTTGCAGATAGTTTTTTATAACTTATTCTTCTAAAGTTTCAAAGTATAGCCAACCTTTGTATCTTCAAGTGTATTATCAATACATCATTTTACCATTTTCTTAGCTGATCTTTTTACTTCATTACAAAATCATAACTCAACCTTTCCCTTAGGTTCTTTTGTTACATCTTATTGGTTAAATCCTCTTCATCAATCAACTAAGTGATAGTACTTGGATCTTATAAGCAATCATCATTCTAGAAAATAGTAGGTTTGACATCAGTGACAAAAAAATGATTGAAAACATTCTTTATCAACAATATCCCTTCTTTAATAATGATCTTTTCAATCAGATTTCAACAATCTCCCTCTTTGGCATTGATGGAAAACTAAACTAATCAACCAAGTTATCAAAATGCTAACTAGGTTAAAACAGTAAGTCAAATGCCAAAAAAAGTCATTGTACCCAAAATTATTTGTTCTATCAACAACTTTGAACTTCTTATGACTCCTTCTGAGTTCTATAAGTAACTCCCTCTTTCAAAGTATTAGGGATATCTCTTTTGATGATACACTATCTTCTCCTTTTTGTTCTACTCCCTCTTTGATCTTCTCATCCTGATTGATTTTTGTTTGTGCTACTATTCCCTTTCTTCTTCCTTTCTACTTATTTCTCCTTTTATAGATTCGATCCTATAGATTTGATCATATTCTACTATTTCTCCCTCTTTGACAACAATACCAAAGACATATTATTTCAGCATCTTATCATGCAAGTGTAGCATTTATAGGAACTCCAATTTCCCCCTCTGTCACCTTTCTTGTGACTTGTTTGGAATTTCAATATTTTAATTACTTCAAGAAAAACCTAAAGTAACTATCCTCTGCATCAATTTATATCACTTCAACAATCCACTCATTTGATGCAAGGTATTCTTGATGTTTCTCAAATAGCCTTGGATAGGGGTATTACCCCTAGCTTACCTCTAAGATACTCAAATGCATCTTTAGGTAATGGTTTTGTGAAGATGTGAGCAATTTGTTCCTTTGATTTGACATATTCCATATTCATTTGTTTGTCTGATTTACTTCAACTAATTTATCATTTTTGGATTACTTATGTCCTGTTATCATTGGTGTACTGACTAGTTTTGAATCATCTAAGCCAAATGTTTTGAGTATCTCCTTGATATATTTTGATTAGGTCACAAATATGCCATATTTCAGTTGATATATTTGAAATCCAACAAATAATTTGATTTCTCCAAACATTGAAATCTTAAACTCATGTTTCATTTGTTCAACAAAATCTTTGCATAGTGCATCTTTTCCTCCAAATATTATGTTATCAACAAAGATTTCAGATATTAGAATGTGTTTACCTTTTTTTTTCTTGATATACAGGTTGCTATTTTCATATGTTCTCTCAAATCCAATTTTTACAAATTATTTGTGAAGCCTCTCATACCAAGCTCTAGGCACTTGTTTCAAACCATAGAGTGCTTTGTGTAGTTTGCAAACCATATATTTGTTATTTTCATCAACAAATCCATATGGTTGTTCTATGTAGACTTCCTCTTCAAGTATACCATTCAAAAAAGCATACTTTACATCCATTTGTTAGACTTTAAAACCTTTGTAATCAGCATATAAGAGTAGAGTTCTTACTCCTTCCATCCTTGCAATAGGGACAAATGTTTCCTCATGTTCTAGTCCTTCTTCTTGAGAATAAGCTTTACAAACTAGTTTGGCCTTATTTCTTGTGATCTCACCATTCTCATCTAGCTTGTTCCTAAATACCCACTTGGTACCAATCACATTCTTATCAGTTGGTCTTGGAACTAAAGTCAAAGTTTTTTTCTTCTCTATCTCCTCAATCTCCTCTTCCATAGCTTTGAACCAATCATCATCTTGTAGTGCATCTCTCACTATTTTGGGTTCAACCTTACTCAGCGGACATGATTCATTTCTTAGTATGTTCCTTTTCATCGGTCTAGCTTCCTTGTCACCAATGATTTGTTCAACAGGGTAACATCTTCTCACATACTTGGATAGCCTTGGTTTTTTCCTTGTTTCCATGTTTGGTCTTTGAGCTTTAGAGTCACTATGCACATCTCTTTGTGGTAGCTCAATATCTTTTTCATGTGTACTAATTTTAGAATCAGAATCTGCATTTTCTTCATTCTACAACTCAGCTTCTAAATGTAACTCGACATTCACTAGTTGTGACTTGGCAGATACTAAAACTTATTGTTAGTTGACTATTAGATTGGCAACCTCTTCTTTAGATGGCATTCCCTCATATAAGTATACAAAAGATCTGTACTCTTCTGGTTTCTTGATGGATTCATCATTTGAAATTTTGTATGCTCATCAATGTTTAGATTTGCACTCCCTACAATTCTGTTAGTGTTAGTATTTAAAAACTTATATGCTTTACTTCTAGTGGAGTATCCAAAGAATATTCTTTCATCACTTTTTGCATCAAATTTACCATTTCTAGTATCCTTAAGAATATAGAATTTGTTACCAAATACTTTGAAATGTTTGACATTAGGTGAGTGACCATACCATAGTTCAAAATGTGTTGCATTTGTACCTTTCTTAATTTGTACTTGACTCAAGTGTACACAGCTATATTTACAGCTTCTCTCTAGTACTTTAGATCAAAATTCTTCTCCATCATTAATTCTAGCACATTCCATCACTAATCTATTCTTCCTCTCTACAATTCCATTTTGTGGAAGAGTTCTAGGTGCTAATGTTTGTCTCTTAATTCCTCTATCATTTGCAAAAAGTCTCAAATGCTTTTGATGTGAACTCTCCTCCTCTATCTAATCTTAGGCACTTCATACTCTTTCCTATTTCTTTCTCAACCCTAGTCAAACTCCACTTAAACATTTTAAAGGCATCGTATATGTGCAAGATCATGGTGTACCAAACTATGGCCTTAAGTGGCAGTGAAAAATCAGCAAATCAATGTTATGTCAACTTGACACATAATTTTAAAGTGGTTATAGAATTTATATCAAAAAGTTCTAAGAAAATAATCTATAGGAAATTGAATTTAGTTTCTAAACTACTAGGCCTTATTTGGAGAAAAAAATAATTGATTGGTCAAAAGTTTCGATTTTAATGCAATACTACGAAAATTTCAGGGTGAAAATAAAAAGTAGGTGTATGTTTGAGCACCTTAATCAAAATCAAATGATAATATTTTTTAAATATAATTATAGATATAAAAATTAGACTCATGCTCAAATGTGATGCATATTTTTGGGTATTTTTATTCCAAATAAATAATTAAATATGAATTTTCTACCAAAAAATTTTCAGGAAAGAAAACTCTTGTGTCTGACCACCTTAACTAATAGAAAATTTTACCAAATTTTATTTTTACTTTACTTTTCTTATACTAAGAAAAGAATAGAATGTGACACAACTTTTAGATTTAAAAAATGTTATACCATTTGAAAGTTATAGCTATTTCTCAATTAGTATGTCAATCAACACTTTACAATAATTTTCATTGAAAATTAACTAATAAATACTTATCGAACTCAGAATTTGACAACAATTATATTGATAGAATCTCGAGAGTGATTAAAAAACCCTTTTCATTTCATTAAATTTCGATCAAAATAACATTGTAAGATGGCTACCCATCTTAATTTTAAATTAGAGATTCTTTTGAATTTTAAATTTGGAGGGAGACAAATTTAAAAGGAAATAAACTTAAGAGGGTAACTTTAGATAGTTTTAGAGCAAATTTATTTTGTGAAAGTGTGGACATTAATATTATAACTATTATAATTATTATTACATTATAGTAATATGTATGATTATTATTATTAAATATAATATAGTTCTAAATATAATATAGTGATATATATGATATATATTATTATTATTAGATATATATAGTAGTATTATATGACAAAACTATTCAATATAATAATATATATGCTTATAATTATTATTAAATCTATAATCTAGTAATATATATGATTATTATTGTTATATAATCTAATAATATATTATTATTATATAAAAATATACAATATAATATAATTATTAAATATAATATTGTCCCTTCGACCCATATGAAGGATTCTAATATGTCCCTAGGGGTCCTATCACCCATATGGACATATTTCATTATGTAATGGGTCAAAGGGTGTCATAGGTCACCCTATGACCCCCTTCGACCCATAAGAATAATTATAATATGTCCCTAGGGGTTCTAGGACCCCTAGCAAGATATGCCATCATGTAATGGGTTGAAGGGGGTCATAGGTCACCCTATGATGCCCTTCGACCCATATGAATGAGTTTAATAAGTCCCTAGGGGTCCAAGGACCGCTAGGGACACATGTCATCATGTAATGGGTTAAAGGGAGTCATAGCCACCCTATGAACCTCTTCCACCCATATGAATGGTTCTAATCTATCCCTTGGGGTCCTAAGACCCCTAGGGACATATGTCATCATGTAATGAGTCGAAACCTTCCACCCATATGAACAATTCTAATATGTCCCTTGAGGTCCTAGGACCCCTAGGGACATATGTCATCAAGTAATGGGTTGAAGAGGGACCCCTTTCGACCCATATGAATGATTCTAATATGTCCCTAGGGGTCTTACCTACGGACATAAGTCGACATGTAATGGGTCGAAGGGGCTCATAGGTCACCCTATGACCCGCTTCATTCCATATGATGGATTGTGATATGTCCCTTGAGGTCCTAGGACCCCTACCAACATATGTCCTCATGTAATAGGTCGAAGGGGGTCATAGGTCACCTCTTCAACCCATATAAAGGATTGTGATATTCCCCTTAGGATCTTAGGACCCCTACGGACATATGTCATCATGTAATGGGTCGAAGGGGGTCATAGGTCACCCTATGACCCCCTTCGACCCATATGAATGATTTTGATATGCCCCTAGGCATCCCAGGAACCTTAGGGACATATTTCATCATGTAAAGGGTGACCTATGACCCACTTGAACCCATATGAAGGATTGTGATATGTCCCTAGGAGTCCTAGGATCCCAGGGACATATGTCATCATGTAATGGGTCAAAGGGAGTCATAGGTCACCCTATGACCCCCTTCGACCCATATGAAGGATTGTGATATGTCCCTAGAAATCCTAGGACTGCTAGGGAGATATGTCGTCATGTAATGGGTCGAAGGGGGTCATAGCTCACACTATGACCCCCTCCGACGCATATGAAGGATTGTGATATGTCACTAGGAACCTGTGACCCCCTTCGAATCATATGAAGGATTTTCATAGGTCACCCTATGACCCCCTCTGACCCATATGAAAGATTGTGATATGTCCCTAGGGGACCTAAGACCCCTAGGAACATATGTCACCATGTAATCGGTCAAAAGGGGTCATAGGTCACCCTATGACAATCTTCAACCCATATGAAGGATTATGATATGTCTCTAGGGGTCCTAGAACAACTAGGGACATATGTCATCATCTAATATGTTGAAAGGAGAACTATGACCTTGTTTGACCCATATAAAGGATTGTGATATGTTCCTAGCAATCCTAGGAACCCTAGAGACATATGTCATCATGTAATGGGTCAAAGGGGGTCATAGGTCACCCTATGACCCCCTTTGACCCATATGAAAGATATATGTTGTTATGTAATGGGTCGAAGGGTCTGATAGGTCACTCAATGACCCCCTTCGACTTATATGAAGGATTGTGATATATCCCTAGGGGCCCTAGGACCCGTAGGGACATATGTCATCATGTAATGGGTCAAAGGGGATCATAGGTCACCCTATGACCCCTTTTGACCCATATGAATGATTCTAATATGTACCTAGGGGTCCTAGGAACCCTAGGGACATATGTCATCACATAATGGTTTGAAGTGGGTCATCAGTCACCCTATGACCCCCTTCAAGCCATATAAACGATTCTAAAATGTCCTTAAGGGTCCTAGGAGCCCTAGGGACATATGTGATAATGTAATTTGTCGAAGGCGGTCATAGAGTGACTTTCGACCCACTTCGAACCATATGAACGATTCTAATATATCCCTAGGGGTCCTAGGATGCCTAGTGACATATATCACCATGTAATGGGTCGCAGAGGGTTATAGGTCACCCTATGACCCCCTCTAACCCATGTGAAGGATTCTAATACGTCCCTAGGCTTCCAAGTACGCCTAAGGACATATGTCATTATGAAATGGGTCGAAAGGGGTCATAGGTCACCCTATGACCTCCTCTAAACTATATCAAGTAGTCTAATATGTCCCTAAGGGTCCTACGACCCCTAGGGACATATGTCATAATGTAATAGGTCGAAGGGGGTCATAGGTCACCCTATGACCCCCTTCGACCCATATGATGGATTGTGATATGTCCCTTGGGGTCCTAGTACCCCTACGGACATATGTTCTAATGTAATGGGTTGAAGGGGGTCATAGGTCACCCTATGACCCTCTTCGACCCATATCAAAGATTGTGATATGTCCCTTGGGGTCCTAGGACCCCTATGGACATATGTCATCATGTAATGGGTTGAAGGGGGTCACAAGTCACCCTATGACCCCCTTCAGCCTATATGAATGATTGTAATATGTTCCTTAGGGTCTTAGGACCCCTAGGTACATATGTCATCATGTAATGGGTCAAAGAGGGTCATAGGTCACCCTATGACCCAATTCGATCCACATGAAGGATTGTGATATGTCGTTAGGGGTCTTAGTACCCTTAGGGACATATGTCATCTTGTAATCGATTGACGGGGGTCATAGGTCACCCTATGACCCCCTTCGACCCATATGAAGGATTTTGATATGTCCCTTGTGATCTTAGGACCCATAGGGACATATGTCATCATATAATGGGTCAAAGGGGGTCATAGGTCACCCTATGACCCCCTTCCTCCCATATGAATGATTCTAATATGTCCCTTGGGGTCTTAAGACCCCTAAGAACATATGTCATCATGTAATGGGTAGAAATAGGTCATAGGTCACCCTATGATCCCCTTTGATCAATTACATGATGACGTACATCCCTAGGGGTGCTAGGACCCCTACGGACATATTAAAATCGTTCATATGGATCGAAGGGAGTCATACGCTAACCCCCTTCGTCCCATATGAACAATTCTAATATGTCCCTAGGGGTCCTAGGACCCCTAAGGACATATGTTGACATGTAATGGGTCGAAGGGGGTCACAAGTCACCCTCTAACCCCCTTCGACCCATATGAAGGATTGTGATATGTCACTTGGGGTCTTCAGACCCATATTAACATATGTCCTCAAGTAATGGGGTGAAGGGCATCATAGGTCACCCTATGACCCTCTTCGACCCATATAATGGATTGTGATATGCCCCTTGGGGTCCTGGGACCCCTACAGACATATTTTATTATGTAATTGGTCAAAGGGGGTCATAAGTCACCCTATGATCCTCTTCAAACAATTTGAACTATTGTGATATGTCGCTAGGGGACCTACGAACCCCAGGGACATATGTCATCATGTAATGGGTCAAAGGGGGTCATAGGTAACCCTATGACACACTTTGCCCATATGAAAGATTGTGATATGTCCCTAGGGGTCCTAGGACCCCTAGGGACATATGTCATAATGTAATGTGTTGAAGGGGGTCATAGGTCATCGTATTACCCCCTTCGACACATATGAAAGAATGTGATATGTCCCTAGGGATCCTAAGATGCCTAGGGACATTTGTCATCATGTAATGGGTTGAATGGGGTCATAGGTCACCTTATGACCCCCTCCGACCCATATGAAGGATTGTGATATGTCCCTAGGACCCTATGACCCCCTCCAACTCATATGAAGGATTGTCATAGGTCACCCCATGACCCCCTCTGACCCATATGAAGGATTGTTATATGTCCCTAGGGTTCCTACAACCCCTAAGGACATATGTCGACATGTAATGGGTTGAACGGGCTCATAGGTCACCCTATGACCCCCTTTGACCCATATGAAGGATTGTGATATGTCCGGACATATGTCATCATGTAATGGGTCGAACGGGGTCATAGGTCACCCTATGACCCCTTTTGAACCATATGAATGACTCTAATATGTCCCTAGGGGTCCTAAGACCCATAAGGATAAATGTCGACATGTGACCTATGACCCCTTTTGATCCATATGAGGGATTGTGTTATGTCCCTTGGGGTCCTAGGACTCTTATTGACAAATATCCTCATGTAATAGGTCAAAGGGGGCCATAGGTCACCCTATGACACCCTCTGACCCATTTAAAAAATTTTGATATGCCCCTTGGGGTCCTAGGACCCCTACAGACATATGTCATCATGTAATTGGTTGAAGGGTGACCTGTGACCCCCTTCAACCCATATGAACAATTGTGATATGTCCCTAGCGGTCCTAAGACCCCTAGGGACATATGGCATCATGTAATGGGTCAAAGGGGGTCATAGGTCACCTATGACCCACTTCGACCCATATGAAGGATAGGAACCCTAGGGACATATGTCAACATCTAATGGGTCAAAGGGGGTTATAGGTCACCCTATGACCCCCTTCAACCCATATGAAAGATTGTGATATGTCTCTAGGAATCTTAGGACCCTTAGGAAAATATGTCATCATGTAATGGGTCGAAGGGGGTCATAGGTGACCCTATGACCCCCTCCGACCCGTATGAAGGATTGTGATATGTTCGTAGGACCCTATGACCCCCTTCGACTCATATGAAGGATTGTCATAGGTCACCCTATGACCCCCTTTGACCCATATGAAAGATTTTTATATGTCCCTAGGGGACCCAAGACCCCTAGGGACATATGTCATCATGTAATAGGTCGAAGGGGGTCATACATCACCCTCTGAACATCTTTGACCCATATGAAAGATTGTGATATGTCCCCAGAGGTCCTAGGACCACTAGGGACATATTTCATCATGTAATGGGTTGAAAAGAGACTTGTGACCCCCTTCGACCCATATCAAGGATTGTGATATGTCCTTAGAGATCCTGGGAACCCTAAGGATCCAAGGCACCCTAGAGACATATGTCATCATGTAATGAGTCGATGGGGGTCATAGGTAACCCTAACACCCCCTTTGACCTATATGAAAGATATATGTCATCATGTAATGGGTCGAAGGGGGTCATAGGTCACCCCATGACCCCCTTCGACTCATATGAAGCATTGTGATATGTCCCTAAGGGCCCTAGGACCCATAGGGACATATGTCATCATGTAATGGGTCGAACAGGATCATAGCTCACCTTATGACCCCCTTTGACCCACATGAATGATTCTAATATGTACCTAGGGGTCCTAGGACCCCTAAGGACATATGTCATCATATAATGGTTTGAAGTGGCTCATAGGTCACCCTATGACCCCCTTCAACCCATATGAATGATTCTAAAATGTCTCTAGGCGTCGTAGGAGCTCTAAGGACATATGTCATCATGTAATTTGTTGAAGGGAGTCATAGGGTTACCTATGACACCCTTCGACACATATGAAAGATTCTAATATATCCCTAAGGGTCTTAGGATCCCTAGTGACATATATCACCATGTAATGGGTTGCAAGGTGTCTTAGGTCACCCTATGACCCCCTCTGACCCATATGAAAGATTCTAATATGTTCCTAGGGGTCCTTAGACCCCTAGGGATATATGTCATCATGTAATGGGTTAAAGGGGGTCATGGGTCACCCTATGATCCTCTCCAAACCATATGAAGGAGTCTAATATGTCCTTAGGTTTCCTAGGACCCCTAGGGACAGATGTCATTATCTCTTGGGTCGAAGGGGGTCATAGGTCACCCTACGACCCCCTTTAACCCATATGATAGATTGTGATATGTCCCTTTGGGTCCTAGTACCCCTACAAAGATATGTTCTCATCTAATGGGTTGAAAGGGGTCATAGCTCACCCTATGCCCCTCTTCGACCCATATAAAGGATTGTAATATGTCCCTTGGGGTCCTAGGACCCCTATGGACATATGTCATCATGTAATTGATTGAAGGGGGTCATAGATTGACCCATATGAATGATTGTGATATGTCCCTTGGGGTCCTAGGACCCCTAAGTACATATGTCATCATGTAATGGGTTGAAGTGGGTCATAAGTCACCCTATGACCCACTTTGACCCATATGAATGATTATGATATGTCCCTTGGGGTCCTAGGACCCTTAGGTACATATGTCATCATGTAATGGGTTGAAGGGCATCACAGGTCACCCTATGACCTACTTCGACCCATACGAAAGATTATGATATGTCCTTAGGGGTCTGAGGACCCTTAAGAACATATGTCATCATGTAATCAGTTGAACGGGGTCATAGGTCACCCTATGATCCCCTTCGACCAATATGAAGAATTTTGGTATGTCCCTAGGGATCCTAAGACCCCTAGGGACATATGTCATTATTTAATGGGTCGAAGGGGCTCATAGGTCACCCTATGACTGCCTTCGACCCATATGAACACTTATAATATGTCCCTAGGGGTCCTAGGACCCCTAGGGACATATGTCATCATGTAATGGGTCAAAGGGGGTCATAGTCACCCTATGACCCCCTTCCACCCATATGAACGATTATAATATGTCCTTAGGGGTCCTAGGACCCCAAGGAACATACGTCATTATGTAATGGGTCAAAGCGGGTCATAGTCACCCTATGACCCCCTTCCACCCATATGAATGATTCTAATATGTCCCTTGGGGTCCTAGGACCTCTAAGGACATATGTCATCATGTAATGGGTTAAAGGGGGTCATAAGTCTCCCAATAACCCTCTTCCTCTCATATGAATGATTCTAATATGTCCCTTGGGGTCCTAGGACCCTTGGGGACATATGTCATCAGGTAATGGGTTGAAGGGGGTCATAGGTCACCCTATGACCCCCTTTGACTATTTACATGATGACATACATCCGTAGGGGTCCTAGGATCCCTAGGGACATATTAGAATCATTCATATGGGTTAAAGTGCATCACAGGTCACTCTATGAGCCCCTTCGACCCATATGAAGGATTCTAATATGTCCCTAGGGGTCCTATGACCCCTACAAACATATGTCAACATGTAATGGGTCGAACGGGGTCACAGGTTGCCCTATGACCCCATTTTACCCATATGAAAAATTGTGATATGTCCCTTGGAGTCGTTGGACCCATACAGACATATGTCCTTAAGTAATGGGTCGAAGGGTGTCATTGGTCACCCTATAACCCTCTTTGACCCATACAATAGATTGTGATATGCCCCTTGGACTCTTAGGACCCCTATGGACATATGTCATCATGTAATTGGTCGAAGGGGGTCATAAGTCACCCTATGATCCCCTTTGAACCATCTTAACTATTTTGATATGTTGCTACTGGACCTAGGACCCCCAGGGACATATGTCATCATGAAATGGGTCAAAAGGGGTCATAGGTCACCCTATGACCTACTTCGACCCATATGAAGGATTGTGATATGTACCTAGGGGTCCTAGGACCCTTAGAGACATATGTCATCATGTAATGCGTCGAAGAGGGTCATAGGTCACCCTATTACCACCTTTGACCAATCTGAAAGAATGTGATATGTCTGTAGGGATCTTAGGACCCCTAAGAATATCTATCATCATGTAATGGGTTGAATGAGGTCATAGGTCACCCTATGACCACCTCCGACCCATATGAATGGGTCGATGGAGGTCATAGGGTGACCTATGACCCCCTTCGACCCATATGAATAATTCTAATATGTCCCTAGGGGTCTTAAGATCCCTGAGGACATATGTCGACATGTAATGGGTCGAAGGGGGTCATAGGTCACCCTATGATCCCCTTCAACCCATATGAAGGATTGTGATATTTCCATTGGGGTCCTAGGACCCTTGCAGACATATGTCTTGATGTAATGGGTCAAAGGGGTTCATAAGTCACCCTATGAACCTCTTTGACCCATATAAAGGATTCTGATATGCCTCTCGAGGTCCTAGGACCCCTACAGACATATGTCATAATGTAATTGGTCGAAGGGTGTCATAGGTCACCCTATGACCCCCTTCGACCCATATGAATGATTGTGATATGTCCCTAGGTGTCCTCGGACCCCTAAGGACATATGCCATCATGTAATGGTTCAAAGGGTATCATAGGTCACCCTATGACCCACTTCGACCGATATGAAGGATTGTGATAGGCCCCTAGGGACATATGTCATCATGTAATGGGTCGAAAGGGGTCATAGGTCACCCTATGACCCCCTTTCACCCATAAGAAGGATTTTAATATGTCTTTAGAGATCCTAGGACCCCTAGGCACATATGTCATCATGTATTGGGTTGAAGGGGGTGATAGGGCACCCTATGACTCCCTTCGATCCATATGAATGATTCTAATATGTCCCTGGGGGTCCTAGGACCCCTAAGGACATATGTCATTATTTTATGGGTCGAAGGAGGTCATTGTCACCCTATGACCCCTTTCCAGCCATATGAACGATTCTAATATGTCCCTTGGGGTCCTAGGATCCTTAGGGACATATGTCATCATGTATTGGGTCGAAGGAGGTCATAGGTCACCCTTCACCCTATAAGCCCCTTCCACCCATATAAAGGATTTTGATATGTCCCTAGGGGTCCTAGGACCCCTAGGGACATATGTCATCATGTTATGGGTCAAAGGGGGTCATAGGTCACCCTATGACCCCCTTCAACCCATATGAAGGATATATGTCATCATGCAATGGGTGGAAGGTTATCATAGGTCACCCTATGACTCCCTTCGACTCATATGAAGGATTGTGATATGTCCCTAGGGGCCCTAGGACCCTTAGGGACATATGTCATCATGTAATGGATCGAAGGGGCTTATGACCCTCTTTGGCCCATATGAACGATTGTGATATGTTCTTAGAGGTCCTAAGACCCCTAGGGACATTTGTCATCATATAATAGTTCAAAGGGTGTAATAGGTCACCCTGTGATCCCCTTCGACCCATATGGATGATTGTGATATGTCCCAAGGGGTCCTAGGACCCCAAGGGACATATGTCATCCTGTAATGTGTCGAAGGGGGTCATAGGTCCCCTTCGACACATATTAACGATTATAATATGTCCCTAAGTGTCCTAGGACCACTAGAGACATATATATTAATATATATATATTATATTTATAGATTATAATACTTATAACATAATATATTATTATATATTAATAACATATATATATATATATATATAATATATTACTTTATTATATTTAATAAAAATATAGTAAAAATAATAATAATATAATATAATAATATATATTATATTTATAGATTATAATAAGAATACCATAATATATTATTATATATTAATAGATTATATGTTATATCTTTATGTTACGTTATTATATATATAATATATTATAATTTATCTTTACATAGTAATATAACTCAAATAATTGATAACTCACAAACTATAACCCATATTTCTTTTTCCCTCCAAAATCTTTTTGGGACATATCAGATATCCAATATAACTAGCATCATTTTCCAACATATTTTGTGTCCCTGTAGACCCAACAACATCATATTTTGAGGGGTTTTTTTATGGGTTTTACAAAAAGTCATGTTTGGGGGCCCAACCAATCGAAAAAAGTTTGAAAATATAACCTTAAGTGTCTGATATTTTCATCTGAATGGGGAATAGCAATTTTCGAAAGGCTAAATGTAAAAGGAAGGTATCTAGTGAAGAAATTAAGGGATATAGGGAAAGGAACAAAATGGAACACCGAAGAAAAAGACAAGGTATGCTAAATATCAGTCAAGTTTACTATGAATTAGTCGAAGGTGAAAGCATAGAGTCAGATAATGAATATATACAGTTGGGGAATGAAAATGTACCCATTGAAAATGATAATGCCAGAATTGAAAATTTAGAGAATGAAAATTTTGAAGACAAAATGTTACTAGGTCATAATGTAAATTGCATAATTGACCATGTCAAACATGACAATGAACATGAACCTAATGCACAAGAACCTTACATATCTCCTAATTGTAATTGAAATTGATGAAACAACTATTACCATTTTAGAAGGGAAAAAATCAGAAAGAACCATTTGGTTGTGGGCTTCAAGACTATATAAGATGTTTTTTGAGAACAAGATAGTGGTGGAGCAATGTCAGCTTTCCATGCACTTATTAAAGATGCAAAATATGAGACCTATGTTTTCCAAATTGAAGATTCATGTCAATAAAAAGTTGGAAAGAAATGCCATTGTTGTGAAGAATCTTTTTAGTGCTCTCAATAGCACTGGAAAAAATAGCAGGGAGAAGGATAAGAGAGTTTCTCGAAGGGTTATTACAATCTCTTTGGTAAGTCGTCATTTGAGAAAGGGTAGATATATGAGACAAACTTGTATTGATTTGAATCTAAATCGTACTACTTTGAGAAGAGCACTTAGTCAATGATAGAAAATTGATGATCCTCTTCAAAATGAAACATGAGCATTTGGTTGGAGACTTCCACATTTTGATAAGAAGCTATATGATGATGTGAAGGAAGAAATTACACAATTTTGGCACTCTAGCTCATGAGTATCACCCAATGCTAAAGATGTGTTAAAGTTGAGAATTAGCATCAGAGACTGCATGCCACATCCTAAATACTATTTGGAGGTAAGTCAAAATATGTTGTTCAAACAATTTAGAGAGAGTCATCCAAGTCTTCATATATCACAAAAGGTTTATGAATCTTTGAAGCCATTTTATTGTGTGCCACTCAAAATTTGAAATACATGTTGTCGCAAATATTATGTTGAGTTTTCTATGCACCATGAACTATTATGCTCCATCCATTCTACTTTGCATAGTAAAGAAATTTTGGAGGATTGTGGTGATAGTGGGCTTCAAAAATTATCAAGAGACTTGCTAGATCAACTTCTATGTCGTAGAGTTGATGGTTGTTTCTTTTATAGAAATGCTTGCTTAAATGAGAAGTCTTCAGAAAGTGGTGGCTTATCCAAGTTTGACACATGTATCCATGAGAGATGCAAACAAGATCTTGGAAAGACAATAGTGAAAAAAAAGATATATGAAACAGTGAAATACACATTGAAGAGTGGGAGTGAGAGCTCTAGATGTGAATTGGTTGGAAAAGATATCAGTGTGGCTAGTTTTATTTCAAATTTCAAGGCAAATATTTTCTACAAGTATGCAAGACATAGTCATAGATCTTAGTGGTTGGATCAAAAATTTAGAATGTGTAAGGAGACTTTTCCCAATGGCACTATTATATCAGTTGTTGATTTTGCTAAGAACTACATATTGCAACCTCAAATTGAGACACAATCTCAATATTACAACTCCATTTAGATTGCTATTTTTGTTCACATAACATATAGACATGCCCAAAATAGTGCAGAAGATAATCAAAAGATTATTAGAGAGTATCATTTTTATATGAGCGATGATAGATCTCACTCTCACGAGTTTGTGCAACATTTTTTTGAAAATTATTTTGATTTCTTACATGAGCATGCAATTGCTATGGATAGACATATCATTTAGTCAGATAACTATACATGTCAATTCAAGAATGCTCACATGTTTTATTGGTTGTGTAGGATGCATGTAGAGAGAGAGGGGTGCCTCATATTTCAATTTTTTTTAGTCTGACCACGAAAAAGGGGAACATGATGGAGCAGGGGCATGTGTTAAGAGAGCTCTAGTTAAGAGAGCTCTAGTTAAGGAGCAATTGAAGATTTTAGTAGCAGAGCTTCTTGATGCTTGTAGCATTGTTGATTGGCGTAGTTTAGCATTATCATAGGGGGGACTCTTGATTCAGTGGTATGCAAGTTCTTTTGGTTGGTTGAGGAAGGGTCCATAGATGATAGATCAGATTGTGCTATAGTGAGAGGCTCGTCAAAAATGCATTCATTTAGGAGCTCTAATTCTAGTACATGGACCATTTGGTCATGACAGCTAGCTTGCTTTTGTCCTAGTTTTTTTCAGTGTGATTGGGATCACTGTGAGTCAATTGAGTGGGTGGACACATGGGATCCACAAAAATCTTACCCTATTGTCTATCATACCCTCTATCAAAAATGTTGACATAGAAAGTTCACTGGAGCATAACCATCTATCAAATCTACTTCAACCAGGACATGTCTTTGCATTTGTTGCACCACAGGGGAATGATGAAAAATCTGATTATTGGTTAGCACATTGTATAAGAGGTAAACAAAAACTTGCACAGCCCATCACAGATGATGATGGGTTCACATATCCTACTAGTTCAGTGGTTGTTGCTGGAACATGGCTGCGAACATACATTCTTAGAAAGAACATAATTCCTACATTCGAAGACTATCAAAAGCACAAAATAATTCTCATATATTTGCATCTTATAATAGAAAAAAATGTAAATTTGTTGAAGCATCAAGGAAGACCAAAAGTAAAAGAACTTTTTACTATTACTAATATTGATCATGAAGCCCTACTGGAGACTCTAAAAGAGAGAGAGGACCCTATTGGAACACTCGACTAGGTATATTTACTTCTTATGTTATTTTCTTCATAATGATTCAATGAACTAATAATTATCTTGTTTAATACAATAAGTTACTAATTTTTTTATGATATTGGAATGTAGGTACATCATGGGGGGGGGGGGGGGGATTGGGGGTGGTGTTGGGGAGAATTCCTAAGATCTTTTTTTATATATGGTTTTTGTAATAATGAAAAAGATAGGTTAAATTAGTTGCACATTCTAATTTGTATTTTGGTAGGTTCTTTGTAAGGAATTATAAGAGGAAGATATTGAACAAGTTATTGCAAATCATATTTCCATGTGATATAAGGTTATGAGGACAATTTTAAGACCATTTATAACTATATGAAAGATAATTTCTTGCGGATATCTTATTACAAGTTTCTCTTTTTTTCTTATTTGACATAGAGCTGACATTATGATTATTAAAACTATTTTTATCAAACTAATCAAATAAGAAAAATCTAGAAACTACAGATGAACAATTAGAATACTTGATTTCTTAAAAAACAATTTGGGAAAGGTGTCAGTAAGTTTGAATACTCATTCGCAATGAAGCATTGAAACAAAAAATGATTTTATGATGCTAATATTGTGTAAGCCTTTTACTACAAGTCTTATCAATGCATTTCATTATTTTTTATGGTGTGAGGTTTCCACTATATATTTTACTTATTATTTTATTCTAATAATGTGATCTTGTATATTATCAAAGTCAAACCCTTGTATATTGTCAACATTTGGAACTGAAGCAACATGTTGCATTTGGTCCTCTCCATAATCATCTTCATGTTCAAGTGCATCATGGTTCATAGTGTTTCTCCTTTTTGTTGGTTCATCATGGTTACCATGCATTATTACAACCATGCCAACTCTTCCTCCATTGGTAAAAAGTATGGCAACAATGCTAACCAAATTGATTTTCCCCCTAATATTAACTGGCCTCCTATAAGGTCTAGGGATAGATCTAATGATCTCCCTATGACCATCCACTTTTGTAATGGATACAAGACCCCATGGTGCAACTATAAGCCTTGGGCATCAATTGGTCCAATAAAGTGGATTTTTGGTTATCTCTATGTTTTCTAGGCAGTCTAGGTGTTTATAACAATAGTAGGGTCCCTAGGAGTTTGTGGAATCCATTTACAAGAAAATTTGCAATAAAAATTGTCTTAGCACAAAAATTGCAAAAAGTTGCTTAGCAACTTTTGCAATTTTCTTGACAACTTTTCAAAATGTAACTCCTAACATAAAAATCCTCATTATGCCCATTTTGAGGGAGGTTATTATATTTGCATTGAATTGGGTGCATGTGGTTTTGGGTCATACTTGTGGAAGGTAAGTCTAGAAACCTTTTTTAGTGTTTGTTAGGAGGAGTATCCATTCAAGGAAGTAGATCAAGTCTTTTGTTAAATCCTTGTGAAAAATTTGAAGGTTGTGTAGGAGTTGGCTTGATCCTTTCTTCCATTGTGCTATCTTTACATCATCCATGGTCAAGGAGTCCCCTCCTTTTATTAAGGTAGCTCAAAGTTCATAACAACTATCAACCTGCCGAATGCTCTTGAGAAATGGATCCATCTTGCATTCATGCTTAGAATCATTAGGAAAAATGCATATACTTTGAATTTTTAGTAGCAAGGTTCTCACAAAAAATTTTTTACAATACTATAAGAATAATCTTCTAAGCTTTGGTTAGCTACCATCTCCAAATGAGCTATTCATTAATATGGTGATTTAAAATCACCAAAACATGTTGAGCTCTTAGGCCCACCCCTTGAAACAAGAGTAAAATCAACAAGAATCCCTTTACATGTAGTCTCAAGCCTCCCCAAATGAACAAGTCATTACCTAGGTGGTTCAACATCACCCATTAGTGTTCAACCCTTAGGTCCACCCTTCCAACTGGGAGGAAAACTGGTTCTTAGTCCCATAACATTAATGAAATACAAGGTTGTTGATCATCCACATACCTACTACATCTAATAAAAATAATTTTCAACAATGCATGACATGTTTCCAAATGCATATCCATAAAAATGCACAAAAATGAAATTATACAATATTAAAGGATGCTAGTCCCTTTGCATACACCCTTTAGCATCTCTAGAAGAACAAGTGATTTCTGTGTGGATTCAATATCACCCAAACATGTTGAGCCCTTAGGCACACCCATTTGAATTAGTAGGAAAATGGATTGGTTATCCAACAATTCTCATGCTAAGAGAGCTTTTTAATCGATCACATACCAACCACATCTCATCAAAAAACAAAAATCAATGCATACATGAGGTATGCACAATCACTAACCATTCTATGCACTTTTTTATCACATCAATACATGGAACACTAGTGCAAAGCACCTAATATTTTTTCTTTTCTTCATGTAATAAGGTCAAGGGATAGATCTAATGATCTCCCTATGACCATCCACATTTGTAATGGACACAAGACCCCATGGTGCAACTATATGCCTTGGCCATCAATTGGTCCAATAAAGTGGATTTTTGGTAAATTCCATGTTTTTTAGGTAATTCTAGATGTTTAGAACATTATTAGGGTCAGTCCATTTGCAAACAAATTTGCAATAAAACTTGTCTTAGCGCAAAAATTACAAAAATTGCAAAAAGTTGCTTAGCAACTTTTGCAATTTTCTTAACAACTTTTCAAAATCTAACTCTTAACAGCTAGAACTATTCAAATTGTCAATGCCATTAACTCTAGGTGGATAGGTGAACCCTAGTGACACCCTTTTTCTAGCCACGAAGACCATTCATCATCTGCGGCCACCCAGTACCGAGGAGTTTCCAAGGTGCTCTAAGTGCATTTCGAGGTCGATATTTCGAGGGTCATAACTCGAAGCTCATGAGGGATATCAATGAACTATCAAGTGCTATAGGACAGTGATGCTAAGACCTAAAATAACCTATCTCATTTTCAAGAGATCACATTCCGTTTGGATTTGGCACAACGATCTCCCCTAATGCCAAAACTCGCAGTGTGCCTCAGTTCATAGGTGCACCAGAGCGTAACATTGGAATTGTTGATCTTGGAATCAAATTGTCAACACCATTAGCTTCAAGTGGGTAGGTGAACACTAGTGACACCCTTGTTCTAGGCATGGAGACCATCCATCATCCATAGACACCCCGTACAGAGGAGTCTCCAAGGTGCTCTAAGTGCATTTCAAGGTCAATCTTCCAAAGGTCATAACTCCAAGCTCGTCAGGGCTATCAATGAACTGTCAAATTCTATAGGAAGATGATGCTAAGGCCTAAAATAACCTATCTCATTTTCCAAAGATCACATTCCATTTGGATTCAGCACAATGATCTCGCTCGATGCCAAAACTCGTAGTGTGCCTCAGTTCATAGGTACACCAAAGCATAACTTTGAAACCACTGATCTTGGCATCAAATCTTCAGTTCCATTAGCTCCAATTTGTTGGATTAACCCTAGTGACACCCTTGTTTCAACTAGAGAGACTATCCATCATCCGTGGCCACCCCGTACCAAGGAGTCTCCAAGGTGCTCTAAGTGCATTTTGAGGTCGATCTTCCGAGGGTCATAACTCAGAGCTCATGAGGGCTATTGATGAACTATTGAATGCTATAGGATATTGATACTAAGGCCTAAAATAACCTATCTCAATTTCAAGAGATCACATTTTGTTTGGATTCAGCACAATGATCTCGCTCGATGCCAAAACTCATAGTGTGCCTCAATTCATAGGTGCACCAGAGCGTAATTTTGAAACCGCTAATCTTGGCATCGAATTGTTAGTGCCATTAGCTCTAAGTGAGTGTGTGAACCCTAGTGACACCCTTTTTTCAGCCATGAAGACCATCCATCATTCACGTCCACCCCGTACCGAGGAGTCTCCAAGGTGCTCTATGTGTGTTTCGAGGTTGATCTTCCAAGGGACATAACTCAGAGTTGATGAGGGCTATTGATTAACTATTGAATGCTACAGGATGGTGATGCTAAGGCCTAAAATAACCTATCTAATTTTTGAGAGATCACATTCCATTTGGATTCAACACAATAATCTCGCTTGATGCCAAAACTCGCAATGTGCCTCAGTTCATAGGTGCACCAGAGCATAACCTTGAAACTGCTAATCTTGGCATCAAATTGTCAATTCAATTAGCTTTGGGTGGGAAAGTGATCCATAGTGACACCCTTGTTCTAAGCACAGAGACCATCCATCATCTGCAGCCACCTTGTACCAAGGAGTCTCCAAGGTGCTCTATGTGCGTTTCTAGGTCGATCTTCCAAGGGTCATAACTTAGAGCTCATGAGTGCTATCAATGAACTATTAAATGCTATAGGATGGTGATGCTGAGGCCTAAACTAATGTATCTCATTTTTGAGAGATCACATTCTATTTGGATTCGACATAGTGATCTTGCTTGATGCCAAAACTTACTGTGTGCCTCAATTCATAGGTGTACCACAACATAACTTTGAAATCGCTGATCTTGGCATCAAATCGTCAGCACCATTAGCTATGGGTGGGCAAGTGAACCCTAGTGACACCATTGTTCTAGGCATAGAGACCATCCACCATCCACAACCACCCCATACCGAGGAGTCTCCAAGGTGCTCTAAGTGCATTTCGAGGTCAATCTTCTGAGGGTCATAACTTGGAGCTCATGAGGGCTACCAATGAACTGTTGAATGATACAAGACGATGATGCTGAGGCTTAAAATAACCTACCTCATTTTTGAGAGATCACATTACATTTGAATTTGGCACATCGATCTCACTCGATGCCAAAACTCACAATATGCCTTAGTTCATAGGTGCACCACAATGTAACTTTGAAACTACTGATCTTAGCATTGAATCATCAAGGCCATTAGCTCTAGGTGGGTAGGTGAACCCCAGTGACACCCTTGTTCTAGCCATGGAGACCATCCATTTTTCACGGCCACCCCATATTGAGGAGTCTCCAAGGTGCTCTAAGTGTGTTTCAAGGTCGATCTTTCGAGGGTCATAACTCAGAGCTTGTGAGGGCTATTGATGAACTGTCAAGGTGTAAAATAACCTATCTCATTTTTGAGAGATCACATTCTATTTGGATTTGGCACTGCAATCTCATTCGATGCCAAAACTCGTAATGTGACTCAGTTCATAGGTGCACCACAATGTAACTTTAAAACTGCTGATCTTAGCATCAAATCATCAGTGCCATTAGCTCCAAGTGGGTAGGTGAACCCTAGTGACACCCTTGTTCTAGTCAAAGAGACCATCCATCATCCGCGGTCACCCCGTACCGAGGAGTCTCCAAGGTGCTCTAAGTGTGTTTCAAGGTCAATCTTTTGAGGGTCATAACTCGAAGCTCATGAGGGCTATCGATGAACAATCAAATTTTAAAAAACAATGATGTTGAGGCCTAAAATAATCTATCTCATTTTTGAGAGATCACATTCTGTTTGGATTCTCTACAGCGATCTTTCTTGATGCCAAAACTCGCAATGTGCCTCAGTTCATAGGTGCAACACAGCGTAACTTTGAAACCACTGATCTTGGCATCAAATTGTCAGTGTCATTAGCTCTAGGTGGGTGGGTGAACCCTAGTCACACCCTTGTTTTAGCCATGAAGACCATCCATCATCCATGGCCACCCCATACTGAGGAGTCTCCAAGGTGCTCTAAGTGCATTTTGAAGTCGATCTTTTGAGGGTCATAACTCGGAGCTCGTGAGGGCTATTGATGAACTATCAAATGCTACAGGTCGATGATACTAAGACCTAAAATAACCTATCTCATTTTTGAGAGATCACATTTTATTTAGATTTGACACAACGATCTCCCTCAATGTCAAAACTCATAGTGCGCCTCAATTCATAGGTGCACCACAACGTAACTTTAAAACTGTTGATCTTGGCATCGAATCATCAACGCCATTAGCTCTAGGTGGGTAAGTGAACCCTAGTCACTCTATTTTTCTACCCATGGAGACCATCCATCATCTATGGCCACCCCGTACCGAGGAGTCTCCAAGGTGCTCTAAGTGCATTTCGAAGTTGATCTTCTGAGGGTCATAACTCAGAGCTTGTGAAGGTTATCGATGAACTATTTAATGCTACAAGATGGTGATACTAAGACCTAAAATAACCTATCTAATTTTAAAGAGATCACATTCCATTTTGATTTGGCACAGTGGTCTCGCTCGATGCCAAAACTCGTAGTGTGCCTCAGTTCATAGGTGCACCACAACATAACTTTGAAACCGCTAATCTTGGCATCGAATCATCAGTGCCATTAGCTCTAGGTGGGCGGGTGAATCTTAGTGACACCCTTGTTCTAGCCACAAAGACCATCCATCATCTATGGCCACCCTATACTGAGGAGTGTCCAAGGTGTTCTAAGTGCATTTTGAGGTTAATCTTCCGAGGGTCATAACTTAGAGCTCGTGAGGGCTATCAATGAACCGTTGAATGCTACAAGAAGCTTGATGTTGAGGCCTAAAATAACTTAGAGCTTGTGAGGGCTATCAATGAACCATCCAATCAAGTCTCTTAAGTTGAGATATTTTGAGGTTATGTTGAAATTGAAAAGTTGTAGTATGAGGATAGTAACACAGTGAAGTGCTAGTTATCGAAGATTATGAATCTATGAATGAATTGGTGGTTGAGAATAGAATCCATGGTTGAGGAGTAGAATCCTTAACTATTTTGAGATTAGATTTGAAGCCAAGAGTTAGTTTCAAGGTTGAAGTTGGAGCTTAAAATTAGGTTTGGGGTTATCTAAACCTTGTGTAGGAGGATAACAACTGTTTATATGTAATGATCGCACTTCAAATTATACATTGCATTCAAATTCGATAATAAAAGTTGTTAAAATGTTATTTAAAAATTATTTCATTTGAATCAAATATAACAAACATAATCAAAATTAATGATATTCCATAAACATGAACAATACACATGATCCATGATAAATTGAACAATACTAGATACTAAATTAATATGTATATCACTGTGCACATAAATGAAAAAAAAAATATCATAATACATGTATCCATAGACAAATTTTTACACAAATATATATCAAAGATCATGTATCCATAGACAAAGTACTCAAATATATATCAAAATACATAGATTCATATACAAAATGTGGCTGATCATGCCATCAGAATGTGTATAATATCAATGTTTCTGTATACAATGTGGCATATACCATCTCAAAATGTCTCATGATGCATCCTATGACAACTATACTATCCTAGGGTGTTGGTGGATGATCAAAATGCAACCTCTTCACTGCACTAGGTGGATCGAATGCCTCCTACATAAATAAAAAAGGAAAACATAAAGATAGACTATTAAATTTATATGATTCTTTGTATCTAACATTGAATTACTCAAATGTATAATGATATTTTTTTTTCTATAAAAATCTCATAATAAATACCTCTCTCATCAACCTCCTGCACCAGTTAGGAGTCCTCTCGTATGCCCTTGGCAATTCTTGTACCTCACTAATTATGGGTTGTATATGTTCCAATACGTTGGTCAAATGAATCTACAATTTAAACTATAATATTATAATTCATAGCATGCTAAATTTATAACATATTTGATCATGAATTCAAACTATAACTTACTATTGTAGGCTCCTCCTCAAGAAAGAGTGGCTGCATCCTCAAATCTACATAACTCTCCCGTCGAACCTCATGTGCACTAGGAGTCTCCTATGAGATACAAAATAGTAGTTTTTAATATCACGAAAATCAGTTTTGAATTTATTTATGAATATAAGGAAAATAAAAAATAAATGATACTTATACATACAATGGGGTTCTCAGTGGGAATGGAAATCCTTGATGGTCTATGACGTAGAATCTATACAAGCTCATCGCCAGTAACCACGCCCTATATACAATAAAGAATGTAATTAAATAGGATAACCACAAAAATTTTACAAGAATGCATCGATATTTAATCAAATAGAAAGCACCTAATTACCTTTCCTTTGTCAATGCGTGCTCGCTCACCCCTCGCACTTTGTCCCCCTGGGATAGGTGGTACCTGTAAGATTGAAAAAAGATTAGCAACCATATATGCTACAATATCAAATAGAAAAAAAAATGCAAACACAACATAATGTACCGTAGATGTCTCAAGGCCAAATGAAATGGCCAAGAGTGTGGCATCCTCAATCTATCTGAGCTCCTCCTCAATCATCAACTAAACATGAATGAAGATCACATACATGTAAAAGTCAGTATGATTTAAAAATTAAAATTACTCTATTATAAAAATTAACTTTAAATCGCATATGTCATAACAAAAAAATGTATACATGTACTAACACCAAAGGAGTCCATGCCTCTACATTCCCCTCCTCTCTCACATCAGGGTCTGTAGCCTCTACGTGTGTGTCTGGTGTATCCTTGTCTAATAAAAAATGATACTCATAAAGATCACCTATGGGACCCAGGAAAATATGCTTGCACGTAATGAAAGTGTGAGGCACACAACATGTGATGAGCTTGCTGATGATGAACTGGCACCATCATCATCAACAAGAGGAGGTAGGACTGACCTAGCCTGAGATATCATTAGGCTACTCAGCTTATGAATGGCTCTTATGGACTGAGAGCTAGCCTCTACCATAATATCTAGATGCTGCACTCAAGGAGGGGGTGAGATATCAGTGGGGGCAAAAAAAGTTCTAGCTTTCTTCTGCTGGAAAGAGGGTCTATCCTGAGGAGCTCCTAGTCCTAAGCCCATGTTGGGCTTCATGCTCCAATAGTTCACTTTAAGTTTCAACACAAATTATGCATATAATTTTCTAAAGAAATAAAATGGTATGTCTAAATTGCCATGCGGAGGGATATCAAAGACCATCCACCAACAATCCCAAAAGTTTACACGTATGGCATCCTTTGTGCACCATTTAATTGATAGTTTAAATTTTTTTGTGTCGACTAGTAAACCTATTTTTGGGTTTGCAAAAAGGCTAGCCAAATGCTCTTTGGTTATATTGAGGCCGCAACCTCATCGTAGTCCAAACCATCATCAAACATCTCATGCATTTCATCATGCCAATGAAGAGGGTCATTTTGTTGGTTCGTGAGGGTTTCAATGTTATCCACTATGGTGTTTAACGTGGATAACATAGGAGCCAATGTAGGTACATTATTCTATGTTCTATGCAAACCTCTCAATTCGATGAGATTTTCATTTATCAAATCCTCGATTCGAGGAGGGTTTTGAGGGGGTAGAGGATCATTTGGTGGATGGTTTTGTGGGGGTACTAGATCATTTGGTGGGGGCTAACAAGGAATATTATTCTTAGCCTCAGTGTCATCATTTTGATCAGCCATTCCTATTGAATTGCAAAATATAATATATATTTTAAAAAAACCTTAATTTTAACAAAAAAAATTCAAAAAAACCCTAGATTCAACTAAAAATAAATAAATCATGCTAAAATCTATTGAATTTAGGTTAAAAATGAGTTAAAAAAACAAAAAAAAAAGCTTTGATATCCGATATCTGATCATATATCTGATATCCGATCGCGGTGCAAATACTAGCCACCAAATATGTGAAATAAGGGCCCGCGGGTCTGTGATTTTTTTATATAATGTCACAAGTATCAGATATTCGATATTCACCGCATATATTATATAATATACTACTTTTTATTATATATTATATTATAATATATTACATTTTTATTATTATATTATATTTTATATATATTATATTACATTATATTATATTTTATATTATATTATATTTTTATATATTATATTACTATATATTATAATATAATATTATTATTATATTATACTTTTTTATTATATATTATATTATAATATATTACATTTTTATTATTATATTATATTATATATATTATATTACATGACTATATATTATAATATATAAATTTTATATTATATTATTATAATATAATACATTATTATATTATTATAATATAATAATATTATTATAGTATAATATTATACTATTATAATATAATATTTTTTATATTATTATAATATAATAATATTATTATTATATTATAGTATAATAGTTATCATTATTATATTATGATAATATTATTATGTTAATTATCAGATATCCAGTAAGGCTCGGCCTTACTTTCCAGATTTGGTACCTGGACAAGTGAAAAAAAGTTAGAGCGGATTTTGAAGCACTTTTAGATGTCTTCAAACTCCATTTTTTTCACATCACCACTTTTTGGCACACCATGATCCTTCACATAGCCTTTAACAACATGATAGTCATCATTCTAGAGGAATCATCAATAAATAGTATTATATATCTGTCTCCTTTGTAACTTTTCACTTCTATTGAGCCACATAAATCAATATGGACTAACTCTAGTACTTCTTTGGAAGTACAGGTTTTTCTTTTGAAACTTGACTTGGTCATCTTTCCTAATTGACACTATTTGCACAATGTATTATCAGGCTTCTTTAGTTTGTGCAAACCTTTGACTTTCTTCATATTGTTGATGCTAATTTGATTATCAAAGTTGACATGACATAGCCTTTTATGCCATAGCCACACATGATGAAGTTTTACAATAAGATAGAAAACATCCTTCATATCTAGGTAAAATAGATTATTCCTAGTTTGGTCTCCTTTTCCTATTAGATTTATATCAGTATCATAGAGTTTGGAAATTTTATTTCCAAATTCTACTTTACATCCTACATTGCCTAATTGTGACTCACTCAATAGATTTTAGTTCAATCCTTCAACATAATATGCATTATCACATGAAATTTTCTCTGTAAGCTTAATGGAACCTTTTCCTTTTATTAGACATGGAGCATCATTTCCAAATCTAACATTATTTCCATCATACTAAGTTAAGGTAACAAACTTTCTTTTGTCTCCTATCATGTGATGTGAGCACCCACTATCTATGATCCACCTATCATTCTTGTTTACATAGGTTACCAGTGTTGTTGCCTCGTCTTCATCTGACTCATCCTTTATAGCTACATAGACTACCTCATCATCATTTCATCATAATTCTCTTCTTCAACAATGTAACACTTTTTTCTTTTGTCTTTGTAATCTTTGCTACCATCTTCTCTTCTATTTTTTACTTGTTTCTTTCTCTGTAGTTCTTCTTCTTTGTACACCTTACAGCAATATGTCCTACTTCATTGCAATTAAAACAAATGATAGGCATCTTACCTTTGAATTTATCTTTGCCTCTATGAAATCTTCTAGCTAGCAATGCTACCAACTATTCTACATCTTCTTCATCTATGTTGCTATCACTGGATGCATATTTTATCTTTCTTTTCTTCTTCTTTGGTTTCACCTCTTTAGTGTCTTTCAACAATAGCTTGGCCTTGAAAGCAGATTCAAGATTCTCAAGTTTGTAGTTTTCAAATTTGGATAACTCAAATGCAATAAGTCTTCCCACTATACCTTTAAGAGATAGTTTGTTTCCTAGTATGCATCTCAACTCTTGGATGGTTGATACTCTAATAGCATAAATGGGGAGCAACGTTCTTAAAACTTTGCTAAGAACAATTTCATCTTCTAAATGACTAGTCACACTTCTTATTGCACTAACAACCTCCTTTATTCTAGAGGCATATTGAGCAATGTTCTCACATTCCTTCATTCTGATCATGTCATCAAACTTTCCTCTGCAGCTTTCTACTTTTTCTCTTTGGAAATTCTTATCTCCTGCATAAATATTTTTCAGGGCTTCCCACATATTGAATGTAGAGGTACATCCCTTGATGTCATCAAATTTAGTATAGTTGAGAGCATAGGCAGTCTCATACATTGCCTAATTGTGCTCCTTCTTTTTCTTCATATCTTCTGCAGTAGGGACACTAGTTGGATCAATATGTTCCACTATGATTGAGATTTGTGCATGGTCACCTACTGATCCAAGGTGTAGCTTCATTAAAATTTGTCATGCAATGAAGTTGTCTCTATTGAGCTTGAGAACTTCTCTCTTAGATATCTTGATCTTTCTAGTTCTACTACCTTTAAACCAAATCAGCAGATGGCTCTAATACTAATTGTTAGAAATACTTTGGAATAATTGAGAGGAGGGGGAGGGGGTGAATTAGTTATTCAAGATCCAAATGTCCTAATAAAACTTTTTCACTAAGTATAGTGAGCCCATTAAACTAACCGTGCATCCAAGCTAAACATTCTTCTTAGAAAGTTAATGATAAATCAACATGCAGCAATAAGACATGAAAGATCAACACATAACACAATGATTTATGTGGAAACCCAATTTGGGAAAAAGCACCAATAACATGCTCCTTATTTCTCACTCTTTTGAAGTGATTCCTTGTGAAAGGCCTACCCTATTAAAGGTTACAAAACACACTATTAGCTGTAACATGATTAAGAGATTTCAACCACCCTATTAGAAGTGAGTCTGGTTAAAGGACTTTAGAACATTCACTTGGAATGTCACCCTATTAAAGGATTTCTCAATGGCTATTAGACCAACCTAAGTCCATAGGATTTTTCCCTAACTGATACAATTGCTAGAGAGTAACAATAAGAGCTTTTGATCTGATATAACTCACAACATAACTTGAAGATTTTATATCTCAATTCAGTTCAAAAAATTTCTTGGCTTTCAGTCTCTACAGCTTTGACAACTTGTCCTCCTTTCAAGCTTTGTCCCCCCTTAGGTCTCCTTGCTTGTTGTGCCAATCTAGTCATCAGTATGGTCACTTATCAAAGAAAAGTCTCTATAATCTATTCTTTCCTCTCAATGCCTTCTCCTTAACACCACACATTCTCTCCAATCTCTCTTTGCTTCTTGACTTGTAACTCCTTAAATAGGAGTTTGGAATACTTTTCTTGCTCTAATCTTCCTACTCTTATTTTGTGTTTTAATGGATTAGGTAAGATACAATGTATCTTCCCCTTATCTTATTTCTTCTAGAAACATCATGTGGAATCCACCTGTATTTTGATAAAAATGGTTAACCTAGAATTCTGTACCACTACCTCAACATCCTTATCTTCCATCTGGTTCACAAAATTCAAGGTAACAAACTTATCAGCTCAAATCTGGTGAATCTTTGACTTTTCAAATAATGTAGTAGCTCAACACTATTGACTTTTTGATGTTCAACACATACTATGTTACTTGACACCCACTGTGGATTCATTGGGCATCAACTAAGTTTTACTAATGCTCGACAGCTATTTCATTTTATCTATCTCGGCACCAGAGCCTACTTGAGACCAACTGTTTCACTCAGCACACACTAGATTTTTCATTTTCTTAGCACTTATTGATAATCTACTCGGCATAAATTGACTTGCTTGGCACCCACTAATGAGTTTAGGCAAGCTTTGCAAACAGTTTTGTTATAACTTATTCTTATAAAGTTTCTAAGTATAGCCAACCTCTTTATCTTCAAGTGTATTATCAATACATCATTTTTCCATTGTCTTAACTAATCCTTGTACTTCATTACAAAATCATAACTCAACCTTTCCCTTAGGTGCTTTTGTTACATCTTATTGATTAAATCCTCTTCATTAATCAACTAAGTGATAGTACTTGGATCTTATAAGCAATTGTCATTCCAACAAATAGCAGGTTTGACATTAGTGACAAAATAATGATTGAAAACATTCTTTATCAACAATATCCCTTCTTCAATAATGATATTTTCAATCATATTTCAACAATGGTGAGTAGGAGGAAGAGAAAATTTAAAGTAAAGATAAGGATGAGGAATTAATGGAGGAGGAACTAGAAAGCCCTTTTCCCTCTAAGGTTTATGATACCTTAAAAATAGAGGCCATAACCTAGGATTCTGAGAAGGGGGATAATTTTTGAGAATAAGGTATGGTTACTTCACCTATGAGAATGGGGAATGGTGGTGTTCAAATGAAAGTGGAGGTTATAGGGGGAGAGAATGGGTAGAATTCTAAAAAAATTAAGGGATCTTAGAGATTGATATATGGAGCAGTCCATTACAAACTTGGTCGAGAAAAATACAGAGCTCAAAGAGAAGCTTGATAGGGTTAAAAATTCTCAATGGAGTGATGCATTCAATAGATATTACCATTTACCTTAGGTAGAACAACAAAGAAGTCACTAGTGATGCTAAGAAAATAGAGACTAAACATTCATTGTATGGCTTCCTAGAAAATGATTGGTTATGACTACTTCTGGAGAATCCAAGGGACCAGAGTAAGGATGATTAGTGTTGGTTGGTGGGCTTTATTTTTTATTTTTATAAATCCTTTGTAATTTTTCATTCTAATGAATGTATTAAGTCCTTTAATAAGACCACTTATTGATGAGTGACATATCTAATTGATATTTGTTAAAAATCCCATAATAGGGTAACATTTAGAAAATGTGTTTGTAATCTTTAGTAGGGTTGGCTCCTAACCAATCTCACCTCAAAATAGTGAATTTCTTTGTGGATGACAATCCCCATAGTGATTTTACCCAAATTAGGTTTCTACATCAAATACTAGTGTTAATTTGTGATTCAATGTATTTCATGTTAATTTATATTTTTATATGCATAATGTTATAAAATATTGTTGGTTAGTTGGATGTTGTAACTAATTAGTAAGGTTTATTTGTTGATAAGTTTAAGAGGTAAATTTTTTTCAAAGGGACATAAAAGAATAGATTCACCCCCTCCTTCCTTGCCCCACTCTACCCCCACCCTAGTCATCCAATAGTTCTTCCATTATTTTGTTTATTTTGTTAACTTTATATAGTTTTGGTAGCTCTGTGCCACTGTTCTGAGTTGAACCTAGGGTTTTATATTGAAATAGCTATATCTCCAAACTAAACTATGGGAAAATAGATCATTTATGTAGATAAGGAAATAGCCTAGTGTATTATAGGATTCTCAGACCATTGGTTGTGTCACTCACCAAATCCATATCAGAATCAAGGTATTAAGATTAGGCATGTTCATGTGACTAACCTAGTATTGTATAACAACATGTAGAAAAAGATATTGGATGAAACTTGGAATAGTATTAATGGTGTATTGGGTGTGTTTGAGGTGTTACCAACTAGTTTTTCAATATTTTCCATCTCACTCTTGACCAAAATATTGAATTTATATAAAAACTATACTTTAAAGCCCTTACTCCCTAGTTTTTCTAGTTTACTACCTCAAAATAAAATTGGAGATATAAAACCTTGTAATCTTATAGATATCCTGAATGGGTATTTGAATATCAATTTTATTTTAGGGGTTTTTAGAAAAAATCTTAGTTAATGTTGGAAATATTTAATGTGAAACAAGATACCAAGGGGGGCTGAATCAAGATCTTAAAATTTTCCTTATAAAACCAAATTACTAAATCCACACCTAGTGTATCTCATATCTCAAATGTAACATAAAAATTGTAATGCTAAAAATATAACATCCAAAAAAGATTCAACACATAAGACAAATGATTTGGTTACCCAAAAATACTTCAATGTGAAGGTAAAACTAGGGTGGGGATAAAACCCAAAAATCTTCACTACATTGCAATAACGAAGTTAACCTATTAGGGTTATAATGTTTGACCATAATATATGATCTACCCTATGAGGGATCTTCTCTATTAAAAGCTATTAAAACTACTAGGTTTCACTCTGTTAAAGGATTTCACACTTACAATAAAGTAAGGACTCTATTAGGAGATTTACATAGACCTATTTGGATCACTCTGTTAAGTGATTTTCCCTAATTTAATATGTTACAACTGATTTAGTACCTAAAATTTGGTTTTCTTTATAAGTTGATTTTGGATCTCCTCTGTACAGTCTTGATATGATATCTTCACCCAATCCTTCACTACTTAGATTGCTCAATCTAATCTTGTTTTAGACTCAACCTTTCTTTCTCTATTCTATCCTTCTTCACTCCTTCACTTGTGCATAACCATTTTCATTCATCCATACATTCCATAATGATCCTAGGGTTAGAACCTTCCTTAAATAGAGAAAATTTGAAAGTTTTAGATCATAATCAATGGTTTACAATTCATCTTCTTCTTTTTTCTTTTTTTCTTTTTTTTTTTTGATTGGTTTATTTATTTCTAGAGATTATTACCTTCTGTAATGATGGGTAATCTCTATCTTAACTCTCTCTACAAATATTAAACATCATATAAAATTTGGCCAAAAATGATTTACATAGGTGTATGTGTGATTACAAAATCATGTGATAAAATTTATTTCTCAACATCTAAATGTTCTAACACTCGATCATTGCCAACATTCATACTAGCACTCAACTTCTATACACATGTTTCATGTTTTTTTCTTAGAAAAAATTTTCTTTCAATTTACTCAGTCTTAATTGTGTATCTTGGCTCATATATGCACTTAGCCTCAATTGGGGTGCTCCTCAATCATTGACTTTCTTGGCATGTAATGTAAAATAAACAAGTCCTTATATGCTTGGCCTTTACTAGATGACTCAATCATAGTGATGATCATTCAACTTTGCCTAGTAAATGACTAAGTGTTTGGATACTAACAGGAAGCATAGGCATAGAGATGAAAAATATTCCCCTTTGATATTAGTGGAAAAAATACTTTGTCATGAATACTCATTGTACTAAAAAATACTCCCCCTACGACTATAATTTGATGTAAAATTTGAAAAATTATGGTGTTGTGACATCTGATGACTCCTTCTATTTCCTTTGATAGTTATCCCTTTTTTGTCCTTGAATTTCTCTATTTTTCCCCTTTTCTTCTCCTTTACTTGACCTACATTTCCCCCTTTCTTTTGTCACTAATGGCTTGGGGCTTCTAGGGTTAGCTTGCTCTTATCAAATAATAGTTTGTGGCTCACCAAAATGTCTACATAACCTATATTCCATTGGTCCTTTACTTTCTCCAAACCTTGAAACTAAATTTCTAGCTCAGCAACTAGATCAATTAAATCTTCAATATGTGTAAAATGTGTGTCCTTCTTCAAGATATCTTGTGCTATAGACACTTCCTTTTGAATTATCTCCAATTATGATAACAACTAGAATTGAAGTAATATCAACCTATTCTTTATTTCACTATCTCAAGTCATGAGCTCGGCTAACCTCTGTTGACCAAATGTCAACTTATTGTATGAGGGTGAGCTTGAACTTGCATCCTTGCCCAATGAAACAAAACTTGCGCACATATCAATATGTAATATATTAATAGAACATTGATTTTCCATGGTAAATGACTCAACATCACACAACTTTGTGTATAATGAATGAATTGTCTTTAAAATTTCCTCTAATTATGTGACTAGATTAGAAAGCTCTACTAGTCTATTCACAAGTTCATAAGAGACTTTTCCAAATACTTTATGGTCAAATATTTTCTTAGACCATTGCAGCAATTTTCCATTGGTCTCTATATCTTCTGATTGAAATTTATCAACTATATAAACTAACTCATCCAAAAGTTGATGTTGATTATTTAAGTCATTTATGCTAAATGAGTCCACAAAAATGCCCTTAATAGTGTGTAATACTTGTTTCTTCTTATTCTCTCTCCTTAGTTGTTATTTCTTTGCCTTGCAACACAACTAGGTTTGTAATTCCTACATTTCATCCAGTGTCAAATTATTTAAGTCATACATGGGTAAAGTAATTACCTCATCTAGACTTACTTACTTATCTGCCATTTCTTTTGATGGAGTTGTAATCTGAGATCATGGGGTTGTATCACTTCATAGTGATATTTGCAATTATTTACCATTCTCAATTAATCTTGATAGCTACTATTAGTTCTCATGAGTAGATGTCACCTACTATTCAGGTGTTTCATTCAATAGTTCTGAAGGATTTTCACTTGGAAGCTGTATAAGAGCTTGGGAAGCTTTGTGCATATTTGGTGTCTTCTCCTCTTATGCTGACTTTGTTCCCTTGACCCCTGCTATCTTTACCTTAGACTAGAGAATAGGCATATATGTAAATTGTGAAAACACAATTATAGCCTTGCCCTTTTTTCGCCATTTGCATGCTTTGTAATTGATGTAACCTCAAAATTTTCAATCTTTGTACTCTCAATCTTTGGATAATCTATAATTTTTTTAAAAACTAGATTTATACAAGGTATACTTATATCTAACATTAAACTTTGCATGTCTACCTCGGCCTTAATAGGTTGTCCTGATCCTTCCCCTTCTTCACTAACCTTTTCCTTAAGACTTTCTATCATCCTTTTCTTTTTATTCTTGGGCATGCTTGTATATGCACTTAAGTCAGCAATTATTGTCTCATATGTGTCAAATTGCTCAAAATTTTTTATCTATATTTTCAATCAAGAGGCAAGTCACTACTATTGTAACCTCATCAATATTCACCTCATAAGGCATAGGTCTCAACCATGCAATCCTTGGTAATATCCTAAGCATATATAAAATTTGTATCCACTACAAAATATATCTCATCATAATATTTATCCATGACTAATTTGGGGATCCTCATTCAATTTTTCATCTTTCTTCTAAATTCCTCAAAATATTTATCTATTATGGCTTCAAAATTTTCTCCCAGTCTATTAATTTAAACATTATCTGCTCCATAACAAGTCGACTTCTATCATATTCAATCATCCCAATTGTAGGGAATGAATTATGTACATAGAAAATTATATACACTAGAAAATATATGAACCTATATGATATCCTTTTTTCTTTTCTTGTGGCTTCTAGGTTCTCTACTAGTTGTTACAGTTGTGGCTTGGAAAGGTCATAAGAATAACCCTTTTTGACAATTTTGTATCCTAGGTCTACTGCAATGCATAGAACACTGTACAATCTATTGGATTAGTAAAATTTGTGTACTATTACATGAACTAAAAACTCAATTATATGATCGTCAATCCCATCAATTAACATCCCTCAACTTTTCCATTTTACTTTGGTTAATTTCTCAATTTCATTTTGTGTCACACTCCTTATACACTTTGGTCAATCCAAGGTGGGGTATACAATAACTCAGCATATTATGAACTTGTTAATCTTGATTGTTCATCCTTCTAACCATACCTTCATGTTATTAATATGGCTAAGGATAATTTTTATTCATTCAACTTTGAAAATTTTGGGAAACCTAGGGCACAGGTAAGTCCTTTCTCAACATTGATTTTGCTTTTATCTTTCAATACTCCATTATTGCATAGATTCTCATAAGCTAACCTTATCTCAAGATATTTAATCTCTCCTACTTTTCATAGATAACAAGATCTTACATCCTGAATTATTAAAACTCTAGGCAGAATTGATGACAAGGTGCTAATATCATCTTTAATCTTTTCAACAATTACATTGATTCTAAAATTTGGTGGACACTGGTGGTTCCTCACAACTTAAGTGTTTCTATCTTTCAACATTTTTCTTCTAGATATCATTTCAATCTAGGGTTTTGATAATAAATTCTTCTAATATATCCTTAGAGAATAATTAACTTGGCACTAAAAGTAGCACTTTACTCACTTTATCAAACTTGCCAATGCTTCATTGCGATTTTCTTGTTTTGTCATTGAATTTTCCTTAATCACCTATGAATCACTTTTGAACTCTAAAATCTCTTGGTGAATAAGAATGAATGATCAAATTTGATAAATACCTTCAAAATTCCATTGTAGGTCTACAATACGTGTTCTTATACTTGGTAGGTGTATGATAGTTGGCATGGTCTCCATAAGCACTTTATTGATGTTACTTTACTTGGATAACATTGATTTATTTGGTTAACACATCAACTTAGTTGATCACTTGCTCCATTCTACAATTCTCGGTCAATATAGACTATACTACTTTTTCTTAGCACACTATGTAGTATATGATTTTCTTTTACTTGTATCTTTATAGATCTATTCTTGATGCATCTTTTCTTATGTAGATATGAAATTTTAGCACATTTATGTTAGGAACTATTGTAAGATATATCATTGAATATATAGTTCCTACATACCTTCTTTATTTAGTTAGTTGTGGTGGGATCACCTGATCTATTAGATTGAGTGCTCTCAACTTCACTTGCTCCACTATTTCTAGATATGTCCAACTTTGAGACAATTGAAACATACTAATTCTCCACTTAACAATTTCTTATAATTTCCTTTGAAATGTGTCTTAATGCAATTCTCTGGTATGCTCCCATATCGTCCACAATAGTGACAACTATACCATGTATTATAATCCCAATGGTGAGTATTACCTTTTCTTTGTGCATGTGCTTGTTTCTCAAGTGTCCAAATGGATTTTTTCTTGAATCTACACTCATAAGCTCTATGTCCATATTTCTGAAAATTATACAAATATCCTTTACATGTGATTAGTGAATTACTTTTCTTTGATCTACATTCATGTTCTTTAAGTCTTACCTTCTTGCAATTGAATCAATTAACAATAGACATAGGTTTAGAAGTTTGGATAGCATTTTTGCTTCTACATATGTTAGTTGCATGTCCAAGTTTACCACAATGATGTCATATAGGTTTTCCTTTGGATCTTGCATTTCTTTGTTCCCAACCTTTGATGATTCTCCTTCTTCACTAGATGAAAAGTATTTATTGTATCCCAATCCAAAAATATCTTTTGTTGATCTGGGTGATCTCATTAGTTATTCAAAGTACTTGATAGCCTCACTTAGTTTGTTCATTCTTTCTAGAAGTTAGTTTTTACTCTTGAACACATTTCTCAACTACTCATTTTGTGAATTTAAGTTTTTAATTTCCATGGCCTTCATGTTTTCTTCTTGAGTACCAATTATCAATTGATTTATCATATCCAACTAAGTTTTGTGAGATTTTTTACTTCAAATGATCTCTCTTCAAGTCTAGTTGTTATTTGTCTTTTATCTTATTCAACATTCTTCTTTTTCTTTTTCATCTCACATAGTCTTACTAACTGAGTTTCCTATTCTATCTTGACTCCTTTTGCCTCTTTTCTTATTATATTATTCTTCTCCAATAGTTATGTTATTGCTTCATTTTTGTTACCATTCTTTCCACCATCTATTTCCTTGGACACTGTGTCATTTTACTGAATTTATTATTCGTTCCTTTTTCTTAGTGATTTCCTTAACTCTTCTCTTGCTCCTTTAGGTTATTACAATATGATCTAGATTTCAATCATGTGGTTCTCAATGATTTTTCCCATCTTGTATTCTTCCATTTCAAAGATCTTATCCTCTCAAGCTATTAGACTTCTTCCAAGAGAACTAGGCTCTGATACCAATTATTGGAAGGGTTTAATGGGAAACAATATACTGAGAAGGAGGTTAAATCATAATCTTAACCTTTTTCTTACAAAACAAAATTATTGAATTCACACCTAATTCATCTCATATCTCAAATGTAACATAAAAACTGTAATGTTGAAAACATATTATCCATGAAAGATTCAAAACATAACATAAATGTTTTGGTTACCCAAAAACACTTCAATGTGAAGATAAAATTGGGGTGGGGATGAAACACACAAATCTTCACTATTGAAACAATAAATTAACTTGTTAGGGTTACAATGTTTAATCATAATATATGATCTACCTTATAAGGGATCTACTTTATTCAAAGATATAAATATTTCTAGGTCTCACCCTATTAAAAGATTTCATACTTACAATTAAGTAAGGAATTTATTAGGATATTTACATAAACCTATTAGGATCACTCTCTTAAGAGATTTTCCCCAACTCAATCTATTACAACCGATATAGTACCTGACCCTTGGTTACTTTGTAAGATGATTTTGGATCTCCTCTATAAAATTTCATGATCTAATCTCTTAATCTAATACCTCTATTCAGTCTTTCACTACTTGGATTGCTTTGTCAAGCATCTCCTTTGAAAGACATCATTTCTTCCTATGTTCTATCGTTATTTTCTCCTTTACTTGTACATACATACTTTAATTCATCCATGCATTCCAAATGATCCTAGGCATTAAACCCTCCTTAGATAGACAAAATTTGAAAGTTCTTGATCATAATCAATGGTTTACAAATCATCTTCTTTTGTTGTTTTCTTCTTATTTTTTGATTGGTTGATTTTCTTTCCTTGGGATCATTACCTTCTACAATGGCATGTAATATCTATATCAATTTTCTATAAAAACATTAAATATCATATAAAATTTAGCCAAAAATGATTTACACAAGTGTTTGTGTGATTACAGACTCATATGAAAATACTATTTTCTCGGCATCTAAATATTCTAATGCTTAGTGATTGCTAAAATTCATACTAGAACTCAATTTCTATACACATGTTTCTTACTATTTTCTTGGCAAAAAAATTATTAAAATTTACTCGGTCTCAATTGAGGTGCTCAACAAACACTATGATGTTGGCATGTAATGAAAAATAAATAAGCCCTTATATGCTCAACCTTTAATAGATGACTCGATTATAATGATGACCATTGAACCTTGCCTATAAAATGACTAAGTGTTTGGACACTAATAAGTAACATAGACGAAGAGATCAACACTTAATGTGTGTATTAGAATTGGATCTTGAAATCTTGAATATGGTTGAATCTAAATTTGTTGAGTTTTATAATGTCCATGTTATGATTATGGGATTCCTCAGTGGTGATAGAGTTGAAAGGTCCTAGGAGGTGCTAATTGGGATATATTGGAAGGTGTAGCATATTGTGTGGGATTAGGAATAGATGAGTTTGAGGTACTTAGTTGATTTGAGAGTGTCATTAACCTTGTACCTAGTTTCCTGGCCCATTATGAAACCTAGCCTTTTGTCTTGGTATAGCTTACCTCAACCAATTGCAGACTCAAATTGCCTTATATCATCTCTATGTGCATCAAATTAGTATTAGAGCCATAACAAAGCATATTTTTTCTTAGTTGGAAAAATTGAAAGGTTAACATGCCACCTAAAGGAGTCAGGCACCTTGAAGTGGTGATTGAAAAAATGGAGAAGAGGATTTGTTCAAAATGGGAGGAGAGATTAAGGAAAATGATGGAAAATTTGAAGACCATGGAGAAAAATTTTAAAATTGAAGAGAAGGAAGAGTAGGAAGAGTAGGAAGGAGGGTAATATACCCTAGAACCTAAATCTTCTAGTTAAAAGGTTACAAATGATGGTAGGAAAGAATGATAGACTTTCTAGATGCTATTAGGGAATCAAAGAAAGTAGAATTCAAGGTTGAAGTATATGCTTTTAGTGGAAAAATGTATGGAGAGTGTTAATATATGATAGCTTTAGTTAAATGAACCTATGAGATATATTTATATATTAATTATACATTAATAGAATAATAAAAATTAATAACGGTTTTATTTATTATAATATTAATTATTAATTAACAAATAGACATGTCTTTTAAAGGGACAAGTCTATTCCCATCTCTCTCTCTCTCTCTCTCTCTCTCTCTCTCTCTATATATATATATATATATATATATATATATATGTATGTATGTATGTATGTATGTATGTATGTATGTATGTATGTATGTATGTATGTATGTATGTATGTATGCATGCATGCATGCATGCATGTATGTATGTATGTATGTATATGTTAATTGTATTTGCTATATTTTGAATACATGTACCTCAAACATGGCAATGCTTAGTACATTTGCAGCAATCCTTGAAAAACCAACATGGTATTAGAGCATGGAATATGAAAAAGACTGATATATATATGTATGTATATGTTAAGTGTGTTTCCTATATTTTGAATACACATACCTCAAACATGGCAGTGCTTAGTACATTTTCAACGATCCTTGAAAAACCAACATGGTATCAGAGCTTGGAATATGAAAAAGACTGATATATTTGGAAATACAAGACTATTAAAGATGATAGTTTCCAAAAATAGCCAATTGATAGGTCAAATTCTAATAGTTTCAGCATATGAAAACAAAAACATCATTATATATAAATAGTGAACTTCTGAAGAAGTGCAGTCTATCATTAAAACAGAGATAGGTAATGAGTATTGGTTAAGGAAAATCTATAAAGAATGTTTCAGTATGGAAATCGTATAACATATACAATAAACATATTATAAGAGTCAATGTATAGTTTGAAAAGGTTCACCAATCAATCATGGGAAGCCTAGCATTTACTGTAAACATAAAATATTTATAGACATCATCCACTATCAACAAGTATCTAAACTTAGTGAAACAAACACACTTAGAAGAAGAAAGTTTTGTACATAGCCACTAACTCATCCATGTGGATACCTCATAAAGGGCACCAAAAGATTTGTCTCATCATGTTATTGCTGACAGAGACTAAACTCATTCCTTGCATGATTCGACAAAAGTGAAAATAGTGTCTACTATTGAAAATTGGATGAGTAAAGAGAAGAATCACCATGGGAAGTCTTCTTAGACATGTGAGAAAAGAGAAATATCACATCAATTTTTATTGAAGTAGTTGTATGGAATTATGAGTGATATGGCATTGGTTGTGTCATGGTCAGCATCTTTGATGACATGTTATTATATATGAGATGTCTTGAAGTCATGAAGGATATGTTTATAGGTGTCGATAGTTCATGTCCTTTAAGTTTGTCATTGATTTATGAATTAACTCATTGCATATGCAAATGATCTAATGTCAATTTTTTTAACCATCAAACTCTTCACCATCTATGTGAATCACTTTGTTTTCAATTTTGCTAATGCACATGATCTACCTACATGGAGGAATGAAGTGGAAAGGGCACACAATACATATAGTTCTAGAAGCTATTTCCAAGTACGATTGATGACTAGGCCAAGCTATATGAGTTCAGCATCCTTTGTTACCAAACCCATAGTTTGGGGTCAAACCCTTACGTCATCTTAAGCGCATGGTAATGACTCTCAAATAAGATCATGAAGATCAAATGTTGAAATTTTCATTAAAAATATATGATGTTTTCAATCTTTTGAAATTTGGTCAATTGTACATTTTTGTGGGAGGATAGCCACATCCAAATATAATCTTGCATCTCAAGGGAATATTCACCTAAGCTCTTCAAACATTGACACAACCAAGGTAAGTAGAAATACGTGAAATTTTACAATTATTTAAGAATTTAAATTGTTAGTAATATTGTGAATCTTCTAATATTTCCATTAGGAATACAAAGGAGATGAAATCTAATCATGAGCATTAAATTTTAATATATGAAGTAATTCTTATAGATTAGGGATTTTATCTCTTATATAGATGGCTTTGTGTCAGTGTAAGATTTGGGTTCATCTCTATATAAATGACTAAGTTGAACATTATATTAGTCTCTCTCTTATTTAGTTTTTTATTTCTATATGTACTATAAGAGTTATGTTCCTTGATCTCTTCTGAGAATGTTCTTATAGGAAAAAGAGGGAGATTGAGATCTAGAGGATACTAACATTTCACTAGAGACAACCTTGAAATGATGTCTCTTTTATTTGAAGAAGTTATTATAAGGTAATGATCTTACAATAGTTTGTATTATGAGATCAAAAAAATTGAGTATATGGTGAATATTGTTGATATTTTGGGAGACCAATACTCTTCATATCAAACCTTATTGAGTATTTGGTCAATATCATTGATATTCAAGGAGACCAATACTCTTGATATCATATGTGATATCAAAAATTTTAGTACTTGGTGGATATCAAATGTTGATATTCTAGGAGACCAAGACTCGTGATATCAAAATATTGAATATCTTCTTAACAAAGATATTTTTATATTTTGGTGATATATGATCCTATGTTTATCCTCCCTAGCTAAGAGGGAGTGTTAATGTGTGATAGCTTTAGTGGGATAAACCTATGAGATATAGTTATATATGTGTTTATTATTATATGAGTTAAATTAATATAATAATAATATATATAACTATGGTTATATATTAATTATAAATTAATGTTATAATAAAAATTAATAATGGTTATGAATACACATACCTCAAGCATGGCAGTGCTTAGTACATTTGCAGTGATCCTTGAAAAACCAGTAAAGAGGAGCTAATAGATTGGATAATGCCTTAGATACCTATATTTATCTAAATGATGTAGAAGAGAAGAAGAAACTCAAGTATGCAAGGACCAAGCTTAAGGGTTCTACATTATTTGGTGGAACTATACACAAAATGAGAGAGAGAAATGGTAAGAAGTCTATTAAAAATGGAATAGGATATTTTCATGATGAAAAAAAATCATGCTTGAAGACTTTTAGGTGCAGATGATAAGGAATTTTCACTATCTTAAGTAGAAAGACTTTGATTTTTTCACCTACACTAATGAATTTCATAGGCTAAGTATAAGGAAAAATAACAATGAAAATAAGAAAGAAATTATTTTGAAGCATGTGAATGGATTGAATTAAAATATCCAAGATGAAATTAGTCTACTTTTACCTAAAATAGTTGATCAATTCTTCCAATTAGCAATTGAGAAAAATTAAAAGTTTAAAGGGAAGAGTGATCAAAGTTATAGGGGCATAGGAGGTAGAAGTGTCAATAGGGGCAAAGGAAACTATAGTAGAGGAAGGATTAGTAGGAATAAAAGCATTAGAGTAATGAGTTCAAAGGTGAAATTAATCATAGATATAGGTAGAACTTTAGGGGTCAAAATAGGCTATATAAAAGAGGTAGATGTTATGGTGGAGGACTAGGCTGAGGGAATGGAAACTTCAATGGTAAGTCTTATATATGTGATCAATTTGGGAATACCAATAATTTGTGCCATAGAAACCCTATTAATTCATTTGCAGGATAGAATAGGATAAATTAACACATAGTGAGGGAAGAGTGTAGTATTATAAGTGTAAATGCATCGATTAGAAGTGCAACAATTATACTAGATGGTTAAAACATTATGATAAAAGGGATCCTCCTCAATGGAGTCCACTATTTAAAACCCAAGGAAAAGCCTATGGAAATTTGTACAAGATAATTTTTAATTTGGTTCAATAGAGAATGTTGTGCCGACACACATAGTGGAGAAATGCAAACTTATGTTATTTCCTCACACGTCACCTCACAAGATCTCTTGGCATAGAAAAAATTAGAGTTTCACTATGGAAGATAAAGAATAAGTTGATTTTTAAATTAAAGAGTATAAAGATAGTATTTTTTGTGAGATTATCCCAATGGATGCATGTCTCTTTATACTTGGTAGTGCATGTAAATTTTTTATTAGGACTCAACATGAAGGTTAACGAAACAACTACCTTATCACCATGAATAGTAGGAAGTTCAAGATGGACCCATTACAAGTAGAATATAGAAAGATGAAAGTTGATTCATTTGTGATTTTTATTAGAAATAAAATATTTTAATTGTATCTCACAAAAAAATTGTTCTTAGGGCTATTCAATAGTAGTTAAGCCCAATTATGTCATGAAGAAGAAGGATCCATTGTACAAGGATGTAGATAGTCTGCTAAAATGGTTTCCAAACATTAAATTCATTGCCACCATTAAGATGTATAATTTAGCAAATGGGTTTACCCCCAAGAACTGTTGAGATAATGGGTGTTGCACACATTGCATAATATTGTTATTTTATTATTTTATTTTGTTATGTAATGTTATGTCTAGATGGACGTGCAACATGTAAAGATTCCCATGGAATATTCTTGATGAGTTGTATTGTAACATTGTGATAATATTTTATGTAATTATTTAATATTGGGGAAAAGAATTAAATGCCCAATATTAAATATGGGGTCAGTGGGTTAGGTAGCACATGGTTTTAGCACATGTTTTATGTAATACCACTTGGTGGTTTTGTGGGACTTGCTACTATATAAGCAGCCACAAGGGTAGTTGTTGTAGGAGAGAGAGAGTGACAAGGAGAAGATAAAAGGCAAGAGTCAAGCGAGACAAGGCTTGACAGGTTAGCCAAGGGAGCATTTGTGAAGGTTGAAAGCATGGCATGGGATGTGTGGATTCATGCTTGTTCACATAGTTTGCTCGGTTGTGGCTATGGCCATGAAGGCTTCCATGGTTGTATGGCAATGGTATTTTTTGCTAAATAATACATGGTGATGGATGCTTTTGGAGGTTGGGTTTTTCCCTCAATGAAGGTTTCCGAGGGTATATCTTGTGTCACAATTTTGTGGGTATGTTGTCTATTCTCTTGCATATGGATTTTAATTTCGTGTTTATTTCAAATCTATTATGGGTTATGTGGAAACGGTTATATTCTTTATTGCCAAGTTTCCTTACAAGCCACTCTCCCTAACAAAGTTTCCTACAAGGTTACACCCAAACAAGATATAGAAATAAGAAGGCAAGTGCAAAATCTTTTGGATAAGGGTCTAATAAGAAAAAGTTTGATTCCATAAGTAAAATTCCATCATTTCTATCACCTAAGAAAGATAGTGGAGGTTTTGTATGGACTCTAGAGCCATAAATATAATCACTATAATGTATAGGTTCTTAATTCCAAGGATAGAGGACCTACTAGACTATTTTGATGGTTCATGCTATTACACTAAGATTTACCCCAAATTTGGTAATCATCATATAAGCATAATACATGACGCTTATTGGATTTTAGCCATCAAAAAAAATGAAAAGCTATATGAATGGATTTATTTTCCCTTTGGATTGATCACTTCTCTAAGCACTGTTATCATATTAATGAATTGTTTATAGGTGGAGCCTAATCATACTTAAAGGTTAATTTTACCTTATTCATTCTGCATGGTTTCCCCCTAGATTTCTCTATAGGGATTTGGGGAAAACACCCCAAAGATGGGGTCAAGGGGCATCTCCCATTGCAAGGTCTTGTATAGGGTTAAATGACTTTATTGTTGTAAAAGGCATCAAGATTAATTTTTCTATTTGTCATTATTTTCTATACCTAATTTTTTAAGTTGTAAAAACATTGTAAAAGTGTTTTAGGGTTAGCGATTTTATTTATGATGAATTAGTAGCTTTTTGTGGTGGTACTAAGCTATAAGGGATTACAAATTATAATCAAGTGGTAAAAGAATAATAAGAATATTTGATTCACTCTTAGTGGATGTATCTCAAGAATTGAGTGAACCACATTAAATCTTTGTGTCTTGTGTTCTTCTCTTTATGCATTAATATTTTTTCATATTGGTTATATTTGCATTTAATTATTATTTTTGTCTCTTTAATCCTCACATGAATTAGGTCCTACTTTAGTTTATTGGAAAAAAAAAATATTGTGCACCTTGATGACATTTTGGTATCTAGTAGGCCAAAAGTGGAGCACCTAGAGAATCTTAGGTTGGTGATACAAAATCTTGAGGATAAGTTGAAGATTAGCTTGGAAAAGTGTGATTTTATCCAAACTAAACTTGTTTATTTGGGTTTTTTCATATCACAATGTAGTTTGAAAGTGGATCCATCAATGGTGGATGCCATCTTAAATTGGCCAACTTTGATATGAGTAGAAGTAATGATTTTTCATGGCCATGGAACCTTTTATAAGAATTTTATTAGGGGGTTCAATGGTATTTTTGCTAAAATTCTCATAACCATCAAAGGTGGAGTAAAATGTAAGCCTTAATGGAGTCAGGAAACTCAAGATATTTTTTAATACCTCAGGAATAAATTTGTAGAGTTTTCTACATTAGCATTAACAAACATTGAGGAGGTATTTGAAGTAGAGTATGATGTGAATAAGCAAGTGACTGGGGCATTATTGAGCTAAGAAGGGAATCCTATAGCATTCTTTTCAAAGAAACTAAGAAAAGAAAAACAAAGCTATAGTACATATGATCTTGATCTATATGAAAAGGTACAAATTTTAAGGAAATAGAAGCATTATCTCTTACCAAAATAATTTTTAGTCTTCTTTGATAACCATGCTTTAAGATAACTCAATAAGTAGGAAAAATTTAACCATAGACATCTTAAATAGATGAAGTAGTTACAATCTTTTACCTCCACAAGCAGATGTGTGGAGGAAGCAACATAAATGGTAGTTGATTCCTTAAGTAGAAGAGTGAACCCAAGAAATCCAATAGTAGATTTTGGGTTTAGATTAGATCAAAGACATGTATTAGGAGGATAATGATTTCAAGGAGGCTTACAATGTTTTCTCTATGTTTTATAATCATTTCCTTGTTTATTTTTCTAATTGTGTGCTACATGATGGGTTTCTATTCAAAGGAAGAAGACTATGTGTCCCTACATCATCCATGAGAGAGAACATGGTCAAGGAGAAACATAATGGTTCCCTTGGAGGATATTTTGGAGAAATAAGAGTCTTGAGAAGTTGTAAGATTATACTATTAGCCTAGATTGCAAAAGGATGTCATAAGGTATGTTGATAGTTATGTAATATATCAAAGGGCTAAAGGAAAATTTTTAAATTTAGGACAATATCAACCCCTCCCAATCCCTAATGGGATAACATTAGTATGGACTTTGTATAAGGATTTCCCAAAACTATTAGGGTTTTGGAAATGGTGTTTGTTGTTGTAAATAAATTTAGCAAAATTGTGCATTTTATCCCATGCAGGAGTAATTATGATGCCTCACATATAGTAGGGTTACTTTTCAAGGAAATAGTCAAGATCCACATAGGCTACCATTGTATATAGGTATTGATAGAAACAAAAAAAATTATAGGTCACTTTTAGAGGACCTTGTAGAAGAAATTAGGTATTTAACTCTCATTTTCATCAACATACCATCCTCAAATGGAGGGGAAAATAGAGGTTTTTATAAGGAACCTAGGCAACCTTCTAAAGTGTTTGATAAAATAGCATGGAGTACCTTGGGTTAGGTTTTGAGTTAGGAAGAGTATGCATACAATGATTCATTATATGTATCCACAGGAAAGACCCCATTTAAAGTAATCTATGGATTCCATGCTAGAGGTCTAGTAGAACTTAGGGACATTTGTAATATCTAGGGTAAACATCTAGTGGAAAAGAAATTTATAGATGCTATGAAGTTTTTTCATGAGGAATTAAAGTATTAGTTAGAAATATTAGTGTCTAAGTATAGGGAAAAAGGTTGATCAATGAATGAAGGAGGTACAATTCAAATTTTAAGGCCTAATAATGACATATTTGAGGAAGGAGGGGATTTATAATGGTTAATATAGCAATCTCCTAATGAAAAATATGTGTCCATGCATGATGGTCTACAAATATGGTTCAAATGCTTATGACTTAAGGTTCCACATGACACAAGGATATCACCCCTATTTAATGTTATGGATATAATTTTATTTAGAGGATATAATTTTAGTTTATGATGTAGAAAACATAGCAAAATATTTAGAATATCTTAAGGATTTTCTACCAAGAAAACCTATGAAATTGGAATCCATGTTTAACTCTAAGGTGGTTAGAAAGATGAGAAAAGACAAATATAAAGAGTATTTGGTTAAATTTAAATTTCTTCTAGAAGAAGAATCTATATGGATGTGAAAAAAAATTGATATACTTAAACATGAAGTAACTTTACAAGAGCTAGGAGCTCAAGGACTTCAATTTTCAAGTCATGGGGAGTATGGTGTAGGAGCATCATGAATGATCCTAAGTATTTACCTTCAATTTTTTGAAGTATTTTCATTAGGAGGATGTCTTAATATTTTATTATTATTTTTTAGTCAATTCATATTTTTGATAGCATTTGTTCATGTTTGTGTCACAACAAGGCAATGATAATCAAAGGTCAACTACGCATTAATATTGGTCATAAGATGAGATAAAATGTCTTGAAATGTTCTTTCATATTTGGGTCACATTTTGATAGTTGATAAGTGGGTCTCATTTGGAAATGCATAAATGTTTCATTTTCTCAAAAAAAATATTGAAAAGTTGGAAAATTCAACTTTTACATTTTTGCTGAAGTTGAACAGTCAAGTTGGGTTTTTGTCATAGAGATGAATTTTAGAAGCTAGATATAAATCTTCCATGTTTTAATAATATCAATGGATGACATTGAACATGTTAATCAAGATTCAAAGGACTATGGTTTGGTGATTTTTGTAATACTATAGCCTATGAGTATTAATTTTACTTTGCACTGAATACATTTGTCTTAATTAATTAATGAAGCTTGTTTGAGGATTTCATATATTGTATTTTAGACATTGTGGGATAATTGTTTCATTTTTTAGTTTCCTTTATAAACTTTATACAATTCGGGTATCTCTCTACCAATGTGTAAGGTTAAATTGAGGGTTTTGTATTTCTGGCTATATCTCCAAATTGAATCATGAAAAATTGATGTTTTTTATTGAGAGAGAGATATCCTAATGTATTATATTACTCTTAAACCATTGGTGTCTCCACTCATAAAATACATGTCAAAATCAAGGTATTAGGGCTAGGCATGTTAATGTGACTAACCTAGTGTTGTGTAACAACACATATCAATAGAGGTTGGAGGAAGCTTGGAATAGTATTAGAGGTGCACTAGGTATGTTTGAGTTGTTCTCAACTATTTTGTGAAGATTTTTCATCTAGGTATGGACCAAAATTTTCAATTTGTATAGACCCTACCTTTTACACCTTTGAATCCCTTACTCCTAGGATATTCTAGTTTAGTGTCTTAGAAGAAACTTGAAGATCTAAAACCTTATAATGTTATATGGATCCCAAGTTTGTATCCAAATGTAAATTTTTTGAAGCCTTTATTGGATAAATTCTTCAATTTTTTTACAAAAATCTCAATAAGGAGGCATAATTGAGTTGAAATGTTTTAGTTCTAATTGATATCTTCTTGTTGTGGGTGTTAGAATTAGAGATTAAAACCTTTAATATAGTTTAATCCAAGTTTGAGTTTCTTAATGTCTCTATTATGCTTATGGGATGCCTTGGTGGTGGTAGAGTTCAAAGTTCCTAGGGGTTGTTAGTGAGGATTTATTGGAAGGTATAGAGTCACATTGGAGTTTTGTAAAGCAAGGTGTGTGGTAGTATGAATAGGTGATTTTAAGGTATTTTTGATGTGAGAGTTATAGTACCCTTCTACCTAGTTTCCTCACCCATTAGGAAACTTGGAAATTTTCTTGGTGTAGCTCACCTTGAGAGATTGTGGACTAACCTTTCCTTGTATAAACCCTACTTTCATCACATGATTTCCTATTGTCTTCTCTATTCATTTGAGGAAAAAATATATTTTATCACATATCAAACATAATTATATTTACACATCTATGCTATTCTCCATTAATAGATTTACTTCAACTGTAAGTAAACTTTCCTTCATTTTATTTTATTTCAATTTAAGGTTGATCCCTTAGCTAGGGATTGGTCAATTAAATCCTTTATCCCTTTGTCCCCCCCCCCCCCCCCCTAGAAAATAAAAACCCTTACCATTGTGTGCAAGTGTATATATATAATATTTTAGATCAATGAAGTTCGAATTCAAACTAGTCTTTATGCTCTCTATCAAACTTCTAGGTTTCTAGGTTTTTGTATAGATATAGAGATAAAACTTGACCTATAGCTTGAACCAAGTTTTCCCTTACTGCATCTCAACCTAGACCTAGGATTTGATACCTAACCTCAAAACTATATATTTTGGGCTTTTCAGATTGTGGCCTCTTGATTCCATGTCTAGACTAATTCTAAAACTCACATATTTTGGTGGCAATTTTATAGATCCAAGTTGAACTCCTTAAATGACCTTAAAATTAATTTTTTTCTTCATTTTTCATTTTTTATCATTCATTTTTATATCTATGACATGATTATTACATGTGCTTTACATGCATGCTCTTTAATCAAGTTAACCAAACACGTAAAAAATAATGGGGAAGTGCATCAAATAGAAAGATATACATTTGTATAAATATTTTAAAGGTATTTTATTTATCATTGGCATCCCTATATCCATTTGGATGGTATTAATCAACTTTGGGACCTTTTAAGGGTTATACTTGAAGGAATCTTTTTTTCTTTTGCTAATATTACACCTTAGATTAGAGTTAATTAATATACACACCTTAATTTACTATTTATCATATTAAATTTTTTATGATTTTTTTGTTACATTTGGTGAATTCATATCTCTTACACTACATACCTTTTTATTTGGTAGTTAGCTTCTCCTTGTGTTGCCTTCTTTACATTTTGATTGAGGGTATTAGATAAGTCTAGTTAGAGATATATTTTGTATGCATTAGTAATTAGACATTCTCTTGTATGCATTTAGATACATCTAAATCTACTTTAAATGTATTTCTTTCAATATTTTCATATTTCTAGGGTTGTTTAATTTACTCCCCCATTGAGATTCTATCACCTTTGAGATATTAAAAAATAATCCTATTATCTTGCCTTTAAAATGTGTTTCCATTAAAAATAGTCAATCTAATGTATGTGATGTTAATTTTTTTCTCATACATAACCTTATAGAGAACTATTAGACAAAGAGAATGGTTTTGACCATTCTCTCAAATCATCTTCATCTTTATGAAGGATATTTGAGTCCTTGATGCTAAAAAATTCTCCTAATATAAGCCTTATCTATGGGGATGAATGATAGTATATATCCTTTCAATTTATTTTATTTTTCTTCTATAGAATGATTTCTTGATAGATATATTCTTATCTTTTATGATTTACTTATTTGGGATGAACCCTTGTATAATGACATGTATTACTTTCTTCCCCATCAAGTATTATTTGTCCAAAAATATAATATGTAATGTTTGATACATGTTTACATTTGTTTTCAAAATGACATTCTTGATGCTTTGCCTTCTCCTAAATTATACCCTTCACATATAGATATTTTTGGAATCCTGAGGACATTAAAAAATCTTTTATCAATGTCCTTTTGTCTCTTTTAAGGGATGTCTAGAATCCCTATTCTATGGATTTATTGGGAGAAGAGGATAATATCTATCTCTCTAATGTTCTCCCTTCTATTCATGAATGAATGATGACTCCAAAGATTGATCAAGTTAATATTGTCAATGTTCATTCTCAACCTTTGATGGTCAACAATATTATGATAAGCATGTCAAATATTTCCCTCAATAAATTTTCTTGCAATATCTTAATAAATCCCTCATCAATATTAATACTTATCCCTACACTTTTTAGGGCTAGAATACTATGTCCTCTTTAGTTTTTATTATAGTTTAGTAATTTTTTTTGGGATGATACTATTATATGCTCTTTGAACTTGTGAAATTTATTTATTTATTTTGATATATTGTAGGGTTCTAGTTTTTTGGGCTATATTTTTTCTTTTCTATTGCTTGGTTGTTGTGGCCAAGAGTAGTTAATTTTTGAGTGTAATGTTTTTTTCCTAGGTGTAAGACCCTTGTCTTTCCTCTTTTGATCAAAAAAATTAATGGTTATCCCCAAATAACTATTGGAAGGAAACCTTGCAATCCTTTTAAATATAATGTGGTGTCTTACACCTATTATACAAGAAATAATCCTCAACGTACTACTTCTCTCCAACTTTTATAACCCATTCTTCTTCCTTCGACCAATCTTTCCCCAAAAGGGACTATGATTTGGTAGATAAATTGTGTAATTCTCAAAATATTTATCTTTTTATTTTTCTTCATACTTCTCCTACATATCATGAAGCCTTGAAAATGGCTTTAGCCATTCATAAAAATCAACCTCTTACTCAAGATAACACCAATGTCATTTGTGATGCATGGATGCTACCTAAAATTTTGATTACTAAAGAATACTTACCTCCTATGAAAATTCAAGATCACTAGGATTCTCTTATGTTATCTATCCATGTAAATTGTAATTTCATTCTTATAGCCTTATTTGATAATGATTTCAAGCTTAATGTTTTTAGTATAGACATTCTCAAATAAATTAAAGCCAATATCTCCACTATTAAACCTTATAATGTCCATCTATATGGATTTGATAATATTTCTAAGAAATCCACAGGCATCGTCACTTTACCTATTAAAGCAGTAGTGCTTATTTCAGATTCTCATATTCACATGATGCATGGACTTCTTAATTAGAGCCTTATTTTTTAATAGACCTTGGTTTAAAAATATATATGTTGTCTCTTTAACTCTTTATCAAAATTTAAATTTTATATAAAATAATGATATGTACACTCTTTGTGCATTTGACAAACCAAATATTTGTTTGACTTTAGCACCAAGAAATAATTCTATGTCATTTTACAATAAACAATATCAAGAATCTAAGGATGATTCACCTCACTCTAGTTCTCTCTCACATGATCTGATTGGGGTGTTGAGATAAGGGGGTCTATTATTATATTTTTGTATTTTTAATATGTTTTGAGATGTTGGACTTATGATGGGGTTTTTCATTTATGTCAGTATATATTTTGTATGTTGTACGATATTGATTGATTTAGTATGCATAATGTTAAAAGTTCCTAAGCATGTGAAAATTGATTTTTTTTGAAGGTGAGTTAAGAGTTTTATGTCTAAGTTTTTATCTTATTATGTCTTCATTTGAGTAAGTTTGAGTTATTTTGATGAAGACCATTTGTAGGTTAGTGACATGGATTTATGCCAGAGATAGTTATAGTATTTTTTGCATAACTTGATTGTAAATTGGACTTAAAGTTTGTGAGAATAGAGGATGATAGAATAATTTTATGTTCATGCATCTTCATATTTTTGGATCATTTCATTCATTATTGATTGGTTTCTAGCATGTTACAAGTGGTATATTATCCTAGAAGATGACATGATGATGTAGCATGTTGATCTATTTGGAAACAATTGATTATGGATCCTAACACATGGATTAACATATGTAATTATTGTATAATTATTTAAGAAGGTTTTTATGACTTAGCATGGGATTATTTGTTCATTTTTGCATTGGGGAAGTCCTAATAAGACATACTAATTACTTGTTTTTATTTGGTATGTAAAAGAAGTAATTTCCTTATTTTTTAGTGTATGTAATGATTGATATGTATGTGAGCCTTGATGATAGATATTAGAGTAGAGATAAAGTAATATTAAATACTTTGAGAATAATTATGGGTGGAATTTATTATCATTCATAGTGGACTTAAAAGGAACTATTAAGGAAATTGAGTTATCATTCAGTTAGTTCATTTTTTTGGATTTGTCAATCCTTCAAGGTGTCTTTAACCTTCACCTCTAAGATAGTGGTTCTTCTTCAAGGTGCATTTGACCTTCTCCTTTGGGAAGTGTGCTCAACAAAAGATCATTTTATTCTCATCAACTCCTAATAGGATTGTGAACATTTTTCTAAGGATTCAAATCCTTTGATAGGAACTTTTCCTATAATAGGAATAGTTGTACTAAATGTATTTTATCATTTCCCATCACTTGGTTAGATAATTTAATAGGGATATTTTTTTATTAGTACAAGATCTAGTCAGTACTATCCTAACTGGTTTATTTCACTTAATAAGATTTTCCTTAAGAACAAAAATCTTTATTTTATTATATTGGATTTCTTATTATTGTGCATTTTTATGTTATTGATTGGTGATTAGTTCAATAAGTTTTAATTTCATAGTTATTAGTCATTACTAATTCACCTCCCCCATCCCCTCTCCTCTGAACCAAATTTTATAAGGTGTCAACTTTATTATTAAGAATTGGTATTTGATCCTCTTAAATAAGGATTTTTAATAGCTTGTGGAGATCCAAGATGGCCTATAGGAAGGAAAGTCTAAAGCTTGATGGAGATAACTATGATATCTAGAAGAACAAGATGATGACTTATTTGATTTGCATGGATATTAATTTATATCTAATTACAAAGAGGTGGGTAGCTATAAATTTAGAGAATTGCTTTATATCCATTTACAAAGGAAGGGAAGAAAGAATTTGAATTTGATATGATTGTAAGAGAATTATTTCTTAATACCCTATTGAAACAAAAATTTACACACATATGAGAATTAGGAAAAGTTGGAGATATTATATTAAGGATCCAATTACACTGAAAAAAGAAAAGTTATAGAAATGGAAAGAAAAAAATAGACTTACTCTAAACTTTTAGATCTATAAAATGTCCATATTTTCCACATATAAGGCATGTAGGATTGAATTTTCATTCCCTTCTATATGAAGTCCCTAGTTGAATTGGTGATCTGAGTGTCTTAGATATGCATCCCCTATCTTTATTTATATACTTAAGGCAACATGTGCATTCTAATGAAATTCATAGTAATGACCTTTGAATGAATTTGACTTGTTGATAGATTTAATTCTACACACATCTATATTATGACCAATCTTTCCAAAATTAAAACAAGTGGGTTTGTTAAACCTCTTACATGAATTATTTTTTATTTCCTTTGGTTTATTTTGGTGTTTCTTAGATCCACATTTAGATGTTTCACATATCATTTTTTTTCATCACCTTTGTATTCATGACCAGTTGTATCATTTTGTGTCTTCTGTAGTTCTTTAGTTTCTCATAAAGCATTTATGAATTTTAGTGTATTTCTTTGGTTTCTCATTTTCATCCTTCTTAAATTGTGATTATTTCCTTAATTTCTCATCTTCTTCCTTCGGCCTTTGATTCTTAGTGATGATCCCCTAATTTTCCATAGTCTTAGTTCATGTAGTTGTGCATGCATCATAACATTCTTCTAGAATATCATGAAAATTTCTTCATCCTTTTCAAGTAGTATATTATTAGAATTTCTCTTGGCATTTTTGTAACTTTCCTAACATCTTTAGAAACTATTTTTCCTTCTAAGTCTAGACACATTTTGATAGATTATCTTTCCAATTTTCTTTTTAGGTTTTTGAATTTTTCTTTAAGCTTTTCATTTTTTCCATCATTTGTTCAATGGCTTTATTAGATTCTTCAAACATGGAACCTTCAAAAGAATGATCAATATAGTCCTAGATTTCATTCAATCTATCAGTGAGTTCCTTTCTCATGACTATGAATTTTCTTACTTTTTTTCCCATAAATCTTGAATCATCTCATTAGCTCTTTAAAGCTTCTTTTCATACTTGTGGATTTCCATGATGGTATATATTTCCCTCAATTTGTTAGCATTACTAGGAGGATGAGTTCTTTGATGCAATCTATTAGGACTCTTAGGTAATGGGGGTTGAATTAGTACACTTACAGGTAATTTAAAAAATATAAACATCAATATATAAGATTAAATTGCTAACTTCTAAATAGTATAACAATATCAAACTGCGATCATTCATCGCATAACATAATAATTTTGGTTACATAGAAATCCTTGTTAGAAGGTAAAAACTATGGTGGGATGATACCCACAAGCTCACTACTACAATAAATGAGTTTCTTAGTTTAACACATAAAATCACCCTTTATAAGATTTCACCCTATTAGGAGTGACTTTTTACCTTGTGATAAGTACAAATACATCTTTTAAGATCTATCTTAAGAACGGTTATAAAAATCTTTTGATATTCCACCCTATTAGGGGATTTATAAACAGAACCTATTAGGGTTCACCCAATTCAAAGATTCACCTATTGTAACTATTAGAAAATAACTAAATCTCTAATCTTTTGATGTTGCTCATTTAATTCTAGATCCAAATAGTTCATTGATCTTCTACCAATGAAAAATTATCCCATTTTCTCAATATCTTGATTGTTATTCCTCAATCACTCTAACTTTTTTGCTAGATTTTCTCTCTTCCTATGTCACCTTTCTAGACTATTATCTCTCCTTTTATTCATCATATACCATTCATTCTATTTCAAACCTAAATCTCTACATGTAGTCTTGTTCCTTATAGTCAAGTTCATCCATTCATACTTTAAACTTCTTAGTCATTCACCTTATGCTTCTCACATATCTTAGAATCTTTTTACAATTTCATACTTTAAACATCTTAGTCATTCACCTTATGCTTCTCACATATCTTAGAGTCTTTTTACAATTTCCTCTCATCCTATTATCCTCCAACTTGATTTTCCTATCACTCTCTTGGACTTGTCAAAATGTGTAATCTTTCCCAATGGAACCTTGTGCCTTTCCTTATACTAATCCAATAATTTAGTATGGACATGTCTTTTTCTCCACTTTATTTAATCACACTACCCAGTGTGATCGTATCTCTATATTTTTGTTCTTCCTTGTTTTGTTGGGAGTTATATTAACCATTTCAACCTTTATGTTATAGTCAATGATCATCTTATGTGATCAATGATCATTGCTAGTATTCTTCCTTTAATGATTGAATCCACTACCTTTACTGGTTGACATGTTGTGATTAACTAACTCCATTATCACTAACCAATGATATAAAAACTATGGACTATAATCAATGACAACCAAATAATCCTAAATATAATTCTCCACACCTTTAGTACTCTTGGTAGGAATCTCTTTTCTTAGATAATCTCTCAATGTCTCTAATAACAACAAGAATAATATATAATACTCTACTTCTCATGTATACAAATTGTTCCCCTATTTATGTGCTAATAATTCATGTTGTATGTACCTCTAACACAAACCCTCTTAATATTAAATTAATGGAAATAAATCATATATTATCAAGAGATTTATTAAACATATTTTTTTGACTATTCAAGGTCAATCTCAAAACACTAATAATGATATAATTAATTATTTTTTAACTTAAGTCTAACTAGTCCCAATATAGACTTTATGAATCCTACGAAAATGTGAATTAAAATTATGAAAATAATTCAATAAATATGGAAAATTACAATACATACATACATAACATGTTGAATCACTACTCATGAAACATGGGTCAATGAGTTTGACTCAAAATTACACAGTTGAATCTTGATAGCAATATCACAATTTGACTTGCTGTGGAAATTATCTCCTACTTATCAATTGATGAGCTTAAGGGGCTTTCTAATGAATGGTTCATAAGGCACAACACTTGGTGAAGGTTTTGCAAATGGGGTTGCAAGCTTTGGATTTAACCATGGAGGAAACTCTATAGTTAAGCGCGCTTAGGCTGGAGTAGTACTGGGATGGGTGAACTCTCGAGAAATATCGGTGCTTCACCCCTATGAGAATCACCTAGATCCAATGAGTGTTAAGTGTTCCATTTATTCTCATGAGAGATGGATCCATGTTGAATCACTACTCATGAAACATGGGTCAATCAGTTTGACTCAAAATTACATAGTTAAATCTCAATAGCAATATCACAATTTGACTTGCTGTGGAAATTATCTCCTACTTATCAATTGATGAGCTTAAGTGGCTTTCTAATGAATGGTTCATAAGGAACAAAACTTTTTGAAGGTTTTACAAATGGGGTTGCAAGCTTTGGGTTTAACCATGGAGGAAACTCTATAGTTAAGCGCGCTCAAGTTGGAGTAGTATTGGGATGGGTGACCTCCCGACAAGTCCCAGTGCTTCACCCTCGTGAACATCACCTAGATCCAATGAGTGCTGAGTGTTCCATTTATTCTCATGAGAGATGGTTTCATGTTGAATCAATACTCATGAAACATGGGTCAATGTGTTTGACTCAAAATTACACAGTTAAATCTTGATAGCAATATCACAATTTGAATTGTTGTGGAAATTATCTCCTACTTATCAATATGTAGTATAGCTTATTAAAAGTGCTAAATTAAAAATTGGAAGATAGAATGTCATATTAATATGTTGCACATACATTTTTTTTATTGTAGAGATTAAATTGAAAACTCAGTTAGATGAAATTAAGAGGGAAATACCTATCATACACATGGACTAATGAGGTGGAGGGATTAGGTATTAAAAAATATTTATATAATAGATAAATAGGATAATGAAATGATAAATTAATAAGGAATAATCCATTTACTAAAAGGTAGAAGAACATTGCTACAAATGAGAAGATGGAAAATACATAGTTGTTTTTTAGATGTCTACAATTTATCCTTTCTAACACAATCTTTTTATGGCATCTTTTTCAAAGAAAATAATCTAATGATTATGTATTAGAAATAGAGTATACATGTCATTAATGTGTCATTAGGATGTTGTTAAGAATATGGATTCCAATGATATCTTGGGATTTATCCAACATGAGGAAAAGATGGATGATACAAGGTTTAAATGAGTTGATTATATCTTTAGTTATTCTAGCTAGGGAAAAACTTCAAATTTAAGGTTAAATTTATATTAAGAAGTTATCCAAAACAAGAATTAAAATGTCAAAGAAATGTAACCTTTTAGATAGTTTTATATGTCTAAAAAATAATATTTGTGTCAATCTTTAGGGTGAAATTTTAGGTCCAAACAAAAATTAGTCCCCTAGAACCATTTCTTTTGCATTATTTAAAGTGACTAAAAATAGATGTCTTTGAACTCTTTTTAGTGATGTAATTAAATATAAATTATGACAAAAAAGCTAGGAGATATGACCTTGAGAAGTTGGCATTAAAACTAACTAGGTTTGGTCCAAAAACATGCTCGGATAAGGGTGGATTATGGTCAAAGGATAATAAAAGCCACACAAAGACATGAGGAGGGTGTAAATAATAAAATTCATGGAGGGAAAATATAGAATACATGGAAATAAAATAACTCATAAGTCCAAAGGATTTTAATTAAAATTAAAAATTTAAAAATATAAATGAACAGAGACATATTCAACTTTTGCATTAGGGCACTAGAGTACACCTAAAAGAAATATTGCATGGTGCACCCTTGCACCCTTGGATTTGTCACAAGTTTGGGTTTTTCTTCATTTAACTTGGTTAAAAATATTGCAAACAATTTTTACTGACCATATGAATATATTAAAAGGTTCTATTAGAAGTTTGAAAAGAAAAATTAATGATATTCTTAGAATCCTTGAGAAACATTTTCTATTACTAATATAAGTTAGTCTAGATTCATTTTCTTCTAGTCCCTATTTTTCTAATGTTTTAGGTGAAATTTTCCTTTGAACTATCATGACTCTTTTCACTTCATGATTCATAGTGCATTCTTTCCAAAACCTTCCAATTTATATTGTTACAGCCAAAATAATTTTAAGTTTAGTTTTGCTAACATATGTCTTTCCTATTGACTAACTATAGTTGGGGTTTGCTTGAGAAGACCAACTTTTCTATAAATTTCACCCATGTAGAGTTAGAGGAATGGAAACAAAAGAAGAAAGAAAGCAATTTATAGTAGGTGCCTAAGGAGGATATGGTGTCTAAAGATGTTTCTTTTACTCAACTCCTAAATGTAACTCCTTCAAGAAGTTGAAGGACCTATTTGAAGATTGGAAGGGTCCTTCCTCCTATTAAGTATTTTCCTGTTGATCTCGTGGTTGAACTTCATTATTGGTCTCTTAGTTCTTTGTGTACTCTTCTAGTCTGGGGTGTTGGTTGTGGGTTTTTGTTTTATTACTATTTTTGGATTCGTCTTAGGGTTCTCTTCTTTTTAGATAGTAAGTTTCTTGAATTGACTACTGATGAATTTTCTTTAGATTTCTACTTATAATATATATCTCTAAGTCTCAATAATAAAATTAAAAAACCCAAAAATAATAGAAAAAAAAATCAACTAAATAATATAGATGAATAATCTCTAAGTATTATCTAAATACAATTTCTAATTCTTACAAAGTGTCTTAAAGATTGTATTTTACCATGGAGATGCTTTAATTCTTACAAAGTGTCTTTAAGATTGTATTTTACCATGGAGATTCTAAAGCAGCCCAATTGCTTGTGTAATAGTACCACCTCTGAAAGAAGTTACTGAGGTACAATTGATGTGTCAAAATTAAGTTAACAAAGACAAGAGCAGTAGCCACATGGCTAACATACAAGGACTGGAAGGATTGGTATGCAAAAATATACAATAATATCTATTCAACTTTCCTATAGAACTCCTACATCTGCAGATATGTAATAACCAGAATGAGACACCATGGCAACTACAGTTTCACGTGCAGAACACAAGCATTTGCCACCCTAGCACTGCATGCAGTCGTTCAAATTAATCATGCTATAAACTCTCAAATCCTATACCCATATGTTTCTGTTATGTGTAATATGTTACACAAGTCTCCATAGAAAAAATTAAATGGTTAAAATAAAGATGAGGATGATTATAGCACTATGTCTACTGGTTATGATTAGTGTTGCTATGAGCAGGAGCTCAGTAGTTGCATGTGGAGATTCACAATGTAACCCTCCTGTTTATAAACCTCCCACAGTTCCCACTCCTAGTGTTCCTTACATCCCACCGGGTGGAGGAAAATGTCCTATAGATGCATTAAAGCTTGGAGCCTGTGTTGATTTACTCAGCCACTTGGTACACATAGGCATTGGAGATCCTGTCATCAACAAATGCTGCCCACTCATAAAAGGAGTTGCGGAATTGGAAGCAGCACTGTGTTTGTGCACAATCATTAGAGCTAAGCTTCTTGACCTCAATATCCTTCTTCCACTCGCTTTGCAACTTTTTGTTCAGTGTGGATTGAATCCTCCTCCCGGTTTCACCTGCCCACCTCTTACTTGACTGCTAATGTGTTGTTATTCCGTTGTAATGAAAACCCTAAAAAATGTTGTGTTTAATAGTTTCTTAGCCAAATAGTACGTTGAATGGAAGATTTATGGATTTGGGATAGTTTTTCTAGCAGATGTTGTAAATCTGAATGCCAATGATCAGAGTTGGGTCTTAGTTTTCAGGTGGAGATGTTTCATCTGGTATGTTATCAACTATGCATTTCGCATATCCTCCATGGATTGGGTAGTTATGTAAATTCTTAGTCTGGTGCATTGTATGGTAGGATATATAATTATTTCAATAAAGGTTTTCTTTATATCAGTATCACAAATTAGCTTTCTCCTTATTAAAATTTGACCATGTACATAAATCTATAGAATTGTATGATGTGTATTGCCATGTCATATTCATCTCATCTTTTTGTAAGTCATTTTGGTCAAGTTAAAGAACTAAATACACTTTGTATTTCACTCTGTCCAAAATTCAGAAAATATATTTTGGAAAATCGTGTGTTTTTTTTAACTGGCATTCGTACATTCCATCCCTAACATTCTATATGCTGACTGTCATGGACTTTCGTCTTCCAATACCTGTTCTCTAGAAATATTTAATTGATGATTTTTTCTTTCTGTAAATTGATATGAAATCTATAAATATAACACCGACTCTATATAGGTTATTATGTGATTTCCCGTTTATAGATTCTTCATTCTTGAGAGAATTTTACTAGTTACATCAACTTGATTTAAGAAATTAATTTAAGATTTGTATGAAGATAATGATAACTATTGTTTCAAAGAATCTTCCAGTGATATAAGCTGCTCTTCAAGAAGATAAATGAGAGAATAGAGGATCGATTCACAGTTGGCAGATTTTGATTCTTCTCTACCGACTATTCAAACTGACCTTCTATACAAGGTGGGCAACTGTCTCTGTACCACCATATGCAATCTAATTTTATTTTGTCTAGACCGTTTGTAATCTGGTCTTCATATAATTTTCCTTGCACTCCAATTCAATGAACCGCCATTTTGTTTCTATGAGAAAGAAGCTGTTGTAATAATTTTATGTTGTGATCAGAAACAGATAAGAGATTTTTGCAGAGCTCTGTATCTTATGTATTTGTAAGTTGCATTTTTCATTTAGATTTATAAAAAAACTATCTTTGTTGTAGCAATACTCTGTTTATGCTTTGTTTCTTGCATTGCTTAATCATTTTGGATCTTAGAATTGGTATCAGAACTATGTTTATTTTCTTTTCATTTAATTTTTGAGTTTCATCAATGGCTTCTCCTTCTCGTGCTTTTACGAGTATCCAGACTTCTTGCTGGTCATTGACGATGAAAGCATTGGTTAGATCACAAGATCTATGAGAAATTGTAAAGAACCTCCAGATGTAACAAAACTGAATATTTGCTATCCCAGTTGAAGCAATTATTTTTACGAAATGATTTATTGCTAAGGGAATCATTTTAAAAACTTCGTCGGTATGCTTCATTTTAATGAGTTGTGCCTCTAATTCTTACTTCACCCTTCATTTCTCTATACCTTCATTTTAATGAGTTGTACCTTTGTAATTCTTACTTCACCCTTCATTTCTGTAATTGTTTTTTCCCTAACTTCACGTTGGAGGAGCTGCAAGATACTGTGTTGGCAAAATGGTGAGGGTTGAACCAAGAAAATTTGAAGTGTGCCTGGATGGCCATATGCGAGGGTGGGCTTCTGCCTTTGATGGAAGCAATCGAAGGCCTTGATAAAATGTTTTCAATGCAGCTTGTGACCACGTAGGACAGAAAAGTCGCCATTGATGGCATCGCCTTCGAAATTAACAAAGAGGTTACTACTCAGGGCACTGGACTATCTATGGAAGGTAGAAAATAGAAAATGGTCACTACACGTGGCGGTTTTAACAGAGAAAAGCCTATCGGGCCTTGGAAAGATATCTATTTTTTCAATCATAAAGTACCTTACGCTGGAAGGCTGGTTTGGGGTAAGCTATTACTATCATTTTCCTTTGTTAAAGCATTTACATTATTACAATGGGATTTCTTTTCTATTCTTTCTGGTGATGATCAGTTATGGAGGTCAGAAAGTGTATGAAAGAGGATAAAAAATTTATTATCCTTCGCCAAGGCCTAATTTTATGCCTTTACAAATTCTAATGTGCCATGTGTCCTATATGCAATATCATCATGTTAGCTAGGCCTTTACAAATTCTAATGTGCCATGTGTCCTATATGCATTATCATCATGTTAGCTCCCCTTGCACCTAAGATTAATTCTATCACTGTTTCTGCCTTCATTAAACCATCCCTATAGATTTCTTAGGATTCTTTGTCTTCCAGTAATAAAAAGAATAAGCACACCCATGTGGTGTCTTTCTCCATGAACTTTCAATTGATTTAGGAGACCCTACATGCTGGAGTTGGAAGGAGAGTGTAGGTGCCCGCAAAAAATTATTTCTAAACCTTAAAAGAAGAATATGGTGGATAGGCAGCGCAGTCTGAAGGAGGTGGAATAAGACTCTGAGTCCAAGGAAAGTGAGAAGAAGGAGAGTAGGACTAGAAAAAAAATACAAATATATGAGAGATAAGTATATTGAGGAGGAGGAAATAGGCTCAAAGAAGGAGAGTGTAAAAACCTCCCCAACAATGGATCCTTTAGCTATGAGTAGGGAGATCACTCATGTATTTGGGAGACCCTATACTAGAGTTGGATGGAGGGCATAGGTGCCCCCCAGAATTATTTCTAACCCTCAAAAGAAGAATATGGTGGATAGGGAGCTCAATCTAAAGGAGGTGGAATTAGACTCTAAGTCCAGGGAAAGCAAGAAGGAGAGTATAACTAGAAAAATAAAAATCTATGAGAGAAGTATGTTGAGGAGGAGGAAACAAGAATATGGTTGATAGGAAGCTTAGTCCGAAGGGGGTGGAATCAAACTCTAAGTCTAAGGAAAGTAAGAAGATGGAGAGTAAGACTAGAAAAAAATAAAAATCTATGAGAGATAAGTATGTTGAGGAGGGGGCAATCAGCTCAGAGTAGGAGAGTATAAAAACCTCCCCAACAATGGATCCTTCAACTATGAGTAGGGAGATCACTCATGTCTCTTCCAATTTTAAAATGGATATATTGTACTTTACCACCAAGAAGGGTGTTAAGGGTTTAAAGGACAACTCCCCCATGACAACTACCTCATCCCTACCTAAACTAGCTTAGGATTTTTCCACCTTCCCTTCCTATCAACCTCACCCTCCATCTATGGAGTTTGATCACTCCCACCCCCCCACCCCCTAGGAATCTCCTACTAGGAAGGATAACATTGAGGAGAAGGTTTACATTTTATAGGAGAGGGGGACCTAATAAGTCTCAAAGAGGAGGTTGGAAATTTTAAAGGGATGATGTTGGATGTAGACATGAATTTCACCACTCTAGTGGACTTCTTAAAATCAAGGTCATATACATGGTGGAGAAGAATCTCTAGCTCCTCCACTAAGAGAAATAAAATCTCCTTGCATCTCTCTAGGTTCCTTGTTGATTATTGGTTGCTAATTTTGGTGTCCAAACCTCCCTCCTCAAGGGACTAGGAAGATTGAGGGTTTGTCCTTAGATTTTATTTTTCCTTATTTAGATTTGGTCATCTTTGTTGGATTAAGCTACATTGAAAAGGAAAATTGATGAGAAGTGAACTCAAGTACTATGTAAGTATGAATTGTTGCCATTGATTAAAGACCAACTGGCAAGAAGTGATAAAGCATTGCAAGTGCAACCATCGGTATACTTGCATACTACTCATGACAAAAGAGTCAAGGAAGATATGGAAGTATGATGGTCATGACCCACTCACCATTGATATGACAGATCAAAGGAAGGCCTAAATGTGACATGACAAGCACACAGAGATAAGCGATAGAGTGTAGTTGAAGCCACAAGGTTTCAAGTCTAGTTGTATTCTTTGAAATGAATAGGCTAGCCTATGATCATAGGCATCTATGGATAGGTAGTCAAAGGTTTCTTGTGACTATTCTCACTTTGTGATTCAAATTTCAAATGTATAGTTTGAGCATAATAAGTTTTTAGGGTTTTTATTGATAAAAAATAAATATGATTTTAAAAACATAACTTGAACTTCAAATAAATTTGGCTAGAAAGAAGAGATAAGTTTGTTGTTGAGAGAGAAAGTCAAAGTCATTATTGTTATTGCAACTATGTAAACTAGAGATCTATAAAGGCAAATGGGGATAGATCTAAAGAGAGTGTAATAGCTAATAGGTGTGAAGAGCACAACAAAAAGAAAGAGGTAGTGAACAAAGGAATTTCACCAAGCCAAAAATGAGGAAGAAAATAAATGAATCTTTGAGGCATTTTCACATAGGATCTACTAGGCAAGGTATGCCAAATATTTAGATCTAGGATTTAGTTTTCTTTCTAACCATAGTAACTATTGTAAGCCTTTGACAGGGAAGACTTTTACTAATTCTTTGAAATCCTCTAACAAGTAATCTCTCAAAAAGAGATTTAAATTCTCTAATAAGGTACCCTTAACAGGCTATTGTAATCTAACAGTTATAGGCACTTCTAAAAGGATGCATTCTCAGAAGGAATAGATGTCAGACTTTAATGGGACACCCTTTTACTTGCAAGGAAAGGCCAGTGGGTATGTTTCTCCCAATGTGGTTTTCACCCTCACACTGAGGGTTTTCACATTAAAATATTCTTGATATTAATGTATGCATCTATGTTGGATATTGTATGGTTTTATTGCACAAACTTTATCAATTCCTTAATAGCTAAGGTGATAGTAATAAAGTGTTAGTTAAAGCTAGTTGCATTAACTAGTAGATTTTATAGAAGTGAGCATATTGATACAACCCCCCTCTCAGTACTAGTTGGGACCAACAATCTTTATGTATTGCATATTTTCTAATTATTTTAATATTTGTATGATGGTTTTTGGTAGTAATAGTTTGCTAAGTGCTTTTGTTAATTTAGTGTTTATAGATGATGTATGGAACTATTGTCTGTAGATAGCAAGTAGGGCTATTATCTAGTTGGATTTATTTCAATTTTGGTTATTTTTAATGTTAAAGAAGGGTATTCACTAATTTTTTGATGTTTCAATCTTCCTTTTTTTTTTTTTGGTCGTAAATCGTTCTATCTCTTTATTTTTCTACTAGGTTAGTCACTCATGTTTTACTACTTTTAATATAAAAAACAACACTCACACAAGCTGAGAAAGATGTCTTGAAAGAGTAAAGGAAGAATGATGGAAAATTAATCTTCTACATTCTTTAAGAAATGCATGAAAGCATCCTCCTAAGAGTAGAAAGAACAAAAAAATAGGAGACACGAGATACCAAGAAGGTGACTTACCAAGGTATGGGAAATGTTTAAACTACAAAATTGTAATAATTTAGAAGGGACTTTGAGAGTTTTCCAATAAGAAAATTAGACTCGTTGTTGGTTCAACTAATTAAATCAAATCCCATATAGATGTTGAAAAATATAGGAAGCTTGTTAAAAACAAAAATCTTAGAAGCCTCCCTAATTTGATCATCTTGTTGTGAATAGAGGAAACAAAAGATTTGAATCAATTTAGAATTGATGGATTACATCATTCTCCAATAAACCATGAGCATAGACTAAATAGGTCAACATGCCATTAGATTTTTATTTTTTCCAATTATCTATAAGCTATGAAAGATGATCATGGAAATCTACTTCTAGAGGTAGAGGGAGATGTTCCTCCGGAGGTTGGCATAGTAATCATTATAAAAATATTCGTATAGATTCATGTCACCCAAGTGACTAAAGGTTTGACAAATTAAACATTCAACTATTGAATCATATTTCCTATTAGTGTAAAAATGCACATAACAACCAAGTCATTATGTTTCCCAAGAAATAAAGGAGGAAATGGAAGACTACCACTATCGTACTAGCCTCTAGTGGAACCCAAGTGATACTTTATCTATCGATTCTAAGTCAAGCTGCAAGAAATACCAAGTAACTCTATTCACACTGAGTAGAGAAGCATTTAGTGTAACCTAAGCATAGATTTTATTGAGTTATATATAGGATGTTGAGTGTCCAAAAGAAAGAACAATGTATTTATTGAGTGTCACGAGAATGACATGAGCATTTGAATTGGAACAGATTGAAATGCTACCTAATTCTTTAGCGAAAAGAAAAAAGGTTGACATGAATTGAGGTCATAATTTGCAAATATTTTATTGAAGAATGTGTATTGATTAATGATGATTCCAAGGCATCATAAACCAATGAAAATAGAGTTAGAAAGAAAGGAAAGAAAAGATGATTCTAGCACTATTAATCATGATCATATATAAAATTGAGAAAGTTCTAAACCCCTAATTAGGTCAAGAAAAAAATAGAAAAAAAAAATCTATAAAAGGAGCATTTGAGATCATCTCAAAGGTGGTTGTTTTTTTTGATGTAGATGTTGTTCAAAACTTGGTGAAGAAGTTTTTTTTAAGGAAGTATTGCAATTAGAAGGAATCAAAGTCACAATTAGAGATCAAAGATGACAGAGTTAGAGTTGTAATGAATTACAAATCTATTGATCATAGGAAGGTGATAACTATAGAGAAGAAGAGGATCTAATCAAGAAAAGTAAGTTGCTACTATAGTTCATTGCTGCTTTTTTTTTACCACTATAGTAGTCTCAAAAATCCTTGAAAAGGGTGGACTTAATAGTCTTATTCATAGATCTCTTAACTAAGTACACGCTTGATGAGTTTTTTAAAATCATTGTAAAAGATAGATCCATATCAATTTCATTATACACTCCTAACCGAGTAATTCACTAGAAGTAACAAACATTGCAGCCCTAACAAGGGAACCTCTTACTACATTAGTGATGCATTTGTGGGTGCCATCCCCACTGTACATTGCAGCCCTAATAAGAAAACCTCTTACTATAGTAGAGATACATGTGTGGGTGTCATCCCCACCATAGTTTTCCCTTTGACCAAGGGTTTCTGCAATAGCAAAATTCATTATGATATGTTTTATGTTTTCATGAGTTTCTGTGTTGAAGTGAAATTAGTTGATTTACTTTTAATTGCAAGAAAATTGTTATATGTTTAGTTATTACCAAGCAACAATAAGAACAAAGAAATTTTTATTTAGGTAAAAAGAATTCTTTAAGAAGGTATTGATTCACACCCACCCCAACCCCACCCCCCCCCAACATCCTATATATCTTTTATTTCCAACAATTGGTATCATATATATGTTCTCTTGTTGAAGGTTTTACTACTTGAGAGTAAAGATTTGAGTCATGGAGAAGTGCAGATTAGATAGGACTATCAAGAATCATACATTCGAATTGTGAATTTCCACAAGTCAAAGTAGTGAATTGAAGAATGGTCTAAACTTTTCCTTGAATAGGAGAAAGTAAATTGCTCAACAAACTAATGAGACAACCTACTAGGAGAAAGTTATTGAAGAATTGTGTGATTGAAACACATCTGATGAAACTGTTATTGATATTGTTGATCTACTTGAGAAGAATCATAATCTTATCAAGAAAGTGAAAATAATGAGAAGGGAACATGAAGATGATTTCATGAGGTGATATGAAGTAATGGAACAAAAGAGAAAAGTTGATGATGGAAAAAAAATTATGGTAGAAGATAAGAGATAGATAGATGCAAGATTTAATGCAAAAGATGAAAATATCTCAAGGTTGACACAAAACCATTATGATATGATAGATCAACTGCTTGATGCAAACCATGAAATTGATAGGAAAATGAAAGAAATTGTTGAACTAAGGACTGAAAATGAAATATTAAAGAGTGAACTAAAGGATAAGAAATATTTTATGGTAGAATGAATAGATCACATGAAAGTATGAAACTACTAGATGAACAAATTAGAGCATGGAGGAGACTGAGAGACACATCTAACCTTGGCTATACCAAGCACTCTACTACTAAAAATGATGAATCATTAAAGTAGGTTGAGACAAGGAATGAGAACACCAATCCAAATCCAAAGAAACCAACATGGTATCGTTGTGGAAAGCCTGGACACACATTAAATGTATGTAGGAGAAAAAATGGTAAGAGCATTGTTTCTTCCAAATTCAATGGTTACTATTATTATTGAAATAAGTGTGGACATCAAGAATTTGAGTGTAGATACAAGTTTTATCAATTAACTAAGAAGTATGCATTTAATGGTTACTACTATACTTGCAACAAGTTCTTACATAAGTCACAAGATTATAGATCACAGATGAATACTAACTAGAAACTGAGAAAGAATGGTAATACTATCAATTGGGATTACAACACATGGTATTCATGTCCTGCATGTGGAAAGTATAGTCATATTGATGCAAAATACATGAGATTATATTTTGGAGGAAGATTTGGCAACTCAAAAAAAAATTTCCATGGCATTTCTATAATTGTCAACAAGTCATCCATTTAAGCAAGAACTATAGAAACTGAGTCTTGGTGCCAAATGATGAAAATTCTAAAGGTAAAGGAAAAATGGGTGCAAATAAAATGTGTGAACTGATAAACAAGAAATGGGTAAGGAAGAAAAAATAAAATGAGGCATCAAGCAAAACAAATGAGGAAACCTCATCCAATAGATTTAGAGAAATATCCACTTCTAACTAAAACATGTAAGGAGTTTATTAACTTTATTATCATTGAAAAATACAACATTAGTTCCTAGAATGAAATGGAAGGAAATCTATATCTACATGGCATTTAATGCACTAGGACAATTTATGAAGTGTGCAATACTTAAATCAATTGAGCTTAACTGACCTAGTCGGTGACCATGTGCTAGTAGTGGTAACTAAGCTAGATGTACCTATGATGTGAAGATGCTTTACCTAAGTATCAATCAAGTCTATAATGTCATCCAAGCAATTTTAGAAGTGTGACATGACCAAGCTACTAAAGTTAATCAAGTTTATAAAACAATAGATAGTGGTATACATTGCATTTAATGTACCCTAAATGTTTGAAAAAGGTAATTTTGTTGTGTATAATGGAGTTTTCAATTTCCATTATTTACCCTACAAAAAAGGAGATAAGAGGAAGTTTGAGATGGAAAAGAATCAGTTGTAGAAGAATTTGAGGTAAGATTTCATCAACAAATTTGAAAGCATAGTAAGTTAAAAGCTATCGAGTGAGTAGATTAAGTACTTACTGAAACCCTACTACATGAAAATGGCTTCAATCTTGACAAGTGTTAAGAGGAGGACCAATGTGAAGGAAAGCATAGTCAGATTGATAAGGAATGATGTGTATGATGAGACAAAATTCAAGTTACACCCAAAAAATATTGTGTAGACTAATAAGGGTGCTATGTTTGCTACCATCTAGGGTTTTACTCGTAAATGATGTGCGATCATTTTATCACTAAAAAATTATAGAAGTTGGAGATCTCAAACTTCATGAATTTTATGATCAAATGTGTTCAGATGGAAAATTAAAAGAAGAGTTTAAATATGGAGTCAACATGACTCATTCATACCCTACATTTTTCCAAGGATTTCAAATCAACTTGGATTAGGTTTGTGTTGAGTCAAGTTCATGACATGTGCATGTGATTTGATGAGCCCATAAAGATAACCAAAGATGAAATCCATATGGTTACTGGATACCCTCTCATCGACAAGGTTAAAAGTATCAAAATAGTGCCCAAGGGAGAAATAGAAGAAAATACAAAAGCACATTGAGATGGAAGAGGAATGAAGATTAACACAATCACACATTTGGAGATAAAATTTGGTGTCTATGCAACTGCATATAAAACATTCCAATCCAATAAACACAATAGTTTTATATGTATGGTAGTTTACTTAGGTTACAAGATTGTGAAGAAAGGACAAAAATATGGCATTGTTGAGTTACAACTTAGACAACTACTAGACAATATGAAGATAATATGATTTGTCAAGTCCAATACATGAAAAATTGGTTCCCTTTTGGTATGTACATTCTTTTACATGCAAAACTACTTTCCTAGTATTAGTGAAGTGAATTGGAAAAATGACACCCCTATTATCTATCAAATAAATGAGTACATTCACAATTAAGTAATAAATTTGAGAGTTTGACGAATGGGTATTTTGATAATTGTAAGGAGAGGATGAACTAGAGATACAGGATACCCTTGCTCTAATTGAAAAATACCATGATGAGATTTATTTTCTAGTTGACACTGACCATGTTATTGTAAAATCTCTTAAGCCTAGGTTTACATGGTTGGAATCCTTGTAATAGGAAGTTAGTAGTGACTAGGAAATTATAGCAATTGAGCTATTACTAAATAAACCTATTAATTCTAGAGATCCTGAGTTTGGAACTTATGAAATTGCAAATAAAAACATTACTATGAATCTACTTATACCAAAGATGGAGAGAAAGACCAAAAAAATAATGAAGAAACTAGAATCTACATTTGGTGAAGGAGAAGGAAGTAAACCATTGGTGAGCACTGAAGGTAAAGGTGAATATGAAGCTAAAGAAAAGGGAAAGGAAAAGAAATAGTTGATACCAAACCTCAATCATCAAAAGATAAGAAGAGGACTATAGATGCTATTTCTAGCAACCCCAAGGTCACATGGACTGGAACCCAAGCAGCACAAGAGGCCATAGTAAAGAAATGTTTTGTGAAAATTACTAATCCCATTGCACAATCAGTAGAGAATTCCTAGAAAAGAAATATATTCCCCTATTCCACAAGAAAATATGTCAAGAGACTAGATTAGAAGAGAAGAAAGTTAGTTTTGAAAGAAGATGATGTAGAGGAAGTAGATGAAAGTGAGCATACAAAATATGTTGAATAGGGAGAATCTAAAGCTCCTATTTCCAAATGACCAAAGACAATAGATGAAATAACTAAAACTATAATGAATGCTAAAGGTTTTAGTTATTTCAAGTACTATAAATATAAATCAACGAGTGAAGAGGATAAGAGGATGAATTTAATCATATTAATAACATGCAAATGGATAAACATGATGATTTTGTTCATATTTTAGATTCTATCAATCTAGATATGTAAGGTACTCTAGATGATGGTATTGATTATAATGCACATATTAGTGATCATGAATATGAATATATTGGTATGGATTACAATTTTCCTAATATTCTTTCTGAAAAGTTAACACTTTCTCCTAGTGTCAAGCATGGTGACTCCCAATAGAGTCCTTTCTTTGATTTGGTTGTGATTCCTACTTGGTTAGATGTTGTTCCTCTTTTGATTTTCTCATATTTTCCTAGTAATAAAAATTAAGATGGTGGGGGTAGCTGGAATCCTTTAAATGGATTAATCTAGCATGGTAATGTTTGTTTGTTTTTAGTTTACTTTACCTCATATTGGGTTCTTCAATATATGTTTTGTCTACATATTTTTAAACAACTCTTGTTTCTCTATTGGTGCAAGATGATAAAGTATTAAGAATGTTGTACACATTCTTATCTTTGTATCTCTTAAATTCTATATATTTTTACATGTTAGGTTGTACATGCATTACTTTTCATGCATGTTCCCTTGTGTAGTCTTATTCGATGCTTGTAACATGATAGCATTGAATCTTTTTGGTATCTATTTTGTTCACCTAAGAAAACTTTTCTTCATATCTCTTATGTTATTTTACTCCATTGTATTCTAATATACTTCCTTTGGATAATGATGGAATTCCATTCTCTATATAATATTATATATTATAATATGATCATACTGAGCCCAAATTTGGTAGATCCCTTTGTGCTCTCTCTTTGGCATGTGTATTTCCCTTGAAGTGTTCCCTCTTGGAGGTATTTTATAGTGAAAACATTTTTAGTGGATGCATGTAGGATTTCTTTAAAGATATTTCTCTCATTGAGTTTCCAATGAATTTAACATGGAGGAATACACTCTTCTCACTAATTCACACACACACACACACACACACACACACACACACACACACACACACACTTTGATAATTTGGATTCCTTTGTTGAACTATTGATAGTTCATGGGGACTTGATCTAGTTGTGCCTTTTGGATATCGCTTTGGACTACTACCACTCTGGGAGCCTCGATCCTTTTTTTTATCTCTCTTTAGATTAATAATTTTCTAGAAGGTCCGGTCATTATTTTATCTTTATTTGGACTATTTACTATTTGGGAAGCTTGATGTTGTTTCCAAATCCTTAAGCACATTTACATCCTTATTCCAGGGTCATTTTTAAATCTTCTTTTGGAACATGGAGTTCCCTTGAGAATAAATATTTTTGATGAATTGGCTATCATATCAAACACACTTTCTAGACCATTCAATTCATCTTTGATTGGTTGACTACCATGCCACACACACTTTATAGACCATTCAAGGTCATCTTTTTTAGTAGAGCACCTTTCTTTTTTGTGTAGTTCACAATAAGGAACATGAACCTTACTAGGTGAGTTAACTACACATGTTCTCTTGTCATCAACATCTCTCTTATTGTGATATTTTATATGATTCTATTGGGGGATTTATGGTTTCTTCATCTCCTTAGTCATGATGAGGTCAACTTTTTCTTGCAATCTACTTTACCATGAGTTTGGGGACACTCGTACTCCCATTAAAGTGAGGGATAAATATAATATCTTAAAATGGAAGAACCCATTATTTAAGGACTTTTATCTCTGACCCTTTAGTGACCTTATGAACCATGTGCTCAATCAACTCTTTCTCCTATTCTTCCTTACTTTTTTCATTTTCATCTGTATAGTTTCTAAGACCTCAAGAATAGCTCCATATGGGACAAAAATAGAATGTGTCAATGTATTCAAGAATAGGGTAGCATTTATTACTTTAGTCTTTAGATAGTTGAGTCTTAGGGATACAATTTCAAAAATTTGATTACCTAGTCGATGTTCTTTGTTTTTGCACTCGAAAATTGGTATAAAAGAAAGCTTCAGGACTTCATTTAAACAATCATAAGACATAATTAGACATCATGAGACATCCAAATAATTTTTAAAGTACCAATTTCAATCACTCAAGTAGTTGAGGAAGCATATATTTATCAAGCATTCAAGGCATCAAAGCTTCAAGGATCCTTTGTGAACATTTCATCTTCAAGATCTAGCATTTTTTTTACCATCAAGGGAGGATATCTACATCAAGGTATTAGTCATTTTATTCATTGATGCACATTTACATCAATGCCTCCCTAACATGATTTTTGTAGATCCATTGCATTTGTGGAGATTTACTACATTCTTCATTGCAAGTTCAGCATTGACAATATACAAGCATTGCTTGAGATTCTCATTAACAAGGGTTTCTTCAAGAAAAGTCAATATTTTCATTTTTCTTTTGTTATCTTTTTCATTTCAATCATAAGGTTTTTCCCCCAATATAGGGCTTGACCAAGTAAATCCCTCATCAAACTAAACATAAACCAAATTTTATTGTGTGTAGTAGTAGGAAATCTGAATTGTAGTTGTAGATCTAAAAACTACTCATTAGTACGAAGAATTTTGTTAGACCTTGTGTTTTGATAACATGTCCATCTTCCCATAAAGTGTTCAAAAACTTTATCACAAAGTTGACATATTCTTCAAGTTTTGAGAAAAATAGCTTATTCTAAGCTTTCTATCATGATCACATATTCACATCTAGAAGTTCAATCACACATTCAAATCTTTCATTTTTAAACAAAAAAGAATATTCCCTTGTACATTTCAACACAAGAACTTTATTAGTTATTTCAGTACTTCATCTAGACATATTTTCATTGGGTTGATAAATTTTTTATCACTTAAATCCATCTTACACTTTTATTAAATCAATTAGTTGAATTTTTGTATAATTTAAAATTTCGTATATGCTTAATCAATTTTCATTACATGAAAGGGGACTTGCTTGTATACTTCCTTAATACAATTTGGCTCTAGTATTAGCATTATTTGATCTATTTTGGGTTTTTCTAATCTAACTTGAGTTATATTGAGAGTTAATTTTGGGTTCCCCCCTTTCTCTTATATTTAATGTTTAATGTGTGAAAAGTGTTGGGATAATGAATTTACCTCACACAATTTACATTGTTGACATTAACCAAAAATAACAACGTTTTTCACAAAAATAGAGTGATACAAAAAAAACTCAAAATATCACCACCTATCTTAGAGGAAATATTTTTGGACGAATCCAAAAAAAATCATTTTCTTTGGATGATTCCTCTTTTCCAATATTTATAACACTAAACTTGGTTCTTCTTTCTAAAAGTCTTTGAGTATCATTTGAACTTTTTCATAGGCACATGGTCTTGTATTGGCTTTCTTTCTTTAAGACTACCTCAAACACCAACATCATCACCTAATTAGTTCATATGTTCTATTTTTTTATTTTTTCCCAAAAAAAAATCACAATAAGTGCACCTATCATTAGATCTTTAAAACCTTAGCACTAATGGATGGGATAATTTTTTTCTCTAAGTTGGGTAAAGAATAGAATATCATAACTCATTTGTTTTCTTCATCATCTTTAAAATTTACATATGCTAATTAATTGAAAATAAAACTAAAAGATCTAAACTATTGAGAAATATAATAAACTTCCTTAATCTATAAAATAATGTTCTTGTTAAGTACAATTTTTCTTGTTAAATAAATTGGGCTAGGGCTCGAACCCATAAAAATAAAATAACATCAAGTCTAGGGGAGAGAGAAAAAGGAAATTAACAATGAGAGAATTTCAAAAACTAACAATAACAACCATAAAACTAGAAAAATGTGTTCAAAAAACAAAAACTAACAAGGGGCCCACAAATAGACACCATCAACCACCACAAGTGTAGAATCAAACTGAAAAATAGCACACCCAACCTAGGGCGTAGCCAAAAACCTCCACCAAAAAAAAACTATTTGTTTAAATTATTGATCTTATCTAAGAAGGGACCCCTCTTAATCATCCTAGAGAAAGACATGTCACATGAATACATCTCCACCCTTAGAACCAATTAGATATGATGTTCCCTTTTCTTAATTTTCAAAATCATTTTCCTCCATTTCTACTTAAATACCACTAATGGTATTTTTTGTCTTCTCCTTCATCACTCTTTTATCTAAATCCAACTCCAATATCTTCTCTTACAATTGGGTTTGGGACTCCTTCACAGTGGCTAGGGCATTTAGAATCTTCATGTTCTCCTCATTTGAGGGCACCTAGATTTTTAGCTTCATAATCTACTCCTATAAGAAATCCTATTTGTTTAATTTCTATCCAAAATAGTTTACCACATGCAAAAAACTATCTTGATCCTTCCCCTTAGACCAATACTTTTCTCTCCTTTTAAATCTTTCTTTTAGTGATCTAAAGTTGATAAAGAAGTAATTTAGTAACTTCTTTGAGTCTATTGTGGAAAATACAAAGTTATTCCACTTTTCTAACTAAAGCCTCCTCATGCAAATCATGAGAAAATTTAGGAAGGAAATTAGAGGAGGAAAGGCCACAAGATGAGGGAGTCCCCCAAATAACTAAAGTGGGGTTTTACAGAAGTTGCGATAAAGGCATCAAAGGGTGAATTAAAAATAGAGTTAGGAACAAAATCCTTAGGGGTCCACCTAGATTTTGTAGAACATGAGGAAGTTGAGTCTTTTGATAGCTCAATTGGGTCCTCAATAACAATACTTACATTTTTATTTCTAGTTGGATTGACTCTTGCAAAACCTGTGGTAGGGGAAACAACTAAGATATTATAAAATGACATATCTTTAGTCTAACTAACTAACAAAATAAGGGTAAATTTAGGAGAATTTAGTTAAACATTGGTGGGGATGGACCTAGATGTTGGATGAGACTCAAATAAAAATTGTACATCCTAAAAAATTAACCATGGTATAAGGGGACTCTCTCCCCTTTTATCTTTAGCTTTACCCAAAACCCCAAATGTTTTACATAATGGTTTAAAAATAAAAGTCGCAAAATAAAATAGTGCCCTAACCAATAGACATATTAAAAACCACAAGCAACATAACCTGGCACAAGTCAACACAAAATTAGCACAAACAAAAACACTAACAGTCTAACTAGAGAAAAAAAAAAGACAACACACATGTGGAAGAAGCTAGACTAATTATTTCACCTTTTCTTTCATCTCTTGTTGAATTTTTTTGATCTTCTCTATGATATCTTTGATATATGTTTTGTCAATATAAGTCTTTTTCTTATGCTTCTTCTTAGTGGTGGAGTGGGTATGTTTTCTAGGACCAAGATCCTCCTCGTCCTACTTATCTTCCTCTAGATCAAGCATAAGATATACCTCCTTTTCCTATTCTAAATTATCCAACACCTTCTTCATGCACTTTATGGTGGCTTCAAAAAGACCCTAGCATCTAGTCAACACATCTCTAATCACATTTTCCATTTTGTCAAATTTTCTCTTTATTTATTCAATCATCTCCAAATTACCCTTCTACTCCACCTCCTCCTTATGCCCTTTCTTGTCCTCTTTACTCTATATCTCCTCTATTTCCCCTTCCAGATCTTTGTATTTTAAATTTGGCATTTTAAGGTAATGGTAAGTCCATTTTATCTAGTCTAAGAAAGTAGAGGGAGACCTTTTCTATAGATTGCAAAACACCATGAGGAGGGTCAATAGCCAGATCATTGATATCTTCCTCTATAAGCTTGACATTGAACTCCTCATCAACAAATTGCAACATTGGAATCATATCCGTTCTCTTTTCTTTTTCTACCTAGAAAGCCTTGACCATTTTTTCATTTAGTTTTTGACTATTATTCAACCCTCAATCTCCTTAGCTTCAAAAACTTACAGAGAAATGAATAAATCATGCTCAACTCACTCATTATAGTCAACAAGCCTAATGGCTTCTTTGAGCTCCTTTTCTTCCACATTCTCTTGAGTAGCTTGAATATTTTTTTCTTTGATTACCATCAGAGAACTCATCTCAATATAAACTAAATATAGAGAAGGAGGGGAAATCGGGACATTACCACCCCCAAACAATCTTTCTACGTATTCATAATTTTCAAACTCATCCAAAAAAAACTTTGTCCATCTCCACTTTCCCCTTCCCCTCTTTCACTTCTTTCTCTTATTCATATTCACTTTATTCTTTAGATTCCAAGATAATCTTTGCATAATTGATCTTATCCTTCTTCCTTTTTGTAGAATCAGAGGATTGCATTCCCGATTCCCCTAAAATCCTTTTACTTTTTCCCTTATTTTCCCTTGAACCAGTAATTTTACCAAAATGCTATAAAATATTCCTCAAAATAGGGTCAGGAATAAATTTTATTTGTAACTATTCATCATCCTCATTAGACCCTCATGCAAGATAGGTTTGTAGGGTTTGAACCTTAAATAATTGATACTATTAGATAGAAAACAAAGAAGATATAATGGAAGAAACCCTTTTTTTATATCTAAAGTAATTATGAACCACAAAGTGATAGGTATAAGCCCTATCATATCTCTCTAACCATTTAATGGACAACACAACATAAATACCACCCTCCCCTTTAACCATTTTACCACTCCTAGCTTTGGGAAATTTCTCAACTACCAATTCAGAATATGTTAGGTGATAGAAAAGAATCTTAACTTTATCTCTAAGACTTGTAATTTCTACCACTACCACTATATTGAGCTGCAATTTCCTCCCACCCAAGTGAACTTTTTCATTTTTTCGTCCTTTCAAGAACATATATGTAGCTTTTGGTATTTCAATTTTCATTTTCTCCATGTAGGGAACTAGGCCCCTGTCATCCAGTTTTTCCCAAACTTTCTCCTCCTTTCTCCATTTTTCATGGTTGTTGAGTTCCCTTCTTCTCAATTTCCCATCCATTTTAGCAAGTTGTAGAGCCAAACTCTCTAATTTTTTCCTCAAAAAAATAAAATTCTTTAAGAAGGAAAAAACTAAACCAACCCATAATATGTGTAAAGATTTTATTGCCACAATATTATAGCTCAAACACTTCCCAACATAATGACAAGTGGGAGTAGGGAGAACGGAGCAAGTAGGAACTTGATTTTAAATTCCTCTAGCAGCAACATGACTACTCCCTCTGAGCTGGGAGTGCAATCTAAACTATATTAATAGCAAGAGAATGATGAGTGGGAGCAGAGAGAAGGGAGCAAGTGGGAACTTGATTTTGGATTCCTCTGGCAGAAACATGACTGATCCCTTTGAGCTGGGAGTGCAATCTAAGTTAGTTGGAGATTCCTCTACTAAAACTAGCGACCTTGATGATGGTAGGACCTTGGAGGACTTGGGGGGGAAAGCAGATTAAAAACTGTTTTGGCCAATTTGGGGTATGATCTACTAGCAAATTTGTCTTCCCACCAGTTAAGGATATCTCTTCAAAGGATAAAGGTATGTACTCCATTGAAATCCCAAATCAAATCATTGACAAAAACATCTCTTGTCTAGATTTGACTCTAGTTGGAAGGTTTATGGGTGCCAGACCCAACATTGAAGATGTGATGGCCTTTGTCCGTAAGAAATGGAAATTGAAAGGTCAACTGGACATTATAGCAATGGCCAAAGGGTGTCTTTCTTTTTATTTTTCTTATGAAGAAGACAAGCAGGATATCCTTTATTGTAGTCCTTGGGTTATGGGGAAGCATACCTTGTTGTTACAAAAATGGACACCAAACTTTTACTCTTTAGAAGATTCATCTATCCAAGCCCCTGTTTGGGTTAAGCTAGCTGGCCTCCCACTTAATTTTTGGGTTGGTGATGTCTTTCAGGGCATTGCCAAAACCTTTGGTGAGCTCCTTTCATTGGATCCTTTGATTGTATCATGAAGGAGATTGAACTATGCCAAATTTTGTGTTGGAGTTTCTCAAGGTGTTGATTTTCCTCATTAAAATCTAAACTAGGGACCTAGGACGAAAGCATTGAGTATGAATCTATTCCTTTCACATATTTTTATTGTAAAAAAGTTAGTTATTGGGCCAAGAAATGCCCTTCTTTGAATGGAAGACCTAAGAATGTCAAGAAAGTGTGGGTGAGAAAAGCACATAATAATATTTTAGAGAACTTAATCAGAGGAGAGGTGGCTTTGGGTGAGAATGCCCCCCCCCCCCCCCCCCCCCCACCCCCATAGGACTAGATCAAAATTTTAGATAGTGGTGTGCCCCTAGGTGTGGAGATTCCTCAACCTAGATCTTTGGGTGAGAATGTTCCTCCTTAGGAGCAGACCAAAAGTATAGCTAGTGGTGAGCTCCTAGATATGGAGGTTCCTCAACCTCGATTAGATTCAGCTAATTAACATGACATAGGTTCTGAGGCTTCTACTTAGGACAATCTAATGAAATCTAATAGTGATTGCTTGGACAAGACCCCAAAACTCAATGAGATCAACCTCAAGGAGGGGGGGAAAGTGACAAAGGGGTGACCCATAAGGATTTAGTTGTGTCTACAGATCACCTGGCCTAAGATGTTGTGTCAATAGGCATCTTTGTTAGAGCTGAAGTTGAGGACCTCCTAACTATTTCACAAGATGAGGAAGTAGTGTTGGGGGAGGAGACTTTAGACACTAACTAGATCTCAGGTGGCAAACCTTCTAAAGGTAGGAAGAAAGAAAACCTTAAAAAGGATGTGGAGACTACTTCAACCAAAATAAATAATAAGAAAGGGTCCAAATCTAAATGTAAAAAAAGGGGATCCTAAAGCTAATTAGGGTAGAGATTGTTGTCCTTCTTCAAAACCCACTAGGACTATTCTCAATAATGGGGATGGTGGGTCCTCCCCTTCCCTAGCGGGAAGACCCTCTAATTTGTAGAAAAGAACTACTGAGGCAAAAGGGGGCATTTTGGATGATAGTCAGAGGATCATCCTTGAATCAAAACATTTTCATAAATTATGAAGATTATTTCGTGGAACATTCAAGGGTTAAATAATCCTCACAAACATGACATTTTGAAAAATATGATTAGGGATAACAGGCTGAATATTTTTGTTACTCAGGAAACCAAGATGCTAAAGGATAAGGTAGAAGGCCTTTAAATTTTTAGGGGTGGAAATATTATAGGAAATGATTCTGAGGGAGCTTCAAGAGGTGTGGCAGTGTTTTGGATAAATAGGTGGGTTCAAGGGGAGCTTATTTCTCAGAATAGAAACATGATGAATGTTGGATTTTCTAACTCAAAGGATGGCTTTACTTGGGTTCTAACTAATGTCTATGCTCCCAATTCTAAGTGGGGAAGAAAGGCTTTTTGGGAAGAACTTTCTAACCAAAGAAAGCTTTTTGCTGATGAAAATTGGATTGTTATGGGGGACTTCAATACCCCTCTAAAAGAAGCTAAAAAATGGGGAAATAGTTAGACTAATCTAGATAATAGGTTAGATTTAATGGATGTTATTGATAGTCATCTACTTCATGATCTTGACTTGCATGGGATTGATCTCATTCAAGTTAGGTTGGATCAAGCACTTATTGGCAATGATTGGTTTCTAAATTACAAATGTTCTCTCAGTGCTCAAGTCCGTGTGGGATTGGACCATTACCCAATTTTTTTAGTGGCTGATAAGCTTAACTATCAGAGAAATTTCCATTTCAGATTTGCAAATATGTGGACCCTTCATCCAAACTTGGAGATCCTCATAAAGGAGTGGTGGGGTATTAATTTGGAAGGTACAACAATGTTTAAAGTTGTAGCTAAATTGAAAAATGCCAAGAAAAATATTAAAAAATGGAACAAAGACACATTTGGCAACATCTTTGAGAATTTTTTAAAAATGGAGGAACTAAAGGATATTCAAGATAGGATTCAAATTGATGGTTATGAGGCTATCTCAAGGGATGAGGAAAGTGTCAAACTGGTCAAATTTCATGACATTATCACAAATGAGGAGATGTTTTGGAGGCAGCATTCTAGAAAGATTTTTCTAAAGGAAGGTGACCATAATACTAAGTTCTTTCACATGACTACTTTCAAGCATAAGATAGCAAATGGAATCTCAAGACTTAAAATGGAATAAGGTTTTACTAAAAATGAGGAGGCTATTAAAAGGGAGGTTTTGGAGTTTTTTAGTAGCTTGCTTCATGGTGACCCTAATTTGGATTTGGAAAAGCAGAATTTGTTTCTTGATTGCATCCCTTCTTGTGTCTCTAAGGATCGGAACAATTTTCTCACTTCTATCCCTTCCTTGGATGAGATTTCCAAGGCTATTTTCTCTTTTTGAGGGAGATAAAGCCCTTGGTCTCATCAGTACTAGAACATAATTGGTTCTAATAATATTAATGGGGTTAAGGAATTCTTTGGCTCTAGGAATATTATTAAAGAAGTGAATGGAACTTTAATTGCTTTTACCTTGAAGAAGCTAGGAGCAAATAGCTTGGATCAATTTAGACCTATCAACCTATGTAATTCTTTTTATAAGATTATTTCCAAAGTGTTGACTCTTAGAATTCTGCCTCTTCTTTTAGTTGTCATTTCAAGACAACAAAATGGGTTTGTTCCTAGCAGACAAATTTTGGATTCCATTATTACTATTCATGAAAATATTCACTCCCTTTCAATGTCTAAGAAAGAAGGGTTTCTTCTTAAGCTTGACCTTTCCAAAGCTTATGAAACAGTGGACTAGAACTTCCTTCTCTAAGGTCTTGAAGTGTTTGGGTTTAATCAGAGATTTTAGGATCTGATCTTCATGTTGGTTTTGCCAGCTTCCTTCTCGATTCTTGTTTATGGGTCTCCTACCTCCTTTAAGGCTTCTAGGGGTCTTAGACAAGGAGACCCAATCTCTCCTATTATTTTCATTCTTTTGGCCAAATGTTTGGGGAGATTTGTGGAAAATATGGTGATGAAGGGGGACTTTGTGGGCCTTAATGCTTCCTCTTTTGCTTTGTATGCTTCCATCAACAATTTTTTGATGACTCTATTGTCATGGGGGAGGCCTCAGTTAGAAATGCCAAAAATATTTAAAAATCTTTGGTTGACTATGGGAATGCTTCTGGCCAAATCATTAATTGGAGTAAAAGTGTGATGTACTTCATTAATGTGAGTGAGGCTAGGCAAAATAAAATCAAAAATATTATCGGCTATGAGATTGGCTCTCTTCCAGGATCCTATTTGGGGTAACCTCTAGGTTTAAACCCTCCTAATAACTTTTGGAATTTGTTGATTGATAAAATTCACTTGAAACTTGCTAGTTGGAAAGGTTCCCTCTTTAGCTAGCCTGGAAAGGTAATTGTGTTGAAGTCCATCATGTACAGTGTTATGCTTTATGCTTTGAGTGTTTTTAAAATTTAGAGAAAGTTTTCTCTTGCTATTGAGAAAATTCAGAAGATCTTATGGACTAGAATGGAGATTAAAAGAAGATTACCACTCATTGCTTGGGAAAATTTTTGTATGCCCCTTTATAAGTGTGGGCTTCGTTTGAGAAGAATTACTATAATGAATGAACTTTTATTGGAAAAATTATTATGGAGATGGCATAAAGAGGAAGGGGAATGGAAGAACATCTAGGTTGATATATACAACAGGGATAGTTATGATTTTAATCATTTCCTTAATAGTGATTTGGAACAAAGGGGGTCCATGATCTAGAAAAATGCTTAAAAGTTTAAAAACATTATAAGGAATGGGGTTAGATGGAAGGTGGGTAATGGAAGAATAGTTCTCTTTTGGGAAGATATCTGGATATTGGACCACCCACTTTGTGATGACCCAAGGTGGAACAATTATATGGAGCAATGTAGGAACCTTATTGGCACTTTGGTGGTGGATTATTGGAAGAATGATACGTGGTTGGACCTTAAAAGGGTGAATGATAACTTAGTTCATCTTAATAAGTGTCTGAATGTTGTCTTTTTAAGTCAAAAGGAGGATGATCTAATTTGGAAGTCAGATCCCAGTGGAATGTTTTATATATCATTAGCCTATGCTAATTCTTTTGAATTATATGAAGAACCTTGTTGGGCTAAGGCTTGGGTGAAAGGCTTGACACCTAAAATTAATATCTTCTTTTGGATTCTTCTGTAGAATAAGATATTGACTCTTGACAATTTAATGAAAAGAGGCTTCATCATTATCAATAGGTGTATTCTATGCAAGAATGATTGTGAATCAGTCAACCATATCACTTTGCATTGCCCCTTTACCAAAAAGCTTTGGGAAAAGCTTCGTAACTTATTGAATTTGGATTGGGTTTTCCATGCTACTATTCAACTGTTCTTTACTAGTTAGAAACCTCCTTCCAAGAATGCTTTGATATTAAAACTATGGGATTTCATTCTTCCTTATCCTTGCTGGGGTATTTGGAAGGAGCACAATGATAGGGTCTTTAGAGGAGTGAAATCTAGTTCAGATCAAGTTTTTTGTAAAATCAAGGCCCTTATAATAGAGAATCTTAAAACTAATGGTTTGAGACAAAAACCTCATAATGATTGGGAAGACTGGGTGTTCCATAAATGGAACCTAAGGAGTTGGTGTAAGACAAGAACCTAATCCAAGGGATAGAGCTAGATGGGACAGCCCTTTGGCAAATTGGTTGAAGATAAACTTTGTGAGACCTCTAAAGGGAACTCAGGCATTGCTAGGTGTGGAGTTGTTATCAGGAATTCTTATGGTGATAAAGTGGGTTACATTGCTATTCCTATTAGTAGTCAAACTAATCATGTGACCAAAGCATGTGCTACTCTTCATGGTCCTATTTATGTAAGGGGTTTGAATTTAATGAAGGTTTGGGTGGAAGGAGACTCTTTCAACATCATAAATTGTCTTAATAAAATTACTCAGTCTTCATGGACTATTAGTAATATTATTTCTAAGGCTATTCATATTATCAATTCTTTTGATGTATGTATTATCACCCACAATTTTAGGGAAGCTAACCATGCTGCTTATTGGGTAGCTAATGTGGCCTAGTTAAGTGAGCATAAAGTTATTTGGGATAATAATGATCCTTTACCTGGTGATGGTCACCAATTTATTGATTATTATAAATTGAGGTGTAAGTAATAATGTTTTAATAATGTTGATGTCATATATTTGTATTTATGTTTCGATTACTCTTGAGGTGTGCTAGGTTATGATTTTCAGAAACCTAAGCTTTATTTCACATAGATTCTGTGTTGTTGTTACCATTTTGTCCTTTAAATGTAGAATTTTTTTTGTAGTAGTGTGTATCAAGTGCTTTAGAGAGAGAAATCTAGTGACATTGAAGGGGACAATGTGGGAGGAAAAAGGAGGAGAGTGGAACCTTCAAGTTGCAAGGAGTGGATGAAGAAAATGGAGGGTAGGGACATTTTAAGGTGTGGGAATTTCATAGGTTATATGGAAAGGCTCAAAGGTAATAATCATGCCATTACTTAGAAATTCATTAAAACTTGTAGGGACGACTCTATCATGGTTGGAAATCAGTGTATGGAAGTGACCAAAGAGCTGATAGCGGAGGCTACAGGGTTGGATATGGACGGCATCAACTTTTTTCGGGATAGGAAGCTGTCGAACAGGGTCATTGATGAATTTGTGGAATCAGATTATGAGAAAAGCCAATTGGCTAAAATAGGTAATTCTTATTTCAATACCGCCTCTATTTCTCAAGCTTGGAGATTTGTGTTGTTTGTCATTATAGAGTACCTTACTTTGGATGGTAGGTTTACAAAGCTATATGAGTATCATTTAATGTTAGCTAATCACTTTAGGCATGATATGAAGATTAATTTCCCCTTTTATTTGAGGCAATCTCTTAGCCTCTCCATCCAAGAAATTCAAAATGATCCAAATGGAGAACATGTGTGTCATGAGGGCCTAATGGTTCTTGTTATGAATGTGTTAAAATCCCAAAAGGCTATGAAACCCAGGGGTAGCTTGAAGGTAGTAGATTATGAAATGGAGGATAGTCTCCTAGAGAAAGGTTATGACTCAGATACTCAAGATAATATAGAGGGGGGTAATGAAAGTCTGAAAAGAGGTTTTGGGTGTGGCTCGAAGAAGAAGAAGAAGATTGTTGAAGGGAGTGACGCTGAGCATGAAAGTGATTACCAGAAGAAGAGTGGGGGTAAAGGGAAGGGTTTCAAGGGTCACATTGATGGTAGGGATTCTACCCCATCTAATGATGAACCTCTTGCTCACAGAATGGACAGGAAGTGAAAATATTTGAGGCTTCAAGGGGAGAAGAGTCAAAATCCTATGAAGAATGTGGAGCCAGAGAAAGAGGATGAGGGGGATTAGGAGAAAAATCTAGATTCTAATGTTAAAATAGAGGGTGTGATTAGTTCTTCCAAAGGTCTGTCAGGAAACCTAGGGACCGTTCTAAAGGAGATTGGCATCCTAAAACAAAAAATGCAATTTATTGGTAAGGAAGTGGAGTAGGTTAGCAAACGGGCCTGAGGAGAGCATACCTTAGGAAAACATATTGACCAGCTCTCAAAGGTAATTGGAAATGCTAAAGAGGTTAAAAACCTTATGCACAAGATTCCATAGCTCAAAGTTAAAAATAGGGTGTTGGAGAAGGCTAATAGTGATAATTAGGGGAAGGTTATTAGACTAGAAGCTAGACTAAACAATATTGAAAAGATGATCAAGAAAATGGAAAAAAAATAATAACAAATCTCTAAAGGCTATGGCTGATAAGGTGGGCAATCTTTTGAAAAAGTTTGAGCAAGACAAAGAACAAGATTTCACTTTGGTGGTTGAGAACCAGGGTCCTAGTAAATGCACTCAGGCTCACTCTAAGAAGAATGAAGAAATGAACAAGATGGAAGAGGTGAAGGTCACTACAGAGAATATGCACATTTTGGCATACCACCCTATTGACTTGATAAAGACTACTTAGCTAGTCGGGTGCTAGTCTTTTGATGTCTTTGGGTTGTCCTTTACAACTTGGTTTTTGGTTGGCCTACTGTTTGCTCTTCTTTGAGGCCTGTCTTTTGTTGATCTATGCTTTTATACTCTATTTTTAGCTTTTTGCTTATACTTTTTTGCTTCTATTTTTTGTATAAGGTTTCAAGTCCTTTAAAACCTATTTTTACTTAATCAAAACACTTCCCAGCATAATTACATTTTGTTTCCCAAGGTGCTTCTGTTGGAATAGAAATAGGTGAAATGACCCCACTTTTACTTGTTACCTTATCATGATTAATAAGAACCTTTATTTCATAATTAATTTGATCGTTGTGATTCCAAGATGTCATAACTCCCTTTTTAATCACCACATTAGGAAGTCAATCAGCAACCACATTCACTTCTCTAAATAAATGGTATATAAACATTTTATTGAACTTAACTATTAAACTTTTGGCTTTCTTGATAACATTTTCAATGGACCATGAAGGATTCATGGAATTAGGTGGACATTTTAATATGCTATTTGAATCACCCTTTATCCATATTCCCTTACAACTCATCTGGTTGCCAAAATTAAGCAAAATTTGGTGTTTATAATTCTAAAAAAATTCTAAACCAATGTTTGGGTGAGCAAAATCAGATAAAATTAAAATTTTGTATCCCCATTGACCCTCAAATCTAGGATTTGGCTTCCATATAAATAGGTGGAATTTCTCCAATTCCCATTCTAATTCCAATTTTCCAAAAATGATTATTACATATGAATTGAAATGAAAAACTTTTGAGGTTTGGGATGACTTATTTGGCTTTCATTTTATTAGCAAAAGAATTGTTCATTGTTTATATTCTTCCTTCCTCTTCTCTGGTCATGTTTCCTTCCACCTTGGTCATGTTTTTATTTTCTTCCTTAGTTATATGCTACTTATTTGGAATATTTTACCAATTTAAAGATAACACTATAATCACGGTGAAAATCCATTTTTATTTCTATTGATTTTGCATACTATTAGTAATACATACCTAAAAATTAGTCGAAGGTTCTTCTATTGGCTCACTCATTGAGTTAAGTACACATTGTATGAAACTCTTATTGTGAAAAGATATATCAAAATTAAAGGAAAAACCATCAAAGATCTTTGTTAGAAGAATGTTAAGGCCTTTTTTCTAAGCTTTATTCATGATATATATTTTATAGTTCTTACATAATTTAACCTCTTTGTATAGAAAGGTAATGTTGATTCTCCTAAAAGCTATCTTGATGCAAATATTGGCCATGCCATAACCATGTGACTCTTATGTATCTATTGCTATTATTCAAGAATGTTCTAGCCACATTCCATTGCATATTACCCAATTACACTTTCATATCAATGTTTTTCTCAACATTATCCATATTTAATTTACTTTATGTATGGTAGGCATAATAATATTGCTCAATTCAATTAAAAATATTCTTCAATTACTCAATAGGTATATCATTTATTTTAATTTGATTGCTCTACTTCTTGGCATGGAGATACAAAGAAGACTAAGAAGATCCATGCTTGCTTCAACAACAAGAAAATAGCTTTACCATTCTGAACTTCAATAGGATCAATTCTAAGTGAATGTTTTCCTCTATAACTTTCCTTGGAAATATTCTTATTATAGTTGTTATTCCAATTCTAGAAATTTGAAACCAAATGAAGGAAATGTTTATTCTCATAATGAATTTGTTCTAAACCAAATGGTCCAAAAACAAATTCCCAAAACCTTAATCTGGATTTCAAGTTCTAGAATTCCATATCCAAAATTATGAATGTTAATTTTAAAATCATATCCCAAAAACCAAATAGGCACTTAGCCTTGATGGCACTAACCACTTTTAACCCATGAGGAAGACCCATAGCTTCAGCTAGGTGGTTGGTTTGAACAAAAATAGGGATCTTCATCTCTTTAACATATTCCCTAATCATCGTTAACAATAGCACCACAACTAGTTGGGCCTAGGTTTCCCTTAGCAGCTCTTTCAAAATTCATCTTAATCCATCCCATTGGAGGATGATCCCAGCTTGCATTTTCCCTTTTAATTTTGACCACTGCATCAAGATCCTTCTCTCTACTTAAATTTTCACTAGAATCAAAGTCCACTTTTTTGTTGTACATAGTATTAAAATTTTCAATGATACTATGCTAAATAAAAAGAGAAATTAAAGATTAAGGTTGAGCTATATTGTTAAAAACCCTATTGTTCCTTTCCTTCCAAAGATTCTAGATAACATGTGGGAAAAACAACATCTAGATACCTTTTTCAATATTTTCTTTTTTAAAACTCCACATTTACCAAAGATCCTTGATTTCTCAGGCATTGTTCAACTTAGATTCTAAATTTTAAAAATCTCCATCCATGTAGTTCCAAATAAATTCACAAGAAATAAAAATATGATTCATATATTTTTCCTAGGATGCACATAAAAAATACTTGTTAGGAAAATACATACCTCTTTTGCTGAGATTTTCCAAACTCATAATTTTTTTTAATTTGCAAAGATAGCCACTGAAAAATGTTAATTTTTGACATGAGATTATTATTCTGAATAGAGGGCCACATAGGAGGGGAAGCTTCATTAACTTGAATAGCTTCAATAGTTGAAGGAAAAAAGTAAGCCCCTAAAGGAAGTCCATACCAAATCAAAGAGTCCTCAAAACCTAATTGACTAACAACTACATTAAGAGTAGTTTAAATAACTTTGAATTCATGATTTATTTCCCCAATTCTCACCCACTAACCTCCTCTCCATTAATTTCTACCCTTGGACCCATACAACTAAACAAATCTTTCAATAATCATATTAGAGAAAATCACCAAAGAAATAGGTTAAGATCCAAAAGTGAGCAATCATTCCAAAAGTCATTAGTTTGCACATTTCTCACCTTTCATCTAGCTTTAAGTTTGGTAGTTTCTTTATCTTTTTGGAAGCCCTTCCAAAAAATAGAGCTATACAAACTTTCTTTGTCTTCAATAAATTTTACCGACAGGGAAAATCTTTTAAGTATTTGCTACACATAATATTGTTCTAATCTTTCCTTTATCCTTAAATCTGCCATATTTTCTTAGGAATAAGAGTGTAATTCATATTTTTTTATAGATCTTAGCCCCACTCCGCCACTTTTTTTGGTCTACAAACCAAATCCTAGGCAAACATCACCAATCTTTTCTTTTCTTCCACACCTCTTCAAAGAAAAATATTTTTTGAATTCTTTCAATGGCTTCATGAAACTTCCCCAAGATTTTGAGCAAGCTAAGGGAATACACAAATTATCACTATGAGAGTTGTTTAACATAGGGAATAAATGGGAATGGAACCCTTTTTACCTTATTTATAGATTTACAAACTTGATAAGCACTATCATATTCACCTTCCAATGCCCAATGAATTTTTATCTATTGAACTCATTCTACAATCTAATAATCTTTTTATCCCAAGTCAAGGAAGAAACTAATGTTGTCATTGTAATATGCATTAGGGTTTTTTGGAATCTAGATGCACTCTAATTCTAATGATGGATCATTGAGCATGATCTGCAATGTTGATGCAAAAACTCACACACAATCTTACCCAAAAGCAAGAATATAATATCATGGATTGTGGAAATAAATTATCATTAAGTTAGCACAATAGTTTTAGTCATCCCCACAAAGGCCACACTACCAATTAAAGTATTCTTATCTTCCTATAACTCAAAAAACTTCTTAGAAAAGCTTGTGTGATAACCAAAAATTCCCTCTACAAGCTTATCCATGTGACTATTAGGAAGAATTTACCAAACCTTAACATTATTCATATACTCCTTGCTCTTGTCAAGCTTAATATGATCCAAACTCCCCCCTCCCACAGTAGTGAATCTACTAATAATAGGAGACACCCAAATCATCAAATAAAATCCCCAAAATTAGAGCCAAAGGTAGTAGATAATGGGAAACAAATTAATTTTCTTAAAGAAAAAAAATTGCCAAGAGTTGTAGAAATTAGAAAAATCACCAAATAGAAACAATGTGAACACCGAGAGCTTGATTTTTTATGCAAGTATGTGAAATTAAAATTTATTGATAAATTAGATATCTAATATTTCATTACTAAAGATGGTAATTTGATGCTCAATCTCTACATGATCCACTATAGGGATAGAGTGGTACTCTTCTAAAAAAATTAAACTAGTTGCAAAATAACCCTTTATGCCCAACTTCTCCACAACACAGTTGCTTTCACATAGAATGTGATAGAAAAAGTGGGTGCCAGTTGTGTTGTGATGAGCTTCCACTTTATTAATGATTTAATTCATCTCCCACGCTACATTTTCCTTGTTATTTATTATATCAACAAAAAATTAGCATCTCCTTCAAGGATAGCCTTCTAGAAACCTTTATCTCTCACCACATTGATACCATCATACAAAGCCAACACATTCGTCACATAAGTAGTTTAGATCCCTAGATTGATTGCATAGGATAATAACATAATTCATCGCATATCCCTTATGATGCCACCCCTATGCACCTAACCTTAGTTACCAAGAGAGTACGCATAAAAATTAAGTTTCACCTATCGAAGGTTGAGGAGGACTCTTAAGTATATAATTGTTAACAAGTTTCAAGTGACTTGATAAAACTCATCAAAATGATTTTTCAAATTACCTACAATATTTTATTCAAATACATTTAAGGATGTGAAAATAATACATAGATGGTACATTGTTTCTTTTTTTTTTTAATTCTCTCATTCATCTTGATTGATTTCTTTTCTTCTTTTGTAGTCGCTTGTTGACTTATTTCTTCAATGAGATGCTCTATGTTTAGCTTCAAAAAATCAAAGTTAGATCCATTAAACTTATCAATATCAAATCAATATCTATATGCAACCATGATCTAGGCTAGAAAAAATAATTGACAAAATAAAACTCCCATGATAATATAAACAAATATTCATGCTTCCACCTGATAAACAAAACTAGTTAGGCTTTGATATTGAATGTTAATAACATATCCACACTTTAAGATAGAATTTTAATAATAATTAGTTAATAAAATGTTATTAAATAAATAATGATAATAAAGCTATATTAAAAGTATTACTAAAATATAAAAGTAGGAAATCATTATTATTTAATCTATATTATCAATGAAATAATATATAGTATGATATTTTAAATAATTAAAAATAATAATAAAACTTGAATGTGTAAATAAAGAAATAAAATTAAATACAAGAGACAATGTTGTAGAAAGTATGTTAGCTATTTAAATAGAATTTAATAACAAATAATAATAAACATAAATAAGTAAGTAAATAAATAATATAACATGGACTAATATAAATTAACTAAACCTAATAAATAGTCAATAGATGTTTAAAAAATAGACATAACTCGTTAAAATTATGATATTAAAGGGAGGAGAGTTTATTTTAGAGATGGCGGAAAAATAAGAGGAGAAGATAGGAGTTCAAAAAGGAAAAATGTAACATGAAAGTAATATGAATAAAATAAGGAAGTGACTTTTTGAAAAGGTTTCGATAATAATGAAAGGATGTGAACCTTTGAAAGGGTCATAATTATGAATATTTGTGACTCTTCAAAAACATTCTGATTATAAAGTATAGAGACTTTTCCAAATGATTTTAGTTATGAAGTGTCATGACTTTTTGAAAGGATTATAACCATGAATTGTTGTGACTTTTCAAAGGATTTGTATTATGAAATGTTTTGACTCTTGGAAAAGAAGAAACAAAAAAAGTACATTTTATCATTTCCCTATAATTAGAAAAGGAAGAATTTTAGAAAGTAAATATAAAGTTGAGATAATCTAGAAGGAATAATTCATTAAAGGGTCAAAAAAGGATAGAGCCACATAAACCTAGCAAAGATGAAGGTTAGAAAGGTATTTTTATGGATTATATTTGTTTAATTATTTTTATGAATTTATTTATATTAATGAATCATACTTATGAATAATTTATGTAAAGGTGGAATTCGAAATGGGTAAGACATATGACTTAATGATTTTTTATTTAGATGCAATTATGTGTACTTGTATAAAATTTATGCAATGAAACACCAATAATTAAATATTGGCGGACATGATTTTTGTGATATTGGAAAAAAGATGGCTAGAGGGGGCGATTCTAGAGCGGTTAGCAGGAAAAGTGGAATTCAAAATTCAAAGGGGACTAGGACTGGTGCAGGCCCATTAGGAGAGAGAGGTCAAGGGGAGACCATTGTGGATGCAAGTTAGATTGGGAAGGAACCTCATGGAAATGGAGCACCTAGGAATCTAGGGGGGGCCAGGTTTGTGGTTCCTATTAATATTCCCACCAAAAAGTGGTCAAGCTTGTTTGGAATCACGCTGGTGGGTAAGTCTTCCTCTCCTCTGGTCAAGAATGTTTCTATTTCTTAGCAAGATTCATTTATCTTGAAAATACCAAACCAAATCATAGACATGAATATCTCTATAATGGATCATACCCTTGTGGGGAGGTTCTTGGGAGCCATACTAAATATCAAAATTGTTAGAGCCTTTATTAAAAGGAAATGGGCTTTGAAGGGATAGGTTGATATTGCTACAATGTCAAAAGGACGCTTATCCTTTTGCTTCTCCTATGATGAAGATAGAAGAGACATTTTATGCAATGGACCATGGGTTTTGGGTAAGCAAAAACTGATTTTACAAAAATGGTCCCCTAACCCAAAATATCAAGATGATTCGATGGTTCAAGCCCCTATATGGATCAAACTTCCAAGAATGGCTCTTGAGTTCTAGGTTAAATATTTCCTCTAAGAAATAACTAATACCTTTACAGAACTATTACTAATGGACCCAGTGATAGTTTCAAGAAGAAGACTAACTTGTGCTAGATATTCTAGAAGATATTACACTCATATCTAAATTAGTAGTCTGGTAGCAGAATATTGAATATGAAACCATCCCTTTTGCATGCTTCCATTGTAAAAAATTGGGCCACTAGATGAAGAAATACCATACAAAGGTCAGCATTCTGAAAAAAATCAAGAATGGGTTCGAAAAGGCTCTAAGGATGATGAGGTCATGGAACAAAACCAAGTTGTGAAGTGGACAAAAGAGGATAATTTTTGTGCTTAGGCAGAGACTCTCCAGTTGAGTAAAATTAATGAGAAGGAGATCCTAGAAAAGGATGCAACTATTCCCATTAATAATATAGAGATTAGGGATATCTTTGATGATGATGGTAAGAATAGAAGAACAAAAGTGGTTGAGGCTAAGGAGATTTTAGAAGTAGAAATTGTGGGTGATTGTAGCAAGAATATATCTAACAGTCATGATTCAGATGATCAAGAGGCACAAGAATGTATTATTCTAGGGTTGGGCACCAAAGATAATAGGAGTTCACCTCAGAAGGAAAGACCATTAAAGGATAGTTCACCCAAGTGGGGAGATGTAGAAGATATCTCTATAGCTTTGATGAATGAGGAAGAAGTTATTGGAGTAGACCAGATAGATGTGGAGTCTAAGAAGAAATTTAGAGCTAAGAAAAAGGAGATGATTAGCTCTAGAAAGAACAAAGAAAATTCCTTGATGAACAAGAAAACAAGCAGTAACAAGTTAGGGGATGCTATTCATTCTGTTACTCTAATAGGAAAGAATGGAAAAATAGGGGATCTAAGGAGTAAAAAAGCTAGGGACATTTCCCTTACCCTAGCAGGGAAGTATACCAAAACTAGGGATGTTGGACAAACCCCTATCCCGTTAGGGAGACCCACTAATCAGCAAAAAAGAATTTTGGAGAACAACAAAAGTATAGCAGATGGTAGTCAAAGCACTATCATAGAATAAAAATCATTCCATAATAAATGAAGATTATTTCATGGAATATAAGAGGATTAAATAATCCTCATAAGAAATATATGGTTAGGAACATGGTTAGAGATAATAAACTGGATATTGCTCTTCTACAAGAAACTAAGATGCCAAAAGATAAAGTTGAAAGTCTATTTTTGTTTAAAAGTGATAGGATTTTAGGGGGTGGTGTTGATGGGGCCTTGGGGGCTATGGTTTATTTTTGGAATTATAATAATGTTCATGGGGAACTTGAATCCTAGAATAGGAATATGATCAATATTAGATTTTCTAATGCTAAGGATGGCACTTCTTAGGTGCAAACTAATGTTTATGTGCTTAATACAAAATGAGGTAGAAAAGCACTTTCAATTGAATTTTCCAACTAGAGAAAGAACTTTGCAAATGATGACCGGATCATTATGGATGGTTTCAATACACCACTAAAGGAAAATGAGAAGATGGGGGCTAGTCAAACTAATATGGATACAAGAATGGATTTGGTGGAATTTATTGATTATCATTTACTACACGACATGGATTTGTGAGGCCTTAACTATACTTCGACAGATAGAAAGTTGGGTAACGATCTAATCCAAGTGAGACATGATAGAGCCCATGTTAGTAATGATTGGTTTCAATGTTATAATTTTTCCTTATCATCTCATGTGAGAGTGGGTTTTGATCATTATCCCAGGGTGAAAGCACAAACCTATGTCAACCTTTTGTAAAGGAAAAGGCTAACAAAAATATAACTGTTCGCCTTCAATGACATAAAATTAGCATTATTATTTTGAATTTGAAAATGAAGTAAACTAATGAAATGTCTAAAAATGGATGAAGTTTAGGATTATAGTTTTTAATAATTATTTAGAATAAGAATTCATATATTTTCCTAATTTTTAAAGATGATTTTTTAATTATTGAAAAACACTAAAAATTGGGGGTCTAGTTCCCACCACAAAACTATAAGGAAATAAATTTGTTTCCTTTTGATCTCAGACTATGTTATAGATAACATATATAGCTAGAACAATAAAAAGTAAAAATAGGCTTTAGAGCTATATTTTCTCTTTTATAATGATTCAAATTTCAACTCACCTGAAATCAATAATTTTCATCTGCCACTACATTTTTCAAAACGAATCTATTCTAACCAAGAGAAAAAATATATATTCTAGAAGAGGACTCTCTCCTCTAGAACGTCATATAACTTTTATATTTTTTTTAATATGATTTAATATTTTTTTCTTTCTCAAAACTAACATCTTTTTGAGTGTTAAAATACGTGCTTGTAGAATTTTTTAATTACAATATACTATATCTAATTAAAACACTATAAACTCTATATGAGAATATTCTTGAATCTGAGCTCTATAAAATGGTGTTTATATGTTCTTAAAAAATATAATAAAAAATAGTAAGAGTTATTGAAATGCCACTTTTCTGAAATAATTTTATTTCTTTAGTAATTTGATACAAACTAGTATAAAACATGCATTTAATAGCCATATCCAATTGGAAAAGTGTGAGACCATATATAGCTTAGCTAGAATAAATTTATCTAGATCATATGTTTTAACAAAATTGATTTTTAGATAGAAATACCTAAATTCAATCATTTTGATAAATCAGCCTGAAAGGTGACATAGCTTTGTACTTTTAACCCCCATTTTTCTTCTAGTTGACCCTATCACTATTAAAAAGAACTGTCCTTTTAGATTTGAAAAAATGTGGACTTTACATCCTAGGCTAGAAAACCTTATTAAGAATTGGTGAAGGATTCATGTTGAGGGAAAAAAGATGTTTAAAGTTTCTAAAATGATGAGAAACATTAAAGATAATTTATCAAAACATGGAACAAGGAAACTTCTAGGAATTTCCTTGATAGCAAAAGTAGGATTGTGGATGAATTAAAAGTGGTTCAGGATAGCATTCAGTCTGAGGGTTATGAGAATGTATCTAAGGAGGAGGAGGATTCAAAATTGATTAAGTTGCATGATATTACTACCAAGGAGGAGATTTACTAGAGGTAGCATTCTAGAAAAGTGTATATTAAAGAAGGGGATAAGAATACTAAATTTTTCTATATGACCACTTTTAAGCATAGAATGGCTTAAAAAAATTCTAGATTAAATGCTTGTAGTGTTTTTACTAATGAGGATGAGGCTATAAAAAGGAAGCCATGAATATTTTTAGTGTTTCATGGGAGAGAGAACACAATCTAGATAAGGAAAAATAGGAGTTTCTAAAGTGCATTCCAAAAAGCATATTTGAAGATCAGAACAAAAACCTCATTGCCATCCCTTCAAATGTTGAAATAACTAAGGCTATATTTTCCTTTGAGGGAAACAAGGCTTCTGGTATAGATGGTTTCCCATTCATCTTTTTTCATACTTATTGGCATATCATTCAAGAGGATGTGTTTAATGAAGTTAAAGAGTTCTTTGGTTTTAGAAAACTCTTTAAAGAGTTGAATGAAACTTTTTTAGTTTTGATACCCAAAAAGTTGGCAGTTGATAGTATGGACCAATTTAGACCAATCAATCTCTACAGTTCTTTTTATAAGATCATCTCTAAAGTTCTTATTCTTGGGATTATGTCTTTACTACCCAATCTAATTTTGAGATAGCACAATGGCTTTGTTCCAAGTAGGTAGATTTTGGATTCTATTATCTCGATGCATGAAAATATTCAATCCCTCACCAAATCCAAGAATGAATGGTTCTTATTAAAGTTAGATTTATCCAAGGCTTAAGATAGGGTGGACTAGGAGTTTTTAAAGTTTAGATTGGAAGTTGTTATGTTCAGTAAAAGATTTTTGGAGATAGTGCATATATTGGTTTCATTTGCCACCTTTTATGTTCTTGTTATCTTTGACTCCTTTCTTCTAAGCTTCTCATGGAGTTAGACAAGGGAATCCATTATCTCCTATTATATTCATCCTTATGGTTGAGTGTTTAGCTAAATTTATGGAAAAATGGTTCAAAGGGGGGAATTTGTGGGTTTAAGACCTTCTTCTAAAGATTTAACATGTTCTCATAGACAACTTCTGGATGATTCGATTGTGATGGGAGAAGCCTCAATCAAAAATGTGAGAAATATTAAAAAGGCTCTTGAGGATTATGGGAAGGCTATAGGATATATTATTAATTAGAACAAAAGCTCAATTTATTTCATTAATTTTAATGTGAATAGACAAAAAAAATTAAAAGAATTATGGAATGTTAGGTTGGAAACCTTCTGAGGTCATATATTAGTTTACCACTTTGTCTTGACCTGCTTGAGTCCTTCTAAAGTTCCCTAATTGACAAATTCCACTCAAAGTTAGCTGACTAGAAAGGATCCCTCCTTAGCTAGGCTGATAAGGTCATTGTTCTAAAATCCACTTCATAGAACATGCCATTGTATGCTTTGAGTTTTTTTTAAGATACCTAGGAAGTATGCTCTAGCCATTGAAAAAATTTAGAAAAACTTCTTATAGACTAGTATGATAAAGAAGAAAATATTGGCCTTGATTACTTGGGATAAGGTTTGTATGCCCATTGAAAAAGAGGGTCAGGTCTAAGAAAGATTAATAGCATGAATATTTTTTACTTCCTAAGCTTATTTGGAGATTATATAATGAAGATAGAGAATGGAAAGATATATAGAATGATGAATAAAATAAGGAGAATCAAGGCATTAATCTTTTCCTTGATAGTGAGGATACTCAAGGGAGTTTTGTGATTTGGAAGCAAGCTCAAAAAATAAGTAGATTATTAATAAAGGGGTAAGATGGAAGGTTGAAAATGGAAGGACTATTCAATTTTAGGATGACATATGGATTCTTGATCATGCTTTGAGTTCTAATTAGAAGTGGAATGGGTATATGAATTAGCGCAAGACTATTTTTCGGACTTTTGTTGCTGATTATTGGGAAGAAGATAAATAGGTGGACCTTACCAGAGTTGATGAGACTCTTAATGACCTTAAAAAAATGTTGAATGTTGTCTTTTTAGTTCATGAGAGGATACTTTAATATGGAAATTTAATCCAAATGCATTGTTGTTTTCTCATCTTTGTATGGTAATACTTTTGAAAACTATCATGTGCCTTGCTAAGCTAAATCCTAGTTTAAAGGCTAGACACCCAAAGTTAACATATTTTTGCGGATCTTATTGTAGGATAAAATTCTTACTACTAAAAAATTAATGAAGAAATATATGTGTCTTGTTACCAGATGTTATCCTTGTTAGATCAAGGAAGATTCAATTAATCATTTGACTATTCATTGTTCTTACACAAGAAGGTTATTGGAGAGGATTTGTAGACTTATGGATGTAGATTGGGATTTTCCCCTTAGTATTCAAGATTTATTCTTAGCTTGGAAGTCTCATTCTCATCATACTTTACTTATTAATTTATGGAATTTCATCCTTTCGTATTTATGTTGGGGTTTTTGGAAGGAAAGAAATGATCGGGTTTTTAGGGGTAAGGAGACTTCTCCAAATCAAATATTTTATAAGATTAAATATATGGTGATTGAGAATATTAGGATAACTAGGAAAGGTCAAGAGCCTCAAGATGACTGGGACGCTAAATTGGTACAAACTTGGAACTTTGAAGGGATCAAATACTCTTTGAATGGTACTAACCTTAGAAATCTAGCTAGTTGGGATTGTCCACCATAGGGATGATATAAGATTAATTTTGATGGGGCATTGAAGCGAAACCCATGGATAGTAGGTTGTGGTGTTATTATTAGAAATAAAAATGCGGTTAGTTTGGGTGTTATGGATATTCCTATTAGGGATCAAACCAATCATGTTATAGAAGCTAGTGCAGCTCTATATGGTCTTTTATATTCCAAGAGCATGAATTTGGAGAAAATTTTGCTAGAAGGGGATTCCCTTAATATTATTAATGATCATAATAAAGTTAATAATCCCTCTTGGACCATCCATAATATAATTTGTAAGGTTGATAATTTGATTAGTTTCTTTGTGGAATGTGTTATCACTCATAACTATAGAGAAACCAACAAAGTGGTTGAATAGGCTATGAATGTGGCATTCAAGAGACATAACAAGTTGATATGGAATTATAGTGACAACATCCCTATGGATGGGCTACCATTGATAGAGTGCGACAAGCTTAGAAGTATGCAAAAGAGTTTTAATAATAATGGAACAACATTTAGGAATAATTGTGATTTGCGCATGAATGGGAAGTTGTGGATTATGATTATATTTGATGAGACAACTCATTCATTACCACATGGATTATGGGTATTTTTGCATAAGAGAAAACTTTACTAGTATTTAGATACAAAGATCTCAATTTTGTTTGAGCTTGTTAAGACTGTGAGGAATTGTTGTAGTTTGAGGAATATGGGTGGTAAGAGAAAGAGACTTGAGCCCACAAGTTGCAAGGAATGGAAGCAGAAGACTAGAAATTGGGATATTTTAGAAAAGGGGAAATTTATTGGCTTTGTGGAGAAGTTAAAGAGTAGCAATCTGGGCATAACCTACTAGTTTATGAAGACATGGAAGAATGGAAGCATCTTGGTGGGAAACCAAAGAATGGAAGTCATGGAGGACATTATAGATAAAGCCACCGACCTTAATCTGGATGGGATCAATTTCCATAGGGATAGGAAGTTGTCTAATCGTGTTGTTGATGAGTTTGTAGAGACAACCAAGGAGAGAAATAGGTTGGTCAAAATTGGTAATTATTATTTTAACCCTCATTCCATTTCCAGACCATGGAGGTTTGTTACATTTGTTCTAATTGAATGCCTAACCCTTGATGGCCATTTTACAAAGTTTTTTGGGAACCCCTTTATTATGGTAAATCATTTTAAGAATAGCGTTAGAATTATTTTCCCTTTCTACTTGAGGTAGTCACTGGATAACACCATTTTAGCTTTCTAGAATAACCTTGAGGTGGATCATGCTTACCATGAGGGTTTGATGGTGCTGATAATGAATCTTCTTAAAGAAAAAAAAGTGGATAGACCCCATATCAGTAAAAAAATCCATAAAATGTGATACAGTTGGGAGTGATTAGGATGAGGTTTATGAAGAAGAAATGGGGGAGGAAGAAGATGAGACGGCTGACAAGAAGAGGAAAAACCTTTCACCTGAGAGCTTGTCTACTAAGAAAAGGAAGAGTAAGTACATGGATTATGATATGGAGACAAAATTTGAAGAGGATCTTGAGGAGGTTCTAGGAAAAAAACCAAAGGCAAAACTAGTCTTGTTACTAGAATGATGAAGGGTGCTTCCCTTAATACCATAAACTCATAATAGAAACAAAGAAACAATAGAAAATGCAAGAACAAAATATGGACTTCTTATTTTCACCATAAATGTAGAATTACAAATTTCACAAATACAATATGCTAACCCACATGGGTGCCTTCATTATGTAGTAATCTGCAAGAATGAGATTCAAACTACCACCCAGAGCTATTCTAGGCAATGTTCAAGCCTTTCTTAAATAGAAAATTTTATGTCACTTGGGAAGGGTCTAGACATTGAAACTTAATACCTAGGGCTGATAGACCCTAACAATACATGTATAAAGTCAGCCAAGTACATCTTTGATAATTATTTTAGATATTATGGTAGCCCAAATTTGAAATGCCATAACTCACAGACAATTTCTCTAATTGGCTATTATAAAAACTTTTTAGAAATGCCAGCTCTTGATCTAGAAAAGTGGAACTATACTAGCACCCTTTCATTGAGTTTTTAGAGCTCATCCATGCACTCTAAGGCCCCCAACGGTGAGCTTGATGATTTTTCTGCAATTCTTTCCACCAAAAATCTGTAATAACTTCTCTAATAATTATTCTTGAGAAATGAGATTTTTATGGTAGGCTTACAACTCTAAACCTTCCTATAGAAAATGAGAACATTCTAAGCTCATATGATAAACTTACTAAAAATAGTAAATTCCCATAAATAGTAACCACCTTGTCTACTAGTCCTTATTAAAATAGAAAAGACTAAAAATAAAATATTTTTGGGTGATGGAAGATTTCTCTTTCACCCTGGATGCTCCTACATCAGACACCTAGGGTAATTTGAGAAGTGACTCCATCACATCTCAAGTGTTTAGAGGAAAATCAAGATGGTTAACCTCCTCCCTTTCTAGCCATGATGAATCCTCTATTGGCCTCCCTTTCCATTTGACTAGATATTCCCCATAAATTTTGTTCTTGGTATTTTTGTAAATACGACTATCCAGTATCTCCTTAATCTCCCTTGTAGCCAAACTAGTTGTTGGACTACTCCATTACACTTCTGCAACTTTAGACTTTGTCAAATCTAAAATATTAAATATTTTTGAAATATACAATTCAATAGGCAACTCCACTTTATAAGCATTTCCAGAATCATGTCTTTTCACTATCTTGCACGGTCCAAACTTTTTCATCTTTAGCTTATTATATGTACCCACTCAAAAATGCTCCTTTCTCAAATGAACCATGACTTCATCACAAATCTAAAATTCCTTATACCTCCTTTTCACATCTACCTTAGCCTTGTATTGTGTATTCATCTTTATAATGTGCTTCCTCACCTCCTCATGGATGTTCTTCAAATGTTCAGAAAACTCTTCTACTTCAGCGCTACTTATCTCTCCCTTATCCAACTGCCTCAATTCAGAAGCATTTTTGCAACTACTCCCATATACAATCTGGAATAGTGATTTACTAGTACTTCTATTAATAGAATTATTATATGCAAATTTTGCCTATGGTTAAAATCATATCCCATCCTGTTGGCTTCTCTCCAACCAAACATCTAAGCAAGTTTCCCAAACTATGATTCACAACTTCTTTCTATCCGTCAAGTCTATAGATGATGTGATGAACTAAAGTTCAAATCTATCTTAAACTTATTCCATAATGTATGCCAAAAAATACCTAACAAATTTGGTATCTTGATCTAAAACTATACTCTTTGGCAAACCATGTAGTCTCACCACTTCTCTGAAAAAAAAACTCTACCACATGAACAACATCACTAGTCTTCTTGCAAGGAATAAAATGTGCCATCTTTAAAAGCCTGTCAACCACAACAAAAATAAGATCATGCTCATTTTGTGTCCTTGTAATCCAAGAATAAAATCCATGTTGACATCCTCCCATAGCTTCTCTGGTATAAGTAATGGCTGATATAACCCTATATTCTACTTCACTCCTTTCACCATCTGACATACTCTACAATTTTATACAAATTTCTTCACATCTTACTGCAAATGTGGCTAGCAATAATTCTCAGCAACCAAAGCTATGGTTTTATCTCTACCAAAATGTCGAGCCAATCCTCCACTATGTTTCTCCTTGATGAGATTTTCTCTCATTGAACTTCTAGGAATGCACAACTAGCTTCCTTTCAACAACATACTATCCTGGATCATAAAAATCAACCATTTTGTCTTGTCAAGTATAACAAATTTTTAACAAGCCTTCTAGGCTTCACCAAAATTAGAATCATCTGGATACAAAGTATTGAGTTCCTTGAACCCAACCACCTCTATCTACATTTATGTTAGTAAAATGTGTCTTCTACTAAGAGCATTTTCAACTCTATTAGACTTCCCACTCATGTGTGTCAAAACAAATGTATAACTCTACAAAAACTCAACCCACTTCAGAAAGCTTTGGTTCAATTTTTCTTGACTATTTAGATATTACAAAGCTTGATGATTAGTATACAAAACAAACTCCTTAGGAAGAAGATAATGTCTCAACTTCTTCAATGCTTGAACTATAGCATAAAATTCATAATCATAAAAATAATATTTTCCTTTTGCATCATTCAATTTCACACTAAAATAAGCAATAGGTCTACCTTCTTGGCTCAAAACAACTCCAATTGCAGTAACATTAGCATCACAGTCTACTTGAAAAACATTCTTAAAATCGAAAAGTGTTAAAATGAGCTGCTTAGTAACTTTCTATTTCAACAAATTAAAATTTTTATCTTCTTTTAGAGTTCACTTAAATTCTTTCCTATTCCCTCTCATTGTTTTGGTTAGGGGTCCACAAATGGGTAAAAGCACAAACTTATGTCACCTTTTATAAAGAAATAGGATATCAGAATGTAATACTTTAACATTAATGACAAAAGCAATCATATTTGTGTCTAGAATTTGAAGATGATGTAAACTGATGAAATGTGAAGAATTGGATGAATTTTATGACTATAATTTTAATAATTTTTTGAGTAAGAATTTATTCATTTTTTTAAAAATTTGAAGTCCTTTTTTAACTGTAAAAAATATAGGATGTAGTTCACGTCAAACAAGTATATGAAAATAATCTTTTTTTGTTTTGATTTGCAAATATCTTATAGATGACTTGTATAGCTAGGGAATAAATAAATAAATAATGATTTTTTATTTATATTTTTTGTTATAAGTACTCAAGTTCGACCTTATCAAAATTTAACAATTTTTTTCCCTGTCAAAACTTCCCTATCAAATCTACACCTTCTTGAAAAAAAATTGCATATTCATGAAGAGTACTTTGTCCTCCAAAGATAAATATAACTTTTACTTTTTTTAATATAATTTACTATTTTTCCCTTTTTTGAGTGAGCATCTTTTGAAATGTTGAAATATCAACTTATAATATTTTAAAATTATAACATATTATAACTAATCAAAATACTTAAAATTTTATATAATGATGATATTGAGTCTGAGATCTATAAAAGGGTATTTTATTTTTTGAAAAAATTTGAGTTTTGATAGAGAAATGAGATTTGACCAAAACAAGTTTTGGTATCCTAAATGGTGACACAAATTTGTTTTTTTACCCAAATACTACTAAAACCTCTTATAAACTTTCTATGAAAACTAGATAGTCGATGAAAATATCTTACCTCTATCACACTCCTTGGAGTAGGCCATTCAAGGATAACCTTCACTTTCTCTAGATCCATTTCTAGACATTCTACTAAGACTACAAATCCTAGGTATAGCAACTCCTTTACAAAACTACACTTCTTCAAGTTTATCACCAACTTTTCTTCCCTCAACCTATCAAAAACCTTGTGAATATGGATCAAATGCTCCTCCAACATCTTAATAAAGATCAAAATATCATCTAGGTAAACAATAAAAAACTTACCCAAAAACTCCTTCAATACCTCATTCATGAGCCTCATGAAAGTTCTTGGTGCATTGGTTAACCCAAAAGGCATGACTAACCATTCATATAGTCCTTCTTTTGTCTTAAAAGCAGTCTTCCACTCATCACCTTCTCTAATACAAATCTAATGGTATCCACTCTTCAGACCTATCTTTATGAAATACTTAGCTCCACTCAAATATTCCATAATTCATCCATCCTTAGTAAAGGAAATCTATACTTGATTGTAATCTTATTCATAGCATAAGAATTTGTGCACATCCTCCATTCTCCATTCTTCTTTGGTTCTAATACGGCTAGTCGAACACATGAACTCAGGCTCTCTTAAATCAACCCCTTTTGCAACAACTCATGAACTTGTATGTTCAACTCTTCACTTGCTGCTAGTAAGATTATGTGTGCTTCCTTGTTTGGAAAACTTTCTCCTAGAACCAAATCCATTTGGTAATTAATCTTCCTCATTGGGATCAATCCATCAGGTACATTATCTAATACAATATTAGAAAACTCTCCCAATATATTTGTGACTTCTACAAGTACTTCCTCTACTTCATTACGATCTTTTGGAATTATAGAAAAACACATATGCTCATGATTTATACCTTTGAGAAGCTCTTTTTCATCAAAAAAACATATTCTGGAAGCACTACATTTATTTTCTTCTTTATCCTTCAACGGCTTCAACTTATGTTTCACTCCATCCTTGGTTATAGTGTAGGTATTTTCTTGCCCATCATATACAACATGCCTATCAAACTGCCATAGTCTACCTAGCAACATATGACATATGTCCATAGGTATGATATCACAAAATACCTCATCCCAATAGCTTCCAATCTTGAACTTCACTGAGCACTGCTCATTTCCCATGACCTTGTGGTCATCTTGCACCCAAGAAATATGGGTTGGATGTAGGTGTTTATATCTCTTCAACTTCAACTTGGTGACCATCATTTCAGACACCAGATTGTTAGTACTTCCATAATAAATGATCACATTACAACACTTATCTTCACATATGCACCTTGTGTGAAAATAACTCCTTCTTTGATTAGGTTCATTCTCACCACTTAGTAGGACTCTTCTATTAACTATGACTTCTCCTCTTTCAACATCTTCAAAATGTGATGATCTGACATCTTCATCAACATGTGCAACTCTAGCCTAGCCTTTTATTCTTCTATCTATCCATCCTTGGTGTTGGGTACATTCAAATTCTCTATGCCCTTCTTCTCCACAATGAAAACATTTCACACAGAAGCCTCCACTTCTAGATCCTTGTCCTCTACCTCTTCCTCTTTGATCTCTATTGTTCTAATCATGAAAATTATTAGAATCGTTTCCCCTTTGGTTTTGATTGCTACTTCCAACATCATCCTTGTTCTTTTGATCATCATTACAGCCTCCATAAGATTGTCCACTAGATCTTCCACCATGACCTCTTCTACTATTCTTGTTGTCAAACTTCTTGCTTAGTTTCTCCTCAACTTTTAGGGAAAATTGGTTTGCCTCCTCAATACTTTTCATTCGAACTAGACTCAAGTCATTCTGAATTCTTAGCCTTAACCCATTAAGATAATGAGTGATTTTCTCCTTATCAACTTTTGCATGGTTGATTTTGATGAGAACTTAGTAGAATTTTTTGATATACTCTTGAAAAAAATTTCCCACTTGCTTCAACCCTTGCATTTTCTTCAATAGATCAAGGTCATAATCTACAGGAATAAATTGTTGCTTTAGTTTAGCTATCATCCATTCCCATCTAATGATTTTTTCCTTTCCCTTTCTATTTCACTCCAACTGAATCTCCTACCACCAAATCTCCACATGTCCCTTTAGTTTTTTCTTCACAAACTTGACCCTATTAGGATCCTCAATATCTTCATACTCAAAGTACTCCTCCAATTCATTGATCCAATCAATCAGGTCCTCTAGGTTTAGGTTTCCTAAAAATGTGGGAACCTCAAACTTAGGTCCTTTTCCAATCTTGGAGATGGCACTAAAATCCTATCTTCTTCTGGGTTTAGAACTACCTCTGCTTCAGCATTTTCTTCTACTTTATCTTCATCCTTTCTTTCATCCTTTATGAGAACATTTATTCTCTATGCATTTTTTCTTCCAATGCTTGTGTTTTTCTTTAGAGGGCTAGGAAGCCTTGAGATGTAACACCTATAGCTCTTCTACCACACTGTTTTCATGGAGGTATTTCTACACTTCCACTAAAAACCTAGTGCAAATTGCTTCACAATCAGTGATTTGTCTACACACTCAACTCAAACCATGGTCCTAGTTTGAACTACCTCACATTTGGTGATCTATCAACACACTCAACGTAGGTGCCTTCATTAAAGTAATCTCCAAGACTAAGTTGGGAACTACCACCTAGAGTTGTTCTAGACAATGTTCAGGTTTTTCTTAAATAGGCAATTTTATGTTGCTCAAGAAGGTTCTAGACATTGAAACTTAATACCTAGGGCCAACAAATCCTAACAACACATATAGAGTCAGCCAAATACATCTTTGACAATTATTTTAGATATTTCTAGTAGCACAAATTAGAAAATCCATAACTCATGAACCGTACTCTAATTGGCTATTATAACCACTTTTCAAAAACACCAGCTCCTCATCTACTGGCTCAGAATCATGGTCGCACCCTTTTGTTAAGTTTTTGGACCTCACTAGGCACTTTAAGGCCTTGAATGATGAGCCTAAAAAAAATTTAGCAAATTTTTCCATCGAAAATCTGTAATAACTTCTCTAATACTTATCCTTGAACAATGAGATTTTTATGATAGGGTTACAACTCTAAAATGAACCTTCCTATAGAAAATGAGAAAATTACAAGCTCATATGAAAAACTTACTAAAAATAGCAAGTTCCCATAAATAGTAACCACCCTATCTACTAGTCCTTATTAAAATGGAAAAGACTAAAAATAAAATATTTTTGGGTGATGCAAGATTGCTCTTAGACCCAGGATGTTACTACATTACTAAACCAAGGTGAAGAAGACTGATAGAGTTTTGATCATTCCCTCAAATGATGAGCCTCTAACAAAAAAGGAGGTAAAAGGTAATAAAGTGTTATCTCAAGGGAAGACTGACGACATAGGCATCAAGGAGGCAAATACTAAAAGAAACACTATGGATACAATTGAGGAAAACCTAAATCAGTGCAAGGACTACAATAAATGGGGATATATGAAGGGAATCGTTAGAAAGTCAGGTGTGATGAAAAGGGATATCAGCAGTATGAAGGAATAGACGCAAGATTTTAGGAGGGATTTTGATCAACTAAGTAGGACTACCCAAGGTGAGAGGGCTCTTGGTCAACATCTAGATAGACTCTCTAAGGTTATTGGAAATACAAAAGAAGTCAAGAATTTAATTAAGAGAGTCCCACCTCTAGAAGTGAAGAATAGAGCTATGGAACAAATGATGAAGGATATGCAGAAAAAGATGGATGTCATGGGAAATAGAGTTGAAAAAATGGAGAATGTTTTTTAAAAACTTACAGAAAAGAGTTGCTCCATCTTGAAGATTGTAGTGGATAACATTAAAAATCTGTTGGACAAACTAAAACATCAAATAATTCAAGGGTTTAAGGACATGAAAGAGGATCAAGGCCCTAGTAAATGCACTAGATATGATTCAATGTAGAGAGAGGTTATGGAAGACAAATAAATTGATGAGTTGAAGGCCTCTACTATGAACATGAATATCCTTGCAGATCAAGTTGTTGATTTACAGAAGAACTTGTAGTTGTCCATGTGTTGGCTTTTTGTTAGCTTTTTGTTGTATTAAGGTCTATTGTCCTAGTTTGTTTTATTTTTTGGTGTTGATGCATAGTTCCTCATGGGATTTTGTAGCCTATTTTATTTGATACTATGTGAAAGGTTTTGGGTCCTTCAAAACCTATTTTTACTTAATCAAAATACACATGACTTAATGGTTAATGGTTTAAGATCAAGATAGTGCCTTTCTAGACTAATAAATAATATTGATGTTCATTAAAGGTTACTTAATTAATGAAATCTCTTATGGGGAGAAAATTTGATCATAATTTCTATGGTGGCAATATCAGAGATGGGTGTAACCTCCCAGTTGGCTAACACAATGAAATAGATCACAAAGTATCAGTGACAGTATCAGAAATGGATATACTACCTATTTGGATGACACAATAGAGATGGACATATAGTGTTGGTATCAATGATGGATGAAATGCCCATTTGGCCAAACACTACCTAAAAGGATATGACCTCTATAATGTTTGTATGCGAGAAATTGTATCTCCATATGACCAACATGCCTAAGGAGATATAATGGTATGAATATTCTGATGGTGTCAACATATGCATATTTAAGCCTTAAGGGGTGCACTCTAGAAAATAAGGTTGAATAACTAAGGGTTAGGAAACCTGATCTAGAGGCATATGTAAGGTTAGATTAGGATAGAGGGTAGGATAGTAAAATATATTTTATTATTGTATGAATTCTAACATTGGTTTTGAAAGATTTATTGGTAGTCACTAGTGGAAAAATTATAGTGCTATCAAAGCATGATCTTGCCATCCTATAGGGTCAAAGACGATCTAGAAAAATAATTTATATAAAAGACTAATGTAGAAAGTTAATGATTATTAGAAAGGATTCAAACATATCCATGATATAAAACTAAGAATTTGGACTAAAAGAAATATATATTTCAACTCAAAAGAAGAATTATTTGATTGCTTGTGCACAACCAATTTAAGGAAGGGTGCATAGTCATGTCCCCATTTTAAGATAGAATTTTAATAATATGTAAATAATACATTGTTATTAAATAAATAATAATATAAAGCTATATTAAAGCTAATACTAAAATATATAAAATAGGAGATAATAATTATCTAATTTCTATATTATCAATGAAATAATATATAGTATGATATTTTAAATAATTAAAAATAATAATAAATTTTTTGTGTAAATAAAGAAATAAAATTAAATACAAGAGACAATGTTGTAGAAAGTATGTTAACTTTCTAATTATAATTTAATAACAAATAATAATAAACATAAATAAGCAAGTAAATAAATACTATACCATGGAATAATGTAAATTAACTAAATCTAATGAAAAGTCAAGAGATGTTTAAAAAATAGACATGACTCCTTAAAAATAAGATATAAAAGGGAGGAAAGTTTATTTTAGAGAGATGGGAAAAAGAAGAGAAGAATATAGGAGTTCAAAAAGGAAAAATGGAAGAGGGAAGTAATATGAAGGAAATAAGGAAGTGACATTCTAAAAATGTATCAATGATATTGAAAGGATGTGAACCTTCAAAATGGTCATAATTATGAATAGTTGCAACTCTTCAAAAATATTGTGATTATAAAGTAGTGGGACTTTTCCAAAGGATTTAGTTATGAAGTGTCATGACTTTTCGAAAAGACTGTAATTATGAAGTGTTGTGACTTTTCAAATGATTTGTATTATGAATGTTGTGACTCTTGGAAAAGAAGAAATAAAAAAATGTACATTTTATCCTTTCTCTATAATTAGAAAAGGAAGAATTTTAGAAAGTAAATATAGAGTAGAGATAACCTAGAAGGAATAATTCATTGAAGGGCTGACTAAGGATAGAGCCACAAGAACCAAGCAAAGAGGAAGGTAAGAAAGGTATTTTTGTGGATTATATTTATTTATTTATGTTTATGAATTTATTTATATTAATGAATCATACTAGCAGATAATTTATGTAAAGGTGGAATTCAAAATGAGTAACACACATGGCTTAATGGTTAATGGTTTAAGATTAAGATAGTCCCTTTTTAGACTAATAAATAATCTTAATGTTCATTAAAGGTTACTTGATCAATGAAATCTCTTATGGGGAGAAGATCTGATCATAATTTCTATAGTGGAAGTATTAGAGATGAGTGTAACCTCCCATTTGGCTAACAGAATGAAGTAGATCACAAAGTATTTGTGTCAGTATCAGAGATGGGTATACTATCCATATTGCCGACACAATAGAGATGGACATATAGTGTTGGTATTAGAGATGGGTGAAATGCCCATTTGGCCAAACACTTCCTAAAAGGTGATGACCTCTATAATGTTGGTATGCGAGAAATTTTATCTCCATCTGACCAATATTCCTGAGGGAATATAATATTAAGAATATTTTTATGGTGTCAACATATGCATATGTAAGCCTTAAGTGGTGCACTCTAGAAAAGACGGTTGAATAACTAAGGGTTAGGAAACCCGATTTAGAGACATCTTTAAGGTTGGGCTAGGATAGAAGATAGAATAGTAAAATATACATTATTATTGTATAAATTCTAACATTGGTTTTGCAAGAATTATTGTCCTCACTAAAGGAGACATTAGAGTTAAAAATTAAGGAAATAAATACAATATATAAATCTAACATAACTTGCTAATATTGATATAAATGACTTTGAATTTAATGGATAAATAAGTTAAACTATAGATAAATAATTCTTCTCTAGGGATAGACATCTAATACAAGTTTACATGGATAAACCCCATTGGGTAAAAGATATAGCTATCAAGAAAATAATGAGAAATCAATATGATAGTGAACAAATTTCTTCCTCAAAAATAGATAAATAAATTGACTCCAAATTCCTAGAAGGAAGAACAAACTGCACTAACAATTTGATAGATTATCATTGGATTGATAACCCTCCTCTAAATTGAGAGGTACAACTCCCTCTCTATAATATTTTTGATGAATTAGAATGTTATACATTTTTTATTAAAAAGAACTAAATGCACTAGCACCTACTCATAACCATGAAGTGGATGTGAAGAGATTTAAATACATAATAAAATAAATGTAAGTAAATAATTTTACACATCCCACGTCCCTTACATTTATAAATGATAATTTATGAATAAAGAAGAGTGCATTGATCTCAATTCATAGTCCAAGAATTAAATATCTTCATAGCCTAATGTGGCAAAAATGGTATTGAAAGTAATTGTAATGAGGCGCGACAAAGGATAATCAAAAGAAAGTAGTCATGTGTTCATAGATTCATAAAATGTCAACTTTATTCTTACAACACCAAAATATGAGTTCACAAACTCAAAAATATTGCACATTACAATTGTATGAAAAGAAAAAATTGGGCCCTTACCTATACAATTAAAAGATCAAAAAATTCCCCCTCCCTATAGGCAATAGATGTTGAAAAAAGAAACCATTATCTTGCTAAAATTCCCCTTTGTAAGACTCTTCTTTTATTTTTCATAGTTTTATTTCTTATAAAAATTATTAATTAATATATTTCTACTTTTATCTCATCTTAAATGAATTTCTCCTTTTGATAATTGTTTGTAAAGAGAATAACCTCTCTCTAATTGATGTTGTCAAAATGATATAAAATATTTTTAAATAATATTTTATATTGCTTCACACAAATGAATGTAAGAACTTTTAATTTCTCACTCATCCACTTTTTAACTAATTTAACATAGGTTAACCGTGCATATTGGGGCCATGAAATTTTGTCAATAGTTTTGATATTTAAAATTGCAAGTAACTTTTTAATGAATTTTGAACAACTCATAAATTGAGGGTACTTCCTTTGTAAATTGGTTGAGCTAATCATATTTGTGCATTGAAAAAATATTAAATGAATTCATCATATGAGCTTGTATGATTGTAAAAATAATATTTTTAAGGCCAAAATGTTAGGTGGGTTGTCCTTAGATTTAAGAGATCTATAACTTTTTTTTTATGGTTTTAGGACTTGTATTAATAATGTCTAGAGATTGGCCAATTTGAAAAGTTTGAAAGTTGGAGGCATTTGAAACTCAGTAAGCCAAAGGATTTTGAAAATTAGCAAGAGATATTTTTGAAAGTTGGGAAATCAAAGAATTTTGAATGTCTGTGAGTGATAAAGATTTGAAAGTTGTGAAGTTAGAGACACTTGAAAATTGGTAAGTCAAAGACTTTTGAGAGTTGGGAAGTCTGAGACTTCTGAAAATTGGGAAGTCAAAGACTTTTTGAAAGTTTGGGCTTTAAAATTTTTAATTTGGCTAAGTCAAAAAATTGTGCCTAACACAAGCTTTGAATGGGGAGAAGGATTAGGGGGTGAAAATAATCCTAGAACTCAAAAAATAGATGAGTTCCTAGAAAATTGGGTATAAAGTTGTAAAGAGGGTGAACAAAAGGACTTATTTGTAAAAGGAGCAAAGGGGAAATTAGTCACAAACCAAAAACAAAGAAAACCAAAACCAAGCAAAAAAAAAACTCTTTGCTTACAATTAAATATTTGGGTGAAACTCCTTACTTCAAGAAGGCTATACAAAACTCATGCAAAAACATTAACAAGTTGCAAGAAATATGAGCATTTTCTAAGAAATGAATCATAGCCACAAAGAACTCTTGAATTGCTCAAGTATATGTTGTCATTGATGTTAAACAAAATGTCAAGCCTTTACTAAATAGTTAGTGATAGTCGATCTCACTTAGCCATTGAAGTCAATTTCCTATATGTGTCAAGCGTTTCAGTTATAACCAAGCTTAGAGATAGTGTTGACCGAGCTCAATCAATCAATCAAGCCAAGTCTGTATTAACCAATTTTAGTTGGTTGTCAAAGGAAAGTCAGCCAAGTCTATACTAATCAAGTTGGGTCAGTTAACACCAGAACTCCTATTCTAACTAAGTTGGTCGACAATCAAAGGGATCCTCTATGTTAACTGAGTACACAATTATGTTTTAGCTGACTACCAGCATATTAAGTCTGATAAATTAATTAGTTAATAGAAGCTGACTAAAGGGATGATAATTGTTTAATCAAAAGAGTATTCAAGTTGACTTGACAATGTGAATCATATATATGAAAGGTCAAGTTGAGGATTGAAGCATGGAATTTTGAAGATGAATTAAGAAAATTTGGAAGGATATCTAACAAAGGGAAGATTATCTAAATTGACTGAGATAAAAAGAATATTCCAATCAAGGAGGATCCAGTAATCAAGCTAGAACAGAGATCTAAATCAGCAAAGTCAATTGCATCAGCAATCAAGTCAATTAATTGTTACTCTCTAACAATTGTAGTAGTAAATCAAATCTCCTAATAGAGTTAGCTTAACAGCTATTCAGCAAATCCTCTAATAGGGTGACATTTCTAGATTGAAGTGTTTGAAGACCTCTAACAAGGCCACTCCTTATAGAGTGAATGAAATCCTCTAACAGGGTCACATCTAATAGTGTTTTTTGTAACCTTTAAAAGGGTTGACTCCTAACAAGGCTCACTTCAGAAGAATAAAAAATTGTAACTAGTTATAATTGGTGGTTTTCCCAAATTAGGTTTCCACATTAAATCTTGGTGTCTCAAGTGTTCATGCTATTTCCTTTATGCTTCTACAACTAAGTTAATTAAGGCTAGAAACATTTCTTAAGATCTAATTATCTCTATGCTAACCAAGTGATAGTAATAAAAAAATTTGAAGTAACTGATTCACCCTGCCCCACTTAGTCACTCCTTTACATAAAGTTTTATATGGTCTCAAACAAGCTCCCAAATCCTAGTATGAAATATTGTGTAGTTATCTGGTAGAATTAGTTTTCAAAGGATAAATGACAATAGCAATCTATATATCAAGGAAGGACCAAAAAGGAAGACATTGCTAGCAGAAATCTTTGTAGATGATATTTTATTGATTGGACATAATGACTTATGTGAATAATTTTCTGAGGAAATGAGTAAAGAATATGAAATGTCAATACTTCGAGAGATTAAATTCTTTGTTGGCTTGTAAATTCAATAGAAGAAGGATGGCATCTACATTACTCAATCAAAGTACATCAAAGAGATATTAAAGAAATTTGGAATGGAAGATTATAGACCAATTCAAACACCTATGTCTACTAGACATAAACTTTCCAAAAATGATAATTCCAAAGAGATAGATCAAACTACATCTAGATCAATGATTTGAAAATTTCAAAATGTTGTACACATAAGACCTGATATTGTATTAGTAATTGGTATGGTGGCAAGATTCTCTACTAATCTAAAGAAAAATCATATTATGGAAATAAAAATAATTATGAGGTATCTAAAAGGTACTAAAGATTATGGTTTATGGTATAAGAAAGGCTTGGAAACTTTGAATTCAAAGCCTTCATTGATGCTGATTAGGTAGGAATTATTCATGATAGAAAGAGCACTAGTGGTGGAGCATTCTTTCTTGGGAAGAGGCTAGTGTTTTGTACAAGAAAGAAAAAATTTGTATCTCTTAGTCTACAGAAGAAGTAGAATATGTTGTTGCAGTAGTCAATTGTTCCAACATTGTTTTGTTCAAACATTTTTTGTTAAATATGAAGGAAGAAATCAAGGATCACATAGTTATCTTCTATGATAACACTAGTGCAATTAACATATCCAAGAATCTGGTGATGCATACCAAGATAAAGCACATTTCAATAAAATATCATTTTTTAAGAGAATAAGTGCAAGACAAAGAGGTGAGATTCGAATATCTGAATACAAAAGAACAAATTGCAAAAATATTCACCAAGCCATTACCTAAGGATGCATTTTTTTATCTAAGAGCTAAGCTAGGGGTCATTCCCCTATCTAATGCTCACTCAAAAATTATTAGTGATACATCAACCAAACATTTGAAAATCAATCAAGTTGATGCAATATTGTCAGAACAAACTGCACATGAATTAGTACATCAGGTACATGGAAAATCCATTGAATGTTGTCTTTGGAATGAGATGTCAAAAAGGGAGAGTTTGATGTCATATTAAAGAAATTTTGAAGAAAAAGAGATCACAAAGTTAGAGGAAAATGATTTCAAGAGAGTTTGTTGTCATATCAAAGAAATTTTACATAAAGATGAGATCAGTATGTCAAAGGGAGAGATTAGAGTCAATGAAATCATTTTAGAGAGAGAGATCGATGTCAGAGGGATTTATCATTGATAGGAGTTCTCATGGATGAGAATCAAAATAAAACCAAGGATATTTTCCTTCTACTTTTTCTTTAAGAATTTCTTTGTATTATTTCATGTTGTGTTGCCATCAATGCCAAAGAGGGAGGTTATGAAAATAATTTTTCAATTGTATGTTGTCATTAATGTTACACAAAATGTCAAGCCTTTACTAAATAGTCAGTGGTAGTATATCTTACTTGAGCATTGAAGTCAGTTTCATGTATGTGCCAAGCATTTCAGTTATAACCAAGCTCAAAGACAGTATTGACTGAGTTCAATCAGTCAATGAAGCCAAGTCTATATTAACTGAGTTTAGTTGGTTATCAAAGGAAAGTCAGCCAAGTTTGTACTAACTAAGTTGGGTTGGTTAACAACAGAACTCCTATTCTAATCGAGATGGTCAATAATGAAATGGATCATCTGTGTTAACCGAGTACCCAATTTTTTTTTAGCCAACTATCAACATATTAAGTCTAATAAATTAATTGGTTAATACAAGCCGACTTAAGGTATGATACTTTTTTAATCAAAAGACTATTCAAGCCAAATTGACAATGTGAAACATATATATGAAAGGTCAAGGTTAGGATTAAAGTGTGGAATTGTAAAGATGAATTAAGTGAATTTGGAAGGATATCTGATAAAGGGTAGAGTATCTGAGTTGACCAAACTAAAAAGAATATTTTGATCAAGGAGGATCAAGTAATCAAGCCAAAAGAAAGATATGAATCAACAAAGTCAATTGCATCAACAATCAGGTCAAGTCATTGTTACTCTCTAACAATTCTTGTAGTGAATCAAATCTCCTAACAAAGTAAGCCTAGCAACTATTCAGAAAATCCTCTAATAGGGTGAAATTTCTAGATTGAAGCGTCTGAAGACCTCTAATAAGGCCACTACTATAGAGTGAATTAAATCCTCTAACAAGGTCATGCCTAACAGTGTGTTTTTTATCCTTTAACAGGGTTGGCTCCTAACAAGTCTTACTTCAGAAGAGTGAAAAATATTAACTAGTTGCAATTGGTGGTTTTCTCAAATTGGGTTTCCACATTAAATCTTGGTGTCTCATGTGTTCATGTTATTTCCTTTATGATTCTACAACTAAGTTAATAAAGGCTAATCACATTTCTTAAGATCTAATTATCACTATGCTAACTAAGAGATAGTAATAAGTTTAGTTTTAACCAAGTTTCAGCAAGGATCTATTTTCAAAGTTTTTTTGACATCTTAAGAATCTAGGATTTTTTTTTGTAGTGATTGATCCACCCCTCCCCTCTTATATACTCCTTTACATTTCCAACAAGAACAACCAATAACAACATCTCTTTGGCAATGACTTTACTTTCGAGTTTCAAACTGATAACACATAGATTTATTTATAAATGAACTCATGCCTCTACAACTATACATTCGAATATTTTTGTGGTTCTTTCTTTTCTTGATACATTATTACTATAAAATAGATATGTTTATTAATACTATCCAAAGCCAACAATCTATCCTCAAAGTTGATAGATAAATCAATCTTTTTATGCAACAACTAAAGGTAGCTTCTAAAGCTGGCATGGAAATAGGTGATGATAGGGAGATTCTTTCACATAAGAACCAAAAGATTCCCCTAGCTAAGTCTCACAAAGATTCTTCTTCCCCTTCCCATATGAAGAAATTAAAGAAAGATAAAGATAATATGGGAATAAGTTGAAGTAGACTAAATCAACAAGGAAACTTTACAAATTAAGATTATTGATTATCTTGGGCATGATAAAAAAGGATGTTTTAATTCATGAGCTTCACACTACCTCTATTTCCCTAGAGTTTTTCAAAAAATCCAAGGACAAAGTCAGCCTTTTGCTGGTCATTGACAAATAAACTTACAACAAAATCCACTATCTTAGAAAAAAGGTATGCTTTGATAAAAGGATTGAGGAAGAAAGTGAATTAAGGAAGAAGATGGGATAACTTAAGAATTATGAGGAAAGGATTCAAAAAATCCTTAAGAATAGTGATGAAAAAAATCCATGCATCTATTCTAAAACTTATGAATGGAAAAGGCAAAATAAATAGGGGAGATATTAATCTTGAGGTTGATTTGAGAAACAAAGGAAAGATTCAAAGATAGTGAAGGGACTAAGAAAAGGGGCCAAGGCTAAACTCAATAGGAAGAAGGGAAGCATCTCTAGTGCTTTAAAGAATATTGAAGATGAACTTATGTACTAGAGATACAGTTGGCTAAAGCTCTTAAGGAGTATGTCTAGGTTTGGGTAATTTGCGTTTCTTTTTTTCTTTTTTATTTATGTATATTCTATGGGGTTTGGTTGATCATAGCATTGGTTTTAGTTTTTTTGGTTACTAGATGGTTAATGGTTTTATCTTTCTCTAGCATAGTTCTTCTATTTCGACTCTATTAAATATTATTTAATTGTATTTTTTGGACTTGGGTTTCGTTCCCTTGAAAACCTATTTTTACCTTAATCCAAAAACCTTCTAAATTTTATATCCTCTAGCATAGAATCAATTCTGACAAAAAGAACATATTCCCCTTTCTCATCAATAAAATTATCACTGAAGGAATGATTCTCTTCTCTCATAATAGTAGACTTTATTATTGAATTATAATCTTCATCAATTTTACTTTTATCATCGACATGAGAAGAAAATCATGAACTAAAACTTCTTGGGTTTGCATATTATTTTTGTGAAAATTATTTCCGTAAGTGATATATAATTTTACCTTCTTCTATGTATCCTCCTCTCCCTTTTATTGGTCGTGAAACTTGAAAGATAATTGTCTAGGATTTACCACACATAAATTATATTTTATCACTTTCTTCCATAACCATCAAATTTTTAATTTTTCCTTTATCTTCATCATTAAAAATATACTTTTTACTTCTAAACTATGATTTATGAATTGTTTAAGACTTTCATTGGAAACTTTCTCCAAGATGCTCTCTTTTTCATCAATATCAAAAACAAAATTTTCTAATGTAGGAAGAAAATAAAGTTTAGACATGGCATCACCACTCTTACCTTTATTTAATTCACCAAATTCGCAAGTAAATACATCTACCCTAACTTTGATGATAACACCATTTGCATCTATAATTCAACACTGGAAATAATTCCCTTGCCATTTCAAGAAATGGTTAGGGACATAGATATTTTTATATTCTTCTAATGATATTGCTTTCATGGGTGTAATGAATAGTTGTTCCTCCTTGTCTATTTGCATGCATACCAAATGAATCTTAAGTATTTTAGTTTCAACTTGGTGTAAATTTTGTGTCATAATATGATATTTCTCTTGCTCAAGATCATTTAGTACACAATATCTCTAATGCATGCACTTCAATGGCCATGTAAGTTGGTGTTATTCACAAGGATTGAAATTTCTCATTTTCACTTCATATATTCTCTTTTTAAAAGCATTTCAAAATAGATGAAGTATCTGGCCATATATGGCAAAAATTTCTTCAAGAGTTGGTGTAGACCTCCTCTTAAAATGACTCATTTTCTTGGCCTGATCATGAACCATCATTCTTAAATCTTCAAATGCATAGAGTAACTAGCCTTATTTCTAGAAAGGTGCCAATATAAGCAAGAAAGCACCAATCTTCATGCCTCCCTAGAAGATTTGCAAAAAATCTATTAGTGAACAAATTTTTCCTTCAAAGATAGATTAAAGAATTGACTTCAAATGACCAAAAGGAAGATAAAGTGCACTAACTAATGGATAGATTATCATTGGGTTGATAACCCTTCTCTAAATTGAGAGGTACTACTCCCTCTTTATAAAATTTGTGATGAATTAGAATGCTAATATCACTTTTACTGGAAAGTAATTAAGACACAAGCACTACTCATGGCCATGAAGTAGATGTGAGGATATTTAAATATACTTGACAAAATGAATGCAATTATATGATACACATCCCACTTCCCTTACATTCACAAATGATAACTAGGGAATAAAGAAGAGTGTAATGCCTTATCAATAGATACAGTAATCTAAATTTTCATTTCCATAACTAAATACATACACAACCTAATGTGATGAAATAGTATTAAAAGTAATTTTAATGAGACACGGCTCAAGATAATCAAAATGAAATAGTCATTTATTCATAGATTCATAAATATCATCTTTATTCTTCCAACACCAAAATATGAGCTCACACCAATTTCTAGAAAGGTGCCAATATAAGCAAGAAAGCACCAATCTTCATGCCTCCCTAGAAGATTTGCCAAAAATCTATTAGTGAACAAATTTTTCCTTTAAAGATAGATTAAATAATTAACTTCAAATGACCAAAAGGAAGATAAAGTACACTAACTAATGGATAGATTATCATTGGGTTGATAATCCTTCTCTAAATTGAGAGGTACAACTCCCTCTTTATAAGATTTGTGATGAATTAGAATACTAATATCACTTTTACTGGAAAGTAATTAAGGCACAAGCACTACTCATGACCATGAAGTAGATGTGAAGAGATTTAAATATACTTGACAAAATGAATGCAATTATATGATACACATCCCACTTCCCTTACATTCACAAATGATAACTAGGGAATAAAGAAGAGTGTAATCCCTTTATCAATAGATATAGTCATCTAAATTTTCATTTCCATAATTAAATACATGCACAACCTAATGTGATGAAATAGTATTAAAAGTAATTTTAAATAAAATAGTCATTTATTAATAGATTCATAAATATCGTCTTTATTCTTCCAACACCAAAATATGAGCTCACACACTCAAATTATTGGACATAACCACTTTATAAAATGGAAAAATTGTCCTCTCCTAATACAATTAAAAACTTGAAATTCTCCTCCCCCCAACACTCCCATAGCCACTAGGCTACAGGAAAAAGAAGAACCTCTTCTCTCACCAAAATTCCCTTTTTAAAGACTCTTCTTTCAATTTCAATTATTGTTTTTTTTTTAAATAAAATTAAAACTTTCCACTTTTATCTCATCTCTGATTGCTTTCTCCTTTTCACAATTCTATATAATGAGAATAATTTCTCTCTAATTGATATTCTCAAAATGATATAAAATATTTTTAGGTAATATTTAATATTCTCAAATACTAAGAATGTAAAAATAATTAATGTTGGAGACATTTGAAATTCGGTAAGTTGGAGATTTTTGAAAGTTGAAAAATCAAAGACTTGTCAAAAATCAGTGAGTTGGAGACTTTTGAAATTTTGGATGTTAGAAACTTTTGAAAGTAGGTTAGTCAGATTTTTCCAAGTTGGGAAGTCGAAGACTTTTGAAAACTAGGACTTTTGAAATTGTGGAAGTAGAAGACTTTTAAAAATTGGTAGGCAAAGACATTTAAAAGTCTAGACTTTAAAATTTGAAATTTGACCAAGTTAAAAAATTGTGGCTAATACAATATTGTTCTTCAAATAGATACTACATGAAATTTCTTCAATCTTTCAACCAATCTAATTACATTTGTGTACCTATAAAATATTTTGTAATATATCCATCGCAACCTATCAATACATAGACTTGTGGGAGCTAAAGAACAATGAGATTTATTTACTAGACAAGTTGATTTTTGTAAAGAGAGAGGAAAGTTGCAATTTGTAATGTGCAGAAGGAGAAGAATGTCAAGTGTCTGATAGGAGGAGAACTAATAGCATTGGCTCCAATAACTTCAGGTAGGGAAGTTGCTGTTAAAGGTGGTATGTTGCATAACTACGTATGGAAGATTGAGAATATTAAATTGAAGTAAGAATGGATTAAAATGATGGCCAGAAGATGTATATCTCGTGACTAATGCAAGGAAATTTGGAAATTTACGCCTATTTGAAAGGATCAAAGCCATCTACTCACCGATTATTTTAAGCCAAGGTCTTCTCTTGTGCAACAAAGATATATCATTATATTTTGATAAACAAGGTTGCCACTTGTAAATTGAATATAAGCAAAGACGAAAACTCCTAGGTGCCCATGTGATCGACATTTTGATTGATCTGTCGACTCTAATGCTAGGCCAGTCCATCTTGTCTGCTCGACACATGCATATCCCCATTTGCAACCTCAATAGTAGAGAGATTTTCGATAAAAACATAAAGTCTATTTCAATACGCAGATTCACATTTAACCAAATTTTGACCTGTTTCAAGAAGTTGTTAGATAGCAAATTTCATATGCCTCGCGTTTTAATCATAAAGATTATAATAAATCCTTAACTCGTTTATAGATCTCCAGTATCACATATATTATAGGTTTAGCCGGTTGAAGATTTGGATCTTAGCGAGGCTTTCATAACTATGCCATGTGGGAGATTCTGACACAAGTCTACCAATTTCAGTGAATTCCTAGGATTTTGTGATGCTTATTGACGTCCTATCTCTTGATGAAATAAAATAATGTACACAAGAATATGGCCAGCTACAATTTCACATGCATAGTTTCCATAGTTGGTCTATATATCAGAGCCGTCTTAACTGCAAATTCCAAAGGACCCTCAAACAAGATTTTAGTTAGGTTCTCAAATTCTCTTTGAGAATCATACCAAGATGAAGATGACAAAGTTTGTATCAGTATTGATCATAGTTATGATTGGTTTAGCTACCACCATGGCCCCTGTAATTGCATATAGAAGTTCAGAGTACATTCCCTCTCTCCAAAAGGTTCCATACACTTATATTCCTAAAATTCCTGGTCACAGTATGCCTGGTAAACCTGGAGGCAGTACACCGGTGAGTGGAAGCTGCCCTATTGATGCATTGAAATTGGGAGCTTGTGTTGATTTGCTTGGAGGATTGGTGCATGTGGTAGCAGGTGACCCAGTTGTGAACAAATGTTGCCCTCTTCTTCAAGGCATTGCAGAACTAGAGGCAGCTTTGTGTTTGTGTACAACTATTAGGGCTAAGGTTCTCAACCTCAACATCATCCTTCCCCTTGCTCTTGAGCTTTTTGCTCAGTGTGGATTGATTCCTCCTGCTGGATTTACATGCCCATCTTCTCATTAGGATGTTTCTATGCTCTCTCTATATCATATTGTGAAACATATCTCCAAGCTTTTGTTTCTAAGACCACTGTCAATAAAGCTTGTATGCTGTCTTTGTAAAGTAGAGTATGCTTTTTATTAGAGAGTAAACATTCTCAAACATTTTTCTGTTTGTAGTTAAAGAGTGCGTTCTTTATCTCAAGAAATATCCTTTCTGATTGGCGAATTAGAGTGTGGAATGATTCTTTGTGAAACTACATGCTTATCTTCTAACTACGATACTTATATTCTCTCGCCTATATTGTATTGTGAAACATATCTCCAAGCTTCTGCTTGGAGATTGCTGTCATTAAAACTTGTATTCTTTCTTTGTAGAGTAGAAATTCTATCTATTAAGAATAAACATTCTCAAATAAATTTCAGTTTGTGTAATGAGTGCATTCATTATCTCATTCCCTCAGTCTACAAGCATCCGTTCTGATGGACAGGCGAGATTTCAAAAAATCTCTTCTCAAATAAAAAGGAAATGATAATTTATAGCATTGATAGAAAATTATATAACAAAAAAAATCAGTTGAAAACAAGGCTTAGGAGAAATCCAAAATGGGTTTACTAATCACAGGTTTGGTCTATAAATTAATAAAATTTATTCTCTACATGCAAAATTAATTTAAGATGTATCAAGAACACAACAGAAAATAGGTAAAAATATTATTTTACAGATATTTGAATAGTTCAAATCTTTTATCTTTGTTTTTTTACTAGAAACCTTCCTAAAGGATCAACCTAAAATTTCATGATGCATTTTGATCCTATTATATCCAATTATCTTATTTAGGATATTGGTCAATGTTAGGATGCTCTATTTTGGGAAGATTCATGGGATGGGCTTCCTTAACTTATCAACTAATATAAAAAATACTCTAACCAATCTATGGGGGCATCATGTTACTAAGAAGAACAACATAAAAATTGGAAGTGGAAAACCATTGAAGAGACAAAGCTAGTAGGGATAAATTAATTTGGAGTGTATCAAAGAGAAAAAACTATAGTGTTGAAAGAGGATGTGAAATGATAATTAACTCTCATCAATAGGAAAAGTAGATATTCTCCTCAGTCTTTGTTGAGATAGCATGTCTTCCCAAGACGCGACTCTTTCTTTGGGCAGCTTTGTAAAAGAGAATCCTTATAATTGATGGGCTTTGAGAGACCTTCAAGATGTTCTCTATGTGAAAATGAATATAAGATGGCTAAACACTTGCTGTTCCAATGCCCTTTTGCAAGAAAATGTTGGGAATGGTTATGTCAAAAGCTTAATTGGCTAAGAATCTTTCCCATCAACTTTTGGAATTTTCTAAATAGCTTGGCCAACCATGGGAATTCTAGAACCTATAGTAATTTAGGGGGAAAAATCCCATCTTTACTTCTATGGGAAATATGGAAAGAGAGGAGTAGAAGAATTTTCACAAACAAAAGCCTAAATTTTACCATTATAGAGGTAGAAAATAATAACCTCAGAAATACTCATAAGGAAGAAGGATCTTTCTCTAAGTGGGATGCATAAATGTGCAAGAACTAGATTACTCCAGTTAATCCACCTTTGATCTACTCAAAAGAAAATAAACAAGCTAGGGAAGATTGTGAATGGGAACCCCCTCCAGTAGGTTGTGGAAAAATTAATTTTGATGGGGTCTCAAGAGGTCATATAGGTCCTACTAAATTAGGGTGTATTATACAATCTAACAAAGGTTCTTAGATTATTAAACATGCCAACCCCTTAGGGGTTCTCTCTAATAATCTAGCAAAATTAAAGGCCTTGATCGAAGGTATAAACCTTAGCCTAAAAATGGACATTAGAAAGTTTGTTATTGAAGGGGAATCAAAATATATTCTAAGTGTATTAAGGAAAAGAAGTACTCCTAATCGAATATTCAATTTCAAACTTGAATAAACATTAAAGCTAGTTGATAAATTTGAAGAAACTAGTATTCAACATGTCTATCGAGAAGGGATATATTAGCCAACAATGCATTAGATGTTCATGATTCTCTCCTAAAGATTAATTAAATCATCCAATTCTAAACATCTAACCTTAAAATAATAACCAAAGATCAATAATCTTATTACAATATAGTCATACAAATCATAGGGTCATAGTAACACATAGAGTAACATTCAATATGAATATTAATATTACCATTTTAAATAAGGCTATGAACTTGAAGGTATTATCCAATGCATGGATAACCATCAATGGATAAAACATTAAATTAAACATTAAATCAATTCAAATTGTTATGATTATAAAGGAGTAATTCCAATCATGGCCAACTCTCTTTTCAAGATCATTATTCTCCTCTATTTGGATTTGTGCACTAGCAACTATCTTGTGGTCAATTTGGTGTGAGAGAAATAAATGCATCTTTAGACAACAATCCTTACCAATCAAATCTAACCTGGCCTTGCTTGAAAAATATCTTTCCAAAATAATCAATGTTGCTGCTCAAAGACTTGAAGGTAAGAATTCTTATATGACTTGGGATTAAAAAATTATTTAGGTGTGGAAGGGCCTCAAGTTCCCATCTTTCCCCTTTCCTATAGTCATCACTCTAAGGCTTCTCTAAGATCATCCATCAAATAGTCACCTCCTCTTAAGTCTCAATTTAAAATAAACTTTGATGGGGTGTCTAGAAGCAATCTAGGGAGATTAGGAATTGGCATATGCATTAGAAATTATTTGGGAGATGTTATGGATTTAAAATCTTCCCTTGCTTCCCCTAATACTAATAACATTGTTGATGCACTAGCTCTATTACAAGGTTTGGTTATTGGTAAAAAACTTGGTCTTGGACATTTTCATATTGAAGGTGATTCTTCTATCATCATAAATGTATGCATCTCAAAGTAGCTCCCAAATAGAAAGCTATCTTGTATCTTCAATCAAATTTGGTCACTGTTGGCTTCATTTGAAAAATGCTACATATCGCACATATATAGAGAAGGTAACAAACTTACAAACTTCTTGGCTAATTTGGGGTGTGATAATGCTTTCAACTGCTCTCTCCTCTCTCTTGGTTGAGTATTACCCATCCATCTTCCAGATTATTAACTTCGAGTGAGTTCAACTCTAAATTTCTCTTGAGGCTATAAGACTCATATAAATCACTCAATTCTTGGTAGACTATAAATTTATTGAGAGCAAGATCTGTTGTACATCACTAATGCCTTTATTATCATATTATGAATTATATATTTTCACTTTAGTTTGGGAAGTATAAAATGGAGCATGCACGCCACGATGTGTTATTTATTTTCCAAGTCAAAGCGAAAAACTTGGCTAAGTTCAAATCCTCTTTCACTATAGTGATAATAGTGGTTTGTGTATCTAAGGGTCCTATTCTCCACTATTGATGCTAACATATGAAGATTGGTTGGGAACTTTATTTGATCCATGTGGCTATGTTGATGTAATTTTTGACAATGATACAAATAAATTTCATTTTCAATAGGATTCCCTTCAATTGTACTATTTCATTATAATGCTCTTGATATAGGGTCATGTTTATGTTGTCGGGCCAATGGGTAAACAAGTGTTTCTTTACCCTATTGTAGTGGCTTGTGTCATATGAAGACTTCTTTATTTTACTTTATGCACTTTGTATACAAGTGATGACTTGGGGTTTTCTTTTCTAATTCTTTCCCCATTGAGCTCTTGAATTAGACTTTAACTTTTAAAAATTTTGTGGCTTGCCACATTCACCTTAAAGAAAGATTAGAAAAGATACTATAATATTTAGGCAGAATATATAATGTAATTGATAAACAATGAGAATGACATGTATGATGGAGTAAGCTATTAATAGGATGAACAATACTAAGTATGTTACATTTTAAATTAATTCTTAAAATTTTATTAATACATTTATTCAATAAATTACAAATATTACAACTTAATAATGAGAGTATGGTCTAAATTAAAATACTTAGTCATCGTAACAAAAATATATAGGAAGCTTTCTCTTGGAAGTAAATAAAAAGGTTAACCTTTCAATGCATTTAGACTAAATTCACTTTATCATTTAAATTAAGATTCACATATCATAACTTAAATTATTTTAAATCAATATTATAATACGTTTTATTTATTTCTTCTAACAACAATCTTGGTTAAGAGGGAAGTGTATGTAGCCAAAAGGAGGATAATCAAATACAAAATCAAACCAACCATAGTGTAGTTACTAAAAAGCAAACTAGAGAGAGAAACATACAAATGAAAAGTTTAAATTGAGTAAATTGAGAAATAAAACTTATAAATTTCATAAAATTTGTAAATAGGGGAATGTCCCCTATCTATATCTATAATGAACATAAGTCCTTGGGTAAGATGTTTTCTTGAATCTTTCTTTTTAATAATTGTTTGAATGGGGCAACCATGTATAAACTTTATTATTTGATAATAATAAAAATTTGCTTCATCCTTTTACTGATTAAAAAAAATGTTAAGGTTATATTGATTAAAACTTTATTAGCCATTAAGATATTTGACAATATTCTTATTTGGAAGAAGGTGCATCATTGTTTTATTTGTTTTATTATTATCAAACACATCTACATAGGGAAACCAAAGTATTATAACCAAGTTAAAATATGTGGTTGGAAACTTATGCTTAATATATGATTGATTTTATGATTTCGTGATGAGATGTCTAGTTGGCTAACTAGGATATGCACCAAAATATTGTGAGGGTTCATTTTATGATGGTGTATTTTACTAAATGTCATGATGAGTTATGTGTTCAAGTTTAACTTCATATTTATGTTTATGATTTCGTGATGAGATGTCTAGTTGGCTAACTAGGATATGCACCAAAAGATTGTGAGGGTTCATTTTATGATGGTGTATTTTACTAAATGTCATGATGAGTTATGTGTTCAAGTTTAACTTCATATTTATGAAATTTACTTTTGAGAGTATTTATGATGTTTTGAGTTTTGAGAACCAATGTAAGTTTTGGTTTCTTGTCATGGAACTAAGATTGATTACTATTTATTTTACGATGTGAGACACATTTTTAATTATGATATTAGGGGAGGCTTTTTAGGTACATTCTATGGGAGTGGCTTATAATAGGCTCTAATGTTAGAGTCACTAGTGCTAGGGTAACCTATCATAAGTTGTGTAATAAGTGATAATATAAAAATTAATATTTGGGAAAAAGTATTAAAAAGGATAAATATAAATTTTACCTCGCCCATGCCCTAAATTCTTGTATAGGCTAAGGATGAGAATTATATGATACCTTGTGAGAGGTATTATTGATATTTATCCTCTTCATGAGAGGGTATTTAGGTTTTGCATGGGTCATAGTGAGGGTTTGAGGTCTAGAGTGGCAAGTCTGGGGTACAACTCAACACTTGAAGGTTCATGGTCTAGTGATAGAGCATTCAAAGGTAACTCAAGTAATTTGACCAAGTGATGACATTGTTTAATGTTTATCTTGAGTCTCTTCCATAGATTTTATATTTTCCTCTTGTAAGCATTACCTATTGTTAGGTGTTATTTATTGTTGGTGGATATTACTTATTGGTTGCTATCATTTATTTGTTGGTTATTATTATTTGGATTATTGGTATTTGATTTGAAAGTTGATATTATCTCAATGGTTTTTATTCATTGGTTTTAGTACTTTTTTTGGGTTGGTATCTATTTGTGGAATTTAGTATGTGATATTGGTATGGGAAATTATTGTTGTTTTGACCTTTTTTATCTTTTTTGTATTTGTGCTTGGTAATACCCTAGAGGTAGAGAGGGATTTCAGGGGTACTTTCCTGGGATTTGATTTTTTGGTTTGATATCCATGTGTGAATCATTCATTATCTCCTTGTCACACTAATAGTGGGTCTGATTAGGATACCATGAGGTTAGGAATTAGTGACTCTCTTGTCATTGGGGTTCCCCATAGATTTGTAACAATGTTGGTTGTTTCATTGATGCAATTGTACCATTCTTTTTCTTATCTCTTAGAGACCTTCTATTCATAAATTATGTATCTATGTATTCATGAATATTTTACTTGTATCTTGAGATCTTATGGGATGATGTATTTGATTATATTGTATTTGCATTACCATTGCATAATTTGCAACATGTGTAGTGGATGTGATGTATTAGATGTACTTCATTGTATTACTTCTACTTATATAATGATTAAGATGTTTTATATCTAGTATTTCATCATGACTATGGACTTTGTACTTATGATCAAATCTAATATATAAAACTTCCATACATGTGACTCAATGTGAAGTAAACCTTGATAAATGGTAATTGTATTTGCATTGCTTTTGTGTATGGATTGTATTGCTTCCACATTATTATCTTGACTTGTTGTATAGGATTTTAAGAAGAAAAAAAAATTAGTAAACATTGTTATATAATAGGTTAATTTCTCTTAAGATCCCTTGCAGGGCATTATGTCTATATTGACTATACTAGGGTTCATTCAAATAGGGCTTGGATGTGTCCTAGGCTAAGAAAAATATGCATATACATTAGTTTTAGGAAAGAAAAAGGAAATTTGGCTTTTCAAGAGTAAGAATAATTTTAGTATATAATGCTTATTATTGAAAACTAAGTAATAAGAGTCCCATGTGAGATGAAAAAATTAAGTTAATAATCTTTAAGGGTCACTTTTAGGATGTGTGTCTATGAGTTTGTAGGCAATGACAATTTACTAATTTGGAAAAATGGCTTCATGAGGATGTTGACCCTTACAATACCTTGACATGGGATATCAAGATGAAGATAGTTCTTTGAAAAAAAATGGGGTACATAATCTTGAAAGTAATGTCTATTATATTTTTTGAGAGAAATTGTTAGTCATGCATTCATGTTACCCTTTCTTTTGATAACTTTAATGAATACATCTTACATGAATTGCTAAATTTTAGGTTAGAATATCTCCATGAAGGCCTAGAACCAAAGTTTGTTCATCATGATGTGAAATCAACATGCTTTTCGATAGGAAATGGAATTCCAAGGTGGTATAGTTAGGATTAGCTAAAATATTGGGATCTAAGAGAAGTTGTGTGACTACTTGAGTGATGGGAACTTTTTTGTTTGTTGTATTTCTCCATTAGCCTCCCTCTTTAGCAAATATTATAAATCATCTATTAATTAGTGACTCACAAAATATTCTAAAAGGTTGTTCATCATGATGTGAAATCAACATACTCCTGGATCAGAAAAGGAATTCCAAGGTGTTATACTTTGAATTGGCTAAAATCTTGGGATCTAAGAGAAGTTGTGTGAGTAATGGGAATTTTTTGTTTGTTGTGTTTCTCCATCAACCTCCCTCTTGTGCATATATTATAAATCATCTATTAATTAGTGACACGCAAAATATCCTATTGATATTAATTATATATTCTTATCATCATTTTTCAGATGTGTTATGTTTGAGAATGTCATCACTAGTATGCTTAATAAGAGTGTTAATGTTTACATCTTTGGACTATTTAACATGCAATTAATTACTAGGATAAATCCAATTGATTATGGTAGACCTTCAGATGAGGTAAATACAAAGTATTTTGTTTTTTTTTTATTGAAATTAGTGATTTTATTTTTTATTTTTTTGTCCTTTATTGGAAAATCATTAAGTCACTTTAGTAGACACTGAAGACTATGGTGGGATATTGATGCTCTAATGAAGTTATAGATACAATATTGAAAGTGAATTCATCATCATAGGATTTTAAATGAGTCTTTTTGGTTTCTCTTCATTGTGTCAATCTGAATTATCAAAGTGCCCAAATATGGGTAATGTAATAGGCATGCTTGAAGCAGATGAATACCCTTTTTGTGTTGAAAGTTTCTCTCCGTTAAAGTTGATGTGGAAGAAGTGGATTTTAGTATTTTGAAAATTTAGTGGTATTTGATTTGTAAAGAAATTTTATTTTATACCTTCTAATTTGAACTTGGATTTTGTCATAGGATCATCAAGTGGGAAAAGAGGATACTCAATTTTTTCATAAGCAAGTCAAACAAGGTAGAAGCCTCAATCAACATGACAAGAAAATTATATAAATTGATGAAAATAGTGATTAGGAAACATGCACAAATAGAAATGGTGATCATAGAACAAGGTGGAGGACATATGGAGGATAAAATAGAAAAACTATGCTAACAATACACACTAGAATGTACAATTCTATAGAGAATTTTTCACAAGGTGCATTGGGGGGCTATCAAAGGCTATCAATAAACAATGTTTAACATTCATTACTTTGTGATCAACTAATTCAATTTAAGGAAATAGTATAAATTCCCAAGGTATTTTATAGTTAGTATGTTTAAGCTTCAATTCCTTACTTGTCTTAAGGTGCTTGACACAAGTATACTCTCTCCATTTACCCCACATTTCGCTACACAACACCAACTATCAACTCCTAGAAATATAGCAAGAGAATAAAAGAATTGACTACAAACACTCTAATTTCCTTTACATTGAAAATTATATTTATTCATGCAATACATCTAATTATTATTACATAAATATTTATTACATGAACTAGATTATATAGAGTATATATTAGTTTTATATGTAAAATAGTTTTATTAGTGAAATATATTAGTTTTATATGTGGTTGTCAGTTTATACACACACACACACACACACACACACACTCTCTAATATCCTTTATATTGAAAATTATATTTATTCATGCAATACATTTAATTATTATTACATTAATATTTATTACATGAACTAGATTATATAGATTATATATTAGTTTTAAATGTGAAATAGTTTTAAATTAATATTAAAAGATAATTATATGTATGTATGTATGTATGTATGTACATACATACGTATGTACGTACATACATACATACATATATATATGTATGTATATATGTAGATATATGTATGTATATACATACATATATATATGTATATATATATATATATATATGTATGTATGTATGTATGTATGTATGTATGTAAACCGATAATCACATACAAAACTATATTTCACATTTTTCATCATAAAAAGGTAATAAATCTTTATAATGGAAAATGTGAAATATAGTTTTATATGTGATTATCAATATATATATATAACACCACATATAAAACTAATATATTTCACAATTCCCATTATAATGATTTATTACCTTTTAATATTAAAATGTTATTTTATAAATAAAACTTGTTAAAGAAAAATTAAGTCAAAGAAATTAAGATTACTTACTGTTGTAAGAGAAAAAAATTAACTTTTATAAATTATCTTTAAAGCTTTTCTCCATGTATCTAAGTCCTTCCTTATTGTTTTGCTCCATTTTTATATTTAACCTTTTGGTCCCTATATCTTTATTAATTATTATAAATCTTTTGCCTGATACAATTCTAGTATTTTCTTGACATTATAATGCATTTCATGATACGTGAATGCTGGTTTCTTTATTCCTTATCTGCTCTTAGTCATATCCAATGTAGGATGGACGTGGCATGATGGGTTCCCCTCTTTCATCTTCTTTTTCTATGTACTCATTTCAGTGTCTAGTCCCTTCCGTCCAATGTTTCAGCCTTTTATTTATACATGGGTCATTGGACAAGTTGAAGGGATATGATGAGTTCGTTGGTTTATTAGCCGATAGGCTATATTTTTGGGGGTGGGGGGATTCACTCATGGGGATTGTAATGTCTCATGCCAACAGTTTGCAGACGTCAGAATTTAATAATGAAAAACATAAACTAATCAGCGCAATCTATCTTATTTTCAATATGGTTAGCTTCTTATATATATTACCCTCTTTATTCATTCAAAGCAGAGGGGTCTTGATTGTACATTCTTAGTAGCTTTTTGCTTACAAAATGTTTCTCCTCTTGGGGTTTAATTGTGTTGGCACTAGAAAAGTGGATGAAGTGTGAGAATAATGGGAAGGATGTTGTTGACATTGGGGTAATCGGCAAAATGAGAAGGGTTGATTTAAAGCATGTCCTATGCTATTGCTTAACTTATTTTTGCTAGTAGCAGCTGCTTATTGTTTTGTGGCACAATTTGTGGAGCTTGTGACCCCATGGATCAAAATATTTGCTGCATAATTTTAATCAGTGTTCTAAAAAATATTTTTTAATCAATTTTTAATCATTTCTCTTGTAAATAATTTTAAAAACTAAAATATAGGCAAATAAAAAGGGGATGAAAAAATGTGGTCAAGACGTGTCACTTTTTTCAATAATGCTTATTTCCACCGCCCCCCTCACCCGCCCCCCCCCCCCCCCCCCCACTCTTTTTCGCATAGCTTATTTTCATTTGCTAAAAAATAGTCGTCCTGCAAAAGTAGGAAAAGATTCTAAATTTTCCTTTTCCTATAATTTTTATTTTGCATGGGAACACATTTCTACTTAAAATTAAGCTGAAATTTGATTTAAGCAGTAGCATGCGGACATAGTGTTAGCATTGACATTTTCTCCTCTAGTTCTCACTTCTGATTATCTTGATGACAATCTATGCTTTGTGGAGATCTTAAATGGTGCGTCATGGGTGATTTTGAACATGTTTGATGAGATCAAAGATAAAGCTATCAATTACTCAAGAAAAGAAAATGTTCCAATCTATACAGTAGTAGATTTTACATATCAACAAAATGTTGAAAATATAACTTTATGGGAAACACTCTTGAAAAAAATTACAAAGGGTTCATGTGCACAAAAAAAACAAGCAAAAAAACTAGATCTACATATGTACCTAAACAAGTTTTATTTGCTAACGAATAAAACTAAATCCTAAATATCCATATGCATATTTCAGCACACTCTTTATTTTCATAAAAACTTAAAAAATAACTAAAATTTTCATAAGAAAAAAACTCTATTTTTTCACTAACTTAAATTATCAACATAATCCCCCTTGATGTTGAGTGTACTCACAATTTGATCATGCTAAGTGTGCTCAAAATCCAATCTATTCATCTCAAAGTGCAACTCTTCATCACTAGAGTCTGATAGACTCACATAGTACTTCTAATAGAAGTCAACTAACTATTTATAAATTTTTCTCTTTCATGAGAGATCACAATACTTAGTTTTTATTATTGTGGTGGAGTCCAATCAATCTCCAAGTGGGAGATTGTTGTGATGTGGAGTCTAATCAAACTCAGAGTTGTATTTAGTGTGGTTTCACCCTAGATTATTTCTATAGGGTTTGGAGGGCAGCACCCCTACGGTATCCTGGGGTAGCACCCCAAGTGCACTCCCTGTTGTAGTACAATGTGGGGTCAAGGGGCAGAATCCTTGTGAGGGTTTTAGGGGGCAGAGCCCCTTAAGCCAAAAATGACCTTATATTGTAAAAGGTGCTGGTTATTGTTTTCCTATTGGATGACTTATTCTAACCCTAATTTTGTAAGCAGAAAAACCTTGTATAAAAAGGTTTAGGGTTAGGGATTTCATAATGTAATGGTGATATTGTAGCTTCTTGTGGCGGTATTGAGCTATAAGGAATTGCATATTGTAATCACTAGATAATAATAATATTGGACTTGCTATTGGTGGACATAGCCCAGGTATTGGGTGAACCACATTAAATCTTGATGTCTTCTGTTCTCTTCTGTGTGATTTATTATTTTCTGATATTGGTCATATTTGCATATAACTATTATTTCTATCTGAGGTTAATCCTAATAGTTTTTTCCTCCTTCCTCTAATATAGAAAGACTCGTGGCACTTCCATGTGTCGATCACAACAAGTAATCATCAACTACTTCACTCAAACATTAGAACCTTGATTCACCTCTATCACTTTTGACATGCGAACATTGGGGTATGTATAACTTTTTCAACATCTTTGTCACCTTCTACTAACAACATCCATCGATCCATCCATAATCAACCTACATACAACTTTTTACAGATTTTTTTATCACAATCTCTATTCCAACAAGTCTTTTCACTATGGCTCTTCAGCCCACAAATCTAACAAGGGTGAAGATCCCAACATTTATATACTAAATGTCCTTCCCTATGACAATAAGAACAATGCACTTTTTCAACTGATTTCTCTAAACTTTTCATATTGGCAACATCAAATGTCTCTCTTTTACCAAATCCTAGGAATTCAAATTTTGGCCACCAGATAGACTGGATGAGCCCTTTCATACCTTTCTCATGCTTTCCTAATTCTCTTCCTTTAAATCTCATTTTCTGCATAACCTTAAAACCTATATTATTTTTAAAATAGACATTGCTATCATTATTAAAAATCCCATCTCTACCTACAAAGGTATTCTTACCTTCATCTTTACCTAACAAGACAAGAGAACAAGCCAAATCTTCATTCTCCTTCTTGAATTTATCATACAATTTAAAATTATTCTTTAGTCCAATAGCTTCCTTAAAGAGATCAAATTTCCAAAATCCATTGTATTGTACTGATATGTTTATGGATTTGATTGTGTTAATAATTTTACCATGAACATCTCGAATCACATTACGTGATCCATCATCAAGATGAAGAGAAAGCGATGCAAAACAAAGTGATTCGATCACATACTATGATTCGAAACATTGATGGTAAAAATTTTAACACAATTGAATCCAAAAACATATTAGTACAACAGCTTCCTTATTAACTTTTTCTAATTATGTTTTGAGATTCTCAATTTGACATAGATATTCATATCTTTCCTTTCCAAACTTTCTAAAATTCTCTAATAATTATGAATTACAGTTCTCTAATTTGATCAATTCATCTTTTAAATAATCCTTCTTACAAATCAAAACTTCATTCTCATTTTTAGCTTTCTTGCCTATCTTTCCCATTGAAATAAATAAAACTCTTACTCAAATGAATTACCTTTTTTGTTGGGCATTGTTCTTGGACTACGCAAAAAGGATCTCCTTTAATTGGTATTACTTTTCAATCTTCTTTTGACAAATAAAAAATATTTATGTTCAATATTTTTATTTTCCAATAGTACCCATGATTTTTTCTCTTCAAGAACTTTTAGAATTTTCCCTGAATCATTTTCAACACAATTATTTTCTCTTTCTACAATCAAAATCTCATTTTTTCATGCTCTAGTATTTTTCAAAATATCTAGCCCAAACTTTCTCACAAAAACTCTTTACGCCCCAAGATCTTCATCTGCTTTGATACCAAATGTAGATTTTAGACATGAACAAACTTCTTAAAATATAACTTTAATTGTAGCACTCTTGAAAAAACTTACAAAGGGTTGAATATAAGAATTCATACCCACACAAAAAAATAAGAAAAAAACTAGATACATATGTAAGTAGACAAGTTTATTGAAGACAAGGATCAACTCAACAACAACCCATGAGAGGAAGAGACTAAGGAGTCTATGGAATGGCTCAACTAAAAAACTAATCACTCTGTTATCTTCATTTTGTTTAGATAAGTGATTCTTGAACTCACAATTCTGGCATTATTTTCACCATTGCCACTATTCCTCAGCATAGTTTTCACCGTCACTGATATTCCTTCCATGGAGGGAATATTTTAATTAATTTTAATAAAATATTATAAGGATTGAGAATGGAGTGTGAGTTAATATCTGAGCCACAAGTTGTGAATTGCCACTTAACTATTGCTGGAGTAATGTATATTGAATGTATAAAATTATGCATGATAAATTCATGAAATATAAAATAGAAAAAATCAATATATTTAAAGACTACAACGTCTATAAAAATATCTATTGTAATCATTTTAGAATAACCTGAATGAGATGTAAAAAAATAGAGTTGACTATTTTTAGGAGACGTCTCTATATAGTGATCTCAGGTTATTGAGTTTATTAAGCCATAGAATAGAAAGTTTGACAACCATTGTGTAAGACATCATAATAGAGGCAATATGTATTTGAGGATATGAATAAAATATTCAATTTTTAGTGTGTAAAATTATTTGTGTTTTATGTTTTATCTAGTGTAATGCTTTTTCTATTCTTCACCTATTTTTCAGATTCTACACTTTTGCTAGAGTCATCCTCTATACAAAAAACATAGAGATCAATCTAAAGATCCTTAATATGTTTCATCTCTCACTCTCTCATCTTGCAATAAGAAGAAACCATAACCTATTTTTTGGAGGTTAAAGTGGAGTGACCAAAGTGAGAGGAAGAAACCTAAATATTTTCCCCCTTTTATGAGAGATGTGGAGGACACCAACACTATCTCTTGATTGCTTCATTACTAGGTTTCTCTCAATCAGATACAAGAAAGTATTTTTTGTTCTTCCCTATGGGACTGTTGAAGAAGAACTTGCAATTACTCCTCACATAATTATCTTCCTTCATATTAATGGTTGTTCTCAAGTGCATCCAAGATGAATACCAAGTTTCCCTCTTTGTTGTTAATCTCTAACTCAGACTTTGCAAAAAAATTAGAATAGAATTTATAATATAAATTTTCAAAATTGAAAATCATTTATAGCTTTTATTACTTATCCCAACAATCTCCCACTTATATACATGTACAATAACTAACCAATTGGATTATTTTACTTATGTTAATATTTTTATTTCAAGAAATGCATGTACATATTAAAAGAAATAGTTATTACACTTTATTTAATTTAAAAATAATTAGCAATTAGAGAAAGGGGAAAATGATAAGAATTAAAAATGGGAGAATTAGAGGAGGAAGGAGAAGGGGAATGATGAGGAAGATTTCAAAAAGGGATGAGAATGTGTTATGTGCCAAATGAGAAAAAGGAGGCAAAAGAGAAGACCAAGATGGAGGAGAAAGGGAAGATGAAGTGGAAGGAGTGGGAGGAGGGATAAAGAGAGAAGATGAAGAATAAGACACAAAAGAAGAAGAAAAGTAATGAGTAGGTGAAAGATGAGGAAAAGGATGAGATTAAGAAAAAGGAGAATAGATTGAAGTAGAAGATGACAAAGGACAAGGAGGAAAAGGAGAAGATCAAAGAAAAGAAGGCTAAGGGGAGGAGGAAAAATAAGATGAAGAATAAAAAGATCTAGGAAATGAAGAAGGAGAAGGATAAGCAGAAAAAGGAGGAGAATAAAAAAAAAAAAAATTTAAAAAGAGAGAATGTGCCAAAAGACACAAACAAGAAGCAAATTTAAACAAGATTAGTGGAATGCTAATTCTATATCTCTCTATCAGCTAACTATTGCACCTCCTTTAGGTGAAAATGCTAGATTAATAATAGTCATTCTTCTCTATGTTATATTTAATTCATTTTTTAATTTCAATTATTTGCAATTAATACTTTCTTGTAATTATTGATTTAATATCTTTTAATTGATGATCCTAATTTATATTTTGATATGGTTTTATTATTATTTTAATTATTGATCAATTAGTTAATTATTGATTAATTAATTAATAATTAATCAATTAATTAATAATTTATATAAAATTTGATTACCAAATGATGAAACAATATAATTTTGATTGATTAAATATAAATGCATTATCAATATTTAATAACTTATTTGGAGCTTTGTGACAATATATTATGGAGAAGAAGAGAATTTTCCAAGAGAACATTTCTAGCGTATTAGATATAAAAGGAGGAGCTCAGTCTTGAGATTTTTTGCATTTATAGAACTTTTATGTTTATTTATTATGCACACATAGGAGTGTGCAAGTGATAGTGAAAAGAGCCATTTAGTTTTTATTTTTATTTTTTAATTTCTTTTTTACAAGAAAGTTTGTAAAACAAAGATGGTCTATGTATCTATTTAAATGCTTAGAGGTGAAACTTGTAGCTTTTGTGAAGTTAGTGAGATTTTATAATCCACTATGTTTCTCATTGACAGGCAACCAAATTTCCTTGATTCTAAGTTTTGTTCAATCTATCTTGAAATTTCACTCAGTATGCTTTACTTTTGTATATCTATAATTTCAAATTTTGTTTTCAAATATTTTTATGGAAGATTCACTCAACCAAGATCCCACTAGACTTGAATTTCCCACGAGATGCCATAATGTCTAAGACATAGTTCAATGCAACAATCTATGACACCTGAATTCTAAAAAAAAACTAAAGCCATCTTCAGTACTTGTATGTCCAGCATTAAGAAGTAACAAAGCTCACGGGTTCCATTTGCATCACATATTGAGGTACCCTCAATGTACTTTCCTACGTATCAAAAATATAACAATAGGTTATCATGTCAACTATTATGTGGAATAAGTTTGATTCTATTTCTTATGCATTTTGTACATATTAGAAATACAACGATAGGTCAATTTGTCAATTGTTATGTGAAATAAGTTTGATTATGTTTGAATATGAATTGTGCATTTAGTTTAATTCAATCTCTTCTAGATACAAGAAATATGGAGTTTTCGACTATTATCTACTATTGAGGTTTCAATGGTCATCTCACTTGCTCTCAAATTCAATGGAGCCAGATTTAGAAGCAATATTAAATTAATTCTTTTAGGAAGAAGTCATTAAGGGGCTTTACAAGAGACTAGGTTTTTCCTTATAAAAAAATCCAGCATCTTTTATGATTGATATTCCATTAAGTTAATGTACTAAAGTTGCATGTCACAATTTGTGACTAGTTTTAAGAAAGCATACTTTATGTGCCAGATAAAGTTGAATAATCAGTACTATTTGTGAACTAGTTCTTTCAATCATGTTGTTCTTTTATAAAAAAGAGTTTGTCACTTTCTTGATTTGTTGCTTGATTCTAGACTTAATTAAATGTTAAAAATGAATGTTTTGATACATGTTGAATATGAAAAGTGTAAGTAGGTGTTTTGTAATGCTTTCACTCAAGGAAGTTTTGATAAAGTGGTCTTAAGAGATTTACAACAAGACCCTAATCATCATTGTAATGTCCCACCCAAAGATCCTTTGAAACAAGGATTTTATATATATATGTATAAGAATTAAGATGTAACATCCATACAACTACACAAAGATCACAACATAAGGATAAAGTGCCAACCACTAGAGATCCTCAAGTGTCACTACTTACCAACATGTTTAATACCAATAATATGAGTTAAGCATATGTTATTCATTCCAAGTTACAACCTAACAGTCACTAAGATATTTGTTTTAAGCCCAATTAAAATTTCCTAATTGATTAAAAAAATAAGTTATTCCTAATTACCATGATTGTAGTCCCAAGGGTAATTTCCTAAAATACATGCCCAATATCATTTGTTATTATCAAGGAAGATACAGGACCCAAAATGGTACCTAAAGTGGCAATTTGAATTCCTAGGAATGAGCATAGACCTCCACTATTTTTTATGCAAGAAAACAATTTTTAATCTTGTATGAGCCATTATTAGCTATAGTACGAGAAAATCCCACTAATAGGAGGAATTGTTGTTAGACTCATATTAGACCAGTGAATCCTCATATAAGTTGGTGCACGACCATATGACATAATTTGCATCTGTCATATGATATAATGCATGTTTCATATGAAAAAATGCACTCATAAACAATGATTGAAGGACAACATCACAAAAAGGTATAAAATGAGTATGAAATAAAGTAAAAACCTACACATTGGGGAGTACCAAATGCATGAAAATAAAGGATTGATCACTCAAAAGGCATACTAATTTATAGATTACGTCTAGGATCTACGCAAAAAAGTACAACATCATTCCAATAAAGTGAATACATAAGTAAGTGAGTGCATCTACTCATCTAGTACATATACAACACTACAATGAAGGAAACATACCATAAGATGCATAATCTAAACACGATGTCAAATCATCAAAGAAGTAACATAAATCATGAGGAAACATACACCACAGCCCTAGAGAATCAAAGTGAAGCACCAAGACTTGGTCATGAACTGGAAGTAGGACCATCTCTGTATAGTGGTCCCTAGTAGTGGGATAGTTAGCCATGCCTCCCAACCATGTGGTATCCATAGGCCCACTTTTGTTGAGATGATGGATATGGTGACTCAACAATAATGTAAAGTACAATTATCCAAGGCTAACACACACACCATGAAGAACATAAAGATAAAACCAAGATAATTAGGATAATGCAATACAACAAGTCACTAGTTAGACACTTTATAGGATGACTATGTAGGGACTTTAGTGGACTGTAATTGCTTTGCATTGGGAAGCTCAAGCTATATGTACCATATGGATCAACTCCCTCGAGAGGCCACATACCTGGCATGGCTCAATTCCAATAGGAGGCTACATATTGTACCCTCGTATCAACCTCTATAGAATTTGATAACCATACAAACACCACACCCTCATATTCGCTCCCCTAGGATACTTGATAACCATATAGATATTTACTTAACTTATTTTAAGTTTTTTAACCCATTAGTTAATTTTGGTTATCACTTATTAGAACCTCTTCACATTACCTTGTTGGCCACTTCCAAAGTGGGGTCCATGAGAGAAGCCACTCCATACATCTACCCTACATACCCATGCTCATTACACAACGAGTGTCTATAGGAAATGTGAGTTCCCAACCCAATCCAAAATGAGAAATACTTCAAATGGATTATATATGGGACTTCAGATCTTGCAAGATATCATCATATGCATGCTCATTTTCTCATGTGTAGGCACAAACAAATTCAATAAATCCAAAGAACCAAAATAAGGGTTGGACAAGAAATGCCAATATAAACCAAGTACAAATACACTCAACTACTCATATTATCGAAAGTATGAATTCAACATAGATCCCAATGTAGAAAAATTAAAACTATGGTTGGATATGAAACCTAGAAAGAATTCCAAATAAAAAATTAAGACATGTGCCAATAAACACATGTAAAGTCTAGGTCGCACACAAAATGAGGCAGCATAAAAATTGCTCAAAATTTGAAGTTCTTGGAATTCAATGAAATGAAAAACCCACTTCCAAAATGGGATAAAACACCCAAATCTTAAACAAAATTTGAGCTACAAGCTCACACACAAAATTTAGAGGCATAACTTCACTAAAATTTACAAATTAGATTACATAAAATACATTTATGATCATACCCATCCAATTGGGTCAAATTGAAGCATAGAAATGGAGGGGAACACTATGTATCATCCTCCATACATTTAGCAACAAAAAATAGAAGTAAAACATTAAAATGGGAAGCCTCTACCTCACAGCTAAAAGCGAAAAATTAGGAATTAAGGCCACAAAATAATGAGACCATCGAATGTGATGAAACACTCATCAAAGTAAGATCTCTCTACTAAAAATCCAAAAATACCAACCTCATGATCATTCATCAAGATAATCTAACCCAAAAAACAAAACTAGGTTTTTCCACAAGAGGGTTTAAACAATTTTACTCTTAAAACATAAAATGGTATTTAGTAAGAATGAACAATAAAGTTCTAATTTTCCAACATAAGCACTTTTTTCCAAAGTGACTTAAAAATTAGGTTTATTAAAATAAAATTATAACTAATTGACCCCTTTTCCCAAATAAATTAGGTAATTCCAATTGCTTGGAATTTAACTACATCAAATTAGCCTATAAACTAAAATAAATGTAAATCAATCTAAAATTTCCCTTTAAACTATTAAATTGCATTAACACAATGGGTGAGTATACCAAGTTGGTGTACAAAAAAGAGGACACCCAACCAAAAAAGAAAAATCTCAATAACTCAATTAGGTTATTAAAAGTCAAATGAGGGCAAGGCTTGGTATCCAAGCTTGGCCATTATAATTTAAAAAACCCGATCGAGTTCTATAAAGCCAAATCATGTTTTTTAATTTATCTTATTTAAAAACATGATCATGTTTTTTTTAATCCAATCAGGTTTTAAGAAACATAAATTATTCCTGCTTCCCACATTTGAGGTCATTTTTATACCCTCAAAAAACAGCAATAGTGTGGATTGGAGAGGAAGAAGACAAAACTTGATTGGGTTTGTAAGGAAAAGAATATTTTTCTTGCATTTCATCCATGGCGCCTCGCAAACGAGGTATGTCTTCATCCTTTTAGTCATTTATGTATTTTTCCATCATAGTTTTTTATTGTGTATTTGTAATTTGTAAGTTTTGTAAAAAAGAATCATAATTTGTAATTTTTTTTAAAAAACTAATATAAGATGCATCAATGAATCTAAGAAAATGAGGGAGAGGCAAAAGACCACCTCTTACATAATCAAATCCTTCCCCATAGTGCCGCAACCACAAAGCACTCCACCCATTATGACATAAACACAAAACCCTCCACCCATAGTGACACAATCACAAAACCCTCCACTCATTATTCTCATTCAACAACCACCACCAACTATAAACCCTCCCTGCATACCATTACATCATTTAAATACTACACAAGAGGACCTCATAAACTACCTTACACAAAATAGTTCTTACATCACCCAAATGATCAATAGGTTGCATTCATCTACACTTTTTCACCACTCAACGGGCTAGTGAATACACTTGAACAAATGGCCCAAAATGCAAATGAGGTGTTTAGGAAGGTTACAAAATGGGGTTCATGGTGGGATAGGTGTCATGCATTTTATGTTGATGAGTTATCATATCATCCAATGAAAGATAAGGATGTAAAGGAAGGTACCATATGTTTTCTTTTCACCGATCCTATATCTAGCAACTCCTTGTTATACACAACCAAAACTTTTCCTATTCATTGGTGCATTCATACTAGGTTGAGATCATATTTTTGGGATAGGTGATATATGGTATTTGACCTACCACCATCTAATAATTATGAGGTTCCTCTATATTTTTTGAGAAAGCTATATTATGAGTTCATCCTTTGCGAGAAGCCAAATTACTTTGACATCTCTGAGTTCCAGGGTAGAGGGAGAGGCTCTACACATAATAGACTAGAGGCTCTTAAGGTGGTACCACAACATGAAAGGAGACATACAGTATGAAAAAATATTCCTCATATTGTGGTCCCTTCAACCATAAAGGAGTCTATTGATTTATAGACTCTTCATGTAGTTGCATCATTGATAGATGTTATCATTGAGCATGGCTCACTGTTAGGTAGTTTTCCTTCACCTACAATACCTCAAACATCATCAGTTGTACACCTTTAGGGTCATCATAGCCTACAATAGCTCAAACCTCATCACTTATGGAACCTCGATCATCACAACCTATGGAAGCTCAATTAGCATCACCTTCACCACCAGTGTCATCCCTACTTGTGTCACCTACAACACTAGTGTCATCCTTGCTTGTGCCACTTGCATCGTCATCACATGCATCATTATAATCTTTAGGGCTCAGTCAACATTTTTGTTTTAGTTTTCAGTGCATTTGTGATGGGATGGATATTGAGGCATCTTAAGGTGGAGTGTCATCTCATCCATGTGTACATTGCAGGCATACTTGCTATTCATATAGAGGTAGGGATTTCACACTCATAGATGATTTGATGATGATGGTCTTTGGTAGAAAGAAGACACAAGTTTATTTGTTTGATTTTTGACATGATATTATTTAATCACCTAAATATCATAAAAGTGTGTGTGTGTGTGTGTGTGTGTGTGTGTGTGTGTGTGTGTGTGTGTGTGTGTGTGTGTGTGTAGAGAGAGAGAGAGAGAGAGAGAGAGAGAGAGAGAGAGAGAGAGAGAACTCTAGATTGATATGTGAACAATATGCAATGCAAGGTGCAATGAGGAGTACAAGAACACTACAGAGTACTCATTTTGCTAGAGGTGTGAGGCTAGGAGAAAGAACAACTGAGATAAATTATTTTAAATACTCTTAAAAGTACAATAATACATTGGCTTTGAAATATTGTTTCTTAATTGGTGTGACACTAACAACACAAAGTTTCTAAATGTTATTTCTTAATTGTTTTACAATGAAAACCTAGTCTCTAAGAAGTCTTACAAGGATACCAATAGAATATCCCTACCCAAGTTAAGTTGACAAGGACATCTCATTTAATTACATCATGTGAAGTTGCTAGCACACTGAAACCTTTCCATCTCCCACACTCATCATTCCTCTTCCATGTCTCATAAATATCATCCCTCTTTCATCCAACCCACTTATAGATCCCTCTCCATTTCCTAACAGTATTTTAAACCCCTCTTATAAATCCTCTTCTATCTCCTATCATCATTTAAACCCTCCCAAATTCATCAAATCCGTCCAATTCATATCCACTTATCTTGCTCCTTTCATACTAAAATTCCATCTAATGAACCCCATGAGTTCATCTTTCATATACCCATCTATATCGAAGAACCTCCATATCACATAGGGTGTCTTGCAGGAGTGTGGAGATCATGAATCTCCACTTGTATTTTTTGACAAGGTTCCAAAAGTTCATTTGCATCTCTCTTTTCCTTCTCGGTCTCTTTATTTTTAATTTAGGCCTTGTAGCCTATTTGAGCCATAAAGTTTCCTATCTTTGAACTATCCTTCCAATCTCATCCATCAAGTCTTTCTTGTGTCTTCTTTCCCTCCTATGATCTTCATGTTGTTATTGTTCCTTCTTTCCATTTACAACATTATCTCATATTTATAACAATACTCTTTACTATTTTATAGGGCTTGTTGGGGATTGAAATTTCTCAAGTTGATGATGCAATGCTTTCTACCATTAACTTTGTCCTTGATAGCTATGCGGTATCATATCTTGCACACCTATCAAGTTTATAATTTGAGTTAAACTCATGAGGTGTCTTATTGATTCCTCTTATATTATATTTGTTTCTTCTTTGGGGTACTCCACATAGCTTAAGGTCTCGAGGAAAGGGAAGGAAATCAAAAAGAACACCCAAACAAAAAAAGTTATTAAATACAAATCAAGTTTATATTTTGAAATTTATTATGAATGAATGTGTATATATGTACTAAATATTGATGAATATGTGCTGACTTGTTTTTTAAATATATGTAGAAACAAATGAGTTTTGTAGATTCGATGAATGCACTTGAGATTGTCGATGTTGAGGCAATGGAAGAGGTAATATTTCATATTTTTCTTCTCATAAAATTTAGGTTATATTATGCATTTGTTCTATATACATATTAAAAATTTGTATTTATAAATGAGTACATATTTTTTCTTTAGTTTTATAGTAATTATCAATAATTTGGCTTATTAACATGTGTTATTTATCTTTTACCTATTACTACACTCTTTGAGACTTCATGTAAATCCCTTCCCATTTTATTTTGTTAGGATTCTTGAGCATCAAAGACAGGGTCAAATACAATAGAGGCCAGAGGTATGTATGTAGCTTCTTAGTTAAAGTCCTCTTGTGATCTCAATTTGGATTGCTTGTGTGTGTGATAGAAATCCCTAATGCATACTCTATAATTATAACATTTTATCACTTAATATACATGTTGTGCCTCATACCAACACTGGTTCATCATTGGTTGTGCCTCCTGCTAGCATGGGAGATCCCGTTCAAGCTGTAGTACATTTTTTTTTTTTACTCTATTTGGAATCCCTAATGTCACTCTATAATGCTAACATTTTATCACTTACCATATAGGTTACGCCTTATACCAACACTAATTCATCAGTGAGTGTACCTCCTGCTAGCAGGGAGATTTAGCTCAGGCTGCAGTATGTTTTTTGTTTCTTTTATTCTATTTCGAATCCTTTATTCCACTCTATAATTCTAAAATTTTATCACTTACCATATATATTGTGCCTCATACCAACATTGATTCATGAGTGGTTGTACCTCCTACTAGAATAGGAGATCTAGCTCAGACTGCAATATGTTTTTTGTTTTTTACTCTATTTGGAATCCCTAATGCCACTCTATAATTCTAACATTTTATTACTTTTTTTATAGGTTGTGCCTCATACTAGTACTGAATCATCCATGATTGTGCCTCCAATGAGCATTAATTCATTAGTAGTTGTGTCTCTCATCGTCACTCTACCTCATCATTTAATAGGAGTCCCACCCATCATCAAAGGAGCCCATTACCATTATCATTCAGTCCAACTATATAGGACAAAGGGATGAGGTAATGAAAAACTCAATTATCCACAATTTAGAACCAAATTTCTAGTTATTTTCATATTACTTATAGATAAGATATTTGATATAGTATTGTAATTTTTCTTCTATAGACACCTGGCAAGCCACAAACTACATCAAAGAGGTTCAATTTTGATGATCTTGCATAGTCATAGATATTGATAGCGATATACATATGTAGTTGTGTTCATTACATGACATTGACATATATTCAACTTTTGTATTGTATAGATTTGAGATTTGTATTATGCACATTCGATATTTCTATTGTACACATTTGACATTTTTCAGGTATTCATTTTCTGCGTTGTATTGATGAGACTTAACATCTTTTTGTAACTATATGATTGATATGGCATAATATATTGTTCATTTTGATATACATTAAACTTGGGTTTCCATCCAACTAGTTGTTCAATGTGTGCATACAAACATGTATTTCTTCTTACTTTCTTGCAATTAATCAAACACAAGATCAACCATTATTTTATATAGAAAATGTAACATGTTTATCAAATTCATCATAACATGTAATTAAGATCATATATCACTTATTTTGATGTAATAAGACATGAAAAGTAAAAATATGTCATGATTTTTGTATTTGTGTCAAATATCATAGCCTGATAGTGCATAGAGACCCTTAGGGATGCTTCTATTCAATGTGGTTGATACCATCAGAGGGGCATTGTGGCTGAAAAAAGGTTGGTCCTAGCCCAAATCTAACCAAACAAAGCTAATAGAGTAGATGATTCAAACCAAGAACCAATGATTTGAAATATACACAACCTTGCTCATTTGAATAAAACGACATTGCAACTTTTGGCATTAGGGGACAAAAAGGTGTCAAATCCAAACAAAGTCATATCTCTAAAAAATGAGATAGATATTTTTAGGCCTAGGAAACGCTTTGGAGATTGTTTTAGGCCTAGACAACATGATCTTGTAGCACCTAATAGTTTGTCAATACCTCGCATGATCTCAAAGAAATGCTTGATCAAAGATTGTAGCCCAATGGTTCTTAGAGACCTTTATGAACGCTTCCATTAGTGTATTTGATAGCATCCTAGAGATGTTGTGGCTGAAATAAGGTTGGTCCATTCTAAATCTAACCAGTCAGAGCTAGCAAAGTAGATGATTTGATCCTAGGACCAACCATTTGAAATATACACAACCTTGCTCATTTGAACTGAGTATTATTGCAACTTTTTCCACTTGGTGAGAAAGCGATGTCAAATCCAAACAAAGTCAAATCTCTAAAAATTGAGATAGGTTTTTGTAAGCCTAGACAACATGATCCTATAGCACTTGACAAATTTTTCAATACCTTGCACGAGCTCAAAGAAATGCCTGGTCAAAGATCTCAGCTTGATGGTGCCTAGAGACCCTTAGGGATGCTTTCTTTTCAGTGTGGTCAATAGCATCCTAGGGATGTTGTGGCTGAAATGGGGTTGGTTCTAGCCTAAACCTGACCAACTAGAGTAGACGATTCAATCCTAGGACCAACAATTTGAAATATACACAACCTTGCTCATTTGAACTTAGCAACATTCCAACTTTTGGTATTAGGCGAGAAAGGGATGCCAAATCCAAATTAAGCAAATCTCTAAAACCTAAGATATTTTTTTGTAGGCCTAGACAAAATGATCTTGTAGCACTTGACAATTTGTCAAAACATCATATGAGCTCAAAGAAATGTGCAATCAAAGATTGCAACTTGATGGTGCTTAGAGACCCTTAGGGATGCTTCTGTTTAATATGTTCAATAGTGTCCTGTAGACATTGTGGCTGAAATAAGGTTGTTTCTATCCTAAACATAACCAATCAAAGCTAGTGAAGTAGATGATTTGATCCTAGGACCAACAATATGAAATATACACAACCTTGCTCATTGGAACTAAGCAACATTGTAACTTTTGGTATCAGGCAAGAAAGGGATGCCAAGTCCATATAAAGTAAAATCTCTAAAAAATGAGATAGTTTTTTGTAGGTCTAGACAACATGATCCTATAGCATCTGGCAGTTTGTCAATACCTAGCACAAGCTCAGAGAAATGATTAATTTAAGATCATAGCCTAATGGTGCTTAGAGACCCTTGGGGATGCTTCCATTCAATATGGTCAATAGAATCTGAGGGATGTTCTGGTTGCAATGAGTTTGGTCCTAGCCTAAACCTGACCAACCAAAGCTAATGGAGTAGATGATTCAATCCTATTACCAACAGTTTGAAATATACACAACCTTTCTCATTTGAATTGAGCAACATTGCAACTTTTGGCATTAGGCAAGAAAGGTGTGTGAAATCCAAACAAAGTCAAATCTCAAAAAAAAAAATGGTTGTTGTGGGCATAGAAAACATGATCATGTTGCACCTAACATTTTGTCAATACCTTGCACGAACTTAGAGAAATGCTCGATCAAAGATCACAACCCAATGGTGCTCAAAGACCCTTAGGGATGCTTTTGTTTAGTTTAGTCAATAGCATCTTAGGGTTGTTGTGGCTAGAATGGGGTTGGTCCTAGCCTAAACCTAAACAACTAGAGCTAACAGAGTAGATGATTTGATCCTAGACCTAGTGGTTTGAAATATACACAAACTTACTCATTTTAACTAAACAACATTACAACTTTTAGCATTAGGCAAGAAAGGGATGCAAAATCTAAGAAAATTCAATTCTCTACTAACTAAGATAGGTTGTTGTAGGCCTAGAAAATGTGATTCTATAGCACCTAATAGTTTTTCAATACCTCGTACGAGCTTCAAGAAAGGATTGATCAAACATCGCAGCCTGATGGTATTTAGAGACCCTTAGGGACACTTCCATTCAATGTGGTCGATAGTATCTGAGGGACATTATGGCTGAAATGAGGTTGGTCCTAGCATAAACCTAACAATTAGACCTAACATAGAAAATGATTTGATCCTAGGATCAATGATTTTAAATATATACAACCTTGCTCATTTGAACTAAGAAATATGGCAACTTTTGGCATTAGACAAGAAAGGGATGGAAAATTCAAACAAACTTGAATCTGTAAAAAATGAGGTACATTGTTGTAAGCCTAGACAATGTGATCCTATAACACCTAACAGTTCATTGATACCTTGCACGAGCTCAAATATATGTAAAAAACAAGGATTAAGGGGTGTACACTATGAGAAAGCATTGTTGGAGGGTATAAAGTTAATGCAACTGTATACCAACAAGTGTATTCCTTAACAAGGGGTAATTTTTTGAGTTGATGTTAATTATATATGTTGAATTGAAGGTGTACATTAAAATAATTAGTTTTGAAAGTGATTGGAGAGTGAATTTGTAGAAGGCCCTAGTTTTTAGGAGCAAGTGGTGAGGATTTGATAGTTGGGAGTGTAAACAAGGCCAAGGGGAATTTAAACCTACTAAATCTATGGTTTTGACACCTAAGTAGGTATTGTAAAAACTTGGGGACTCAAAGGTTAAGGATAAAGAGTAGTTGCTTTGTAAAAGAGGCATATTTTAAGCCTAAAAAGGGATGTCATAGTGTGATAGCAAGGGCACAGTCCAAAATAACCATATCCAAGGTTTTCATATATTTAGAGAAGCCAAATGGGTATCCAAATCTATAATTTATTTTCCTAAAGTTTTGGGAAAGTTGGGAGAAAAATGCAAGAGGATAGCCATCTAAATTCATATAAGTTGAAGATAATTGAATTTTTTTTAAGGAGACATTATTATCAAACCCCCAAAAAAGAGTTCAAAAGACAAATTTATAACCATAATAGTAAATTCAATGCATAAATTTATAACAATAATGTACAATATTTATATCTCTTATTAGTTTTATATACAAATTTTGGCATCTAAATATGTGTGCATGTGACATCTCTTATCGAATTATTATACAAAATATGGCATATAAATATGTGCATGTTACATGTCTTCTCTTTTTTATATACAAAATTTGGCATCTAATATGCACATCACTTCAAAGTTGCAAAATTTTGCATACTATATATACAAAATTTTCAAAATTATTCTAACATATGTAGAATGATTCAGCTATATAGCACACAATCAATCAAGGGAACCTTCTAGAATAGCTCTAACCCTTATTATATCAAGTATTGCCTTATGATTAGGTTAATATACTTTTCATAACTTCTTGTTAAGAGGCTTACCACAATACACTATCAATTGAATATTTGTTACAACAATAAGGTTAGAGTAATGAAGAATATGTCTGTGTGTCTTAAAACCCTCAAATAACCACATGGTAAAATTCTTGATAGGGTACCTACATTTAATTGTAAATATAACTTAAAGTCAAAATTGATACATTATACATGAAATTTTGACTTAAAGAGATCTTTGTGTTAGGGGACAAAAATATACTACCTTTTAAGCCATGTGCTTATCACATTGACTAATCCTATTGGGTACTCAATATCCTCACCATTAATGACTATAGCTATTAGTTTCTTTTTGGGCTCAATACACTAACATAGAAAGTAATATGTTCCTTCATCATTATTCTCATATGCAATAACTATATATGCATGACCTATATATTTAAAAGGATATGTTAATACCAAAATTGAAAGCAATCTATTTTAACCAAGTATTAAATTGATAACTTGGTACCTAGTTCAACTAGGTCAAATACATGCTCAAAATTTGTTGATGCTTCAATCTGGTTGAGTTGTAGTGCTATAGGAAGTTGATATTAATCAATTGGATTCAAAGGTCTAAAAGACCATTGGTCAACCTTTTGATTCACATTTGTCTCATAAATTATGCATATAAGAAGAGAGAAAGCATGCAAGCTTTCTAGAGTGAATAGTTAGTGATGCTACATTTGAACTTCGAAATGAATGCATCTGACTTGATCCTATAAGTGTACAACAATCTTGTAAATTTTCAATGTTAGGTTCACATATCAACCAAAAATATCTAGAAACCATAGACTTACTTGTATTACCTGGTCCTATCATATAATTGCACCACTAGACAATTGTTTTAGCAATTTCTAATAATGTCTCAGCTTCATACTTTAATTCCTCTCTACTAAGGACTCTTTTCACATATGCTCTAGCACCATTATTCTCTTCCTTTCCATGTCCCACCTTAGTGAAATTTCAAGAATGTGTGTGTGTGTGTGTGTGTGTGTGTGTGTGTGTGTGTGTGTGTGTGTGTGTGTGTGTGAGAGAGAGAGAGAGAGAGAGAGAGAGTTAGGGGGTACTCAGAGATAGACAAAGGTTGAGGGAAGAAATTAGAGTGACAAGTTATGACTTAGTGAATAAAGGAAAGAGGTTAGGATTTAGTTAGATATATATCTTAGGAGTTGACCCAAAGGCTTGGGAACTCATTTTCCCTCTAATTTGATTCCTTTAGATGTTTTTTATCTTATAAGATGAATTCTCATCTTTTCCTTTGTCAAGTTTCTAACTAGTAAAGTGGATATGTCTAAAATCACCACCATAATCTTGCATCTCTTCTTAGTTTTCTAAACATATAAGTTTTTCCTTTTTTGGATAGCATTAACATTGTAAACTTTAATTAGTTTTACCACTATATTCATAGTCCTCTTAGACACATATCTAACATTTTTAAATAAATTTTAATATGCTTAACCAAATAAAAAATAAATTATATATTATTGTCCTACACTTTATTCTATACACTTTTTTTATAATAAAAAGTTCATTTTTGATTATTTTGGCACAAGTTATGCCTTGCATTCGAACAAACTACTAAAATTTCATGATGCAGTCACTTCAATAATTCATAAAAAGAAAATACTCATTAGAAAATTACAAAAAAATATATATAACTTCTAGATATCACTCTTATCTATCATCCTACCAAAGGGATTTACAAAATATTGAATATAACTAAGTTTTTTGCACTGCATACAAAAACAACTATGTATATTTTCTATAAAAATAAGGAACTATTTTTCATGTGCATAGGTCTTGACCCGCCTAATCTTATTCATTTTTTAAAAATATTAGTATTTTATAAAGTAGATTCAGAGTACTACAATTTATATGTTTTAAACATCTTTTCATTTTGAGTGGATGACCCTCAAACATCTCATCCAAGTGTAGGTTTAGCTAGTTTTAAGAAAAAAGGTGTCAACTTATACCCCCCTTTTTGTACACCATATTGGTGCACTCACCCCAATATTTTATGTGAAAACTAGGGAATCCTAAATGGATAGAAATGCTCATGGGTCCACATAAAATGTATAATGAATTTGGATTCACCAAGTTACCAAAAGGTTTGATATCCATTAAAACAAATATGTATCCATACAAGGATGACATTAGCTCAGCATGAACGACCTGATCACAAACTCCATGTGTCATTGTTGGGGATATAGGTAGTGTATAGTAAATAAAAAAATCAAGTGTAGATAGATGATATGTAATATTAGAAGAAACAATATTTAATAGCCTAAGCAATATGAAAATGAAAACTCAAGAAGGTTGGTATGCTTAAGGACAACAATTGTGAAGAGGTGAACAGCCCAAAGGATGTCACTAGCTGGATGGAAGACATCAACTTCCTATTTGAAGACTAGAAAAGTGTTAAGTAGGCCTAGTGGCTTTGGCCCCCTCTAGTTTATTTTTTCTTTGGTTTTTATTTCTATTTTGTTGTTTATGTTTATTCTTGTTTTGGTTTAGTTATTGTGATCTCACTTGTAATTTTGAGATACTACCTTAAGTAAGTAATTTTTTGATCCCCACTCCTATTGGGGCTAGAATACTCATTCCTTCTTTAATAGTTAAACTAGAGATTTGGTAGTGTTGGTTGGGTTGATTTATTTTTTTCTCTTTGAACTTATGGTGGTTTTTTATTAATTTTGATATCTAGTGGGACTCTGGTTGTTTGGGCTTGAGTTGCTCTTTTATGTTTCTTGGCTATTATGGCCTAGAGAAATTAAGTTGAGGTTTAATGTTGTTTCTTTGGTTTAAGACCCTTTTCCTACCTCTTTTAATATTAAAAAAAAAACATTATGCATAATTGCATAATAAAGCATCTAATTAACTTTGTTAAAACAATCCATTTGCATCATTGCATAAAGCTATTGTAAGAACAAGATAAATATCTATAGGATGATCACACCATAAATTAGTCTAATAATATCCAAAAGATAATTATAAACAATAATCCATGTACAGATACAAAATAAGCATGCATTATCATAAGGAATAATGTCACAACACTAGTATCATCATGAAGATATGAGAAAACTAAACAATATAGAATCTAACATTCATCATCTATGATACTAGCAATCAAATATGATTATAGGGTCATTAAAGTATCTCAAATACAACTATGCAGGAACACATCAAAGTATCTCTCAAATCAAAATATGTCATGGAACAAAATTCAAACATGGAAGGTACTATATCCTCCCCCACTAGGTATAGGCTTACTCAAGAAATCCTGCAAAATGATAAGGGCACAAATCTATCAACCATCTTGCATCCTCTGAAGTGGTTGATATCTCATCATTCGGGTCATATTGGGGAGTTACTTTCTTTATATCTCAACCTTTGTTGGTCAACCTCCAATGTTGAAGGATGTGGATGGGCTCCAAAGAAAATTGTTTGTCCTCTACATGTAAAGCATCCAAATGAAGAACTTGGATCATGTCAAGAATATACTGTCTCAAAAATGAAACATGAAAAACATCATGGATGCATAATAGAATAGGTGGAAACTCTAGGCAATAAGAAATAGGAACAAATTTTCTCTAGGATCTCAAAAGCCCCAACAAAAATGTGGTGTTAACTTAGATCCTTTCCTCTAATGGGACGGGATCTTCCACAACTAAAGTCTCAAAAATACTTGGTCACCAAAAAAAAAGTGATGATCTAATCTATGGATATATGCACAATTATTCTATCAATTTTGACCAGTAACCAAAAGCTCTTTAATGAAAGCAACCTATTGATCCATAACCTAAAGCATCTAAGGACCCAATTTTCCTCCAAATGATCCCAACTCAAAGGGATATGACATGGCCTACCATACAAGGCCTGAAAAGGTGACATGCCAAGAGAACTATGGTACCCACTATTATAAGAAAACTCCACTAGGTATAGATAGTCCTCCCACCTTTCCTATTTTAATCTATCACATACATTTGAAGCATGCCCTCTAGAACATGGTTTACCTTCTTTATTTGTTCATTAGTCTCTAATGATATGCCAAACTAAAATTGAGTTTCATGCCCAAAGAATGTTGAAGATATGTCCATGGTGTTGAGGTAAACATTGGATCTCTATTTGAAATTATGCTATGAGGGATCCCATGCAAATGAACAATTTCATCCAAGAAAACATGAGCCACTAACGTAGCTATCTAAGACACTGTCATGGGTGAAAATTATGCTACCTTAGACAACTTGTCCACTATCACCATAATAAGATCATGACAACATGGTGACGTAGGAAAACCGATGATAAAATCAATACATATTGTCTCCCACTTCCACTCTAGAATGGAATGTGGATGCAAAATCCCTGTAGGATGTTGATGCTCTTCCTTCACCCTCTAGCACTCAAGACATAGAGAAACAAAATTATAAACATTACATCTCATCCTGCCCAAAACTACAATTATCTAAGATCAACATGCATCTCCTTAACACCAAGATGTGTGAAATACAATGCACAAAGTACCTCTAAGAAAATAAGAAACAAATATCCACTGACACTAGCACATAAGTACCCTCTAAGTGTCCTAATCATCCATTGGACTCCAAAGAATAACCTAAAAATTTCCCCTCAAGGGTATGTCTAGACTCAGTCTCTACTCTATCCTCTAGATATCGAGTGTCACTAAGAAAAGCCTCCAATATATGGCTACATAAATCACTCTCAATGAAAACACTTATACCTCATTTTGTCTCCTACTCAAGGCATCTATAGAAATTTTCTCTTTACTTTTGATGTAGCAAACATCAAAATTATACTAACATAAGAGCTCCATATAATGATTTTTTCATGCATTCAAGTTTGGTTGAGTAAATATATATATTGTAAGCTATGATGATCATTACACAACTCAAAACTATGTCCCAAAAGGAAATGTCTCCAATGAATATAAGAACATGCACAATCACCACTAACTCCAAATCATGAGTGACAATGTTTAGCTCATGGTCCTTGATCTTTCTAGAATCATATCCAATCACTCAACCATATAACATCAACACTACCCCCACACCCTCTAATGACACATCTATGCACACTAGAAACTCACCTATAGGATTAAGTACTACAAGAATAGGTGCACTAGTCAATCACTCCTTAAGAGACTCAAACACTAACTCAGACTACTCATTTCATAAACACTTCTTCCCTTTCTTCTAAAGTGAAGTGATAGGATGAGCCACACACAAGAAATCCCTCATGAATTGAAAATAATAACTTGGAAACCCCATGAAAATACAAACATTGGGAACACTAGTAGGTGTTGGCCAATCCATGATAGCCTGGATTTTAGCAAGACACACTATGATTCCATCAACCATAATGATGTGCTCAAAATACTTCACCTCATATTGGAAGAACTCACACTTTCCCAAGTTTCCATATAACTAATAACCATGTAATAATTGTAATACCAAGCACAAATGGATCTTATTCTCCTCCACAGTCTCAGAATAGATTAGCATGTCATCAAAAAACATAAGGAAAAATATATTGAGAGATGCATCAAAATCATGAACAATGATGATGCATTGGTCAACCCAATGGTATAACCATAAAATCATAATGCCCATAGTTTATTCAACAAGTTGTTTGATGAATATCAACCTCATGGATGTGAAGCTGGTGGTACGTCAACTTAAGATCACTCTTTGAGAGCTCTCTTTCTCCCTTAATCGAATTGAACAAGTCATCTATCCTCAACAAGGGATATTGGTTCTTCACTATCACCTTATTCAACTAGCAGTAGTCAATAGATAAACACAATGATCCACCCTACTTCTTTATGAATATGGCTAGTGCACCGAATGGAGATATAGTATGATAAATATGGCCCTTGGCAAAAAAAAATCCTCAAGCTACAATTTGATCTCACTTATCTCCTAAGTATTCATGCAGTAAGGTGCCCAAGAAATAGGCTCTTTTCCTAGAATGAGAACAAAGTGAAAATCGAAGTTACACTATGGTGGCATACCTAGTATTTCATTAGAGAAAACATATGGATACTCACAAAGGAGTGGGTGATCATCAAGAGACACCTCTCAACTCTCAACCTTAAAAATGTCATGAAAAAGATAAAAGATATATGGCATCCATGTGGCACACTCTATTTCTATTTCTTAGCTAAGATCATTTGAAGTGAGACTGATCTCTAGACCCTAATTAGCCTAATTTATCCACCCATGTCATTGACACATTGTACCAACTTACATCAACAATCAATACATGTCTTATTGGAAGATAACCAATCCATACCCAATATTATATTATAAGATCATAAGGGTAGGATATGAAGATCAACTATGGTGGGGAAGGTTCCCAAGTCCAACATGCAACCATTAACTAAGGAATCCATAGTCACTTTGGATCTCATAGATAACAAGGGGTGGTGAAATACAAGAATCTAAAGTACTAAAATCAAATAACATAGTGGTAGATAAACCATGTAATGTACATGTAGTCTCAACTACAGTACCTTGATTCTCACCCTAATTATTGTTAATTGTCCCAAAAACTCTATGAGATTTAGTTGCATCCCCTACATTATGCTTTGACATGGCCACACATCTACTTGTTCCTCATGGCATCTTTTACATACATCCTACTAACTTATGACCAAGTTAGGCATAAGAGAAGCATACCCTAATGCCATAACCATGACTACATCCTCCCTAAGGAGAACAAAACTATTGGGTGCTCCATTTTCTAGAATCATGTTAGCCACCCTAGATTAGACATATATACAATGACTATTTATCTATGTGAAATTCATTTTCCTTCCTACCTGAGGTACCTAACTTTTTTGACTCTATAAAGAGTATTTCATATTAGGCCATTGGTGTCCACCTCTTAGAGGTTTTGATAGGGTATGAGTTTATCCTAAGGACTATATTTCTGAAGGAGGTGAAACAAACCCTATAGGTCATGCACTATGACCCTATGTACCCTCTCTACTATTGTAACCTCTAGCTATAACATTGTAAAAAATCCTTGCCTTCTTGGTGGCCAATACAAGTGTCCTAGGCTTATGCATATAGACTTCTCTAATGATAGAGTCCTTAAGACCCTGAATAAAGTGATGTGTAAGCAGTACCTCAGAATAGTTATAACTCAATTATTGCCTCATCTCAAATAACTTCATCTCATACTACTCTGCTAATTACATGTTCCCCTTCTTGATCTCATGGAATTAATTTTCCTAGTCCCTTCTATAGTAAGAAGATAGAAACCTATCTTTGAACCTCTTCTCAAATATCTCCCATGTGAGATATGCCAAATTGATTTGGAACTTTTGATCCTCTATGTTCCACCAAGTGGATGCATGATCTTGTAGGTGTATCACTATACAATAGGCTCTCAAGTTACTTTCATAAGGACTCATAGAGAAGTAACACCAAACCTCAAAAAACTAAGTCTTGGCCTTACTTCCACCTCCCTTTCCATAAAAGAGTGGTGAGTAAGACCATGGAAGGTTTCTCATCATGTCCAACTAGATGGTGTCCTCATCACACTGGTCTTTACCTCTCTAATGGTATCCTCTACCATTGGGTGGTGTATGAGGACTCTCATGTCCATGCACATGGTCCTCTCTCTCTTCCTCATGCTTTGACATGTGGAAGTCTCCACTCCATGATCCCTCTAACTGTGAAACACCATGTTGAGATCCCTCAACTAGAGGTCCCAACTGAGTTATAAGATCCTAAAGAAAAGGTGTGAAGGCCTCAAATCTTTCCATGTCTTTCTCCTTCTTCCTAATGCTATTCCTCATGTTGTTCTTCCTCATGGTCATTCCACTAGGCATTTTTCCAACCACAACCTCTACTATACCCACATGTAGGATTTTAAGGAAAAATGAGACACAAGTAAGAATCTCACAAAAACATACATGATATAGAAAAATTATAAATAGTTTAATATAATTATGAATACATAAAAAGTTCAATATCCAACTATCATAGTGGGAGGATAACATAGTGATCTCAATATTGAAACATGGGCTTTGATACTAGATGTAGGGCCTTACCCATAGATCATTAGAAAGAAGGATAAACAAAGGCTAATGGACCAACCGCCAAAGATCTCCAAGTGTTACTACTTATCAAAACATTCAATACCAACTCACTACTACATTTGGACCCAAATTGTGATGACCACTTGTTACCCAAGAAACAGAACCACAAATTGGCTCCTATCAGACAGGTGTTGGACTTTTGTTGTCACAAATTATGATAGCAAGGGCATCCGTCACAAGTGCGACATATAAAATTGTCATAACTTGGAAGAAGGAAGGGAGAAGAGGTCATGCTGATGCCATCACAATTGTAACATGCATGCAAAAACTATGTTGTGGAAACAACATTGAACCGCCGAAACTGGTCATCGTAATTGTGACAATTGTGTCATCCAAGTGACAACTAGCCATTGGAACATGTTGTCATAATTGCAACGGATAGCTAAATAATTTTTTTAAACCATAAATTCATGTTTTACCCCTCAATTTGAGTACTAGATGTGACCAAGAAGTTGAATTCATGTTAAACAACAAGAAGTTATAGAAGTGGCCAATTATATCAAGGCACTGATGAATGGAATTGATGATATTGCTACATGTTCAAGCCCTCTATTGTCCTCTTTCTATTAGAGAGCCACATGTGCCCATCAAACATCTTATGCCCCTATATTTTCTTTTCCTTTTCCTTGGTAACTAACCACCACATCCAAAACATTTCTTGACATAAATTGATTCAGATTATTAAAAGGAACACCATTATGTCAAAGAATTACCACCTTCCAAGCTGGTATACAAGAATCATAAACCCAAAACACTTCTTTCACTAGTGTGGGTGTAAAGAGAGTTATTGTATATGAAGAAACCATGTCATCCACAACAATTTCCCTTTGAGTAAGATTTTATCCCCATTTGGATTTAGAGAAAGACAAATCAAAACCATATATTGAAATGTTTATTAGAAGGGAGTGTGCCACATTGTGTCTATTTTGAAGGGGGTTGTGAAGCATGACAAAAATAATAGGGGAGAGAAATGAAATTTGGGATTTTATCTTGGGCAGCTACCATAGGTTAATCCTAATATGCATTTCAACCATTATAACCTACAATTTCAGTTATGGGTATTACGCTTGAAGTGGGTGTTATATTTTAAAACCTTTTTTTTCTAGATTCATACAGTTAGTTTTCATGCAATCATAGGTTAATGTTGAGCTTCACTTGGTTTCGAGAATAGTTTAATATTCTCTACTAATCAAGGCCAACCACATTAAGGTGGAAGCTCATTTGGCCCCAACTACCCCCCCCCCTCAACATCTAGATTCCTCGTTAACATCTAATATATTTAAGAAAGGGTCAATCTTTAAAGTACAAAAAAGGTTCCAGACCTACAAAAGTGACATCATTTTCCCATCTTCTAGTGCATATAATTTTTCCATCACATCCAAAATAAGATTCTATCACTCTTAATTGAGAATGCATGTACAGTTGTATTCTATATGCATGGACAATAGGTGGAGCTGAAAAAATGTAGCACAATTACATTTATTTAATAGGTCTATTAAGTTTTTAAAATTATAGATGATCATGAACATTAGAACTCTAGTTGCAAGAGTCAAAGTTACAATGTTCGTGATGTTCTATAACTTAAAATACCTAATTAAAGACCTTCCACAAAAATAAAAACCTATTGCATTTTTCAACTCCACTTGATGTCATATGCATGTGAATTGAGATTTCATATTAAACTATGGCCCCCTTCTGCATTTCTTGAAACCAAGAGATTCACACAGTTAGTTGTTATGCAATCATAGGTTAATGTTGAACTTCACTTGGTTTCAAAAATAGTTTAATATTCTCTACTAATTAGGGACAACCACATGAAGGTGGAATCTCATTTTCCCCACCACCCACTCCCTAACATCTAAATTCCTTATTAACATCAAAAAACTTTAAGAAATGATCAATCTTTAAAGTACCTAGAAGTTGGGCTACCCTCAAGGGAAGTACATCTTCATTTCTCAGGAGAAATTCATCAGAATTCTTTAGTTTTCATGTACATCTAACATGGGTACATCCAAGAATGTCCTCATCACCTCCTACATAAAAATGAATCCAATATTACAAAATACCCCCTAAAAATAATAATTCAAGTGAATTAAACACATTAAAAATGAGAGAGAAAAAGAGGAATCTACTTACCAATAGGCATTTCCATTGCATCTATGGCAATGCTACATGTTAAATGAGTTTTATTATTTCTTTGTTGTTCCAAGATTTCTCTGTTTATATGCATACATACATACATTCATAGACACATACATATATTTTTGTATATAAGTATATGTACACATATATACATATACATACACACATACATACATACATATGTATGTATATAGATATCACAAGGACATGACAATGAAATGTAGTGATCACAAGGGCATGACAACAAAATCCTAGATCTCCAGCGATCTCCACCAATGTTCAGAGCTCTCCACCCTCTTTCGCATGCAACTCTCCACAATAAATCAAAACAAATTTGGGGAATGATTAATGTTGTGTTTTCTTCTTTTTTTGTTTATAATCTATAATCCACAGTCCACAAGATCCTTCTATATATACATACATACACATATACATACAAAAATGAAAACAACCTATGCTATGTTTTTTGTAGACATGGGAGAATTTACTACCAACTTTAGTACTTAATAACATTCTAGATCATATAGTGATGCCCAAATAATAGATGCAGTATAGATATATACTTGGGATCCTCATAGGGGTAGACTGTGCCAATACATGCATGGTTACATCCTTGGCTTCCATTGTTGGGCCAGCATATGTGATGCAAGAGTATCAAGACATGCAAGGATCCCTAATGAAGACAAAATAAGATGGATTAGAGGAAAGGAGGAGTTTAAACCAATCAATTGGCATGTGTTGAATCCAATCATGTCCTTAGAAGGCTTTAAAGATGATAAAAATGTAATGAATCCTAAAGGGCCTATTAAGGACATTAGGATCTTTGATAATGAAATATGGACATAATGGCATATTGGAGTTAATTGGGTCCTTACGAGTCTTAGAAAGGTTTAGGATTGGATAAATTGGCCTTACATCATATATCACATTTAAAATTAAAAAGATAGATTTATTTTCATAGTAATGCAAAACTTGGAGTACAAGATTCAAGAGATATTCTTCAATAGTTATCCAACAAGGATATAAATAGAACCATCCATAAACCACAAGAAATATCTCAAAAATATTTTACCACCCAACCACATGAAACCATCATGGTCCACTATCCCAAGCAAATGAATCTGAACTAGAAGAGAACATACAACAAATGTAAGTAGTAATGTGACTGTAGTCTTCAGTTTATTTGTGTTCTTTTCCCCTCATGTGGTGTCACTCTCAATAGGTAATTTTTTATGTATGTCACTTGTTTTTACATTATGAAGAAAAAGAACTATCAACTATACCAAAATAAGATTACATGTTAGATCCTATACAAGATCAAATATAACAAATTGAGAAGGAGAAAATATACAAGCCCTGCCAATCTTGAGTTGCCCTATGAAGAGTTTGTGTTTTTAAAGGAAAAACTAGATTCATCGTGTTTTTTCAAAGGCACATGAACTATTAGTGTTGAACTTACAAGTTTGGTGACAACACTTGGACTTTTATTCTAATACCATGTGTTTTTTTTACAATGTTCATGAGGAGATTTAGAGGTGGATGTGCATTTTATTCCAATGCACTTGAAATCAAGCTATGAATCATGGCATAATAAAGGTTTTTAACTAATTTTTCATTTTGAAGAGGCTTAGAAACTTCAAATAGATTTAGTTAATAGGAACAAAGACTTTGTCAACATCTATTACACCCTAACTACTAGCAATGTAAATGCATTGAAGGTGTATTGTTAGATGGCAAAGCTCTTACAAACATGTAGAATCATAGCCAAGGGAGTTTGATTATCTAGAAAAATGGTTGAAAGGAACACCACTTCAAAATTTGAACTGTTTCAGTAGTTTTCTTAAAGTAATAAAAAATTGTACATGCATATATCCTTGATGAGTTATGTTTGTACCTAATAAACCTAAAATGGCTTTGTTGCAAATAGTTAATACCATGTGGAGGATAAAGTCTAAAAACATTGGCAAAAGCCTCCTAGTGGTCATCATAATCTCTAAGAAACAAATAGGAATGTAAAAATATACTTGGAATTGTTGAAGTTGATGAATGATCAACCCCACAACTCCCAAGAATCGCCTACATGCAAACACCTGTCACAGAAAGAGAGAAGCAAAAGCTATGGAGGTAGAAATTCTCAAATCCATAGATAAGACATTCTTGATGAGAAAAAAGAGAAATTACTATTATCAAAAGTGAATCAATAGACTACAAAGGGATCAATCCTTATAAAGGGAGATCAAAACCCTAACAAGATAAAACCTAGGTTGCATGATAATAATTAATAAAATAATTTATTATATGCCTAAATTTTAGCTTAAGTAAACTAGAAATAATAGGTTCAACTTAATAATTAAAAAAAATAAGGCAATATCTTATTACTCTAACACCCCCCTTAAGATAAACTTAGGAAGTAGCTAAGAACCCAGAAACTACTGCCGAAAGAAAATTTTGGTCCTGGAAAAAAGGCTTAATGAGGTACCCTAGAACAACCAAATCTCTAAAAAGAGGAGAAATAGAGAAATCCACATGGGAAAAATCCTACTCCAAAAAGAGATGGAAATAAAATGTTCTAGAAGATATGAACAAAAGGATGATGATGAAGAACACCACTGAAGCATGATGCTACAAACATTTATAAACTGTTGATCTAAAGAACCTCCACTATATAGAACATGACTAGGTAGAGAAGGCTAAGTCTAAAGAGTTGATCAATCGAAGATGGAAGGTATCTTCATGGCCTACAAAAATAGGAATGAAAGAACATCTATATGGTAAATGATCCATCTCATTGAAATGTGTAGGTATCCAACTACTGCAATCGCCTAGTACATAGTATCAAATACTAAATACATAGCTCACTCCATTAAACCAAGAAAGTGATAGAACTAGCATAGAACCCCTATAATGCTAAGAGGTAAGACATGAATACTGAAACTAAATGCAATATCTCATCTAGAAAGAAGAACCAAGAACATCGAGAGTGAAAAAGAAGCACAAATAGCTATACTGGCATGTGTCATTCACACATAATGAGGCTAATGTCATGGAAGGAACACTCACTTGACAAAGGAAGATGGTTCAAATATGGCCAACATGAAACCCCCCAAGGCACTTTATAATGTAGTGTGACTACAACAAAACAAAACAATGTGCAAGATCCTGAAATGCAATAGAGTGGCACTTTATCTCAGTGCATTTGCAAAAATACTACAAAAGGACATTAGCAAAGATCAAAAGAGACATAAGGTTGATACAATAGATAGTATAACCCATAAAAAATTATCTGAAACAAAAATTGGACCCCTAGACCTGAAACAACCAAAATATCCATCAAAATGCAGAAAAATAAAAAATTGAATGGGATGTGCCTAGAGCAGAATCTGGAAAATATTATGTCTCAAGATATGTCTCTCAGAGTGAAAAATAGAACTTATAAATTTGACAGCCAAAATAGGCCACAAAATAGCATCAAAAATCTAAATAAACTACACCATCATGATAGGCTCAGAATTAGTTTTTTGACACTTCTTTCGGATCGAAAAATGAAGTCTAGATGAACAAGTTATGGCCAAAAAACTACATGTAGGGAAAAAAACATTGGGAAAGAAAGAAAAAAAATACGACCCCAGAATACATGCCAAAATGTCTCAAAAAGCATGTCCAATAGTACCAAAAATTATATTGAGAAGCGTGCTAATTTTGTATCAAAACTATCTCAATTTGCGTGCCCAAAAATCTTGATGTGCATGCTCAAAAAATCTCAATTTTTATGCCAAAAATACAAAATTGTCACATTGGGAAATGTAAAAAATCTTGATTTTAAAAAAATCTCGATTTATATACCAAATTTTAGAAAAGTGTTGCCTCAAGATGTTTGCCAAAAAACTTGACTTTTGAACAAAAAATCTTGATTTGTGTGAAAATTTTTGAAAATCATCACCTCAAGAAATGTGCCAAAAATCTTAATTTGCATGTCAAAAATCTGAAAGTCATTGCATTGGGAAACATGCCAAAAAATTAGAAAATCATTACCTCAGGAAACATGCCCAATTAGGGAGCAAAATTGTTAGCCTCAAATTCCAACTATGTCCAAATTGGACAAATTTTATATGAAAATAGGTGTTCTGGGGCACTCTGAGCTCAACGGTGATGTTCATTTGGGCTCAAAGTGACCCAAAAGTTAGTAACCACTAGATTCAATACAAAATAATTCTAAAAAATGAAACCCTCTAAAAAAATAGCACTGATCTGAAAGCCAAGCCAAACTTCTCATAAACAGAACAAGGGCATGAAAATCTAGAGCTCTAATACCATGTTGAAGTTGATGAAAGATCAACCCCACAATTCCCAAGAATCACGTGCATGAAAACACCTATCATAAAAAGAGAGAAGCAAAAGCTATGGAGGCAAGAACTGTCATATCCATAAATGAGACATTCTTTATGAGCAAAAAGAGAAATTGCTATTATCAAAAGTGAATCAATAAATTACAAATAGATCAATCCTTATAAAAGGAGATCAAAACCATCACAAAATAAAAGTTAGGTTGCATGGTAATAATTAATAAAAGAATTAACTATTATATGCCTAAAGTTTAGCTTAAGTAAACTAGAGATAATAAGTGACTTAATAATTAAATTAAAATGATTTAATAAATAAGGCAATATCTTATTACTCTAATAGGAACTAGTCATGTACACATATATAAGAACTATGAAATCATTTGGTAAATGCCTATGAAGCCTTCATATTTATTGTTTAAGAAAATTCCTCAACGAAATGTTTTGGTTAAAAATGAATTCAAAATGCAGGGAAAAAAATGGCAATTAAATGGATGTCAAAGAATGGAAAATTATGATAAATAAAAGTATATCATTGCTTAATTCAACAAGGGAAAATTATAAAATTGTAATAAAACCAAAATTAGGGCATTTGAAGAACTACATATGCTCCAGATTACTCTTGAGAATCTAATACAATTACCAAGATAGATCTTTTCTAAGCTGAGTCAAGATAGCATCAAACTCTACTTAACCATGTTGTCTTCTAATAAAATCCTTTAATAGTAAGATTAGATAAAATTACTTTATAATCCAAAATGGGATTAATAAGCAGAACAAAAAGTTGAAGGTACTATCCAAGTTTCATTGACAACATAGATACATTCATTTGCAAAATTTAAAACCCTAACTAACTTAACCAAAATTTTAGACAATCAACTATAATAAATAATGAATATGAGTGTAAACTCAAAAGAATCTGAAAATCTAATTTATTGCCATATTAAAAATTCTTTGTTTTGAAATCCAATAGAAAACTTAAAATCACTGCAAAACTTTCATAATGTAATGTTGAATACAAATAAATACTCTTCTTAAAATTCTATTATTTAATTTTATACTATGTCCCTACATCTTCCCTATGAATAGTTATTTCTTTAAAATTCCATTTAGTATTATTAATAAACCCATGTACAAACTATGCAATGAAGTCAACCATGTTAATCTCTACTAACATCATTCATAACCTATTTTCTTTCCATAATCTATTGATTACTCATTTCATTGTCCATTCATCTTCTTATGAGATTCAAGGGTAAGACAAAAACCTCCCCAATCAAATATCATGTAAGTTTAATTCAAGTGGCATAATCAATATCTACTAACCTTGTCCTTATGAGACCCTAGGTTCAAATCCCCTAGAAACTAGGCTAGAATTTTGATTAAGTTTTTTATTTTACTTTTAGTTGTTTATTTTAATGAACTCCTTTTTATTTTTATTTAATATCTTATTTAATTTTCACTTTCAATTAATTTTAGCATAGACATACGTTGACACAAGGAGATGAGAGAACTAGGGCCCAAAGGAACACCTACTAATCAACCAACCTTGTAGAGTTAACATAGTGGAAGCAAAATAAGAACCTTAAAAAAGATCTCTCTGTATATATATATTCATGCATACATAGACACACACATGTGTATTTATGTATGTATATATACACATAGATATACATAAAGAGAAGCTTCTCTATATATACATACATACATACATAGACATACACATATTTGTGTGTATGTATGCATATATACACATACCAATAAATAAGGAGAAGCTTCTCTATTCACTTATTGAGGGAAATATAAAGAGATACATGCTTAGAAAGAAAAAAAAACATTTATATAGGTGTTTCTTCTCCCCTTGAAGAAAATTGTAGAGCAAGGGCACGGCAACAAAATGTAGAGATCACAAGGGTGTGAAAACAAAATGCAACGATCACAAGGGAATGACAATGAAATCCTAGATCTCTACTAATCTCCACCAATGTTTAGAGCTCTCCACCCTCTTTCACATACAGCTCTCCATAATCAATCAAAACAAATGGGGAATGATTGATGTCATGTTTAGTTTTATTTTTTTCATCCACAATCCACAAGATCTTGCTATATATATACATACATAGACACATATATATGTGTGTGTATATGTATATATATACATATACATATATACATGCATGCATACATGCATACATATACATACATACATATATACATACATACATGAAAATAACAATGCACTTTCTAAGATTTTACAATTGTTCAACAAAATTAATGTTTTAAAAGAAAATACACTTGAAGAACTGTTAGCTTAGAAGTAGGAACATGGTGTTGAAATAGTATAAAAAGTGCTTGGCATGAGAGGTTTCCAAGTGAGGGTGTTGACCAATCTTGAAAATTTGAATACTGAAATAAAACCTATCAATCATCGAACACCTATGCAAGAGTTGCAATACAATGTGAAGTTAATTTTAGATATGGGTATGTGCAGGATCATGGTCAACCAAACTATGCCCTTAAGTGGCAATAAAAAATCAAAAAATCAGGGTTATGTCAACTTGATGTGCAATTTTATACTTGTTATTAACTTTATATCAAAGACTTGAGAGAAAATTGTATCTAGTTTCTAAACTACTAGGACTTATCTCAAAAAAATAAAAATTGATTGGTCAAAATTTTGAATTTTAATGCAATATTACAAAAAATTTAGAACAAAAATAAGAAATAGACGTATGTTTGACCACCTTAATCAAAATCAAATAATAATATTTTTTAATAATATTCTAGATATAAGTAGTAGACTCATGCCTGGATGTGACACATATTTTTGGGTATTTTTATTATAAATAAATAATTAATAATTAATTTTTGCCTTTAGTATTTTTGGAATAAAAAAACTCTCATGCCTAACCACCTTAACTAATTCAAAAATCAATAAAATTCAATTTTTTATTTATTTTTCCTTATAGTAGAAGAAACATAGAATGTGATGCATCTTTTGGATTTAAAAAATGTTGTACCATTTGAAAGTTATAGTTGTTTTTCAAGTAGTGTGTTAGTTAGCACTTTATGCATAACTCCATTAGAAAATAAGTAATAATTACTAACTAAAATCATAATTTGAAAAACCTTACATTTATGGAAAGATAAGAACATTCTTAAGAAACCCTTTTCATTTCGTCAAATTTTGGTGGAAAAAAGTCATTAGCTACATGTTTGAAGTAAAAATCACATAAAAATAGGCCGAAAGCACATTTTAAGGATGTTTTTAAAGTTGACCATATGGGTTTGCTATCAAAAAATATAGTATACCTTATAAAGATATTAATTGTTTTCATTTAGTATCAGGGTAGATATTTAGGAGTTTTATAATCAAAATTTAAGGCACAAGAGAGAGAGTCTATGGGAATATACTAGAAGGAGAAGGAGCGGCTTTAGAAAGAGAGTGCAGGGTAGAAACAACAGCTCGACAACATAGAGGATATTATGGGAGCCACTAGATAGAATCTAGGAAAGTGTTGTGGTAGGTACTATGACATTAGAATTTATAGCCCAAATATTGGAAGGACTACAAATTGTGCAATTTTTCATGTATTGTATCTACATTTTCTTATAAAAGTGTTTCAAGTATTGACACAATCTCCTTGCAATGATACCAAGTATCCATTGATTATAGGAATGTTTCAAGGTTAGGAGCCACTTCAACATCCTTTGCATGGTTTAGAGGTAATTTCATTGTGGCAAAGGCTTCTGCAAGGGAATGAGCCTCATGATTATGGTATTTAGACAGAAGAAAAACTTTCTTCTTCAACTCCTTACACTCAACTCTTCACTAAAGTTATTCTTCTAGGAGTGAGAATAGCTACTAAAATTTCCTAGGAGCCAAGGGACCCTAAACCTATGCTACATTTTCTAGGGACATGGGATAAGTTACTATTGGCTTCAATACTTCATTACATTTTGTATCATGTAGTGATGCTGAAATTAGCAATAGTAATAGATACTTGTGATCCTCACAAGGAGAGTGTGCCAATACATGCATGCTTACATCCTTGGCTACCATTATTGGCCCAGCGTATGGAGCCTTTATGTCCTTGGCTACAATTTTTGGGCCAATGTATGAAATTTTATTGTTTTATTATTTGGATTATGGAATATGCATGCAACTAGATCAACTTTTTGTTGTGCTAAGATGTAATAAGCACCTTTAAAAATATCTCTCTATATATAAAGTTATACATGTTTAGAAGTGTTGGTATAAATAAGTATTTACTTATTACACTTTACTTAAGTTTACTTAGGTTAATGCATTGCTTTAATATTATGCATTATTTTATTATTTCTTAGGTGAGACACTTAGGAGTTTGCATACTTTTATGAGTTGTCATATTGACAACACTAGAGTAAGCAACTCTAATTCAGCACATGGTGTCTACAACACTACAGTTTGCATAATTAACTAAGTTGTCACGTAGACAACACAATTATTCACACTCCCAATTTAGCACATGGTGTCTACAACATAATTTTGCATGCTACACCTTTGTAGGCATATCCTCTCATCATCACACTTACTCTTGTGCTTAATGGAGGATAACCCATATCTAGTGAACATGTGCCTGGTTGTATGACTTATCATGTTGCTGACTCCTATGTATTCTAGAAGCATTTTAGAGGCCTTTATATATAGGCACTCTTGGTGTAATTTCACATCAAATATTGAATAAATATTATATCATCATTCTGATCATACTCTCTTTGGTCTACTGTTATGCTTGTGCTTGAGTTCTTTGGTCTTGGGTGAATTTTTTCCTAAGGCAAATTCTTGCATGGTATCAGAGCTGAGGGAGATTCTCTTTGCATAATCATTCGAGATGATTCTTACTTCTACACCTTGACCCAGATCTAGAGTATCCACAAAAATTAGGAGCATCTAGAGTCAAAGCGGACCTCACCATTGCATCCAGAACATCGATTCGATAAAATTTGACTATAAATTTGCCTATCCGGCAATAGTCAAAATCAAGGCAGCATTTTTTTTGCAAACTGGCAACCCGAAGGCCCGATTTGTAGAATTGGTATGATCATTTTAGATCTGCATATTTTATCATTTGAATCTCTACTATTTTTTCAAATCTGCATTATTTTCCAAAAAAAAAATTGGCCATCAGGCTAGTAGGAGAGATTTTTGTAGGTGAAGCTTGCTAGTTCAAATTAGATATTTGAATCACATTTAGAAGGTCAAGAAACTCCCAAATTGGATTTTGTTTCATCCAAATCAAACATCTGAGGTAAAATCTAGAGCCATTTGAGTTTTGGAGGTGCAACGGCGGCGATTTAGGAAAAATAATAACAGAGGTGATTTTCAAATAATGATATCTCCCTCATATGAACTCCTTTTTGTGAGCAATTTTTTTTGTTTTGGGGTAGAATTTTTTAATCTATACATTGGTGTGGGTGGTTTGAGATCTCTATTCCTAAATTTTTTTACAACTCACAAATTCCATTTTTTTCCACTTCAAATGCTTAGTACGGCCTCATCTAGACACATAATCAAATTTTATTTTTTTTGAAAGTGTCTACTTTCCAAACCTATTATCAGATTATAGGCTTCTATGAACAGAAATAGCCAAATAATACATTTGGGGGGGGTTGATTGCATATTTTTGCATTTTGGAGGGTACATTTATTGATCTCATGGAGGAGTTTTGTTTCACATGTCAATTTGGAATTAGACCACCATTGACAAAAAGGAACTATAAAAAATGGAGTGCTTTAGTCATTGATCATCTAAGAAGTGAGCATAAGGAAGTATTTCCTTATTTATGTTCGAACGCACTAATCTCTGACACTGAAAGACTACCACCTGATAGCAGACTCTTGGATATTATTATAATGAATATGATTGATGATCCTTGGAATGTCATTAAAAAGCTCATTCACTTGTATGATATGTGGATGGCTCTTTGGGAAGCATATGGAGATCCACAAGTCACTCCATTTCTAGAGGACATTCTATCTTTAGCAGCTTCAGCTCTGGTTTCTCCAACTCCAGATGAGATCCAACCTCCTGATGCTCCTCTTGCTACTATTGATTTAGTTCCAACCATAGATGCTTCAAATTTAGTGTAGCAGGAAACACTATGTCTTCCTACTTCATCTTCATGGAATGACTTCCTTATAGATATTGCAGGTCTGTTCATGGAGTGTCACATTGAAGATGTGAGAGACATCATCGATACCATTCATCTTCTCTTTGTTGAGGAGGCCACGTCATGAATTTTGGAAACTAATTGTGACACTAGTAATAGTGCTTCAATAGATTTAGATATGTGGAGTCCTATTGACAAATACAGGGAGAGGTCACGGCATCAGAAAATTCCACATGCACATATTGCCACAGTGATAGGTCTAGTATAGCAAGGTACACTTTGTCTTCTAGCTTCAACATCAATGGATGACTTCTTGATAGATATTTCAAGTTTGTTTATGGAGTCACACATACCAAATTTGGGAGACATCATTGATGATATACAACTTCTCTTTGATGGAGAAGATCCTTCTTCAATTGATACAAGGGCTCACTTTGACCCTCCTATACATTCTCTACATGTTCAGTCTTCTCAAGTTGATGTGATTGTGAATTCTTATGTACAACAGTTGTAAGAGGTCTCTTTGTCATTTGAGGAGATAGTAGATTCTTTGGGATAGGTTCTACATTCATCCTTGCTAGATTCGACATTGTTCTTTTCAGTAGCATTGGAAGGGGCGACAATCAGCATCGACACAGGGACAATTGAGTAGGTTTCAAAGACACCATTCATCATTGAGATTTTTTCTACACATAGGGGAAGCATCTCATTTGTAGCTCTGGAATTATTTCTTCCAAAGGGGAGGAACATTATTCAGCAGCATTGGATCAGCTTCTACATTGGAGCAGATATCACTAATTGGCACTCTATGTTTGGGGGGGGGGGGGGGGGGGGGGGAGGGGGGGGAACTACCTTGTCTCCTTCTTCTTCTCTTTTATGGGGGGGACATTTTCCTCTTATGGGGTTTTGTCCTTCTCCTAATTCTCTATTGTAGATATTTGATGTATGTCATAATGTGGGGGTCTTGATTACTCCATCCATCCATGCATCTAGTTTTTCATCTCTCTTTTTGGGGGAGGGTTTTCCCCATGAGGTTTTCTCTCTTTCTCTATTTTATGAGAGATTGAATTTCATTATGTACATGGGTACCTAACATGGCCTAGTAGCCAGGACCCATCATGCATTTCATCCTAGCTTTCATAAGCTTAAGTGCATTCCCCTAAGTTGCACTTAAGGGGGGTGTTGGTGTAAATAAGTATTTACTTAGTACATTTTACATAATTTTACTTAGGTTAATGCATTATTTTATTATTATGAATTATTTTATTATTTCTTAGGTGAGACACTTAAGAGTTTGCATGCTCTTATGAGTTGTCATGTTGACAAAATTGGAGTAAGCAACTCTAATTCAGCACATGGTGTCTACAACACTAGAGTTTGCATAATTAACTAAGTTGTCATGTAGACAACATAGTTATTCGCACTCCTAATTTAGCACATAGTGTCTACAATATAATTTTGTGTGCTATGCCTTTGTAGGCTTATCCTCTCATCATTGCACTTACTTCTGTGCTTAATGGAGGATAACCCATATCTGATGGACATGTGCCTGGTTGTATGACTTATCATGTTGCTGACTCCTATGCATTCTAGAAGCATTCTAGAGGCCTTTACATACAAGCACTCCTAGTGTACTTTCACATCAAATATTGAATGAATATTATATTGTCATTCTAATCATACTCTCTTTGGTCTACTGTTGCGCTTGTGCTTGAGTTCCTTGGTCTTGGGTGAATCTTTCCCTAAGGAAAATTCTTACAAGAAGGAATTATAAAGAGGTACATTTTTAGAAGGAAAATAAAAGAACATTTACATAGCCCCTTGAAGAAAATTGCAAAGCAAAGGCATCTAGACCACAAGAGCATGACATAGCAATGAAATCACAAAGCAAAGGTATAGCAACAAAATGTAGAGATCACAAGGGCACAAAAATGAAATGCACTGATCACAAGGGCACAAAAATGTTCAGAGCTCTCCACCCTCTTTTGCATGCAGCTCTCACAATCAAAAAAAATGGGGAATAATTTATGTTGTGTTTTCCTTTTTTTTGTTTATACTCATGTGGGTGTCGCAATTATGATGCTAACATTGGTATTACATGGCGTTGGGGACAATTGCAGAAAAAATGAAAATTACCACAAATTACATCGTCGTCACACATTGTCGTCAGAATTTGACCCCAAATATTGTAGTGACTATATGAATTAAGCATAAAATATTCATTCCAAGTTATTATTACCTATTTTTCACATATGGGCTCAAATCAAGTAGAGTCGTGTTTGCTAAGAGACGCTCATTCCAAAAATTTGATCATGTATTGTATGCTAGCATATGGAGCCTTAATATCCTTGGCTACCATTGTTGGGCCAATGTATGAAATTTTATTATTTAATTATTTGGATTCTAGAATATGTATGTAGCTAGATCAATTTTCTGTTGTGCTAAGATGTTATAAGAAACTTAAAAAATATCTCTCTATATATATAAAGTTATACATGTTTAGAAGGAATTATAAAGAGATGCATTTTTAGAAGGAAAAGAAAAGAACATTAGCATAGCCCCTTGAAGAAAATCATAGAGCAAGGGCATAGCAATGAAATGTCAAGATCACAAGGGCATGACAATGAAATGCACTAATCATAAAGGCACGGCAACATTTAGAGCTCTCCACCATCTTTTGTGCATAGCTCTCACAATCAAAACAAATGGGGAATGGTTTATGTCGTGTTTTCTTTCTTTTTGTATATACTCATGTGGGTGTCACAATTACAACACTGGTGTAGGTATTGCGATGGCATCAGGGACAGTTGCAAAAAAAATTACATCATCATCACAAATTGACCCCAAATGTTGTATTGACTATATGATTAAGCATAAAATATTCATTCCAAGTTATTGTTACCTTTTTTCACATATGGGCTCAAATCAAGTAGAATCATGTTTGCAAAGAGACACTCATTCCAAAAAAAATCTCATGTGTTGTATGCCATAATTAGGAAACATTTTATTTTGATCCAATCATGCATATAGATAGATTACATTTTATGAAGAAAAAAAGGATAAATTTAGTACTTGAATTTATAACATGAATAAATGTGTGCATGAAAAATAATAAGGCATAAGAGTCATAGTGGCCATCCATTTCCTGAATGCCTAGTTGTGATGTTGGTTTCTTTGACCACTTGCTCTCATGATGCTCTACTACTCATGTTTTCTTCTCTCCAAGTGCCGAATCTTGTAATGACAACAAAGAGGAGTTTGATTGAAAGAATCTAACAAATAACCACCCTATCTCACCCTTACACCCCACACATGCATCCACATTATCAAAATCCAAACCCTATTTTATTTCCTAACTAGTTTGTGTCATGTGCAACAAAGATGTAAATATGGTTCCCACAAGGGTTTTATCCCAACATGTCACTAAAAAAACAAGAATCTTACATGAATAAACATGAGAAATATCTTTAAGGACAACAAGTAGTATTTTGGTTGAAAAATGACATTTTTTATAAGTGGGGGTGTAATGCATATTTCAGCAGGAGGGTCTATTTGATAGTATAAGGAAAGTAAATGTTGATTAGAAAGGAACTGTCTAAAAGAGATTCAGAGCAAGACACAAATGCAATAAAAAATTAATCTAATAATCTTGTAGAACACAAGTCATGTTGCAACAAGTTTCACTCATCTAGAATATAAGTATGCTTCTATAGAAAGTAAAATGCAATAGCAAGAGAAAACATGTGTGCCAAAACAAAATATTAAAAAAAATGGATTTGTATAGATGCATAAATTAAGTGAATATACATTCCATCTCCATCTATGGAAATCATAATCTTGGCATCAATGATGCTATTAAGGGAATCCAACCTATATGGGAAAGGCAGCTGAAAATGCAATGCCAATCTTTAAAAAATTATCATCACCTAATGATCAATCAACCCAGTGATTATGCATCAACATTCATAGGAAAATGAATACTTCAGCTGCTATATAAAATCATGAAAAAATGGAAACAACATTTGACATGCTGTACAAGAATTATGAAGTTATATGTTGTTGTAGGAACATAGATTTTACAGTCCTATTTGTGAAAGAATGGATAAAGCAATGAATATAAAACGTGGAGGTCTGAAACTATATGTTGCTCCAGAAAATAAAATGCAGCAGAAGAAGAAGCATATTATTTTCCAACATGGAGCATTGCAAATTATATTTTGTGTAAGTCTATGAATGAAGTGAATATATATTGTCGCTATATCATTTTAAAAAGAAAAATCAAATTCAACACTTCTTGATTAAGAGAGCTAGCAATGGAATGTTTTGTCAATAAAGAGTTTTAGATTTATAAAGAGGATTTGTTCATGACATGTACAAATGAAACAATGATATTCATAGGTCGATTCCAACTCAAATGCATATATTTAGTGGGATGAATAGATTTGAGCAACACTATTATAACATGTAATTGCAAAATAATGTAATGATGTTGAAAGGCAAAAACAAAAAATCAAAAGACTGTGCATAAATGGAGATATGCAGTGGTCTCATTTAATCTGCGAGAAATGATATTAAGGCCTCGATCCTTAGTAATCATATCAAATTCAAGAAATGATTTAAGGCTTCGATCCTTAGTAATCATATCAAATGAGAAGTTTTTTAAAAATCAATAAAGAAAAATACGCTAGTATATATGCTCAATGACATATTTCAAGATTAGGAATCATGAGGTGGAATTTTCATTACAATTGGAGATATTTCTCCTCTTTCTTGGCTCATTAAAAATGTTATTTCTTGAGATGAGGAAGCTTATTTTTTATTTCTTCAATTAGACTAAACATTTCTAAGAGTTATGGCGGGATTGTTTTATCACCCACCGACACAAATTTAAGCAGCAATGACAAGTACATGGTTAAGGTGAATAACCTCTTATTGTAATCAGTGATAAGTACCAACTATGTTCCAGTATTGAAGTTCGTGAGCAAGACAAAAGTTAACCAAAATGCAAAGTGAGGTTCTAAAAATGAATTTCAACCTTTGCATGAGTAGTAAGTAAGTAAGTAAGTGGGTTTTATAGTCCACGACACTATGCCATAGTTTTTGGGTTTACATATGGTGACAGTGATATGGGACTACCTCACATATGGTGACAGTGATATGGGACTACCTCGTACTCTTTTTCGAGAGGCGCTTGGCACTACAAACGAGGCGTACATACCCTACCCTCCAGTGGGATTTGAACTTGTGACCTCTCTTTCAAGAGTACAAGTTCTCCACCACTAGGCCAACTCGGGTGTACAGGCCAACTCAAGTGGAAAGGTACTCCATTTGGATTATCTTCTATTCTATACTAAATGTTCAACTACACAAACAAGAACTACAACAATATACATATTTTTTCTTTTTGTAGTAGGAAAATAAAAGTAGGTTTTTGTACAACAAATATGTATGAAGAAAATGATCATGAAGGTCCAATTAAAAGATGTTGTGTTGATGCAAGTGAATAAAAATAATAGAAAAAAATTTACAATGTAAATCTTAAGGGAACCATTAAGAATGTAAAAATGATCATGGTTGTGGTTTTTTCAAAGACAGCAAATACGAAAACTTAATATTTGTTCATAATACCATTATGTCAAAACCCTCAAAATATGAATAGAAAATACTCCATAACTCAAAGAAATGAAAATGGTTTGCCATGGTTGAGCTTGTTTAGAATGTAATGAAATAGCAAAGGCCTAAAACTATGAAAGGTTGAACGGATTCAATGGTGGTCATCAAGGGTTTCTACAAACTTCATTTTTTTTATTCTCCAAAGTTGCAAAGTGTATAAATGAAAATGAATGTTGTTTACAATTGTCAGATATTTTATAAGTAGGAGATGATTTCCACAGCTAGTCAAATTGTGATGTGAATATCAGGATTTAACTGTGTGATTTTGAGTCAAACTCGATGACCCATGATATTCACATCACAGATATTTTATGCCCGTATTTATGATTTTAAAATTTATTTCAAGTCTGCAAAAGATGTTTCTACATAAAATTATTATTGCCCATATATTATTTTATTTAATAACATAGTAACATTTATTTTCTTTATTAATATATTCATTTTATTATATAAAATCATATATTATCATTTGTCTCCACACATTTCGATTGTAGTTTAGTAATTATTAACTAGTAATTTTATTTATTAACTAATAATTATTGAAATATTTCAAAGGATCAAGTAATGACATTAATTGGAGTGGAAAATGGTGTATTTATGAGCTTGGAGACTTCTTCTCAAGCAGTTGAACTAGTTTGAAAATAAATGGAGAGGATATAGGAAAATTAAGAAGACTTGGTATCAAATTTGACATTTCATGTAATCTAGAAGGCATTTATAATCAGTTGGGGCATTTTTATGGATAGTTTTGATGAGCCAAAGTGTTGTTAATAACTTGAATCCAATATTTTCATGTATTTGACTTCATTTTGAGAGAGTGGAATGGCCTCTTCTTTAGACTATTTTCCTACATTTGACCATAGTTGGTTGAAGAGATGCATTTAATGATTTTTCACTCACTTTGTAACGAGTTAATGCTTTTGGCATAGAAGACAGTTAGTTATTTTTGTATAATCCTAGGTCTTGTTTGTTTTATGTTTTGTAACTCACTTGTTACAAATGCATTTGTATACATTGGAAGTCATCATTTTGCATTATGGACCTTCTCATACAATTGCAACGATATTGTATGTAGTACATGAATAATAGAAATTGTTAGTGAAACTTATTTTTCCTTTCATTTATGTCTCATAAGAATACCTTCTCTATGGTTTTAAGAGTGTTATTGTAGGTTGCAAATAATGGAAAAGGAATTAATCTTTATTTTTTGTAGTGAAAAGTTAATTTCGTAATCTCTTATTTCATGAATTTTTAGGCCTTTTGTGAAACATTTTTGTACGGACATTAAGTTGTGATTAGTGTGGTTTCTAAAGGCATGTGAGTGTTATCCAAGAAAATACTAATTTTGAAAACTTTAAGTTTTGGTGTATTATCTCCTACAGTAATAGGTTGCATTTCAAGTTATGTTCAAGTTTACTTATTACCTGTGATACCAAAATCATCCCCTACTACCCGAGTTTGGGTCTAGGTCCTTGCAGGTCTAGATTCATGTTTGGGTTCATTCTAACTCTAGGGAAGGTCCTCATTTCAAATTGTGGGTTTGATTAGGTATGTGCTAGAGCTAACCCAAGTGTACCCATAGTGAACTTGGGAGGACTTGGGGTAGTATGGTCCAAATTCATAAATAAAATTACTTTAAAGAATGTTTTTTAATACTTTTTTTATGTAACCCTAAAAGGAACCTAATAAAAAACCATTTCACTCATCTAAACTCTCATGTTGAGAAAAAGGAGGATGATATAACAACACTTGGAACTAGTGGAACTAGTTTGGGTTCCAATGATGAGGATCTAGATGGGTAAAAGCTCAAACCCATGTCACCCTTTTGTAAAGAAAAAGGCTAACAAAAGTATAACTATTCAGCTCCAATGACATAAAATTGGTATTATTATTTTGAATTTTAAAATGAAGTAAACTAATGAAATGTGTAGAAATAGATGAATTTTAGGTTTATAATTTTAATAATTATTTGGAATAAGAATTGATATGTTTTTTGTAATTTTTATAGATAATTTTTTAGGTGCTAAAAAATGCTTTAAATTTTCAACTAAAATTCTAATAAATGGTGAACTTCTACAAAAAAGTGAAAAAAGTAGGAACATTGAATTATCAAAGCAGCAAAAGGAAAAACCCTAAGTTTGCGCATATGATTAACATCAATGCTCAAGCTCATTCAAATGAATGGTTTAGAACAAGGCTCACTTTAGTAGTCCAAGACTCTCAAAATCCCAAATATGCAATCAAGATGGCAAACAACTTCTCCATCTTGGAGAAATTTGAGGGAAAACACCAACAAATCCAGCATAACCAATAGAAGGCATGCTTGCAACAAATCCCTTCAAATAGATAAAGACCTGCAACTGCAATTCCTTTTAATTTCACAAGTCTATCAAGTAGTCCTCATGCCTTCTTCACCATTTATAGCTTGGACAATTAGTTTAGAGGATTTAATTTAACTAAGTATGCCCTCCCTCATTTTCGCAATTTTTCCCCAAAATTGATAAATTCAGCTTCTCGTTCACCTTATGCTCAACCTCAATCGAATAGGCTTAGTTTTTTACCTACATCTAATATTTATACTCTGAGTGCATATATACGCCCACATTGTCATCCTGTAATAGTGTTTGCCCATTCTCCATCAAACCCTAAAAACTTCATAGTCCACAGTCCCCACCAAAATTTGAAGATAGCCCCATTATGATATCCAATATAGAAGTTGAAAAAAATTGGCTTGAATGTCAAAAGGTAGGAATTTTTGTGGTTTGGAATGGTCCTAAGAAAGATCTTTCCCTTTTCTCTGACTGCATAGAAGAAAACTATGATGAATAGGTAAGTATATCTCACTTTTCTGATAGAATCCTCTATCTGTATAATTTGGATGACTCTGTTAAAAAATAATTTATTCTAGCTTCTGAGTGTTTTTTTAAAGGGCATGTTGTTAAATTCATAGAATGGTCTCCTAATTTTAGTATAGAAAGGTTAGATTTTATGATACCAACATGGTTTAGTATTCAATCTCTACCTCTGGAGTTGCTCCAATTAGAGATACTTAAGTCTCTAGGATCTGCATTGGGAGAGCTTATTGGCATTGATTCTACCTTTCAATGTTGCAATAATGTGAAATTGTTCATCAGGAGCAAGTGAAACCAGTCAATACAAATAAATAGGAAAGTAATAACTAATAAAGCTACATATGATTTAAAATTGCAAATCTTTGAAGGTAAAATATCAAAAATTATAAGATTAGATGACAATAACAAAATTAGATTCAAGACTCTTTCTCTAACATTAGATTTCAATAGTAAATTCCCATGGATAAGAATCTTGAAGAAGAGAAGGAGTCAAAGAAATGTAGATCAAGACATGTCTACATCTTCACATAAGCAGTTTGAGTTTCAGACAGAAACATTTTGCACAAAGGGGACAGGCAGTGAAAGGACAGATGAAGTGTCAGCAAAGAGAGTTAAGCTTAAATCAGTCATAGTGGCCGATCATAGGAATAGCCCAGAATTGTCAAGAAAGGACAAGCTTATTGGGAAACAAAGATCTAAAGGAAAGAAAAGAACCTCAAAAAGAAGCTTGGGACAAAGTAAAATAATGGAAGATGGTAAAGCCAAGAGAAACAAAGGAAATAGAGATCTATCACAATCGCAGGAGCATCAGTCATGTAAAGAAAAGGAAGTGGAGAATTTAAAGACTGAGATAGACAAGCTTAAGGAAATAGACTCTTTTCATAATAAAGGTTCTACAAAGCATAATTTGAACCTTGTAGGAGAAGATGTCAAAGATAGAATGAATTCAATATTATAGAAAATAGAGGCAATATGGGAAAATAAAGAGGGCAATATCGAAGACATAGAGAATTCTTTATTATTTGATCCAGAAACAAAAAGTAAAGATGAATATAAAACTCAAAAGGATAAGAGTAAAACAAAATAGAGCTAGATGAAGGTGCAGATGTAGATGATAGATGATAAAGAAGCAACTCTGGTCTCTCACAGCTTATACAAGTTTTGGACAACTCTATCAACCTCAATAAGATCTCCTTTCACTCTGATCAGTGAGCAAAATGATAAGGAAATTGGTAAAGGGAAAGCAGATAAGTCTCTCTTAGAGGAAGTGCAAGTTTTCTTAAATAAGGATGTCAATCTAGACCCAACAGTGGAGAATTTGAGCATATCAAAATTAGAAGAAGACAATCTTAATCTTTTAACTAATGAATTAATTCAGGTATTTAGCTTCGAGAAAATTTACAAAAGTACTAAAGCTCATAAGGAAGAATTAATCTAGAAGATTCTTAAATTAGGAGGTAATAATTATACCTATGAAGATCTTAGAAGAGATCTATTAATCATTAAAAATGAAGATAATAATATAAGGCAAGTTCATACAAAGGAGCACGAAACAACTATAGAGCAAAATGAGAAAGGAAAAAGCATTAACAATAAAGCAAGTTTAGATATAGAGGGGGAAAATCATAATGGACTTATAAATCAGATATTAAGAGAACTTGAAAATGATGAATCAGAAAGGAACCTTGATGATAACCCTATTACTATTTAGAATGCAGAAACAAATTTAGATCAACTTGGGATTCAAATGAATCAAGAAGGTCTTAAATCCCCCAAATTGCAGCAAAATGAAAGGTAAAAGAGGAAGAAGATCCTTAAAAGAACTCAAGGAAGCAGATGGACATAGTAGAGAACAGCAAAAGATTGATTAGTTATTTAACAATGGGAAGGGAAAGTTCCTTACCAAAGAGCCATGAAAATTACAACATGGAATGCTAGGGGTCTTAATGCCCCTAACAGAAAAAGATTACTAAAACAGAACCTTAAAACTTTTGAATTTGATATTATTTTAATTTAGGAAACAAAACTAAATAAGTTAGAAGGAAATAATTAAGATAAGATGTTAGGTCTCTGGAACACTGTCTTTCAAGAGTCAGTGGGGCTTCAGGAGGATTAGAATTTTTTTGGAACTTGGGGAAGGTTTCCATAGATGTTTTAAACAGTGGCAATAGTTTGGATTAGTGGTAGCATATAGAGTTTAAAATTAGATCTTAAGCTTATTATCATTAATGTCTATGGTCCAATTAGTAACTTAGGAAAAAAGGTTGTTTGGGAAGATATCACCAAATTTATGAATAAATTTGAGGGTAATCTATTCCTAATATGTGGAGATTTTAATACAATTTTAAATATAAATGAGAAAGTGGGAGGGAGTCAATAAATCTCTCAAGCATTCAAAGAATTCAAAGAATGGTGCATTAATCATAACATGATTGATATGTAACAGGACTTTTACATGGAATAATAGGATGAAAGATTTCTCTTACATTATCAAAAAATTAGATAGGTTCTTCATGAAAGGTGACCTAGATGTTAACAATTTGCATTTTCAATCCTCTATCTTGCCAATTGTTGGGTCAGATCACTATCTGGTTAGATTTGAACTCTCTGAGCCACATAAACTGACCAGGACCCTGTTTAAATGCAAAAAGATGTGGTTTTTAGATACCAACTTCATCAATAACATAAAAGAGTGGTGGGCTCAAGATAACTTTGAAAGTTCAAAGATGTTCATTTTCATTGCCAAGTTGAAAATGCTTAAGCAACGAATTCTCAAGTGGAACAAGGAACACTTAATAATATCTTTAAAGAAAAACTAGACATGGAAAAGTAGCTAAAGGATTTAAACTTAGAAGTTATTAAGAAAGGTATGAATAACAATAGTTATGTGTTGGAAAAGGAACTACTGGAAAAGCAGGACATTCTATCCAAAGAAGAAACTTTCTAGAGACAAAGTCAAGAGAGAGATGGTTCGAGCAAGGGGATCAAAATAGGAAATTCTTTCATAACTCTACTCTATATAACAAATCAAAGAGAAAAATATTATTCATTGAAAATCACACGGGTATCTTAACTGATAAACCTAGTGAAATTACAAATATCTTTGTTGATTACTTTAAGAACATTTTAAACAATTATGAAGGGTCCAATAGAGCAGAAAAAGATAATCTCCTCAAAGTCATCCTAAAGATTGTTACAATAGAAGATAATAGGATTTTAAATAAACCCATTACTTTGGAAGAGGTCAAGTCAATAGTCTTTAACATGAATCCAGATAAATCTCTAAGCCTAGATGGCTTCCAAGCCTTCTTTTTCCAAAAATGTTGGGATATTATCAGTATTGATATTTGGAAAGCTATTGGGACCTCTAGAAATGGTGGTGCTCTACTATCAGAAATCAATCATTCCTTCCTCACTTTGATTCCAAAAAAATCAGAACCTGAGACCCTAGGAGACTTTAGACGTATTGCTCTTTGTAACACTATTTACAAACTGTTCTCTAAGGTCTTAGTGAAAAAACTTAAAGGTATCCTCCCAAATATTAATTCAGAGGAACAAACACAATTTTTCCTAAGCAGGTCCATTCTTGATGGCATCATCACTATCCAAGAAAAAATTCACTTTACATGTAAGAACAAAGAGCCACGTATGTTTATGAAATTAGATGTTCAAAAAGCCTATGACATGGTTGATTGGCAGTTCCTTTACAAGGTTCTTGAAGCTTTTGGGTTTTCCAACCAATAGATTAACCTCATTTTTAAATTTATATCCTCTACCAAAATCTTTGTCCTTATTAATTGAACACCTAAAGGTTTTTTTGATATATCTAGAGGTATCAAACAAGGAGATCCTTTATCCCCTTTTCTTTCCATTATCATGGTAGAGGCTTTTGGGAGAGTTGTGGCTAAGGCTCATATGAATCATAAGATCTTTGGTATTACAGTAAGCAGCAATGTGCCCAATATCACACACCAATAGTATGTTGATGACACAATTCTTCCTAGTAAAAGTACAGCATTGGAGGCTATGAGTATTAAAAAAATCATTAATACTTATATGATAACATTAGGGAAAAAAGTGAATGAGTCTAAATTTGAGATTTATTTCTTAAATACTAGACCCAAAATAGAACTTCAAATATGCAAAATCATGGGGTACAAAATGGGGTCATTCCCATGCAAGTATTTGGGAATTACATTGGAAAAATGATAGAAATCTAGTAAGGTCTAGTCAAACACACTGGAAAAAATAGATGCAAGGCTTGAGAGCTAAAAGGACAAATGGTTGACAAAGGCTAGAAATAACATCAAGATCATATCAGTATTATCCACCATCCCAACCTTTCCTCTTTCATGTCTTCCTCTTCCCAAGCAATTGCGTCTTAAATTCGAGTCTAAACTTAGGAATTTCCTTTGAAATGATTGTGAAGAAGACAAGAAATTAGCACTCATCAAGTGGGAAAATATCTATAAACCTAAGGAAATGGGTGTTCTAGGGATTAAGAATTTACAATGGAAAAATAAAGCCCTAGGTGCTAAACTTATATGGTGCCTCTATAAAGAGAGAGAAAAAATGGGCCAAGATTCTTTATAATAAATATCTCAATGTAGATGACCATCTTTTGATTTTTTGGATGAAGAACTTGACTAAAGGTTTTGAGAGTTAGAACTTTATGATTAAATGTCGACCTTTGGTTTGCAAGTTTCTTACTTGGGATATAGGTAAGGGCAATGAGGCACTATTTTGGGAGGATTCTTGGGATGGACATCCTCCTCTCCAACATAGTTCTACCCCTAAGGAACTTAAAGAAAAGTTATGTAATCTATGGGGAAGCAGAATGTATGACTACAAGACTAAGGATAATTCAGAAGGTAAATCAAGAAGGAGATGGAAATATTTGGATGGTTAAGGTTTGGATTCAAATGTGATTAAAGCCTATGAAAGGATATTAGTAGAAAGGAGAATTAAGAAAACTGAGAGGAAAGATCAATTGATTTAGGCTGCTTCTAATGATGGGAAGTATAGTGTAAAAGGTGGTTACAAGGCTTTGATCCATTCTCAAAAATGGGATAAAGTGGACATTCCACTTAAACTATGTTGGGATGTTGCATACCTCCCAAAGATAGAATTATTTTTATGGTTGGCTTTTCACAATAGAATATTGACTGCTAAAAGATTACATAAACTAGGTTTCCATGGCCCTTCTAGATGTGTGTTATGTAAGCATAGCTGCGAGGACTTAGACCATCTCCTATATCAATGTCCATTCTCCCAAACTTGTTGAGAATGGCTCAATCATATGTTAGGATGGTTAGTGACCTTGTCAAAATCATTCATTGAACTCCTCAAGGGATGGCCCTCAAATATGGTTAATGGAATTGATAATAAGCTTTGGAACATATGTCCTTCCATCATGGTTTGGGAAATTTGGAAGGAAAGGAATACACGTATTTTTCACAACGAAGAAATGAAACCTTAAGAATTATTAGGCAAAATAGAAGCTAGCATAGTTGAAATTGCAAATATGCATCTTAGAAATGTAAGTAAAGGAGAAGGTTCCTTTTCGAATTGGGATGGTCAAATGAAGAAGAATTGGTCAAAATTGATTAATCCTCCTCTTCTCTATACTAGGGAAAGTAAGGAGGAAAGAAAGAATTGCAAATGGGAACCCCCTCTGAAAGGTTGGGCTAAACTTAACTTTGATGGAGCTGCTAGAGGTAACCTAGGGATGATAAGTATTGTTTGGATCATTAATAATGATATGGGTAATTAGGTAGCCAAAAAAGCTATGTCAATACAACCCACTTCCAATAATCTAGTAGAATTAGAGGCTTTGGATCAAGGTTTGCAGCTGTGTCATAAGTTAGGATTATCCAAAGTTATCATAAAAGGAGATTCTCATATTATTTTAAACACAATTAGGAAACGAGTGACTCTTAATTGGGTTCTTAACTCCAAGTTGGAAGAAGTCCTTACACTCTTAGATCAGTTTGTAGATAGTAGAATTTGTCACATTTTTTGTGAAGGTAATCAGAAGGCTGATTATTTGGCAAATTTGGGGGTGGACGGTGTCAATTTCTTGGAGATCAAGGATGTTCCTCCTATTTCTAGTTTATAGGTTTATTGTCTTTCCCAAACTCCCTTGCTGGTGTATCTGTCTTTGTTATCATTTCTATTTTTACATTTATTAATATGATTATATATATGCTCAAATCTTATATATAAAAATAAATATCTATACTCAATATATAGAAATTAATATTACTATTTATATATATACAAATAATTAGATATATCAATATATTTATATATCCTTTTTTAGATTCATAAATAGATCATATTTGTTCTACATATACTTTTGTTGCTCCTTTTGGCTTAGTTTTCTCACTAAAATATATTATTTTCTTTCATTCCCTTTCTATTTTAATGTTTATAGATTTTATATATATATATATATATATATTTGGATTCATAAATAAATTCTCATATATCATATTATATTTGTTACTCTATTCTATTCTATCTTGGGTTTTTTCCATTCTATTTTTAAGATGCCCGTGTTTGTATCCTATATAATTTCATCATTTCGCTAAATGGTCTTTTAAGGGCTTCTACTAGCTCAATTGTTTCCACTCATTTTCTCTATGCTTTCATCATTACTTAGCATTTAAGACCACCCCATGTTTAGGCTTATGTGAGTGACATCAGTAGATCTCGTCATGACAAGGTGTGATTTTAGAGGGTTCGGAGGTCTTTTTATAGGGTGTTGTTGTTTGTCATTTTTAGCTAATACCTTTTCTCTGAGGATGGAATTGAACATCAGTGTTTACCATGCTACTAAAAATCACACCATGGAATTCCTTGGCAATGCCAAACCAGAATGTTGGAATTGAATTCTTAGACCAATTGGTGCCATGACTAGGATTGCGGTAAGCCGAGCCATTGGAGAAGGGGTTTTTGATTACAAATGTTCATGGAGGATGAACAGTGACATAATTGGCTCTTTCGTTGGGTGTATGGAAAGAGCAAAGATTGATCTAAGGGGATATTATCAGCCTATGTTGTAGCATCTTTGACCATGTTTGGAGGAAGGGTCTTAAGCAAGCAGTTTACAGCATTGATGAAAAATGTCGCATTCCCCTCTCAAAGAAATACATGGAGCTCCTATTGGGGTCACCCAATTTACAAATAGCCTATTAGCGCCCTTCACTTGTCATTCGCGAGAACTTTTCCTTCTATCAAGAATGGCCTAAGATGGAGGTGAGAATACAATTTCTCCTGTGGTAGAGAGGAATTGTTGAAGATGAAAGAAAAGCATGGTTGACAAACTACCTTAATTTGTTCAATGCTTGTATCCAAGTTGGAGTGGTCTTCGATAATCTTGATGTCCTAGAATTTTGCACCCCAAATTCGGAGAAAACTAGTAGGCCTAAATGTGATTTTGAATTCCCTCTGAATTTCTATATTGAGAACCCTAATGATATCCCCGAGGTCATTATGGTGTTTTGGAAGAAGGCTTAATGTTGATGTCTCCTAGGAAGTCGTCCACAAGTTTTGGCAGATAGTTAGTAGATATTAGGTTCCAAGGTTTGGTGTTTTCCCAGTTTATTGTAATTATTAGCTTAATATGATACTTTTATATGTGGTTTTTGTAATCTCAAACTTAGGACTCTTGGTATGTAGATCCTCATAGATGTGGATATGTGGTATTTTGGCCTTATCCTAAATTTTGTATTTCATAACTCGAATATACAGTTAATATCAAATAGTTTGGTATGTTACATTATCCATTTGATTGCTTTGGTATGGATGCCCTTGTTTCTTATGATATTTAGTAAATTAGTTCTACTCTATTTTAATTTAATGATTGATGTATTAAGATTTAGATGTCAATTCTAGAGCTATTAAAGGAAGTTTGGCTCTGGTTTAGCAATAATTTTATCATATCCATGTATCAGGGATTTGGCCTAGATATTGATGCTAAATGTTATGGATTTGGTATTTCCTTTTGTTTATAGCCTTTTATTACATGATGTCGATATGGGAATCTATTTTAGATCTTGTTGTAAGGAGATATTTATCTTATCAATCCTGGTATATATTTTATCTATGTAGCTAATTACTTACAATCTAGTTTTATAGTTTTGAGGAATCAAGGATTGGATGTCCTTGCGGATTATGGTTCCTTAAACATTCTTCAAATATTTTTATAAGATGTTCATATGGGTAGAATGATATCATTTGGGTAGGCAACGAAATCAATGGACTGTTAGGGATGTTAATGTGTTTATTTAAATTTTCTCATGACTAATTGGTGTCATCTGTTCTTTGGGCAGTATTTAATCTTACTACTGGATGGCTATTATGGTCCGGATTAATGGATTACAATTGTGTCTACTCCCTGATCTTATTAGAGAGATGGTTCTATCACTTTTTTGTTAATACGTTGTGGACTGACTGATTTTTTCCTCGGCTTCATTAAGTTTCTCAGAATGGGAAAATCCAATGATTGGTTAGAATGTTTACACTGATGGTTTTCCAGGCTATTTTCTCCTTTTTGGTGGTTCTTTTAGTTAAGTCTCAACTTGTATTTACTTTATCTGAGTTTAGGTTTGATTAAAATTATTGTCTCATATTGATAAGTTTAGGTAAGCATATAATTTATCATGATATAGATTAAAGTCATGTATTAAGATGAGTTTAGGTATTAATCTAGTAATTTATAGTCTCTAAGTTTAAAGTTTCTATGGTTTTTATGATTAACCATTTGTTTGATAAGCCATTTAGACAAGAACGTGAATTTGACAACTCTAGAAAAACGTAAAGAAAGTGATGGAATCCTGTAATTCATCTAGGAGCCTACACTCAAATTATTTTGTATAAATGTGATTTTGTAATGCAATATCTAAAACATGTATATTTTGATTGGGTAATGCCCCTTTTATGCTGTAATAATAAAGGACCATGGTCCGGGGCTAGATTGGAGGTTTTCTTACCCCGTTCTTTCCTACCAATGCCCATTTGAACAGAGGAATGCTATTGTAATTTAATTTGAATTAATATTATTATGGCCATTGACCATTTACCAATTAAAAAAGCAAAAAATGCTTAAAATTAGGGGTCTAGTTCCCACCACAAAACTATATGGAAATAAAATTATTTCTCTTAATCTCAGATTATGTTATAGATAACATATATATCTAGAAAAATCAAAACTAGAAATTGGCTTTAAACCTATATTTCCTCTTTTATACAAATTAAAATTTTAACTCACTTGAAATCAATAGTTTTCATCTCTCGCCACATTTTTAAAAACAAATCTATTCCATCTAGGAGAAAAATTATACATTCTAGAAGAGGACTCTCTCCTCTAGAACATCATATAATTTTTAGATTTTTTTTTATATGATTTAATATTTTTTTCTTTCTCAAAACTGACATCTTTTCGAGTGTTAAAATACATGGTTGTTCAATTTTTTAATTATAATATACTATATCTAATTAAAACACTATAAACTCTACATGAGAATATTCTTGACTCTGACCTCTATAAAATGGTGTTTATATGTTACTTAAAAAATATCATAAAAAATAGTAAGAGTTATTGAAACACCACTTTTCTGAAATAATTTAATTTCTTTAGTAATTGGATACAAACTAGTACAGAACATGCATTTAATAAACATTTTCAATTGAAAAAGTATGAGACCATATATAACTTAGCTAGAATAAATTTATCTAGATCATATGTTTAAAAAAAAAAAATTAGATAGAAACACTCAAATTCAATTGTTTTGATAAGTCGGACTGAAAGATGACACAACTTTGTACTTTTACCTAGATATAGTTGCAATAGGGATGAAGTCATTGATCCCTCATTTTTTGATAACTCATTTGACCCTTGAAGAGAATTTGATACTATGATCATTGATAAACTACTAAACACTTGTCATTAATCATTATGTTTCAAACTTTACTACTTGATGAACTAACCTATGTTTTAAAATTTAGTAATTGAATGTTTGACTTTCTTTACAATCATGAAGATAGATTAATGAGTGAGTATTTAATATTTATCCTGACATTTGGCATTGATCAATGATCAAGCAACATGTATTCATACTATAAAATGATTTAGTGTTTCAATTATGAATATTTCTTATACACACACACACACACACACACACACACACACACACACACACACACACACACACACACACACACACGTGTGTGTGTGTGTGTGTGTGTGTGTGTGTGAGTGTGTGTGTGTGTGTGTGTGTGCGCACATATATATTCATATACATATATATGTACATATATATATACATATACATATGCATAAATACATACATAGGTAAAAGCACAAACCTGTGTCTCCCTTTTGTAAAGGAAAAGGCTAACAAAAGTATAATTGTTCACCTTTAATGACATAAAATTGGTATTATTATTTAGAATTTAAAAATGAAGTGAACTAATAAAATGTGTAGAAATGGATGAAGTTTATGATTATAATTTTTAATAATTATTTGGAATAAGAATTAATATATTTACCTATTTTTTATAAATAACTTTTGAGTTGTTGAAAAATGCCGAAAAATAGGGGTTTAGTTCCCATCAAAAAACTATATGGAAATAAAATCATTTCCATTTGAACTCAGCCTATGTTATAGATAACATATATAGCTAGAACAATCAAAAATAAAAATTGACTTTAGACCTATATTGTCTCTTTTATAATGATTCAAATTTCAACTCACTTGAAATTGATAGTTTTCATCTCCCACCACATTTTACAAAACAAATCTATTCTAACTAGAAAAAAAATTATAGATTCTCAAATAGGACTCTCTACTCTAGAATGTCATATAATTTTTTAAAAAAATTGATATGATTTATATTTTTTTCTTTCTCAAAATTGACATATTTTCAAGTGTTAAAATATGTGCTTGTAGAATTTTTTAATTACAATATACTATATCTAATTAAAACACTATAAACTCTATATGAGAATATTCTTGACTTTGAGCTCTATAAAATGGTGTTTATATGTTACTATAAAAATATCATAAAAAATAGTTAGAGCTATTGAAACATCAATTTTTTGAAATAATTTTATTTCTTTAGTAATTAGATACAAACTTATATAAAACATGCATTTAATAGACATTTCCAATTGGAAAAGTGTGAGACCATATATAACTTAGCTAGAAATAATTTATCTATAGATCATATGTTTGAAAAATTTTGATTTGTGGATAAAAATACTCAAATTTATTCGTTCTAATAACTCAGCCTGAAAGGTGACACATCTTTGTACTTTTACCCACATATATATACACACACTCACAAACCCAAATGGAATGCTTAACCGCATGAATTCAAACTCAAACTTGAATCTCTCCTCGAACCCAAATCAGAAACTTAGCTTCTTATCTATCTCTTTACAAACATTTTAGTTTTAGGTGCGATACTAAAGGAATTTGGCCTTCTTGGGAGGTTTATTTTAGCTATAGGTCACTAACAACCTTGAAATAATCACACGTTTCTCTTGATTATGTCTAGTTTAATGAATATTGGCATAGGTTGAAAATGTGAGGGATAATAGTTACAACCTAACATTTATTACAATATTCATTTTAAACCCAGTTACAAATTCCTAGGTGATTAAGCAATTTAGTTACAATTACCATGCTGACATTCCTAAGGATAATTTCCCAAAGTAGATGCCTAATATGATATGTTATAATAAAAGAAGATATGAGACCCAAGAGTGTATCCAAAATTGCAATTTGAATTCTTGAGAAGTGAGCATAGTCGATGTCCATTTTTTGTACAAAAAACAACTTGGAGTCTTTTACAAACAAATATTGGCTACAGAACAATAAAACTCCATAGACAAGATGAATTAATGCTAGACTCATATGAGACCACCAAAACCTTGTATGAGTTAATGCATGACCATACAATGAAATTCATCCATTATATGATGTAATACATTGTTGTATGAAAAAATGGACTCCTAAATGATGATAGATGGAAGACATCACAATAATGCATTAAAAAAGTATGAAACAAAGTAAAACCTCCACACCAAGGAGTACAAGATTCACATAAATCAAGGAATGATCACTCAAGAGAATAGAATGAAACCTAAGGCCCTAATGATGTAGTGCAAGGAAGGACGATCTACAAAGGAGATGTCCTAGCCCCTAGAAAATAACCACACAACAAAAACACAACACAAGATATAAGATATGATACCAAACATAACTCTTTATTCAAAAAATAACTAATTACATGCAATGTTTTGGGTTGTAAGGTCTTCCTAGTTATGGCCAAATACAAAAAAGTAATAGTTTTACAAGATCTAATCCAAACCCTAGTTATTCCATATCTACACTCTATTAAAAAACTTCCTACAAGATCTAAACTTGTGCTCGCAAGCCACCAAGCAATCCCTATGTTTCCAAAGCCACAACTACTAGCTCTTCTCAAACCTCATTCCTTTGCTTCATCCTTCTCTCCAACCTTCTATACAAGAAGAGATGACACCTTGAGAGCTTGATTAAAAATGCTCATATGCCTTGCTTAAATAGGCACTTACCACTCAAGATGTTACAAACACAACCAATGTGGGATAAAAGGTAAATATTACAAATACCTTACAAAAAATATTTAATTCCCATCCAAATACAACTAAGCATCACCATGTGGCTAATTAGAAAACTACACTACCTTTTTGGACCACAAAAAATATAAAATGAATGATTTAACAAAATTTTCACAAAATTCTAAGATTCCACCTACACACCTCAATAAATGAAATGACAATTATTTTTCTTATTTTTCTTTTTATGCCACCCATGCACCTTGGTAGATGAAAAAGTCTTTCCTCTCCATTTTTCCATTTTCTAATTATTAAAATTATTTTTCCTCTAATTTTTATCACGTTCTCTCTCTTCCAATTTTATTTATTTATGTATTTATTTTTATTTATTTTTTATTTTATTACACCCCCTTTTATTTCAAAGCATCTTGCATCACCTAAGATACTTCTTTAGAAGTCACATCTGGGATTTATGCAATAAAGTACAACATTATCACACTAAAGTGAATACATAAGAAAGAGAGAATAGCTACTCATGTAACACATATACAACATCACAATGAAGGAAACATAACCATAAGAAGCATCATCTAAACATGATATCAAAGCATCAAAGCAATACCATAGATCAAAGTGAAACATACACTAAAACCCTAGAGAATCCAAGTGAAGCATGAAGCTCTAGTCTTGAATGGGAAGTAGACCATCTCTGTACACTAGTCCCCAGTAGTGGTATATGTAGTTATGCCTCCCAACCATGTGGTACTCATAGGCTTTCTTCAACCATGTTGATGGAGATAGTGATCCAACCACAAACAAAAAGTATAGTCATCCAACTCTAACACTCACAATAGGCAGAACATGAAAACAACAACAAGATCATGAGGACAATGTAGTGCAACAAGTCATTGATCAAACACTCTATTGGATAACTATGCAAGGACTCTAGTGAACTCTAATCACATGACATCAGGAAGCCTAAGCTATATGTGGTATGTCTCAAGTCCCTCAGGAGGCCACATACCTAGCATGGCTCAACTCAAATAAGAGGTCACATGCCATGCCCTTGATTAATCTCCACAAAATATTGATAATCATATAAACACCACACCCTCATATTGGTACCCTCGAGACACTCGATAATTGTATAGGGGTTTACTTATCTTATATTAAGTTTTTTTACCCATTAGTTAATTTTGATTATCACTTATTAGAACCTCTTCACATTACCTAGTTGACCACTTCCTAGTCGAGGTCCACTAGAGAAGCTATTCCACACATCTACCCTATATACTCATACTCACACACGATCAATGCTTGTAGGCAATGCAAATTGCCAACCCAACCCTAAATGAGAAATACCTCAACTGACCTATATTTGGGAGTTTAGGTCATTTGCATGTGCACATGCTCATGTATGGGAACAACCAATTTCATGAAAGAAAAAGAACCAAAACAAGGGTTACATGAGAAATGCCAATAAAATACCAAGTATAAAATGCACTCAACTGCACATATTATCAAGAGTATTGATTCGACATAGATCCAATATGCACAAAGTAAAACTATGTTTGGATTGGAAAACTGAAAAAATATTCCAAATGGAAAACCAAGACATGTGCCAAGAAATGGCCATAAAATTTGGATGGCACACAAAATGAGGTGACACAAAAATTTCTCAAAAATAAGAGTTCTTGGAATCTGATGAAATTGAAAAGTCACTTGCCAAATAGGATTAAACATCTGAATCTCAAACAAAATTTGAGCTATAAGCTCACATACAAATTCTAATAACATAACTTCACTAAAAATTATAAATTAAATTACACAAAATTCACATATGTTCATACCCATATGTTCTAGGTTGAATTAAAGCATGAAAGTGGAGAGGAACACTAGTTCTCATCCTCCAAACATTTAGCAACAAGAAATGGAAGCTAAAATAGAGTAAAACTAAAAAATGGGAAGGCCTTATCTCACAACCAAAAAGGAAAAAATGAGAATTGAAGCCACAAAACTATGAGATTGTTGAATGTGATGAAATGCTTAAAGGAAAAGTAAGATTTCTCCACTATGAATCCAATGAGACCAACCTGATGATGATTTGTTAAGACAATCTTACTCAATGAAAAGAATAAGATTTATTCACAAGAGGGTTTGAGGAATTTTGCTCTAAAAATATGATATGGAAAAGTAAGAATGTACAATAAAGTTATAATTTTCCAATATAAACACTTTTTTAGTAAATGGCTTTAAATTAGGTTTTTAAAAATAACTCAATAACTAATTGGCCCCTTTTTCCAAATAAATCAGTTAATTCCAATTTTTTGAAATTCAACTATGAAAAATTAGGGGGTAAATTTAAATAAATTTAAATAAATATAAATTTTTCTTTAAATAGTTAAATCATATTAACATAATATTTTCCATGACAACTACTAAATCATAAATGCACAAACACACTCATAGGTCTAAACACAAAATGCATAATGAATCTAGATTTACCAAGTTACTGGAAGGTTAAATATATCCATTAAAATAGATACCTTGCCCATATAGGGATTGTTGGAATACTTTAGAATAACTAGGTGGGGGGAGTGAATCAGTTATCCAAGGCCAAAATGTACAAATAAAACTTTTCAGTGCTACAACTTATCCATATGCATTGACCATTCAATATCTTAAACATATGCATATTGTTGTCCTATGTCAAAATAACTCGGTAGAAATGTAAACATGTAAAACCAAAAAATCAATCACACATTTTGACGCAAGGATATTACGTGGAAACCCAATTTGGGAAAAACCATTAGTAACATACTACCAATTTTCACTCTTCTAAAGTGAGCTCTGTGAGGAGCCAACCCTGTTAAAGGTTAAAATGCACATTATTAAACGTGACTTGGTTAAAGGATTTCAATCACCTTGTTAGGAGTGAGCTTTATTAGAGGACTTTAGAACATTCCATTAGAATGTCACCCTATTAAATGATTTACAAATGACTATTAGGTCAACCTTAATCCAAAGGATTTATCCAGACTAATACAATTGTTAGATAGTAACAATAAGACCTGATCAGATAGCAATAACAACTCACTTTTAGATTACAAATCTCACATTTAGTTCTCCATTCTACTTGGCATTCATCATCTTCATCTCTGACATCTTGTTAACCCTTCAAGCATTCATCCTCTTCAGTCTTCTTGCTTTGCATGCCAATTGTAGAATCTTCTATTCATGAAGCAACACTCTAGACTTCTTGTCTTCCTTAGGTTCTCACACATGACAATTGTCTTCTAGCCTACTATCTCTATAAATAGAGAATTTAGGTCTTTTATTGCTTAACCACAATCATCCATTCTAGGTTTAAGTAATATTTAATGAATCTACCCACTTTTCTATTTTTAGCCCTTCTCGAAACTTCCTCTACAATCCTCTTTGAATTATCTTGAATTTTGTTCCACTGGCTCATCATAGAAATCTTCCACACACATTACACAATTCAAGAAATCAACTTTGTTGGCTCAGATTTGTTAAATCTTTGATCTAACACATTTTACTAACACTTGGCAAACACTGTGTTCTAATGCTCAACTAACACTGGGTTGCTCAACATCCACTGGGTCTTTTAATGGTGCTCAACACATACTAATTGTCTTCACTTGGCACCAACTAGATTTCACTTGCTCGGCTCATACTAACTTTCTTCACTTGGCACATACTAAACTTTGCTACTCGGCTTCAACTATTTTTTGCCCTGCCTACACTAACTTTGCTCAGCTTGCACTATTTGCTTGGTCAAGCTTGGTAGACACTTTTCTTTACTTAGTCTCCTTCTTGTTTTTTCTTAGGTATCATTTCATTATAGCCTTAAGTAGATAAATAATACACTATTTCATCAATGTTTGCTTGGTATTAGTGCTCCTTTATACACCAAATAACTCAACCTTTCTCTAGGTTCTCTTGTTATCATTTCTTTTCAAATTGTCTTCATCAATCAAACAAATGATAGCATTCAGACCAAGGTAAGTGATTATCACACTGACAAGTAGTAGGTTTGACATCAATGAAAAAATAATGATTGTTCCATGATAGGTTTCATCAATCTTCTTTACTTCAACAATCTCATTTCAACAAGGATGACATTGGCTCAATATGGATTGTCCACTAACTTCATGAGCAACTATCAGAGATATAAGTCATGTACGATAAAAAAAAATCAAGTGTAGATGTAGAATATATAAAAGCCAAAGATATAGTACGTGTAATTGCATAATAGAGTACATTTAATTTACTTTATTAAAATAATATATTTGCATCATTGCATAAATATACTATAAGAACAAGATAAATATTTGTGGTACAATAACACCATCAATGAATCCAATAATATCTAATGGATAATCATAAATAATAATCCATGTTCGAATACAAAAGAATTGGACATTATCATGAGACATCATGTCACATCACTAGCATCTTGCAGATATGATCAAACCAAACAATATAGTATCTAACATCTGTTAGTTAAGATATTGGCAACCAAAAATAGTCATAGGATCATAGAAGCATCTCAAATGCAAATATACAAGAACACATCAAAGTATCTAGACAATTAGTATATGTCATAGAAAAAAATACAAACACATGACAACACTATAGTTGTATTTATATTTCTACACACAATTTTATGAGATTTCTAAAAGGATTTCTAGTTGTGATTGAATAAGGATGATTTAGATCTAGATCTGAAGTAGACATTGTTGGAAAGATTGAGCTAAAAAGGGGTTGAATCAATAGTACAAGCCTCTTTTCAAATTCACCCTTTTAACATTCAAATTCTTAAGTTGATAATCGTATATCTTTAAATTGGTGATATGCAAAGACTTATTCCTATAACTAGAATACAAAACCATAAAGTAATGAACTTGTATCATGCACACACATGACTCATAAAACAATGTTTTGGTTTAGAAAACCCTTTGTTAGAGGGAAAAACTGTGGTGGGGATGATACCCACAACTCATCATTGCATTAATAAGATTGGTCAGTCATTGCATCATTGCATTGCATGTTGTCACCTTCTAAGTGACTCACTCTATTAGGAGTGATTAGTACCATGTTAAAAGCATCCAAAATCCTATTAAATATTGCTCTGTTAAGAGATTTTATCCCACTTATACAATGCTCGCCTTGCTAGAGGATTTACAAATAGTCTCATTCAAAAGACCTTTGGTCCTATTAAGAACTATTCAATTAAGAGATTTGCAAAAGTTGTTTCTAAACTATTACTTGTATTAAAAAATAAGGGTATGACCTTTGATTTCTTACCCAGTTAACGAATTTGCAAACTTGTTTCTAAACTGTTAAGTATCAAACAACAAGGGTATGAATTGTGATTTCTTTCTCCAAAATCATTCTAGATCCTTTAGGATCCTCTTCTCCTTGGTAACTTCTTTGTTTTGTGAAATCGCCCCTTAGTTTAGCACTAGTTTTTCATTTATCCAACATGCAACAACTTTGATACTCCTACTTGATCTCCTATTTATCCTAACTTGTCCTTTGCCTTGCATGCCTCTTAACCTAATTAGGCTTCTTCTATCTTCTTCGATAGTACATTTTGACTTTAGGTCAAATTCAGCAAATCTGTTTTGTCATTCCTAATGTAACCGCCTTTTATTTCCATCAGCCGACTTTCCTTAAATTCATTTCTTATATCTTTGCACAAATCTGTATAAACTATTTCCTCTGATTCTTTGATTCGTGTAATACATTTCATCTTTTGTCTAGATTCAATGAATCTTTCTCCTTAATGATCATGTATCCAATTTACCAAAATTGTTGCTTCTTTTACCTATCAATCTTGTTTACTATTTTCTTATAGTACTAGTTCGCTGTTAGTGTTCCTTTGTACCAATAGTGCTAGGTATCTAGTTTACTGATATCACTCTCCTTGTTTCCTTTACTCATAGTATATTTTGTTCTCTAATAAGGCTTATTTGTTTACCCGTTGTCTTGACTTGTTTACCTATATTGGCCTATCTTCTCAATAATGATCTCTACTACTTCATGATTTTTGAGCAATGACAGACATGCTCCGTAATCTTCATCATTGACCTATACATGATTTTTTCAATTAATGGACATTGCTATTAAATAATGCAGACCTTTGAAAATTACATCTTTGGAACAAAACTATTTTTATATGCTCACAAACTTTAGCCTAATTTTAGTTACATATTAAAGTTTATGAGAGGCCAAGAATCACAAAGAAGTAACAAGGAAAGTGGAAAGTGAAGTGAAAGGTACAAAGATAGAATTGCAAAATAAGTCCATTGTTGTCAACATAATTATTGAGCACATACACAATGGATTTAAAGAAATTTAAATTTTATTATAAATATTTTAATTATGTACTCATATTTTACAATTATATATTTCTTAATTTCATTATATTAAAATATTATTAAATTTTAAATTAAGAAAAAACTTATTCTCATCTAATCATTGGTGTAATGTTTGAGAGATGAGAAAGTAGGTTAAGGAAAGTAATATTGAAGGATTTCTTTTAGTTTTATTGATCAAGGCTTAATAGAAAAAATCAATAATTTTTAAAAATTGAAAGTAGAATCAAAAGATTAAAAAAAATCTCGATTGTGAATTCATAAATCAATAAAACCTTTCAACATAAAGAGGAGGAAGAGGAGGAGGAGGAGAGGAGAGATAGAAGAAGAGGAAGTAGGAGAAAATGAGAGAAAAATGAGGAAGAAAAGAGGAGACCTCTCTCCCTCCTCTATATATTAAGCAATATGTGTCTTACTATCGGTATAATCATTACACTTAAAATAAGTACTAATAATTAACTTGAATTTAAAATATAAAGTCAGATTTATTTATTTTTATATAAATTACATTTAAATATTAAACCAAATAACTTTTTTTAATCCTATAAAATTTGATTAATATAAAATTATCTTACAATCTTGTGATATTTGAATTTGTGTATTAAAATAGAATACACACATATCTTATTTTCTTTAAAATATGAAATTTTTCATAAACAAATTTGTCATTTGGAAAGTACTTGGTTTGGCCCAATGGGATGTGTGGAAATCAATTTTTCCAATAGTTGGGTAGGCCCTTGGTATATGGCCTTCCTTTGCATTTAGAGGGGTAGCTCCCTCGTAAGATGTAATTTTTCATTTTTTTAAAAAGATGTACTGAAAGATAGAAAGAAAGCTATTAAAGATGAATGCATGAAATGACCTCTAAGCCTTCCTAAATCAGCTTCAATTGCTAACAATAATGATTAAGAGCTATGCTTGAAGGCTAGCATTAGCTCAATGATGATTCGATGGTTCACTGACATTTACATCATACCGTGAAAACATTAATTACAACAAGAATCAACACCCAAATAGTTCATATTTTGTATAAAAGAGAACACAAAATGTACTTTCTTTATTTCTTTACACCAAGAACATAAGAAAATTTGTTGATTACAAGAGTAAGAATTGTACACACTTTCTAAAAATTACTTTCCTATCAAACTTCAACATAAGTGTACCCTTATTTCCAAATTGAAAACGTCTCCTCCCGATTATGCTATTCATGAATTTATAAGCTATTCTAGCATAACCAACTTTTTGAGTTCATAACAACCTCAAAAGTTAGAGTTTTGAAGCTTGGAATACAAGACAAACTCTAACCCATATAAATCAAGACTCTAAATCTTAACTCTAGTTACAGTAAGTGACATAAGTCACTTTTACAATAAACAATTTTACACTTACATATTTTGAGGAGAGAGTGGACAATAATTTAATTGGAAGAAGTAGCCATTATGTCCTTTCTCAAACCAAGAGAAATTAATTCATCAAGTAAAATACATCCTTCTTAATCCATCCTCAAAGTCTCTATTTGTTGTAAGTTAACATGCCAGCATGTGCTTTCACACAAAATTTTGTGTGTACCCTTATAGCTTAAAAATTCCCAAAAGCCTTTCCAAATCCATTTGTGAATCGTTGGTAATCGCGATCTATAGATTAAGCACTATATCAAGCACATCATATACATTGTGTCCTCCATGGAATAATGAAATACGAATTCCATTCAATGGATGGTGGGCTCTTTGTTTAATCAATGCTTCTTGACTCATTCACATAGAGTATGATTAATAGCTAGGCATGATCCTTGTCCTATAGCCTTCATCATTTGAGATTCCTTGAGAGGGAAGACACATCATCATACTAGAGCTAGGCTTTCATGAGATCCATTGCATCATTTTTATCTTCTCACCTTAGGGTCACCCTTAAACATCACACAATAAGGTAAGATTTAAGCTTGGGAAAAAAAGTCAACTTTGACTATTTAACACTTTTGGTCTAGGAATTAAACTTAGTGTGTGATGTCACTTTTGATTTAGAAATTAAGCTTAGTGTAAGTCATGATGTTTAAGTCATTCCTACTGGCAACTTGATTCATTGATTTCAAAGGTAATTTAATTGACTTCATGCTTTTTCAAACTCCATCACCTGTAGGCATTGGAGGCACTCTCTGAAACATTGGGAAGTTTTCTGTGGTTCGAGTGCAATATCCATGTTGGATAATTGTGAGTAACAAATATACAGATGCCTATGTGCTCTAATGGATGTGTGTGCTCTGCTCCAAACTTTCTATGCTCGGTGCCTATCTTGTCATCATGGCATACTCTGAGACGACGTTTATCTGTAAGCAAATTGTCAAACAGTTCACGTGCTTAGCTTCTCCTTTGTACTGTGTGCACCCACTCTCATGGCTCTATTCGCGAGAAGCAATGTGTGGATAAGCCTTCGAATCATAACATTACCCAACTTATCTGTGCCCACGGTGTCTCACATTCTGCATGTAGTCGCACCTGCACCTGCACCTGCAACATCAATGTCTCATGATTCCGACAAAGCAAAACATTATTTTGGTGAAGGGGGCGGACCATCTTCTTCAGTATTCCATGTTAAAATCTGGCACTGCCACAATGTTAAATAAATCTAGATCATACTCCAATTCAAACAGTCTTTATCCCACTCCATTACTTCTAATGCATTCACATCACTTATGCTTGGTAAGATCGCACATTTGAAATGCTACAGACAAGACTTATCACAGTCATCATTTTCCCAACTTTCGGGATCAATTCCATTAAATGTCACTTCTACAATTCTAAAAATTTCAACAACCAAAAGCTCCATGTCGCTGTAACATCTCCCTGCAGTCACATTTTATTTGGATGAATGTCAATATAGCTTCACAAGTTTTCCCATAGCTTGCCTTCATATTTGATTATATGCACTCTGTCAAACACTTGAACCGTGTATCTGTACTCCTATTCTTCGAGATGACATTTCTTTGACGCAATTTGTAAAACAATTCTCAATCCTTGTCTATATTCATGTATTCTGCGTGCATATTCACATACATTCTATCAAGCAATTCACACGCCTCTGTTGCATGGCACTGGCTAATTTTCAGACAAAAAAAAGTTAAACATGATTTTTTTTCAGATTCACTGTGAAACAGAACGAGATTTTGTCAAAAATTTTCTTGTTTCTTATCACAAAATATACAGATCATGAAAATCAAATGATAAAAATTTCAAAAAAATTCATTATGTTTTCGTTTTTTTTAAATTTAATCAATAGTACAATTTGTAGGAAGGATACCCACGTCCTCTTACATACTTCTTGATTAACAATTCCATATTTACTATTACTTTAAGTTTCCACTTGACACCATTACCAATAATTCACTATCTCTTTCTGTACGGTATAGATACCACTTACATTCAGCTGGGAATGTGACTGTGTCATGTCCCCTTTTCAAATAATTAAAAATAATAATCTTTTTTAAGGCAGGCAGGCCCAAAAAGGTGAAATTCCGGAAAAAGGGGATAATCTTTGGAAGCTAATGGATTAATAAATGAAAATTATTATTAAAATATGTTTTATTAACCCCTCTTGGACGTGAATTAGGGTTATGCCCTCTTTTAAGGAGTTTGGAGGCATTTTGGGCTCATTCCATAACTTGATATTTGCTCATTTCTTTGTTATTTTTCAGAGGCTGCCAAACCTGTGGAGAAGGAGACCCAAAAACGGGAGTTTGCAAGTTTCCAGGAAGGCTAAAGATGGGAGTGTGAAGCCATTCCATGTGCATGCTCATGCAGAGTTTGCCTTTGTGCTGAACAGTGCAGATTTGTGGTTTTTCAAGTGTATTTTTTGTAAGAGTTTGGTGTTTCCGGTTGAGTATTTCATATCAGTTTGGGTTGCTGTTGTATTTCAGACTTTTAGATGTTAAAATAGAGCTGAATATATGTATTTGATCGTGATTATACTTCTGTGATAGATTATTAGTGTTTTTGTGGTGTTTTCGGGCTATTCTTTGTTGTTTTCAAGAGCCTGATGAACATTGTTTTTATCTTCCGTTTGGGAGCTGTTGTGTAAATGTTATACAGATTTGAAAATGCCATTTTGTAGGCTGTTATGCTGCTGAAATTTCTATAAAAATGTCCACTTTCAGATTTACTAATAATATGTGAAGCTGTGAAGTTTTTGGCACTATTCCAGCATACCCGATTTGGGGTTTATTGAGAAATTGGTGGATCTTTGAAAGATTGGTTGTTTGATCGTAAAGATCGGATTAGAGGCTTGAAATATCATATAAAATCAGTAAAGAGACATTTTAGACTGGTTCTTGATAGACTTCGCTGCAAATGAGTCGCATGGTCTGCATCTTTGGTTTGGCATTCATTATGAATGCATTTGTACCCACAGACATGAATGATAACATTGGGACTTCAAAACTTTATTTGAGACTGATATTTCTAGTCACTTTAATCAAAATGGGAATATGCATATACTATCAGTCATCAATTTGGCATGTTCGCTTCTGTTATGTAGATTTTGCCTTTAACATTTATTAGCTCTATACATATTTCTACTTGAATCTTCTATCTCAATTATTTAAAAGTTGGAGTTTCCATTAAGATTAGGTTATGCATTCTGGACAAAGTTGAAATACTAACTCTAACCTTAACTTTTTATTAGAAAAAGAGTGTTAAGATTAGTGAAGAGAGTCAGGAATGCCAACCCCTCGACCTTTACTCTCTAACCTTGGCTTTCTTAAAAAAGTTAAGGTTGATAGAGAGAGTGAATTGGAATTGATGGAGACAGAAAATTTGGAATTCCTGCAGAGATGGTTTAAGTTGACGAAAAGAAAAAAGCTTTTACATTTTAAAACTCAAATCCAAAATTAACTTCACATTTACCATACCAAATTAACCTCACACTTTCAATTCTTTAGACACGGTAAAAGCATCGGTAACAGAACTAATAACCTCTTTTTCAAAAGCACCCTCCACTACACCACCAAGTCATACTCCACAGACATCTCGTGGAAAAGCTCACCGGTCTCAGAGTGCCACCTGCTTTCCCGTGTTTTCCTGTGCTCCCGGCCATTACTGCCTATTTAAAATCTGCGATTCGGGGGTTTTCATTTCGAAGGCTGAAAAGGAAGAGAGGTCCCTCGAGGAAAGAAATATAAGGAGATTCATCGGGTTCACAGTTTTCAGAAAGATGGAGAAGAAACTTAATGAATCCATCACAACTCTGGGAGAGTTACCAGTGGATTGCTTGGCGAAGGTGCTTGAATTTACAGAGCCAAAGGATGTGTGCAGGTTCTCAATTGTCAGTCGTTCATTCAATGCTGCTGCAAATGCAGACAGTGTATGGGAAAAAAAGCTTCCTCCTCATTATAGAGATCTCCTTGCCAGAGCTTTCAACCGTTCGCAGTATAATTCTATGAAAGAACTATATTTGGAACTCTGTAACCATGTTTCCATCGGTGGCGAATCTATGGTATTAGGGATTTTTATAAAACAAATTGTTACTGATTGCTTATACTGGGTAATTTTCCTTTTCGTGTAGTCTTCTGCGGAGTGTAGATAGTCTACTGGTAATCTTCCTTTCTCTTTGTTTGTAATTTTCTCCAAGATTAAGAGTATTCCATCTGTCACATTTCCAATTGGCCCCGGACTCAGCAACTTGGATTATATTTGCAATTTTCCCCCAATTTTCAACATTGTAATTTCATATGGGATTTGAGTGGACTAAGATATGAAAGCTACATAGTATTAATTTCTACTCCTTGAGCTCGTTACGTTTGACGATTTGTTTTGTTACAATACGTTTTTGGCTTTTCAATAGCACAATTGAGAAATAATCTCAGCCAGCTCTTACTCTTACCCCTGCTTCATGAGTCACATGTCGCATTCTACCTGGATGATGTTATATTCAATTTGAACATATGTTGAGGAAGGAGGTTTTTGGAATTTAATGCGAAATTGTAGTCATTATGATACCTAGTTATACCTCAAAGAGCGATTTGATCCCCAGAACATATTCGTTCTGGCAATCAACACTAAGCCACGCTTATTATGGCGCCCATATTCAAACCTTTGGTGTGCTGAAATTTCGTAGGATGTGGTATGCTTTGATCTCCGTGAGCTGAATAATCTTAGTAACCCAAGGAAATACGCCTTTCGCGTGATCTATGAAATTCTAATAGTTTTCCGTGTGCCTAGGCTTGCAAAAGGTTTACTATGCTGGATTGAGTGTGTGGTTGTCCTGGGCTTGCAAAGGGGTTTGTGATACTGGATTGAATCTGTGCTGTACCAAGGCTTGTCTGTAACAGTTCCTTGTTCAACTCACATTTTGCCATACCAATCTACTCTTCAATGCTCGTTACATTGTAGGCCAGAAATCTGGCAACTGTAGCCTATATCATCATATCACCTTATCCATATACCCTGGACACTGCTCCTTAGAAAAGCAGCCTTCTACTTTGCAGGTTGGGTGGAGACCAATGAGCCATCAGTCATTATGGAAAGTTTGAAGTAAGGAAGAAACTGTAACCCTTGTGAAGGGAGCAAAATAAGATTAACGTAATGTTCCCTTCCTAATTTATCTTGGAATAACAATTGCACCAATTAGGGTTAGGGTTACACCTAACCATGTAGATAGTTATTTAAATATTGTGATCTTGGATTTGAGTCATGCAACCATTAATATCTGAATATACATCTATATATCCATTCAGTGATTAGGGTTAGATCACATCATAATCATAATCTATCAATAACAATATTTAAGCATACTGAAGATTGGGGGAGAGACAAAATAGTTCCACTGGGATCCATTTCTACACTAGGCCTAAGAGTGGATGTATATGAGAGCCCTCCTCTTGCTTGCTTAGTGGTTTTCTTGTACCTGCTTTCCCTATTAACGTCTCTTTGGCCTCACAAACACATGCCACCTTGCAGATTTGAGTTGAGGCCGTAAGGGGGTTTCTAGATCCCATGTAAGTGCCCGTTTAGCTTCTTAAATGATGCAAGTGCTCTTATGGCCTCCAAACATGATGCAATATTCTTTATTTGGCTTCCCTACACAATGCAAGTGCTTTGTTGGCCTCCATACGGGGTTTCTAGATCCCATGTAAGTGTCTGTTTAGCTTCTTACATGACGCAAGTGCTCTCATGGCCTCCACACATGATGCAATATTCTTTATTTGGCTTCCCTACACAATGCAAGTGCTTTGTTGGCCTCAATACATGTTCAAGAGCCCTTATTTGACCTCCTTACAGAATCCTGTTACCCTTCTTTTACACATACACATACATCACAATTACTTGTAAATAGGCAGATCTGATGCAAACTTAGTCTACCAATTTGTTTGTCAATTGTCCCTAGTTAGTTGACCTCTAAACATAACTTATGCATCTAATAACCTTGAGGAACCTGCTCATTGGAGAAATTGAAGGTGAAGGTAGTATTTTGAGGTCATCCAAAGAGGGCGGATGTTTGAGGTAGGCGAGGATTTTGAATCCTCAAGGGTAGGTGGATTCTGCCCTGACATACTCCCATACTTTACCAAATTTGCCCCTATCCCAAGTCGTTCCAAGCATAACAGAGATAAGATGCGGGGATGATTGCCTATGCATTGCACTAGGTCGAATCAGGCTCAACACCTTCACTCGTGCCCATTCTCATCATGCACTCTCGCTCAAACTAACCCCTAAGGCTGGTTGACTTCGCACTGCACCTCCCTCTTCTTGACTTCATCAGACTCGAACTTATATTCCTCTAAAACCCGAAAATTTGAAATTGCCACGAGCTATGATTCCTAAGAACGTCAAAGAACATCTTAGACCACTGTCAAAGCAAAAACAGGGAATCCCCATTTGTAATGGGTAGGTGTAATAATCTGAGGCTCAAAATTCAGAGTAAGATACTGACTGAATGGCTGTGAGGAATTTCGTCAAACAGTTCTGTGGTAACCTTAGTGTGTTTAATATCACTATGAATGAGTTTAAACCTTGCAACAAAAACTTGTCATGCACTCAAATACTATACCAACAGCGATTGTATAAATGTTACTTGTTTGTATTCACCAAATGTATGAAGAAAATAATATTCACCAGCCTAGATTTCTAACAAGCAATAATGCAGTCAACGTAAAACGTCTCAACCACTACTAACATAGAGATGAAATGTCTCAGATTAATGCATAGAATACACAGTTAATGACAGTAAGAAATTCTGTAATGGAACTAGAAAGGTACAGACCCGTGTTTTCTTAATGCCGAGTTGGAGTTGAGTTCAAATCTCAGTGGAGTTGACTGGCACCCGCAAATAACAGAGAGACTTCTGATTTCCACGCCTATGCATGTATGGGAAGGTCTCTACAATACACGTTGGGTAAAAATACCTCCACCCTGAACGGTTTCTTTCTCACAACTCTACACCCGACCTGTATTTGTTGAGTGTTATCCAGACGTGAAAACTTGTTGATGGCAGCTCACAAAAATCTCAGCCTTATTGTTCGAAGACCCTTCACTGGCGTGGAAGATAGTCACACGTCCATCCCAATTGGTGTGGTGTACTTCAGATGTTCATGGCCGCGATTTTCCTACCCGAGCCTAGAAATGTTTAACTGAGCTCAACCCGTGAGGGGTCCTTCTGAGCACTTACAATGTACAGTGGCCAACGCTTGGTCTGTAGCAATAACTTTTGTTGCATAAACTATCTGCACTTGTACTCCCTGTGATCTGAACTTGTACTGAAACCACTGACCACCCTGTAAAATCGTAGCTAAGAAAATAACTCAGAACTTTGAGTTTGCCAGTTATCCAAAAAAACTCATACCTTCCTTAACTTCAATTTCCTGAACTTCTTCTTTGCCAATTTTCTGCCCAAACTTGTATTGCACTGAATGTAGGAAGATTGGGGTGATGTCCAACTCCTTTTGAACTCAGAAACTTGAGGGTTTTTGTCCTCCAGTTTCAGGCCAGTCACATTTAAGCAACCAGAACTCACAATATAACTTTCATAAATTCTCGAGTGTTGTAAATCCCAATGAAACTCCCCTTTTTATAATCTCGAATTTCGTCCCAAACACTATGTACAAGGAATGTGGGATTAAACACGTTTTCGTCCTTTAGTCACTTAAGTCACTTTATAAAGTAAATGACTCAATAATCATAAAGTAACTTTAATAAAATACTGTAATATATGAAATAACCCTCCAATGTCACTGGTAGACATCCTATTATTTTATACCGTTAATCTATCTGGATGTGGAGATAGATTAATCTTGTCGCCAGGTACTAGAATTGAGAAGGGGACATGACAGTCCTCCCTTCTCACGATTGCTTGCCTTCAAGCAATCTCAATGCTGGGTGCTGCAATAAAGACTCACTCTCCCAAGTGGCGTCCTCATATGGCAAGCCTTTCCATCGGATCAGATATTCCTTGACGGTTCTATTACGCAACTTCCTCTCCCTGGTCTCAATCACCTCCTCTAGTACCAAAATAAGTTTACCCAATTCATCAAGTGGAGGCAAACTCTCTGAAGGCACAATCTGCCGACCCACTGCCTTCTTGAGGCACAAAACATGAAAGACGTGGATCCAGCTGTCATGAGGTAGCTCCAACTCATACGCAACCTCCCCTATCCTCCTGGTGATACAATAAGGTCCGTAAAATCTGGGCTTAAGTTTCTCAGACTTGCTTTTCTTTAAGGAGCTTTGCGTATAAGGCTGTAGATGAAGAAAAACTCTATCACCCATCTCAAATCTCCACTCAGTGTGATGTCGATCAATGTATAACTTCTACTGATTCTGGGCCTGCTAAATATTATCCCTGAGAGCTCAGAGGATATCCTGCTAGTCCATAATCCAATCTTTGGCTAGTGGTGCCCAGCTGTCTTGTAATGCCAAATCAATAAAAGAAAGGGCCTCATAACCATAAAGGGCACGGAAAGGAGTCATCCGAATGGACATATGGTAGGTGGTGTTGTAACAATACTCCCCTAAATACAACCACTTAACCCATGCTCTCTACTACCCTGCAATGTAGTTCCTCAAGTACCCTTCCACCCACTTATTCACTATTTCGGTCTGAACATCCATCTATGGGGTGATAGCTGGTGCTGGGTGTCAACTCTATACCTATCAATACGAAAATCTCCTTCCAAAAGGTACTGAGAAACCTACTATCCCTATCACTCACAATAGTCTTGGGTAATCCATGGAGCCAGAAAACCTCTCGAAAAAATAGCTCAACTACCTGAGAGGCTGACTAGTTTGTGGCAATTGCAAAGAAATGCGTGTACTTGGTCAATCTGTCTACCACTACAAAGATGTAGTCCCTACCCTAGACCCTCGGCAACTTGGTAATAAAATCCATGGAGATACTATCCCACCTTTGGGCTGGAATAGGGAGAGGCTAAAGTAATTCTAGAGGAAATCCCTGTTCAGATTTGTTCTGCTAACAAGTCTGGCACTCTTTGACATGCTGCAAAACATCATCCTTAAGCCCCTTCCAAGAGAATCTCTCCTTGATCTGCCTGTAGGTTTTAAAAAACCTTGGGTGCCCTGTTAATGGTGCATTATGTACAGTGTGCATAATATTATCCTCTAGTTTAGATTAAGGTACTAGGTAGATTCTGTTTTTGTAATATATAACATCATTCATTACCTTGTACCAGTCGTCCTGAAGTATACCATCCAAAATCTGACAAGCATGAGCATTTTTGGAGTACTCCACTAATAGCTGGGACCTCCAATCTGCTGAAATCTCAGAAATGACATAACATGCCAACACTAGGGGTCGTCGGGAAAGAGCATCAGCAACTATGTTATTTTTCCCTTTGACATATTCAATGTCAAAATCGTAAGCTTGTATCTTGCTAACCCATTTCTGCTACCTTTCATTCAACTCCTTCTGTTCTAGGAAGTAGCGAGCTGTTATGATCGGTCTTAACTGTAAATTTACTTCCCACCAAGCACTGCCTAAATTTGGTTAAGGCATGCATTAAAGCCAACATCTCCTTATCATAGGTGGAATATAGCAATTTGCTGCCCCTAAGTTTTTTGCTCGCAAAAGCAATGGGATGATGGTCCTGCATCAATCTGTGCCTATTCCACTTCCCGGAGCATCACACTCTAAAATGAAGGGCCTTGAAAAATTAGGAAGTGCTAGCACTGGACATGTACTCATCACCTGTTTCAATTTATCAAACACTGCCTTAGAATCCTCTATCCAAGTGAATGCCCCTTTCTGTGTCAAATTGGTAAGGGGTGTTGCTACCTAGGAAAAACCCTTGGCAAATTGCCGATAATAGGAACAGAGACCAAGAAAACCTCACAACTCCGATACATCTCTCGGTGGTGGCCAATCTAGAATTGCTTGTATCTTCTCCTGATGCACCTTAACCCCTTAGCACCAATTACATGCTCCAAATAGAGAATCTCGGTTAGCCCAAATTCACACTTAGACTCTTTTGCAAATAAGAAATGCTCCTCCATGAGACTAAGGACCTCATCCAAATGCTCCAAATGTTCTTCCCAAGTCCTGCTGAAGATTAAAATGTCATCAAAGAAAACCAATACACTCTTCCTTAGCTGTTTCTTAAAATTATGGTTCATGCATGACTGGAAAGTGGCAGATGCGTTAGTCAGCCCGAATGGCATCACCAAAAACTCATATTGTCCATAGTGGCATTTGAAAGCTATCTTATGCACATCCTCCTGACGGACTCGAATATAGTGGTATCCTGATCGAAGGTCTATCTTCGAGAAATAAACTACCCGATGAAGCTCATCCAATAACTCATTAATGCAAGGAATCAAATACCTGTTCTTAATGGTTCTCTTGTTTAGTGCACGATAGTTCATACACATCCAAAGGGTACCGTCCCTCTTCTTAACCAACACCACTAAAGAAGCAAAGGGACTAGAGCTGGGTTTGATATGCCCCATATCTAAAAGCTCCTTAATCGTCTTCTCTATCTCTTCCTTGTAGTGCTTGGGGTAGTAATAACAGGTTTGGCTCCCTCCTCAAGCTCAATAATATGCTCAAACCCTCTATCTGGTGGGATTCTCGGAGGTATATCCTCAAACACTCTCCTGTGCTTATCTCTATTTGAATATCATAATGATACTATTGTCCTGTATTGTGTGTCTCCTTTGAGGAGATGAAACACTGTGTCACCCACTCTATTTCATCATGTCTCAAAATAGCCTCCATCCTGTCAGCTGAAATCACTCTGGGGCCACTATCTAGTATGGCTCTAAGGATCACCAATCTATCATCTTGTAAGAACTCTAACTGCATAGTCTCATGGTCAAATGCATATCTATGGAGAGTCCTTAACCATTGTCTTCCCAAAATAGCATCCAACCCATCCAAATCAACCACATAAAACTCAGCCTCTAGAAGATAACCATCAAACTGTATCTGAAGACCAGCTACCTTCTCTGTGCACCTCAAAACTTCACTACTAACTACCTTAACATCAAACACAAGTATGGCAACTGTCTACAAACCCCTCCTAGATACCATTTGCATACTAATGAAATTATGAGAGGCTTCTGTATCCAAGAGACAAATAATACGCTATCCTTGAACAACCCCTTTCACTCTGAAAGGATGACATGCTGGATCACTAGAGAGGGTGGCCATAACAGGAGGCTGTTCCGTAGGTGGTTTTTTCTTCTTATCTTTACTGGGCTGCCCCTCAACTTCTTCTTTCTCGCTGTCCTTACTGTTATTATCTCTCTGTGGCTCTTCTTCCTCCTTCTCCTCTGAATGGACCTCAACAAAGTGGATTTTGCCTTTACCCAGGCTTCTGTGGTTAGGAGTCCAAGGCTCCCTGCAAGTAAAACATAACTTCTTCCTCCTAAGTTCATTACGTGTCTCAAAATCCAATCTGGGGGTGTTTGTCTTCTGCTGGTTATTATTCCCCTGAAAAAAGTTGATCCTTTATAGGATTTCTTAGGAGGTTGCAGTAGTGAGGAAGATGAATCCAAATCATGGGCAATCTTAATAGCATCATCCAAGGTGTTTGGTTTAAGAACTTTAACCAAACCCCTAAATCTATCCTGCAACCCTTCAGTGAATAACATCACCTTATGTTGTTCAGACATATCCGGTACCATCACTGAAATTTGTTGAAACTCATCTATATAGTGATCCAAGGTCCCACTTTGTCGTAACTGAGCCAAATCCCTGTAGTAGACCTTGATGGCCTTCCTATCAATAGTAGACCTCGATATCCTTCCTGTCAAAATGAGTAATCAGCTTCGAACTGAAAGTCTCGTATCAAGTGATGAGACCATGATCCTGGGTGACTAATCCATGATGCCACCAATCATAGGCTGCTCCCTCAAGATGCATCATGGCATATCTGATAGCTTTCGTTTCTGACATGGGCTTGAGTGTTAGGTAAGTATCTAGCTTATGAATCCATGCCCTGGCTGAAGTTTTATTGCTGCCATCAAAAGTGGGAAGGGTTAATTTATTCATAGCATGTTTTAGATCCTTGTTGAGGTCTCTCTGCTTCCCTCTTTTGGTTCATATACTGAACACAAGTTAAATTTTGTTTGACTGGATCAAGAAATAGATCCCATTCATCATACATTGCCATAAGATTATCAGGTAACAAAGCTAGGGCTGTAGGTTGAGCTAATTCCTCTTCAACATTATTTCCCACAAAAACGGGCATCAAGGGTCTATCTATATACTGGGTAGGAGCTCTTGCTGCACGGGGTGACCCTGCTATGCTACCACCTCCACTGCGGTGACTTGGTGCTCCTCTATTTATTGGAGCTAACTGCTGCATGGCCCCTGTAAGCTATTGCAATGCTGTAACAATGTTATTCTGCCCATCTCTAATAGCCCGTAAGGTCTCCATTACTTCCCTATCGAGTGCTTCTGCATTTCGTGCTATTGAAGAAGTTGGTGCTTGTTCCTGACCCTGTTCAAGACTAGTAGTTTGTTCAACCTATACTTCTGGCCCAAAACTTATTTCCTCATCTACTGAATAATTGTCTTCCACTACAAGATGTTTCGAAGATTCTGCTTGTTTCGGTTGAAGATGACAAAGTTTATACTGCCTTTTACTCATTCCTACCTGTCATTTTGTTTAATAAACCTACAAATAATTATTTTTTCCCACAAGCTAGCAGGATTTGTGGCTCTAATACCACTGTAATAATCTGAGGCTCAAAATTCAAAGTAAGATACTGACCGTATGGTTGTGAGGAATTTCGTCAAATAGTTCTGTGGTAACCTTAGTGTGTTTAATATCACTATGAATGAATTTAAACCTTGCACCAAAAACTTGTAATGCACTTAAATACTATACCAACAACAATTGTATAAATGTTACTTGTTTGTATTCACCAAATGTATGAAGAAAATAATATTCACCCGCCCAGATTTCTAACAAGCAATAATCTAGTCAATATAAAAAATCTCAACCACTACTAACGTAGAGATGAAATGTCTTAGATTAATGCATAGAATACACAATTAATGACAATAAGAAATTCTGTAATGGAACTAGAAAGGTACAGACCTGTGTTTTCGTAATGCTGAGTTGGAGTTGAGTTCAAATCTCAGTGGAGTTGACTGGCACCCGCAAATGACAGAGATAGACTTTTGATTTCCACGCCTATGCATGTATGGGAAGGTCTTTGCAATGCACGTTGGGTAAAAATACCTCCACCCCGAATGGTTTCTTTCTCACAACTCTACACCTGACCTGTATTTGTTGAGTGTTATCCAGACGTGAAAACTTGTTGATGGAAGCTCACAAAAATCTCAGCCTTCCTGTTCGAAGACCCTTCACTAACGTGGAAGATAGTCACACGTCCATCCCAACTGGTGCAGCGTACTTTAGATATTCATGGCCGCAATTTTCATGTATGAGCCTAGAAATGTTTGACTGAACTCAACCCATGAGGGGTCCTTCTAAGAACTTACAATGTACAGTGGCCAATGCTTGGTTTGTAGCAATAACTTTTGTTGCATAAACTATCTACACTTCCACTCCCTATGATCTGAACTTGTACTGAAACCACTGACCACCCTGTAAAATCGTAGCTAAGAAAATAACCCAAAACTCTGAGTTTGCCAGTTATCCAAAAAAACTCTTACCTTCCTTAACTTCAATTTCCTAAACTTCTTCTTTGCCAATTTTCTACCCAAACTTGTATTGCATTGAATGTAGGAAGATTGGGGTGACGTCCAACTCCCTTTGAACTCAGAAACTTGAGGGTTTTCGTCCTCCAATTTCAGGCCAGTCACATTTAAGCCACCAGAACTCACAATATAACTTTTCATAAATTCTCGTGTGTTGTAAATCCCAATGCAACTCCCCTTTTTATAACCTCGAATTTTGTCCCAAACACTACGCCAAGGAATGTAGAATTAAACACATTTTTGTCCTGTAGTCACTTAAGTCACTTTATAAAGTAAATGACTTAATAATCATAAAGTAACTTTAATAAAATACTAGAATATATGAAATAACCCTCCGACGTGACTGGTACACATCCTATTAATTCATACCGTTAATCTATTTGGATGTGGAGATAGATTAATCCTGTCGCCAGGTACTAGAATTGAGAAGGGGACATGACAGTAGGTGGTGAGAAACCTCACAACAAGTACTAAATTGTACAATACAAATGGTAAAATATAATTTAAAAAAAACTTGTGAGATGATCTTAATTGCAAGAGGTTGGAGGTACATATAATCTTGACCATGGAGTTACCACCATGTAGTAGTACGCATTTGGTATTGGTCATTAATAATACAAGGATTATGACTTCAGCTCAAGACAAACAAGCCAAATTTTGTCCTAACATTTTGCTCCACATCTGGATCTTGGAAGAGTCTACCAAATGCCTACGTGTACCTAGTTGTAATTTTAAAATCTCTATATGGTGGGAATCTCCCTAGCAAAGAAAGTGCTCCATTGATAAAGTCCCTTGGAGTAGAGCATATGCAAGGAGGTGCCATGGAATGGACTTTTTGTTCCAATGGTGACAAATGATTGAATCCACTCTTTTGAAAAATGTTTCTTCCGTGTCATTCTCTTTTTTTTGTAATACCTCTTTTATTTTCTCTAACAACATATCCATACCATTATAGACATCCCCCAAACATGGTGCATCTGTATCAACAAATCAAAGCATAGTCATGATAGGCTCAGTGAAATCCAAAGCATATTCCACATGAGCCTACGAGCTGCCATCTAAGATCAATGACTTGACCTTTTGCATCCTCTTTGAATTTGATTGCTTCCATACACCCTGTTAAAATTGTAGCTTCAATAGGATTGATTTAACCATGAGATACATTGGTATGACTGATTATTATGATTAATAATTGTTAGACAATTAATGTGTGTGTGTATAATCTTATAATAACTACTGTCTAATTATTAATCTTAAATATTAAATTAATGAATAGACATGTCCCTTCAAGGGACACGTCTCTTCTTGTCTTAAACCATGTATAAATGCAAGAGGTTGATGCACTTGAAAACCACATACTGAAAGAAAAGGCAGTGCCAATACATTTGCAGCATCCTGCAAAACTAACATGGTATCAGAGCAGATTTGAGCTTCTGGGAATTTTAATGGTTTGGCCTAAAAGAAGAGAAGGATATCATCCAAGTAAATTGAGGATACTAAATGAGACATAAATCATATACAAATACAGAACTGTGTTGACCGTCGGGGTTATTGCTTCACCACTTTGCTGTTCAATGCAAGGTGAATCGACAATTTTTAAGAAATTTCTTAACAAAACAAATGACTTGTGTTTGTATATAACCTGTCCAGTTTAGTACAGGTTGCGAGCAAACTGGTGAAGGCTGCATAATTAGTTCCTTGGGTAACAATGCTCATTAATCATTTGGAGCCCATTATATTGCAGAAGAAAATTAACTCCAGCTTACCTCATGATCAAACCTAGACATAGAGGCAATTTTGAAAGTGTCCAAAGTCTTCTCAACCTTGTGCATATCCTGTAACCGTTGCGACATTTCTTTGATGCATTCTGTCAAATGTGCATCTATGCTCCTGCGTTTAGCATCCATTTGTAACAAGGCTGTGCAACTAAAATGTGAGACAACAATGTTTTATAATGATGTCCATGCTCGGTTCCAAAGCAACCCCATAGTTCAAATTGAATATGTATGTAGGAGAGACAACAACCTTAATAAGAAAGGAGGCACCATCTGAGATGCTCGCCAAGAGGGATCCACGTGGAGGATATCATTGCCGCAGGTGTATGGGCCAACTAGGATTTGATCAAAGTTGCTGCATGTGAATGAAGGCTCACCCAAATCGGCAGGGATGCATCAATATCAGCGGAGGTACTATGGAGTCAGATCATGGTCTTCCAATTTGGAGATCGCAGTCAAATACTGATTTGAAGATCGTGAGCGCCAATTTGGAGATAGTAGCTCAACTTTAACATTCCTCCATGCAAGCAGAGATCATGGGAGAATGGAGGTACTTTTTATCTTCTGAATAAACTTAATGTTGTAGGTGAACAAATAGTTTATCTTGGGAGGATAAATTTACTAAAGGTTGGTTGAATAAAATATATGGGAGTTTGGTGGCTTGGTTATTCTATTTTGGCCCTTTCTCTTATTTAAAAGTCAAAGAACCAACTTATTTTAATATGGGTTCAATTTATTTTGGATGCCTAGATACATGAGTATGATCTTGTGTTAACATGAAAATCAAGGATGTCATGTATGCCGGACACCAATTATTAAGGGGTAATTACAGGTCACACATGGCGAGGGACCCACCACCAACTGACTAGGTATAAAAGGTAATATATATATGTGTGTGTGTATATATATATATATATGCATAATTAAAGGACATGAGGATATATAGGTACACAAGCCCCATATATCTAATATGCCATCAAATATATGGTGATTTTGTATGTGTATAAAGTATATATATTTATATAAAAGAGAATATCCATAGGAGAATATATAGGATACTTTGGATCTTCATAATGAAGAAATAATGAATTATTGAAAATATTACATATTATTAAAATAAACTCAAGATAGGGAGAGAGATAAGTCCTTGTGATTATTATATCTTGAGAACCAACTTTATTTATTATTTGTAGTCAAATTTTATTCATATTTCTATAAGAGCTATTTGCCTTCATCTTTTCCTTCAAGAATGTTAGTGCAAGAAAAGGGAAATTGATATCTGATCAGAGAAAGTCTGACACTTCCTTCAAAGGTAAAGGAGCTCAAAAGATTGATGTTCAAAGGGAGTCTGACACATCCATCTGAAGAAGCAGATAGAGGATATCTTTCAGCTGATCTTTGAAGATCTTGATCATATTAGAATCAAAGGGAGTTTTGACTTCATGTAAACTTTTTGTATCATGTGTGTGATTGCATGATTTAATGGGCCTACCCCTTTTGTACATCATGAGGAAGTGACGACTTCCAAATGATCATCACTTGTATTTGTAGGAGTTATTGAAAAGTGACGATCTTACAATAACTTAATTTTCTATCATGATGGATATCTTACGAAGTCTATGTAGATTGTGATATATTATATTTTACATGGTGGATGTTTATATGGTATGCATTTTGAGAATGCGTGTACACGTACCTTTTAAACATTTTTGAGTATATGGTGAATGTCATGCAACTTGATGTTTTGGAGGCCATTACTCACAGTAATTGGTGAACATCTTGCATCTCAACATTTTGGAGCCCATTACTTTAAGAGTATTTGGTGAATATCATGTGTTGACATTTTGGAAGACAGATACTCATGATATCTGATGTACATCAAACCTTATTTGAGTACTTGGTGAATATCGTGTCTTGATATTCTGGAAGACCAATACTCATGAAATCAAATGTGATATCAAACCTTATTTGAGTACTTGATGAATATCATGTGTTGATATTCTGGAAGACCTATACTCATAATATCAAATGTGATATCAAACCTTATTTGAGTATTTGGTAAATATCATGTGTTGATATTCTGAAAGACCAATACTCATGATATCAAAATGCTGAATATCTTCTGATCAAAGATGGTCTTATATTACATTAAGGTAATAAATGGTCATGTATTTATCCTCCTAAACTAAGAGGGAGCATTAATGTTGTAGCTTCAATCGGATTGATTTAATCATGAGATACATTGGTATGGCTATTATGATTAATAATCATTAGACAATTAATGTGTGTGTGTGTATGTAATCTCATAATAACTATTGTCTAATTATTAATCTTAAATATTAAATTAATAAATAGACATGCCCTTTGAAGGGACATGTTTGTTCTTGTCTTAAACCATGTATAAATGCAAGAGCTCGCTGCACTTGAAAAACACATACAGTAAAAGAAGGCAATGCCATTACATTTGCAACATCCTATAAAACTAACACACCCCATTGGTTGCTCGAGACCATTTGACCCAATAACTCTAGTACCTTTAAAAGTTGTCTCATAACATTTGTATGAGATACAAAGTGGGTCTTAGCCACCTAGGATACGTTAACAATAAGTTAATAACATATTAAAAATTAAAAAAATTATATATATCTCGAACATGATGTAAATAAAATAAAATTAATTAATTAAACAATTCCAATATCAAGAAAGTTGTGAAAATTGCTTGTGACTCTGGTGGTTTGTCTCTGACATTTGGATCTCCTCACCCTCTTGGTATATTTGTTTTACCCACTCTATTTAAGTGTCAATTTCTTGTACCACCAATTTGAGGAATGCATGGTACATGGTGCCCAAAAAGTCTGCTCACATCTTTGCTCAACGAAAGTACTTGCAGCCCTACAAGTTTTTGCATTGTTTGTAATGACTTGGATCACATTCTCATAACATACCATCTCTATGGGCTCAATGAAGATTCTAGAAATAAACTTTGCATCTTTAACTTGCCCCTCACAATCAGTTTCTCTAAAAAACATTGCCCCCTTGGGGAACCCTACAATAAACATTTACCAGCGGACGGGTTTTGCAATTTTTTCATCCATTGGAATCAACAGAAACTCCTGATTCCACGCAAGACTCTCTAATTGGTTTCATTGAGACCTCTTCTCTTTGTAATAAGGTCGTACAAACCTTTTCATACCTAGAACTTGTGAATCTGGTAGGTGCACTATTAATTGCCAAGACCATTTCTTACCAATATGGTGATCTAATCAAGTTGGATGAAACACCATTGGCATAGATGCAACATGCAATTTTTTGTTCAACAATGTCTCTTGATTCCATTTCAATAGACCATTTTTTTCAGACGGGAATTTCTACCCCATCTTTGACTTCCATATAGGGTATATGCAAGAAGGGATGTTGGGAGACCATTACTATATCAATGGGTAAATTCCTTGTTTTTTGCTTTGTGAAAGGATGAGCTCTTTGTTTTCCTCTTGCTTACATTTTATTAGCATCTTCTTGTTTTCCTATGAATACCACTATTTCTACAGAAAACAACCCCTTCCTTAATGGTCCTTCACAAAATCCAATGCCTTTTCCAGAAGGACTCATAAGTTTCACTCAATAATGCAATCTTTTAAATTAATTAGTACACAAATTTCACTTCAAATATAACCCCCACCTCCTGGAATTTGTTCAGTCCTTGTGGCATGCCTCCATAAAGGAGATCCTTTTTCAAATTTGAAGCTTTCTGTTGATGTTTGGTAGCTTCTGCTGGATAAATCTATATATAATTATTTATGAGATATAATTTATATATACATGTTCATCATATATGAGATATAAGTTTATATGATAGAGATTAATATTATATATATAACTATGATTAAGTTTTTATTATATTAATTATCTAATTAATGAATAGACATGTCTCGTAAACGGAGATGTCTCTTCATCGCTTATTCTTAATTTAAATATTTAAATAAGAGGTTGCTATCATTTGGAAAAGACATACCGGAAATTATGGCAATGCTTACTACATTTGCAGCGATCCCGAAAATCTTACATGGTATCAGAGCCACACTGCAAAAGTAAGAAAGAGTAATAAATAGATGGAGTACATATTCATACTTGTCATTTTCAGTACAATTTCATACACTTAGGAATCATTGCCAATACTCATCACAAAACCATCAATCAGAGAGTACATTGGATACAAAATTATGATATAGGTTGGATATAAAAGGGAAACGATTAGAAGATCAATATACTGAGCATTTAAAGGAGAAGACAAACTTTGCGAGTCAAAGAAAGATATAAAATACATGCAGCCATTGCAAATTGACTAGCACAATGGAAAAGAAACTGGTTAGCAGCAAAGTTTTATTAGAGAAGGGGAAGTTTGACGTATATAGCTAGCAATTAATATAGCAAACACAGCAGATGCTAAGAAAATCAATGATCATGGAAGGTTGTTCCTATATATCTTCATCCAGTATGAGGTGTCTATGCAGAGGAGCATTTATGTTTCAGAGAAATGGGAGGAATCACTAAGGAGAATGATGGAAGAAAAAGGAAACAATCATCAGGGAAACTATATCAAGTCTTGAATATATAGCATCTGGCAGTTATGCAGAGAATCAATATAAAAAGCCGGTAACCCTATTAAAGATACAAGGCAAATTGCATGGAATAAGCAGCCAATCAATAGCGAGCAAGCACCATCGAACACAGTTTTGCCCTTTCGGGAGATCAATATTCAATAGGAAACACTTTGTTAGTTTGTTCTTGACAATGAATGGATGTAGATATATTATGAGAACATAATAGATGTCATTCCCTTACATTCAGAATCGACAAAGAGTCGAGTCCACACTTAACATAATTTAATCCAAGTGGCAAGTCGTACTCGCAGATATTTGAAATAGAATAGATGAAAAAAGAAGAGGATAGTCAACATCTAAGTCAATAGAATCAAGAATAAAGAGAGTATATAAAAGGAATACTGGTGGATATTAGGAATTCGAAAGAGCACTATAACAATATATGGCTTAGAACATTATTCATGACTTTATTGAGAAATGCTTAATGTTCAGTTGGTAAGTCATGTTAGAATTGCTTCATTGAGCATCACCATTTGGTAGAATTCAACTACATGGTGAAATATAATAATAAAAGAGAAGAGGAATTACATTTGTAAGCCCTATTCAGTAAAGTAAAAGATTTTGCTTTTATCAAACAAAACAAGGTTGACATCGGCAACAACAATGGGATGATGATGTTTGCAAACAAGGCTTCGTATTATGGGATCTGTGACATTCCTAACCTTCAAAATGTACCCACGTGGATACCATTGGGGAAAGATAAGATAGGGAATGATCAAATTCATTGATTCACAACCATCCCATGTGGACATTATTGGAGAGAGATATAATCAACATAAAGGATACATTGAATAGTTATGGTGTTGCGTGTGACTATATTGACAAGCCGACTCCAATAAATTTTGTCTTACATTACAGTAGAAAAATTGAAAGTAAAGTCTAACATAGCCACTTAAACAACCAAACCCATTCATGGATGACATCAACAAATAGATAAGATGGGAATGCTAATAAAGGCTAACACGAGGAATTGCCACTATACACAAATGGTATAAGGAATGCAAAAATAGGTGCCCACTCGTAGTTAGTCTCATGCCATGAGGGAAAGAGTGTCCCAACACGTACCAAGGAAGGAATTAAAATGAATTGGGTATAATATAGACATTGGGCCCCGCATATGATATAGAGTTCATTGGTTGGGAACGAATACTAATTAAAAGTAGCTCAGTTTAGTATAATAACTAATCGATGATTGTAGATGTATACTCAATATTATAAGGTTAGTGGTTATATCATTACAACCAAAAAATATGTGTTGGAGAAGGGAATGCAATAGTGACTTATAACAAAACAATGACTTAATAGAAGTCATTTGGAGGGTATTATCCTTTGACTACATGAGATAAATATATTTTGAGTATTATTTCTAAATATGGTATTCCTAATATAGTTATTTTATTATTTATATTTCTATTTGAGCTATATAACTTGATCTTTTCCCCTGAGAATGTTCTTGTAGGAAAAAGAGATTGAGATTCAAAGGGAGTTTGACATTTCAGGCAACCTTGAAAGAGAGGGAGCAGATAGAGGATATGATTCAATCAACCTTTGATGATCTCGATCATATTGATTTAGAGGGAGTAAACCATGCTGAGATGGTTTCTTCAATGATTAATAAATTGTAGAAGAAGAGACAATTGTGATTCATGAATATATCTCGTGACTATGTGATTTTAATGTGCCTACCCCCTTTTATACATCATAAGGATGTGATGACTTCCATATGATGTCACTTGTATTTGCAGAATTTATTGAAAGGTGACGATCTTATAATAACTTAATTTTCTATTATGATGGATATCTTACGATATCTATGCAGATCATAATAGATTATACTTTGCACAGTGGATCTTTATGTGGTAAGCACTATGAGAATGAGTGTGCACATACCTTATAAACATTTTTTTGAGTATGTGGTGAATGTTATGCAACTTGATGTTTTGGAAGGTCATTATACAGAGTACTTGGTGAATATCATGCAACTTGATGTTCTGGACCATTACTCACGGTACTTGGTGAATATTTTGCATCTCGACATTTTGGAAGCCATTACTTGAGGAGTATTTGGTGAATATCATATGTTGATTTCCTGTAGATCTATACTCAAATGTGATATCAAAATGGTGATCTATCATGTGTTGATATTCTGGAGGCTATTACCTTATTGAGTACATGGTGAGTATCAAGTGTTGATATTTTGGAAGTGGAGACCACTACTCAAAGTATTCGGTAGATATCATATATTCTAAAGGCCAATACTCATGATATCAAATGTGATATTAAAATGATGGATATCTTTTGATCAAAGATATCCTTAAAATTTGTCATGCCTAATATTACTTACGGTATAATATGTGTCTTGTGTTTATCCTCCCTAGCTAAGAGGGAGTGTTGATGTTTGGTAGCTTCTGTTGGATAAATCTATATATAGTTATTTATGAGATATAATTTATATATAAATGTTCATCATATATGAGATATAAGTTTATATGAGAGAAATTAATATTGTATATATATAACTGTGATTAAGTTTTTATTATATTAATTATCTAATTAATGAATAGACATGTCCCATAAAGGGACATGTTTCTTCTTTGCTTATTCTCAATTTAAATAAGAGGTGACTGCCATTTGGAAATGACATACTAGACATTATGGCAGTGCTTAGTACATTTCCAATGATCCTAAAAATCTGACACCTTGGTTTCTTTCCACACCCACTAAACTTTGCCTAACCATTTTTTTTATTTGAATTTTTTGCTATTATAAGAAATTACATAATTTCAAATTAGTAAAAATTAATAAATGCAAGCAGACAAGAGCAAAATAGAGATACAAAAACATTATAACAACGATTTAGTTCTTTTTATGGACTTAGGTGGCTAGCTCACTAGACTATGGTTCCAAATTAAAACTTTTTTCATATTATGCTGCTGAACTTTTAGTTATTGATGTTAGTATGTTGATAATGTGTTGAGACTGTTTTTTTGTGGATGACTTCACACCTTATGAGCTGTTGTTTTATAGAGATAAGACCCTTGTTTTGTTTCTTATTAATATAAAAAGAAAAGAGTTAGACCTATATCTTTTTTCCTAAAATAAAATAGCAAAAAACTTGAGAAAATTCATCTGTAACAAAAAAATTTATTAAAGTCTTCAAACAAAAATTGTTAAAAGACTAAAGAATAGAGTTAAATGTATACCTTAGATGCTTAAATCTTCTTTGTGGAAGCTCTCTAGCACTACACAGATGATCCCTTCAAAAAAATACCATTTGCCTTTCAAAATGCCAAAATGGAAACCAAATGAGTTGAGAGCAAAGAGAAAACAAAATGATATGTTTTTGGGTTGAATGGCCTCATAAAGGGCCATTTAGGGTTTTGTTAAAAAACAAGAAAAAAAAATTATTTTTAGTGTTTTTTAGGCAAAATTCCTAGACTCGGACTTGGTTCGGACTTAGCAAGAATGACTCAACTTGTGACTTGGCAGTGACTTAACAAAATGAAAAAGGCCCTTGAAATTTATGTTTAGTGGTAAAATAGAAGCACTTTAATAAGGATGTAGACTTCCACTTTACGGGAACACTAAACCATTCAAATATGTGTGTGAGGGAAAGAGGGGAATTCTAAGTATGATTCCACTTATGATCTGAATTAGATTAGCTAGGACCCAAAGGAAAAGGGGTGCTAATACTAAATCCGGGTTGTAAAGGGGAATACAATACAAAGGAATACACTCTCTTAGGCCCTTAATAGGATAATGTGAATGTGAAATTGAACTATTTGCTTAGGAAATGTAAATCTAGATGCTATGTAAATACAACTAGCTCAATTAAGATGCAAATCTAGGGTAAAGATATGAAAGGAATATGAAAGACTCACCTTGAAATGTGTAGAGAAAGATGTTTTTTCACTCAAGGACTTTTGGATCTAAATCTTTTCTAAAATTTTGATCGCAGTTATTGGAATAAAATGACGAAAGGAACAAAACCCAGAAGTCTCCCCGGAGTACGAGACTGAAGGACTAGGTCGACTTGGAAGGATGTCCTAAAACTAGGTTGATGTAGTCCACGACTCTGAAACTGACGACTCCAGAAAGCTTGCGAACTATAGGTTCCAGATATCTAATCCTTTTCGCTCCCAACCTACAAATCAACACAGAAAAGAAAGGTTTGGAAGTTGGGGTTTGATGAGGGCTTGCCTTGGTCAAGCCCGGTCAAGCCCCAAGTTAAGGAATTAACCATAATTGAGAAATGTAAATGTAAGTGAAATACTTGCATATAGTAGATCTGAATAATATCAAGTGAAAGATACAATTACCTCCGTAGATGCAATTGCCTTTGATATGTGATCAAGTATGTAAGTGTAATAGCATTGACTCAAAGAAACCATAAGGAAATTAGAGAAGCCAAAACCTCATGTATGCAAATGTATGTGACACGCTATGGATTGGGATGATGGATCTTCTCCTTAGAGCCAAACTCCACTACCACCTTGAAGGAAGAAACTTGATGCAAGAAGGAGATGCTTGGACTTGAATGCTTGAACATACTTGCTTGAAGAATGCCTTGAATGCTTGCTTGTGGAGACAAGATACCTTGAGAATGAGATATGAAAATGAAGCCCCCAAGCCTCCTTTTATACTAGTTTTCGGGTGGCAAAACAACTCAAGCCGACTAGGGAAGTAAATAATTTAATTGGTAAATTCAAGAACTTTTGAGCCTCTAACTCTGTGATCACCGAGAACTAGGTCGACTTGGGTTGACCTAGTCCTAGTGGACAGGTCAAAAAAGCCATAGAAAACTCCAGAATGTGGCGTAGATGAAACTAGAAGATAATGGACAGAATGGGTGATATGGTAAAAAGGGTATGAAGACAGTACCTAGAAGACCATGTTGGAAAGCAAGAGATAATGAAGGAGCATGGAATGGAAGAGGAGAGGAGAAAACGAGATCGAAACCACACTAAGGAGGGCCAAAAGGCTTAGTTGTTGGGTTTGTCCTAGAAGGTTGGATGTGGATTCGGATCCGATTTGGATCCGGATTCATGCTTTTAAGGATCCGGGCAAGATTCTTGATTCTACCTATGGATGCATTAGGATCCATGGCTCACGGATCTTGACAAATCCATAGGCGAAATCAAGGATCCTGCTCGGATCCTTAAGGATCCAAGCCAAAGTCTGAGGATCCACATGCAGAATCAAGGATCCTGCTCGGATCTTCAAGGACCCAAGCTATAGCCCGAGGATCCTCAAGGATCATAATTTGATTTTGTAATTTAGTAATTCAATGTGAATGTGTTGATTTTCTGTATAATCATGAAAATAAATCAATTATCAAGTATACTAGATTCATAGATCTATACTACAATCATAGATTCATACTATGAAATAATTTAGTTTTAGAATTATGTAAATTTCTCTCATTTTAAATTCTTTTAGTATATATATATATATATGTATGTATGTATGTATGTATGTATGTATGTTCAGATTCAATCCGGATCTGGATTCATGCTTGGATCCTTGAATCTGCTTGTAGATGCATCAGGATTTGCGGCTCGTGGATCCTAACAGATCCATAGGCAATATTAAGGATCCTCAAGGATCCAACCCAAAGCTTGAGGATCCACATGCAGAATCAAGGATCTGCTCGGATCTTCAAGGATCATAATTTCATTTTTTAATTCAGTAATTCAATGTGAATGTGTTGACTATCTGTATAATTGTGAAAATAAATCAATGATCAAGTATACTAGATTCATAGATCCATGCTAGAATCATAAATTCATACTATGAAATGATTTAGTTTTAGAATTATGTATATTTCTCTCATCTTAAATTTTTTTAGTACACACACACACACACGAATCCTCCATGAATCATAATTGGGAAAAAAAATCTCAGATCCATGGATCCGTTTCTCGTGTCCGAATCGGATTCATTTTACGAATCGAAGGTCTCAAAATGAAGTGCATCCATATTAAGATGGTACAATTTAGAGAATTTTAAGGATTTAAAACTTGCTTCAAGCATCCATTATTAAATAAAGCTTAAAGACACTATAACATCATCAAATAGAAGCTAATTTGATCAAATACATAAATATACATTAATCACTTAAGTACAAACACAATTTAATACATTGACGACAATTAATACTCTAGAGATAACCAATATTATCAAGCACAATGAAAACATTTTATGCTGAATACATCATCCCCCCCGAAAGGAATAGTCATCTTCCAAATGACAAGAGTGCTCGGCATAGATAATGACTTGTACTACTAAATTCAAAGTTACAGTGTACTTAACAAATAAAATGGGGGTTTGGTGGAAACAGCCCTAGCAAGGTCAAGGGACAATGCCCCCAACGGGGGTCTAGGGGTAATGCCCCTCTAGGGTTGCGAGGCAGTGCCCTAGGCACACTTCCTATTCCAGTACAAGGTGGGTCAAGGGGCAGTGATCCTGTAGCCAAGACCAAATCAGCACCTTGAGAACCAAAACTCCATGATGTGCATTATTTTCTTGAGTCCTTAAGATGCCAAAAACAATATTGATCAAGCTGAAAAATGTAATTTCTAGATGAGACTTTTGCATTTGAAATTGAATGTTTTAAGGGGAAGTAAGTCAAAATAAAAGTAATTTTTTTAATGTTTACTTTACATCGATGCTGGCTAAGTGAGAAAGCTCGGAACTGGTGAGACAACCCTTGTCTCACTGACTTGGCAAGTCTGCGAATCAGAGGGTTTGACTCAATGAGTCATGAGTTAGGGTCATCCTGACCTGCCAAGATTGGCTTGGCCTGGCAACACAAATGACTCCCGACTCACGGCGAGTCACGGAACATTGGTTTTAGGTGTGTGGGTTGGGCCCTTTGCTGGTTCCCTATGGGTGCCTATAGTTGCATGCAAAATGCCCTGAGTGTGCTATGGGTACAGAGGTTGTGTACCCACAACACACCCAGTGTGCTTGGTGTGCACCCTATGTGCATCGGTCTGCATGTCCAAAGTGCCAACCGAGTAGCATAGCATGAGATAGTTACCGGGTGATTACTTTTAGTTAAGAAAAATCACTAGTTACATGTGTTAGATCTGTCAGTATCTAAGTGTAGTTAAATTAGATGATAGTGTACAACTCAAATAGTGAAATTTGAAAATATTGACTGATGATGGGTGAACTTACATTTGAACAGAAGCCTACCCTGTGATGATATGCTATTATTTGATCCCTAGTGTTCCACCACAAAAGGTAGTTGCTAGTAAATGTGGCCTTGGGTCTTTCTAATCCATTTATAGTTTTGTCGTTAACAAATCAAGGCTACTAGGCTAGGCCATTAAATTAGAAAAGGAAGAGACTGCATTAGATGTGTAGTTATATCCAGCAGCATGATTGATGTTACTGTATTTGGTGGAAAAACATATATTATGTACTGAATTTGAAAATGCCTATTGGGAATTCAAGCTAAAATCAGGGCACAATGTATTAATAACTGAGACAAGGAAAATATTAGGCACCATAGTTCTTGCCAAGGAAAACAATCTGTTTGTCACAGTGCACACTTAAATGAGACTTCAAGAGTAGGAATGCTGTTTCTTTAAAACTTCCCAAGCCCTGTATGGAATATACTCCTTGGTTGGGAGTAATGATTATCCAAGCATGGGTAAGACTTTTCACAGCATATCAGATGCCTCAAGTATATATCCACAGACAAGTCAAATAATTTTGATAACTTGTTTCCCACAACACAAAGAAACATGAATGAAGCTGTGTTAGACAAGAGGTTGTCTCCATCCTTCAAACCATTGGGCTCATGGCCCAAGATGTTTTGGGGATGACAGATGTCCCTAATCATCCCCTGCCAACCAATTGAACACACAAACATTCCAGAATACATCCCTCAAATTGGGGATAGCAAGAAATGTGTAGGGGATGCCTGGTCATCCTTGAGCTAGACAGTGACATCTAGATGCTCTTTGACTCTCCAGGGATACCCAGGCGTCCCCTGTTGAAAAGCAGTTTTTAATAATGTTTTAAGACAGTCATCGCAACATTAAAATAGACTGTTAAATATATCATGACACCATAATAAAAGAGTATAACATGACAGTTTTGAATCATTAGTATAACATAACGACATCATAACAGCAGCAGTGGATTTCACGAGAGCACTATAATATAAACTGGATTAATCATGACTGCAGTAACAGCAACAACTTAAGTATAATAGAAATAAATATATCATGTCATAGTTAACTAAGTTGCCAGTATGGGTATGTGTCCATCCAATACGTCGGTATAGGCAAAATAAGTTTTTTCCTTGGGTACGTGTGTGTGTACAAAAAATCTAGATAAATATACAGAATTGCATCAGTTAGAAACTTAAAGTTATCATACAGAATGCTGCTCACAGTATTATACCCTGAAATATATCATTTTTGGCATCATATGTGGTGTTATAAAGTTATACTTTATCCTAATGTAATTAAAGACCTGCAACACAATGCTGTATTTTTTACTGATTTAAAGAGATTTAATAGGCCAAGTGACAAGAATATCAATCCGATTCTACAATTTCAGATTCTTCATTGGCCAACCATCAGTTACCAAAATCTGGGTTTGGTGGAGCATTCCTTGATTGAGTTGAAAATTAATGGAGCCAAAGGTTTATTAGCTCATTAGTCATGTACAAGGCATCATTGATGACATTGACAGGGGCTGCAAATAACGGGACCTGTTGGCGAAAACTGCTGAGGGACCTGTTGGCAAAAACTGAGGAGCTGATGAAGAATGATTCACCCTCTGCTCCCATAGTTTAATACCCTCATTAAGATTAGCTAAAATTTTACTTTTCATGCCATGTGGTACACCTGAGGGTATGCCTGGATACTCCCCAGGTACCTTGGGTGTGCTGTGGGTATGTGGGCACACAACCTTAGCACACCTGGTGCACCCAAGCGAACCCGGTCTGAGTGCATAGTGCAGAAGGTGCATACCCTCCAACTGAGATAGATTATGATATACTTACATGAGAATTAGTACCCACAAAAATGATTTTCTGATTTCTTTGTTCAAAAAATATTAACTTCAAAATTCTTGCTATGGTATTAGAGCAGTTATTATTGTCAGTTGCAAAAGAGATTGAAGGTGCATTTACGATGGTTTGGTATAATGTGGTATTGTGTAAGTACAAACAAATAATTTATTTTTGGAATGTGGTTGGCATGTAAATGTCTGCAGGCATCATCCAACATTATTTAACATTGTCATGCCATATAGCTGCTGTTATACTGCTGGTCATTACCTTTTAGATCTCTCTCTCTCTCTATCTGTGTGTGTGTGTGTGTGTGTGTGTGTGTGTGTACAGACACACCAAATCAATATTTATATATTGCCAGTAGATAATCACAAGAGCAACATAGAAAATGTGATTACTGTCATGCAACACTTACTAATGTTTATTATAATTTATGATGCACGTTTTCCATTGAAAGCAACCTATACTGAACACTGTCTTGTATTCATAACTTTCAACTTTCTTTCCTTCTGTATATTTGTGTTAATATATTTTGTACAGGAGTCTGAGATTTACACTCTTAAGAATTATTTTTGAATTGATATGTCATTGGTGGATGTCAACGTGTCATTACTTATAGCAACTTGTCATTGATGGAGTCCATAACACAAGGACTACATTATTAGCTGAAAACAACTTTTCAGAGGTTCTGCAGATTTTATCAATCATACCACATACTCATCTACTTACATCTCCCCCAGACTTCTTGAATATATACCTTGCCGCTTTATATCCAGGCAAAGTGTTTCATGCGTTAGATAAGAACTGTAATAATAGGTTGGTAGTCAAGCATACAGTTTAGCCTTGAGAAATTAGTTAATGGAACTGAGTTTGTAAGGGTTTTTTTATAAGAGCGCTGTAACCCAAAGGTTTTTGGCTGATGCTTGATAGTAAAATGGTGTAACAGAAAATAATTCTAGAATTAGTCTTTCAAGTTTAGCCACCAAATCAGTTTGTATTGAAAACTTAAGACAAATACTGACTCAATTGCTTGGTTTCCCTTAGTGACAATACTACGTGATCCCAAACACTGTTAAAATACTATTTAGGGAGACTTGACTCTAGTCCTCTAGGGTTCTCGCTTTCCTTCATTTCAGTAGGTTAGCTAATTCAGAGATTTTCATGCAGAACATCTTATTTGCAATGGCCTCATGGCTTAATGAAGTTAGAAGCTGTAGCTAAAAGTCACTAGATTGTTATTTAGAACATCTTTTATTTGCAGAGATTTGTATTTAGAACATCTTTCTTTTAAATCTTAAATGAATTTGTTTTGAATCTTTGATTAATTCAGAAGTTTTGGCTGCACAAACCCACAGGGAAACTATGCTTTATATTGTCTGCAAGAGAGTTGGGTATAGTTTGGGGAAGTGATGATCGATACTAGAAGTGGAATTCTGAAGATAACGTTAGGTAAGCTACTGCATAGTTGTTGAATTCTTTAAATGTTTTATATTTAGGTGAACACGAAAACAATGGTCAAGCAAAGCTAATAAAAAAATTTCATTCATTTGACAGCATTTTTTTTGAGAAAGTAGCTGAACTAATTGATGTATGCTGGTTTGAAGTGGAAGGCAATTTTGACAGCACACTTTTGTCTCCTGGTATAGACTACACTTTCTCATTTAGACTGAAGTTCAAGGAATCGGATGATGGCCCATATGGTTGGTATTTTGAACCAGTCGAATTTCTATTTACAAATCCTTGGGAACAACAACAGCGATCTGCTCAGTTTTTGCAAATCACTGAGAATCACGTTGATAGTGAAGGATATGATATGACTTCTTTTAGACATGCCGGGGACGGTTGGATGGAGTTTGATGCAGGTGTGTTTTCTGTGCAAGAAAATGAGGATGGTCCAAAGTAAGTGACATTTAAGATGAAAGAAGTGGTTGGTGGAGATTGGAAAGATGGACTTCTTATAGAAGGGGTTATAATTCAACCTAGCTTTCTGGTTCCAGGAAATGTTCAGTAAGAAATGATAGGATGTGACCTCATTTTTACAGTATGTGTTTGCATAAGTAATGATATATACAAAGATGCTCTGGACCTTTCTATGTATGAATTTCAGTTTATTTTGGCTCTATGTATGTCTATGTTTTTTAAGTAGGACTACCAAACTGTCTAAAGTTTGGTTTGTAAGAAATTTTGTTTTGGATAAGTATTCGGAGTAAAAGATTACACTTTCTCATTTATTGTTGTTCAAATTGTTTAGTTTGTTTAGTTTCATTTTATGTTTGTTCAAGATCTTTAACAGTTTGTTTTACTGGTGATGAAACCTTTGCCAAAATAAATCATAAATTTTGGTGGGCAAACTGTGTGTACATACACTTGTTTAGAAATTCACTGTAGAATGAGTTATTCAAGTGCTTTGCATGTGTACATTATTTTGGTTACAAGTAAAATATATGTGAAAACATCAAGGTTGTATCATTTGAATTGTTCACAATGGTTTTCCTTTCTACAATTGTTTATTAGTGGCTCTTTCCGTTGTCGGTAAATTATATATTGTAGCCGATGGGTAAAATTGTATCCGAAAGGGCGCATGATGATTGAGTTACCCCTTCAGGAAAGTACCTGTACATCATCTGTAGGGACTTTTGGAGAATCATTGTAATTATCATAATCATATTGTAAGCATTGGAGTGCATATTGTGTATATGAATAAAGTATCTGTTCTGTGTTATATCTTACTATACTACTTGCAATAAGTATCCCATTACCTTGTACGGTGAACATTTCCCGCCATTGCCGGACTTCTGTGTTCCATGGACTTCTATGTGGGTTTGAGAATGCTAATTTGGTCTTAGCAGTGGGGGCGTTGCCCCTCAACCCCACCCTGTAGCATGGCAAGGAGCGCACTTGGGGCTCTACCTCAAGACCCCGTAGGGGCACTGCCCCTCGACCCTGATCCCGGTCAATTCAGTTATCAGTCGTGAGAAGTGTGACCAGTTGATGAGACCTAGAGTTATCGCAAGCATAGAGTGTCTGTCTGCTAGAGGTGCTATGTTTTGAGGCACTTAGAGTAGGTGTTGGATGTCTTGGTGGATGCATAGAGAGCTAGAGAGGAGATGACCCTCTAGTTGGAGGCAATAGAGCAACACTGGCTCAGCGTACCCAAGAGTTGGAAGCAGAGAAGGCGGCATAGGTGGCTATCAAGGTCAGATTGGCTAGGGAGACAGTATTGTGTTAGCAGGGGCTATAAATGCAACGTATTTTTTGAGATCATTTTGGTGCAGGCACAAGAGGAATGTAAATGTGATGTGATGGAAAAAGATCTATCCTGTTATGGTTAGTCACAGTTAATGTATTCCATTTTGTTAATTTGTATCAGTAATTTTATAATTGTCATCCAAAGACAACTTTTCTTTTTTGGGGGATGATTTTGTTGGTAAATTCTATATTGTAGCCGACAAGTAAAATTGTATCTGAAAGGGCGCAGGACGATTGAGTCACCCCTTCAGGAAAGTATATGTACATTGTCCGTGGGGACTTTTGGAGAATCATGAGAATCATTGTAATGATCATAATCATATTGTAAGCATTGGAGTGCATATTGCGTTTATGAATAAAGTATATGTTCTATGTTATATCTTACTGTACTACATGTGATAAGTATCCCTTTACCCTGTACAATGAACACTTTCTTCCAAAATTTTACAATTTTTTAAATTTTATTGCTATTATTTGCATGTTTTTGGCCCTTTCCGGCTGATTTTTCTAGTTTACACAGATTATCTACTTTTTTTGCCCTTTCTGGCTGATTTTTCCTAGAGGTGAGAATGATGCAACTTCTTTCTTCAAAAAGATTGTTATGTGCTCCCTAATTTTGGAAAATTGATTGGTGTTGAACGAGATGATATGAATTGAAAAAATTGTTATATGTCATCATTATGTTCTTGTAATTTCCTTGCCGAAATAATGATGTTGTGAACTGAGATAGTTCTCTAGTATGACTTGCGTGACATTCCTCCATGATATTTTCTTTTAATCCTTTGTTGCCTTATAGATTTTTATGAAAACTTTCATATCCAAACACTAAAAATATTTGTCGTATATCTAAGTATGAAATCTATACTGAAGTAGTGTAAGTATCCAGGATATTATGACATCACTCTAGATCTGGATTGGTTGCAAGGAGTAATGCAATGTAGAAATGAAAATGAACAAAACATGAATATAGAGAAGGATTTCCTTAAAAAAATTAGCAAGTATTGGTGAGATGTTTAAAGATTATTTTAAAGTCGATGGTGCTATAAATTTTGTATTGTAGTTCAAGCTTGTAAGTGTTGAAATGGGTGATAAAAAGCCTTAGCTAGTGGTGCAATTTATAACCCCTACCTTTACCACCCTCTCAAATCTTCAGTCCTAAAAAGTAGGCACCATTATTCTTAGATAAAATGTCAATTGATCTTGTAAATTTTTTCTTTTTTCACTTCATAAAACACCATGCTAGGGGAAGGGACTCTATACTTGAATGTGAAAAGAAACCAATAATGTGATGCCACATCAACAATGCAAGTATGGGTACTCTTTTTGCACGACCATCGGTCTCACTTTTTATTTGGGTTGTTTTGGCATCATAATTGATGATGTGGACTCCAAACCCCAGTTATAAGTAGATAACTTGCCAAATAACCTACTGTAAAAATTTAAGACTTATTTGAAATTTACATGTAAAATTTCAATAAGCTGAAATTAGGGTGCTTTAGTAATAAGTCCTCTCCCCTACTTGAAGTAGATTTTGAAGTCCCCTATAAGACCCTATCCCTAACTCTAATTTGAATCGTCACCTTTTTTCCAAAGAATTTATGGGTGAGAGACAATTGCTCCTTCAGTCAGCTACCAAGTTAATGTGAGTAAATTATAAGGATTAAGATTAGAACTTAAATATTGCTTATAAAAATTAGCTCATATGGTGTTTGTAGAAAACTAAAAATGACTCGTATTACCAAGTGTATTTGACTGGTTGCATTTGTCTTATGTAAAGGAAAAGTATATTTGTCCATGCCTTTGTATTGATTTCATCAAGAACAGGATAATGTGTTTAAGTTCTCTTTCAAGAGTGTTTTCGGAGTTAGGATTAGGTGTCATTAAGTAGTTCATGTTGCAATTACAATTTAAAGATAGATTTTAAATTTAAATAGTAGATATCTACTAAAAAATTGCATAAAGCTTTGAGATCTAACATTCACAATTTGAAAACAAGGGTTCCCTTTTGGCTAGTCCATGGGAAATAGGGTCCCTCTTCCATTGTTAAGAAAGAAAATTCCTGGGACTAGCAAGAGATTAAGAGAGAAGAATCCCTCTACCCCCCAGGTCGAAAGAAATTGCTTAGTTTCGACTCAATTAGGAATACTGAGAAGAAAAACAAGTGTAGGCCTAAAATGAAAGCTACTAGGAGAAATTATGGGGAATAGGTTGACAAGGAGACTACTAGTGAAGATAGAGGTGAGGACACCACTATTACTGGTCGAGAAAGCCTTATGCCATCTCGTGTGTCAGACACCTTTAAGATTGAAACAAACACCCTTGATTCTAAGTTGGGGGATAAGATGGGGGATTAGTGGACAAACACCTCCCTAGTTAGGAACCTAAATATGGAACCTCAAAATAAGGGGAAAAGGAATCTTGTCAACAATCAACAGAAGGATCCCACTGAAGGAGAAAGTCAAAAGGAAGTGAACCTCGTGCCCTAGAAAACTGTTGAAAAGAATCCCCGTGTGAAAGAAGATAGTGCCAGATTGGAGGAGACTATCATTGCCCTAATTAAGAAGAGCACAAACCTAGAAGCTAAGTTTGATCAGGTGATGAACTTCTCAGTGTGTCTCATGCACTTTGCGTCTAGTACCCTTCGCCTTCTTCAAGCTGATAAGGAGCTCAAAGATGTGAAGGACATGGAGACTACACACTCCTATGGTTTTCTTGTTGATGATTGGCTACGGCTCTTGTTGGAGAATTTGGATAAGCAAAAGAGAAATTGAAATAAAGGAGGGGTGAAAAATTGATTCAATTTGAAAGAGAACCAAGAACAAACAGAGAAAGGGTATCAGATAGCCCTGTCAAGATCAACCAAGTGATCAAGTTGATGGGACAAGCCCATCGAAAGTTGAGTCTTATCAACAATGTTCCAATTACACATATGGTCAAAAGCCCACTTCACCAAACAATCAACAACACTATTCCATTCCCTAGGAATATGAGTGAAAGTAATAGACTCCAAATAAGTACACAAATTATGAATCTGGTCCACAATCAAACCTAACCTCCAACTAATAACTTCAGAGTGTTGGCTTCTAGACCTTTGGCTTTTATTTTTTGTGTTTTGATGTTTACTGTTTACTTATGTGCCCATAGGGCCTCTTTGGTTAAAACATGTTGGACCTCTTTTATGCCCAGAAATTTATATTGGGCAGGTATTATATGTAATTATGTTCACATGTTAATCTCTGACCATAGTAGCTACAGTTATTGAAATATGTTAGTTTGGGGGCTTTCGATATTAAAGAAGGTAGTAGGTTAGTTTATTGGTAATGACTTACAATTGAATTTCAATGAGTTTTTGTCTTTGGGCCAACCCCCATTTTGGTTGCTTTTTAATATAAAAATATTCAAAAATTGAACTATACATTCATTTTTTTTAAAATAACAGAAAGCTATTTTTATAAATTTAAAAAAAATACTATTAAAAATATAGAAATAATACAAAAAAATATTATGCAATTTAACTTTAAAAATATTTTGAAAAACAATAATACAAGTAAAGATAAAAATATTTTAATATGCATTAATGTTTCAATTGATTGTATTGTACCCACAAATAAAATAGCTATTAGTTTTTTACATTGCATAAATAAATAAATAAATTATTAGAAATTAAATTATATTTCAATTAAAATATTAAAAGGTAATAGTAAATGATTTTTTAAACCTAAATTATTATTTTTATAAAATTAAGTTATAGAAATTAACAAATGTAATATAATATAGTAAAAAATAAGAAGTCAATTGATATTTTCAAGATTTATGATTCAAAAACTAACTAAATGTAAAGTGGAATATGTCAAAATCTAAATACTAGTACAACTAATAATTTAAATTAATTAGTAATAAAAATGTGTATTAAGAATAAATCTAATAAAATGAAAGTACTTACAATTAAAATTTTGATGATAAGAGTAAATATTGGGAACACACGTACAAAATGTGGTGGAATCCACAAGCTTGATTGTGGAAAACCCCTTGTAGGTGGGATGATAGACTCTCAGCTAGGTGGCATGAAAGACCTAGTAACTATGTTGATAATGTATAAGACATATGCCAATTTTCCACTAGAGCTAATAAGATGACACTTAGTAGGGGCGAGTGCAAAGAGAAGTAAATATTCTTAGTACAAGTAGAAAAGTGAAACCCTAATTGCAAAGATGATGGGAAAGCTAAGGCATGGGGAATGCATAATCATGAATTACATAAAGGAAGTAATGTAGACAATGGAAAATGGAAGTCACTTGATCAGCATTGGAGCAAAGACTTTTTTAAGGTTAGTTAAGTGCTAGATCTCTCTTTGATAGATTTTTCCTTATTGATTGTGTTAGCAAGTCTCTCAATCAAGAGACATTGTTTGATAAAAACCCATTTTTTAGGTTGTTTATCCCATCTTGCATTGATTGGAAACCAAATTTGATCGTTACATACACAAACACACCCAAGAAATTGCCCAAATGGATACAATTAGAAAATCATCTCATGGAATCTTGGAACTTAGAAGACTTGGGGAAAATAGGAGATGCCCTACACATCTTTATTGGTGTAGATTGTTTCTTCAATAAACTAGAAAAAAATGCAAAATTTATAGTTAATTTAGGCACAAATATGATATTTGGACAATTTGGAGATCATAATTGAGAAAGAGAAGTGATTTCAAAAAATCAATGTTGACACTGGGAAAATTTGTGAGGAAATACATTTTGGGAAAGATTTTGCCACAAGTTGTTCAAAAGCAAGGGCAGAAAGGGATAAGGAGTACATTAATCAGTTAATAAAAAAACCAACAATGATCTAAGAGATAAATCCTAAATAGGCCAAAACTGAATATTGATTGAGACAAATAAAACCATAGAAGAAGTTGAAATTATGGAGGGAGACCATATTAACATCCTAACCACGATCCAAATTATAATATAGTAGACACTAAGTAGAAGCAACTTGAGTAGAAGCAATTGAGTAGAAGTAATTGAGTAGAAGCAAATCAATTAACTCCTAGAAGATACCAAAGCATTGTATAAAGGAGTCTAACACTAATAAACCGTCTTCTTGCATTAGGAAACAATAAAAATAAAATTATTCCAAGAAACAAAATGACTAATTTACCCATTTGAGATGCAAATTGTAATGGTGAAGAACACGTGGTTTCCCTAGACCCCAAAAAAATATAGCCAAGAAAAGAAAATTTCCCCAAAGTATGTTAGGGTTTGATCCATCGGATAACCCAAAGGAAAAAATCACTAAAGGATTTAGAAGATAATAATGTGAGCAAGGCAAAAGTAATTGAGAGAAAACTAAGTGAGAATCTTATCCAACTAGAACTAGAAGAAGTGTATGATTTTTGGGGTTTCACCAACACAAGAACAAGAAGATGAAGCAATAAAAAAAGAAAAGTAGTTCTTAATCAAATTATTATTGGAGTTAGATGAATCTGAAGATGCAATGCAAGACCTTCTCTTTGGAGGATAATATGACCCAAGAAAAGAGAAGGGGTGACTTTTAGTGAGAATCTAAGAATTTGCCAAAATTTTCCAAAGCAAGAGAAACTAGATTGCGGGAAAATGCCAAGCATAGGTAAGAAATTCTATAGAAAAAATCAAATCCATATATGGGGAAGCAAAAGATTAGGCTAAAATCACTTCTTTATTGAATGGTGGAAAGGTAAACACCCTTCCCCAAGAGCCATGATGCTTCTAACATGGAATGTTAGGGGCTCAATGATCTTAAAAAGAAGCATTTGGGTAAGCATAGAGTCTTCTTAGCTAAATTATAAATAATACTATTACAAGAGCTAAATTTGACCAAAGATGAAATGGCCTTATGTAACAAAAAATTAGGACGTTGGAAAGTGGAAGTTATCTAGTTGGATGGAGTCTCAAACATATTAGTTGTCTTCTAGAATATGAGTATTTTATTTGATAGATTAGCTAACATAAGGAATTGGTTAGTGGGTTTGTTTAAAAGTTCCACCACTGATCTAAACCTTGTGGTGGTAAATATCTCTAGCCCCATATACTTCATGAATAATTTTACTTACCAACATATGGTTTTTATGAACACTTCAATGTCATCTTGCATATCTCAAATATAACCAGTGGCATCTAGAGAACAACTTAACCCCAAGTATATTTTAGGAAGTGTTTATATAGAAACAACCTCCTAATGATTTAGTCATAGAATTTTGAATATATCTTTTACACCATGAGGATCGAATTCAATCATATAGATCATGAGAAACTTAAAAGGTTTCTCTATTAATGAGGTTTAAGACCTACTCCTTTGGTCTTAAATCCTTTAGTCTACCTTGTCTTGGATTACATCACTATCCAGTTCAATTTTTAGTGATAGAGAATAAGAAACCCCAAAACTATAACTTCAAATTTGAAAACACGTGGCCAAAGGATAGATGAGTTTTTAAGCTTTTAGAATTTGATTGGAAGGAGGAACAATTTCTAGGATAAATTTTGTTTTCCTTTATATCTAAACTAAAATCAATCAAGAAAAAGTGTTTAAATGGAAAAAGGAGTACGTCAAAAATTTATTCTCCAAAGTATTGGAAGGGGATAAGAAACCCCAAAATTGCTCCTTCAAATTTGAAAGCACTTGGATGAAGGATAAGTATTTCTAAGCTTGTAGAATTCAATTGGAAGGAGGAATAATTTAAATGATAAAGTTTGGTTTCATTTATAGCTAAACTAAATTCAATATGGAAAATAATAATAATAATAATAATAACTTGAGCACTCCAAAAATATATTCTCCACTAAGAACAATATTAAGGAAGCAATGGAGACTTTAAATGATAAGATCATTTAGCAGGAAATGGACTAAGATAGATTCTAAAAGATAAATAACTCTTAAAATTATATGAATATGTAGAAAAAAAGAAGAAATATCTCAAAGAATAACAACCAAAGAAACATGGCTTGCTAAAGAAGACACAAATTTCAAATTCTTTCATAATTGAACCAATCAACCAAAGGATCTGAATAGGATCTTCAAGCAAAGAAAAGGAAATAGTAATGGTACAATAGACCCTGAGGATATTTTTAGGGAATGAATCCAATTTTTTACCAATTTACTAAATAATTGGGATGGTTTAAATTTTAGAGCTCAGTAAGCCCTTTAGGAAAACATCCCAAACCTAGTATTAGAAACACAAGATAACATGTTAAAAAATGTTAAAAACAAAAGGTATTGAGGATGTCCTCAAACAATTGCATCTACATAGGGCTCTTAGATTAGATGTCTTATTTGTTGGGCCCTTTAAGAAATGTTAGTATCTTTTAGGAGAAGAAATGGCAGAGATAGAAGAGGCACCAAGAGACCTAGGGAGCTTTCTGAGAGAGATTAACAATACTTTTTATTACTGTCATTGCCAAAAAAGAAGATTTCATGAGCATACCATTTACAAGATAATGGTAAAAACCAAAAAATAGACTTAAAAGGATTCTCTAAATCAATATCTCAGAGGATGCTACTAGTTTTATGCTAGGAAGATCCATTCTAGATGGTGTAATAGAAGCTAGGGAAGACATTCAATTCAAAGTAGGAAAAATCCTTGCATGTTGATTAAGTGAGACATAAAATGACATATGATATGGTATATTGGAGGTTCCTATGCAAGGGTTTAGAGGATTTTGGTTTATGTAGACAATGGATAAATTAGCTAATCTACTAGGTTTCTAGCTTGAGATTTTTAATAATAAATGAAACTCCAAAGATTCTTTGAAGCATCTAAAGGTTTGAGACAAGAAGACCCAATTTCTCCCTTCCTCTTCATAATAATGATAGAATCACTTGGAAAATTGCAAAAAAAATCACAAGATTTGGGTTTGACTAAGGGAGTAAAGGTTATTAACTCAGTGTAGGATCTTTCCCACTTATAATTCATAGAAAATACCACACTCTTTGGGGTTGGAAAAAAAGGGAATAAATACGTTTTGAGAAGATTTTAAAACAATATGCATCTGCCTTAGGGCCTATGATAAACCATAAAAATTACTATTGGCAAGATGATGATGATGATGTGCAACAAGATTGGATAAGTTATTTGGTTGTATCATCATTCATATGTTCTTGTTGCACTAGTGTATTTGCCCTTGAGTTTTGACCAAAGGCTATTTTGGCTTATGATTTTTATCTTTTTTGTATATGTCCTGAAAAGGTCAAAATTTTGACCTTTGTAAAATTTAAGGTCAAAATTTTGACCAACATGGGATATAAACAAAAGAAAGAAAATTGATTCTCATTTCATTTCATTCTAGCTATGTGCAGGTGGGAGAAAGGGTTAAGCACAACTATACTGGTATGTAAACAAATTGTGGGACTTAGTGATTTCATTAACACATCATTTAGACACAAATACCACTCCCCCAAATATTGGTCCATTATTTAACTAGCATAGGTATAGGTTGATTATATTGGACATGAACATTTATTAACCCCAGTAAATGCAAGAACACGGAGTCAAAATAGTCTTCCGCCCCAAATCTAGATCATTGGGTGCAATACACAATGATGCAGAGATGCATATTGGCTAGAGATTTGTGAAGTCCCATTTTGCATAGTTCCCTGATTAGTCAACCTGATGACGGTATCCTATGGTGGAGGTATTTGAGCTTCCCTCAATATTTTTCTTATATGTTTGAAATACTCAGTAGACCCATGGAAAAAATGTGGGGTGGCATTGGATAGGGATAATCCCTTATAATAGCGAAATGTTAAAACATAAAGATATCCCCTCGATTATGTTTATATGAAAAATTACTATCTATATGCAATGGTTTGATTATTCTCTTCAGCCTTGCAGGAATACTCTCTTCCAGAGTATTAGTATATAATATATATCTAAGAAAACTTGCAGAAGCAACAACATTGCCAATCATTTCTAGGTCTTCGCATCTTCAATTTTTTTAGCCATTTGTGGATGACTCATATCTTTATCAATAACAATGCCTTCAACTAGCTATGTATCCTCCAACCTTCTACCAAATTTTCCTTCAACTTTAATCAAATCCAATTTAAACATATTTTATTTCCAAATCTACAATAACAAGAACTGCTTTGACAGTAATCCCTGCTAACTTGCATTTGCATTTGTTAACACTGCATCAAAGGACAAAAAAACTTTAGTATCAAAAATTTGACACTTAGAAGAATCAATTGTTAAAATAATTGTGGGTAGGATATAACTTATTCCTTGTGAAATGAGTATACAAAATGATAAGACATCAGTATCTCCAAATGTCAAGACAAGTATATCAAAATCAGAATCACATCCAATGTATAGTTAAATTTTTTCTTTAGACTTTGATAAAAGCAAATTTAAAAACAACATGTGTGCAATTAAATAATTTACAATTGATATTGTACCATTTTTTCCCCTTCGTATAGCACTTTAGTAAGCTATTGGACACTGCCACAGAAATGGGAGATACCCTAACACAATTATGATAGGAATAACTATCCAATTACTAAAATTAAGGAAAGAAGACACATGAGTACCACTCCCCAAAATATTGGTCCATTATTTAACTAGCATAGGTATACCTATATTTACTTTCATTAAAATCAATTCATCATATATGATATTAGAATGATAAAAAAAATAGATGCATAAGGATAGAATAATGCACGAATTCTACCTTAGTGGAATCTTGTTGAATATTCATTTTCATTGTTCGAAAATCTTAACTCACTCTTATCAAAATCCATTCCAAGGACTTTATCTAGTCCATATACAATGTATCTCATATGATTGTGGAAAGTGTCCAACTCAAATGGTGGTTCGACATCATTTGCAATTAGGGCTATCCCTCTACCAAGTCTAAGCATGTACCTAGGTATAAAATCTCTCTTTAGCATAGTCTTGTGGAGGTTATATTTCCTTATTTCCTCCTTCAAATGATATCAATATAGGGTGCACCATTTATTCAAAAAGATTATATGAAACTCACTCTATAAATCTTTACTAGGTTGGACTTGTCCCATTTCCTTATCACTTTGGTTAGAGGGCAGTAATACTTTGTTAGGTCCCTAACTAGGTCCACATCCATGAATGGATTAATCATAATCAATTTCCCCAAGTTTATTTTCCAAGGGTTGCACATTGATACTTCCCTCACTCCATTATCCAAGAAATACATAAACAATGAAGTACCACTAAAAAAAATCTATACTAGTAGCATGTGTCCTTCCATGTGTGATCATTTTGAGAGATACTATCATAAGTCTTTGATAGAAGCTACACAAGTTCTTCAAAAAAATTTCCAACCTTGGATCTTGTGCTAGCACTTGGATCCATCATTGTTAAATTCTCAAGAGCTTTTACAAAATGCATAACTGCAAGAACTACTCTTCAAATTAATCAATTCGAACAAGCCTTTACTATCAACACATAAATCTAAGCTCAAGGTTGGATATGCAAATGGTGAAAGTAACTTCGCAATTGGCCAACTTTACAAATTTTCCCATTTCATGCAACAATAAATATTTTATAGGTTCTTGTCCAAATCGTTTATCAAGATCAAGGTTATGGTGTGAATCTATGAGAGGGAAATATCAAACAACAAGGAATACATTTAATCCTTCCCTAACTCAACACAATGGGATCATATAGTCACTGGGGTACATCACTCTGGAAATATAAATATTTTGTTATCTAACTAGTGAGCAATGAGATCTTGACAATAAACTAATAATGCTAGGTACACCTTTAACATTAACATAAGTTCTAGACTTCGTTCAACTATATAGAAAGCTTAAGGACCATCATATCCACAAGGTAAGGGAGAAAGTACAAAAAATGCATTCAAATACAAGTACCCAATCTAATTTCACCATAACCAAAAATTGATTAACTTATTCAAAAATCACACCATATCCTTCTACCCCTCTTTATTACAATGGATTGCATAATATATGCCATAGAAAATGACTTTTCAACTTCCTAAATACTTCTATTCAAGTGTACAATCTTGATGACCCTTCACATTCCAAAATTGTCATTTTGCAAGAAAATGTTATCAACAACATTTTTCACAACTTTAAAATATTTTAAAACTTTTTCATTTTTGACATTTTATGCTACCACATGCCTACTTGGCACCTTAAATAGGTCCAAAGGGTTATAATGATCATTTTAACATTACATTTTAATCCATCAATGACCTTGCATGGTATTTTTACACCTTTAGAGTGAAAGACCAATAGAGTGAAAGCAGAGCAGCTAGGTGTGGCCAAGATGGTAGGTGTTAAGATTAAAGGACAATCTTAGAAAATTGTTCCAAGTAGTCATTTATAGAGAAAACCCTAGGTTAGTGTGTGGGAGTAAATGAGTTTGGGGGATTCCATGTGCTTATAAGATAAAAACTATCCACTGGATGAAAGTACTAGCATCATAATTTCAATAATAATGATTTTGTGAGTAGAAATGTCTAAAGTAGTCATTCTAAGGGATACATGCAGTCATATGGCTGATCAATGGGGTCTGAAAGAGGACTAGACCTCAAGAGACTACATAAACACTAGAACAGATCACTATAAAGAGTTTGTTGAAACTAGATGTACAAATGTGTAAGCTTTGTAAATTGTGGAAAGGCATTTTCAAAAATAAAGGGAAAATAAAGATGATTGGGGAAGGAATATGCAAGTTGATTGGCCTAGTCTTGTGAGCACGATTTGTGTATGTATTTGTAAATTTGTAATATTTTGTTATTTTTTATTATATAAAAGATACCACTAATACTTGTATGTTTACATTTTGTATATTTATAGCCAAAATATTTTCCTATGAAGAAAGACCATGCCTAACGAGACAATTGCTAGATTGTGGTCTCAGTTTCATAGAAAATTTGATAAATGTGATTATCCTTGCAAAAAGTGTAAGGGCTTAAAGAATCAAAGAATTCTAATCACAACATCCCAAAGTCATTGTAGGCAATATAGTCACATTGAAGGAAGTCAGAATTTTTCATCTATTGGTCAATGTGAAATTCTAATTGGAGGAACATGGAGGTGTGAATATCCAAGCTGAGGATAACACTCCCATGGAAGAAAATGATCCTACGATAGATAACACAATTGAAGATGATGGTAGTGGCATAACTAATAATGTGCCAAAGGACATGATTGAAGAAGATGGTATTGGCATAGTTGATCAAGATGATCATGATGATGGTACTAGCACCTCTAATAATGATGATGAAGATGGTCTTGATATACCTATACTTAGGAAGGCATACAAGCCCCTATACCAAGGCTCCCAAACAACTATTCTTTCTACTATAGTGTTGTTGGTGAACTTAAAGGTTATGAATGGTTTATCCAATGTAGCAATGTCATGTATGCTAAGGTATGCCATTTTTGTCATCTTCAATGTTAGCATAACATTACTAATCATTATATTAAGAAATCATATTTTTTTTTATAGGTTGATAGGTGAGTTTTTATTACCACCATCAAAAATTCTCCCTCATTTGTATCAACAATTATCTACTATTATGAATTAAATTGAAATGAATTATCTGACAATACATGCATGTCCCAATGATCGCATCCTAAATCATAAACAACATGAATTTGTTGGAAATATTATGAAAGGCTAAATTACTAATAGGGAAGGGGTGAATCAGTAACTGAGAAAATTTATTCCTTAATTACGAATTAATCCTTCATATGTATTCTGATCTAGTTGCATGCATGAGAAATTGAAAATATGAAAGCATACATAACACTTTAACACATAATTTGGTGACCCAGAAACCTTCCAAATAAAAAGTAAAATTGGGGTGGGGATGATACCCACAAGCTTTAGTAATACAATATAAATTTGGCCTGTTAAGGCTTACAATGATCACTTCTAATGATCTACCTTGGTAGGAGCAATAAGGACTGTTAGGTCCACCTTGTGAAAGAATTTACAAATATACAATGAAGTATGCACTTAGTAAAGAGATTACACAAGAATTTTAGGTCTAGCTTGTTAAAGGATTTGATTGATCCACCTATTAGGATGAAATAGTAGCTTGATCTCTAATCGACAACTTGGTTTGCTGAATGAGATACTTTTGAGTGTAAAATCACCTTACTGTGATAGATAAATCTTTGTTGCTCCTGATACTACTTTTGGCCTTGTACTTCGCTCTTCTACTCTCTTCTTCTTATTACATTGCATTTATACTCTTAAACCCTTTGGATGTGATACAATACATCACATATATACCAATCCAATTAATCATATTACAAAATCAACCAAAATATAAATTTACACAAAATGCACAAAGTTGGCCCATACTACAGGAACTTAAGTTTTGAAGACTGACTTGGTGAGGTTCTAATACTCGGTATCCACTGTCAATGCTTGGCATCGTCATGCACTTGGTAAACCTAGAAGATTAGTCCATACTGATCACTTCCAAGTAGTCTCACTAATACATTTGGCACCGATTTGCGACGGCTATGTGTCGCAATTACGACAAAAATGTGTCGTGACTACGACAGACATAGACGTCGTAGTTATTTAGTCGCAATTTACGACGTCTACCCTTTCCGTCACATTTGCGATGCCCATCCGTCACTCTGCAACCACCTTATTGTCACACCAACCCTGTCACAATTCCTCTTCTTTTCGTCGACATTGCGATGGGGTTTCTGTCGCATTTGCGATGCCCATCCGTCGCTATGCAACCATATATTTTTGGTTTAACTTCCACAACCGTCATAATTGCGACTCCAATTGCGAAGGGGTTGCCATCGCATGTACAGCAACCCCGTCGCAATGTCTGGGGTTACTGTCACAATAGCGACGAAATCCCTAGCAATTGCGACGGGGTTGCTGTACATGCGACGGCAACCCCGTCACAATTGCGACGGATGTGGAAGTTAAACCAAAAAAAAAATATTGGCTCGAAACTAATAATTTTTTAAAAATTACTTGACCTTTAAATTACTATCCATAATTTATTGCAACATAAATAAAATAATTAAATACACTTTCTAAATTGTGACATTTTGTTTATGAAAAATAAGAAATTTTTAAATAAGCATATTACACTAAGATGTTTAAACAAAAATCTAAACCAAAATTTCTCTTTCTACCTACCAAAGCCATTAAAAAATTGAACTTATCTAACCACAAATCCAAAAAATTGAATGTTGATAAATGATATGATCAAAGAATACATTCTTACAATATAAACAAGTAATTTTTTATATTGTAAGAATGTACTCTTTGATCATATACCTTGTCTCGTACATTATCTTGTCTCGTACAATGTATTTTTTATATTGTAAGAATGTATTCTTTGATCAGAAGCATACCTTGTCTCGTACATTATCTGCATCTTCGCATAATAGTTAGAATTGATCAACAAGGCACCCATCCACCATGGAGACACTTAACCTTGATGCTATGTAGAAGTGAACTTGGGATAATCACTTGTCTATATCGTCGACGCTAGTGAGCTGCATGATGGACCAATGACTTGATTACTGGTAGCAACCATTATGTGATAATCATCATGATATGCATCAAACTTCATATGCATTGCCATCCACAGATATGCATCCACTCATGATACATACATTGTCATCCACATAAATGCATCCATTTATGATGTTCCATCACATGCATACATATATTCATGACACCCACACCATATATAGACACATCCATCTAGATGTAAATGCATCATTATCATGCATCATCCACATCATGTTATCATTGTCACATTATTGCATTCCAATCCACATTTCATTAAGCATCATATAAGTATGCACATATCTCTGAAAAAAGGAAAATCATCATATCTAATTCAACAATAACCATAGATCATAAGACTAATGAATCACCATACATCATTAGACTAAAGAAAAATATGATCGGCCATCACTTTCAATTCATATATCGGCCTTATAAGTTTACCATAGTACAATAACATACACTGATAGTATTATCCACCTGGCAATTAGTGATTCATGATTAATAGCATAATCGGCTGGCAATTGTTAGCAATAATCACTCATGATTAGTTCACTGAATAATCATGAATGATTATTGGGTAACAATATAATTAGCAGTTGTTATGAAGGGTGGCATCTTTCCACCCACACAATTTCATAGTTTGATGCACATATATATACAGGTCAATCAACTCTCCAAGAGGCAGTGAAGAATTGACATTTGATAACTTATATATTCCCTTGCGGAAAGTGCTCGACTTAGGAGCATAAAAGGTTACTACCAAAAACACTGGTACAAGTTATTTAACTGTATATCAGAGACAACATCCATTAGAGAAGCATAAACCATATTTTCCATATCAGAGACAGCTTCACAATCCAGAGAATCAGTGCATAAGCCATTCAAAGATATACCAGATACAGCCTATCTCTATCCATGAACACCATACCAATGTGTATTTGCAGCATGGATTAAATAGAGAGATCAGAGACAACCCTTCAGGTTATTGAGCATATTTTTACATTGTTATATTTGGCACAGCCTTCGCTTATTTGTATGCTACATTTTGTACTGTACAGAAATTCAGCATTTGCATTTGGACTTACCAGGAAGACATTTCATTCTGATCATAATTGTGTATGCCTTTGTATATTTGAATCATTTTCATAATTTACTACTTGTTAATTAAAATTGGATCAATAAAACAATTATTTAAGTAGGAATTTTATATTTTTAGTAGTGTCTCATATATACCAAAAAGGGGACATACAAACACCTTGTATCTGGATGGTAGTGCCCGTGAAACAGTAGGTCTTAAGATAGCATCGTTAATTGTTTTAAACAAAGCTTGTGAAGCTCTCAACTCAGCAATCTTTTTGAAAAAGGATTCTAACTATTCTCCAATCTTCATCAAGATATGTAGCTGATTCTGCAAATGATGTTGGGAAGTCCACCGAATTGCTTCATAGGCTTCTTCATCCTCACCACAATCTTGGCTTATAGACTCTTCCTTTTGGAGGAGATTTACTAGTTCCTCAAAACTGGGAATATGTTTCGTGACATTCAATGTTGTCACAAATGCCTTGTATCTGAATGGTAGTGCCTGTAAAACAATAGGCACCAAGATAGCATCATCAACTATTTTACCCAAGGCTTCTAAGGAAGCTCTCTACTATTCTCTTGTAGAGTACAAGAGAATATAGAAACAAAAAATTAACATTTTTGATAAAAGGAGTTGAGAGATATACAAATTGTTTTCAAAACAAAATTTTACAATAATTCATTTTGAGATTTAGGAAAGAATTAAAAATAGCTCCCCACAAATTTAATCATATATGCAGGCTTCTAAGTTTTACATACATGTCTACAAGTAAACTGTTAGAGAAAATATAGGAAACCAATTGACGAAATAGGGGAGAGTAAGATGAAATGTAGCTTACTAATCACCCAGATTAATTCTAGAAGCTTGGCATTTTAGTAGTTCTTGGACTCTTGGGACCATGATCTGTGACTAAGGTTGTCAACCCACCTAGTTTCCTTTTCCTTGTCATCCAATGCCACTTATTCCATGATTCAACAACATAGATAAAGTGAGCCTACATCCTAGACAAGGTCCAAAAGTCCTAGATAGTATGGACCTAGTCCACCTAGTCCAAACTCATCACCACAATTGACTCTTGCAAGTTCAAGAGGAGATGCAGCCTCTTTTGCTCCAGCAAAAACTCTCTTCAATATTTTTAAGATGTTGAGGCTTTGGTCTCATAGGAAGATGTCAATGCTATTATTTTAAAAACAAAGAGACTACTCAAATAGAGGCAATAAGGGAGCACAGAGTCAACACTTTATCACCTAAGAAACATTCAATCAATATCACATGATAACATTCATTAACACATTAGATTCATAAACACGCAACATTCATCAATATTTTGCATTAACACATAATTCATGAACATTCATTAGCACATAATTAAATTCATTGAGACATGAAATTCAATCATTATCAATTAAGGTATGTAGATGAAAATCATTTTTTTTTTCTTTCTATTTCTTTTTTCTATGTAAGCTCTAGGAGGAGCATCAGTGTCATCATCAATTCCCCCCTCATCAGTTCTTTTCTCTATTCTTGATGATCTCAAATTCATATGCTGTTGCAAAGGGGGGTCCTCTGCAATAACAAATAAAAGAGTTAAATTAAAAATAATTTATTATAATTGTTACAAGTATTTAATTATTTTAAATAACATAACTGTGGCGCTCTTTACCTGATCTGACCACATCATTTTGTCTGGACTCAACGTCAACACGCTCATGAACATCGATGCCTCGATCCTCTACAACTGCTATACAAAATGTTACATTAATCCAAACACCAATTGAAATTACATATAAAAAATTTAATAGCAAATGTATACCTCCACCACTGGGATGCACATCATGCGAACCTTCAGCATTCACAGATTGTGTAGAAGGATCATCAGGCTGCATTCCAACATCCTACGCATTGTTATCATTTCTTTCTTAATATCAAATAGACTAATTGGTAAAGTATTCAATTTGAAATAAATTTCATTTAGCTTATTTACCTGTGGCTCAGATGCATCATTATTAAAACCTTCCACACTAATTTCAGATCGTAGCCATTCAGCCACGGCTCTATAGCCTTGTTGGAAGCCAATTGTCTTATCCTCTTCTGTGAGGCATCTCTTGAACTTTGAGCCCTACATTTTTGTGTGGTATGGTGAATTTTACTTGCATTGTTTCATCAACCAATGGAGGGTAGTTAAAATATCAAAATGAAATACAAAAGTTGTAAAAGTTGAGGATCAAGAATACTTACAACTCGTGCTTGAAGTTTCGAAAAACCACCAGAGCTGAGCTTGTGTGTCCCATGCTTTTCTAGTCTTGCCTTTGTTGCCTTTGATGTGTCAGGCAATCTATGAAAAGTTTGAAATATGTTAGATAATATAAATATAGAGGTTAATTAGTACATAATTACATTCTCAACAGTATCACATACCTTGGCAGTGTACTCTCTACTAGTGTAATTTTATTTTTCTTGTTAGCTTTATACTTTCCATCCAAAATCAGAGCCTGCCACTCAGCCTCAGGAACATAGGGCGAATGCTCGTACCTAGGGTTATCCCGTAAATTTTTTCTGTACTGGTCCCTAATATACTTCAAACATAAACCAACTTTTTCAAGGAGCTTGTTTCTCTCGAATGCACGAGGTCCAAAGAGTTGGGTCATGCTCTCTAGAAGATCATCCTTCAAATTGTTGTCTTGTTGATTCCACCTTTTAAGTAAAAGAAAACATGTTAGACTCATAACTGAAGTGAAGCTACCTTTAATATAGTTCAAGAAATGGATGAAAAAGAAAACTATTCTAGCAATGATATGAAATCAAAATAGTGGTTTGGGGTTTTAGTTAGGATATGATGTTCTACCAGGTACGCACGATGGGCCCAAATATTCACAAACACTCATCACCAAGTTTTTTCCAAAAAACATCATTCCCTACAAAACAATCATGGGATCATTAGTCGATGAAGAGTGATCAAAAACTAAATTACTATTATATCACTATAGAATAATAACTTTAAAGTACCTGGAACTTTGGCTACTTTTAATGGAATGCCTTCATTGTCGCTGACGATCAATATGACATCCTTCACCGTTCCCGTGCTAGGAACATAGGAACATCCAGGGAATGATGATGCAGCTCCTATTGCAAAAAGTTTCATAAGTTTCATAAGTTCAGATAAATTAACCTGTTTCAGATAAATTATTGCAAAGAGAAATTTGGAGATATTTATTGCAAAGAGAAATGGGTTTTTAACTTTATCTACATCTGCAAGGATCACCCTCTTTTATTATTAGTTGTTCCAACAATCAACATCAACTAACTAATCAAGTCAATTCAAAAGAGACATCAATTCAACCATCTCCTTGCTCGTTGGGCATTAAGGGTTGCCCATATCCTAAAATGCTGAAAGTATCCTTGTACATACCGATAAAGTGGATAGCGATACAAAGATAGTTTAAAGCTCTAATCCCTTTGGTTCTTCATCATTAAATGACTAAATCTATTATTTCAAATTACATCTAAAAACGTTATAAATTACAAATAAATTAAAGAAAAGTATAAAAAAAACAACAATTATGCTTACCCTAATCTCAAATGAAAAGAATGGAATCAAATTTGTAAAGGTATTTCACTGTTTGTTTCTGTCTCTGTTGATTGGTGCCCAGATTTGTGGCACTGCTCAATTTTGTATTTCTAGCTGTAAGTAATCAAACTTGCCATTTTGTTTTTTAATATATTTTAACAGCAAGTGTTGGACAACATTAGTGACTTTGAAAGGGACTTCATTTCATATATTTTGCGGCAAAGGTGTTGTCTCCTGCCATTGTTTAACTTTACCTCATCTTTGTACCATTCTGCTAGAGATTGTGCTATTTTGCAGCATACTTGTGAGATTGCGCACATGACATATTTTTTAGCTAACCTATTAAAGAGGCTAAATCTTCAAAGAGAAAATAAATTCTGGGTCCCAGATTCAACTCTAATCTGTTCTGCAGATTCTGTAATACATCCTGCCTTTCACCTTGGCATTTAATGCCTAATATCAACAGAACATTTTGTTGACTATTTTCTTTCTAAGTTCTAAAGCTTTTTTTTATTTTAAGCTTTCAAACATATCAGTTTCTCCTTTATGATTACATTCTACTATTTGCAAACTAGGCACAGCTTCTCATTTGTGTTTCTGTTAGGGAATGTCATTTCATTTGTGTTTCTGTTTGGGATAAGTCATTTCATTTTGTTTCTGTTTGGGATAAATCATTTCATTTGCTACATTTTGAATATTTTAAATGTAAAAATGAAAGATATTGCAAATCAATTGTTCCTTTATTATACATTGACACCATGTGCATGACAAAAGAGAGAAAAAGAGGGATTTGTGTACCAGTAGATGGTGCAACAGTCGATGCCTGTAAACTGTGTGTTGTCGACTCAGTAGTCGAAAAGAGATTTGTGGTTGTCCTGGATGGAGGCGGTGTCATCATAGGATCTGAAGCTAAAGAATAAAATTGTTAAAGCATGCATAAATATAGAACGCGTGCATAAATTCAGTCTTAATTGCATGTATTGTCAATGATTATGATAATCTCTATCTATATTCAATGGAAAACACAAGTGGGGAATGGAACATGCGATCTACCTGAACCACCTGCAACACCCTCATCATGGGAATGAGGCTCGAAATCACGCAAAAAACTCTGTAAAGACAACACATCCATATTTTAATTAATGGCATAAAAGAGCATAACATAAAAACTATTATTGAACTCTTGTTATAATTAAAAATTTCATTAATACTTACTTTTAAAGTTTCAAAGGTGTGCAACAATTCAGATGCCCTATTTTTTTATTTCCTGAGTAGTAGGCTTAATGGTTGCCAAACATATAATTTCTCTGCCAATTTTCTTTAGTAAATTTTTAATCGAACCGATCGGGTCATCGGTCTCTACTAAATCAATATAAAATGGGTCCTCCTCAAGGGTGGACTGTTGATGGAGTGCAGGTTCCTTTCCCTCCTTCCGACCACTGGCCCTCTGTGACAACAATAGTATTAGTATTATCAAAATTACTCCAAAACAATGAAGAAATCAACATTAAAAAAATAACATTTTGCTTCTATCTAGTTTGCACAATTACAATGAGTTTTACCTGCTCATGTGTAGATGAGCTGGGAACATTGCTAGCATCCCCTCCAGGCGGTTGCTCCATATTGTGCCTCTGTGTCAAAGATCAAGTATAAAAATGTTAGCCAAAAATTTATTGACTAAATGGTATGTTGGAATCATTGATTAGAAGTTGGTTTAATAGTATGTACCACCCTCATGATAGTAGCCTCATTTGTATCTATGCGATTCAAATTGTAATCAATAAGAAGCTCTTCCCTTGCACGTATTGATTTTATCATACAGATGAATACAAGATTTCCCTCGCGTGCCTCAAATATGCAATTGGGTTGCTTTATAGTTGACCTGGGTCGTGTACTATTTATAAAACCCGCAATATTCCCTATTGCTTTTGGCCTTCCATCAATGTATATAGCCACACTTTTACTTTGATTATTGTCTTGCTGCTGTATATAATTTGCCGAGAGGGCATACCTACGCATAATTTTTTTATATTGAGCAATATGCATCCAACTTTTGTAATCATAACATGGTCCAACATACTCCATCAATTCAGAAACTTTTTTGTAAGACACCTTTACGTCGTCCATAGAAAATAGGCCCAAACCATGTAATGATGATGGTGCTATGCGATATATCCTCTTGTTAACACAAAAATCAGTGTTTATTGGAGGAAGTTCCTTGGGTACCCAATGTTTCTGTAGATGTTGGTACCTTAAGGGCACGTCAATGTCACCTTCCGTCTCATCATAAGAACATGACCCCCCTTGAGCAAGGAAAAACTTCATGCGTTTATTGAATTTCCTTCTAGTCCTTTGACCTCTAGTTAATCTCCCTGTTCTAGATAAACTGCATGTCTCGCTTTCCTCTTCTATTCCTATATTTCCCTCACTCGAGGAAGACACTTCTGACAAATACCTATTCGCTGCTACCTGCAAATGGGAGAGATCTTAGAAGACATCAATCTTACTATTGATAAGTGTATTAAATAGACTGTCTATAAGGAGTATTGACTTATACCTGTCGATCCATGAGACTATGCGGGATGCTCTTGAAAGGGGTTCATTTTCCTGCAAATGTAATTCAATTATCATGAGTATAATCACATCATAATCATAATCACATCCATCATAAGCATCACATAAAAATTAAAAACATTAAAAGGTACACAATATAACACTTAAATCAGGCTCACATTATAGATATTATTCTAGTTACAACTCCCTTTTATAGATATTTAATGAATTCCCTTTTCTAAACTAAACACTTACAAATGCTTTTGACCTGAAAGAAAATAAGGCTCAATACATTCATGCATCAATATGTGTTTTAAATAGTTTTATTTAATTAATTTAGATTAATAGTCAATTTAGATTATCAGTATTCTATTCTATTTCTATTAGCATACCTCTAAATTTCATCATCATCATCCTCGTCGTCGTCATCATCATCATCATCCTCCTCGTCATCATCATCATCCTCGTCATCATCATCATCATCCTCCTCCTTGTCATCATCATCCTCACCATCATCATCGTCGTCGTTGTCGTCATCATCATCAACATCATCATCATCAACATCAACATTATCTTCATCTTCATCATCATCATCAGTAGCAACATCTACATCATCTTCTACTTCTTCGATATCTTCTTCTTCCATTGCATTATACTTTATTGGCCTTCCTCTTAGTTCATGTCTAACAAAAAATGACCAACACGGTTTATGTGGAACCTCTGAGTAAAATACCTGCTCACATTGGCTTGGAAGAACATAGGGCTCGTCCCCAACTGGCTCAAACGACCTTGTATTAACCATTGTAAATCCATTATCATGTTCAATAACAGTTCTATCAGGATCATTTGGATTAAGTCGTAGCCTGTACCATTTGACAACGAAGAGTACTAATTTGAAGGAACTAAAATCACAGTCTAGTATATCATCCAAAATGCCATAGTATTGATTTTCAGACTCTCGAGGATGTAAGTCGTTTCTAGATGAAATATTAGTCACTTGAAAGACTGCAGTTATTTCTGAATCACAAGTTTTCTTCGTGTCATCCAACACTTTGATGCAAAATTTTTGACCATTACAGAACATAGCCTTGTGGTGTTTAACCTGCAATAATATGTGAAACATGTCAAAATTATTGTATCATGAGTTGATAAACATATGGGTGATTAATAAATTTGTACGTACCTGGAAATCTCTTAAACCACATGCTAAATCTATTTCCCTTTGCGTAACATTGGAATCTCCATTACGATGAGCTTCTTTAACCAATGAAGATACACCTTCCCATGTTAATGTCCGACCAGAATGTTGACATCGTTCAATCCATACCGTCATCGAATCAAGATTGTTTGCAATATACAAATGTAGTGCATCCCACTCTCGAGCACCTTTCACTTTCCTCAATGTACCTTTCCCAATCAAGTACTCCCCTTCTAATTTTTTAAAAGGCTCGAGATCCCAAATCCGATCTACACGGATATTTGATGCAAACTTAGGAAGATATTCAGTAATGTACACCATAGTCTGGTATACCATATATCCCTCTACCATAGAACCCTTAGGATGTGCTCTTTGTCGAACCAAAGCCTTCAAAGATTTCAAGTGCCTCTCAACCATCCACATTGACCTACTGTGTACAGGTCCACACAATTCAATCTCCTCAACTAGGTGTATGAGGTAGTGTTCCTGTGCATTTAAAAAAGTTGGAGGTAGACACTTTTGCATTTCACACAGTAAATGAGGAATTCTTCTCTTCCAATAGTTTATATCTTCTTTATGGATTTCTTTAGATGACAACCACCTACATTAAGAGATTCAAGTCACAAAAAATATATAGATACGAGACTTTACAAAATAATATACAGTAGATTACATAGCAAGAAAAACAAATCATGAATATAATAAATATATACAACAAATTGAACAGATATTACTACTTACCTCATGTATTTTCCAAGATCGTATATCACTTGTTTGATGTTATTGTTGAAGGGCTCTGGGAGAGATAGAGGAAGCATGTACTGTAGTAATTATAAACCAATCATTTCATTGTTTTCTAACATAACATAATGAACAGTACACGTAGTTTATGAATATATTGTAAATACAGAAGAACATAACTTACCTTGATGAAAGTATGCCAATCATGCGTTTTGAGCCCTGGCCCAAATTCACTTTTTTTTGATATGAGATTGTTTATGTTCGCAGCAAATCCTGTGGGAAATCAAATTTTTCGTATGACTTCTTTTATGGCATCACTTTGTTGCTCCGTTAATAACCAAGGAAGGGCACTTATATTAATCTGATCTCTATTGCTATTTGAGTGAATGAAATTCTTCAATGCATGATTGGATTCATGAATGTCATTACAAATTTTGACAATTTTTTCTTTGTCACGCTTTCCATCCAATATTTTCCACAATGTCTCTATTATATTCTTTCCAATATGCATAGAATCAAACAAATGCACAATTTGTAAGTGCTCGTAGTAGGGCAACCTGCTAAATTGTCTGGGATAGCTTTTTAGTCCCTTTGGAAGGTTGTCAGTACTGCCTTGACGACCTTCACGATCATCAATTACACAATTAGTAAACAAAAATCACAATAGAAATATATAAATTACAAACATAAACCATTAGGTGGAACGACATTACCTCGACGATTAATTCTATTATATTCCAACTTCCATAGGCGAGGTGTCATTCTTCGTGGCTTTGATGTAGTCTCTTCTTTCCCATTGAAAAGATGTTTTTTCGTACTTCGATACTTATGATTCCTGTGGAGGAAGTGTCTACACTCATCAAACACCTACTTTCTTAAACTTTTTGAATGACGAAATTTCATTTTTGGACCACAAACTGGACATGCAAATTTTCCCTTTGTTTGAAGACCTACAAGATAATGATATAATTGGATTATTAAATATGTTGATTTTTATACATTAATGAATTATTGTGCACAACTTGAATTCACTATAATATACCACAAAAATGTGTTAGCCCTGGGGCATCATGTATTGTCCATGCAAGTATTGCATGGAATTGAAATTGTCTTTGTCCTATTGGTCTAGACACGTCATACATAGTGACACCGTTCCATAACTCCACCAACTCGTCGATAAGAGGCTCAATATATACATTCATATCTTTAACTTGATATTTACCTACTTGAATGAACAGTAACATTACATAATTATTGTGACCGTTTTACTGCAAGATTTGTAAGTACATGTAAATTAATAACTATCAAATGATAAGATACCTGGAACAATCATTGCCAACATAATGTGCTCCCTCTTTATTGACATCCACAAAGGAATGTTATTGTTGATAACAAAAATAGGCCACACCGAGTAAACAGATCTCATCTCTCCAAATGGATTGACACCATCTACTGCTAATGAAAGCCTGAGATTACGAGGTTCTTCTTTGAAGTGTTGCCACTTTTCCTCTATGTGCATAAATGTCGAACCATCCGCAGGGATTCGAATAATGTCATCTCGACTTCTATTGCATGCATGATAATCCATAAATTGAGCCAAGCTACTACACCTGAATAATTGTCGCATCGGTGGAATAATGGGGATGCAACAAAGAACCTTTTGAGGCACCTTTTTTGTTAGTCGATCTTTTCGATATCTACTCGTATGACATACAGGGCATTGTGTTGCAAATTCATGTTCTTTACAATATATAATATGATCATTGGGACAAGCATGTATTGCTTGATACTCCATTCCAATATCTTTCATAATAGTAGATAATTCTCAATATGTGCTAGGTAGAATATTTGATGATGGTAACAGAAACTCGCCTATCAATCTACAGGAAAAAATATAAGTTGTTAATATAAACAATATTAGTGGTACATTATTCACCCTTTGTTAACTATAAAGACATATATGACATACCTTAACATACGTGACATAGTTATGTTGGATAAACCACTCATAACCTTCAAGTTCAACAACAACAATACAACAGAGAGAAGAGTTGTTTGGGAGTCTTTATATAGGGGCTCGTATGCCTTCTCAAGTAGAGGTACATCGAGGCTATCATCATCATCATCATCAGATACACTTGGACTAAATGTGTCATGGATCAATGTATTTATACCATCATCTTCAATTGTGTTTTCTAGCGCATGATCGTCATCTTCCATGGGATCATTGTCTTCACCTTGGATATTTGCACCTCCATGTTCCTCCACTTCAAAAACTATATTCTTCGAATTGTTGTGGTTCATATCATGTACTTCCCTGGGGAGATCAACCTATATAAAATTGATTAACATAAATAAACCATGATCATCAACTCATCATCAAGTGATTTCATATGTATATAAATTGTTAAAATGATATAATGAACAAATTACCAGTGGATGATAGTCATGCCCCCCTTCAATGTGACCATTCTCCCTGCAATGTCTCTTAGCTGTTTTGATTAGCAATCTTCTACGATTTAAGACCTTACAAATTTTTCAAGGACAATAACATTTTCCATCACCTTTTCTTTTCAAGTTAGACCACAATCTAGCGATTGTCTCCCTGTTTTGTTCTTCACTTATATTATCTGACATGATCGTTCTTTGCAGAAGTAAAAATCGGGCTATGAAAACTTCGGTCTACAACTTTCACAAACTAAGCAAAACTGTCAAAAGTACACAAATCTTCTTAGACCTAGCTAAATACTTTAATATTTTAAAAAATACTTTCTTTGACTTTATTCCTAAGACATTTAATCCAATCACCTTTTATAACATTCAATCAATTGCTCTAGGAAAATTTTTGGATAAGATTATTTGTAAAACTTTGACCAACCACTTGAAGGTCTTATTTCAAGAGACCTTACAACATTAAGCCACTAAAAAATATGCAATTTTCATACCCAAGCACGCGGCTATATAACTCGTGCAACGACCTTCTTGCTTAGCTGTAGAAACTCTCCAGCAATCAAATCATACAAGCTACAAGGCCTAATAGCAATTTCAAAACATATAAGCTAAAAGTCTAGTTAAAATATACATTAGATTAAAAAATATGCAATTTTCATACATGAGTGTGCGGCTATATAACTCGTGCAACGACCTTCTTGCTTATCTGTAGAAGCTCTCCAGCAATCAAATCATACAAGCTACAAGGCCTAACAACAATTTCAAAACATATAAGCTACAAGGCAAGACATATTATATGACATGGCAAAAGGAACAAAATTTACAAGTGTTAGCAAGACATATTAAACGACATCATAGTGCTAGAGAGATCACAATTATAGGAGTCTAGATTTTGATTGTAGTCTTTCAAAATTGTGTATGGACTATGGTAGTATACGCATTACATAAAGACCATTGTTATGATAGATTATAACATTTTCATTTATGTTTTATGCATGTGAAGAGGAGGATATTGCAAATTGGAGCAGTAGGAGGTCCTCCACACTATCTGGTCAAAGATAGATCTATTTGGTGGGGGCTTTCCTATAATGGTAAACCTTTGGCTTTAACACAGAGTTGTTTAGCCAAGGCTTGGAACTTAAAGGGGATCTCATTGATATAGAACATTATGGATGGTGGGCAACTAAGGGAGTGGGAGGATATCAAATACAGATTTAACATTCTTGACTCGCAGAAAAAGACATATACCCTTATTAAGAAAGCAATGCTTAGTTGTAAGCCAAAAGAATTGTTAGATGCTAATGGATCCTTAAAGAAGATTAAATGGATTAATGGTAATCTGTTGTCAGAAAGTACTAACAAAAATGTTTATCTCTGTATGAAAAATGACTCCTCTCTCATAGCCAGGGTGTCTCAGTGTTGGGGGAAAATTAAGCCTTTTTCTATTTGGTCTTTTTTCTTTGAATACATGTCGAAAAGTAAAGCAGAGCCAAAAAAAAACTTTGTTTCAAGTGGTTGCTCTTATTTAAGAAGTTAGCTCTTGGGAAAGTCCTTTCATCAATTGGTCTTGCTCCTGTGTGTTGTAATATTTGTAATGTTCATGAGTCTTTTGAGTACCTATTTTTTGAATGTTTATATGCACGTAAGATATGGTCTATTTTTTTGGGGTCTCCATGTAAGTAGAACTGTATTAATAGTTTTTCCTAGTCAGAGATCCTTGCTGGATATGTGGATAGATTTGATTCTAAATTCAATAGTTTTTGGTTTGTTCTGACTATTGAGGTGTTATGGATTGTATGGAAGGACAGGAATAAAGAAATCTTTCAAGCCGAGAGGAGTAAGCTTACTGAGTTTAATTTTAAACTCACCCATTTTAATATTATGTCACAAGTATCATTGGTTCTTCAAATCAAAAGATCAGACTTTATGAGGCTAATCTATGAAGGGTGCTTAATGATAAAGAAAGATCAAGTTCAAGCTGCAAACTATGTTTCAAGATTGCAATCCTTCTTGGCTCCAATAGAAATGGACGAATTGAACAAATATATTAGTGAATGTCAGTTGCAAGATGTCCCTCAAACTGAGCTTCCTCAAACAGGTTGGGAAAATATGTATAATCAAGAGGAGGATCAGGTTGATGTTGTTCAATCCGGTTGGGGAGCTGATCAGCAATCTGGTGGAGGTTTAGTCCATAATCATGAAGAGCAGGGACTAGTGTAGCACGATTGTTGGAATACAATGCCCAATCAAGATAATAGACAGAGTGAAGCTGATCAAGTGGCTCAAGCAGAGGTGTCCAACATCAAGGATGGATGGGGTCAATTTCAATAGTGAATTTTCAGATTATAAATTTGCTAATATTTGTAATGAAAATGGATTGTAGTCTAAGTATAGCTAGTTAAAAAGAACTGATACCGTCACCCCCTAATTTTGTAATTGTATATATTCAAGGGGGTGTGAAAAGTCCTTTTTTTTTTCTTTTTCTTTTCGGAACTCTAAACTCGTGATGTAGATATTTATTAAACTGTCTTAATAGAAAATATATATATTATTATTATTGATAAATAGTTAGAATAATAAAATTACTAAAAATAATAATAACTCTAAAAATAAAAATAAAAATAAAAGTGAAAATATATGAACTTCAGGATTGAAAAAATTGATTGGCGAAATTAATAAAAGAGAGATGAAAACAAAGAGGGAAACTTAGATTTTAAATGAAGGTTTTGTATTTAAGAGTAATAAAAGTTTTAAGTCTTCAAATGTCGGCCGTTATTTCTGAGCTACATTATTTCAAGACTAAGATTCGGTTGGCATTCTATTTAATGACTTTTTTGAAAGCCAATTTTTCCAATCGCTGATGAGTGATTATTTTACAGGACGAAAACCGAACAGACTGTGAAAACCATGAATAAATCATAATACAATTATTCACCAATAATTGTTTTTGTAAAAATGCTTAATTTTGGCTAGATAGATGCTACAAAACTGTATTCCTAAAGGCCATTTCACCTGGATTAGAAAAGGCAGTTCAAATTAGAAACCACAAAATTTAACAACGGATATCTGTTGTTTGATTATTTTTTCCTGACGAAGCTTATCTAGACGAGCAATTTGCAACTAAAAAGTTCATTCTACATAAAATTTAGATTTCAAACAAAGAAGAAACATTTACTGTAGCATCACGTTGCACAAAGAACAAAATCAGGAAATAACTCTGTTAAGAATTTCAAAGAGGGTAATGGCAGTTGCAAAGGAGATAATGAAAAGAGTTGTCTTCTTAGAGAGTATGCACTGAAATGGTTCAACTCATATATCTCTAGGAAGCGCACTTTTAAAGAGGTTGAAGAGGAAGCAAATAACATGCAAAATGCAGAGCAAGATCACATGAGGAAGAGGGCAAGAAGGGATATAGATGATGGTAGCTCTCACTTTAAAGAGGTTAGCAAGATCTAATGTTCTTTTCTGTAAACATCTTCTAAATGCAATCACCACTAAATTTACTATTCATATTTATAAAAGAATGAATACTAAATATGTAAGAAATATCTCCTCCATATGAATACCTATTTTACTTCTAAAATTGCTAAAAAGTTATAGTGTCCTTTATTCCATGAATATTTTTATTGTGCTTGTAAGCACTACAGAATCTAAGTGGTCGCCCATACAGTTTCCAATTACAGGTGGATGACAGGTGGGCAACACAACATTTTCCCCTCCATGATTGCCTTTGATTCTGGCTATTTGAGATAAAATATTGGTTGTTGACATGATAAAATTTGCATCTTAGCTGTTAAAAAGTGGGAGACGCTCTTATATGCCGTTGAGGATGAACCGACAAAGGACAAGATCTGACTTCCCATTGGGTACTTTTGGTGCATTTCAATCAGCTACTTAACAATTCAATCAAATAAATTATTTATTTATTATATTTAATATATTTAGGCTAAATACATGGGTGAGAGGTCATAAATTGAAATCTTATAGGAAACATGTATGCACGTCTTCTTTGTAACACAGTTAAATAGTTCTTTTGAGAAGTACCGAATATGCTTATATTGCTGTAAGTTTCTATAAATCCATGTACACATTACTTGATATCATAGATTATAACAAAAGTATTTTCTTTTTTTCTTTTGATTGCAGTTATCAAGAAACCAATGGAAACAAAGAAGCAGGGGGTTTTGTTGGCATATGAACTTCTAGTGTCGCAACAATCTGGAGTGGCAGCTTGTAAGATATTAGAGCATGTGGAGCAGTTCCAGTCATTTTCTGAAGGAAAATCTTCAACTCATTTAAAATCAAATGATGATTGTCAAATTTCATCAAGATCTCTAGAACCTTTGGCTTTGACAATTAAAGGTATATCTTCCTCAAGATTTTTGGGCATGTATCAAATTTTAAATCTAATTTTATGTGACAGTTTTGTAATTCATTTTTTCAATCCAATTGTAACTGTATTGTAAACTGTTAATAGCTCAATTACAAGCCTATAATCTAAAAACAAAACATCAATTCTAGTAGAGCTCTAAATCAAATACATTAATATATAATAATTCAAATATACCTTCTCACACATTGTTCGAATAGACTCCATTGTTCTCCAATCCTTCAAGACCTTGTACATAATTGTATTGTTTCAACATTAAATACTAACTTAAAATGACATGAAAGAAAAATATTGTTGATTGATGACACAAAGAAGATAGAAAAATAATACTAATCATAATAAACAGACAATGATAACATGCCGGCAATAATACTTAATGTGATTTTTTAAATATCAACACACTAAAAAACCTCCATTTTACATCTGAAAGTATATTTAACAAGCAATAAATTTTCATTTAATTTTTTCCTGCATTTGAACAGTTTATATTTTATTTATTTTCTAATAATTGCTTCTCATTTTTTCCATAGAAAACACAATACCAGTATCAAGTTCAAACGGACTCTCTACATTAAATATTGCAACACCTTCATTTTGTATTAGTCATTGCAACATTTGCCTTGGACCTATTGGAGCATCATCTAGTATCACTAATGTTGTTGAAAGTATTCCAATAGTTCCAAAAGAGATGAAATGCTTTCGAATGTGTTTATCAGATGTATATGGGGTTCCTGAAAAGACAAAAGGTTTTCAAATGTGTTTATCAGAGGTATGTAAGGTTAATAATGGACTATGTCCCTAATTTTCCCCCTTTCTCAAATTCAAAACCCCCATTTTATCAAATTTGTTCGTTGAGCGAGACCATGACTACACAGGGGTTGCAAAGATCTTGAAGAAATATGGCAAGACAACGGGAGGCGTGTTACGACAGCCATTCATCCAGGAGGTTCTGCAACAACCATTCTTCACCATAGAGCTTCTCTCCAATCTCGTCAAGAAATGTGAAGAAAAACCCTTGAATTTGAGCAATGTCGCATGCTAGAGAGCATTGCGCGTCTGTGAAGCATCCAAGGAAGCATTTTTACAGAGCGTGAGCTCACAACAATCCTCTCAGTGATTCACACTTTCCTGTACCTCTCTATCGGGCTCAATTCGATTATGCCGACCATTTCCCTTCATATTTCTCTGAAAAACATCTCCAAGACAACAAATCTCCAGCGCCTAACCCTAATGGTGAAGCTCAAGAAGAACACGAAGTCTCGAACTCTAAGGATTTGAAACCAACGAACGCATGTTCTGCCTCAACTGGTCAAGAAAAGAAAATTCAGTTTGTAGATATTGGCTGCGGCTTTGGTGGGCTTCTGGTGCAGCTTTCACCCATTTTCCCATTGACCCTGATGATAGGCATGGAGCTCCGTGACAAGGTAAGCGAGTATGTTAAAGAAAGAATTTTGGCTTTGCAAAAAGTGAATCCGGGCCATTATGATAATATCTCTGTAGTGTCCCTACTGAGTTTGTTTCCAGAGTATATAAAAAGGAAAAAGGAGGAGAAAGAAGCAGCAGAAACTTTTCCATACCTTGGGTGCTCGATTTGGCGATTCGAAGGCAGTGATAATTCTCGGCGGCAGCGGAGCTCAATTCGGCATCAGCAGATAATGAGCAATGCGCCTCTTTTTTTTTGGCCTTATAGCCTAACGACATCGCAATTGCGATGTCGTCGGGCTATAAGGAAAAAAAAAAAGCCAAATGCAAATTGACGTCGCAAAACACTCCCAAATCTATTAGTGTCTTGAACTAGCTCTACATTGGTCACTCAATGAATATTGTGAAATTTGGTATACAAATTGAATCACTTGGTTAACACTAAGTGCCTCGATCAACACTAGATTCTCATTGTTATCATTGGGAACTTGGTAGAAACTGTAAAGCTTAGTTTACACTAAGATGGTTGGTGCAAACTAAAACTATCCAAGGGACTCAATAGCAATTGAAATGCTTAGTTAATAGTGTTAATTGTACAATATGCTCGGTATATGCTTACAATCTAAATAAGTGTATGTCACTAATAATAAACATGACTATAATTTCAACAATATCCCCCTTTTGCATTAGTGACAAAAACACTTATCATTCAAAACTAAGTTCATTAACACCTTTATCCATCACCTTATGGCTCCAACTTAGTGGAGTATACTATTTTTGAGATTTTTCAAAATTGGTTTTGCAAGAGATGTATTTTTGTACATGCATAACATGATAATGCTCCCCCATACATAATATACAATATACTTTACATCTTTTCACATCTAATATATACATCTTATCTATAGTCTTCAATCTTCTCCTCCTTTATTCAATCTTCTCCAATCTTCTAGTCTTCTATTATCCAATCTTCTCCCCCTTTTTGACATTAATGCCAAAGATTTATGCTATGTATACTATATAGTACTGCCAAAATGTGACAAGAAGTCTGAATGTACCTTCAAAATGAGTGTCAAAGTCTTGTCCCAATTCTCTTGCAACATGTTTCTTATGTTCAATGCAATATGCACTTCTATTGATACCTCAATCATATGATCTACAATGGAGAAGTTATTTTCATGGATGAGCATTTTTGCATGTGCAATGTGTTTTTGCAATGCATCCATGTTTGGGAGAATTATGTTCTGAATGTCTACCAATGTAGCTCTTATTCTTGCCTCTTCTCTCAACAATTTTTCCTGCTTATCAGTTAGAAATATGATTTTATTGAAGTGGGCTGAGCTTGTGCTCAGGTCAAGTTGCAACTGATGTGCACTTGCCTTAAGATCCTCATAAATTTTAGACAATTTTTCTTTTATTTTCTGGATGAAAATTGGTATGTCATAGAGTTTACCGAATAAAGAAGATACATTGTTGCAGGAGGTCTCCAATGAGCCTAGAATAGTAGATAATTATAATTGATGAATAGCAATTTCTTGAGAAATAAGTTCCAAAACTTTATTCTCAAACTTCTTTTTAGCTCTTTACAACAACTTCTCTTATCCATTTAGATATTCATTGTATCTTTGGACTGCCTCTGCTAAATAACTCAAAATTGGTTGAGAAGTAACAACCTCTATGTCTATAGCTTCTGAAAAGATGTTCTTGGCATCCTTTATTATCTGGAATTCTTTATTCCTTTCCTCTCTTTGCCTCTACCACTTGGCTTTCTTGTAAAGTTCTCCAAATGTTTGCATCTGATCAAGATTGAGATTGGATATATCCCAATTAGGAATCACAATCTCCTCATCAAGATCTATGTCTTCTTCCTTCTCTTTTCCTTTACTCAAAAATTTTGTGCTCGATTGAGGCTTGGTCTCAACTGTCCTTGCATTGGTTATTTGCATGCTTGAAATAGAAAAAATTGTAGAAATGGTAGGGCTTGCCAAAAAAGTAGATATAATACTTGTTGCTATAGTATAAATAGCTGAAATAGTAGAAGTTACCAAAATTGATGTAGAAGGGAGTGTTGTCTACTATGTAGATGAAGTGGCTAACACTTCAGTCAATGAGGTGTTGAGCTAGATAGGTGCAAAGATTGATTGAGTGCTTTTGCTAGATATGTTTGACACAATCAACCCTATTGAAGCTTGCTCTGGGCTAGATGTTTTCATAATTTTTCTTGGAGAATGAGGAAGTGAGGCTATGACCTCTATAACAATTTTAACTGGGTCGGTCTCCCCTATATCTTGCACATCTTCCTTGGTAGCTTCCTGGCCTTGTTCATCTTCATCATTAATATTATCAAAATGAGTGACTTCTTCATCATCATTCTCTTGATCTTTCTCCTATTCATTGTCACTCTCTTCCTTGCCACTGACACTAACTACAAAATCACTCATTTTGTGAAGAAGATAGACATTCTTCCAAGTGTTTGTAGCATTCCTTACTACATGCTCACTATCATTCAATAATACAAGACAAGTGTTGAATCTCAAAGTGAGCTTTTCTCCATTTTTCTTTAGAAATTCCTTGACTTTCTTGTCATCTAAACTCGACATGAGTTGCCTTAGGGTTTGCTCATATATGTCTCTTCTTTTTTTTATGGAAAATTCTCATCTTGGCTTTATTTTATCCATCAAGAAATTAGGAATCTGAAGTGCAAGCTGGTCAGGTGAGTACTTCCACTTACCTATCTTGAATATAACCAAGTCTTCTATTTGTTTTTTCTCTTCGTCAGTCCTAGTTTCATATTTCAATGCTTTGAAATTTTTTATACCGGCCCCTAATTCTAAATCTTGTAATCTTTCTTAGAAGGTGGGTGAAGGCTTCCTAAAGATTATATCTCCTCGTTCCTTATCAAATTTCTTCCTTGATGCCCTTTTGGTGAACACAACAGTTTTGGTAGGCTTGATAATGATTATCTTGCCTTTCTTCTTCAAAGGATCTTCTTCCTAAGATTTTTCTTCTTCTATTACTTCTTCATCTTCACCTTTGCATTCTGGTAATAGGAGATTGGTGATGACTTTTAGCTTAGCAATTCTCCTTTTACCCTTGTTGATTGCCTAAGGTAGCTTGATCTCTAATTTATCCTAGCTTAAGCCTCATTGTAGGTGCCAAAGTATGCAGCTTTGGGATCAATAGAATCATTAATCAATGCCTTAATTATGTCTTTGGTTTCATCAATGGTTACCTCATAACCGAGAGGTTTCACCCAAACTATCCTTGGCCTAACTGCCTGAATGTATACTTTGTCACTATCAACCATGAAACAAATATCATCATTATAATCTTCAACTAACTTCTTTAGAATTTTTAACCTAGTGTTCATCTTCTCTTTAAATTCATCCAAGTATTTGTCCATGATACTAGCATAGTTCTCTCGCATTTTGGCAATATATTCATTAATTTGATAGAGAAATGATACATCCTTTCTCCAAACTAATATACCTTTTAATGGGAAGAACTTTTCAATAGAGAAGAACAAACATGTCAAGAGGGAATTGAACTTACATGGATTGTTCTTTGAAGTTTTCATTCTCTCCATGTTTTTGTTGAGCTGGTTCAACATCAACTCGGCAAGGTCAAGTGATAGGTTATTCTTGACCACCTTGTATGCCAAGTCCAAGTGCCATGATATGGATACCAAACTTGAGTTCCATGTCATTCACACTATTGATTTTAATTCCCCTTCCATCCCGCTCTCAAATTTGGTAGTATATTCATTAATTTGATAGAGAACTAATACATACTTCCTCCAAACTACTGTACCTTTTAATGTGAAGAAATTTTGAACATAGAAGACCAAACATGTCAAGAGGGAATTGAACTTACATGGATTTTTCTTTGAAGTTCTAATTCTCTCCATGTTTTTGTTGAGCTGGTTGAACATCGACTTGGCAAGTTCAAGTGATAGGTTATTCTTGACCACCTTGTATGTCAAGTCTACGGCTTCACATGATACACTATTCAACCTACTAGAGCTTTATATCTTATGTGCGATGATATGGATACCAAACTTGAGTTCCATGTCGGTCACACTATTGATTTTCATTCCCCTTCCATCCCACTCAACAAGGGCTTTCTTTTCTAGTTTAATGCGACTTAGGGTTTTAGTCATTTTGGCTTTTGTTAACATGGGGAGACCAGTGATCCTATGGATCATCTTCTTCTTTATCAAAATTGATTTCTCCAACCATAGCTGATAGTTGTGCACATGACTGAGGATGTATCTTACCCATTTTATTTGAAAATCCCATGGCATATGCAGAATGTGGGTTGAACCTTTTGCTTCCAAATGTTGGTGTTCTGGTTTCAACACACCATTAATACATAGTTTCTCTAGGGTTTCATCCATTCCTAATGTACCAATATCTTGAATTACATACTTGAAATGAAAATGGATATCATTGATTAAAAGTACCTTGGGAGGGATCTATGGCTGGGCTCCTCTCAAATCTAGGGTTTCTACAATGACGGGAGTTAACTTGAAATTTGGTGCCTTCCATTCCACACCTTGAACCAACATGTCTAAACCTTTCTGTAATGCCCCACCAAGGGATCCAAAAGAATTGACCTAAAGTTTTACTAAGTTTTGCTAAACATTTTTTTTTAAAACAAGAAAGATAATCATACACATCAAACACATAGTAGTGGAAGCAATAACATACTAACAACTATAAGCATACATAACAATTTACATTCCTTAAGGATCCCAAGATGTTGAGTTACATTTAAATCTAATCTAATACTAAGTCTAACAACTACCACATCCATATGAAAGAATAATGAAAAGTTCGAAGTCCATAATATACATTTGTTTCGAATGCCTCTTGGCAAATTAATTCAGAATGCTCAATCATCCACTGTACATGTCACAGGGTATGAAAGGCTAAAAGAATATACATATGTAGAAATAGAAATAAATATACATCATCCTCCACGAATCCATGATACAAAGTACGGTAAAATAAATGAAACTAATAACATACATGATACATCCATCTATCATAAAAGAAATAAACATCTAACATGAAATACAACTATCCATCATAAAACATAACTAACAAAGTGCACGGTTCCTCCCAATCGTCAATAACATCATTAGACCATCGTGGGTCCTAGCCATCCCCCACGTGTAACATCCCAAGTCACCGATAAGATCATCGGTACTATAATAATAGGGATGTCACTCCTATAACATACTACAACATAATCATAAGGAAATCTAACATACCAGAATACAACATAAGAAGATCCAAGAAGCTCCAGCCATGGTAGCAACAGACGGATCTCAAATGACAAGAGTAAAAAGCACTACCACTCGATTGCGTGGAACCTAAATGGTCCACTCCCACTGCGCTGAGGAGATAGTCTCAAGTCCCAAACACGATATCAAATCACATAGCACAAATACTCTCTAAGTCTAGGAAATCCTAAAAGTATTCTAACTCAAGGGTTCCAACACATAGATCAACATCTAGAGCTAGAGGCACCACAAAGACACATAGGGAATCTACTATATAAGCAGGCAAGTGTCATCACACAAATCATGTTCAGAGTTACCTAAGAAATCCCTTAGGAATCCTAGGTCCCTAGCGATCCCTGCGTCCACTAGTATCCTCTCATACAGACGAGGCATACTACAAAATGTAAGGTCGTAACCAAGCGCTCTCTCTACTCCCATCCTAGTATATACTAGCACTCGAGGCATGGGCGAGAACATACAATTAATCTTATTAGGTTCATTTTACTCTCATTTAGTGTAAATGTTATCACTTATTAAAAACAACTTACAATGAGTTACCCTAGTAGCCACTTAGGGCCTTGGCCCCCATTGCAAGCCACTTCTCAACACTACATATAGATTACCTACCCTAAGTTCATGAAATCATAAATCATAGAAAAATCACCTCAGTCCTATACAAGTGATTGCAAAAGCATCATAAGTATAATCTACAATAATCAAAACAGTTCTCCATGGGAAACTAAATAGCATCAAATGATAAATCACAATATCCATCGATTCTCCAACAAGCAACCAAAAAGTATCCCACTATATCCATTGGTTCTCAACGAGCAACCATAAATCATCTCAAAATAATACTTGATCGAAGACTCCAAAATGGTCAAGTCAAGCATGTCACAACATGACATCACTAAGAATAAATCATCCAAAACACCTTAGTCCTCTCAAAGAAACTGAAAAGTAAATCAAATATAACTGATCGATGACTAAAAAATGGTTAAGTCAGGTATCTCATATACATACACCTCAACTTCACACAAGGAAACTGAAAAGAAAAAACAATCAATAATCCACACACACCATAGAGCATATCAACACATCACTATGGTTGGGTTTAGAAAGATCGAGAATAAATCATCATAACATCACAACCATATAACTCCCGAGCCTCTAGTAAATGTCCTAACTAGTCAACACTCTAGGACCACCCAAACCCCAAACATAGACAATAGAATAGTCACATAGAAAACAAAATCATCACACTGTTAGGTATGAATGATAATACATTGTTGAGTTAATGTAAGATTTTAAGTTCCAGTTTCAAGTATGTCTCAAGTAATAAGTTTTTACAATTAGCCCTTACAATTAACCCATTGCTATATTTAAATGATTGTACAATTACCCTATAAACGATCTCAAGATAATCTTTTATTTATTAAGTTATAAAAATGATCCTTAATGATTTTAAATAAAACAATTACGACTTTATTAAAATCATTAATTATAAATTTTTAACATCATTAATTAAACCCTCATTAATAACTTCCATCTAATTCTATAATTTTATCAAATAATATCCATTATTAATTAACTTTAATTAAACTAATTTTCATTAAATTAATTAATAATTATTGATCTAAAAACTTATATTAATATCTTCATTAATTATCAATTTACTAATATTTAACCAAAAATTAATAATTACATTAAAAAACTATATTAAAATGCATTAATATTTAAATTATTAAAATAAAGATCATTAATAAAACATTATTAAATGACATTTATTAAATAAGTATTCATAAATAAATAAATTAATATTAATAAACTAATGATAAACATTATAAATTAAAAAATATATAAAACTATTAACAAATTGCTTTAATTACAATATTAATAAAAGTCTATAAAACTTTAAACATATCTTTTAATAAAATAGACTTTAAACATAACTTTTAATAAAAGTTTATGAAAAAAATTTAAACATATTCCTTCGTAAATAGGCTGTCGATTTTACTTTCATATAGTCGTGCGGCCACTTAATTCTTGTAGGTACGATTAGAGTGGTAAGTTATATGTGTGTGTGTTTTAATTTTCTTTTTAATATAAAAACTTTTTTAAAATTAAATAATCGAGAGAACAAAAAGGAGGTACAATATCAAAAGAGGGGAGGAGGCAAGCCTCAACCGCCCAGATCAAAGTCCAACAATCAACTAGAAATAGCTAACTAACACATTAAGTAGTAGTTCTAGCGAGATAACAAAAAGAGGAGATAGAAAAGCTATTCCAAAACATCATCATGATCATCGAACCAAGTTGTCCATCCCAGCTCTCCTTCCATCCACATGACTTTTTTCCGCTCGAGAGTGTGAGCAAAGAAGTCATTTTCATTAGAAAAGGGGCCTTTGTTCTCATGTATTTCCTTGAGCAGCTCCTTAAGAGCTTTTCCAAAAGATGTCTTTTCAATATATATTGTTTTTTAGAATTAAAATAACAACCCAAACGGCCCTCCATTATTTATCTACTTTTTAAATTTTAATTAAATTAAATTATAGTTAATTCAATGTTATATTTTACTTTAAATTTTAAACTTCCTCAAATTCTAATTTAATATAATTAAGTTTAATATATTTAAATCTAAGTTTTATTAAAAGCTAATAAAATTAAATCTAAAATTTTAAAAAAAAATTATTTAATAATTATTTTTTTCAATATTAATATGATAGGAAATTACAAACAACCTTTTTAATTTCCAATCTAGAATTTTCTTTTTAATCTCAAAACTCTCCTCGATTAATTCTCTCTATTCCATTTTAATTCAAACCAAAACCCAATTTAATTCTAATTTCTTTCAATTGTTGAACGAGGTTTCCTAAATAGTTTTTCAATCTGAATTTATAGATGAACTCGAATAACAAAAGATCTAGAACGAAGAATTGACACATTCATATAATGAAATTTGAGAAGACAAGCTCTTACAATCACAAAGTACATAGAAAAATCAAATTGCATAATTTAACCAAAGATCAAGCACAAGACCCTACCTGAACTTGATGCTAACACGCAATCACCCGAGTTTTGTGAAATGATTAGCTTCCAAAATTCACGTCCAAATTCATCTCCAAAATTCATCCCCAAAATTCGTGTCTAAAATTCATTTCCAAAATTCATGTGTTTTGAAAATAAACCTTCTACTTGTGATAAAGGGTTCTCTCTCTATAAATCAGGGAACTAACAGTATGTTCACCCGGGAGAACTCCATGCTCACTAGAGTTAACTCTAAAATTAGCTTTTATTAATCTTTCTTTTTTATCTTTTCATGCACGTTAAGTGAATTATTAAATAACTTTATTTAATTTTCACTTGACTTCTATTTTTAATTAATTTATTACTTTAATATCATGCAATATTTATGAATTAAAAATAATCTTTATTAAGTCCATATGTTTTATCTTTTAATTAATTTTCTTCTATTTTCAACTCATGCACGCATCATGTGATCTAGAATCTTTTTAATAATTTAATATCTTTTTCACTTCTTAATTTATTTTTTTTAAAAATTAATTGATAAAATATTTGTTAACTTAAATAACAATAATATTTAGCATTTATTTAAAAATGAACTCTAAATATATTATTATTAAATTAAATAAATATTATCACGTTCTAAATTGAAACTTATAATTTTTATCTTCAAATTTAATTCTTTTTATTTAATTAATTTCTCAATTAATTAAATATTCAAATATCATAATAATTTCCTATTAATTAATCTTTTAATTAGGCTTAATTAATAGAAAATACATCAAAGACTCATAAGACAACATATGAAAACCCATCATAGAAAGCCACACACTAAATCAAACTAAAGGGTTATAATCACAAATTAACATCATTCGACGCATTTAGAGGTACTTGACTCAGATACTTTGTCCTAATTTTCAATTAAGACAAATGGCTTAAAGGTTTAGGATTTGGACTTAAATTCTTATCTCCCGTCTCTTACCATTGAGATAATGCGATAGGGTATGCTCATTCTCGCAATTCAGGGAAGCCGATACCCAATACCTGCAACCTGCATAAAATTTACACATGTACAAACACAATATTCTAAGCTAAATAGGCAATGGTAGGAAGTGGTGCATTGTGTAGATCCTGACTAGCAGGTGACTACGACTCCCTTCCTTAACCACATCAAAAACACCATACATAAAGAAAAAAAACACGCACACCTTACACATGCAGTATGGGGTAAGTATCCATAAGAAAACACATAATAATCCATCTAACTAATCATCATCAATAATTGAAAATACTGAATAATCATCATACATACATGAAATATAGAGTACCAAGTAATCTCATCATATAATAAACTGAATGTGAAACAATAACTGATAAAATCAAAGTAATGCTACTAATCATAAGCATAAAACTAGCCTAAAAGAGTTCGACAATAATAACAGAAATGCGAACTAGGGGTAGACACTACACTTTCTTTGACTTGTTGTTGGTAGCTGCCATCTTTGCTCAATGGGGTTTGAAAATCCTCAACAATAATTATCTCAAATAATTTGAATGCTCAAAAATCATTCTCCACAAATAGCTCTCAAGAATTCCCATTGAGAAATGATTTTGATTTCACCCTTTTTATCAAATTTCACCATAAATTCTTGGTATGAATGTTTTTTCAAACGACAGACTGTCACATGCATTGAATGCTCAATAGACTCTTTTCTGACTTCGTCACTACACAAAACTTTAGTTACTCCCCACCTTGCTCAGTAGAGTCTACAACCAAACCTTGCTCGGTAAGACAGTAACTCGACCTCACTCGATAGTGACTTCTATCTTTTATTAGCGATCCCTTTGCATCTTGAATGTTGGTTTGGATCTTCCATCCTACTAACTAGAACTACTATTAGATGTCTTCTTCAATATCCTAGTTTTAGTTCTCCTTTGAGAAATCAAGTGGTAAAGGTGGAGTTACCCAACTCTTGAGTGACTTGTTCATCATAGCTCGAACTTGTATTCTCAAAAAATTTTGGAACTCATTGTTGTCTCATCTATTTTCTAATGTTATCAACTTTTGTCTTCTTTTCTTCTTCAATTTTTCCAGTATTCATGCAGTTCTTAGCAAGATGACCAAGTTCTGTACAAATGAAACATCTTCTAGTAGTATCTCTTGTCCTCATATGATACTTTACACAATTCATTCCATTGTGTCCAAATTCTCCACAGTAATGACATCTACACTAGGTGTTAAAGTCCTAATCAAATATAGCTTTCACAATCTATTCTGCTACGTTCAGTATTTTAGTTTTTCATTCTGATGACTTGTGCCTGTGCTTGTTACATTTGTGACATTTTCCTTCAAACTTAGGTTTCTCTTTGCATTCATTTGTTCTACGACCATGTTGGTTCCAATTGTAGTACTTTCCATTGAATTTTTGTTTCCCATTGCTCCAACATTTGTTTGATTTATGACCTATCTTACCACAATGACTACAAGTAGGTCTTTGATTCTTTTGAGCTCATTGCTTGGATGATTCACCTTCTTCTGTATATCCAATTCCTTCTTTTCCCTTTTGTCTATAATGGCTTTTCTCATTCAACTTATTTATGTCTTATTGAGATTTCATCATTCTCTCATTGGTTTGCCTTTCATTGTTTAGATCATTCTCTAATCTTAGATTCATGATTTCTTCATTTGCATTGGTGATTTGATTAATAAAGTCAGAAAAGATAAATGTTGACTCTCATTATTCTTTCCTTCTATGTCTTCTTTTATCTTGTTTTTCTCTTACATAACTTCAGATAGTCTTACTGACTAAATTTATTTCTCTCTTCTTAGTTTTCTTACTGCCTCTTGAAGTGAACCATTCTTTTCTAATGTTATTTGATTTCTTCATTGGCTTCCTTTGGGCTTCTTCTTAAATGAAGGTCTTCAATTTAGAGATGGTCATTCATTTGGATTGCAAGATCTTTTCTTCTTTTCAGGGATTGAGAGAGTTGCTTCACTGCTTTCTTGAGTTGTGCAATAGCCATTTCCAATTCTAGCTTCTCATTATCAATAGCCTTGTCAACTCTAAATATCTCCATAGCCTTTGATCTTTGCTCAAGCTATTAAAATTTTCTCTAAGAAACACAAAAACTCTAATACCAATTATTGAAAATATAATGAAAGGCTAAGTTACTGAGAGGGGAGGGGTGAATCAGTAACTAAGAAAATGTATTCCTTAATTACCAATTAATCCTTCATATGTATTTTGATATAGTTACATGCATGAGAAACTAAAAGCATGAAAGAATACATAACACTTTAACACTTAATTTGGTGACCCAGAAGCCTTCCAAATAGAAATTAAAATTGGGATGGGGATGATAGCCACAAGCTTTAGTAGTGTAGTATAAAGTTGGCTTGTTAAGGCTTACAATGATCACTTCTGATGATCTACCCTATTATTAGCAATAAGGACTACTAAGTCCACCTTATTAAAGGATTTACAAACATACAATGAAGTATGCACTCGGTAAAGATATTTACATAAGACTATTAGAACTACTTTGTTAAAGGATTTGACTAATCCACCTGTTAGAATGAAACTACAACTTGATCTCTAATCTACAACTTGGTTTGCTGAATGAGATACTTTTGAATGTAAAATCACCTTACTATGATAGATACATCTTTTTTACTCCTTATACTACTTTTGGCCGTGTGCTTTTCTCTTCTACTCTCTTTCGCTTATTACATTTCTTTTATACTCTTACACACTTTGGATGAGATACAATACATTACATAAATACCAATCCAATTAATCATATTACAAAGTTAGCCAAAATACAAGTTTACACAAAATGCACAAAGTCAGCCTATATTGCAAGAACTCAAGTTTTGAAGACTGACTCAATGAGGTTCTGATACTCGACATCCATTGTCAATGCCCAGTATCATCATTCATTCAATAGGCATAGAAGCTTGGTCCATACTAATCACTTTCAAGTAGTCTTGAACTTGGTTTAGACTGGTGACTCAACAAATACTGTGAAACTCGGTATACAAACTTAATCACTTGGTTAACACTGAGTGCCTCAGTCAACACTAGATTCTCACTATTATCACTGGGAACTTGGTTGAAACTGTAGAGGTTGGTTTACACTAAGATTCTTGGTGCAAACTAAAATTGTCCAAGGGACTCGGTAGCAACTAAAATGCATGGTTAACACTGTTAACTATACAAAATGCTCAGTAGATGCTTACAATCTGAATAATTGCATGTCACTAATAACAAACATGATTGTAATGCCAATAGAATTTGCAACAAATTTCCCTAATTGTCATATTAGTAGATATTGGTTAGATCAAATAACAAAAAAGGTACCTCACAAGGTTCTTCAGTACATTCCCATTATTCCACATCTTGAACGATTATTCAGGTGCACTAGCTTGGCACAATGTATGGATTACCATATACACAATAGAATTCAAGATGACATTATATGAATTCCTGTGGATAGTTATGAATTTAAGGACATACAAGATAGGTGGCCAATATTTAAAGAAGAACCTCATAATTTGAAGCTTCCATTGGCAGCAAATGGTCTCAATCCTTTTGGAGATATGAGATTTGTTTACTCAGTGTGGCCTGTTTTTCTTACTAACAATATTATTCCTCCTTAGATGTCCATAAAGAGGGATGACATAATGTTGTCAATGATTGTACCAGGTATTTTTTCATTTAATAGTTATCTAAATATATATATATATATATATATATATATATATATATATATATATATATGCTACACCAAAATGGTCATAATAATTATGTAATGTTTATATTCATTAAACTAGGTAAGTACCAAGTTAAAGATATGAATGTGTATATTGAGCCCCTTATTGATGAGTTTTTTAAGTTCCAAGATAAATGCTCTTTGATAAACCTTGTTTGATAAACTTTGTTGGATAATGAAAGAACGATGTTTTAAATAATTATCTATGAATTATTAAATTTTATGTCATGTTAATGAATATTGTTATGTGTTAATGGATTCTTGATTAATTTTTCGTATTAATGAATTTTATATCATATTAATGAATTTTATGTGATCATATTGATTGAATGTTATAGTTCATAATGGATGTATGCGTGAATGAATGAAGTATGTAATTAGATGTTAATGGAGAACTTAGATTGATTTTAGGTGGAGACAGGTGAGGCTAGACGAGCTTCCACCTTTACGTGGTTGACCTTGTTAAGTAGAGAATATTAAACTATTCTTGAAAACAAGTAAAGATCAAGCTAACATACCTTCAAAATAACATATTTCATTGTTGATTCAATTAGGATGTAAAGATTATTGGATGTTTTCTGTTCTATTTTCCATCTTTGTTAATTTCACATCCTTTGGGAAGAAATGCAACAATGTGCCTTTCATCACATAGTTGCTTCTATTAGAGTCATGATCTCTAGTCCTTAACTCATACATTATCTAGGTTCAAAAACATTTGTATAAAAAATAAAGCACATAGAATTATTTGGTTTTAAATGCTAAGAAATATTATTGTGAATTTTCATGAATCTAACGTTAAAATTAATCATGATTTCATTTTGTCCTTTCCTTATTGAAGTAAGCCCATTGATAGAAAACTTAGGGCTAGACTAATCTCCATACCTTTTGCTAAAATCATTCCAAGTTCTTATGGCTCCATTTGGAAAGGATTTAGACCAATCCCTAGCATCATCAACCCAATTTTGTACACACATTCTCATCATCTCATCTTGATAAATTACATCAAAATTGTTCATGAAATCTTGCACAACCCAAAGATTCTCTTCCCTTAAGATAGCATTATTACCAACAAATATTGGTAAGGCCTTCCTTTCTTCATCACTGATCTAACAAGGGTACACAAGAATATAGTGAAATCAATCTGATTTCCTCTATTTATAAGCAATTTTGAACCCATATGTAAGTGAGCAACGTGGTATGGTGGGCCTTGTTCTTGGGGCTGCAAATTTGGTTGTTGAAATGTCTGAAAGTGCAAGGTTTGTTGTTGGGCTTTTTGTTGGCATTTCTTTTTTAATAACTATCATTTCTAATATTCTAATTTCAAACTAGGTAAACCCTAGTTTTGGTATAGGGGTGGAGGAGGATTCAAAAACATTTGGGCCTATTGAGATAACAAAAAATTGTATTGGTTTTACAATTGTTGGACATTTCTTTTCATTTGGATTAATTGAGGGTTATACGGTGGTAAAAAATGCCAAACCAAAGGCTTATGACCTAAACTTTCCCTACCTTAGGATGTAAATTGGTGAGTACTAGGCAAAGGTAATGTACTAGTTGTTTTAACATGGGATCCATTAACTAATGTTTCAGTTACCATGATTGCACTTAAGGCATCATGAGACATTTTGGTTGACACAAAAAAACTCGCACTGGGACAATTTACAAACACAGTAGAAGTAGGATATGAAACATTGATATTAGTAGCATTGGTCATGCTCAAAAAAATATTCCTCATAGATCCTTTGGATATATTAGGAAATGTTGTTGCAAACAATATTAAAGAAGTAGAAGCACCACTTGAAGAATTTTAACAAGATGTTGCACATGTATTGGCATCATAAAAATGGGAAGTGAAAGCAAGGAAGAAATTTGATGATTATGATGGATATGATGCAAATGGAATTTCCCTAGGCATTCTTGTAGTAAATTGACAAGATTATTAGTTCTATTGCATGTTGTCTTCCAACCTAGCTATATTCTCTTTAAGAGTTTTCCTCTCTTGAGAAAATATCTTTTCTTTTGCTATCCTATCAAAGGATTGTGTATTGATTTGTGGGTTTCCTTGAAATGGAAACATTTTCTTAGTATGACCTACCCTTGGAATAGTCCTAGGTTCCCGATTCAAATAAGGAGAAGGGGATTCTTCATTGCTTAACTCAAAGTCACTAAACAAAGGGTTTGGTCTTGAATTGCTAGATTTGATATCCAACTTCTCTTTTCCCCTTTCTACTGAAGGACATATTGGAATCAATGGAAATTCCCAAGAAAAAACAAGTTGTGACATAATTTCAACCCTATTAATAAATGAATTTTTAGAATGAAAGGAATCAAAATATCTTTCCTTTGCTATCCACCTCTTTTCTTTAGCAGGTTGAACACTTCTTGGAGGGGGCCTCGACAATGACCTTATACCATCCATATCAATGATTTTTCTTAAGCACCCAAGGATGCTTCTCATAATATTTGAAATTTTCTTATCATCTTTCTCTTCTCACACACAAATGTATCATGTACTTTATTAACACATTGCTCTTTTTATAAATTAGAGTCACCAATTCACTTTAGGAGACAAAATGATGCAATATCAAAATTGCAATGCTTGTTTAAAAATAATATGGCTTTGAGCTACTTATGTAAAGCACTAGTATAAGATTTTTTATATAATCATCATCAACCTCAGACTGCAACGTTCTTGGTAGCAACAATCAATATTTTCAAATTCTCATCATAAACTTGAACTATTTCTTCTTCCTCTAAAACATTTTTCACTCTTCTATATTCAATATTAATTGTCCTATTTTTCCATGCAACTAAATTCAATTGTGAAAAAGTATCCACTTTCTCATTTTGTGGCCAATCTAGACTTGGTTGCATAACATGAGCAGCATCATTTCCTTCAAGGACTATCTTACTTATATTGTAAAAATATTTTGAATTTTTGGAATCAACCTAATCCATCCTTAAGAGGGATTTCCTTCTTGGTGTAGGAGAACCTTTTAATTATTTTTCTATAGAATTTATTTAAGTGATGCAATAAGGTCCAAGCACAAGAAATCATGTGGGATTGAGCCTAGTTAGACCCATTTTGTTTGCAAACCTTGAATGGTGGGGTTACTCAAGTGTGGGACTTTGAGCTTCCAAAAGGGTGATCATTTAAATATTTCATAGGAAATTCATTTCAAGGTGAATTAGGAGTTAGGATTGGTTTAGAGGTGAATTGGATCACCTAGGAGTGAAATTGAGCACTAGAAGTTGAAAATTGCAAAGTTGCTCAAATTTTTTTGCAACATTGTTGCATTAATATTGCAACTCTAAGCCTGAAATTTAGTTATGAAAAGGAACAATTGATACAAGAGAAAATAAAAGGCCTTGTAAACTAATTTTCATATTTTTTGAATCAATCAAGGCAAGAATCATGTTTTTGTGCTTAATTTGCTTTTCTTTTCTAGTTAGTTCTTTTTTTCTCATACTGTAGTTAATAGTACATTGATAAGTTTGGCTTATATTGGATTGTCAAGCCTAGTGACTTAGCTCACAAAAGAGACTGGTTTGATAATTTGAGGTTGTTTGTGTGAAGATAGTTGTAATTTTGAAATTCAAGTAGGCTTAAACCCTCAAAATACTAGGGTTTGAAGTTTGAATGGGCATTTCGTAATATTCCATGGCCAAAATTCCAAATGCCTTCTTAAAATTCTATGATAGTTTATTTCAAATATTTTTATTTTAGTTTTGGACTTGCTAAGATCAATTTTTTATTCTTACAATGAATCCCTAGGTTGACCACTCAGATGTGGTGAGCTAGGAAGTGTAAAAGACAACTTAATTGTAGTAAGAAAAAGATTAATGCTGGAATTCAATGTTGGCTTAGGATTCCTTAAACACTTACAGACTCCATCCAAATGTCTAGACTCCAAGAAAACTAAACTAGTGAAGCATTTGGTAGCAAGGTGTGTACATCCAAATGTCTAGACTCTAAGAAAATTGAACTAGTGAAGCATTTGGTAGCAAGGTGTATATGTATACACACCTTGCTACCAAATGCTTCACTAGTTCAGTTTTCTTGGAGTCTAGACATTTGGATGGAGTATAATAATGAAAAATAGTGAAAATAGATGTATAAAGCATTCAATTGTCACAATAGATATGAAAATCAATATTCACAAAGAAATTATCAATGTAGAATTTAAGGTTTTCTTATAGCTATAAGTGCAGGTGCACCTTGTTGGCAATATTAGACAACAAGAGGAATTAAAATGATATTATTACTATATTGTCGTTCATGGAAAATTATCGTCACAATCTTAAATCCCTCACTCTTTGCATGGCCTTCATTAATCAAAAGGACAATGACCAAGGTAATTTATATAATGTGTATTTGTTGATAGGAATCAATGTACATAATGTAAACTTTCCACTTTAAAAAAAGTAAAAAAAAGTAAAGCTAAATTGTATTTTTTTGGTTACATGGATGAAATGAAGATGAAACTAATGGAATCAATATGGACTCTTCACACTTTTGATTATGGGATCAACATGATTTTTCTACATCTATTAAAAAGAAAATTGAAAAAAAAAATCAACTTGATATTTTGATTATGTTTTTGGTGCTATTATTGAGATTATCTATCAAAAAGGTCATGGAAGAAAGTACTACTCAAGTGGTATAGGTCATTACAATATGAGTGATGTTAAATACTAATTGCATTTAAAAATTATATGAATATTAATTATTTGAGTAGGATACAAGGAACACTATCTATGATAGCATGAACCAATTAGAAAATTTGGAAGTATGGGATGTGTTCTTGATTACTCATTATCTCCACCACAAGATAAAATTGACAAAAAATGTAGTAGTATTCGAGGAGAATACAATTAATGGCTAAATGTATGATGTTTTATGTATGGCTAAATAATGTAATTAATATCCTATTATGTTAAATCATACATATCCTATTAACACTTGAAGATAATATCCAGACTAATAACCAAGCAGGATATCATGGGTGATTAGTTTGGATATTTATATTTAGGCATATTTTTTAAAACCTTCTATATTCATCAAATGTTTGACCAATCCTTGTCAAAATCTAACAAAATTTAGTGGAACTTTCGACTAGAAGTAGTCAAACTTCTAACCAACACATTGATAAGGTCACCATCATGGGTTTGGCACTCTAGTCAAATGGGCCACCCTTTTTGACCAACATTGGTGGAAGGTTAGAAAACCAACTATAGCTACATGTTGGTGCCAATTTCTCAACCTTAACCAAGGCTAGTCAAAAGTTTGACCAACCTTTGTCGTAATTTTGATGGAACAACTGACTAGGATACTGTCATTGGTTTGGCATCATGGTTAGATGACACATTTTTTTCAACTAGTAATGGTTGAATTTATGACAAACACAATGGCCAAATGTTGGTGCCAATTTCAATGAGGACTTGCATGGAAAGTTTGACCTGAACAAGGATTCATCAAAATTTTGACAAGAAAATATTGACAAGGCCATTTGTGGATCATTCGACCAACTTGGGTAGAAAGTTCAACCAATTTTTGTCAAAAATAAAGGCCAATTATACTAGTTTTTCTTGCAACTATATGATCTAAATGTCAAAGATTGATTATATCGGTGATTTGATTGATCAAATAGATAGATTTCTCAAGTATAATGTATAACGGGTAATAAAGACACTTTTAGAAAATTAGATATGTGGCGATTGGTTTGAAGAATTATGACATATGACTTACAAGATATGTCTATTCGGCATATTTGAAGTGACTTATGGAATAATATTTATTCAGAATCCACAAGATATAAATATTTTATAAGTTTTATCAGTCAGTATGTAAAGAATAATTAATCAAAAATATATACTTGTAAAGATTAGGAAATCGGTAAGGTTTATGATGTTAGTTGAAAAGTCAAAGTGGTTGGGTCAGTTTGGGCCAACAACAAGATACATAATTCAAGATTATAACACTTTCTTATGAAATTAAAATTTCTTTTGAATCCAACTAATGGTAACACATTTAGGTATACTCTACTGACTTAGAACAATATGAATATGATTGAAATATCATTGTGTGTTGATGTTGATGATGAGTAAATGTAATTTCTAATATTATGGATGGAAATAAGTGTGTTAGAAGCACTCTAGAGAAGATAAGTGATCAAGAGTATCAAGTATATGTCATGCATTTAGTGCAACTTTTAGATCAGTCATTACTTGTTGATTCTAACAAGTTGATAAGAGAAATCCTCTAACAAGGTCACTCTAAACTAAGTGTGTACAATCATAACATGTCTGAAGAAAAAAATCCTCTAAAAAGGAGACTCTTGTAAGGATTTTCAAAATTACTTAACTAGGTAGACCCCAATAGATCTCATTATAAAGCTCCTAATAGGATTGAACACCCTTAATTGGATGAACCTTTACTAGATGGATATAATACTCCTAGGAAAAAAAAATATTACTATAGTAGTGAATATTTGTGGGTATTAATTACCATTGTGTTTCTTCCCTCTAATCAAGGGTTTCTATGATAAAAATACTTGTGCCAAGTGTTTGATGTGTGGATGTTTAATTTACTTTTTTACTATACTATTTATACCATCTTAAAATGGACACACTTTCCTTTTAAGACCATTAAGCTCCCTCCTCTTAATGATTCCCTCTTCAAACCATGAAAATGCTCATGCTCACTCATCTTTTCCTCCTTTTCCTCTTCTCTATTCCATCTTTCCACCTTATCTCTATGGTATCTTCCTTGGATCTCTATCACACCTAGGACTTGTATTCCTAGACTAGGTTGACCCAGGTTGACATAGTCCTCCTAGGCTAACCTAGTGCCTAATAGTTACGGATCTCAGGGGCCAAAAGTCTTTGGTGATTTAATTAGTTTATGATTGTTACCTAGTCGGCCTGTATTTTTTTTCCACTTGAAAATTCATATATAAGGAGACATTGAGGCCTCATTTTTAGATATCTCAATCATCTCATTTATATATCATCTCAAGTGATTCAAGCTCTTGATCTCTAGTGAATATTTTTTCCTTTTTTCATTCAAGAATTTCAAGCATTCAAGCATTTTCAAACATTCAAGCAAGGTAATTCTTATATATCATTAGAGAATCCTTTGTGAGCATTTCCTCTTCAAGATCTAGCATATTGTTTTCCATCAAGGGAGGAGATTGACATTGAAGCATGTATCCTCTTCATTGATGCATATACGTATCCATGTTACCATGACATAGTTATAATAGATTCATTGCAAAGTGTGGAGATATCCTACTTTTTTAATTCAAGATCTAAATTACATACAAACTACATATAGATAGAAAAGGTAAATCATAACATTTATCTTGTTCTTTGTAGTCCTTTATATTTATATTTTTAACAGTTAATTTGTTAACCTAGGGCTTGACCAAGGAAATCCCTCATCAAACCCCAACCCCAAACCCTTCTTTTATGTGGTGATTTTTAGGTTGGGAGAGAAAAGATTTGTAGATCTAGAACCTAAAGTTTGCAAGCTTTCTGGAGTCATTAGTTTTGAAGTCACAATCTATGTCAACCTAGTTGTAGGATGTCCTTCTATGTCGACTTAGTCCTTCAATCTCAAAATTTAGGGAGATTTCTGGGTTTTGCTTCTTTCATCATTTCATTCCAAGATTCATGGATGGAAGTTCAAAAAAGTTTCAGATCTGAATATTATTGAGTGAAAACACATCTTCCTCTATGCATTTTAGGGTGAGTTTTTCATATTTCATTTTATTCATATCTTACCCTAGATTTAAATCTTAATTGTTCTAATTATATTCACATAACATCTAGATTTATATTTCCTAAGCAATTAGTTCAATTTTGCATTCATGTTATCCTATTAAAGGCCTAAGAGAGTGTATTTCTTTGTATTGCATTCCTCTTTACAACCCAAATTTAGTATTAGCACCCCTCTTCCTTTGGGTCCTATCTAATCTAATTTGGATAATAAGTAGAATCATACTTATAAATTCCCCTCTTTCCCTCACATATACACATTTGAAAGGCTTAGTGTGCCATAAAGTGGAGGCCTACATCCTATTAAAGTACTTCCATTTTACCACTAAACATTTTGGTGAACCCAACATGAACCCCCTATCTTTTTGATGTTGGATTATTTTGCATATCTTTTCCTCTTATATTGAGTTTTCTTTACTTTGGTTAGATCTTAGTAGGTTTTCCTTTTTTTATATTCCCTTTTTATGAGTTTAATTACATAAAGTCCTACCTATAGGATTCTTGCTAGGCAAAGCCATAGACTCATGGGTTCATTTGATGGTTCTCTCATTTTTTTCTCATGACTCTATCATGAAGTATAACTATTAACACTCATCTCATGATGAGAATGATGCTTTAAGATTTCCTTCTTCACAAGTTGATAAGCTTTCTAGTGAATTTGATAAATTGGAAACTTGGATTGCTCAAGAAAATTGAAATCTCAATAACGTCGTTGTTGTTGCAGCTCTTAATAACCTTGTTAATAACAATGATAAATAACAATTTATATCTTGTAAGCATGGTATATCTCACCTTATTAATACTCATGTTAATTCTTTGATAGAATATGCTTAAGAGTTGGGATACCCTCCTCCTTCTTCCATCACTGTTGAACCTTCTATCCTTATTTCTACCACTCTTTCTAGCATACCGACATATTCTTTACCTCTTATGACTACTTCTACACAAGTTTCCACTCCTTTAAGTATTAGCCTTCCTAGTCTTCTACTTCCTGTAAGTGGTTCTCCTACTTCCATTCCTTCTTCATTGCCTTTATATAATGCATTTCCTTTTACTTCTTCAAACCCTTTACCTATTCCTTTTATTCTCCACTAAAATCCTTACATATTCCTTAAGCTTCTTATACCTTTCCTAATCCATCTAGTATACCTATGGTTTCTAGCATGTCTTTTGATCCCACTGTTAGTACTTTGGTTCAAACTATCTCTACTTTACAACAACTTACTTATTTAATCTAATCTAAGTATAATATTCCTAAATGTGATTGGAGAATCCCTTTTCCTTAGATATCCCTTGTGTTGTTGTTCCACAACATGTTGAGGTACCTTGCCTTGAGACTTATAATGGTGAGGGAGACCCTGTGATTCATGTTAAAACTTTCCAAACTATATGTAGTGATTTTTCTCATGCTTATAGGCTTATGGCTAAGTTTTTTCCATGCACCTTTATAGATAGATCCTTTCAATGGTATTACACTCTACCTCATCATTCTATTGATTATTTTCAAGCTCTCGCTAATGGTTTTATTCAACAATTTTGGAATAATATTGGTACACAAGTTTCTTTAACTGATTTAATGCATTGTAAGAAGAATGTTAAAGAGAAAGTTACTAATTTTATTGGTATATTTAAACATCTATATGCTCATATTTCTTATCATGTGCCTAATCATTATATTCAATGCATTTTTATTTCTAATTTTAAAAAATATATCAAGGATAAGATTATCTATGCTAAGTATACATCCTTTTCACAACTATGTGGAGTTCTTTGCCATTACTACTTACAAATGAGTCAACTCAAGGGATCTACTTTGATGACTCATGTTTCTAGTGATAAGAGTGATACCACCTGATAATCAAACAAGTTCTCTAAATCTAACAACTTTATCAAACTAAAATCTCCACATATAGATGGTGATAAAGCGACTAATACATCTCAAGGTACAACTACTTTTTCCTCTATATTTTGTCCTAATCATCAATATATTGACTTGTCTAAGTCTTTGTCTAAGGTGATGACTAAGTTGATTCACACTCATATTCTTAATCTTCCTCATATTTGTCTTATTGATCCTAATAAACCTCTGCCTAAGTATTTTAATTATAAAGCTTTTTGTCAATATCACTATCAACTAAGTCATGATACTCAAAATTGTTATGGTTTGGAGCATGTTATTCAACACCTTATTAATTATAAGGTTATTTCTATTAATGCTCAAGTTAATCATATGATTAATTCTATTGTGCCATCTAATTTGAATTTGTAGATTTACACTAATCCTTTTCCTTCACACTTGATGAGTGTCATTAATCAACCTTCTTCTTATGATTTCAATATTTCTTATGATGAGAAGATAGAAGAAGAAAATCATGTGGTTAATCATGTCAAGTTAGAGTCTCAACCTCTGATTTCTTCTCCACCTAATCCTCAACCAACACCACCTATTATTAGCTTTAGTCAAACTGATATGTTTAAGGAACCTAACAGTTCTCTTTACGACACTACTAGAGTTTCTCACATTCCTTCTTGTGTTACTTTGGTTGATCCTTCCTCTACCATGAATGCTATCACTGAAGATAACATTTTTAGTAAAGGGTTTCATAGAGATAATTATGATTCAACTCCTATATGGATTTATACTTGTAATGGTTTTATTTATCAACCTGAAGGTTCTATCACTTTATCTATTACTATTTTAGAGAAAACTATTTTAACTACCATTTTAGTTATTCCTACTTTTGATCAATTTCAAGTTAAGCTTGGTATGCCATGACTTTCTTCCATGTGAGTTGTTGCTTCTTATATTCATAAATGTCTTAAATTTCCTTGTGATGGAGACATTGTTAATGTTAATCATTCTCTTTATATATTATAATGTCCTAGAGATTGATTTTTATTGGTCATCTTGTCTTGAAAAACCACTTACTTATCCTAATCATATTTATAGAAACTATTAATGACATAAAGTAGCTAAGGTTATGGAGCTTAGCCTTCCTAAGGGTTGTTTGCCTACACCTATCTTGCCTACTTCTTCTACACCTATGTTACCTTCTATATCCATTTCTTTAGGTCTTGTATCTTGACCCATTAATGTTCCTTATGTGGAGCCTATGGTAGTTCATCTTGATCCTTATACTATTCCTCATTAAATTGTTTTTAATCAACATGATTATAAATTTCATAAGAACCTTCAATATAGAGCTAAGGCTCAAGCTAGTTCTCTTTCTTCTTAGCCTGCATCTTCATCTAAACCTTTACCTTCCTTTGACCACACCCTACGTGTATCTTTGGAGGAAGTTGGACAAGGTAACACTATGAATTTTAATAAACATGATGATTTTTTTAATCTAGATATGGAAGATACTTTAGATGATACTAGTGATGATGATTTAATTATTCTAGATAATAATTTACCCAATATGTTTTCTATATAACTTACAATCACTCCTAGTATGGAGCATAGTGACTCTCAAACTCCTTGCTTAGAACTCATCGTGACTCTAATTATTATGGATATGGTTCCTCTTTCAATTAGCCATCCTTCCCCTAGAATTATAGACTAAGATGGGGGTGGGTGGGGTGTGGGGGGCACATGGAATGCTTGATGTTAACTCTATCCATAATGGTAGTTTTTAGTGTTCTTATTTTTTGTTTCCCTCGTGTTGTGCTTCTATTTTATGTTTTTTTTTTCTTGTTTTAGATAATCCTTGTTGCTTTGTTGAAGTGCAAGGGGATAAAGTGATTGCTCCTTCATCTACATTATTCTATATATCATTATATGCTATTTTGTGCATATCATATTGTTTTTACTAGTGGTCTTGTTTAGTCCTTTTGGTTATTTATGATATGGTAGCACTGATTCTTTTGGACTTCATGTTATTGGCCCAAAAAGACTCTTCCTCATATTTAATTTGTTTCATTTCCTCCATTGTGTCATAGTTCTACTTCCTTTGGAGAATGATCATATTTTCATACTTGAAATAATATTTAACATATTATCATATGATCTTATTGATCCTTTAGTTAGTATATCCCTTTTGTGCCTTATCATTTTCTTTTGTTGTGCTCATTTCCCTTGATATTTTTCTTCTCTTGGGGGCATCTCATAGTGGAAATGTTAGTTTGTGGATGCATGTACATTTTTGTTAAAGCTATTACTCCTATTAAGGAATTTGCAATCACTTTAATGTGGGGGCATACTCTCTGCTCATCCTTTTTTCATGGAATACAAATATAGATTCTATGTATAGCTTGGAGTACTTCAACCTTAGTTCTTGGTATAATTTCTAAGGTATACCCAAATCTATGCATTGTTATTTCATGCCTTTTATCCTCTCCCTTTTTCATTTTTTCCTTTTTAGTTTCTAGGAACTCTAGATAGCTCTTGAGGGCTTGGTCTCTTTTTGGACCTCTCTCTAAACTTTGACAATTTGGGAGGTGTAATCCTTGTTTTTTACCCTTCTTTTGACTACTAACAATTTGGGAAGCCCAATCTTGATCCCATAAGGACACACACATCCTTATGCCTAGATCACCTTTTGATTCTTCTTTATGGTACATGGAGTTCTACTAAGGTTGAATCCCTCAATGAACTGACTAGTATGTCATATGCACTTGCTAGACCATTTGGTTCATCTTTGTTGGATTGACTAGCATGCCACACGTACTTGCTAAACTATTTAATACCTCACCCTTTTTAGAGGCCTTTCCCCCTAGTTCTTCCCTTGTTCCTTTTCCTTGTGTGGTTCAGAATAAGGCACATAATCCTTAATGGGAAAGCAACTACACCCTTTTGTTTTGTAGTGCTTATCTCTCTTATTTTGACTATGGATGTGATGAGACTCAAGTTGATTGGGGGATTGATGATTTATTTCCTCTTTAGTCATAATAAGACTTGATCTTGATCTAATTTACCATGAATTTGAGGAAACTCATACTCCTACTAAAGTGGGGGTTTAATGTACCATCTTAAAATGGATGCACTTTCCTTTTAAGATCGTTAAGCTCTCTCCTCTTCATGATTCCCTCTTTGGACCATGGATATGCTCAAGTTCACTCTTCTTTTCCTCATTCTTTTCTTCTCTCTTCTATCTTTCCACCTTATCTCTTTAGTATATTCCCTGGCTCTCTGTGTCATGAAGGACTTATACTCCTAGACCAGGTTGACCCAAGTCAAACCTAGTCCCCAGTAGTTCTAGATAACAGGGCCTAAAAGTCCTTAGGGGTTTAATTAGTTTATGAAAGATACCCAATCAACCTATATTATTTTCCCACTTAAAAAATCATATATAAGGAGACTTGAAAGCTTCATTTTTTAGATATCTCAAGAATCTCATTCATATCTCATCTCAAGTAATTCAAGATCTTGATCTCTAGTGAAGATTGCTATATTTTTCATTCAAGGAGTTCAAGAATTCAAGCAAGGAGATTACAATGTAGCATTGGAGAATCCTTTGTAAGCATTTCCTCCACAATATTGAGCGTATTGTTGGCCACCAAGGGAGGAGATCCACATTGAAGCATTCATCCTCTTCATTGATGCATATCCATATCCATGGCACCATGATAGAATTATTACAGATCCATTGCAAAGTAAGGAGATATCCTACATTTCTAATTCAAGATCTACCTCGCATTCACATTATGTACACATAGGCAAGGTGAATCCTAACATTTATCTTGTTCTATATAGTTCTTTACATTTACATTTATCATTTATGATTAATTCCTTAACCTAGGGCTTGACCAACGCAAGCCGTCATCAAACTCCAACCCCCAAACCTTTCTTTTGTGTGATAATTTGTAGGTTGGGAGATAAAATAATTGTAGATGTGGAACCTATAGTTCACAATCTTTATGAAGTCATTGGTTTTGCAGTCACAGACTACATCAATCTAGTTGTAGGATGTTCTTCCATGTCGAGCTAGTCTCATATTTTTGTGAGATTTATGGGTTTTGTTGCTTTCATCATTTTATTCCAAAATTTGTATTCACATTCAAATTTTATTGAGAGAAAACACATCTTCCTCTATGCATTTCAAGGTGATTATTTCATATTCTATTTCATTTTATATGTTTACCCTATGTTTACATCTTAATTGATCTAATTATATTCACATAGCATCTACTTTTATATTTCCTAAGCAATTATTTCAATTTCACATTCACAAATTATCCTATTAAGGGCCTAAGAAGTGTATTTCTATGTATTGTATTCCTCTTTACAACTTGGATTTAGTATTAGCACCCCTCTTTCTTTGGATCATAGCTAATCTAATTCAAATCATAAGTGGAATCATACCTAGAAATTCCTCTTTCCCTCACATATACATATTTGAATGGCTTGGTGCACCATAAAGTGGAGGCCTACATCCTATTAAAGTGGTTCCATTTTACCACTAAACATTGTTATTTGCTTGGCATGTTATATTTTCTAGAAAGTATTAGTGGATGAATGCACCAAGTTGTGGTGCCAAAAAGATGACAACCATTTTAATTTTCAAAGTTTTTTATAGCATGCACGCACTATGTGGATTCACGTAGCGCATGCATGCTATGTGAAATCACATAAAATCCTAGCAACATGTGGCCCATTTCATTTTTAGTCATTTTTTTGGTTGGTCTTTCCTTCTCTACTCACAATGGAGAACACATTTTTGTTGAAGGTGAAATTTTTTCACTCTCTCTTCCTTAAAATGCCTCATCGAGTATGTCTTCTAATGTTGTTTTTTCATTGTTTTGTGTGTTTTAGCATTCCTTTGTATGTTATCTTTAGTTTTGCTTCAAGTTTGTTTAGTTTTTTAAAATTCAATTGGTTTCTTATTAGGAAATGTGAATAATAAACCATCAAACCCTATACCATCAAATGATTCAAAGCCCCAACTTGATCAACAAAATCCTCCACAAAATCAAAATGAAAAACCTCATGAGCAAGGGAAAAAATCTATGTGACCTCCACCAATTACAAGACCTCCTCCTGGCACCCAGAACAATATAATGAATGAAATATAAGGACAAAAAACTCAATTAGAAGAAATCATTGGTAGATTAGAATATTATAGGAAAAATAATCCTATGAGAGCACATTTGGCTTCCTCCCTTGAGTCCATTGTGAGCCAAGTAGCTTTTGTTAGTTTTGATTTAGATATTTGGCATGTTAACAGAGAAGAAAAAATAAGATATTATGCAAACAAATTATCCTATAAAGATGTTAAAAATAAGGACATAATGAAAGATGACATATGTGCATTGTTTTAACATTTAGGAGAAGAAGACACTATTAGAACTATAACAAAAATATTGCCTATCTACTAGTGCATCCATGATGATATTAGAAATAACATTTGGGATGGATGGTGAATGGTCTTTGATGCCCCTCCCTATAATAATCACAAGGTTCCAATATTTTTTTTAAGGAAATTGTATTATGAATTTTTCCTTGGGGAGATCTCTAATTATTCTGACATGTTATATTCTCAAGGTAGTGGTGGGGGGTCATCATTTGAGAGGTTGGGGGCACATCATGACCCTAATTTATTATCAAGCCACATGGTGATAATGTTATTATTCCCTCAATTATAAAGGAACATGTAGAGACTGATACTCTAGGGACTATCAATGCTTTGACACAGACCCTCATTCATTGCGCTAGTCCATTAGTTAAGGAGGAGCCTTCTTTATGCCATGGTCTCATGTGCACATCATGTGGATCCTTATCCATGTTTTGCAGTCATGTTGGGGACACTATAGATGATGGGCTAATCACTGATCACTTCCTAAGTGAGACATTTGGAATTGACACATAGGTAAATATTTATAATCATAATAAATTGATTTGATCATATTTTGTATGTACAATAAATGACTAATAAATTGACATGTCTTGACACTATTCAAAATTTAGGGTAAGAATGTTGATTTCCATAGTAAATATTCCCTAACCCCATTTTACAACCTATCGACGAGTCGATAGATATTTATCAATGTGTTCATTTCAATTAATACATCTCTTTATTAAGTAATCATATGAAGGATTGAAAAACAATTTTTATCCATGTGCATTAGTTATCTATTGGACCATTGACATTCACAACAAACTCTAAGCCTAGGCATGATACAAGCTTCATAAAGGTACATTTGTTTCATGTTAATTTAATTAATTTGATAATATTATATGCTATAAAAATATGTAAAATATATTATATGATTTACAGTTGTTAACGTCAGAGACTCCTCATCTTTACCAATCCATCAAGATGGCTAGTTCAGAGTCATTAATAGAGGTATGAAAGAGTTTTCATAGTTTTAGTTTTTATTTATAATAGTTAGTATTGAAATTTCAAATGGTATTCATAAGTATGATCAAGTGATTATATTGATTGAATTATTGTAGGGCCTTGTTACTCTTGATTATCTATGAGACTTTGAGGTGGATGTACAGAGTGACTATTTGATAGCAGCAAGAAAATAATTAATTTTGTGTGTACATAAATTATATTTGAATTTATAATAATTATTGTTTCATATACATTTTGTTTGTATTAGTTCTGATTAGAGAGGAGCCTAAAAAAGAGGACAAGTGAGCATGTAAGGAAGATCCTAGTATCCCTATAATCTCCCTCCATGTGATGACTAAAGACCTCTAGGGATTTGTTTCCTTCCCCTCATGGGAAGGAGAAGATATAGGGATGGACACATGTATAGACATTAGTGGACATATATATTGGATTTTATGTTAGTGGACATATGTTCAGTATGCTTAAGAATGTTCAAGTGATCAATAAGATAGGATGGACTTGGGACTAGAGTTTACTAAACCATTCAGAGCTAACAAAGTAGACAGTGGGCTCCCATGATGTGCAGTTAGATAGATTGACACAATTGGTGACTTTGTGATGGCCAACACTGCAATTTTCAACATCACCTAAGATAGGGCCACAAAATCAAAATGGATTCAAATATCCAAAAAGAGATAGGTTATTGTAGGTATCAACAACATCATCTTGTAGCATGTGATGTTGTATTAATACTTCATATGAGCTCTAAGATATGCCCTATCAAAGATCACTACCCTATGACATTTAGTGACTCTTAAGATCAATTTTGTCCAACGTGCCCAAGAATGTTCAAGTGATCAAAGGGATGAGACAAGATAGGGACTAGAATTTATCAGTTAGAGATGAGAGGAGATAATTTAATCCCATGGAAAATGGTTAGAGAGGTTCACTAGTTGGAAACTTTTTATTAGCCAACACTACAAGTTTTAGCATCACTTGAGATAGGGCCACAAAATCAAATCATAATCAAATCTCCAAAAACTAAGAGAGGTTATTGTAGTTATTGACAACATGATATTGTAGCACATGAATTTACATTGATTTATGGCATTTAGTTACTCTCATGGTTAATTCCATCTAGTGTACTCAATAACATTTGAGCAATCAAAGGGACAAGATGATCTTGGGACTAAGGTTAACTTGACCACTTGAAGATAACATAGTAGGAAATTCAATCCCACAACAAATAGTTAGAGAGATTCATCGATTGGTAAATTTGTGTTGGTAAACACTACAAGTTTCAACATCACTTGAGATAGGGCTAGAAAATCAAAATGATCCTGTAGCAAATGACATTACATCAATACCTTGTATGAGCTCTAAGATATACCCCATCAAAGATAACTTTCCTATGACATTTAGTGACTCTCGAGGTCAATTCTATCCAACATAACCGAGATGGTTCAAGCAATCAATTGGAAAAAATGAGGTTTAGACTAGGGTTTACCCAGCCACTCAGAGGTAATGGAGTAGATAGTTTGGTCCCGTGATGAATGGTTAGAGAGATATACTAGTTGGTGACTTAGTACTGGCCAACATTACAAGTTTCAACATCACTAGAGATAGGGTCACAAAATCAAAATGGAATTGAATGTCTAGAGAGAGAGAGAGAGAGAGAGAGAGAGAGAGAGAGAGATTATTGCCAATATCAACAACATGATCCTATAGCACTTGATGTTGCATTGATGCCTCACACAAGTTGTGAGCTATATCCCATCAAAGATCACTACCCCATGGCATTTAGTGACTCTTAGGGTCAATTCCATCTAGTGTGCTTGAGAATGTTTGAATGATCAATGGGCTAGGACTAAGTGGTAATAGAGCATAAATGTGTAGTTAAAAATTAAATATAAATTGAACATCAAATAATCTAAAAATTTTCAATTGTAATAATTAATCAAATTTAAGATAAGTCAATAAATTTTTCAACTAGACAATAATATTCATCTCTTTATATTAATGATATTAATGTCTATGTACACTTTAGCTCTAAAAGGCACCAATAAGAAAGAGATAAGAGAGAAAACCTCCAGTCTTACCCAAAATATAATATGAAATATAAATGCTACATCAATTTTTTTTGTAATTATATTCAATATAATGAACTAGCTAGATCTTCTCTACATTCTATCATCTCAAGTATTGCCTTGTGGTTTGACTCATGAACCTTCCAAAGAGTCTTATTATGTGGTTTTCCTCCATATTTGATTAGGTGGGTATTTGACATGACAACAAGGTTCAAATAATGAAGAATCATCCTCTCTATTTTCTAATCCTTGAATAACTACATGTTAAGATTCTTCATAGAATATTGTTTAAGTCTTGTACTGGTTACAACCACCACACCTATATGGTATTGTAAACCTTCACCATCTGTAATCTAGTGATCCAAACCTTTTTTACCTAGACACAACAACACAAATAATAATTTATTCCCTCTTCATTTTTTTCAGGTGTAATAACAAAAAAAAATGGTTTGCAATGATCAATGTACATAATGTGTTCATTAATTTGGAAAATACTTATGTACAAGTTATATATATATATATATAACCAAATTTTACTAGATTAGACAACCAATCAAAGTTAACAGATGGATCCATCTCTACCATTTCTAATGCTTATGGGTGATGATAGGTATCAATTACATTGGGTCAAAAATCTGTATATCTCATTTGTCCACCCATTTAGTAAACTGACACTCATCCCAATTTTCCTCTGCACATGATGGACAAAAGCATGCCATTTTTTGTGTGTGGATACTCCATGAACTTGCATCAGATCTTCTAAAAGGGTGTGACTCACTTGATCTTGTCAGTGTGCAACAATCCTCATATGGTGCAATTTTAGTATTATCTATCAACCAAACAATATACAAATTGTAGACTCGCCTTCCTTACCTGGACCTATTATAGCATTACACCACTCAAAGATGGAAAATCCATCTGTCAACGTTACTTCATCTTTTTACTTTAATTCTTGATGAGCCAAGGCTCTTTTGATGCATGCACAAGTTTGTACCATCATGCTCTCCCTTTCCATGACCACCCTCTATGAAATTCCACATATATTAAATTCTAGATAACCTCTACATCCTACTCAACCAATATAACATTTGTGTATTCTTAAATTGAGATGTGCAATTGATTGACCAAATGATGTGTTGGTGATATGGTATGTCCCTTTTAGCAAAATCACCATAAAATAGTTTTTAAAAACCATGTACAAACTCCATAGAAAGTGATCAATCACCACTGATGTAAAAATGGTAGTCCCTTAATATCTTCCTGTCATCCTCTATACTTCTAGGTTGAAACTTTTTGAAAAGTATAATACTTTTCTTGCACCTTATTTTGTTGTTGTAGTGTGTAGCTCTCTATGAAGTCTACAACCAAAATAATGGTATCTAGTGGAAATGTATCCTTGCACAACTTGAATTATAAATCTAGCTATCGACCTCTGTGTATTCCTTCCATACTTGTAAATAATATTTTCATAAAAAATATTCATGAACTCATATAGTAGAATCTTTGCAATGACTAAATCACATATTTTACCCTATTTCCCATCTTTTAGAGCATGTCATTATCTTATATTTTCCATAATCTACTATTTGATTTCCAATTGCATGTGTACTATCCATATGTTCACAAGTTGATAAAAGCTATAAAAAACCACAAATTAAGCATGTACCATCCAAGCATGACAACTTTTAAAACTATTGACCATCCCCTATTTCATATAAAATGTTAAATACAAATTCCCTTGAAGATATAGGTGGTTCATTTATGTCACAAACATGCAAAATAATCTTAGAATGCAAAAACACATATATGCCTTAAAACATCAAAATGGTTAGAAAATTCATAAATATGTATCCTACAACAATAAGTTGTGTGTGTGGGATTTATCTTCACATAAAAAGGTTTACCCATCTAAAAAAAATCTTTGACTAATTCAAGTTTGAGGATACATAACCATAATTTTTTCAAAAAACTATGTCTAAGTTGAGTCCAAAAAATGTTTCGCATGTGGATTGCCAATCCTCCTTCTTACAAAATCTCTTTGACTAGGGGAAATGTGTGTGTTATTTTATCAAAACTCTGCAATCAATGATCTCAAAGCTTCCCTAGTTTTTTTTATCCTTTTGCAGTAGGCTCTTGTTAAATGTTCGTAACTCATTTTTTGTTGGATCTTCCACTCTCTCACGCCTTACCATGGCTCTCCTTAGAGTACCTCTAATGATTTTCAATATTTTTCTTGTCTTTATCATGAGTCAAGATTTATTTATTTGGGTTCTTACTATTGTTGATTTAAGTACACATCTTGTGATATTAATATCTTTGGTGTGTGATTTAGAACCCACTTTTTCATATGCACTCATTTTATTCTTTACAATACTTTTTTCATTTTACTCATCCATCATTCTTAGCCCAAGAATATTCATGGTAGGACTAAATTTTAAATTCCTCATCATTCAAAAAATAATTGGTATTGACCTATCACATTTAATTCTTCAAAGAATAATCTCCACATATGATTAACTTTTCTTTGACAAGTATGCTTGCTAATCTTGTTAGGCATTGATTTGAAAATGTTAGTATCAATATCAACCAAATAGTTTGGTCTTCTAAAATGAATTCTAGAAGATTTTATATATAATCTCTTCTATTCGCTCAAAATTTTGAACATCAATATAAGGTTGAGTGAATTCTGTACCTTGAATCGAAGATGATGTGCCTTAGCAATTAGATGCAAAACATGGAATATCACCTACTTAATATGTTGATGTTGTGCCTTCAACATGACATGATGGAGTGTGTACATTGTTAGACATAAAAATTTGTGTCTCTTCAAAATGAGATGATGATATGACTCTAACAATCGAAGATGGTGTAGTTTCACAATTCAATTGTCTTGTTGAGCATAAGAGTCTCATTCATTATATTTTTCTTTGTAATTCTTCCTCTTTGTTTTTTGTATTGGGTGTTCATGTTCCTCTTCGAAAGACAATTCTTCATTATTACATTGCAATTTTGTTTGTTCACATAGTAGCTTCATTTTATCCCTTTTAATTTCCAAATCTCTCTTTGTCCCTTTCATTGTTTCATTTTTTGGTTTCTTCCTTGGCATGATGATGATTTATACATGTCAAATTATTCAAACCTCTAAATTACTTGCAATTTGTAAATAAAAAATCAGTCAAATACATATAAAAATAAAAATTATTTCAATGAATGCACAATATATATTAAACAACTTGTAAAATAATAATGAATTATAAATATATTAAAAATTTTAACCATTTCCAAATAATAATTCATTCAAACATACAAATTTCAATGATTTCAATAAATTCACTATATAGTAAACAACTTGTCAAACTATAATGAAATTTGTCTCTACAATAACAAAGAATATTTAAAAGGAGTTTACCAACCTTTTCTATACAAATAATGTTCAAAAACCAAAAACCCTTCAATTTTTTGTATCCAATGATTCAATTTGGTGTTTTTTAGCTTCCAACACCATGACACCTATGTTTTTTATTAGAACACTAGATAATAATACAAAAAAAAGAGAATATGGGTTAGTAGGGACACAAACTTTCCTTGTAACCACTTTTTGGAGTTTTCAAATAGTGCATGCGCACTATAGCATGTATGCACTAGTTATAAAGTGCACACACACTATAGTGCATATACACTATGTGAAAATGCACGCATACACAAACACACACACACACACACACACACACACACACACACACACACACACACACACACACACACACACACACACTTTCTATCTATCTCTATCTCTCTATTTTTTCCTCCCTCTCTCCCTACTCCATCCTCTCTCTCTCTCTTTCTTTGCATCCTATCTTGTTTTCATCTCTCTCTCTCTCTCTCTCTCCAGTCCCTTATCTCTCTAGCCTTCTCTCTCCATCCTCTTTGTTTTTCCCTTACTCTAGTCTCCCCATCATCTCTCTCTACATCATATCCCCAATTCTTTCCCTATATTCTTCTCTCTCTCACTCTCTACCCTCTCTCCCTCTCTACCTCTCTCCTTCCCTCTCTTCCTATCCATCCTCTCTATTGAAATACAAGGCTTAAAAAGTGTGTATGCACTATAGAACATGTGCACTATGTAAGACTTGAATTTAAAATGTTTTACATAGTGCGCATGTGTTATATAAAGCATTGGGTAAAACTAAGAAGAAGGCTTTGATTTTCCTTGGGATCCAACCCAAAGGTTTAGAGGCTCTAAATTGATTTGAGATGTGTTTTGTATCAAGCATATAAAAAATACTTTATTTGTCTTCTATGTTCTCCTTCAAGTTTCCTTGTGGTTGAGTATCAATAAAATTAGGTTACATGATATTGTAGATCTTTGTGTTAGCTATATAACTATAATTATTTTCAAATTCATACTATTTCAAACCTTTCAACTATAATTTATTTTTAAAGTATGTCCATTTTCTCTCAAAAATCAACATGTACTAATCGAGGTGTACATTTTATCTTGTTCATTGAATTTTGCAACAAGTTAGTTTTTGAGAAACTAGTCTCCATTCTACACACTTTATAAAAATAAGTTTTGATTTTAGATTAGTTTTCAATAATTTCTAGGGGGAGAACACAAATATTTCAAATTTTTAGGGTGTTTCCACTTACAAAATTTATTATTAAAAAAATACACATTATAAACTTACCCAAAAAATCTAGGATATACTATACCGTGTTAGGTGGCTTTTGACTAGAGGGGTTAAAGTATTTCAAAAAAAAAAGTTAAAATTTTAGGGGGATTGCACTTTGTACTATGTTATATTATTTGTGAAAAAATGGTACCAATTTTTGTGACCCCCTTTTTTGAGGGCCTAAGACTAAACCATTTTGAAAAAAAGTTATTAGTTTAGAAACTAGATTTAGAGGACTACTACTTTTGTTTTTTTCCATATCTTAAAATTTTGAGCGTAACCATCTTCAAATTCTTGTCAAAGCTCAAAAATTTCTGATTTCAAAAAAAAAAGGTGACCACTTATACCCCCCTTTTGGCACAACAACTTTGTGCACATACCCTAGTGAAAGGATTTAAAGTTTAGTCTAACATTGATTCACCCACCCCTTAGTGTTTTTAGAATGTAAAGTCAACCATCTAGTCATCAAGTTGTGGTTGAGTCATCCAAATGCCCATGTAGTATGTTGGTAGGCACTACACCGAAGCCATTCTTTCTAGAGGTGCAATTTTTTTGGAGACTTACTAAATATAGTAACTTTGTGTGAGTTTACTTACTTTAAATAGTAAGTAGCGTAGGTAGCTTAGATAAAATAGTAATTTTGACATTTTTTAACATGTAATTGTAGCATACTTACAAAATTTAGTAAGTGGTCTTTATTGCAAACTCTACAACTCAGTTTTTATTTACAACTTGAAGTCATGATTGTTTATACATTTTGAATAGTTTTGTAACTATAAAAATTCCTAAGAAATCAAAGTTAAGAGATTGGACCTTGGTTTTTTTACTTCTATATTTTTACCATTATTTTCTAAATAAATACTATGTTATGTGTTTTTTCTCAATTATACAATTTTCTACACTAAGTTAATTTTCATTACAAGTGTCTCCTAATATTATTATCTAGTATTATAGAAAGGTTCCCTTGAGGAAGCCTAACAACTTGGGGAAGATCCTTAAAGGAGACATGGACTTTACCAGACATGTGAAGACTCTTGAAGATAAACTTTTAGAGGAAAAATATGCAATAGAGAAATTAAAGGAGCAACTGATACATTAAAGGAAAAAGAGGAGATGGCTATGTGAAAATTGGAAGAAAGAAACAATAGTGAGTTTGAGGAGCTAATGATATTGAGGCTTTGTAACAAGAAGTGGAGAAGCTATAGAAACAAAATAAGAATATCAAGAGGGAGTTAAAATATTTTCCATTAAGATGGGCTAGGAGATGAAAGACACAAAGGATTCTAAGGAAGCAAGCAAATTTGTAGAAGATTCCCTTAAATCCAAGGATCATGCATTAAAGGATAAATAATGTAAGCTTTTCCATTCTAAAGAAGATTTGGTACATTGCAAACATATTTAGATAAGCATAGAAAATGGAAGATCTAAGAGGTGAGCTCAATAATGTGATGATGAGTAATGCAAGTTTGGGTAGAGAGAATGAAAGGATACAAAATGAATTGGAAGTTTCAAACAAACTATTGAATAAATTCAATGAGTGTTCTACAAATTTGGATGAGAAAAAAAGGAACCAAAGGATGCAAGGTGAGACTCATGGTCTTGGGTTTATCAATTTTGAGGTTGGAAAATCATTTGGATCTAATAAGCCTAATCAAGATGTCAAGCCTGCATCAAAGGTGAATAAGAAAAGTCTTGGTAAGAAATCCCATAAACCTATTTTTTTTAACTTTGATAAGGTAGGACATATGATAATATGATAAATATGTGCTAGAATAGAACTAGTATTCCTATATGCTTAATTGGTAATGAATTAGTGATACTATTAGGGTTTGCAAAAATAGGCCAAATGTATTCAATGTTAATTGTGTTAGAAACCTGTGTGTTCCTTCTGTTTATTTTGTTAGAGTAGAGTTGTTGGACGCATATGCTTTGTAAGTCGTCCCGTGAGTTTATTTTATTATCCCACATGCATAGGTAGTATTACTTTTCTAGATCGTACCCAGTATATAAGAATAGGTTGAGGCCCTTGATGGGCACGGACGAATTTATTGTATTGAGCTTGCTCAAAGGAGGTTACCCCCTCGAAGTGGCCTGCGATCAGTAGATTTATTCTGAGTTCTGCTATCACTTTGTATTCTGTTATTTCGAGCATTCTCACGATATTGCTATAAGGAGGTTCTTCTCATCTGGTATCAGAGCACTCTCTTGGGCTCGCTGGGTGGAAATTACATCAAATTTTTTTTTCTGTCGTGGCCTTCAGGAGCAAAAATCATGGAAGAGGAAATTGCATCCCTCAAAACCAGACTTCAAGATCTGGATGACAAAATTCTGGGTCTTAACTTTCAACAGTCAGCCATGAGCCGAAACCATTCAGGAGATACTGGGTCCTCTTCTGGCAATTTCCGTGGACCAAAGCTTGATTTTCCACGCTTCGATGGTTCTGATCCGACTGGATGGATCTATAGGGCAGAGCAGTATTTCAGCTTGCATAATACTTTGGATAACCACAAAGTCTCCCTTGCATCTTTTCATTTGGAACATGAAGCTCTTCAATGGTTCCGTTGGTACATCAAGGCTAATGTAGGCCCAACGTGGAGCGAATTGTGCACCCTCATTTTGGAGCGCTTTGGCCCTAGTTCCTTTGATGATTTCACAGGAGCACTCACTAAACTGCGTCAAACAGGCACTGTAAGAGAATACCAGACAGAGTTTGAAAAATTAGCTAATCACACAGAGGGCTTGTCTGATGAATTCTTCCGTAGTTGTTTTGTCAGTGGTCTGAAGGATGCACTTCGCTCAGAAGTCAAAATGTTTCGACCTACTACAATGATGGAAGCCCTTGGGTTGGCTAAGTTAGCGGAAGACAAGATTAGTGCTCTACAACGCTCCAGATCTAATTTTGTTCCATTCAGAAATATAGGTTCTCACAACCCTCCAGTCATACCAGCTCCCAAAACTACTCCGATCAAGCACTTGTCTGAAACAGAGATGCGAGTTAGGCGAGACAAAGGGCTTTGTTATAATTGTGATGAGAAATGGTCTCGGGGCCATAGATGTGTTCAGCAAAAGCTCTATCTCTTGGAGGTGGATTCTCCACCGAAACTGGAAGAATATGTAGATGCTCAGGAAATAGTGGATGCTGAGGTTGAGCCTCACCAGCCTGAACCTCCTTCCCCAGAAGCTCCACCAGAGATATCTGTCCATGCTTTGGCAGGAGTCACTACTCCACAAACCATGCGGGTCCAGGGTTTCTTCAAGAAGATCCCTCTTACTATACTCATTGATTCTGGTAGCACTCATAACTTCATTGATCCACGAATAGCCAAACAGGCTGATTGCTTTATCCATCCTTGCTCTAGCTTTGAAGTCATGATTGCCAATGGGGGCACTTTACCTTGTAAAGGGAAATGTCGCAATGTGCGTCTCTCTATTGGAGATTATAACATGCGCTCTGACATGTTTGCCTTACCCTTAGGTGGCTGTGATGTGGTTTTGGGTGCCCAATGGTTACGCACTCTTGGCCCCATTCTCTGGGATTTTGCTGAACTTTGGATGCAATTTTCAGCCGAGGGGCACCAACACACTTTGAAAGGCTTACAACCAGGGTCTCTCAGCATCATCAGTTCACACCGTATGGAAAAACTTCTTAAGAAGAATTCACATGGTGTCATCGCTCAGCTCCATTCCATTCAGATGCAGCCATCAGCAGTCTCTAGCACTCCTGCCGATCTCCAACACATTTTGGACAAGTATTCTGGTATATTTGCTGAACCTGTGGGATTACCTCCTTCTCGTCCAGAGGACCACCGTATTCAGCTCTTTCCTGGCAGTGTTCCGCCCAACATCAGGCCCTACCGCTACCCATTTCATCAGAAGACCGAAATCGAGATACTTGTCCGTGACTTACTGAAGCAAGGTATTATTCACCCTAGTACCAGTTCCTTTTCTTCTCCAGTTCTGCTTGTTCGCAAAAAAGATGGGTCATGGCGACTCTGCATTGATTTCCGAGCACTTAATCATCTCACTATAAAGGACAAGTTTCCCATTCCAGTTGTTGATGAACTTCTTGATGAACTTCATGGGGCTCATTTTTTCTCCAAGTTAGATCTTCGTTCTGGGTATCATCAAATTCGGGTTAATGAGGAGGATATACCTAAAACTGCCTTTCGCACACATGATGGTCACTATGAATTTTTAGTCATGCCCTTTGGCCTCACGAATGCTCCTTCAACATTTCAGGCAGTGATGAATAACATATTTCGACCATACCTCCGAAAATTCATTCTAGTCTTCTTTGATGATATCCTCATATATAGCAAAACTTGGGCTGAGCATCTCCATCATCTGGAGCTTGTCTTGCAACTTCTCTCTGATCATCAACTCTGTGCAAAACTATCTTAATGTGTGTTTGGCCAGGAGGAAGTGGAGTATCTCGGGCATATTGTTGCACACCATGGAGTGCGGGTGGATCCTACAAAAATAGATGCCATGAAAACTTGGCCGCATCCTAAAACTCTCAAGAGCCTTCGGGGTTTTTTGGGGTTGACTGGCTACTACCGCAAGTTTGTCAAAGATTACGGGAAAATTGCAGCACCATTGACAGCTCTGTTAAAAAAGGATGCCTTCTCCTGGACCCCTGTTGCTGAGACTGCATTTGAACAACTGAAACAGGCTATGTGCAGTACACCTGTTCTCGCGATGCCAGATTTTTCCAAACCCTTCACTATTGAGAGTGATGCTTGCGGCAATGGATTGGGTGCTGTTCTCCTGCAAGATGACCATCCTATTGCGTTCACTAGCAAAGCCCTCTCTGGTAAGAATCTAGCCCTCTCTACTTATGAAAAAGAAATGATGGCTATTTTGCATGCTGTACAGAAGTGGCGGCCATACCTCTTAGGGAGTCATTTTTGCATCAGAACTGATCACCAAAGTCTGAAATACTTCCTGGAACAACGGGTATCCTCTCCTACACAACAGAAATGGGTCAGCAAACTCATGGGGTATGATTATGAGATCACCTACAAGAAGGGTAAGGAGAATATTGTGGCAGATGCTCTTTCTCGCACATTTGATAATCAAGCTTCCCTTTCCGCTATTTCTAAGCCCATTCCCAATTGGTTAGCGTCTGTTCAGCAGGGCTATGACAGTGACTCTTCTTTATCTCAAATCATTCACCAGCTAGCCAATAATCCTTCTGCTATACCACATTACTCTTGGGATGGTGCTTCTCTTCGATACAAGGGTCGGCTAGTGCTTCCTCAGAACCCAGCTCTACATCAGGCTATTTTTTATGAACTCCATGTTTCTCCTTCAGCAGGGCACTCAGGCTTCCTCAAAACTTATGAGCGAGCAAGGAGAAACTTCTTTTGGAAAGGAATGAAACAGAGGATTCAACAGATGGTGGCTGAATGTGATACTTGCCAACGCCACAAGGGTGAAACGACCCTCCTTCCTGGCTTGCTCGAACCATTGCCCATCCCTACACGGATTTGGACTGATATTTCTATGGATTTCATTGAAGGGCTTCCTAAATCCGGTGGCAAGACAGTGATCTTGGTTGTGGTTGATCGTCTCTCGAAATATAGTCATTTTTGTGCCCTCAGCCACCCCTATACTGCCTCCTCTGTTGCACAAATCTTCATGGACCAGATATTTCGTCTTCATGGACTCCCTTCTTCCATTGTCTCTGATCGTGATGCAACTTTTACCAGTCATTTTTGGACTGAACTGTTTCAGAAAACTGGCACCAAACTGAAGATGAGTTCGGGCTATCACCCACAAATTGATGGTCAAACGGAAATTGTCAATAAATGCTTGGAAACTTATCTTCGTTGCTTCACTTCCGAACAGCAACATCAGTGGGCCAAGTGGCTCCCTTTAGCTGAATGGTGGTACAATACCTCTTACCACACTGCCTCTAAAATGACTCCATATGAAGCAGTCTATGGTCAGGCACCTCCAGTGCTCCTTCCCTACACTCCCAATAGCTCACCAGTCCAGGCAGTTGACATAGTTCTCCGCAGCAGGGATCAGATTCTTTGTACCTTATAGGATAATCTTCACATGGCCCGTAATCGGATGAAACAACAAGCAGATCAACACCGTTCTGAGCGCTCATTTCAAGTTGGGGATATGGTTTTTCTTCGTCTACAGCCATACAAACAATCCTCCCTAAAGCTGAAAGGGCGTCATAAGCTGGCCCCAAAATTTTATGGGCCTTATCAGGTTTTGCAGAAGATTGGTTCAGTTGCTTATAAACTGGAACTTCCTCCTTCTTCCCGCATTCATCCAGTCTTTCATGTTTCTTGTCTAAAGAAAGTTCTGGGTACCACTGTCAGAGCACAAACTACTCTCCCTGAAATGGATACGGAAGGATCCATTATCCTGGAGCCGGTGGCAATCATTGACCAGCGCACTCGCTAGCTTCGCTCTCGCTCCATCTCTGAGGTCTTGATTCAGTGGCATGGCATGCAACCAGAGGATGCTACCTGGGAACCCCTTCTTCAGATTCAACAACAATTTCCACACCTTAAGCTTTGAGGACAAAGCTTTTTTCTAAGGGAGAGGGGATGTTAGAAACCTGTGTGTTCCTTCTGTTTATTTTGTTAGAGTAGAGTTGTTGGACGCATATGCTTTGTAAGTCGTCCCGTGAGTTTATTTTATTATCCCACATGCATAGGTAGTATTACTTTTCTAGATCGTACCCAGTATATAAGAATAGGTTGAGGCCCTTGATGGGCACGGACGAATTTATTGTATTGAGCTTGCTCAAAGGAGGTTACCCCCTCAAAGTGGCCTGCGATCAGTAGATTTATTCTGAGTTCTGCTATCACTTTGTATTCTGTTATTTCGAGCATTCTCACGATATTGCTATAAGGAGGTTCTTCTCAAATTGCTATAATTGTAACAAGATTGGTTATAAAGATAATGAGTACTAGACAAGGATGAATAATCAAAGATAATTTGTGAACTGAAAAAGTCCTAATCATATACCATATTTGAATTGAGAGAATGAGAATAGATGGGATATTACGTGAGGATATTTTCATAACTATGGTCTTGTGGAAATGGAATAAGAATTAGTAGTGTTAATATTGTACCTTGGAGATCTACTACGGTAACATCCTTTCATTTTTACAATATTGGACACATGGAAAGGTTCTATAGGATGAAGAACAAAGGGAAGCTACTAGTAAACTAGGTAAATGATTAGAAAGGAAAGAAGATTTGTACAATTGAAGATACAAGATATTATATGAACAATATATGGTTCAAGAAGGATGAGAACAAGTTAGAAGGGTTTGCATCTCCACTAGGTGGAGAGAATTTATCTAGTAACTAAGCATGTATTAGCTTAGGGGGAACTTTATTGAAACATCTACACATGAACTCCATATAATGGTGTACACTAAGTTTTATCTACATATTTAGATGCATGATGGTGTGTTAGGATATGGTATAAAGTTTTTTTGTATAATGATATGATTTTCCCAATAAAAAATGAGATTCATTTTATTAAGCGATACTTCGTTTACTTAACTAGTGAAAGCATTTAATGTTGATGTGTGATGCTCTATAAAGGAAATTTGACTTGAAATTTGTTATTCACACATTTAGAGAGCATGAAGAAAAGATCCAGAAGTGTTTCTAGAGTTGTTAAAGTGATCTAAGATATTAGTCAAATGATTTTATGGTGATCTAGTTAAAGTTGGTGTGTCATGTCCAAATGTTTGAGTAGAAACCCTAGTTTCAAAGTTTTCAAAGGTATTTATCAACTAATTCACTTGAATTTTTTACTATGATCATGAGCGTTCTAGCACTAATTGATATTAAAGAGAGACCTCAAACTAAATTTAAGAAACACCACTACAAATCTACTAAGGTCAACCTATTAGGTACCCTATTATTTATACTTACAGTGTTATTTATATTGAAGAAATTAGAGCTATTTATATTGAAGAAATTAGAGCCTACATTCGAAGTAAGATTGAAGACATTGGAGCTATTTCCATCTTTTATTAGTAAAAGGACTTAAGTGAAGATAATTTAGTTCTAAAATATGAGTTTAAAGTATTAGAAATAAGGTTTAACTCACACTATCAGTTTTCTTAGAAACTTTGAGGATGAATGCATTGAGTATGTGTTGAGTGGTGTTCATGATTAGTTTCCATGGATGGATAGACCATACAAGATTACCAGAGAAGGAATTCAAGTAGAAACTAGATATTGTGCTACCAATGAGGTTCCTATGGTGGGAACAACTCAACAAGATGGGGTCACCTAGTTGATTTAGTCCAAGAGGGATAGATGAGCTATGACTATGAATGATATCACAAATTCAACAGTAAGATTTTCTTTCAATGATCATTGGGGACAAAGTTTTCCAATCAAGTCAAATGAATAACATACCAAAAGGTGCACTAGTCTGCCCACCAGGCTCTATTCCTGGCCTTTGTTTCTCAGGCTTCGAGCCTTTTTGCTTCTGGCCTTTTGAGGTAGCTTTTTTTCTGTCTTTTCAGTTTTAAGTTGTTTTTTGCTGTAAAACTTTGGGTTTCAGGATCCTTGTAAAACCTATTTTCCTAATCAAAAACATACCAAAAGGTGCAATTTCAACTGCCTATAATATGGTCAATTAAAATGCCAATTTTCACTTATATGAAACATTAAGGGAGATATTATGCATGAAAATGGAGAAGATAAAAATAAAAAAGAGGTTACCATTCAAATATGGTCAATTATTGATGGGTTTTTTTTTCTATTTCTAGCATTTATTTCTATGAATTATTGATATCCAATAGATTATAGATAAAACACCATTAGTACAATTCAATAATTGCATTGGAATTCTAGGGAATACCTTTATGAGTACAATTTCGAGATACTTCAAGTAATTCCAACAAAAAAATGCACCAAAGAGAGATAATTCCATTTACTATGGAGAACTACAAGGATTCCATTTTATTTATGGTTGATAAAAAGACATGCCAAATGTAAGTAGAAAAACTAAGAACATCATCAATGATGCCTATGAAATATGAAGTTGAAGCATTTATTGATTGGTTATATTGATTATGTGCTATCACAACCAAGAGATTTAAAAACTTGCTGGTATGGAAATTATGAAGAGAAAGATATGGAGACTCATAAGATGCTCAATAATGGGCAACTAAAAAGAAATTAATAAAAAAAGTTGAAGATTTTTCTATGATTCATGGGTATAAAAATGAATAAATTATAGAAGAATGAGAAAACATGCAACTAAGTAAGCTAGTACTTCTAGTTTTGTTGGAGTTGAATAGGTGGAAGTTGTCCTATCTACTAAGAAATCCTAGGCTACTAAGAGACAAAGTAGAAGTAAAACCTCAAGAAAAGGAAACAGGACCCCACTAGTAAATTTATATACAAAAACCAAAGTTAAATCAGCTAAGGTTGATAAGCTTGTGCCAACAAAGAAGAGAAAGGAAATTGAACGTGCAAAAACCATAACTAGGAGAAAATAAGTTAAAGATCAAAGGAAAGAGGTCGATGAACATAATGAAGAGGAAGCAATTGAATTAGATAAAAGGAAGTAACAGATGACAACTGTAATGTCCCTTTTTGGATCTAACATTTTATCGCTTCAAATTCCCAATTTGGGGTTTGGAGTAGATAATTTTATGAATGATTTTGGATATTTTTACACTTGAAAATATATTAAGTTTATGTTTAATTCAAAGGTATAAAATTTCTTGAATAAATATACATGAAAATAATTATTCTATCTACAAAAAAGTTATATTTAATAATTTATATATCTCTTTTTCAAAATAATGGACAACTTGATAATATACTTTATCTCCTATTATTTCCCCTTACTTTATTATTGCACTTGAAAATCACCTAGATTACCCCTCATATTAATAAATTTGAGTTTTTACTACCTTATTAGTACCTTGTTATATGTAGGCCCTATATATACGAAGGGATCTAATATTTCTAATTGTCACTATCAATTAATTTTTATAGTCATAATTAGTAAACTTCTAATGTTAAAATATACTTTTATTTTTAAATTAATTTTTAGCCATTAATTTTTCTTGTTTGCTTAAATTCTAGTGAGATAATATTGATTTATTGATGATAAAAAATTACCAACAAGCTTCTCAAAACCTCCTCAAATTATTTCAAGGAATTCTGAAACTTTTAGAATTTTTCCCTCTAGACATCTTTCCATTAGGTACCTCTACATTGAAAACCTTGCTCTCCCTCGTGTGACTTTGAGTTGCTTCCCCTTCGAAGGTCTACCCTTTAAAAATTTCCTAGTTTATTATAGTCCTTTGCAATAGCACCCAATGACATGCAACTAAAGTAAAACATCAAGCTTGACTAAAAGACATCATTAACTGTAAAATGGGAGCCAATAACAATTCAATAGAACTATAGCTTATAAAATATTTTTTTCACTCCTTTAATGTGCAAATTTGTTGAATAAAGTTTGGAAACACTGAAAATGATCCTAACACTTGGCAATGCAAGTTGGGTTCCTAAGTCTCATGAATAAGTAAAGGTGTAAGGTTTCAAATTATTTTCATTGATAATTTGAAAACTATCAACCTCTAACTTTAAAAATTCCAAGATAAACCATAGTGTAAGCAGTTATCGATTCACAAGAGGAAAATCTAAGAGTGTGTGCTAGTAAAAAAAAATTTAGTGCACATAGGTGTGGCATAAATGAGGCCTTGTTCTGATCTAAGGAGTATCCAATGGGCTTGTAATGCAAAGATGGATGCACACAAGTGTGGTGTAGGTGAAGCCTTGTGCTAATTCAAGGTGTATCCAATGGGGTTTTTCTACATGGTGTTCCCACTAAAATGGTTGTGGTTTAGGAAAGGTGTGGAGATGAGTCAAAGTGAAAACTTGGGGGTGTAAAAGTAAAAACCTATGTCACCCTTTTGTAAAAGAAAAGGCCAAAAAAAGTATAACTGTTCACCTTCACTGACATAAAATTGGTATTATTATTTTGAATTTCAAAATGAAGTAAACTAATGAAATGTGTAGAAATGGATGAAGTTTAGGATTATAATTTTTAATAATTATTTGGAATAATAATTGATATATTTTTCTAATTTTAATAGATGATTTTTTCGCTGCTAAAAATTAGGGGTCTAGTTCCCACCACAAAACTATATGCAAATAAACATATTTTCCTTTCATCTTAGACTATGTTATGGATAACATATATATCTAGAACAATCAAAAATAAAAATTGACTTTAGACCTATATTTTCTCTTTTATAATGATTGAAATTTTGACTCGCCTGAAACTGATAGTTTTCATCTCCCACCACATTTTTTGAAAGAAATCTATTATAATCAAGAGAAAAATTATACATTCTAGAAGAGGACTCTTCCCTCTAGAAGACCATATAATTTTTATATTTTTATGATATGATTTAATTTTTTTTTCTTTCTCAAAACTAACATCTTTTCAAGTGTTAAAATGCATGCTTGTAGAAATATTTTAATTACAATATACTGTATCTAATTAAAACACTATAAAATCTATATGAGAATATTCTTGACTCTGAGCTCTATAAAATGGTGCTCATATGTTATTAAAAAATTATCATAAAAAAATAAGAATTATTGAAACACCACTTTTCTGAAATAATTTTATTTCTTTAGTAATTGGATACAAACTAGTATAAAACATGCATTAAATAAATATTTCCAATTGGAAAAGTGTGATACCATATATAACTCAGCTATAATGAATTTATCTAGATCATATGTTTTAAAAAAACTGATTTTTAGATAGAAATAATCAAATTTAGTCATTTTGATAAGTTAGCATAAAAGGTGACATAATTTTGTACTTTTACCCAGGGATGTGTTATGTGATTTTCCCACTAGCATGGTTGTAGTCTAGGTGAAGTGTCACCAAGCTAAGATGCAAGTGAGGAGGGTAAGTGTTGGTGTGCATCAAGGGTGGATTAGGTATTCAACCTCCCTCAAGAGGGATGAAGTACATGAGTCCTTAACTCTAGTATTAGGATGAGATATATTTGACACATAGTTTTAGGAGTGAAGAAAAGTAGCTCTTCCTTACCATATTATGGTGAGGTTTGGTGGAAATGTAAGGGTCCCTATCTTAGTGAAGAATAGAGTAGTTGAGCCAATGTTGGTGACGAATCAATGGGAGTTGTCTAAGGTCTAAAAGATGGGGAAGTGGAGTACCCAGTCCCGTGGAAGGAGGAAAATAGTTTGTTCAAGTAGGAGCATTAGGGCTTGTGGTGGTCTATGTGGAAAAGTGTTGTGGATCCAATTATCTATGCTCAATAATATCAAAGGGGTATTTCATTGGTTTCACATCAAAGTTACTTAGTGGATTAGATTTGCATTGGGATAAGGTATCTCAAGAGTTGTGGTGGTCTGGTATGGAAATTAAGATAAGGTGTTTAGAGGTAGTTCTCGAGGTGAGCCGAGCCATGAGACAATTCTATTTCAAGTGACTAAAGAGGTAGTTGGATGGCATGATTCAAAGAGGTAGGTCATGATGGATGGAAAGATGTGATGGCTTCTAGTGCATGGCTAAAATGGGTGAAGTGATTCATAGGTGAAACTATGGTGGTGTACTTGAGTTGTAAAAGGAGTACAATGTCTAAGGGATTGGGTGAATCATGAAACAATGGTTTTTAACTCAAGTAGGTATGCAATGCAAAGGAATCTGGGGTGAGTAAGATTTCATGTATGCATGAACAATTTTTTGGAGTGCACTAGATGCATGAGTAACGAGGTGTTCACTAATGGGGAATGTATACACAGACATGGTGTTAAGATAGACAAGGCACAATGTTTGGATTTAGTGTTTGGCTAAGGTAGTCAATAGTCTATTGGGAACAGGGTTGGTGCTTCAAGGTTCATGATGAGCTAGGGAAGACCAATATAAGAGGGTAAGTTATGGAGACAGAGGGTATGATATGGTAGCATATAAGGTTGGACTTGAGTACTCAAGGATATTTTTGATGTTTTTTCTTCATAGTGTCAATTTGGCATTATGGGTAGCAAACAAGAAAGAAATCAATGGTCTAAGTCACTCAAAGTGCATACATTATTCAGAGAGGTAGTCATGATGAGTCTCAATGAAGTGGTGTAGAGCATTTCTTACGTAGTGTGCATAGTTAAACAAGGGGATCTATGGTAATTTTGGGCACTCAAAGAGTAACACAATGGTGATTAAGGGTGATCAAGAGACTTGGGGATTTGAGATCACATATGGCCAATGTTGAAGTATGGTTGTATTATGGGGGATTCTAAGGAAAAGACACAAAAGGGATAAGTAAGGGGTTCAACATGAGCTGAATACGAGTATATATTAAAGCTTGAGGATACATGCATGATACAATAAAGGAAGTAGAATCAAGGTGGTTCAACATGAACTTGTCTTTCACAAGGTTGTATGTTAAGGTAGCTGAGTGTATAGGCACTTGATGAAGTTTTGGGGTAAGGCATAATTTGGGTGAACAAAAACAACTAGACCAAAAGGGGAGTTTCTAGTAGTGATTTCTAGTGTTGCACATGGTTGGAGATTCTAAGGGAGAAGGGTGATCCCAAGAATGAGCTAAATATAGCCTCTTAAAAATTTGTATTAGAGCATGATCTTAGAGAGATTGGGATTTGGTTTGCCCCAATTTTTGCAAGATGATATTAGAGCATGATCTAGATAGAGTGTGGATTTGGTTTTCTGCAACTCATGGGGAGTAGGAATTAGAGCATGGATATTTGATTGATTTGCTTTGGGTTATACCATAAACTCACAGAGCTAGCATCAAGGATATAAAGGAGATGTTCAAAATTCTATAGAGCTTTTGGTGAGTGGATATTGATATTTTTGCAAGTGGGTTTAGTAGTGGAACTTGGCTTGAGAAGTCAAGATGTGCAATGGTGTCACAAGACCATAATACAGAGATGAAGATCATGTAACAAGGTGTTGTGGGTTTAGGAAGTGTCAACTACATTTAAGGCTAGTATACATATGGGATTCATGGAGAAGTGAGGTGTAGGAGTTGTATAACACAACTCTAAGGAGTAAAACATTAGATTGTAGAGTATATTTGGTGGTCAATATCAATGTGGAGTAGGATGGTGTGCATGATATTATTTGAGGTGAAATTGATGAGCTACATGGAGAAGATTGGAAACTAGGATGTATGGTACAATAAAGATTAGGGACTCATTTGGTATGGGGTTTGAGGAGGATTAGTTTTGGGCCACAAGGTGTGGTATGGAGTAGGTTTTGTATGGTGTAGATATAAGGTACAATAATTAGGTTGCTTGGGATAGTGTGGTGTAGAACTTACATGGTGTGGGCTTGAGGTGAATTGAAATAGCTATATGGAGTAGTGAAGTGTGGGTTTTCATAGGGTAAGTTTAAATGTGAAAACAATTGGGGCCATATTGAATGGTGTAGTATAGGACTTTAGTGGTGTAAATATAAGGATTAATGTGTTGATGGTGTGGAAATTTGGCTTTGAAGCTATAGGAGAAGGCTAGGAAACAATGTTATGAGTTAGTAAGTTTGGGAGATATGGTATTATGTGGTATAATTTGATGTGAAGCACATCATCTAAGGTGTAAATTTTGGGCTTCCAAGTGAGTATGGAGATGTTTAGGGTTACAACTTGTACATCTATGAGTGATATCCAAGGACAAGAACCAAGTATCTAGAAGTCATAAGATTCAAGATCTATTTTGGTAGCTAGAAGTTGAGTGCATTCTTGGTTGAGGTGTTGAATGTGAGTTGGTTGTAGGGCATTCCAAAGGGTTGGTCAATAGTTAAGCAAAGTCAAACAGTGGAAGTAATGGTGCCAAAGTAGAATGTGATGACTGGTGAAAGTGGATTTGGGAGTTGGTTATTGCAGTTTGGTGTAGGATTTTGTTTGGTTCATGACATGAGAAAGGTTTGTCTAAATACTAGAGGTTTCACAAGGTTCTAGAAGTGAGTCGACAAATGAGTATTGGCAATCATTTTGGGTTTCCTTTTTGGAAATGAGTTGGGTGCAAGGCACTCCATAGGGTTGTTCAACAAGTAGACATAGTGGTATAATAGGAAGTTAGCAAGGCCAAAGGTTAAACATACAAACTTGGAAATGAATCTTAGGAGCTTGCAGATTTGGGATGTGACAATATTTTCTTTCAATGGATATCAAGAATGGTTCTTGGGAAATTAAAGGTGAAAGAAAAATTTTGGTTTGTTGTCAACACTAAGTGGTTGAGTTGAGGCAAAAGTATTTGGTATGTAGTTCATAGGGTGGCATTTGATATGGATAGCACAGTGGAAGTGGGACATGGAGTGGATTCATGCAATTGGGTTAATATTATGTATGATGACAATATCAACCATGTTTTGGTAATAGAAAAGGTGCAGATGTTTTTAATGGGTTGGTGATAGTCATTGTTTGGCACACAAGGGCATTTGTGGATCCCTTTGATATATCACGATGCTAGTTCAAGTGTCAATGATGTTGCCTATTTTAGAGTGGGGATGGATGTAAGGGGCTACCAATTAAATTTCCAAGAAACTCTAAGATGCAAAAAATTTGGGTGCACATAGGTGTGCCATAGGTGAGGCTTTGTGTCAATCTAAGGAGTATCTAATGGGGTTGTGCTACAAATATGGGAACACACAAGTGTGGCATAGGTGAGCATTATGTTGACCTGCGGTGTATCCAATGGGGTTGTGCTATGTGATGTTCCCAGTAGCATAGTTGTAGTGTAGGCAAGGCATGGAGATGAGATGAGGTTGAAACTTGGGGCTGTGATATGTGACATTCCTACTAGCATGGATGTGGTATAAGCAAGGCATGACACTAAGTTGAGGTATAGATGATGACGGCAAGTGACGGTGTGCACGAGGGGTAGCTTAGGTAGTCAATCTCCCTCAAGATGGATGAAGAAAAGTAGTCTTTCCCTCTAGTCTTGGGATGAGATATAGGTGATGCATAGCTTTGGGAGTGAAGAAGACTATCTTCACTTATCATATTATGGTGAGGTTTGGTAGAAATGCAAGGGTCCCTATCTCAATGAACCCAATTAGTTGAGTCAATGTCAATGATGAGTTAATGGGAGTTGTCTAAGGTCTAAAAGCTAAGGAATTAGAGTACCTAGTCTTGTAGCAAGAGCCAAATAATTTGTTTGATTAGGAGAGTTGGGGCTTGTGGTGAGCTATGTAGGGAAGTGCTAGAGAGCTAATTATCTATGCTTAGTAGTATCAAAGGAGTATTGCATTGGGTTTATGCCAAAGATACTTGGTGGATTGGCTTTACATTGGGATACGGTATCTTAAGGTTTTTGAGGTCCAATATGGTAATTAAGATAAGGTTTTTTGAGGTAGTTCTCAAAGTGAACCAAGCTATAATGTGGATCTATGTCAAGTGACTAAAGAGGTATTTAGATAGAATGACACAAAGAGGTAGGTCATGATGGATGGCAAGAAGTGATGATTTGTTGTACATGACTAAAATAGGTAAAGTGATTCTTAGCCAAAGCTATGGTGGCATAGTCAAGATGGAAAGGAGTACATCATCCAAGTGATTGGATTGATCATGGAAAATAATTTTTGTACTCAAGTTGGTAAACATTAATAAGGAATCTAGGGGTGAGTAAGATTGTGTGTATGCATGAATAGTTTGTTGGAGTGTAGTGGATGCATGAGTAATAAGGTTTACACTAATAGGGAACTTAGACATTAACATGGTGTGAAGGCAGTCAGGGCTCAGTGTTTTGATTCAATGTTTAGCTAAGGCAGCCAATAAATTTGTGGGGAATAGGGTTGTTGCTTCAAGGTTCATGGAAAGCTAAGGAAGAATAATATTAGAGCGTAAGTCATGGAAACAAAGGGTGTTCTATAGTAGCATGTAGGGTTGGACTTGAGGACTCAAGGATTTTCCAAGGTGCTTTAGTAGTGTCAAGTATGCTTTGGTAGTATGCATAGAAAATGAGTGAGGACTCATTAGTCCAATTCACTAAGAGTGCATGTATTATTTAGTGAGGGAGTCTTGGTGATTCCTGATGTAGTGGTGGAGTGCATTTCTTAGCTAGCATGCATAATTAAATAACAAGAGCTTTCAGTGTTCTAGACATTTAAGGAGTTGCATAATGGTGATTAAGGGTGTTCAAGAAACTCGGGGAATTAAGATTACATATGGCCAGTATTTTATAAGGGACATTGAGGTGAAGACAAAAAAGTGGTAAGTATGGGGCTCAACATGAGTTGAATAGGAGTAGAGCTTAGAGCTTGAGGATATGTGAAAGCATCAACAAAGGAAGTAGAACTAGGGTGGTTTGATATGTGCTTCTATTCAATAGGGCTATATGTTAAGGTCTCTAGGTGTGGGGGTACTTGATGATATTTGGGGGTAAGACATATTTTGGGTCTAGAAAGGGATTCACTAGTACTAATTACCAATGTCATGTGTGGTTGGAGATGTTTAGGAGATAGATCATCTTGGCTGTGAGCTAAATCCAACCCCCTGACACATATACCCATACTTCAACTCTACTTTATGCAACAACTCATTCAAAATTTTTCTTAAGAGTATGTCAAATGAATCATAATAATTGATATTTAACTTGTAAAATCAATTTTAGTGGCAATAAATGCAATCAATGCACCATATGTCCAAATATACTCTTTTTGTCAAAATATATATTTCCTTTTATTTATTTCAATGATCGAGGCCTTTTGAAATAAAGATTTATATATTTCCTTTCTCTATAGTTATAGGAGACAAATACAAAAATTTCTAACCCTCCATGGAAAGTGAAAAGGTTGTTTAGTTTTTTATAGAACCTACATATTTTATATTTCTTATTTTACTACTTCTTTATTGATGATTTTTTTTTTTTCCTTTCCTTCTCATATCTATGTATCTAAAATTTCTTGCAATGTGTCCAATTTTGTTACAATGATAGTGACACAATGCAAGAAAGGAGAATCCCCAAAGGAGATTTCCTAGCCCCTAGAAAATAACCACACGCTATAATATAAATAATAACATAGAGATTTAGATCCAAATATGCCAACTCTCATGATAGAATAATCAAATTTTTATTCAACATGTCCAAATGTAAGACCTTCTAGGATACAGTCAAATACAAAGTAATTGCAATAGTAATTTTGCAAGACCTCACAAGATTCAACCACTAGCTATCCCAGACCAACAATCTAGTAGAAAACTCCAAGAAGAATCTAAACTTGTGCTTGCAAGACACCAAGCAACCTTATTATTTCCCATGCCCACACTTAGCTACTAGCTCTTGTCAACTTTGCTACTCTTAGCTACTCCATCTTCCTTGTGATGAATGAATAATGAATCTTGACTCCACAGGACCCTCTACTTATACCCAACTAAGCCACAATTCATCCTAGCAAGTTACAAATTAAATAAATCCTTACAATAAATATAAAATTCCTTAATCAGCTTACAACACCCATTAAATGCACCTAGGATAAAGATCCAAGGCCCAAATAAGTCCATACATCCCCACAATTGTTCAACTTCACAATCACATGCATTAAATATGTCAAGTCGGCCAATCTAATATGCAAGAAATCAATTTAATGTACCACACTATTGAGTGTCAGCAAAACCACCTAGCATGATCAAGCTCCCACACACATTATCAAGTTTCTTAGGTGTCAAACAACCAAAACACACTAAAAAATGTAGCGAGTGCTAAGAAATATAGTATATATCAAGCTTCTTTAGTGATTGAGTTCCTTGGCCAACACTACACCCAATAAAGACCAAGCATCAACCTCTTCTATGATCAAGTCCTTTAGCTCCAAGGTCAAAACAACTCCAATACGCAAGACTTCCAACTTCCCTAGGATTCTCCTACATCAAACACCACAAGTGCAAAAATATATTCTTAATAACTGGAAGAATAACTTACGAGATTCAATACATAAATCTTGAACTAGTTCTTCACATACATATCTTCCAATTTGTCAACTTGCACACTCTTTCCTTTATTCCACTTCTATCAATCCTTTCCAATAACAATCACATGGTTTCTCTAATTTTATACATCCTTTCTCAGTATAGCACAGGTCTATTTTCCACATTGATCTCTAACCCTCTCAAAATTCTTCATCTTAACTCAACTCCCAAAGATCAAGTTCCTCCTACTGAGTTCGAATTAGTGAAAACTTCCTACCACCTTTCTCAATAGTAAATACATTCTTGACACAATCATGCACAACTCTGTATTCATACTGCAAAGGTCTAGCAAGATATATGTGACAACTACTCATGTCCACAATATCACACAACACTTGATCCTTATATTGCCCAATTTTAAAATCAACAAGACATTGATCCTTCACTTTCAAATCATGATCATCTTGTAACCAACCAATCCTATAAGGACAAGGATGTTCCTATTTTATTCAAACCAAGTTTATGAACCATGTCCTCAACAATAAGGTTATCAGTACTATCACCATCCACAATCACACTATAGATTTTACCAACAACCTTACAAAAAGTCCTAAATAAATAACTCCTTTGATAAGGTTCTAGTACCCTTTTAGTAAATAATACTCATCAAATCATCAATCTCTCTCCTTTTCTCCTAGGTTCATTAACCAAGTATTCATCTTCATTCATCACAAGAATTTTCCTATCACCAACCTTTTTGGAATATTCAAAATACCTATGACCTTCTTTCCCATAATGAAATCAAATGCCTTTGAATGCAACCTTACCTATCCTCTTCCTCGACTCAAGAAGTTTTGGTTCATCTTAAACCATCTATTTATCCTTTCCATGAGAACTACCTTGATTTCACCTCTTCAACTTATCTTTTTCCCTCAAAGCATACTGATAAGAATCTTCAATAGAAACAATATCCAACAATACCAATCTCATCCTAAATATTGAATCTCAAACCATTAATGTAATGAATCACCTTCTCCTTAGGAAGTTCTCTATACCTAGACTTAATAGTCAACTTGTAGAACTCATCAATGTAATCCTTCACAAATAGATCCTTGTGCTTCATATTTTGCAACATCTTAAAAAACTCAAGTTCATAATCATTAGGAATGAACTTAGCCTTCAACTTAGTCACCATCAATCTCCAATAAGTGATATTCATTTCACCTTATTCTTCTCTATCCCTTTGTAATTATTTCCACCAAAGAGAAGCATGTCCCTTTAACTTAGTCTATGTCAACCTCACTTTGAGTAGATCTCCAATATCATCTAACTCAAAGTAGTCTTCCTATTCACCAATCCAACCAATCAAGTTATCAAGATTCAAAGTACCTAATAAATTAGAAACATCCATCTTATGCTTCAAATTCAACTAAGATCTAGATCTATCTAATTGAACATCCCTATCTTCCATAGGTCTCTCAATTCGATCAATTCTTCCTTCATCACTAGATCTAACAACTTCAAAGTCTTTTAGAGCATGCTCATAACCATCTTTAGTACCCACATTCCTAGGTGCACCAGCAATATCTATCATGATCTCATTCCTCCTCAACTCTGGCTCAAATATGAAATCTTCTTTAAGCTTCTCTAAGATCTTAGTCTCCATAGCATCATAAAGATCATTAATCTAGGATCCAATATTCTCATAGGTTTTTTCCAATATATTCATAAACCCTCTATAGAAAATCCACAAGATCAACCATATCCAACCTTTTCTCTGATACCACATGATGTAATGCAAGGAAGGATAATCCCCAAAGGAGATGTCCTAGACCCCAAAAAATAACCACACAATGGAATATAAACAATAAAATAGATATTTAGATCCAAGTATGCCAACTCTCACGATAGAATCATCATATTTTCATTTAACATGATTGGGTGTAAGACCTTTTGGTTTATGTACAAATACAAAGTAATTATAGTAGTAAGTTTATAAGATCTTGCAAGATCCAACCACTAGCTAGCCCAGATAGAAAATTCCAAGAAGAATCTAAACTTGAGCTCACAAGCCAAGTGCCAAGTGACCTTATTGTTTCCGAAGCCCATACTTAGCTACTGTCTCTTCTCAACTTCTCTATTCTCAACTACTCCATCTTCCTCACACTAAATGAATAATTTCTCTAGAATCTACAAGACCCTCTTCTTATACCCAATTAAGCCAGAAGTTAGCCTAGAAAGTTACAAATTAAATAAACCCTTACATTAAATACAAAATTCCTTAGTCAACTTACAACAGTCATTAAATGTACCAAGGATAAAGATCCAAGGCCCAAATAAGTCCATACATCCCAATGATTAATCGACATCATGATTGCATACATTAAATATTCCAAGTCAGATGATCAAATTCGTAAGAACCCCATTCAATGTGCCACACTGCCAAATGTTAAAGAAACCACCAAGCATGATTGGGCTCCCACAAGCATTGTTGAGTTCCTCAAGTGCTGAACAACCAACACACATTGAGCAATGTAGTGAGTGTAAAGAGACATAGTATATTCCAAGCTCCTTCATTGATCGAGTTCCTTAGCCAACAGTACACCTAGTAAAGATCAGACCTCAACCTCTTCTACAATCGATTCTTCCAACTCCAACATGCAAGATTGCCAACTTCCCTAGGATGCTCATACATCGGATAGCATTTTTTTATTTTATTTTTGTTTGAAGGAGGAAATTTCTCCTAGTTAGCATGCAATAATTTCTCTAGATTGAATAGTTATAAACCATCATTTTAGTTGGACATGTGGTTTCACCTAATAAAGATAATTTTTCATATGGATGTGGTTAGTTAAATCTAAACTACAACACTCAATGAACTCTTTACATGAGTCAGCTAGTAGTTAGGATGATTTGCATAATTTAAAACTTAAGAAATATTTTATGTTGATGCATAATAAACTCTCAGGATTCTTTTAATTATGTTTTCTTTCGTATTCTTGTCATTGTTTAAATTCTAAATTTAGTATCAAAGATATAAGGAATGATCCTTCTTGGGCATAATTTTTAGAATGGGGACATGGTGTTTATTGAAGATTAATGATGTTGAAAATTTGACATAGAAGTAAAGCTAGAAGATTGTGCAAAGAGTTTTCTACCATTAAAGTATCAATGTAACCCAAGAACAATGCCCACAAACAAAGGAAAACTTTCTTCCATTAAAGTATTAATGTAGTTGAAGAATAGTGCCCACCAATAGAGGTCATTCATCTATTTAGGCTTTTATTATCTTTCAATGGAAAAGTTGGGCAAAAAATTAAAGCAAGAGAATGAAATTTTTATTTGTGAAAAGGATATTTGGAGTAATGAAAAATTGAAGAAGTGTAATTTGGAATTGGTGGAGAATTTGAGATAGTTTAAAAATGAAATATATGATTATTTATATCAAATTGAGAATCTTGAGAAATAATTGGATAAGGTTAAAAAGAATTTATTGAATTAAATAACAATTTAAAATTGTTGGATACAATCAAGAAGGATAATGAAGCTTTGGGTAAGAAAGTAAAGATATTACAAGGAAGATGCAATTTTCAAATCAATTTATGATGGTACATGTGATACAAGTGATCTATTTCCATTACATATTGGTAATGTAGTGAATTTTTCTTCATGGAAAGAGTGTAAAGATGGAGGTAAGAATATGTCTTAGACAAGTACAAATGAATTTTGTCATGATTATTAAAAAATTGTCTTAAAAATAATATGGATTTGAAGATTATGCAAAAATGGGATTTAAAGGAAAAGGATTGGGAAAGAATGGGAAAGGCATAATGAATCCCATCCAACCTTCTTGGAGGCCAAAATATACAAGCCTTGGATTCAATAAGTGTGAGAGGTATGATATTGACAATGTTTCTAGTTTGAACAAATTAGTTCAAATCAAGGAATCTATTGCATGTTATCATTGTAGTACTTAGGGAATTTGGACATCTAATAGATAAATGTTGGGATCTTCACTCTTGTCAAATTTTTGGTTTGAAGAGTCACAGTGAAAAGACATGTTGGAATAGAGAGTGTGATGGACAATCTACACAAAGTTGTATGCAGGTCAATTATGGACATGGATTGATGGATATTGTTGGTAGAAGGTGACAAAGATGTTGAAAAGCTTGCACAATCCTCAAATTTTTCATGTCAAAAGTGATAGTGGTGGATCAAATTTAAAAAATTTGAGTGAAGTAGTTGATGTCTACTTATTCTAACCAATACATGGATGTGTCATTAGTCTTCTTTAGATTAGAAAAAGGAGGGGAAGATTGAGCCTTGTGATCTCTCATGAAAGAGAGAAATTAATAAACAACTAGTTGAATTCTATTCGAAGTACTATATGACTATATAAGACCCCAGTGAAGAAAATTTGCATTATGAGTTGCATGAGTCAAGTTTGAGTGCCAAGAGATTGAATTGTGTGTCTTGACATCAAGGGGGAGTATGCAGAATATATTATTTTGACAACTACAAACCCCTTCATGGATGTAAAATTTTATGGTAAACTAAAAACCATTTTAGAATTTCATTAGTAAGGGATAGTGCATGTTGTAGAACATAAGGTCAAAATTAAGTCTGAGTGCTTGAAGGAGGTGATTTATCCTAGTTAAGATGCATTATTTTGTCTACATTGAATAGTTGTAAAACATCACCAAACAAGGACTTGTCATATGCGTGTTGTTAGTTAAACCTGGGTTGCAATAATCAAAACATTATTTGCTTGAGTTAGCTAGTAGTTAGGATGATTTTCATAATTAAATTTTTAGATATATCTTCTATTGATGCATAATAAACTTTTGTAAACACCTACCGTCGATAGTGTGAAGGGGCTTATAAAGTGGTGTAGGAGTACCTAGCCATCACATGACTACAAGAGATCATAATGGACATTTTAATTATTTATGTTTATTCTTATATCTTGTAATGTCATTCCATGTAATAAAATCCAATTGAAAAAAAATTGTTAAAAAATTGTAATGTTGTCCATATTGTCATAGTTAAGGTCCCAATTGATTTAATATGTCAAAAGTTTTTAAAATTTTTTGAAATGGAAATAACCATGTAAAATCTTATTAAATGGTCACTTGGATATATCTAGAAGGTTTATGCAATGTCATGACATCATATTTGTCAAAAGTCTCAAAAGTCATCAAGAAGATGGAGAGATGTAAAAATGCAACAATGTAAAATTGCTTTAAAGTTGTAAAAGGAAGTCCAAAGGTCATGGGTGATATTTTTAAGGTATAAAATAATGAAGAAACTATAAATCCATTGGTTGAACAAATAAAGAAAGGTAAGAAAAGTAAATGGTTAAGATCTTTCAGAGCACTTTGTACTCATTATTTTGATTGGTTTTTCTAGCTCTTTTTTGTTTCTAGGATTTGTACAACTATGTACAACTTGGAAATGATGTATTATTGATAGGGTAGAGTAGGAAAATTAATAATCCTTCCCTTTCTTTTGGTTTGAGTTAATTTTATGTAGATTTGAGAAAGATATAAGCATTTTATGCATGATAATTTTTAAATTTCTAGATTACATTCATATTGAAACAATGTATATGATTGCTTAATGGATGTTTTAAGTGATAAAACTTATTTTCCTAGAAATAAGGTTGAATTATATTTATAATTCAATTTTCTTTGTACATTTTTGTTAATTTATGTAAAAGTTATGACATTTTTAGTGAAAAATAGTTTTTCAACACTCTTCAATGGACTTACAGACAAATGGGTCTTAGTGTAAACTATTGGCCAATATGGTCAATCAGATGTCTAGTGAGTTGTTATTTATGGTAACATAAATTTATCATTTCATTTATGCATTTACATGTAGAAAATTGTCTAAGTGTTGCAACATTTTTAATAGTACAGAGATAGATATGATGTGTACAGATGATATACTTTGAGTTAGCTTATGCACAGATGAGGATAGATCTATAAAATTTCATATTGATGTGGTTAAGTGCACGAATGTGTGTGGTTGGTACAGTGCTAGTTATAGTCAAAATATTAGTACATATATTTAACAAAGCAGAATAGAGCATAGTAGAGAATTGATTTGTATGGCTTAAGGAATTATTTTGGTAACAAAATAATTACTAAGTCATGATGAGTCAAATTTATGGATATTAATCCACAAGATATTTTATATTATGTCAAGCATGTGAAGACATGAAGGTTGACTGAGCTGAGAATTATTAATTTATGACGTATAAGTAAAGAGCTTATCTTGCACAAAGAATATGAAGTTGATGTGATGATATATGACATGCAAACTATTGTACAGACATCCTAAAAGATATATGAGCCTTATATGGTGTGAGATTTGTTGTATGATCAGAGAGAGTGTGAATTACAATAGTGAAAAGGTATTATATGTATATCTATTCTTGTGAAGAACTTTATTGTATAATTGCATGTTAGGGTAGTGGGATCTTATTGCATACATTGTATTTGTTCTACCAACTCCTAACAAGTTTGAAGAAAATCTTAATAGGGTTGAGGCTTCTAACAAGGCCTAGTCCTCTAACAAGGACTTGAGACAGTAGATGTACTTCATAGACTCCTAATAGGGTCAATACCCTTAACAAGATTCTTTTGTTTAGTGGATCATCTGGTGGATATTGTCCCCATTGGGGTTTTATTTTTGGCCAAGGTTTCCCTAGTTAATAAATAATAGTGTTATGAGTTCTCTTTGTGCATGGTTATTTACTTTCATATGCAAGTAATAAAGTAATTAACAATATTCAGTTGTGGACAAAATTTTATAGAATACTAATTCACCCCCTTCTCAGTATTATCTATTTTTAACAATTAGTATCAGAGATAGCCACTCTGAAGAAGATTAATAGCATGAGTAAGATCCCTATAGATGTGAAATAGTTGAAGATAAATCTTGAAGAAGCTCATGAACAAATTAACCTTCTTAGAGAAGAAAGAGATAACCTGAAGGATAGTTATGAAGATGCAAAAGTTTACATTGGCAAACTAAAAGACAAGATTGATGATCTAAAATTTGGTAAGGAATCAAATTTGTAGACTAGAAACAATGATGAAGTAGGAAATCTCAAGAAAGAAAATGAGATCTTGAAACATGAGTTGAAAATTGTGGAACTTAATTTAAGTCTTAAGAAAGATGGTAGTAAAATTGAACCTAGTCTAAAATCGGAGAACATAGACCTTAGATCCTAGTTGAGTCAAGTAACATTTGAATTATATTCTATTAAGATTGAGCATGTAGGATTAGAAAAGTACAATAACATTGTGAAAGGAGAATTAACATGGGCTAAGAAATAGTTAACAAAAATTTATTCCAGTAGTGAGAAAATTGATGAACAGATATTTCGGTAGAGACCTTATTATGATAAGATAGGACTTGGATATCTTATTGGAGATAAATTTGATAGAACCAAATCTAGTTGAATCCCCTAAAGAATCGGATTTGAATAATGTATAATCAAGAACAACTATTGAAGTATCTAAAGAGATTAAACTAGTTGATCCATCTATGAAACATGATGAGCCTAAGAAAATAGAACATGTTGATAAACCTAAGAAAGATGAACCACCCAAGGAATTCAAGCATGAGTTTAGATGGAGATGCTTCATATGTAATTAAATTGGTCATATGAAAAGAGACTATTGCTATAATTTTTATGGTTATGGACATAAAGTAGTAGATTGGAAGAAACCCAAGTTTGATAAGAATAATTCAATTAGTAGAATGTTTAGGAACACTAATCCTATAGGTAATACAAGAGGAAGATCACAAAGTAGATCTAATGATGGAGGAAGATCTAATGGTGAAAGGAAATAGTTTGTATGTTACAAGTGTAACAATCCTGGATGTATTGCAAGGAATTACAAAGCACCTAATAGTCTAAATGTAACCAATCAGAGGAGGAATGCACCTGTATGCTAGTTATGCAATAGCTTTGGACACATAATAAGATATATTAGAATGGATGTAGAAAAAACTTCAATAGGAATCCCAATCATAGAAGAATTAACAACATAAATGACAGAAAGAATGATAATAGTTAAAAGGAAGGAATAAAGGAACATATTGATGAATTCAAAGAAGCATTTGTGAAAGCTACGGATCTAGAAAGTTCTTGTGCAGTTTTGGAGGAACATTGTTTTGATACACCTAATGAGGGATTGAAGTCAGAAATTATTTATGACTTGCCTTATTTGAATTAAAGAATAAGTAGTAGAGGTAGAGCATCAATTGGTTAGAACTAATGTTAGAGAGAAAATGAGAAGTTGCATAGTGAATAGAAGGTAGAAGACATAGAAAGGAAGCTATGATCAAGTGCACAAGAAAAGATATGATCTCAAGAAGATATGAGAAAGAAAACAAGGTTATTGGTAAAAAGAGATAGTTTTTAAAGTTATGGTAGATATGCATTTAATGCAGTGTCTAATTTGATATGATTTAAAGATTGTGAGTACCATTTGATCATGTGAAGTGTCTAGAGAAAATTGAAGAGCAATTTAAAAGTGAATTAAAGTGTGAAAAGAAGTTCTTGAAGTGCAAAGTTGTAGAAGCCCTAAATGAAACTTTTAAGGTATTTTACAAAGCTCAAATTAAGTTTTTAGTGCATACACTTCAAGATTCAATGGCTAGTCAAACAATATATGATATCATTAAAAGGCCAAGGTATATGCTCAAGGAACATCCATTTGTTTCTCTTGTGGATGATTCATTAGGTGCATTTTTGCAAATTCTCCAAAATGTGCTTCATGTAGAGTATCTACTACAAAATTGTAAGTATTGGAGATGAGGATATACACAAGGACTTAGAAATTATGTCTGATAATGACCTAACTTTGAAATCTAAGTGTGTGCACCTAAATGTGTTAAACCTAGTAAGGTATATGTTCTATTTTGAGTTTGATAATCGTGACTAGATGAAAATCATTCTAAGTAGGGTCCATGATGAATTTTTTGGCTAGTGATGTGCATGTCACAACTAACAATGACCTAATTCATAAGGTTACAAGTCTAAGTAATGAGGGATGCAACCCTGTAAATGATAGAAATGTAAGGAAGTTGGTTGAGAGAAACCTATTTACTAGATTTTTGGAAGGAACATGAAGGTGGATACAATTTAGGATAAAGGAGTCAAGCTATTAAGCAAGATTTTAGGGTATAAGTTCAACCATGTTTCAAGAATTAACTCAGTACTAGCTGGATTCTTGCATGCAGCCTATGGAATGGCAGTTGAGAGGAGAAAAGTGAACTTATGTGAGATAATTAGAGTACAATTATTTGATAACTTTGCTAAACTGAAGAAGACCAAGAATGTAGTCTTCATATTTGAGTCCTTATTAACACATTCATTTTTCTATGCAACAAAGAAATTCCTAGGGATGACTAATTGGGAAAGTAATGAGTGTGCAATGAAGTTGGTGACTCAATGCTACATCGCAAAGCTGAAAAATGTTAGAGATAGTGACATATATAGAATGATGAAGAATTTCTAGACTAAGATGAAATAGAGGTACACAATACCTCCTTTTCATAGTAGAGAAGTACAATAATGATTTATGCTTCATGGTGGAGACTAATAACACATGCATGGAGGTAATAGAACCAAGGGTAAATTTTATTGATCCCATGGGATATGAGATGAGTGTATAACTCATTTAAGGGTATGCATAGATCATACTCCAAATAGAAAGGGACACTAAGTGCCCTAGATGAGGTACTTACATAGAGAAAGTGAGAGAAGTTCATTCTAAGCTTCACACAAGGAAAGTAAGAAGAAAGTTGAGAAAGTGATAGATTCTATCCTTAAGGAATCAAGGATGACTTGAGAAGAATTCAATGAAGTTGAGGGAATTAAACTTGAAATCAAGGAAAGTGGGAAATTTGAGGTAATAGAAACAACCCCAATTATTGTTGCAGCACCTTTCATATGTGTAACTCTTACTAAACCAAGTGCATAGGTACCTTATGCAATAGTTACACAAGTGCAACCAATAACAATTTAGGAAATTGAAGGTTGAAACACCCATTGCACAGAGGAAGTTAGAAATATTGGTGAAGGTGAAGCAAGAATCTACACCATCCACCAAGAAAAGGGTCAAGCAAACCTCTAGTGGACCCAAAAAAGGAGGAAGACTCTACAAGTCAGTGATTCAGATGAATTTGAAGATGAAACTAAGGACAGACCAGTGGAGTAGGTAACATAAGAAGGAAGAACACCAACAAGAAAGAAGGCATGGAAACCTAAGGTAGAAAACCTTAACATGAAAATAATAAATGATGATAATTTTGTACAACTAAATAAATATTATAGTCTGTATAGTAATATGGATAGAAGATAGGTGGAGAATCCCATATTGAGGAACATGATCATAAGAAACAAAAGGTTTGACAATATCTAGAATATGATTCCAAAGACCTATTTAATAGGTTATTGAATAGAAAGAAAAGAGTGATAGAAGAGGACACTAAGTTGAGAGAAACTATGATTAATAAGTTGTGTGAAGTCAACTCTAAGGAGGTCATGGACAAAATTCTTGAACGGTATTGAGCCCTTGCTAAGGAACAAAAGAAGAACAATTATTCTGATGGGAGGCAATTATGAGGATGTGAGAAAGGAGACAAAGGATACCATAGCTAAGTATATGACCTTAGTACCTCTAGTAATAAAGGTGAGTGTTTAGTCTAAACCTATGAAAACAATATATGTGCAAGAAATTATAGCTTCAAGTGATGAGGAAGAAGTTAAAGAGATCAAGCATGCACCATCACCACCTTACATAGTTATGGGTATTGAATCCATGCAAGTGGATAGTACACACATAACTATAGATACAAAGAAAAATCCATTTGTAGCTTATGGAGCAACCATTTTTGGCAATATCACTACCTATTCAAGCTCGGATGAAGAAGAAGAAGATGCAACAAAGAAACATGCAGAGGAGAAGAGGAAAGAAGAAGCAAAAATGTAAGAAGAAGAAAAGAAGAAAGAATTAGAAAGGTTAGAAGAGGAAAAGAAGAAGAAACAAGAAGAAAAAGAAAGAAAATAAAAGTAGTAAGAGAAAGAAGAAAGAAAGAAGGAATAAGAGGAAGAGGAAAGGAAGAAAGAAGTAAAGAGACTAGAAGAAGAAAGGAATAAAGTTGAGGAGGAGGAGAAGATTGTAGAACTGAAAGAAGTTATATTCACTCCAGCAGTAACTCTAGTAGTAGTAGTAGTAGTAGTAATACCATCTAATGATGATGATGACCATAAAGGGTTAATGAGCTCATTGAGAAAGTTATTTGGAAAGAAGAAATCTGTTAAGTCTTTTGAGAAGATGTCATCAAAAGTCTTGGACAAGATGTAGAAGATAGTTACTTCAACTGTAGCTAATCCAGACTTCTAGATGAAGGCCAAATAAATAGTGAAATCTTTTGATGAAGAGTTCACAACTTTATCTAAAGTGGCTTTAGAGCAAGCACAAGCCAAGCATGATACAACATTTTTTGACATGGTGTACATGAATGTAAGAAATTATTTAAAGAGACTTGATGTATGAATCAAGGATTTGAGGAAACATATTGATAAGGGAAAGAAGTTGTATGGATAGTGTATGCTATCATAAAAGTACCTAAAATATTTTGAGAATCAAGTAAAGGATCAAATGAGTGAACTTCATACACTCACTACAAAGTGATAGCTCCTTAAGGCCAGTGTTGAAGAATGTGGAATAGAAGTGGAGAAGATCCATAATATAATCAAAGGTTTGGAGTCTGATAAGGAAAAGGCAATAAAGAGGTTCTATACTCTTAGAGAAATCTTGTCACCTAAGATCAAAATCTTGCAGAGGTAATTGGAGGAATGTCTTGCAGTAAAAACTTCCTATGATAAGTTTTCCTATATTGATTTGAGTGCAGTAAAGTGGCATCCTATGCACTATGCAGACTAATCAATATTTTTGATATAGTTAAGGAGAATTGGAAGAAGGAAGTAGAAAGACTAAAACTTGCATATGCAAATTATTTTTCTAGGATATCAAGTTGATCAGCAATAGGCCACCCAATTTTTGTATACATTTTTTGACACCTTTTCCATTGATGTCAAAGGAGGAGTAATATATGTAAGAAAATTTGTATGTAATGTAAGGAATTGTATATGTAAGGGGAAGTAAACTTATGTATCAATGTAAGGAGTGATAAGGAATGCAATGATCCACCAAAACATGAATAAAATTGGTTTGTTTTGAAGGCAATTTTTATATAGTTACTTTTATTTGTTTTTGTTTTGTATGACATCATTTTAGGACTTAACCAATTTTCAAAAATGTTGACATCAATGCCAAAGGGACAGATTTTTGGTCCAATATCGTCAGTGAGATGTCTAGTGAGTTTTCATTTATGACAACTTGTATTCAACATTTCATTTATGCATTTACAAATAGAAAACTGTCTAAGTGTTAGCTAGATTACAACAATATAGAGATAGATATGATGTGTATGCATGACACCATTTGAGTTAACTTATGCACAATTGAGGATAGCTCTATGACAATGTCATAATGACATGGCTAAGTGTGTAGATGTGTACAGTCAGTATGACACAAGTTATAGTCAAAATACCAGTATGACTATTTAACAGAGCATAGCAAAGTATTGTGTTGTATGGCTTAAGGAATTATTTTGGTATGATGATCCGACTTTGTTGATATTAATCCATAAGATACTTTATTTTAATGTCAAGCATGTGAAGACATGAAGGCCGACTAAGCAGAGAATTATAAATTTGTGAGGTATAAATAAAGATCTTATCTTGCACAAAGAATGTGAAGTTGATGTGATGATATATGACATGTGAACTATTGTATGGACAACTTCAAAGATATATAAGCCTTATGTGATGCAAGATCTTATTTATGATTAGAGAAAGTACAAATTACAATAGTGAGAAATTATTGTATGTATATCTATTCTTGTTAAGAACTTTATTGTATAATTGCATGTTAGGGCAGTGAGCTCTTCTTGTATACATTGTATTTGTTCTACCAACTCCTAACAGCATTGAGGCTTTTAACAAGGCCTAGTTCTCTAACAAAGACTCAAGACACTATATGTACTTCATAGACTTCTAATAGGGTCGATATCATTAACATGATTCTTTTATTTAATGGATCATCTAGTGGGTATCATCCCCACTAGGGTTTTTGCTTGGCTAGAGTTTCCCTAGTTAATAGATAATGGTGTTATGAGTTATCTTTGTGCATGGTTATATTTATTGTTCAGCATTGCTGGTTTACTTTCATATGCAAGTTATAAAGTAATTAACTATACTCAATTGTGGGAAAAAGTTTTTAGAATACTAATTTACCCCCCCACCCAGTATTATATATTTCTAACATAGAGACCATAACTTTTGATTCCACCATTGGATTTTCCTAATTTTTGGATATATTATTGGGGATCTAATTTCACCCAAAATCAATAGTTTGATTGAAGAAAAAAATCCTGGTTCAAATTTTGTGAATATTTGTTTGTAGGTCTATCTAGAGTGGTAGAATCAAAGACTATATTTTCAAGATTGATTGGTTATCTGTTATTGTGATATTAATGACAATTATTTAGTTTATACAGGCCTATGAAGGGCATATAATTTGTGTGAGTAATATATTATGGAAGGATTAATGAACACCTTTTGAAAAAGGTAATGTAGACACCTAAAAACCTTTAGAAAATAAAGTATTTTTATTTTCTGAAAATTTCCTGATGACATCATCATTTATTAATTAATTAATTAATTAATTAATTTTTATGCCATTAAATCCCTTTATCTTAATTAAAAATATTTAATTAAGGAATCCCTCCCAAAAATGTTTAAATCTTATTTAAACATTATTTTCTTATTTATTAATTATTTAATTAATAAATTGACCAAAAAACCCAAAATAAATAAAAAATTTATTTTTTGCCCAAAACTTGGCCAATTTCCTTAAGACCACTAACCTCTTCCAAAATCTTCTAATCCTTCTTTAATTTTAATTAAAGGCTAATCCCATCATTTCCTACCCCTAATCCCAATTCAAAATATTTAATTAAGATTAAATATTAATCCCCATGTTTATTAAAAAAGTTTTAATAAATATCTCCTCAACCCAAACCCTTGAAATAAATAAAACTTTATTTATTTCCTAAAAATCTAATTTATCCTCATCCTAAGAAGTTCTAGACTCTTCTAGAAAGTCTTCATCCTCATCCTAGGAAATTCTAGACTATTCTAGAAAGTCTTTATCCTCATCCAAAGTCTAGACTCTTCTAGAAGATGTCTTTAAACCTAATCCTAATCCCCTCCTAACCTTGTCACATTCCATAAACATGGGTTAAGAATTACTAACCCAAGCCAAAGTTAACAAATATCTCCTCCTTCACCCACCCTCATTAAATGCCATCCACTTGCCTATCCCTAAGCTAATCCTAAACCATCCTAATCCATCCTCTAATCATTTGCACAAGCCTAAGCAAGCTTAAAACCCTCCTACTCAAGTCCAAGTCGAAATTGCTCTCATCACCCTCAAAATATCTCAACCATAAAACTTTATGAAGCCCACTAGGCCATAAATGACTCTTCCAAGCCCTTTTATTGCTCTTACAAGTCATTATGAGGGTCTTTATGAAGATGTTATCCCTTGAGCCTCCTTTGTTGACTCATCCTTCCCCTTTCCTCCATCCTCTCACCATGTGACATGTGTCACTCCTTGATTGGTTGTAAGGAAGCACAATCCATTTGCTCTCCTCTCATGCAATCTGAGCCCTCCATGAGCTTTTTTCCATCCTTGCATCTTAACCCTCAATCCCTCAAGCCTCTTGCCTATAAATTGGATCCTTCCCCTTTGTAAAATAACACAATCCATGAAGTAAAGTCATAATGCCATTTTCAGAAGCCATTTTACATCAAAACCATACACTCACACTCAAATTCCAATTTCATTTGAAGCCCTTTTTGAAGCATAAGCTTGAGCATACATCCTATCTATTTAGACAAAGCTACTCAACAAGAGAGCTTCTCATTGAGAGAGCCCATTAATGGCTCATATTCTCAATTGAGATTTCATCTTAGTCTATCTTGAAGTTTATGAATTTTTTTTAGTTTGTAGAAGCTTTATTTAAATTTGGTTTCTATTAGCATACTAACATTTCTCATATATAGGTAAGACACATTAAATTTGTGTTGTGAAGATATGAGATCATCATATGTATGGATGAGTTGAGTTTGTGTAAATAGAACTAAGCATAGAATGTTGTATTGATGCTTGATCTTAAAGGAAAAATGAATGGAATTATAGACCAAATTGACAAGTGGCAATGAACCTTGTTGAAGGATTTTGTTAAGGGGATTAAGGATGTTTGGAATACATCATGTAGAAGAAACTATCATATAATATTATGTTTCATGTTGAACATTGATGTTTGCCTATGGTAGTTGTTATGTAGATTTGGATCATGATGGATTCTAATAGTAACAAATGATTTCAAGATGCACTCCCTAGTGGAAAGTGCCTCCGCATCATTATTGGTATCAAAGCTTAGTGAAAGATAATGGTTGAGAAATTTTAATTTGATTTTTGTTACAAAAGTTTGTGGTTGTAGGTGCACATTCACTTGCTACATATGGGTGGAGATGGAGCTCTACCTAGAGGGCCATAGGATATGGTCCAAGGCTTGATAAGGATGTCCATGTGGTTGCCAAAATACATGCAGAGAGTGGAAAGAGAGGATTCATGGATGAGGCAAGTTATTTGTATGTGATGCAACATAGAGGAGTGAACTTCTGATAGCTATAGAACCTTAGAGGAAGCCACTTGAACTCCATTGATGGGAGTCATAATTGAAGGATAGAAAGAGTAGTAGAGACATCAAATATATATGGAGGAAAAGAGGTAGAATTTCTTTTGTAGGTTATCACCACCACATTTCCATGGGACAAGGAAAATTTTCAAGCTCTAGAGTATGGTGCAAGAGCACCTAGGCATCATATTACTACAAGATATTATAATGGATATTTTAATGATTTATGTTCATTCTTATATTTTTCAATATCATTCCATGTAATGGAATTCAATTGAAAAGAAAAGTTGTAACAAAAATGTAATGTTGTCTATATTATCATGGTTAAGGTCCCAATTGGTTTAATATGTCAAAATTTGTAAAATAAATCTTGAAATGGTATTAATATTGTGAAAGGTTATTAAATGGCCATTTTGATATATCTTGAAGGTTTATGAAAAGTCATGGCATCATATTTGACAAAAGTCTTAAAAGTTGTCAAGAAGATGAAGAGTTGCAAATTTGCAACAATGTAAAAGGAAGTCCAAAGGTCATGGGTGGTATTTTTAAGGTCTAAACTAACAAGAGACTATAAAATCCATTGCAACATTAAACCAAGCAAGAAAGGGAAGATAAGTGAATAGTCATGATATTGTGGAGCATTTTGTACTTGTTATTTTGATTGGTTTTTCTAGTTCTTTTGTTATTTCCAGACTTTGTACAATCATGTACAACCTAGAAACAATGTATTATTGATACAATAGAGTAGGAAAATAAATAATCCTTCCATTTCTTTTAGTTTGATTTAATTTCATGCAGATTTGAGAAAGTTATGAGCATTCTATGGATGCTAATTTTTAGATTTTCAGAATATAGTCATATTGAAGCAATGTGTATGATTATTCAATAGATATATTCCTATAAATAGGGATAAATTATATTTATAATGCAATTGGCTTGGCACACTTTTGTTAAGTTATGTAAAAGTTATGACAATTTTAGTGAAAATTGGTTTTAAGCCCTCTTCAATGGAGTCATGGAAAACTGGGTCTTGATGTAGAGACCGTAATGTTTGATTCCACTATTGGATTTTTAAAGTTGTGGATATGTTATTGGGGACCAAATTGTACCAAAATTCAATAGTTTGATCAAAGAAAAAAATCCTTGTTCAAAAGTTTCAAATCTCTATCTATAGGTCTATCTAGAATGGCACAATTGAAGACTACACTTTAAAGATTGATTGGTTATTTGTTAATGTGATGTTTAATGACATTGATTGAGTGTTTGCAATTCTATGAAGGGCATATTATTTGTGTGAGTAACATATTATGGAAGGATTTATGAATACCTTTCCAAAAAGGTAAGACATGTTAAATGTGTATTTTGAAGATATAGGATCGTCATGTGTATAGATAAGTTGATTTTGCATAAATAGAACCAAGCATAGAATGGTGTATTTATGCTTGATCTTGAAGGAAAAATGAATGGAATTATAGACCAGATTGATAAGCAGGAATGGACCTTTTTGAAGGATTTTGTGAAGTGTATTAAGAGGGTCTGGAATACATGTTGTAGAAGACCCTATCATATAATGTTATGTTTCATGTTTAACATTGATGTTTGCCTCTGATAGTTGTTATGTTAATTTGGATCATGTTGGATCTTAAGACTAATAGGTGATTTCAAGATGTATGCACTAGTGGAAAGCGCCTCTACATCATAAATAAAGTTAATGTAATTTATTTTGTAGTAAATAATCAATAAAAATAATTTCCTATTTAGTTATCTATTGTAGTAGATCAATATGTGTATCTCTTTTAATTCATTGTCTATCATGTTCTTCCCCTATTTTATATTCTATAGTTTTCCTATTGGTAAAAGTTTTAGGGTTAGTATTAATCCTTCTATAACCTGATACTTTATGAAAAAATTATTGTATTTTTAACAACTATTGAAAAAAATGATAGTTCATACTCACCTAAGGGTTCACCAAAGTCTTATCTTTAATTGAATGATCAAGAGTATGATCTTCCTTACTTACTAGAACTATTTTTTCTTCCACAAGGGTGGGAGTATGTAAAAATTCACTCATTTTACAACTAATTCCTTTCTTATATCTTTAGGTGGTATTTGAGAATTCAAATTTTCATCTAGGTTCTTAGACCTACAATTTTCCTTTTATTATCATTACAAATCTCTACAAGTAGATTTTCTTTAGTGATAAGATATATCTTGCTCAAGCTTTTGATTTTGCTCTTAATCATATTGTTCAAGATTTTCTTGTCTTGATCACTTTCTTCAAGTTTGAATTTCAAATTTTGGTGATGGTCTCATTTTCAACTTGATCTCATTACTTACTTCATTGTGCCCTGATTTAAATTTTTAGATTTGTTCCTTCAGTTTTTGAATACACTCATTTTCCAATTAAATATTTTTTAATCAAACTTGGTTTTCATCTTCAATTGATTCTAGATCTTCAAATATTGATAAGGATTCATTCTCATCCATATTGGATGTAGGTGTCACAAGATCACTCTCTTGGATCTCCTTCAAGTGATTATATTCTTCCAAAGGAACTAGCTTTGATACCAATTGTTGAGCCCCCAATATATTAAGAGGGGAGGGGTGTGTCAAGATATCCCTAAAATATTCAAAACAACTAATTATTTTACCATAAAACATCTTTTTTACCCTTAGACAAGTTAGTGATAGAAAATAAGAGTCATAACACAATACCATACCAAGTGAGAGGGTTACATCTCAAGTATTATGTAACCAGATATATAATATAAGATGGGGTGGTTTAGTTCTAGAGTACAAAAGGTAGTATAGGTACTATTTACAAAGATGAAGAGAAACATATGCATAGTTTGTAGTTCACTACATTTATCAATCTTCTTCTTTTACCAATACAAGATACAGTCTTATAGATTGTATAAAAAAAAGTTCACATATGTACATTATCATTGTATAAAAATTGCAACCACCTGTTGGTTGCACAACAACAACTAGCATAATTGGGCTAAGTGAAGATAGATCCTGAAATCCTGTCAAAGATAATGTTAATAGAAATACAAAATCTATGTTGCTAGAGCCTAGAATTACCAATATTGATAAGGTCAACTCAATATTTGATACACAAAACTCTTAACCAACACCTAAAACTCTAGCTTGTTTGGTTGTAGGCATAGGAATGGAGAATAGGAATGCATATTGGGAATATGAATGGTTATTCCAATAACAACTATTTTTTGGAATGGGTATAAGCTCATTTTAGAGGCAAAATGGGAATATGTATTCCTATTCCCTATTCTAATTGACAAGCCAAAAGGAAAATAGAAAATGTATTCCAAATTTTCTATTCCTATTACAACAACCAAACAGACCCTAAAAGATGGCATCAATGACAACTCAAAATCATAGGAGCTAATAACCTCTACCCTCAAAGTATTTTTTTTAATACATTCATGCTCAAAGTATTTGTTCATTTTACTAATCTAATCCAACAATGCTTCTACATTTAAACCACCATTAAAATTAGGAGAATCAATAGGGGCTTGGAATTTATCTTGGTGATGGCTTCCATGAAGCTCTCCTCTTCTTCACTTATGTCCATTATGTGAGCTTCTACAAATATGGCCCTTGGACCTCTAGGACTTCCTCTTCTTCTCAACACAAACAAACAAACTTTTTTTGAAAAAAGAGGGGCAAAATTTTATTAAGACAAAAAGGATTACAACAAGGAGCTCTATCATGAGCAACAAGTTCATCAAATTCTTGCACCATCTCAAAGGGAAGTTTCCTCCTATCCATAATATTCCAACTTGGAGCATGACCAGAAGCTCATTTGACCAAACAATTAGCAACTTTGTTCCATTCATGAGGAATGTAAGTAAGCTTAATGAACTCAAGAGAGGTACAAAAGAGAAGAATCTTATTAACAACAGTCACCAGCTGCCAACTAACATCCTCAAGCTCCTGCGAGGAAAGTACGTTCACCATCACTTAGGAGTTAGACTCACAAATAATCTTGCACCATCCCTCCATGTGGTTGTTAGTGTAATCACCCTTACGCACTAAGAAAAACAATTTAACATCACCAAAACAAGCCACTCCCCTAATTCCCTTGGGAAGAACCATCAATATTAATGTTCAAAACTCCATGGGGAGGAGTACAATGCCCATTCCGATTCACCCAACCTTTCCTCTATTGCCAAGGCTACCTAGACACTCTTTGATACCTCTAAGTCCCAACCCCATCCTGAAGATGAAAAAAAAACTAACTTTGATACCAACTCAAGCATAACAATAACCTAGTGCCTTTCTAGACTAGGGTGATTGCAGCTAACAACAAATTAACTTTAGCTTAAATAATATAGATTCAACAGCAATTTAAAAACTTAAGAGTCAGTCAAACTTTATTGTGGTTGCTAGGAACCATTTTACGAATCTGAAATTGGTCATAGAATGGTCAACCCTCTCGGGATTTGTTTACTGACTTCCTGTGCATTTTATCATTTTCTAGCTTGGTGGCATCTTTCTCAAGACAACAAAGCCTGAAAGTGCTATCCAAAGGGAATCTTTCCCAGACATGATAGTATTACTATATTATAATTACTTTGAAATATTGATGGTTTGATTGTAATAGGTATATAAAACTATTGGTATGACATAGGCTCTTGTTTCAAGCATATTTGTATTAAAAAGCTTGACGTTAACTTGTATGATAAAATAGTGTGTGAATGGTCCATAACGACGAGGAAATAGCCTGAACACCATCACAATGCATTGGCATGCTGAAATATTCCATATAAAAAATAATGGACATCATAAAGCTATTCTTGCATATTTGTGAAGCTTTCAAATTTTATGCCATTTGGTTTGTATTAATCTCACAAAATTTAGATGCCCAAGAAGGAATGGCCAGAGAAGGAGAGGGAGATGTTCAGAAACCAATCTCAGATCTGCTTTCTAGTCATAAAAGGTAAATCCAAGATTTAGAGCTAATCTAAATATGGCTACTCTTTTTTTTTTTTTCTGGTTTTGGTTGAACTTAGATATTCTAAATTTTTATTATATTTTTTCTATTAGTAAGGATGATAATCTTGAATCTTCTGTGTGAAATTTTCTCGTTAATCTTTGAAATCGTTGTTTATAAATTTTTTTGTTAGGTTTTCTTATTTTCTATAATAATAATGATCAATATGCTTTCTCTCCTGAATTAGACTATGTAGATTTGTTTATTGTCACTGTTTTGGATCAAACACTATGATCTGTAATCAGAACAGAAAATAAACATAAATTGTCTCCAATTTATTGATGATGAATTATAAGATTTGATCTAAAACATTAATGAAAATCTTATATTTAAGTTCATCAATACTGACAGAAATTTTTACAAACGAAGGTCAAATTTGATCTCAGAATTTCTTTGAGCCCATTCATCCACAATTTTGTTTCAATTTCTAGAAACGAAGGTCAAATATGATCTCTAGATAACTTTTTTCTATTAGTATAATTATATCTAATAGAGTTTCTTTGAGCCCATTCATTCACAAATTTATTTGAATTGCACTACAAACATGTCACCGATCCACTGAAGTCATAAGAAATCTTAATCCAGTTCAAAATATGTAAACCTGTTTAGCCTTGTTTTATCAATATCACAGTACAACTGTTCAGAATTTATAAACTTAATTCGAACTTTTTAACTATTACTTTTCTAAATTTGATCATATAGGAATTTTTTTATCATCAATGTTTCAAATAAAACTCTATGATCTATAATTTGTAGGTGGTGGTGTGATCAGACCGTTGCAGTTGTGACTGGCGCTAACAAAGGAATAGGGTTTGAGATAGCGAGACAGTTAGCAAAGCTGAGATTAACTGTGATCTTGACATCCAGGGATCCATCAAGGGGAAGAAGAGCAGTTGATGAGCTGACTACACATGAGAAGCTGACTGTTGCCTTTTTTCCCTTGGATATAGCAGATAAGGGTTCTATACAAGATTTTGTTAGATGGTTTGAGACAACATATGGTGTCCTTGATGTTCTTGTGGGTTATGATCCTTTTTTGTATGCTTTTTTTCGAAGCCCAATTGGGTTTTGTGTGTATGGTAGCTGGAAGCCAAAAGGATCTACTTTATTACTAAATTTATAAATTTATAGATTTCTTAAGTTGTGGGGTCTAATGTTATGAAGTGCTTGTCCGCAGGTAAATAATGCTGCTGTTTCATTTAATGACATCAATGAGAACTCTGTAGAACATGCAAAGACAGTAATAGAAACAAATTACTATGGCACGAAAGCATTGACTGAAGCTCTTTTGCCTCTCTTCAGATCTTCATCTTCTTGTGCTAGGATTTTGAATGTGAGCTCAAGGCTTGGCCTATTAAATGTAAGCAACCATGTGACAAAAATAGGACAAAATAAATCTTACTAAACATTTATTTGGCTTTCTTACGGACAGTTCAAATATCACACATTAAAATTTGATTCTTAGACTAAAACGTTAAGTAGTCAAAGTTCGTTTATTCTTCCAAGCTAATTTCTTCCTCAGTATATGATGTTTAAGAATGACCAATTTCTCATTATGTTTAAGTTATTTCATCAATCTATTTTAAAAACCCATATCATTTGGATTTGCAGAAGTTAAGAAGAGAGAGCCTAAGGAAAAGACTAAAAGATGTGGAGAATCTACAGCAATCTGAGATCGATGAGATGGTGGACACTTTTGTGAAACAAACACAATTAGGGACATGGGAAAGTGAGGGATGGCCTACAGTGTGGCCTGATTACTCAGTCTCTAAGCTTGCTCTAAATGCCTATTCTAGACTCCTTGCAAAAAGGCTTTCATCTGAGGGTCGTAGAATAAGCATTAACAGCTACTGTCCTGGCTTTGTCAAGACATCAATGACCAAAGGAGTAGGCAAATACACAGCAGAGGAGGCCGCTGTTAATGCTGTATGGATTGTGCTACTACCTCCAGATCTCCTGCCTACTGGAAAATTTTATAAGGCTAGGCAACAGATCTGTTTCTCCAAATTGTAATTTGTTCTTAAACAAAAACTTTCCAATGATTTTAAGATTTGGAGTTAAATGTATTTGTTTGAAGTTATTAATCTAAGAGGTCATAAGGAGGGACATCATTTCTAACATGAACATCCAACAATAACACTTCAATATAGGTTATGGGTTTAAATCTATGATGATGTAACAATCATGTTATGTTATTACCAATCTAAAAAATCTTTTTTTTTTAAAACATTGTAAGTCCAATCAACTCATATGAATCGTAGTTCATTAAGTAAATTTTTTAATGTGACTGATATGTATTTTTCGTAAAAAAATAAACTGAAAAAGACTGAATCTTGTGATCTTTCATCAACCACAAGAAATTCTAGTTAACTAGGCTAAACGTCTAATCGATAAAACTCTTATATATTAGCCCGTTTGGTTGCGGGAATAGGAATAGGGGAATAGGAATAGCTATTCTGGAATACTTATTCTGGAATAAAAAATGGGGTTACGTATTCCTATTATCTGTTTGGTTCAGCCAGAATTTAATGGGAATTCACAGAGCCAAAATTTTATGTTTTCTAAAATAAATAAAACTGGAATAGGAATAAGTATTCTAATTCCACCTATTTGGGTGGAATTGCAAAACCTCATTTTTGGATCAAAATTGGAATACATATTCCTATTTTATTTCGTATTTCAATTCCAATTTGGTGCATCCAAATGAAGAATTCAAAATTTTAAGAATTTACATATGCCTATTCCGCTTGTATTCCCGTTGCCATAAATTAATTAAACTGTAAGTGAAAAGATATAAATCCTGCGTGTGGTTCCATGGTATAATTGTGAGTTGGGTGTCAATACTTTGTTTTATTTGCAAGGCATAGAGGTGTTCTAGCTTTGTAGGATTTGTAAATTTTGTACTATTATGGTTATTATTTTTGGACTTGGCTCTTATTTCATGGACAGCAATAGAACTACGAAATTATAAAGATATTTTATGTCAGCTATATCAGTGAGATAAGATAGGAATGAAAAGCCTGCACATTTTTAAATGGACGCTTGCAATGGTTTAATTAGTTTACGTTAACCTATGTCATTGAGATTAATAATAGACGGTAGCACTCTAGTGATAAATCAACAGCGAAATAGTGATAGTACTATAAAAACAGAGAATAAGAATTAGTATCATGAGAAAGGCAGGGTATTCATCTATTTTTAATATATTTATTTGACAACATCATATGCATTCAGTTGATGATGAAATGTTATTTTGTTACATTTTCAATTGATGATAAAAATATTTTTTGTTATATTAATATGAATATTGTTAGTGAAGATGAAAAGATAAAAGATAAAAAATATAAAAACAATATTTGGCTAAAGTGAAGAGACAGTCTTTCACTTGAAATTCAATTCATATTGTGAATAACAATACTTGGAGATATCACTTGTTTCCAAGGACTATTGTTACATTCTAACCAAATCAAGAGGAGGTTTATTAAAACTCCAAATTCTATTGTGAAATAACATTAGTATATGCATTTATATGCATCTATGAAATTTAGTCTAGTACCTATCATCTCCAACTTTAGTTTGTAAACACATCTAGCCATAAGAAATCTATCAAAATAGAAAGCATAACTTTTCTTGCTATGTATCCTTTTATTCGTCAACATGCTTCAGTAATCCAATTTAAGATACTTGTAATAAAATTCAAGATGTCCACCTATCAAGAAAGAACTCCTCTCAATCTCTAATATGTCACCTCAAAGATATACTTAGATTATTAGAACTCATGCCCACAAGATACCCAACCCATAAAACAAAATCGCAAGCTTCTTATATATTCATTAATTTGATCATATTTTTATCTATATGAATGCAACATGTCAATACTCACATAACTATAGAGCCAATAAACTAAGTGCATATTAACACTGTACTAATATATGGATACAAATAGTCCACATTTGAGTCTTCAATGTAACCGATGGGTAAAGATAGTTGGATGAATTGCACAACCCTTAGATCTCAAGTAGTGAGATGTCCAAATCCATTACATTAGTACATAAGTTTAGAGTTTTTCCTTTCTAACAATATCTTTAGAAATGACTCACAAGTGCCCAAGTGAAAGATAAAACTAAAACCAACAGAGAGATATACTTTGAACAGATTATCCTCCTTTGAATATTGGAGGTACAACTCTCTCTTAAGATGCTATCTCAATTTTGAATATGCTTTTAATTGGAAAGTGATAAAGGCAAACTAATATCTGCACATGGGTGAGTGCACCAAGATGGTATACAAAAAGACGAGTATAAGTGGACACCTTTTTTATGAAATCAAGTAAACTTAGATGAGACATTTGAGGGTCATCTACTAAAATTGACAAGATTTGTAAAACATATAAATTGTATTACTTTGAATTTACTTTCTAAACTACTAGAGTTTTTACAAAATGGATATGACTAGGTGGGTCAAACCTTGCACACACAAAAAATAGTTCTCAATTTTTTTAAGAAAACATAACATAGTTGTTTTTGTGTACAGCTCAAAAGACCAAGTTGTATTTAGTGTCTTGCATATCCCTTTAGTAGGATGATAGTTAAGAGTCATAGAAGTTGTGTATTTTTTTGTAATTTTATGATGAGTATTTTTTTAATTATGAATTATTGAACTGACTACATCCTGAAATTTTGGTACATGTTCGTGTGCTAAGCATAACTTGCATCAAAATAATCAAAAATAAATTTTATTTTTTTTAAATGTATAGTATCAAGTGTAGAATAGTAATATATAATTTATTTTAAATTTAGTTAAGTATATAAAACTTTATTAAAAAAATGGTAGACATATGTCTTTGAGAAATGTCAAGGCATTGGTAAAAGTAATTAAAGTTTACAATGTTAATGTTATCCAAAAAAAGAAAAATTTATATGGTTAAAAAACTAAGAAGATGTGTAAGATTATGGTGGTGATTTTAGAGATACACACTTCACCATTAGGAAACCTGATGAAGGCAAAGACAAGAATTCATCTTAGAAGATGAAAAAATGTCTAAAGGAAAAAAAATGAATCGAAAACAATCTCCCAAGCCTTTGGGTCATTTTCCTAGGCTATCACCAAGTCATAACTTAATCAGGTTTTTGGTATTCAAATAATTTGATTGCGTTATGAAAATAAAAAATACATTCAGAACTCGATTAGGTTCTACAAAACTCGATCGATTTTTGTATTACCTGATCAGGTTTTGTATTACAACTTCACAAGGTTAGATTGAGGGAGGGAGTGAGGCATAGAGAGAGAGAGAGAGATAGATCAGGTTATGTATTCTAATAAAAAATTGTTTGCCATGTCCCCAAACCTTGTCTCCATCCCATCCTCTCTCTACATCACTCCCTCTCTCTCATTTTCATTCTTTATCTTATCCCCATCTCTCTTTCTCCTATCCCCTTCTCTCTCTCACTCTTTATATCATATCCCCTAATCTCTCTCTCTCTCTCTCTCTCTCTCTCTCTCTCTCTCTCTCTCTCTCTCTCACACGCACATATCCCCTAATCGAGCTCTTTCTCTCTCTTTATCATATCCCCTTCTCTCTCACTCATTCTCTCCACCTCTCTCACTTTTTTTATCATATCAGCTAATCTCTCTCACACACACACGCTATTTCTATCATATCCCCTAATCTCCCTCCCTCTCTCTCTCTGTCTCTCTCTCTCTCTCTCTCTCTCTCATCCCATAATCTCTCTATCTCTCTCTCCATTCCTTCGATCTCATAATCTCTCTATCTATCTCTCTCCATCCCTCCTATCCCATAATCTCTCTCATATCTTAGGTATCCTCTTCCATTTCTCTCTCTCTCTCTCACCCCCATTCACTCTCCATCTCTCTTATTCACTCTCCCTCTTCATATCCCCTTCTATCTCTTTATCCTATCCTCGCCCTCTCTCTCACATTCTCTTCATCACTCCCTCCCTCCTTCAATCTACCTTTATGTAGTAGTAAACCATAACCCAATTGGTTATACAAAACCCAATCAGGTTATAAAAAACTCGATCAAGTTATACAAAATTTGATCGGGTTATTTGTCCATATGGATAATGCAATTAGAACTCAATAATCCTATCGGATTATACAAAACTTGATCGGTTTATTGAGTTGTAATTGCATTTTCCATATAGACAAATAAATTGATCAGGTTATTTGCCCATATGGACAATACAATTAGAATTCAATAACTCGATCAGGTTATACAAAACCTGATTGATTTATTGAAAACTATAAATAAAATAGCATGTCAATGGGTTTTATGTTGTTTCATTACAGTTTGGACCAAATTCTACTATTATTCACATGTATTTGTATACTAGGTATGCAAGTTTAAGTTTTCTTGTGCCTAGAAATGCTAATTTTGATTTTTTTCATGTGCCAACATCTTATTTTATGTTAGTATCTTACTGTGTACTTTATTCATGTTATTGTTTGTAGGGTAATTTGCATCTACAATCATGGGAAAGAACAAGAGAGGAATGATTGAAAAATGAGAGGCAACAAAGACAAAAACAAGGGAGTATATGAGGAGATTACATGAAGGTACATCAACAAATGACTCCAATGTAAGTGATGAAAATCTACCTATGGATATTGATGTCAAAAATGCACCTAATTTGACAAACAAAAATGTTCAACATAACCCAATTGAAATGATTATAAAAAATACACTTACGCCACCTAATGCCCCTAATGTGACATCTCAAGTTGAAATGATGAATGCACATGATGTAAGAAATGAAAATATAGAGCATGAATGTACATTATCTCCTAGAATAATTCATAGAAAACCAAAGTTTCTAATTGACATTGATGGAAATATTTTGAAGCCAATACATGATAAAATGTTAGAAAGAAATTGTAGGAGAATTGTTCGAAATATTTGAAATAACTATTTTAAAAATTTAAGTCAAAGTGGAAGATGCCAACTTCTTGTTGAAATGGTTAAAAATCTGAAATTTAGAGAGACAATGAGAATTTTGTGGTTAAGAACATCTAAAAATAGTAGTGAAAGAACCATTGTTAGAAATCTCTTTGATGCATACAAATCCATTTGTTCAAAATCACATATGGGTATGTGCAGATCATGGTGTGGCAAAAAGTGGCGATCTAAAAAATATGTAGTTCTAAAATACCTCAAAGCATTTCAAAATCTATTCCAATTTTTTTCTCACTCATCCTAATACCAAACCAAAAAATTAATACCATTATATGGTCTAGTATATCTTTGGATACCAACCCTACATGGTCACCTTTAAAAACTTCCCAAAAAAAGTGATTTTGGCCTATTCTTGTGTATTTTTTACTTCAGACATGTATCTCATGATTTTTTTTCCACCCAAATTTAATGAAATGAAAAGTTTTTTTTAAGAATGTTCTTAGCTTTTCATAAATGCAATTCCCATCAAATTATGAGTTTAGAAAGTAATTATTACTTATTTTCTAATCGAGTTACGTATAAAGTGTTGATTGACACACTGATTGAAAAACAACTATAACTTTCAAATAGTACAACATTTTTGAAATTCAAAAGATCCATCATATTCTATGCTTCTACTATAAGGGTGGGTGGAGGGAATTAAATTAAATTTTATAGAGTTTTGAATTAGTTAAGATGGTTAGACATGAGAATTTTTTAATTCCAAAAAAATCATAGTAGAAAATTCATAATTAATTATTTATTTAGAATAAAACCACCCAAAAATATGCACCACACTAGGGCATGAGTCTACTTTTTATATCTATAATATTACTAAAAAATATTATCATTTGATTTGGATTAAGGTGGTCAAACATACGACTACTTCTTATTTTTGTCTTGAACATTTTGTATTATTGCATTAAAATTAAAAAATTTGACCAATCACTTGTAAATTTTTTCAGATAAGATCTAGTAGTTTAGAAGCTAAATTCAATTTCTTAGAGATTCTTTTCTCTCAACTTTTTTGATAGAAATTTCATAGCAAGTTGAAAATTGCATATCAAGTTGACATACCGCTAATTTTTAGATTTTTCATTGCCACTTAAGGGTATAGTTTGGTTGACTAAAGGTGCTAATACAACTCAATGGGTGCTCACATCAACCATAATGGGAAAATAAATGGAAAAAACTCATATAGTAAGCAAAACAAGTAAATCATTAAGGATAAGTAAAAAAACATTAATCAAAGCCCTAGTGAGGCGAGAGAAATTTGAGAATTCTAATGAGACTTCCTTTTGGTCATTCCAAGGTAGATTCCCATGTATGGATAAATTTATTGTTGATACACTAAGAACATTATTATAAAACTTTTGGCATGACAACACAAGGGCTTCACCAAACCAAAAAGATGTTGTCAAAAGACAAATTGGAAAAACAAACTGTGAGCCACATGCAAAATATGTTTTGAATACAACAAAACACAATTTTATGAAATGTTTTTTTAAAGATTTCCTCAAATTAAAATCAGCCAAAGGTTTTTGGACATGACAAAACCATTATATATTAAGATAAATCATACATGCACTACATGTTGTTGTAGGGTTCATGTTGAGTTTTCTATGCATTATGATGTTTATCATTATATATGTTGTACTTTGCATACTAATGAAATATTGCAAGAATGTGGTCTACAATTACCTCCTAAGTCACCAAGAGAATTTATTGCAAGTGTACTATGTAAACGAGATGATGGGTGCAATTATTATAAGACCATGTGTTTGAAAGGTTTTTTCCCTCAATGTGGTGGTTTGAAAAAGTTGCATAGATGCCTACATCTAGATAGCACACATGAAATTGGTAAGACATTAGTTTCTCTTGGAAAGTACAAATCAATTATATATGGTGTTAAAGATGGAAAATAATTAAAGAGGTGTGAATTAGTGAAAAGTGATGTGTGTGTAGCTAATTTTATGAAATTATGTCAAGAGAAAATATTTTATGACTACATAGGTCATACACATAGAGCTAGATGGTTAGATGAGCAATTCAAGTTGTGTAAGGACACTTTTCCCTTGGGTACAATTGTGTCAGTTGTTCAATTTTCTGATAACTATACACTAAACCTCAAAATGAAGTGCAACCAATGTATTAAAACTCTATACAAGTGTCAATTTTTGTACACATAGCATTTATTCATGCACATGATAGCACAAAGGATGATAGAAAAATATTAAGAGAATGTCACTTTTATATTAATGATGATTGAACTCATTCATCAGAGTTTGTGCAAGGATGCTTTAGAGTTATTTGAGATGAAAGATACAATAACCACACTATATGGTCATACAATTGCACCACACAATTCAAGAATGCAAGGATGTTCTAGATTGGTTGAGTAGGATGCATGTGACAAGTGGAGTGCAACATTTTTGGAATTTTGTTGAGGTAGGACATGGAAAGGGAGAGCATGATGATGTTGGAGCATGTGTGAAAAGAGCCCTTAGTAGAGAGAAATTAAAGTATGAAGGTGGTGCAATATTAGAAAATGTTGAAACAATTGTCCAATGGTGCAATTCTAGGATGGGACGAGGTAAAATAGGTAAGTCTATGTTTTCTAGATATTTTTAGTTGATATATGAACCTAACATTGAAAATTTGCAAGATTGTTGTACACTTATAGGATCAAGTGAGATGCATTCATTTTGAAGTTCAAATGTAGTGTATCTAGGTATTCATACCAGAAAGCTTGCATGCTTTTTCTCTTCATATATGCATCAATTATGGAATGAATGTGAAAAAAAAGAGTGAGTTGACTAGTGGTCTTATAGACCTTTCGATCCAATTTATTCATATCAATTTCTTATAGTATTGCAACTCAACCAGGTTGAGGGGTTAATAGATTTTGAGCATGTATCTGACCTAGTTGAACTAGGTACTAAGTTATCAATTTGATACTTGGTTAAAATAGATTATTTTTAATTTTTCCATTAACTTACCCTTCTATATAATTCAAGTCATGTATATGCAGTTATTGCATATGAGAATAATGATGAAGGAACAAATTACTTTCTATGTCAGTGTATTGAGCCCAAAAAAAAATTGATAGTTGAAGTCATTGATGGTGAGGATATTGAGTACCCAATAGGATTCATTTTTGTGATAGGCACATGGCTTAGAAGGTGGTATATTTTTTTCCCAGGCTACCATAAATATCTATTTAAGTCAATTTGTCATGTATAATCTATTGAAATTCTAACTTTAAATTATCTTTACAATTAAATATAGATACCCTATAAAGAAATCTACCACATGTTTATTTGAGGATTTTGAGACACAAAAACATATTCTTCATTACTCTAACCTTATTTTTGCAACAAATATTCAATTGATACTGTATCATGGTAGGCCTCTTAACAAGAAGTTGTGGAAAGTATGTGAATCTAATCACAAAGCAATACTTGATACAATAAGGGTTAGAGTTGATCCAAAAAGTTCCCTTGATTGATTGCGTACTATATAGCTGAATCATTCTACATATGGTAGAATAATTTTGAATTTTTTGTATATATATTATGCGAAATGTTGCAACCTCGTAGTAATGTGCATATGTAGATGCCAAATTTTGTATATAAAAAAGAGAAGGCATGTAACATGTGCATCTTTGTATGCCATATTTTGTATAAAAATACAATAAGAGATGTCACGTGTGCATATTTAGATGCCAAATTTTGTATATAAAAAAGAGAAAACATGTAAATGTGCATATTAATATGTAATTTATTTTTTTGGTGGTTTTTAGACCTTGTCCTTGCTGTCACACTATGTGATTCAAGGAGGAGGTGATAACTATTATGTTCTTCACTTACTAATACTAACAACTAGACTTCTTCCAAGCCTACCAAGCATATCATATGCTATCCCTTAGAATTCTCCAAGGTTAGAGACTGAGTGATTGGCCTATTCCTTATGCCACCTCACCTAATCCAAATGTCGCTACCTATACCTTCACCAAAACCCCAACACTAACTCTTACACCTCCACCACCTTACACCCTCCAGGACCTTTAGCAACACCATACCCAATAATCTTCCAAAAGACTTAACTCATTTCCAACTAAGTGATTTCCAAAAATTCACAAGGTTCTATATCCCTTGGTGGGCTTCAAACACCAATTTCCATAAACATACCTAAGAAGGCTCTTCCTTGTAACCTTTCCTTAGGAAATAGGTAAGGAATCAAACTCTTCTTATTAAAATTCTTCAAAATGTTGTTTCTCAGGCTCCTTGTCTTCACTTCCAAATAGTTCTTGAACCTCCTATGAATGAACACAATCTTCTAAACCTTTATGCAGACCATACACTAACTTCTTTCATGTTTTTTTAAATTTTTAGACTATTGATTTACTGTTAATACATGTAGTAGCAAGTAACTTGCTGATTCATGGACATCTCCATTACAAGAAATAAGATAATGGTTCAACTTAGCTTGCAAATGGTTCTAAAAAATCTTAAGAGACTATACTAACTTTCCAATACATATGCAGCACTAATCACATCTGCCACTGTCACATTTTTTCCAAGAGTGTTGATTCATTGTGATTAATTATAGCAATGAGCAATTTGTTGATTTCATGACCATATCCATAATAAGAAACAAAGGTATGGTTTTACTCATTAGATGGAAAACTAAAACAATCAAAAGGAGCCTTTAAATCCTCCTCTACTTGATATATAGATAACATGTAGCAACTATAATCACTTTACCCAAAAATACACATTTACTGCTCAAACTGTGAATACAAAGAGCCATACCGATAATCAGAAATGCCAGTGATACATGTAGAACTTAGTAGTGATTCAAAATTCATTACCATGAAAGAGAGAGTTTAAGAGCAACAAAAACCATGAGGTAAGATAGGAGATAAAAGGACTGTAATTTGAATACTAGTATGTTAGCAGAACTTCACAAATAATTGATTTCTTATTCAAGATCAAACACTATCCATTCATTTCTCTTCTCCACATTTCTTTTTCTCCATCTCTTAACATGATATTACAATGTTTTATATACAAAAATGACTTTTCACATCCTCTAAGAGGTTGTTCAAGGTGGATGATTGTTCACCTTCTAAAACTTGCCATCTTGAACGAAAATTGTTGATTGCAACTTTTGACAATTTTACACTTTTTTTGCATATTTTGTATTTTATGAATATCATGATTCCTAGCCACCCTAAATAGGTTATAAAAACTTATTATGACCTTTCAATACTACATTATACTCCATTCATGCCCTTGCATGGCATTTTCCCACTTTTGACTCACTATGACCCTTAATGCATAAACTAGAACTTGGTCAACATGACCTTAATAGAACATCTAACAACATGAAATGAAATAACTAATATCCTAATCTAACATGACATAAAAACCTACTAATTATGACTTTACATTCCATGGAGATGGTCAGGGTTCCTTGCACCACTATGTCACCCATTTTTATAGTTACAAAAACATGTTATATCTCATTGGTACAAGACAAAAGTCAAATACTCAACAAATGTCGAATGTGAAAAATACGAATATTGAATATATACAATAAAAAAGTTGAATACCCAAAAAATATTGAATGTGTACAATATAAATATCAAATGTGCATAATATAAATCTTGAATATATATAATACAAAAGTCAAATATATGTTGAAATGTCATGTGATGACCACAACTACATATTTATATCACTATCAATATCTATGACTATGTAGAATCATCAAAATTGAGCCTTTTTGATGCAGTTTGTGGCTTGCCAAGTGTTTGTAGAAGAAAATTAAAATACACTATCAAATATCTTATCTATAAGTAATATGAAAATAACTAGAAATTGGGTTCTAAATTGTGGATAGTTGAGTTGTTCATTACCTCATCCCTTTATCCCATAGTTGGATTGAATGATAGTGGTAATGGGCTCCTTCGTTGATGGGTGGGACTCCTCACAAAATGATGAGGTAGAGTGACAATGGGAGATACAACTACTAATGAATCAATGCTCACGTGAGGCACAACCTATATGATAAGTGATAAAATATTAGCATTATAGAGTGGCATTAGGGATTACAAATAGAGTAAAAAATAAAAAATGTACAACCTAAGCTACATCTCTTGTGCTAACAAGAGGTACAAGCACTAATGAATCAATGTTGGTATGAGGCACAACCTGTATGATAAGCAATAAAATGTTAGCATTATACAATGGCATTAGGGATTACAAATAGAGTAAAAAAACAAAAAATGTACTATAGGTTGAGCTAGATCTCTCATGCTAGCAAGAGGTAAAAGTAGTGATGAATCAATGCTAGCATGAGGCTCAACCTGTATCATAAGCGATAAAATGTTAGCATTATAGAGTGGCATCAGGGATTACAAATAGAGTAAAAAAACCAAAAAATATATTGCACCCTGAGCTAGATCTCCCATGCTAGTAGGAGGTAAAAGCATTGACGAATCAATGTTGGTATGAGGCACAGCTTGTATGATAAGTGATAAAATGTTAGCATTATAGAGTGCCATTAGGAATTACAAATAGAGTAAAAAAACAAAAAATGTACTACAGCCTGAGCTAGATCCCCCATGCTAGCAGGAGGTACAAGCACTGACGAATCAATGCTAGTATGAGGCACAACTTGTATGGTAAGTGTTAAAATATTAGAATTGTAAAGTAGGTATTAGGTATTTCTATCACACACACAAGCAATCCAAATTGAGATCACAAAAGGGCTTCAACTAAGACTCTACATGCATACCTCTAGCCTTTATTGTGTTTGACCCCTCCTTTGACACTTAGGAGTCCTAAAAAAATGAAATGGGAAAGGATTTGCACGAAGTCTGGAAGAGTGTTGTAATAGGTAAAAGATAAATAACACGTGTTAATAAGACAAATTGTTGATAATTATTATAAAACTAAAGAAAAAAATATGTACTCATTTGTAAATGCAACTGTTTAATATGTATATAGAACAAATGCATACTATAACCTAAAATTTATGAGAAGGAAAATATAAAATTTTACCTCTTCCATTGCCTCAACATTGGCAATCTCAGGAGCATTCATCAACTCTACAAAAAATAAATTATTTCTACATATATTCAACAAACAAGTCAATACATATTCATTAATATTGAGTACATGTATATACTTTCATTCATAATAAATTTTAAAATATAAACTTGACTTGTATTTAATACCTTTTTTTTTTGTTTTGGTGTTCTTGCTAATTTTTTCCCCTTTCCTCCAAACCTCGATCTATGTGGAGTGCTCTAAAGAAGAAGAAAATATAACATAAGAGGAATCAATAAAACACATCATGAGTTTAACTCAAATGTAAACTCAATAGGTGTGCAAACTATGATACCACATAGCTCTCAATACCAAAGTTAATGGTAGAAAGCATGGCATCATCAATTTGAGAAATTTTAGCTCATGACAAGCCCTATAAAATAGTAAAGAGTATTGTTATAAGTATGAGATAATGTTGTAAATGGAAAGAAGGCACAATAACAAAAATAAGATCATAAGAGGGGAAGAATACAAAGGGACTTGAAGGACAATATTGAAAGGATAGTACAAGGCCTGGAAATTGAAAACAAAGAGACTGAGAAGGAAAAGAGAGATGTGAATGAACTTTTAGCATCTTGTCAAGAAATAAAAGTGGAGATTCATGATCTTCATACTCTTCTTAGACACCCTATGTGATATGGAGGTTCTTTGATGTATATGGGTATATGGAGGATGAACTCAAATGATGTTCATTAGATGGAGTTTGGGTATGCTAGGAGCAAGATATATGTGGATGGGAATTGGATGGATTTGATGAATTTGGGAGGGTTTCGATGATGGTAGGAGATGTAAAGGTATTATTGTACTTTTAAGAACACCAATTAAGAAACAATATTTCATATCCAATGTATAATTTTACTTTTAAGAATATTTTAAAAACTTTACCTTATGTGTTCTTGCTTCTAGCCTCACACCTGTAGCTGAATGAGTACTATGTTATGTTCTCATACCATGTGCTACACCCTAAATTGCATATTGTTTGAACATATCAATCTAAAGGTGTTCTATAAAAAAAAAAAAATTAAATTACTTTTATGATATTTCTAGGTGATTAAATAATATCATGTAAAAACTCATGAGGTTCATTAGATGGGGTTTGGGTAATGGTAGGAGCAAGAGATGTGGATGGGAATTGGATGGATTTGATGAATGAGAGGGTTTCAACAATGGTAGGAGATGGAAGAGGATCTTCAAGCGAGTTGTTAGTGTCATACCAATTAAGAAACAATATTTTAAATCCAATGTATTATTATACTTTTAAGAATATCTAAAAAAACTTTACCTTAGGTATTCTTGCTCCTAGCCTCTCACCTCTAGTAGATTGAGTATTATGTGGTGGTCTCGTACTTCTTGTTGTGCACTGCATTGCATATTTTTCACATATCAATCTAGAGTGATCTATAAAATATTTTTTTTAACTTTTATGATACTTAGGTGATTAAATAATATCATGTCAAAACTCAAACAAACAAACAAACATGTGTCCCCTATCTATCAAAGACCATTGTCATCAAATCATTTATGAGTGTGAAATCCCCATCTCCATATGAATAAAAAGTATTCATGCAATGTACACATGGATGAGATGAAACTTCGTCCTCAAACGCATCTGTATCTATCCCATCACACATGTGTTGATAACTAAAACAAAAATGTTGATTGGGCCTTGAAGACTATAATGATACTCATGATGATGATTTAGGTGGTACAAGTGAAGATGAAACTAGTGGTACAAGTGACACAAGCAGAGATGACACTAGTGGTGTAGGTGACACAAGAAGAGATAACATTGATGATGCAAGTAATGCTGATGGAGTTGTCATAGGCTATGATAATCAAGGTGTCATAGGTGATGATGATAAATTCGTCACATGTTGTGATGACCCTAGTGCCATAGGTGATGATGATGGAGTTCTCACATGTTTTGATGACACTAAAGGTGCATCTAATGATGGTCAAGGTGCCATAGGTGAAGAAAAACCACCTAACTGTAAGCCATGTTGAATGATAACATTTGTCAATGATGCAATCGTATGAAGAGTTTTTAAATCAATAGATTCCTTTAAAATTTATGGGAGCACAACATGAGGCATGATTTTTCATACTGTACATCTCCTCTCATGTTGTGGTACCACCCTATGAGTCCCAGGTCTATCTTGTGTAGAGCCTCTCCCTCTACCTATAAACTAACGAATGTTAAAGTAATTTGCCTTCTCACCAAGGATGAACTCGCAATATAGCTTTCTCAAAAAATATAAAGGCACCTCATAATTCTTACACGGTGGCAGGTCAAATACCATATACCACCTATCCCAAAAACATGATCTCATCTTAGCATGAGTGCACCAATGAATAAGAAAAGTTTTGGTTCTGTGTAATATGGAGTTTTCGAATATAGGACTGGTGAAAAGAGAACATATAGTACCTTTCTTTATGTCTTTATCTTTCACTTGCCAATATGATAACCCATCGGCATAAAATGCACAACACCTATCCCTCCATGTACCCCATCTCATTACCTCCCTAGACACCTCATTTACATTTTGGGCCATTTGTTCAAGTGTATTCACTAGGGTTGAGTGATGATCAAGTGTAGATGACCACAATCTATTGACCATTTAAGTAATGTTAGCACTATTTTGTGAGAGCCAATTTATGAGATCCTCTTGTGTAGTAGTTAAATGATGTAATTGTATGTGTGGCGGGTTTATAGGAGGTGGCGGTTGTTGAATAAGAACATTGAGTGAGGTTTTTGTGGTCGTGTCACTATGGGTGGACGATTTTGTGGTTGTGTCACTAGGGTGGAGTGTTTTGTGGTTGTGTCATGATGGGTGGAGGGTTTGATTGTCTAGGAGGTGGTTTTTCTTCTCTCCTTCATTTTCTTAGATTCCTTGATGTATCTACATTAAAAAAAATTAAAACAATAATAAAACTTATAAATTACAAAACAAAATTATAAAACTTGATAAAAAATACATAAACAACGAATAGAATGAAGACTTACCTTGTTTTTAGTGTTTCATGGATGGAGATGCAATCAAAAATTAGTTTCTATGGTAAACTCGATCTAGTTTTGGTGTTCTCGCTATGGAATCCATGCTACTACTATAATTTGAGGGTATAGCAATGCCCTCAAATGTGGACAGTAGTAAAAATATATACTTTACAAAACCTAATCAGTTTGTGTAAAGTATAATGTGTAGGATTGGATACCAAGCCTGGCTAGCATTTCACTTTTAAATAACCCAATCGGGTTATTGGATTTTTTTCTTTTTTTGGAAAGGGGTGTCCACTTTTTTGTACACCATCTTGGCTCACTTACCCACATTTCTATGTTATACATACAAAGAAGGATTTGGAGAAAGTCTAAAGAAATGACAAAAAGTCTAACTTATTTAGAATATGATATCAAAGAACAAGGAAAGAGTTCCTCACTAAATAGAAACATAAGGTTTTTAGAAATAAACATAAGGTAGCCATTTCAAATAGGCAAATATTACATGATACTATCATAACACAAAGTTTAATCTATAGTCAAGGAAAAACATGACAAATTCATAACTTTGTATACGTACATTCTTATTAAATGATAATTGCGGAGAAATTTATTACATAAAGTTAAATTCATTTCCTCTACTAAAAATAATTACATCAAAATTTTATTTATTTCCTCCTTGCTCTCATTTCCTTTCTGACCATCAAGCCCCCTCTCTATACAATATAGCAAAATCCATTGAAATATACAATAACACTCTTAAAAGTGACTGGTATCAAGAAAATATAAAAAATGGTATGAGTTATATCATTGTAGAAATTACTTATTGCCAAGATTAAATACACGCTAAAATAGGTGAAACCATTATTTAGGTTGTAGGAACCCATTCTACTTATTCCAACTAAAATTCCATCAAGAGATGATGATGCAGGAGTATCCTACATGTAAGAGCAATCTTGCATCACCTAAAAATATTTCCTTTTAGTTGTTTCAATAAGGGTTGTCTTAATGCAAAGTTGTTGTATGTGGAGGCTTGCTACTTAGTAAGTCCATCATACAAGTTCAGAATGTTCTAATTTCAGTGGTGAAGGTTCATTTTAGTTATATCAATTTCTCTGTGGAGTTTCATGGGTAGATTAAATATGTATTTGTAAAGTTATTACAGATTTTCAGTGTGTAATTTTGGTATAAAAACTCCAAGCTCAATTTTGAAGGCCTTAGAGGCCTAGGATGAGGCAAAAAAACTTGATGGATGGGTGCTTGCATGGATCCAAGCTTGTAGATCAAGAGCTAAGGTTTTTTAAAAGTGGTTATAATAGCCAATAGGAGCAACAGTTCGAGAGTTATCGTCTTCCAAAGTTGGGCTACCCAAAACTTCTAAAATAAATGTTAAATGTGTATTTGGCCAACTCTATATGTATTGTTAGGGTCTGTCGGCCCTAGGTGTTAAGTTTGAGTGTCTAGAACCTTCTCGAGCAGCATAAAATTACCTATTTAAGAAATGCCTAAACATTATTGAGAACAACTCTAGGTGATAGTTCACAGCTCTGTCTTGCAAATTACTATGATGAAGGCACCCATGTGTGTTAGCATATTGTAATTTTGACTTCTGTAATTCTGCATTTGTGGCGATAATAAGAAGCACATATTTTATTCTCACAATTGTTGTTGTTTCTTTGTCTATGTTATGTGTTTATGACATTAAGGGGAGCACCCTTCATCAAATGATGATTTGTCTCTTCTTCCTCTAAGATAAAAATATGTTTTTAGTACTCTAGATAGGTAGTGATTTCCATCCATGTCGAATGCCATAAGTGAGATATCATATCAAACTATTCTAAATCAAGCCAATTTAAATTTTGTTAAACCATAGGTCCATGTGGATGGTTTAAACATCACACACTGTGCTTCATTCTAAGACTAAAAGTGCTAAATAGTCATACTTGACTTATTTTTTCTAAGCTTAATTTACTCTAGGTTAGTGTGTGATGTTTAAAGATGGCCTAGGTCCATGTTCTTCATCTCACTCTTTTATGGTCACTAGAAGCACCATTCTAAAAAATCAACTAGGTTTTTTTTGCAAGAATGGAGTTAACTTGAAAATATCACCACTTTCCTTGATAAAAAAAAGGTCTTCAAACTTATTTAATGTTGATTGATGAAGATAATAAGTCTTTTTTTGAAAAAATGTGTGTCCACCTCTGTAAGCTTGTTCTATTATGCCTCTACATGTAAAAGAATTATTATTTTTTATATTCACACTAATTTTTATGGAAAGTTGAGTCTCGCCTTTTGGTCAAGAGATGGTTGTTCACCACCCTTAGGTGTATCAGACAATCACAAAACCTTAAAAATATTACTCCTACTATTAAGGTGAAAATATTTGAACTCCTAATAGAATATTCTCATATTGGGGAATGCACGAGATGGAAGTCCACAGCTTGGTTTTAAATTTTCATAGGTTTAATAGTATGTAGGATCCGAGGATTAGGCAATCTCCAAACTCTAGAACAAGGTCAAATTTTACTTTATTTTGATCTATAGATAATATGCAACAACCCAACTTAGTCTAGGGACTTTTTCATTCACATGGTAGTTTTCAACCTTAGAAACCATCATTAATGGGGCAATTTTAAAATTTTAAAAATAGGTGGGTCTCAAATTAGGGTCATCAATCAGTTATCTAAAAATTGAGACATCCAAAATGATGTAGACTAACAATAAATATACAAAATAAAAAATTAAAGTCACTAGATCTCATTTTTACTAATTTAAATTTAAAAGAATCTGTTTTATTCCTTTTTAGAAAAAAGAGTTATGTATAGTATCAAATGAATAACACAAAATGATAGATCACTAGTTTATATCATCTTCAAATTCTTAATTGTTTGCAACAATAGGTCTTTGAATTTGAATTTTATTACAATATTCATTTTAGTATCAAAGTTAATAAAAACATGTAACCCACTATTCTTTGACCACCCCTATGAAGTAATCATAGATTAAAAAGAGAGAAATTATGAATCATATGAAATAGTTTGTGTCCTAAAAACACCTCAAATTCCTAAGTTGTGTGAAGAAAGATCCCCTTGACACCTAAAAATACCTCAAATTTCTAATTTGTGTCAAGAAAGATCCTCTTCACACCCCTAGCTAAAGCCTTGACAACAACCAATTGTTCAATCTCTAAGATCGAAAAAATATATATATCCAACATCAATTTAATCATTTGTGAGTAAGGAAGACCAAACATAGATTTCCATTCCAAATTTGAGAAATCAACTCAATAAAATCTCCTAAAAGTAAAAATTAATAAATAAACTTATATGCATTGGGAGATAAACATAACAAATACTCTGCAAAGGAACCCTCTAGGACTAGCTAGCATAGCTCAAGATTCACGTATTCATGATAAACTAAAGCATACAATATATAATGCATCTATAAATAAGATATTATAAATATCAAGTGGCTCAAGAATGGGGAATGAGATCACTCCTCCAAAATATAAGAATATTTGGCATTCTCTCCGAGAACAATATCCTCTATAGATCAATCATTAAATTTTATCCATGTCTAGGTGAAAAATCCTTAAATTTTATTGTTGAAACCTCCAAAGAATAACCATTTGAATGAATGCCTCATTCAAGTTTTTAAATATTCATGAGAACCTCCAATTAATTAATCCTTTGTAACCTTCAAATTCAACTTTATGCTATTAAAAAAATGAACAATGTACCCAATTACCTCGAAAATTGACTAAATCACTATCAAAGTTCTAAGTACATATCTATAGAGTTAGGAACACATCATGTCATGATATCAAAAACCATCTAACCAAGGATCAATAAATACATTATCAATCCATGAAAAAAGGTTATTTTTATACATTAATATTTTTCTCATTGCTAAATGGAAAGAGAAAAAATAAGGAATATGAAAGGACTAGTTAGTTGAAAATGAAGAGACAAGCTTAGAACTAATCAAGTATGAATTAGACTCTAATCCTCTTGGTAAAGGAAATAAATATTTGTATCTTGAAGAATAATTTAAGAAACCATCCTTGGGATATAATGTAAGTATTGGTAGGAAGGATACAAGGTATAGAGCTATTGTTACATATTTAATAAGATTGTGTTAAAAGAATGAGACTTGTAAAACTTTTTTTTCAACTTGATATTTATATCTTTATATAGGAATGAGAATATTTGTAAAAAGGGGTAGCTTTAAGAAACCCCCTATTGGTAAAATATGTAAAATGTTGGACACAACTAAAGCTTATGAAAGAAAGAAGGAGAGATTGTTGGATATAAGTCAAAACTGAGCTATGAATTATATGTAGAAGAGTTAGATTAGTTGTTATGTTATCATTGATGTCAAGTTGATTGAAATTGCTAATTTATGTAAATTGCAATCATTTGCAAGATATGTTATTAAATAAAGAAGTGAAAATTAAAGTATGAAGAAGAGATTTAGAAGTGTTGTTGAGTGCATCAACCTAATTGGTCAAGTGATGAATTGGTCTATGATAGTGTAATGTTGGTTTGATTATTGTACATGATTTGATGAAGTTTTGAGATGATGTATAGAATAGTTTGGTTAGAAATAAATTAATGAATTTGGCTAGTGAAATGATAAGGAATCAATGAGTTACATTGAGCTAGACATTTTGATCGATAAATGAAGAGAAAGAGGGAGGTTAAGTAAGAGCAATATCAACTGAGATGAAGTGTTAACTAAGAAATCATACTTTTGACTAAGTTAATTATTAACTAAGTGATGAAGGTTTTTAGTGAAGCAAGAACACATTTTGGTAAAAGATAATAGTTTGTGAAAGATTGAGTAACAAATGACATCAAGAAAAGATCCAGACCATTCTACAAGATTCTAAGATAAGGAAGAAGTCAATTAACAAGGTTAGTGGCTTGAATAATTAAGGAAAGATTTGATGGTTAAGATTTGAGGGGTATTTTGAGATCCAAGAAAAGTTCAAGTTCTAGGGTGGAAATATAGGTAGAAAGATCCGAATAATTTTTTACCTAGAACTATGTTCAATGTACTTGAGTTCGTTCATGATTGTGTGGATGAGATTAATTCATGGAAATCCTAATGAATGAGATGAAGTAGCAAAAATGTATTTAAATAAAGAAGAGACATGAAGATAAATACTACTGGTATATTTGCTAGTCAAATTGATGCAAAGTTGATGGAGGAGATCATATCAAGCAGATTTAAAATGTGGGTTGAAGTGGAGTGAAGAGTTGATGTGATGGAAAGTCAATGGACAAATATATGAGTAGGGTGAAAATTTGAACAATAAAAGTGAGTTCCATATTTATCAGATCATTCTATTTTTACTCTCTAACCATTATAGCATAAAATATCTTAACCAAGTGGAATTAACAATCTTTATTTGTAAGTCCTTTTGTAAGGTGACATTCGATTGAATTTTTGTAAGTATTTTAGAGAGGCTAGTCATTGAAGGGTGGAAAGGTCTATATTATCTTTGTTGAAAATCCCCTAATAGGGTTACACCTAACAAGTGTGCTTATAACCTTTGATAGGGTTAGATCTTAACCAAGATCACTTTAGAATAGTGAATTATTTTTGGGTGACAATTCCCAAGAGGTTTTTACCCTAATTAGGTTGCCATGTTAAAAATAATAATATTAATGTGTGTATGAATGTTTTACATGTTACTTTTTGTTTACATGTTAAAATTGTAATTGTTACTCTAATGTAGTTAATGAAGTTGATACTCAGTATAAGAAGTGCAAATTTGTTTACTACATAAGGTTGATTAAGTTGTTCCGATTATCGAGTTGAATTACTAATAAGTTAAAGTTGGTTTAAGTGTGGTGAATTATTTAAAAGGTCCTTAGGACAATTGATTCACCACCTTTCTCAATTATCTAACAACCAATATTAGATTGAAGGTTCTCGGAGGAACAAGTTTACAAGAGCTAACCTAAAGATTTGAAGATGTATAAGAGATAGGTACCAAATTTGAACAAGGAGAACTTTCCATCATGGAAAAGAAGAATGAAATTTCACTTATCTCGCATTGGAGATCTACATTATACTACCTAGATAATTAGCACATCATTGCCCCTAGACCTATGGTACTTGTGCAAATGAGAGAAAAGCAAGAACACAACTCCCTGATGATAGAGATTGATTCTTCATTAACTAATCATAAATTTGATGATATCAAATATTGTGCTACTACTAAGGAGATATGGTAAGAACTAACACTTGTTAATAAAAGAGATCAAAATGTGATAAGGGCAAAGAATTAAAGTCTTAGAAGAAAGTTTGATGACATAAGAATGAAACAAGGTGAAAATATTATGCAATATAATAACTAAATCAAGGAAGTGGTTAATGATACCAGAGGAGCTGGTGGAGTTGTAAGTGATGAAGTTCTAGTAAGAAAATTTCTTAGAACTTTGTTACCTATCTATGCTATTAGAGTTTCTTTTATTTAGGAGTTGAGATTTATACCTATAAATGATATTACTCTTGATGCTTTGGTTAGTAGGCTAACTACTTTTGATCTTAATAAGTTTGATAACTTATGTTTACCAAAGATTAAATCTGATTTCAAGAGAAGAGCACTCATCACTTTAAAAATAATAATGATTATTAATCAAAAGATAATGATTAAGAAGTTCTTAAAGCACTACTTACACTAGTGAGAGGAAACAAAAAGTATTAAGGTAAACTACCCTTGATTTTATTTAATGTAAAAAGGTTGGTCATATTGCATCTATATGTCTTGATAGGAACTGAAATGAAAGGAGTTAGCAAAGAGATAAGAGATGCCAAGGAAATAGAGACTACAAAGGCAAAGGAAATAAAGCTTGTTACCTAGTAGAAGAAGATGACACTAGGCATGAATTTGCTAATCAAGAAGAATGTGAGGAAGTTTTTTATTTTTCAATGAAGGGTGACTCTAAAGGAGAAGAAAGATATGAAGAAGAAAAAGATCTCATTTCTCAAGTTAGTAAGAATGATACATGGACTATTGATAGTGGTTGTTCACATCACATGACTGGTGATATTAGAAAGTTTAATAATCTACAACATTGTGAAGGAGAATTTATTAAACTTGGAAATAATGTCCCATATCATGTGAAAGGAAAATATTCTGTTATGTTGAATGATAAGATTAGATGTGATAATGTGTACTGGGTACAAGGACTAAAATACAATTTTTTCAGTGTGGTGCAGTTAAATAACACTGGTCACTGACTAGAGTTTCAAAACTAAATGGTGTGTGTGTGTGTGTGTGTGTGTGTGTGTGTGTGTGTGTGTGTGTGTGTGTGTGTGTGTGTGTGTGTGTGTGTGTGTGTGTGTGTGTGTGTGTGTGTTGGAAATCTGATATGTACTAGCGAACAAACAAAAGAGAACCTATTCTATCTAGATTCTATTGAGAATACATGTTTGATTGCAAGGACTTAAGATGTTTCGTTATGACATAGAAGGTCATGTCATGTAAATTTTGATTCATAGTTAGGGTTAGTAGAAAGAAAAGAGTGAGAGGTTTATTGAGTGTAAGAAAACCTAGTAAAGTGATGTGTACAAAATGTCAAGTTGTGAAAATGACTAAGTTAAGTTTAAAAAGTAAGTCTTACTCATCTAATGATGTATTAGAATTGGTTTATATTGATCTATGTGGAAAATTTCAAATCTACTATGGTAATCAGTATTTTATTTTTTATTGTTGATGATTTCTCAAGAATGATGTATGTTATATTTCTGAATGAAAAATATGATGTTTTTCAAATGTTCAAATGGTATAAGGAAAGAGTTGAGAAAGAAACATTTAAGTAATTAAAATCTCTAAAATTTGATAGAGAAGGTGAGTACATTTCTGATGATTTTACTATCTTTTGCAATGAGAATAAAATTTTAAGAGAAATTTATCTAGATCGAGGACACCACAATAGAATGGACTAGATGAAAGAAGAAATAAATCTATTGTTGATTGTGCTACAACATTATTGATTGAGAAGGAGGTTACATAGATATACTAGAGAAAATCAATCAATGTTGTTATCTATATAATGAACCAAGTACAATTGAAGAAAGGTACAAACAAAATACCTTATGAACTCTGGTATGGGTATATACTGAATGTCAATTACTTTAAAAAAAATTAGAAGTAGTTGTTATATTCTTAAAGATGCTAGAAATGGAATATTTTATTCTAAAGGTAACAGAGGTATATTCCTCAATTATTCCACTAAGAGTGAGGCCTATAAATGTTTGAACATGACTACTAACAAAATGGTTTAAAGTATAAATGTGAGAATTGACAAGTTTGCAAAAAAGAATGATGAAGAAAGCAAGAAATAACATAAATAATATTCTAGAGATTTGTATGTATACAAGAAGGAGAAATAAGAACATTACCCAAGAAACAACCTGAAGTCACCGAGAAACAACAACCTACAACTGAGAAACATGTTTAGAACCCACCGAGTGGCAGAAATGTTGAATAATAGAGAACTAAGCATGTATTAGAAAATTATGTCAGAAGGAACCATTCACCAAACTAGATAATTGGAGATAAGGATGTTGGAGTGATGACAAGAAAAGTTAAAAGATAATACATGTTTGATTTCTAAATTTTGAGCCTAGAATAGTTAACGATTCCCTAGAAAATGAAGATTTTATTAATGCTATGAATGAGGAGATTGAGAAAATTGAGAAAATAACACATTTACACTAGTATCGAGACCCAAAGATAAGAATGTGATTAATGATTTGTGGATTTCTAGAAACAAGCTATATAAGAATGGAGAAGTAACAAGGAATAAAGAAAGACTACTCTAAAAGGGATATGCATAAGAAGAAGGCATTGACTATGGTGAGACATTTTCCTCTGTTGCTAGACTAGAAGGTTTAAGATTACTACTTGCATATGTTGCTTCCAAAGGATTCAAAGTTTATCAAATAGATGCCAAGTCTACATTTGTAAATAGAATTCTGGAAGAAAAAGTCTACATAGAGAAACCCAAATGTTTTGTGGGCCCAAATCATAACAACATGGTATGTAAGCTGCATAAGGCTTTATATAGGTTGAAGTAGGAACCACAAGCATATTATGAAATATTGCACTCTTATTTGAGGAGAATTTTTTTTTTAAGAACTAGTGAGAACAATAATCTATATTTGAAAAGTGAACCTGAAGATAAAATCTTGATTGTTGAAATTTTTGTTGATGATACATATTTGGAGGACATGAATTGATATATAGAACATTTGTTGATTAAGTGAAGAAAGAATTAGTGATTCTTATGTTTTGAGAGATAAAAAAATTTATTGGATTGAAAGTTCAACAAGTTATAGGTATCATGGCAATATTTTATTCTAATCCTAAGGAAACACATATGATTGTTTAGAAGAGAAGCTTTAGATATCTAATAGGGATAGAGGAATATAGTTTATGGTACAAGAAAGATGGAGATTTTGATCTAAAAGTCTATACTAATGTTGATTGGGAAGGAAATATGGATGACAAAAAGAGTAAAAGTGGTGGAGGTTCCATTTTAGGAGAAAGATTAGAGACATGGATAAGCAAGAAACAAAGTTATATTCCATAGCCCACTACTAAGGAAGAATGTGTAGTTGCTACAATTAGTTGTTCTAATATTGTGTGGATCAAATAATTATTGGAAGGTATGCAAGAGGAAGTGATTGATCCTATAATAATCTATTGTGACAATAAGAGTGCAATAAACATTTCAAAGAATCTAATGATGCATGAAAAGACTAAGCGCGTGCGCGCGCGCACACACACACACACACACACACACACACACACATATATATATACCAAGTATCACTATTTGAGAGAGAAACTTTAGGAGAAACAAGTAATGTTGGAGTATGTGAAATACAAGGAGTAGATAGCATAAATTTTTATTAATCCATTACCTAAGGATACCTATTTGAGAGGTAAACTAGGGGTCCTTCCCCTATATAATGTTCACTGGGAGAAGATACAAGATTCCATCAATTCATGTTTTATTAGAATAACTATTTATGATTTGATGTAGGAGTCCACTCTTTAGGAAATCCTAAAGTTGTGAAAATGATGTAACAAACAAGAAGTGATTAGTACATGCAAGGTACAAGGTAAAACTACAAATCTTATTGTTACCTTTGGTAGTTTTGTCAAAGAGGGAGATGTTTGGTGGTCATGATTGAGTTGCGGGAGGGGGGTGTGGATGAACAATATAATAACAAGAATATTAGTGAGTGAGATGATGTCTTTCCTAAGGGGGAGACTATGATGAAAGGAGTAGAGAATAGTATATAAAGCTATGGAGAAATTCAATTATGATTGTTGTCAAAGGGGATTAAGTTGAAGAAGAATGGGGAAGAATAAGAACTTGAGTTGAGCAGAGAAGAAGAGATGATGAAGGATGAAGGAAGCATGATCAAAGAAGGAGACTTAATGATAAGGGAGATGTATTATTGAGAAGATAATGAAGTTTGATATAGGTACTATATTTCATAATGTGTTGACATCAATTTCAAAGGTGGATATTGTAGGACACAACTAATGCTAATGAAAGAAAGGAGAGATTGTTGGATATAAGTCAAAACCAAGATATGAACTATATGTAGAAGAGTTAGATCAATTGTTATGTTTTCATCAATGTCAACCAGATAGGCAGTATTAATTAATTTAAGTTATAATCATCTAAGGGTCCATTTGGATCATAGATTTGAGAAGGAATTGGAATTCAAAATTCTCAAAATTTCTTAATCCATTGTTTGGGTCTGCAAAATGGGAATTGGAATTCAAAGAAATGTGGATTTGGTATCCCCATTTGACCCCCAAAAAAAGAATTCAATCTCCCCTCAAAATACTTGTTATTTGGAATCCCCATTTTAAATCCCATTTTTTGAAAATGAGGATTTCATTTAAAGTAATGTTTAATTGGGTTTGACATCCAAATGCCCATTTGAGGGCACCTATTTTTGCACATATTTTTCAAATTAAATTTTTTTTAATTGGGGGAAAAGTTTCCATTATTGTTGCACCTACTCATATGTTTGGATTAAATAAAATAACGAGTATCGCACATATATAATTTATTTCATCTTTCTTTTAACTTTTTCTTGATATTTTATTTTAAAATGAACATTGTCATTTTTGGCATGTGTGGAGTTAGAAGCACCATGAACATGTTCTCACAATAAATTTTATATTCATTTTTTGAACCATATATTTACATTTTGAACCAAAGAGGCTTGGAATAACAAATTCTAAATATCAAATATTTTTTGGGTTTGAACCAAATAGTCCAAAATAAATTCCAAAAATCATAATCAAGATTTCAAGTTCTAGAATCCCAAATCAACAATTTTAAATTCCAATTCCTAAATCATATTCCTGTTGGAATATCTTAATGGAAAGAATGCTTTTGAGAGGGGGGGTGAATCAGAAGTATTAGCTTTTATCCTTCTTCTTCTTTTTCACAAACCCTTCCTAACATAATATTGAAATGAACATGCATGCATATCAACATTAAGTAATTATGAAAAACAAATGTGCATCACCACATAACACTTGAAATTTTGATAACCCATAAACCCTCCAGGAATAAGAAGGTAAAATTGGGGTGGGGATGATACCCACAAAATTACTACAGCAATAATGTTTGACCACTTCTGATGATCTACCTTGTTAAAGGCTTTACATTGTATCAATAGTGACTTGGTTAAAGGATTTACAAACACTTTACATGAAGTGTTACCCTGTTAAAGGATTTAATCACCTATTTAAAGGATCTACAAAATAGTTGTTAAGCTAACCTATCACCATAGGATTTCCTTTCTAATACAGTTGCTAGAGAGTATTAGGTATAATAAACTTGATAGCTTACAATCCTTTGATTTCTGAATATAGGCACTTGATCTGCTTTCTTTGATCTTGATCCTCTAAGATCTAATACTCTTCACTCTAAAATAGTTTCCCTTACACACCCTTGTCCATTTACATATACAATGAGACTTAGTCTTCCTTATAAAGACATTCGAAGACTTAGTGTTAGATGTGGATCTACGATCCATATTGAATCTTTGTTTCCTGCTCATTCCTTGCACTTGTATTATTGGTTGTATGCCTTCTCCATTTTTCTTATTGGTTGCATGTAGATTGCATAGGAAATACAAAAGATTTAATCTTATCATTTTAATCCTTTGAGATTCATCATATGTCGGCCATAAAAATACTTTACATCTAAATTAGTAAAGTTACAAACTCATATGTACATTATATGTTACTCGGCACTTACTGATTCCTAATGGTTGGCACTTATAACAAACTGGCTTACTCGGCTCATGTTGCATTATTGTATTGCTTAGCATCATCTGTGACTCGGTACTCAAATATCACTTGGTACTTGTATAATGCTCGACACCTAAAGTCATTTGGCACTTGATTCTCACTCAGCACCTGATCTTCACTTGGCACCTGAAGGCTGCTCGGCACCTGAAGATCACTCAGCACCTGTTGGCTTTCCTGACTTGACACATATTGTGGCTCGGCATACATAGTGTGCTCGGCTCCAATGTAGAAAATGGTTAAGTGTGTTGGCACTAAAATGTCAAAACCATTCTAAGACTAACAATCTCCCCCTTTGACATGAGTGACAAAAACACTTAACTAGCCTTATGAGTACATTCACCAATCTGCTCAGTATATATAAAGGTTCTAAAAACTTCATCAAAAAAATTTACTTTATAATGTATATCTCAAAATTATTGTAACTCCCCCTAAGTTGATTGTGCCATTTTGATAACCAAAATTGATGTTGTATATCATGCTCCCCTATAGCATGCTCCCCTTTTATCTTGTCTCCCCCTATTTAACTTGTCTCTTTATCTCCCTCATTTATTTTGTCTCCCCCTTTTTGACACTTATGTCAAAGGGTTTTAAGGGTTAAGACCATATTTCACCAAAAATGTGTTGTTTACTTCCATAATCATCCTGAGAGCTACATCCCAATTATGCAAAGCAATTTCCAATGACTTGTGCTGGATGGCAGTCTCTGTAGCAAGGTGAATTAGTCCTTCTATAGTAGAAAGATTAGGATCTTTCTTGAGAACAATTTCAACATAGACCTGCTCTTTATGGAGTACTTCCAAATATGGGGTTATGGAGGATTGGAGTTGTATTAGTTATGCCTTGATGGTGGCCTCTTCTATTGTTAATATAGCTATTTCTTTTTGAGTGTGAAACGTTTGAGCCAAATGTTTCTCACTTTGAGTTGGGTCTTTTGGTAGCTACATGCTTGAAATATTCAAATTCCTCTCCAGGATCATTATCTTTTGGCTTGTCTCCTATGTGAAGTATGAAAAGTCACACAACTTTTTGATGCAGGAGCATCCAGAGGTATAAGGGCAATCCTGTGTCACCCAAAAAAATGTACTTAGACTTAGTTTCTATTTTATGTCTTTGCATTTTTGGATACCCATTTGGCTCAAATAAAGGTTCCAACTCTCATAGTTCAACTATCAGTGCATTTAAAAATCCCGAAAAAATAGGAGCATGCAATTTGACCATCATTTTGGTGACCTAGAAGGTGTGACTTGGCCAGATGAATGTAATCAAGATTTAGAGCATTCCAGAAAAAGAATCAGGTCAAAAGGCCCCACGGTTTGAAAGTTATTGCAATTTTTCGAGTTTTGGAGACCCCCTAAGAATGCTTCAGAGTCAGGTTTGGGGCATTAAATGACCTCGAAAAGGGTCGAAAAATGGGGGATGAGCGAAGCTGTCCATAGGGCTATAGAGTGCTTTGAGAGCTTTTCGAAAATGTAAACGGTTCGTCAATCGGAGTTACGGTTCAAAAGTTATGCCTCCCGGAAGTTCGGCTACCGTTTCTGGATTCTTCTAGAATTGCACCGACTTCTAACGTAGCTTCCGGAACCTTCTATTTTGTCGATGGATGCCTACTAGCACTTTCTAGAATGTACTCCTAGTCCTTAACCCTCCGGGGTCTATTTAAGGAGATTTCTGGCATTGTAAAAGGCAGTTCGGATTGGAGCTTGAGAGGAGGTGCTAAAAGGAGAAATATTCTCCAGATTTATGCTATTGTAAGCCCGCAGGGCATGTTTTGAGTTTATTTTCTCTACACTTTTTGTACCAGCTTATTCTCTCAGTTAATATAAATTCCCCTTTCTATTATGTCTATTCTGGTTGTTGGGTTGTGTCCCCATCAAGTGGTATCAGAGCGGGTTTTCCTGAGTGTGTAGACAGAGCGCCGACTGTGAGGCAATTTGCACCAGGACTGTGTGGTTGTGGGTTCGAGTTAGAAGATGCCTCCACGAAGAGAGCGTGGTGGAAGGGCCAGAGCTGTTGATCCTGAGGAGGTTAGAGCCCTCCAGAGACAGGTACAAGCATTGCAAGAGGAGCTTCGTAGAGGAGCAAATATTACCGTAGATGACAATAGTGAAGATGACAATGAAGAGGAAGTAATGGAAGTTGACGGGGAAGTTCTGAATCCTGTAGAGGAAAGGCTTTTTAGGGCCATTTCTAGGTTTGGGAAAAGACCTACAATTGAAGTGGGTATATTTTCGGGAAATTTGAAACCAGATGAGTTGATCGATTGGATCAATGAACTGGACGAATACTTTGAGTATGAGGATATAAGGGACCCAGATAGGGTTAAGTTTGCAAAGGCCAAACTAAAAGGCCATGCCAAAATCTGGTGGCAAGAGGTTCAACTGGAAAGACTTAGAAGAGGAAAGGAGAAGATCACAAGATGGGATCGCATGGTGGACAAATTGAAGAAGCAGTTCATTCCTGTGGACTACGAGCTTGATCTGTTTAAGAAGATGCATGGGTTAAAGCAAGCAGGAAGATCAGTCCAAGAATATACAGAGGAGTTTTACCGACTCCTGATTAGAGCGGGGCATGCAGAAGCAAATAAGGAGAAGGTTGCTCGTTATATCAGTGGGTTATGACCTAGCATCCAGGAAGAACTAAGTCTAGTAAGAATGACCAGCGTTGAAGAAGCATACCAGTTTGCCCTACGAGTTGAAGAGAAGATGAGTAAAAGGTTTGAAGGAAGACAAAGAGGGTGCGGTCAAGGAGGAAGGGGAAGCGGTAGATCATCTGGAGGCCGCAATGAAACCTAAAAGAAAAATGAAGATGAGGGTACTAGTAGGAACCAGAGGAATGAGGGTTTCAATCGCTCCCGTGATCAAGATTTTGGAAATCAAAGAGGAAGAGGTAGAGGACGTGGGCAAGGAAGAGGAGGCTTCCGTGGTACCTGTTTCCATTGCAATGAAGAAGGTCATCGTGCCTTTGAATGCCCTCAACGACAAGGAAGGACAGATAGGAGAGCTGAGGGCCAAGCTAGGGTTGCTCATGTGGATGAGGATGCACAATCATCACATTCAGAGGATGCAGAAAGAGGAGAGGCCTTGGTAAACGAAAGAGTCCTACTAAGTGGTGAAAATGAACCAAGACAACGGAGGAGTTTGTTCCGTACCAGATGCAGGTGTGAGGATAAATGTCGTGATGTGATCATTGATGGTGGTAGCACTGATAACTTGGTATCCGAAGAGATGGTCTCTAAGCTGAAGCTCAAGAGGGAGAAACATCCCCAACCCTATCGGATTTCTTGAGTAAAAGATGATCATAAGGTCCTGGTAAGTGAACAATGTTTAGTAAAATTCAAAATTGGTAGTTACCATGATGAAGTCCTCTGTGATGTTATTTTGATGGATGTTTGCCATCTATTGTTGGGTAGACCATGGCAGTTTGATAGACATGCAATACATGATGGACATGCAAACACATACTCTCTGACAAAGGATGGAGTTCGCCACAAATTGAAGCCCATGAAAAAGGAAGGTGAAAAGGTATGTAGCAGTGCTAGGATTTGTCTTGTTGATGGAAGGAAGTTTTTAGATGGCATGAAACATCAGCGTATGTGCTATGCTTTGATTCCTAGGAAAGATAAAGAAGGTAGTAGTGAAATACCATTGGAAGTTTCAGATTTACTAAGAGAATTTGGAGATATTATCTCTGATAATGTTCCAGATGGATTGCCACCAGTAAGGCAAATCAGTCATCAGATAGATCTGATTCCAGGAGCTAGTTTGCCTAACAAGGCTGCTCACAGGATGACTCCTACTGAAACAGAGGAGCTAAATAGACAGGTTCAGGAGCTGTTGAGGAAGGGCTTGATTCGAGAGAGCCTGAGCCCATGTGCAGTACCTGCAGTACTTGCACCAAAGAAGGATGGAGAGTGGAGGATGTGTACAGATTCTCGAGCTATAAATAGGATAACCATCAAGTACCAATTTCCTTTACCAAGGATGGATGATCTTATGGACTGCTTGAGTGGAGCTCAGTACTTCACAAAGATAGATCTGAAGAGTGGCTATCATCAGATACGGATTCGAGAAGGAGATGAGTGGAAAACAGCCTTCAAGACCAAGGAGGGTCTTTATGAGTGGTTAGTCATGCCCTTTGGATTGACGAACGCCCCAAGCACCTTCATGCGGCTCATGAATGAGGTACTTAAGAAGTTCTTGGGAAAATTTGTTATTGTCTATTTGGATGATATTTTAATTTTCAGCAAGACTTTGGAAGAACATTTACTGCATATTCGTAGTGTCCTTGAAAGGCTAAGGGAAGAGAAACTGTTAATTAATCTAAAGAAGTGTGTCTTTGCAAAAAGGGAGTTAGTCTATTTGGGATTTGTTATATCACCTGAAGGTCTCAAAATGGATCCAGAGAAGGTAAAAGCCATCTTGGAATGGCCTACTCCAAGGTCTGCTACTGAGGTAAGATCATTTCATGGTCTGGTTAGTTTTTACAGGAAGTTTATTAAGAATTTCAGTGGCATATGTGCACCTCTAACTGATACAATAAGAGGGGATAGAAAAGAGTTCAAATGGACTGCAGCAGCTGCGAGAAGTTTTGAATTGCTGAAGAAGAAGGTGACTGAACAGCCTGTGTTGGCACTTCCAGATTTCAGAAAAGTATTCCAGGTGGACTGCGATGCTAGTGGTAGCGCTATTGGAGCTGTATTAAGCCAAGAAGGTAAGCCTATTGCATATTTTAGTGAAAAATTGAATGATGCAAAGAAGAAGTATTCTGTTTATGATCAAGAGTTCTATGCAATAGTTCAGGCCTTAAAGAAATGGAGGCATTATTTATTGCCAAAGGAATTTGTTTTGTATACTGATCATCAGGCATTACAGTACCTAAATAGCCAAGGTAAATTGAATCAGAGGCATATGAAGTGGGTAGAATTCTTGCAGAGTTATACATTTGTGTTAAAGCATAGAAGTGGAAAATCTAACAGGGTTGCAGATGCATTAAGTAGGAGACAGTTGTTGCTTACAACAATGCAGGTTGAAGTAGTTGGGTTTGATGAACTCAAGAATTTGTACCCTGAGGATCCTGATTTTGCTGAAGCATGGAAAGCTTGTAAAGAACCTGTTGCTATAGATAGAACCAAGTGGTTAGACTATTTGATTCAGGATGGCATGTTGTTCAAAGGTAGTCAATTGTGCATTCCAAGGAGTTCCATGAGGGAAAATCTGATTAAGGAGAAACACAGTGGAGGGATGGCAGGACATTTTGGTCGGGATAAGACCATTGCCATTCTTAGAGAACATTATTTTTGGCCTCAAATTACACAGGATGTGAAGAAGTTTGTACAGAGTTGCCAGGTTTGTCAAGTGGCCAAGGGGTTTAGTCAAAATACTGGCCTATATCAGCCATTGCCTGTTCCATCAAGGCCATGGGAGGACATAAGTATGGATTTTGTTCTTGGATTGCCAAGGACCCAAAGGGGTAATGACTCAGTATTCGTGGTGGTTGATAGGTTCTCCAAAATGGCACATTTCATTCCATGCCACAAAACTCATGATGCTATCCATATTGCAGACTTGTTTTTCAAAGAGGTGGTAAGACTACATGGTCTTCCAAGGAGTATAGTTTCTGACCGAGATACTAAATTTGTGGGGTATTTCTGGAGGACATTGTGGAAGAAGTTGAGAATAGACTTAAAATTTAGTTCCACACATCACCCACAGACTGATGGCCAAACAGAAGTGGTAAATAGAAGTCTGGGCAATTTGCTGAGATGTTTAGTTGGAGATAAGCCCAAGGGATGGGATTTGATTCTACCACAGGCAGAGTTTTCTTATAATAACTCTGTAAATAGGAGTACTGGAAAATCACCATTTCAAATTGTATATGGAAATAGCCCAAGGACTGCACCGGAATTGAGGAAGATAGAACAAGGGGAGAGAACAAGTGCTGAAGCGAAAGAATTTGCTGAACACATCAAGCGTCTACATGAGGAGGTTCAAGCACACATTATCAAGATGAATCAAGAGTATAAAGCTAGGGCTGATGCAAGGAGAAGACATAAGGAATTCCAAGTAGGGGATCTTGTCATGGTGCATTTACGAAAAGAAAGATTTCCAGTTGGTACTTACAACAAGCTGAAAATGAAGAAATTTGGCCCCTGCAAGGTTTTGAAGAAACATAACTCAGGAAATGCATATGAGGTGGAGCTGCCAGATGGTATTCACATTTCTCCCATTTTCAACATTGCAGATTTAACAGAGTATCATGATGATGGTACAGATGAGGAGCTGGTTTTAGAGCCATGCCCAATTCCTGCTTCTAAGAAGGAGGAGATAGAAGACATTCTAGATCATCGTGTGGGTAGGAGTACCAGAAACAGGCAGTATGAAGAGTATTTGGTCAAATGGAAAGGAGGACCGATCGAAGACTCAACTTGGATTTCAGCAGTTGAGGTTTCCCATTTGGGATTTCCTCTACCATCCATAAAGTGACAGGGTCACTTTTCAATCTACCCTGGGTGTCTGATGCAGGAGCATCCAGAGGTATAAGGGCAATCCTGTGTCACCCAAAAAAATGTACTTAGACTTAGTTTCTATTTTATGTCTTTGCATTTTTGGATACCCATTTGGCTCAAATAAAGGTTCCAACTCTCATAGTTCAACTATCAGTGCATTTAAAAATCCTGAAAAAATAGGAGCATGCAATTTGACCATCATTTTGGTGACCTAGAAGGTGTGACTTGGCCAGATGAATGTAATCGAGATTTAGAGCATTCCAGAAAAAGAATCAGGTCAAAAGGCCCCACGGTTTGAAAGTTATTGCATTTTTTCGGGTTTTGGAGACCCCCTAAGAATGCTTCAGAGTCAAGTTTGGGGCATTAAATGACCTCGAAAAGGGTCAAAAAATGGGGGACAAGCAAAGCTTGTCTATAGGGCTATAGAGCGCTTCGAGAGCTTTCCGAAAATGTAAACGGTTCGTCAATCGGAGTTACGGTTCAAAAGTTATGCCTCCCGGAAGTTCGGCTACCGTTTCTGGATTCTTCTAGAATTGCACCGACTTCTAACGCAGCTTTCGGAACCTTCTATTTTGTCGGTGGATGCCTACTAGCACTTTCTAGAATGTACTCCTAGTCCTTAACCCTCCGGGGTCTATTTAAGGAGATTTTTGGCATTGTAAAACGCAGTTCGGATTGGAGCTTGAGAGGAGGTGCTAAAAGGAGAAATATTCTCTAGATTTATGCTATTGTAAGCCCGCAGGGCATGTTTTGAGTTTATTTTCTCTGCACTGTTTGTACCAGCTTATTCTCTCAGTTAATATAAATTCCCCTTTCTATTGTGTCTATTCTGGTTGTTGGGTTGTGTCCCCATCACTTTTTGTACAATTAGAATATATTCTCAAGTACCTTTTTCACTTTGTCTATTACCTTTGCCAATTCAACCTGTGAAAGTGCAATTTCACTAGATATTTTCTCATTAACTTTCCCTTGAAATTTTTTTTCAGACCATTCCATAAATTTTACATTTGTCTCTTGGTCTGCATTTGTCACCCGGTCAACAATATCTGATAATTGCTCCATGATATGCTTTGACTCATTTGGTGACTGAATATTGAAGGCATCCATAAAGATGTCTTTAATCTCATGCAGAGTTTGCTTTTGTTTATACTCCTTCCTAAGTATCTCTTGCGTCTTTCTTCTATTCAAGGCTTCCTGCACCTCATTGATTTGATCAATGCTTATTGTTTTTGAGTCATAACTTGGTATGACTATCTCCTCATCTAGTTTAGGGTCTACATAGTGAAGTACCCTTGCAACTTTTGTAGAACTTGATCCTAGTGCTAATATTTGCAATGGCATTGCATCATTACTTGGTTGTTGTGAAGGAGTCCCCGAGGTAGGAAAATTTATCAATGTTTGTATTGCCTCCTACTCTTTAGGGGTTTCCTCTATTTTCTCCTCCTACTATCTACCTTGATCAATTATTGTAATTTTAGGAAGTGCACCTTGTATTTGTGCTATAGGATTAGATGTAATAGTCTTTCCTATTTGTTGTACTTCTTTGTCTCCTACTTCAGTTGGCTTTTGTACTGTGTTGTCAACTATGCCTAATGAAACAATTGTTGGCATTTTTAGTTGACCACTAGTAGCTGTAGAGATGATGGAAGGTGGTTCTTGTGGATTCACCTAGATTTTTCTACTAGTTTTTGTAATTCATCCATACTGACCAATACTAGATCTACACATAATCTTGCTTGTTGCATGGATTGGTTAAGGATTCTTTTGAGATCCTTTGCAGTTAATGGATTGATGTTCTGAGAAGAAGTGTTAGGAACATCTTGTACTATTATAGTTTTTGTAGGTGTGATGGGTACATGAGGGGGGCTATAAGGTGGCAATTGTGTGTCTTACACACTCTAGTCTTGTTGCTGCTCTTGCTCAGCTGTTGCTGTTTCATCTTGCTTTTGTGTCTCCTCCTATGTTTCTTTCTTTTCTTCTTCCTTCTTCTCTTCTTCTTGTTTCTTTTCTTCTTCCTTCTTTTCTTCTTTTCCTTGCTCCACTTTTGTCTTCTCCTCTCTCCTTTTTCTTCTTTCTTCTAGAGGAGCAGTAGCTTCTTCCTTGTATTCTTCTTCAAGAAAATCTTCAATCTTTTTGTACAAGTTCTTCCATGATTTTGTTGTTCTTTGTACAATTTCTTCCATTTTGTTTTGGAGAATGAAGAATGCCCTATACTTAGGTGTAAACCTAGTATTATGCCTTTTGATTGCTTTCTCTATTTTCTCCTTAGTCAAATCAGGCAGTATGCTTGCTAGGGTTGATTCTCTCATCTCCTTCTCCATTTTCAAACAAAAATGCCATTTGTCTTCTAGAATTTTAGATAGTTCACTTGGCAATTGTCCATCTAGTTCAAGAGGAGTATACTTGAACTGTGACATCATTCCATAAATTGATTCTTCTATTCTATTTTGTTCATCTTTGGTGAACTTATTGATATCAACTTTATTCATGTTTCTTAAGTCTCCATTTCCAATCTTTTTACATAATGTATCAACTGAAAAATGGCTTACCTTTTTAGATTGATCTTCTTCATTAGTATCAAGTTGAGCCACATATTTTCTTCTTTTCCTTGGCTCTTCCTGTGTCTTCTTGATTGTTTTCTTCTTTGTAGAATCTTCTTTATCTTTTTGTGTGGAGGCCCTCACTGCAGCTCTAGTTGTTGGCTTTTGTGGTGATGGCATGACAGTTTTCTTTGGTTTGGGCTAAGCTAGAGGCTATTTTGCAAGCCTTTCTCTTCTTTGGCTCAGCTTGGGTTGGTGCTTCATCGGTTTCTTCTTCCTCAGCACCTTCCTCCTTGTCTTCACCTAGGCCTTGAGTTAATTCCATTGGGCCTTGCTCTTGTTCATCCTCATCATCATCATTATCATCATCATCTTCTTCTTTTGCTTCAGCCTCTATTCCTTCACCAAATTTCTTCTTAATTTTCTTCATCAATTTATGTTTCTTCTTCAATGTGGAGATAGTCTTTAATTCCATATTTATCTTTGACCTTACCACATCATAAGTGCCAAAGTGTGGGGCACTCTTTTCTGTCTCTTCTACCAATAATGCAGTTATAGCTACAAATGCTTCATCTATATTAATCTCATAACCAAATGGCCTTAGCCATCTCACCCTTGGAACTTCTTCTTGGATATAGGTGAAGTCAATATCAACTAAGAAGCATATATCATTAATATGTTTTTCCACTAAGGAAACTAGTATTCTTACCCTTTGCTTCATGGATTTCTTGAAATCCTCAAAATAGCTTGTCATCAGGGTATCAAAATTGTCTCCCATTTGTTCTATATATTCATTAATTTGGGATATGATAGTTCTATCATTTCTCCATGTAACTTTTCCAAAAGAGGGAAATTCATTCTGAACATAAAAAAATACACAAACCAGAATTGCTCCAAATTTGCATTGTGCACCTTTTGTCCCTCTAATGCCAGCTAGGTTTTCATTAATTTGTTGTAGTTGCAATTTTGTAAGATCATAAGTATGATCCTTTTTCACCAATTTGTAGCCTACATCCACTGCAATACATGGCACACTATTGAGTCTACTGGATTGATAGAATTTTTGAGCAATAACTCTAATAGCAAACTCAACTAGAGGATCCTAAATGGTGTGAATTGTCATTCCTCTTTTGTTCCACTGAGCACCTATGTTCTTTTCAATAACCTCCTTGGATTCACTTCTCAAGGTCTTGAGGGTAGGATATCCAGTTACCCTATGAATGATTCTTTTTGTGATCTTGACAGGGACATCTTCTAACCATAGACTACCATCATGAATTCTGCTCAACACAAGTCTAATCCATTCTGTTTTAAATACAGTGGGAAAACTCAAAACTCGTGTTAAACCCTTCCTTTCAACAATTTTGTATTCATCTTTCAAGACTCCATCGACACACAGCTTCACAAAGGCTTCTCTCATTTCGATGTCTCCTATGGCTCCTATCTTGCAATTATAACATCTCCTTACATCTTGAACTATAACAACATTTGGGGGTATGCAAGAAAGGGCTCTGACAGGATCATTTTTGTATGTAACTTTAAGGATGGGATAAAAATCAAGTTTCCTAACCTCATTAGATACTATTTGTACTTCAAACGATTCTTTGTCCTAGGTTTTCTTAGAACTCGAAGCCATTTATGCAAACTAGGGTTTCCTTTATACAGAAATATGAAATTGCGTAGCTTGGCACAAATGAAAATACCTCAAGATCGATGAAAATGCATTGTAAGAGGTTGCAATCTACTTGGAATGCTAGATTCTCTACTATGAAGTCACTCTGCTCTCTTTATCTTCTTTGCCTCTTGATCACGATGAGGAAAAATGATTGAAATCATGATAATATACCCTATTTCCATCGCATTAAATGCTCACCTGCAAACTCGAATTCTAAAAGATTTTTAACATTACTCAGCTTGCACTATATTTCCACTTTACTTGGCTTCCATAGGAGTTACTCAACTTGGCATCAGCTATCAACTCGATCATTGTTAGGAACTCGGCATGCATTGGAGTTTTACTCAGCATCCAAAGACAACTCGGCATCTTCATTTAAAGTTTTTTTCTTGGCATCTTGTTTCATGCAGATTTATACTTTGCATTGCTTCTCCATGGTTTAGGGCTGATGTATGATACTTCCTTATATGTATCAGCCCTATAGGCTCTTTTTTATGTTTAATTGAATGAGAAATGATCACTTGACCTTGTGGGTCAAGTGACCCTTTCATTGGATGAACTTGATTCATTCTTTTTCTGCTATGTTTTCTTCATTTCTGTTCTTATGTGTTCCACATCAATCTTTTCTTTGCCCCTGTTTACTTCAATCTTTGGTGCCTTTAACCTTGTAGGACAATTTCTGCTGATATGACCTATTTTCAAGCAACTAAAACATGTGGTTTGGTTCAACCATCTTTTATAGTTCCCTTTGAAATGTGTTCTTATGTAGTTCTGGGGTCTATGTCCATATTCTTGACAATAATGATAGCTATACCTAGTGTTGTAATCCCAATGGTAGTGACTTTCATTCCCTTTTGTTTTTGCTGGTTGATTTGATGTCCACATAGGCTTTGATCTGCATTCAAATGCTCTATGTCCATACTTCTTACAATTATAATAATGTCCATCAAATCTTTGTATCCTTGTAACTCTGGATTTGCAATCTTGTGTCATATGTCCTTGCATATTGCACTTGTGACTGTAACTCTTGTTTTTGGGTGTGTTTGGCTAATTGTTTCTTCTACTCCTACAAACATTAGCAATATGCCCCTTTTTATTATAGTAATGACAAGTAGGTTTAGAATCCTTACCTTTGTCACTTCTTTGCTCAACACTATTTGATGATTCTCCTACTTCTGTGTTGTTGTATCCAAGTCCTAATGTATCATGGGTGAATTTTGGAAATTTCATCAACTATTCAAAGTACTTGATGGCTTCACTTGACTTGTTGAGATCCTTTGCTACCTCTTTTTCTCTGTTCAATTCATTCTGCAATTGTTCATTATGCATCTTCAAAGTAGAGATCTCAATATCTTTCATATTGAGTTCATGGTGAAGGTTCATCATTTGGGCAAGTGTATCCATCTGCATGTTTGAGATCCTTGTTAGTTCAATACATTTTTCTTCAAGTCTATTTGCAAGATTTCTTTTTTCATCTTCCATCATGACTCTATCCTCAACTACTCTTTTCTTTTGTTCAGTGATTTCACATAACATTATGGCCTATGATTCATGTTCCACCTTGAGAGATCTTATCTCTTCTACTTGAACTTTGTTTTTCTCCATCAGTTCTACTATTGCTGCATCAAACTCTTTAGTTTCTCTATTGACAAACAGTTTTGTGGTATCTATCTCCTTGTAGTTTGTATCATTTTCAGCTATGGCTATATCCTTCCTTCTTTTCAAGGATTTTCTTAGTTCCTCCTTGGCTTCCTCTACTTTGTGTAGAGCTAGTTGCACATCAATCACTTGAGTTTGAAGACTTCCATATTCAAACCTTTTCCTCCAAGTTGTTAGACTTCTTCTTGTGAGAACCTTGTAGCTCTGATACCAATTGTTGGAATATCTTAATGGAAAGAATGCTTCTGAGAGGGGGGGTGAATCAGAAGTATTAGCTTTTATCCTTCTTCTTTTTTTCACAAACCCTTCCTAACATAATATTGAAATGAACATGAATGCATATCAACATTAAGAAATTATGAAAAAAAAATGTGCATCACCACATAACACTTGAAATTTTGATAACCCAGAAACCCTCTAGGAATAAGAAGGTAAAATTCGGGTGGGGATGATACCCACAAAATTACTGCAGCAATAATGTTTGACCACTTTTGATGATTTGCCCTGTTAAAGGCTTTCAACTGTATCAATAGTGACCTGGTTGAAGGATTTACAAACACTTTACATGAAGTGTTACCCTGTTAAAGGATTTAATCACCTATTTAAAGGATCTATAAAATAGCTGTTAAGCTAACCTATCACCATAGGATTTCCTTTCTAATACATTTTCTAGAGAGTATTAGGTATAATAAACCTAATAGCTTGCAATCCTTTGATTGCTGAATATAGGCACTTGATCTTCTTTCTCTGATCTTGAACCTCTGAGATCTGATACTCTTCACTCTGAAAAAATTTCCCTTACACACCCTCATCCATTTACATATACAATGAGACTTAGTCTTCCTTATTAAGACATTCAAAGACTTAGGGTTAGATGTGGATCTACGATCCATATTGAATCTATGTTTCCCACTCATTCCTTGCACTTGTATTATTGGTTGCATGCCTTCTCCATTTTTCTTATTGGTTGCATGCAGATTGCATAGGAAATATAAAAGATTTGATCTTATCATTTTAATCCTTCGAGATTCATCATATGTCGGTCATAAAAATGGTTTACATCTAAATTAGTAAAGTTACAAACTCATGTGTACATTCTGTGTTACTCGGCACTTACTGATTCCTAATGCTCGACACTTATAACAAATTAGCTTAGTCGGCTCCTATTGCATTAATGTATTGCTCGGCATTGTCTGTGACTCGGCACTCAAATATCACTTGGTACTTGTATAATGCTTGGCACCTAAAGTCATTCGACACTTGATTCTCACTTGGCACCTGAAGGCTACTCAGCACCTGTTGGTTTTCCTGACTCGGCACATGTTGTGGCTTGGAATACATAGTGTGCTCAGCTCCAATTTAGAAAATGGTTAAGTGTGTTGGCACTCAAATGTCAAAACCATTCTGAGACTAACAATTCCAAAAAACGAATGGACCCTAAAGGATATGGTATTGAATAGAGAAGTGAGAAGAAAAGTATAAAGATGATATGTAGAAGTGGTGTTAAGTATGTGAACATAATTGGAAAAGTATTGAATTGATCTATGATATTTTAATGTTTTGATTAGGTTAAAAAATGTTTGAAGGGGACCCAAAACCCCAAACTATAGTAACAGAGATAGGAATCGATTTTACTAAGAAAGCCTAGTGTAAATAAAGCACAATATTAACCAAGTGATGAAGGTGTTTAGTCAAGCAAGAACACAGTTCTATAAAAGAGAATAAATTGTGAAAGATAGAGTAAAGGAAGACATCAAGAGAAGATCTAAACTAATTCTAGAATATTCTAAGATAAGGATGAAGTCAATTAGAAAGATCAATGGGTAGAATAATTAAGGAAAGATTTAATGGTGAAGATTTGAGACATGATTTGAGATCCAAGAAAAGTTCAAGTTCTAAGGTGGAAATACAAATGGCAAGATCTTAAAAATGTCTTACCTAGTGCCAAGTTCAATGTAGCTAAGTTGGTTGATGATCATGCGGGTGATATTAATTCATGGAAATTATAATCAATGAGATAAAATTACAAAAATATGTTTGTTTAAGTAAAAAAGAAGGAAAGCATCACTAGTCTATTTACTAGTTGAGCTAGTACAAACTTGCTAAAGAAGATCACACTAGAAGAAGATATTAAGTGTGAGTTGAAGTGGAGTGAAGAATTGATGTGATGGTCAGTTAGTGAGAAAATATATGAGAAGAATATAGGTCTTTTTGGAAATGAAGACAGTAACTGAGAGGGGAGGGTTGAACCAATTACTACAAAAATAATTTCATGTCCCTAGATGCCAAATCAAACTTTTCACTAATAATGCAAGTCTTTATCCAACTCAGTTAAAACTAAGTTCTTGTTGTAACTTAGTTAAAAAAGTTATCTTATGAATATTAATCTATTTTAATATTTATTAACTTACTTTCAAAAACATAAAGCATAAAAAAAATAACATGAACACATATGACACCAAGATTTAATGTGAAAATCCAATTTGGGAAAATCACCATGCAACTAGTTACAATATTTTCACTCTTCTGAAGTGAGCCCAGTTAGGATCCAACCATGTTAAAGGTTACAATACATACTATTAAGTATGACCTTGTTATAGGATTTAGTTCAGCCTGCTAGGAGTAGTCTAATTAGAGGTCTTAAAACATTTCAATCTTGAAATATCACCTTGTTAGAGGATTTACAATTTAACTATTAACTCAACTCTGTTAGGAGATTTCTTTATTGCAACAATGGTTAGAAGGTAACAGTAATTTGACCTAATTGATGAAGCAACTTCTTTTGTAGATTTAGATCTCTATTTAGCTTGACCTCTGGATCCTTGATGGTTAGAATATTCTTTGCTTCTCATCCTCCATACTTGTCTTCTCTTCCCTTTTCTTGGATCACATATCCATCTTATTCCAGTTCCACATTCACACTTTCATTGCACCTCTTGAACTTTCTTATATATCATAAGATTTTCCAAGTTGGCTTGAATACCTTTTTAAATAATCATTAAACATCCAACTACTCGACCTCAAATAGTCAATTAATTAACAAATGTAATTTGTTGATACTCAGTTAATACTAGGATTAACCACTTAGCTAACATTGTGATTCCTTTGATGCCTAACCACTTGGTTAACATTGTGATTCCTTTGATGCCTGATCACTTGGTTAACCCAATGATTCCTTTGATTCTTGACCACTTGGTTAACATTGTCATTCCTTTGATGTCCAACCACTTAGTTAACACTATGATTCCTTTGATTCTCGACCACTCGGTTAACACTGATATTTGCTTGGTTAATATTGTCATTTATGTAACATCAAAGACAACATACAATTTGAAGAATTGTTTCCAAAAATCTCCCTCTTTGGCATTGATGGAAACACAACATGTCAACATAAAATGATAAAAGTATGAGTAATTAGATAATATCCTTAGTTTGATTGTTATTCTCATTCATAACAACTCCCACTGTGATTCTTCTTGGATTTGTCTCAATGGCTTCAAATGAATACTCCCTTTGATATATTTCATCACATTGCCTTGCACATTTCTCATTATTCTCCCTCTTTGTTGTATATACTCATCATCTTTATACTTTCCCTCTTGAAATACTAAACTCTCCCACTTTAAAATCAAATGCAAAAAGATATATCCTTTGAATTTACTATGCACCTTATGTACTGATTCATATGCAATATGTTCTAAATTTCACACCTAAAGTGTGACAATTTGCATCAACTTGATAAATCTTCAATGAGACTTGGTTGATGCATCACTATCTTGTGCTTTAGTGAGCATTAGATAGGGGAATAACCCCTAGTTTACCTCTTATATACATAAATACATCCATAGGTAATGCCTTAGTGAATATGTCTACTAGTTGCTCCTTGGTGTTCACATATTCCAATCTTTCCTCTATCTTAAAAAAATTCCCTTAGGTAATGATACTTTATTGAAATGTGTTTTATCTTTGTGTACATCACAGGGTTTTTGGATATATTGATTGCACTTGTGTTATCAAAATAGCTAACCAATAGTTCCTTGATTTCCTCCTTCATTCCTGACAATAATTGCTTGATCCATATTATGTTATAATAGTTAATTGTTGTAGCAACATACTCTACCTCTGTTGTTGATTGAGAAATACAATTCTACTTCTTTCTTGTCCAAGATACTATTCTCTTTCCAAGAAATAATGCTCCTCCACTAGTGCTTTTTCTATCATCAATGCTTCCTTCCCAATCTGCATTAATAAAGGTTCTTAACTCAAGGTTTCCTTCTTTCTTATACCATACCATATTCTTCAATTCCTTTCAGGTACCTCGGAATCCTTTTTTACAACCATCGTGTGATTTTCTTTAGGATTTGTAGAAAGCCTTACAACTATGTCGAGTGCTCATGCAATATCAGGTCTGGTGTGTACCACATACTGAAGTTTCTCAATCATTCAACTGTAGGTAATCTGATTTACCTCCTTTGATTCATCATTCTTTGACAATTTATGTCCATTAGACATAGGTGTTCCAACTAGTTTGGAATCTTCCATTCCAAATGCTTTCAATGTTTTATTGGTGTATTTTGACTAAGTGATATATATGCCATCCTTCATTTGATGAACTTTTAGGCCAATAAAGAATTTTATCTCTCCAAACATAGACATTTCAAATTATTTCCTTATTTCTTTAGAAAATGATTTGCATAACATCTCATGTCCTTCAAACATGATATCATCCACAAATACTGTTGCTAGCAATATCTTGTCCTATGATCCTTCCTTTGTATACAAATTGTTATTATCATTTATTCTTTCTAAACCAATTCATACCATATATCCATGCAGCCTTTAAATGCATGCTCTTGGAGCTTATTTCAATCCATATAGTGCTTTGTGTAATTTTCATACCATGTTTCTTTTGTTTGGATCAATGAAACCTCCAGGTTGTTCAATGTAGACTTATTCCTTTAGGATTCTATTTAAGAAAGCTGATTTTACATCCATCTCATATACTTTGAATCCTTTATGTACAACATATGTTAGTAGTATTCTGACTCCTTCAAGTCTTGCAATAGGGGAAAATGTCTCTCCATATTCAATACCTTCTTCTTATGCATATCCTTTGCATATAGCCTTGCCTTGTTCCTTGTTACTTCTCCTTTCTCATTTAAATTGTTTCTGAATATCCATTTTTTACCAATCGCATTCTTATCCTTAGGTCTAGGTACAAAAGACCATGTATTATTCTTTTCTATTTTCTTAATTTCTTCATCCATTTCCTCTATCCAATCTTCATTTTCTAAAGCATCGTTTGTAGATCTAGGTTCAAATTCATTAAGGAAGATTGTACCTTTTAATGTATTCCTTGTTATCATCTATCTCTCCTCCAATTATTTTTTCAAGTGTACGATGTCTGCTAACATATTTTACAAGTTTAGGCTCTTTCCTTCTTATTTATAAACTAGGCTCACTTGGTTCTCCATGCTTATGATCTTCTGCCTTTTTCTCGAGATCCTTTGTATGTGACTCAGGTTCCTTTGTTTGTGAATCAAGTTCTTCTTTTCGTGACTTAGGTGCCTTTTTCTATACGGATAAGTGCACCAAGTTGTGGTGCCAAAAGGGGAGTATAAGTGGACACCTTTTTATGAAATCAGCAATTTCTAAACTTCAACAAGAATTTGAAGATAGTTACGCTCAAAATTTTAAGATATGACAAAAACAAAAGTAGTAGTCCTTTGAATCTAGTTTCTAAACTACTAATTTTTTTTTCAAAATGGTTTAGTTTTAGGTCCTTAAAAAAGGGGGCCACAAAAAGTGGTACTTTTTATTCCAAAAAAAATAACATAGTACAAAGTTTGGCCCCCCTAAAATTTTAACTTTTTTTTTTAAATTCTTTAATCGCTCGGGTTAAAAGTTACTTAATACTATGTAGTTTATCCTAATTTTTTGGTTAATTTTATAATGTGTATTTTTTTTATAGATTTTTTAACTAGACACATCTCAAAAATGTGAAATATCTATGTGCTCCCCTACAAATGATTGAAAACTAATCTAAAATCAAAACTTCTTTTTTTCAAATTATGTAGAATATAGTCTAGTTTCTAAAAAACTAAGTTGTTACAAAATTTGATGAATGAGCTAAAATGTATAGCCCAATTAGTACATGGTGGTTTTTGACAAAAAATGGACATACACTCAAAAGAAATTATAGATGAAAGGCTTGAAATATTTCAAATTAAAAATAAATTATATGGTTATATAGCTAATACAAAAACCTACAATTTCATGTAACCTAATCTTATCGATGCCCAACCACGAGGAATCTTGAAGGAGAGCACGCAAGAAAAATCAATCATTTTTTGTATGTTTGCAGCAAAACATGTATGAAATCTATTTATAGACTCCAAACCTTTGGGTTGGATCTCCAAGGCAAAACCAAGCCTTGGTTTAATGCAAAGCTTTGAATAGCACGTATGCCCTATAGCATGTGTGTGCTATAGCGCACACATGCTATTTAAATCTTTTTGAATTTGGGTCTCAATAGAACGTGCATGTTATAGTGCACACACACTATTAAGACCTAAATAGAGCATAGAGAAGGAAGAAGAGACATAAAGAAAGAGCAAGAGAGAGGGGGGGATGGATGTGTGTGTGTGTGTGTGTGTGTGTGTAAGAGAGAGATAGAGAGAAAGTAGGGAATGGGAGAGGGGAGAGAGAGAGTAGGGGGTGGGGGAGAGGGAGGAAGTGAGAGAGAAGAGGGGTGGTAGAGAGAGTACAGGATGGGGGAGAGAGGAAGTGTGAGAGAGAGTAGGGGTGGCAAAGAGAGAGTACGAGATGGGGGAGAGAGATTGAGAGTAGGGAATGGGAGAGAGAGGAAGTGTGAGAGAGTGAGTAGGGGTGGCAGAGAGAGTATGGGATGGCATAGAGAGAGTAGATAATGGGAGAGGGAGCAAGAGAGGGAGAGAGAGAGAGGAGGATGGGAGTGTGAGAGAGAGAGTAGGGCATGGGAGAGAGTGTGAGAGTGTGAGAGAGAGTAGGGGTGCTAGAGAGAGAAAGTAGGGGATGGGAGAGGGGAGAGAGAGAGAGAGTAGGGGATGGGGGAGAGAGAGTAGAGAGGGAGAGAGTAAGAGAGAGAGAGACAATAGGAAATGGAAGAGGGAGTGGGAGAGGGAGAGAGAGTGGGGATGGGAGTGCATGTGAGAGATCTAGAGAGTAGGGGATGAGAGAGGAGAGAGAGAAGGGGGATGGGAGTGTGTGGTGTGTGTGAAAGAGAGAGAGTACGAGATGGGAGAGGGGGGAGAGAGAGGGAGAGAGAGAGAGAGAGAGAGAGAGAGAGAGAGAGTAGGGGATGGGAGAGAGAGAGTAGGTGGTGGGAGAGGGAGTGAGAGAGGGAGAGAGAGGGGGGAATGGGAATGTGTGTAATAGAGAGAGTAGGGGATGGGAGAGAGAGGAAGTGTGAGAGAGAGTAGGGGTGGCAGAGATAGTACAAGATGGGAGAGAGAGATTGAGAGTAGGGGATGGAGAGAGAGAGAGAGAGAGTACGAGATGGGAGAGAGAGATTGAGAATAGAGGATGGGGGAGAGAGAGAGAGTAGTTGGTGGGAAATAGAGTGGGAGAGGGAAAGCAAGATAGAGGAGGATGGGAGTACATGTGTGTGAAAGAGAGAGAGTAGGGAATGGGAGAGGGGGGGGAGAGAGAGTAGCTTGAGAGAGAGAGAGTGTATGGGATACGAAAGAGAGAGTAGGTGGTGGGAGAGGGAGTGGGAGAGGGAGAGAGAGGGGGGATGGAAATGTGTGTGTGAGAGAGAGAGAGAGAGTAGGGGATGGGAGAGAGTGTGAAAATGTGAGAGAGAGTAAGGGGTGGCAGAGAGAGAGTAGAGAGAGAGAGAGAGTAGGCAGTGGGAGAGGGAGTGGGAGAGGAGAGCAAGTGAGAGATAGAGTAGGGAATGGTAGAGGGGAGAGAGAGATAGAGAGAGTAGGGGATGGGAGAGAAAGAGAGTAGTTAGTGGGAGAGGGAGTGGGAGAGGGGGAGAGAGGGGGGATGGGAGTGTGTGTAAGAGAGAGAGTAGGGGATGGGAGAGAGTGTGAGAGTGTGAGAGAGAGTAGGGATGGAAGAGAGTGAGTGAGAGTAGGGGATGGGGGAGAGAGAGAGTAGAGAGGGAGAGAGAGAGTGAGAGAGAGAGTGAGTGAGAGAGAGAGAGAGAGAGAGAGAAATAGTAGGCGGTGGTAGAGGGAGTGGGAGGGAGAGAAGGGGGAATGGGAGTGTGTGTAAGAGATCTAGAGAGTAGGGAATGGGAGAGGAGGAGAGAGAGAGAGGGGAGGAATGGGAGTGTGGTATCTGTGAGAGAGTTTAAGGGATGGGAGAGGGGGGGGGAGAGAGAGAGAGAGAGAGAGAGAGTAGGGGATGGGGGAGAAAGAGTAGGCAGTGGGAGAGGGAGTGGGGGAGGGAGAGGGGGAATGGGAATGTGTGTAAGAGAGACAGAGTAGGGGATGGGAGAGAGTGTGAGAGTGTGAGAGAGAGTAGGGGGTGAGAGAGAGAGCTCATACAAGACAGGAGAGAGAGTGTGAGAATAGGAGATGGGAAAGAGTGTGAGAGAGAGAGTGAGATTAGGGGATGGGAGAGAGAAAGTAGAGAGGAAGAGAGAGTACTTGAGAGAGAGATAGTAGGTGGTGTGAGAGGGAGTGGGAGGGGGAGAGAAAGGTAGGGATGGGAGAGTGTGTGACAAATCTAGAGAGTAGGGGATGGGAGAGGAGAGAGAGGGGGGATGGGGAGTGTGTGTTTCTGTGAAAGAGAGATAGTAGGGGATGGGAGAGGGGAGAGAGAGTAGGGGATGGGGGAGAGAGAGTAGGTAGTGGGAGAGGGAGAGGGAGAGGGGGAGAGAGAGGGGGGAATGGGAATGTGTGTAAGAGAGAGTAGGGGATGGGAGAGAGAGAGTGAGAGTAGGGGATGGGATAGAGCATAAAAGAGAGTAGGGTATGGGGGAGAGAGAGTTAGAGTATGGGATGGGAGAGAGAGAGAGTAGAGAGGAAGAGAGAGAACTTGAGAGAGAAAGATAGTAGGTAGTGGAGAGAGAGAGAGAGAGAGAGAGAGAGAGAGAGAGAGAGAGAGAGAGAGAGAGAGAGATGGGGGGGGGATGGGAATATGTGTGACAGATCTAGAGAGTAGGGGATGGGAGAGAAGAGAGAGAGGGGGATAAGAGTGTGTGTGTCTATGAAAGAGAGAAAGTAGGGGATGGGGGATAGAGAGTAGGAAGTGGGAGAGGGAGAGAGTGAGAGTAAATGATGGGAGAGAGAGTAGGGGATGGGAGAGAGTGTGAGAAAGAGTAGGGAGAGGGAGAGAGAGAGGGGGATGGGAGTGTGTGTGACAGATCTAGAGAGTAGAAAACTTGAACTTATGAGTCATGACAATGATTTATCAAATCAAGAATAGTGATAAAGTTTGCAAATGTAATGTATATAATAATTTATGACAAATTTTTATATGCATAACATAGAAGGCGGGATTTAAACATGAACAAGAAGATCATAAATCATATGACAATGACATATTGCAAATGATAAATTTCTGGCTTTAACACTAATAAAGTTTATTGCTAATCAATATTGTATCAAAAATTCAAACTGATTACGGATTGAATTAAGCTTGATAAACAAATAACAGAGAAGGAAAACTTTAAACATGAACAAGATCATAAATCATATGATGATGACATATTGGAAATGATAAACTTAAGCTTAAATAGTGATAAAGTTTAAATTGTTAATCAATATTCTATCAAATTTTCAAACTAATTAGGTATTGAATTAAGCTTGATAAGCAACGAGCTGATACACAAACAAAAAACTAAAAAAAAAAATCCAAAATCTCAATCAAGGTCCTTATCTATGCTGTTCTCCACCGAGTACCTGGTACGTGGGTACAAGTACTAGGGGTGTGGGTACAAGTACCCATGCAACCTCATAATATATTATGATAACCAATAATGCCATACATGAACAAAGATATAATATATTATAATAACCAATAATGACATACATGAATGAATATATAATATATTATGTTAACCAATAATGTCATACATGAAGGAACATATAATATATTATGATAACCAATAATGTCATACATGAAAAAACATATAATATAAAATGATAACCAATAATGTCATACATCAACAAACACATAATATATTATGATAACCAATAATGTCGAACATGAACAAACATATCATATATTAACCAATAATGTCATAAGTCTAATAATGTAATGCATCAAATAAATGTCATACATCAAATATAAAATGTCATATATACATCAAATGTATATGAAATATGTCTACTGACATAAAATCCAACATAAATGTATGTTGATGCCTATACATGTATGTCTATCAACTATATCTTCTCCTTCCCACGAAGTAAAGGAAATAAATCTCTAGAGGTCTCCAGTCATCGTGTGGAGGGAGATGGTGGCATTGATGGGGTCTTCCTCACATGCTCACTCATCCTCTTGTTGAGGCTCTTCTCTAACTCAAGCTGATACAAACAAAGTAGATATGAATCAATTATTATTATACATTGAAATCAAATATGTCTACACACAAAATTAATTATTTTCTTACCACCATCATATAGTCACTCTACAAGTCCACCTCAAAGGCTCGTGGACAATTGGGTGTGACAAGACCCTACAACAATTCAATCAATATAGCCACTTATAAATAACATTAGAAATTTTGATACTAACTATTATAAACAACTAAAACAAAGAAAATTCTTTCATACCTCAGTCAATGGTTGTAAACTAGCCATAGTTGTAGCCACTCCATGATCAACAGACTTTCGAAGATGAGGAGTCTTGGATGTCAAGAGCTGCATGCCATACAATACACATTAAATGTAACAGGAAACATGAAACAAATATAATCAAATGAATTAAATTAACATGAAACAAATGTACCTCTACGAAGCTTGTGTCATGTCTAGGCTTGGAGTCTATAGTGAATGCTGACGATCCTATAGAGAACTAATCCACATGCATAAATTTTTTTGTCAATCCTTCATATGATTACTTAATAAATATATGTATTCATTTAAATGATTAAATTGATACATACCTCTGGACTCATTGATGGGATAGAAAATGGGGCTAGGGGATCACTACTAGGGCTACCAACACTCTGACATTGAATTTTGATCAATGTCAATACATGCTAATTAATTAGTCATTCACTATACATATGAAATGTGATCAAATTAGTTTATTATAATTGTAATTTACCTATGTGTTGATGCCAAACGTCTCATTTAGGAACTGATCAATCACTAGCCCATCATCTACACCATTTTTAGCATGACTACCAAATGTGCATAAGGATCCACATGATGTGCACATGTGACTGCGATGTATAGAAGGCTCCTCCTCAACTAATGGACTCATGTAATGAATGAGGGTCTACATCAAAGCACTAATAGTCCCTAGAGCATTGGCCTCTACATTTTCCTTTGCAATGGAAGGAATAGCCACATTCTCACCCTGTGGCTTGACCGCAGGTGCCCTAACTACATTAGGGTCATGATGTGCCCCCAGCCTCTCAAATGATGACCTGCCACCTCTACCCTGAGAGTCTAATATATCAAAATAATTGGGGATCTCCCCAAGGACAAACTCACAATACAATTTCCTTAAGAAATACATTGGGACCTTGTGATTATTGTGAGGGGCATCAAAAACCATCCACCATCTATCCCAAAAATTATTTCTAATACCATCGTGTATGCACCAATGGTTGGGGAACCATTTAGTACCCTCTCTAATAGTATCTTGTTCACCAGGCTTTCTAAATAATGCACATATTCTACCTTTTGGTATATCTTTTTTTTTTAACATCTTGATATGATAATTTATTTGCATAATTTTTTTTTTCATCTCTCTTAACCCGCCAAAAATCTAACTGACCACTAATAGAAGCTATGTGGGTCTTAATGGATTCGAGGGACAATGCCAATTGAGCTCTCATTGGATTGGTTTGTCCACAAGCTTTCAACTGACCAATGAGTGCTTCTAATTCAGTTTTGCCTCTTTCTATTTCATTTATTATGTTTTCTTGTATGCTAGGAGGAGGTCTTGCAATTGGTTCAGGTTGCAAAATTTGTTGTTCTTGTTGTGGAGGGTTTTGGTTTTCATCTTCTTGAGGGTTTTGGTTTGGATCTTGTTGAGGGTTTTGGTTTTGACCTTCTTGGGTGGATCAACTATTTGTTACTTGGATAAAGTCTTGGGTTCCTCCTCATAGCAAAAAAAAATTTTGTGTCTTCAAGTTCCTTGTTGCTATGTTCTTCACTTCTTTCTACAAACTCATCAGTCTTCACATGTGAACTTTCAATAACTTTATGAGTAGTAAGATTCAGAAATTTATATGACTTACTTTTATTGGCGTAACCTAGGAATATGCCTTCATCACTTTTTACATCAAGCTTTCACTTCCTTACATAAGATAAAACATTTTCTTCCAAATACTTTTAAATAACAAACATTAGGCTTATACCCATACCATAATTCATAAGGTGTTTTGTATGTACATTTCTTCAGTTGAACTCAGTTTAATGTATGAACTAATGTGTTGATTGCTTCTCTCCAGTATTTTGGTGCAACATTTTTCTCAATCATTAGTGTTCCTATGCACTCCATGATGGATCAATTCCTTCTTTTTGCTATATCATTCTACTCTTGGGTTCTAGGTGATGATACATGTCTTTTGATTCCTCTTTCATTGCAAAACTCATTGAACTCATTTGAGATGAATTCAAATCCTCTATCTAATCTCAAACATTTTAGAGTCTTTCCTATTTCCTTCTCAACTCTATCCAAATACCATTTGAACTTTTGAAAAACATTAGATTTATCTTTTAAGAGCATTACAGTCGTCATCCTAGAGTAGTCATCAACAAATAAAATGAAGTATATGTCTCCACCATAGTTTTCTATACCTATTAGTTCATAAAGGTCTATATGAAATAGTTCCAAAACTTCTTCAAAATTGAAAGTTTTACTTATAAAACTTCTTTTACTCATCTTTCCAATTTGGCATTGTTTACACATGGCCATCTCAGGTTTCTTCATATTTGGTATGCCTCTTACTCTTTTGTTCTTGCTTATGTTACCCATGTTATCAAAGTTAACATGACAGATCCTTTTATTCCATAGCCAACTTTCCTCTATTTGTGCCAATAAACATGTATTTTCATTAAGATCTAGGTAAAAAAACTTACCTTTTGTCTCATTGCTAGTCCCAACTAGGTTTCCTTTACCATCCAATAGCTTAGCTTTTACATTCATGAATTCTACCTTATATCCTATGTTGTTCAATTGTGTCGTACTTAGTAGATTGTTTCTTAGTCTATCAACCTAGTAGGCCTTGTCACATTTGATTCCTTCAGTTAATGCTATGAATCCTTTTCCTTTTACATAACATGGTTCATTATTTCCAAACCTAACATTCCCACCATCATAGTGTTCTAAATATTCAAACTTAGTTTTTTCACCAGTCGTCATGAGAACAACCACTATCTATGATCCATGTATCATATTTTCTAACATGAGAGATAAGTGTCATCTTTTCATTTTCCTCATCATCAGACTCATCCGTAACAAAAATATAGACCACTTCTTCATTATCATCACTATCCAAAATTTTAGCAATGTAACAAGATTTCTTACCTTTTTCTTTGTAGTATTTGTAGGTTTTGAAGTCTTTCTTTCCTTTGAACCTATTATTTCTTCTCTCATCTCTATATTCTTCATTTGGACATCTTGCAGCAATATGACCAACCTCTTCACATGAGAAACAAATCAATGGAACTTTGCCTTTAAATTTACCTTTCCATTTTGGTAATCTTTTTGCAAGAAAAGCTTCAATGACTTCAAGTTCATCATCAACATCATCTTCTTCTTCACTATCAAACTATTTTCCTTTTGAGTTTCCTCCTTTTCTACCAAGATTTAGTTTGGCTTTGAATGTAGATTCAATTTTGCTAGGATTAGAAGCATAGTTATCAAAGTTGTCCAATTCAAAAGCAATCAATCTTCCCATAAGTGCATCCAAGGTTATATCATTTTTTAGATTGCATCTCATCTCTTGAATTTATGAAACTCTAATTGCATAAATAGGAAGAAGAGTTCTTAATACCTTGCTAACCACAGTTTCATCAGTTTTTTTCCTCTTGCAACTCTAATTACACTCACATTTTCTTTGATTCTTTCACTGTATTGGACAATGTTTTCACCTTCTTTCATTTTCATTTGATCAAACTTGCCTCTTAAACTATTTTCTTTGTCTCTTGGAACATTTTTATCACCTCCATAGACTTTTTTAAAAATTTCACACATTTAAAATGTATTTGGACAAACTTTAACTTCATCAAATTTAAAATAATTGAGAGAGGAAGCTATATCAATAATCATTACATTGTGATATTTTACCTCCTTCATATGTTCCACAGTCATAGGTTTAGGTGGTGGCACATATCTATTTTCTGAGTAGAATAGACTAGTATTTCCAATGCTTGATAGGTGTAGCTTCATCAATTCCTACCATGTTGAAATATTTTCTCTGTTAAGCTTGGAAATCACTCTTTTGTATGACATGTTTATCTTTAACATAGGTCCTCGAAACATTTCCCACAAGAACCAAATGCTTTGATACCAATTGTTTGAAATGAAGAGAGTAACTAAGAGGGGAAAAGTGAATCAGTTACTACAAAAACAATTTCCTATCCCTAGATGTCAAATCAAACTTTTCATTGATAATGCAAATCTTTATCCATCTCGGTTAAAACTAAGTTCTTGTTGTAACTCGATTAACAAAGAAATCTTATGAATATTAATTTGTTTTAACCTTCAGTAACTTAATTGAAAAAACATAAAGCATAAAGGAAATAACATGAACACAGATGACACCAAGATTTAACATGGAAACCTAATTTGGGAAAACCACCATGCAACTAGTTATAATATTTACACTCTTCTAAAGTGAACCCTATTAGGAACCAACCCTATTAAAGGTTATAATACATACATTTAAGTGTCAACTTGTTAGAGGATTTAGCTCACCCTATTAGGAGTGGCCTGGTTTGAGGTCTTAAAACACTTCAATCTTGAAATGTCACCTTGTTAGAATATTTACAATCTGACTATTAAGTCAAGATTTATTCACTGCTATAATGGTTGAAACATAAAAGTAATTTGACATGATTTATGAAGAAACTTCTTTTATAGATTCAAATCTCTATTTGGCCTAGCCTCTGGATCCTTGATGATCAGAATATTCTTTGTTGCTTATATTCTTTGATCACATATCCATCTTATTCCACTTCCACATTCACACTTTCATTGCACCTCTTGACCTTTCTTATATATCATAAGCTTTTCCAAGTTGGCTTGAATAGCATTTCAAATAATCATTAAACATCCAACTAGTCGACCTCAATTAGTGAATTAATTAACAAGTGTAATTTTTTGATACTCAGTTAATACTTGGATTAACAACTCCATTAACACTATGATTCCTTTGATGCCTGACCACTCAATTAACACTATGATTTTTTTGATGCCCAGCCACTTGGTTAACACTGTGATTCCTTTGATGCCTAACCACTTGGTTAACATGTGATTCCTTTGATGTTTGACCACTCGATTAACCTGTGATTCCTTTGATGTCTAACCACTTGGTTAACATTGTGATTCCTTTGATGTCTAACCACTCGGTTAACACTTATATTTTCTTGGTTAATACTAACATTTGTGTAACATCAATGACATCATACAATTTAACAAATTGTTCCCAATAGATATAAATAAGAAAATTGAGTTGCATATTTATCAGATCATTTCACTATTACTCTCTAACCATTGTAGAATAAAATCTCTTAACCGAGTGGACCTAATAGTCTTTATTTGTAGATCCTTTTGTAAGGTGATATTCCACTGAATGTTTGTGAGTCATTTATAGAGGCCATTCATTGAAGGGTGAAAAGGTCTAGATGATCTTTGGTGAAAATACCCTAATAGGGTCACAACTAATAGGTGTTCTTATAACCTTTGATAGGGTTGGCTTTTAACAAGCTCACTTTAGAAGAGTGAATTATTTTTGGGTGTCAACTCCCAAATTTTTTTTACCCTAAATGGGTTTCCACATGAAAAAAATGGTGTTAAGGAATATTGTACTTGTTACTTTCTTTTTATATGTTAAAATTGTCATTTTTATTATAATACAGTTAATGAAGTTGATACTCAGTATAAGAAGTACATATTTGTTTACTGTATAAGGTTGATTAAGTTATTTTGGTAACTAAGTTGAATTACTAATAAGTTAAAGTTGGTTTAAGTGTGTTGAATTATTTGAAAGGGCCTAAGGATAATTGATTCACCCCCCCACCCCCATTCTTAGCTATCTAAGAAAATCCTACATTATTTTTGACTGGGGGAGATTAATTATTTTGGTGAGCTTTTTTTCAATGTAGGGGGAAAAATGTTTAAATTGGAAATTTTTTCCCTAGCTTAGGAAAATGTATGATGTAAAAGGAAATGGTGTCCTCTTGATTAAAAATATATATAATGTATGAGGCAATTTTTCCTTTTGATGTAAAGTATATATAATGTATTAGAAAATGTGTTTCCTATAAATGGAAAAAATATTAATTGTACTGTTAAATAACCACTTTTTAATTCTTGTTACTTGGCATGTGGGTAAACGCCAAATGACAATTGATCAGAGACATCATATTGCATGATGTTGTTGATTAGCACGATGTGAACCTAAAATTTGTTTATCATTTGATGATTATATATCAACAGTTGAAGTTTTATTTTGGGCCAAATATCTTGAAGATAAACCTCAAATATTTTGCAAGCCTTTGGAATGGTGACATGTCTCCCTTTACCTAGTTCCACTTGTATTAGACATAAAATAAAGATCTTATCACTATTAGTGACATTATCTCTTCTATCTATTTCACACACACCACTTCTAATTTTGTATTGACAATATATTACAATCTTGTGTTTACAAGAAATATTTCCAAAGATTTAATCATTTAAAATTTGAAATTGGAAGGACATAGGAATGAATAGGGTTAGGGAAGGAAAATCTAGGAACTAAAGTTATTTATAGCTAATCAAGCTTCTTTCTTCTCCATTACTTAATTCATCTTTTCATGTAGTCACTGGTTTGGTAGATAAATTTTGGTGGTTAGCTCTAGTTCATGCTATTAGTTTGTAGCCAATTAGTCCTATTTAGTTCATTGGTCTATATGTAAATTAATTTTCATATTTGTGTAGATTTAGATGGACACTCCAACTCAACTTACATGTACATCTAAGGAAGCCAAGAAGGCCTTTTGGGCATCTCCTCATATGAAACCCTCAAGTCAATTTGTAAGGAGGGTGGACTGTTCATAGTTGAAGTTGTGAAAATGGTGTTGGGCCATGAGTTTCTACAAGAAGAAGATAGGCACCATGTCAACATGCACACTACATCCAAATTTCTAGCCTCTCTCCTCGACCTAAGCGGATAAAAGGTGGACATTTTGATGCAATGAGAAATATCTTCAAAGCAAAGTACCAAGGCAATGACACTGACATTTCTATGTTTGCATAAATAGGGTTTGAGATCCCTTGGGCAAGTAAGATCCCTAAGATTTTCCTCCCAAGCCAAAATGTGATTGTGCAACCTTTTTTGTTGGGCCTAAATGTTGGATATAGGAAATGGGTGTTGATTTCCAAGGATAATCTCTGAAAATGGTTTTTGGTCAATGAAGTGGAGGCTGGCAAGTACAAATGGCTTCATGAATTATCATGGTTAATCTTATCTAAAGAATTATTTTATATGGAGGGAAAAATCACTAGGGTTTCCTAGAGCTTGTCACACCACATTAGCATTGTTTTGTTTCTTTTTCATACTATTACAATCATAGAAAATACCTTTTGTTGTGAAAGTTTCCAAAATGTAAATTTTAATTTTCTAAAATGAAGTTATGAAACTTTGGAAAGTTCATTTCAAATTGTGTTTTATCGATAAAAAAAATATTCTTAGACTTCTTTAGTGTTTTGGTTTTAATTTTTTTAGGGGTTCCACAATTTCCTATAAATTTATAAGATATCTCTGATCTATCTATATATCTATAAATTTTCAAATTTATTAATGAGAATTTTGCTACTTTGGACTAAAAAATATGTTTCACTTTCTTTCTTATATGAATATCAAATAATAGATTTTGTTTCTTTGTTTTCTATTTCTTATTTTCTATTGTCCATAATATAATGAACATAGAAAATTTTCCAAATTCATTTAAAATTGTGTTTTATGGATCAATTTTTTAATCAAAAAATGAATGAAAAATAAATAAATCATCATAACACTAATCTGACGAAGAAACATAAGAGTTTGAGACACACATTAAGATTTATCATTTAATTAAAAATTAGTGTAATTGAAATTGTGTATAATACAATGAATCATAATAAGATTGTAATTAATTTTAGTATACTATTAAAATAAAATACCTTTTACATATATAACTATCAAAATGATACATTCATCTACTGAATTAAAAAAATCAACGGTTCAAGGTGTATTTTGTGCCAAAGTTGGGAACAATAATTCTATTTTCATACTCCTCTAAAAATGTGACACATGACATGTATCTTATTTAATTTATCCCTTAAATTTCAATATAGTTAGTTGTAATTGTGGGGCCCATTATCAATTTGATGTAGTATAAGGAGATGACCAAGCCCCCAACAAATACAACACAACAAAAGTATAACAAGATGCAATTGTAAATAACACACTTTATTAACAAAAGACTGTCATATACATCACTAAATGCTCATTGATTTCACAACTCACATACAAAATAATATGTAATATGTTTGGTTGTAAGGCCTTCCCAGCCAATTACATTCCAAATCACAAACCAAAACTCACTACTCTGGAGATTCCTCCAAGTAGCTACTCAATGACTTCTTGAATACTACCTACTAAGACTCCAGAACGTTACATATATAGTCATCAGAACACACAAGTTTCCTTAATCCCCATTTAGTTGTAGGAATTGGACGGGAATAAGAAATTCATAATTCATGCATTCACCAATATAAAATTTGTTTGCAATCCACAAAATTAGAATTAGAATTGGGCTCTCCTCATTTGACTCCAAAATGGATAGAATAGTATTCCTTAAAAAATGGAATAAGAATAAGCTATGCGTATTCCACATTTTAATAAACTCAATTAGATATCTTGTCGTTTGTGAGTTTTCCACTCCTATTGTTTTTCCTCTCAAACGTATTTTGGACTATTTCCTTGGACCATTTCCTCCATCATTCACAGAGTTTTAATCTAGTGTTGCCGAGCAGAATCAAAGAACCTAGTTTTGGCTGAGGAATAGAAGTAGCTTGTTTTGGCTGAGGTATTCTTTTACTTTCTAAAAAGCCATTGGTGTTTGAAATTTCTTGGCATTTGAAATTTCTTAGGGTTTTATTATCTGTAACTAATGGATTTGGGGTTTTGTTTTTATGAGAAGGATTTCTCATGTTGCCAAGATTTCCTTGCAACAAACTAGGTATTCATCTATATTTCTTGATGTGTGGCCTGCATGTAAGGGTAGTTTTTGTTCCATCTTGAAAATTGTGGGTATTTAGGAACTAAATTTAGCCCCCAGTCTGTCACCCCACTAGACAAGGTTCTTTTTGAAGGTCATAAGGTTGAATCCATGTACTGAGTTCACGTCTGGACTGTGGAGAATGGCGTTGTTACTCAGGTTTGAGAGTATTTCAACACTTGTTTAGTTTGTTACATAATTTAAACCCAATCCCACTTCATTGTTGTATTTTCTCATCTAGCAGAGAGGCCTTCCACAGCCGGAAGAGAATTTCATGCAGTAGAAACTAAATAGGCACATAAAAACCAGTCAATAGTGTATGTATTTTCTGGTGGCAAACATTTAAGATCGAAATATATATAAAACGGGTATAAAATTTTAAGAGTCATTACTATGTTCCAAGGTGAATTGATATTTTACTATTTCTGACTTAAGAGTAGAAACTTGGGGAAAGCCAAAACATTGGATTTTCTTTGATGGATGTTGATGGTTTTGTTGTGATCTTCCACAAAGTATGATCTGTGTTCTCAGTTTGCTCAGATTTAAGCAGTGTATTCATATTTTTGAGTCACGGGTATGAAATATTTTATACCCAATTGAAACTTGATAAATCATTGTGACGCTTAACTTTTAACCAACATAGCATAGGTACTTATTGCATGACATAGCTATCTATTGAATTATTTTGGTATGCTATGTTTTATCTTGCTTTATTTATATTGTGTGCGTTTTCTTCTAGTGGCTTAATGCAACCCCACGCTTTAAAAATTATACAATGAACAAAGATTGGTATTTTATTGATCAATGCAACTCCATTGATGTTGATACAAGAACTGAGAATTCCATCACGCCTGTTTTCTACAAAAAGTGAACGAATGGTCCTATGCTAGTGTATTTGGCATGATACATTGTTACTTCATCCTCTTGTCATCATTCTTCATCCAAAAGAGTTGTCTTGCCTTTTTAGAAGTCTTTTTCTAATTAACTTCTAGATTGGTTTAATTAAAACCTAGTTATTTGTTGAATTACTCCTACACTATTATTTGGTGTAGGTTGTTGTGGATGACTATCCACCTTTATGATTCTTTACATTTATACTTCTTCTCCATCATCAACCATCTACTCTTTGTTCTCATGACAATAATATCTCTAATCTTTAGCATGAAATCGTAGTCTTTTGTTTGAAATATTGCTTTATTTATGTCTTATAGTAGGCTTTAATTTTGATTCATCATCTTTCACAATAATATAATAACACTATCATTTATTGTTATTAATTCATTGTTATGACACATCATTACCCTGACATTCTTCTTTATACTCTTCACTATTATACTTTGTTTTGATCATTGATAGTTGATAATTGTCCAAAAAGAGGTATTTGGTGATTACAAAAGACCCAGAATAGAGTTGGGAATGGGTCCAAGTGTATACAAAGGTTGTGTAACAAGGTAGGGTCGGAATAGTGACTACTTACAAAAGGCAGTTAACTATCTTGTATTGACAGTAAAGAGTGTTGAAGCATGGTGGTTGGTTGGGAAGTTTATGATTTGGGTAAATAAATGAGTATTGGGTATATTGTGGGAAAATTCAATGATATTTTAATGGTTAGAGTCCTAAGGAAATAAAAAAATTGGGTTAGATTTAAGTCCTATTGTAATGGTTGAAGGATAACTGATGCCCTAGCAAGCAGAAATCAGAAAAGACTCATTGAATTGGCAGTATTATTAAAGATTGATTGTTTTAATGAACTTGAAAGGTTCCTTAAAGGGTGGAATGGTTGGGATTAACTGTTGTGAAAATCCATATTGAATGATTAGTTGTGTTTATATATTTGTATACTCCAATGATGAATAATAAGCTATAGCTTTGATTTTTTTTCTATTGTTGTATTCTATGTTTTACCTGCATACATTGTCTTTAAATAGTTCATTGGCCACTAAATAACAAATACTTCATAATGATTCTTATAACGCAAAATTTTGTGCATTAAAAGAAAAGTTTAGCTATATAGATATAGAGAAGTCTTTAAAGTCTAAGAATAAATGAAAAATGCAGCAAATAATGAAATTTTTGTTGCAAGACTTCCATAAAAAAATGTTCAAGCATATTATTTAATAGTGAAGTTATTATGGTTGAGCCTAGACATACAAGCCTCTTTTATCTATCCCAAAAGAAAAAATGATGTTGTTATAGTGAAGAAAGTAAAAAACTTAGTGTGATTATACATGGTTTATAGAACTATGCATGGCAATACTTTAGGGCAATAACAACTAGGTAGGCCACAAGGTGTCAGCATATAAGAGAATAGTACATTCCAACAAATGATTTTGAGAAATCTCTTGTTGAACATGATTGTGAAAATAAAGCTGCAAATAGATGACAGTACATTAACACTTGATGTTCATGACACTATGACCAAATGACAAATAGAAAAGAGAATTTTCAATAATCCAGGCAAAGAAGCCAAAAAAAATTGATATATTATTGTTTCCTCAATGTTATGCATGTGTTTCTCTGTGTGGAAGAAGAGAGCATGTGCAGAGAGGACATGTATTTTCATAGTGATGATCTGCCCATTTGTCTAAGAAAACTCTATGAAATATGTGGACGTAATTGAAATACATGTTTACGTTGGGTGATGTCATAGAAGTAAGGAATATTATATGCTACTAATTTTTATTTAATCAATTACAAAAGTTAAAAATTATGTCAACACCATAGGTGCTAGATGAGGCACTTACATATATTGAAAATCCACATAATATAAAGCAATGGTTAAAATTTGTGTTTGACAATTAGTAAGAAATGATAATAAAGAATGTGAATTTACTCAATATTTCCTAAATGGGTTCAACATTTTGAGCAACTTTATCTCTAAAAAAATTCTATTGTGTTTTAGGATTATGAGCAATTATATCTTGAACTATTTCACAGCTAAAGGGTGACTCCTTTATACCTCCTTAGAAGAATTATTTGCAAAAAGATTAATTTCAATATATAGAAAAAGTCACAATAAGACTTATTACAATTTAAACTTAGCTTTAAACTATCATTAAAAGTGTATCTTTATCATTTAGACATCTAATTGTTGTAGCAATTAAGAACATATTTCCAAAATGATTTTTGTTTAGATTATTCTTGCCTCATCTTTGGTTCTAATTTGTATCTGGGTCATTGATGGATCTTGCTAATGATCCAAAGATTTATGGTCTCATTGCTAGAAGGACTAGAATCATGCTTGCTCTTGTAGCTAGTCTTGTCGCCCTTGCAATATCCATTGCAGAATATGCAGAAGAAGCTAGAAGAGAGAGGTGTAAGCACAAAAGAGATGAAAGCCCATTTTATAAAAGTATTATTCATTCAAATAAGATTGATTGCCATGACCAGCTTCACATGACTAGAACAACCTTCTTTCTTCTATCCACTATTCTTAGGTAGAAAGGAAGCATTGTACATTGTTCCAACATCACTTTAGAAGAACAACTACTGATGTTCCTCCATACACTTGGGCACAATTTCAAGAATTGTAAGATTGCTCATAATTTTGGTCACTCTAGAGAGATAGTTATCATATACTTCCATAAGGTCTTAAGGGCTATCTTAGCATTCCATGCTGACTATATGGTGCCTGGTGCCCCAAACACTCCTCTTGAAGTTCTTGGGAAGGATCATTTTGATCCCTATTTCAATCCTATTAGCACATATTTTTTATGTTGATTATAATTCATAATAATAATAATAATTTAACTACAAATTTGCAATTTTTAGAATTGTATTGGAGTAATAGATGGGACCCATATACCAATTACTATTGATGTCGACAACCAAGATAAATATCATAATAGAAAAGTTAACCTATCACAAAATGTTATGGGTGTGTGTTCCTTTGATTATAAGTTCCAATACATTCTTGTTGGTTGGGAAGGGTCTATAGCTAAAAGTCATGTTCTTGCTTCTACTTTGTCAATATTAGATCCACTAGTAGTTCCCCCCAATATGTGGAATCAACTTGTAAATGTTTAGTTCCTTTGATTTTATGAGAGACATGTCAAGGTTATATTAATATACTTTTTGTGTGTTTGTGTAGGTAAATTTTATTTGGTTGATGCAAGATATCCAAATGTACCTAGATTTCTCGCCCGTTATCAATGTGCACATTGTCATCTAAAGGATTTTTGTAGAGAAAATCTGATTAATTCTCCATGAGAGTTATTTAATCATCAGCACTCCTCAATTTGTAATACAACAGAGTGTACACGTGTCATTCTAAAGTAATGTTTTCCTATCTTGATGCATGCAACATTGTATCAAATCATGATACAAACTAAGATTGTCTTAGCATGTTACACCTTGCACAACTTCATTACAATAAAGGACAAAATTCCTTCTAAAGTTGAAATTGAAGAGGATGAGTGTGAGGGGATAAATGTACCAATACTAGAAACATATGGTATGACTAAGCGAGACAAAAATGATTGGGGAAACTTTCGAGATGAAATAACTCAGAGGATGTGGGAAGACTATAGAGAATGGGCTTAGTTGTAGTTGGAACATTACATTTTGTTGTAGAATATATATTGGAAAATAGTTTTGATGTATATCTTGACACTTGTGTGGTATTGAATGAATGAATGATGTGTGGCATTTTAATCATTGTTATGGTTGTTAAAGATGAACGAATGAATGAGTTTGTTTTCTCAACATGTTTGGTGATTGTTATGGGCACCATTCTCATGTTTCTTTTATCATTAATGTCTAGTGTTCAATTAACTCCTCCTTTCTAGTGATTATTATGCTCCAACTTTTTTATTCTATGATGACAAATATAGTGTAGAAGCTTCCTTAGCATTGTAGATCTTGTTTTCTATCACATGCTCCTATGATACTGAACTTTTGTAGAAACACCTTCTATACTATATTTTCATATCCATGGTTATATCTCACCTTGTAACTAATATAGAAGCCTGACATATTAGCCACTTCTACTGTATTCATTTCATTTTACTATATGTATGTGCTGATCGCTTTTGAGTATTGTCAAAACAATTATTGTAAATGATTCCTATTATTATACCTATATATGAGTGTCTATATCAATCTAATATCATCATATTTATATCCTATAACTTATGATCTCATTGTTTACATGGTTCATATGGCAATAATGATGCTCTTTCCAATGTATGTATGCTCCTTTGCACCCCCTTGTTGCAACTTGATATAAAAGTACTTGTCGAAACATGAGTTGTTTTGGACTTCATTAAATTAGTCATCTGGAAGGGAGAGCATCCATGATTTGGAATACACTAAATTTTGGAGCTTAGTTGGTTAAAGATGGTCTCTTTTGGATTTGTCATTTGGAATCACAAGCTTTATTTTGGCTTGACTCTTGAGATGGGCACCCTCCTATTCTTACCAGTCATCCTTAGCTACATGCCTTCAATCAAAATTTTAGTGCTATTGGTTGGGACACAGTTGATTTTTATAAGATAGGGTGTGTTAGAGGTTTGGCTCCTTCCTTTCGTTGGAAACACCCTTTTGAATGGCCTCCAAGAGGATCTTAGGAGGATAGGAACGAGTTGTTTCAAATTTTGCAGTCTTGTGAGTGTACTACTTTGGTTGGTAATGATGTTCTTGCTTGGGAAAACAAAGATTTGTTTGGAAAATTTTCAATGTCTACAGGATATGTCAAGCTTCTTTAGTAGACATTGGGGGACATTCAGATGCCTTGGTGGAAGCAAGTATGGTACAAGTTTTCTTGGCCCAAAAGTATTTTTTTTATGTGGTTGGTGGTCCATAGTCGATGTCTTACATGGGATAATTTATGCAAGCATGGCTTCCAAGGACCCTCAATGTGTTTTCTATGCCAGACTAGTGAAGAAAATATCTCTTATTTCTTTTTCCAATGCTCTTTTGGTAGACATATTTGGTACTCTTGGTGGAATGTGTGGAACCAATCTTGTTGGCATGTTTCCTCATTGGCAGAATCCTTTTCTCGTTGGGGTAAGGTTCATGTCAAGACTTCATTTCTTCAAGTTGTCTGGACTCTTGGACCCTACTTTATTATTTGGCATATCTAGTTGGAAAGGAACTGTTGTATCTTTAAGGATGAGTTTTTAGAGGTTCCTCACTTATGGTGGAAAATTCTCCATTCTTTGGGGGAAACTATTTCTGCAAAATGTGACACTTATGAGGCTATGGAACCAAGGGAGAATATTTTCAATAATCGCCTAAATATTCCCCCCTCACATGGAAATATGCTAAGAAAGATGTGTATACATCCCTTACGAAAAATTAATAGGGTGGAGAAGTAGAGTGCCCCTCCACAGGGTATTCCTAAAATCAACATGGATTGGTCTTTGAAAGGAAATCTAGGCCCTGCTGGCATTGGTGGTGTTGGTAGAGATTGGAAGGGGGATGTCTAGTTTGTATTTCCTATTTATAAAGGTCATCACACTAACAAATTAATGGAGGCCTTAGCTATTTTGTATACTATGAAGAACACTTGTGACCTTGGTTGGAGAAGGCTTATCTATGAATCTGATTCACAAGTGGTGATATGTTTATTGAATCAGCAACATTCTGAAGTTGTTAAATTGGAAGTTATATTTGATTGCAAACCAAATTCATAATTTGTGTACTTCTTTGAAGTCTGTTACTTTCACTCATATTCTCAGGGAATGGAATAGTGTTGTTAATTGTTTGGCGAAGTGGGCTTCTGACCATATGTGTAATTGGAACATTGTTGATAAGACTCAACTTTCAATGCGCTTGTCCCATCAACTTGATCACTTGGTTGATCTTGATAGGGTTGTTTGATGCCCTTTTTCTATTTGTACTTGTTTCTCTTTCAGCTTGACTAAATTTTCACCCCTCCTTTATTTCTTTGTGCTTTTATGAGTGCTTTATGCTTTTCCCATGATAGTTGCAATATCTCCTTCTATGATTGATGGAACTAATGATTGTAAAAATTGCATTTAGTATCTAATTGGTTATTGACTATCATTGTACTCTACTAATAACTATCATTGTTTCATCATTTCTTGTGATTGTGTAGAAGATTGTGTGCATAAACATTTTCTTTTTTGTTCCATAGGACTACATTCATTTGTTGTATAGAATAACAGACACAATATCATCGTAGTCAATACACCATGAAATTATTTGACTTATTTGAATATGTTATCTATCTATGGAGACTAATGAAGTCCTCTAAGTATGTAGGCTTGTTACTAAATAAGTAAACAATATATGCTTGAGTATTTTTTACCCCTTTTGTTATGTTCATTAGCATGGCTCAAGAAATGCAAGTCAGTAATGCACCTTGTTCTATGAATAGGGTACTATGGATTAGGGATATGGAGCAAAAATTCCTTGAGTTGCTTCAAGAGAAAGTCCATCTTGGTCGAAAAGGTGAAGGTGGTTTCAAAAAGGAAGCTTGGACCTCTACTGAAAGGTGGTTCAATGATGAATTGAAGCAAAATCTGACCAAGGATATTTTTAAGAGTAAATTGAAAACTTGGAAGGTGAGATTTAGAGTAATGAAAGATTTAAGAGATAAAAGCATATTTTCTTGGAAATAAGGTACACAAATCATAGATGTTGAAGATAGTGTTTGGAATGAGATGATGAAGGTAAAATGATATGAAATACTCATTTTATTTAAGTGTGACTTTATATTATAAAGTTAGTATTGAAAGAAAAATAACCATTTCAATTGTTTTCCAAATTTTAGAGGAAAGAATTAAAAAATGCAAAAGTGTATAAAAGGAATCCATTCTAATACTACAATGAGTTATCCTTCATTGTGGGAAATGACATGGCATAAGGTACTATAGCTGCCATAGCTCAAGAGACAAAAGAAGGGCACATTATGGATGAGGCCCTCAATCTTGATGATGACGAGGATTTTAGTATACTAGTTGATCTTGAAGGTCATTTAAATGATGAATTTTTTCAATCCAACCAATCAAGTGCAATTTCTAGAAAAAGAATATCGAGTGCATCCTCATCAAGGAAGGGAAAGAGGAATAAGGTGAGCATGACTGGTTTAATGGATACCATTTGTGAAGCCATGAATAAGATCCATGAGGGCATGTTAAAGCCTTACTTTGTCAAAGTGGATGAAGAAGATCTTGAGTCTATTGGAGAGAAAATATATAATGCACTCAAATCCATTCCTGGGATTAGTGATGATTCAATGATAAAGGCCTATGATATTTTTTTGGTTGAAACTAAAAGAGCAAAAGGCTTCTTGAGAATGACCGAGGGGGAGTGAATCAAATACATACAAGTTAAGTATGGAGGACTCTAGAGTCTTTGTTAAAACTATTTCGATTTACAATTACCTTTATATTTAGTTGTTTCATAGCATGCCTTATGACAACCCACATGATTTTTATTACCTTAAAACATATTTTCCTTGCTTAATCTATGATTGTATACATTTTTAATCAGCTTTAAATATGATTTCTTTAAAATATGGTTGTTAATTTTTTCTTTCTTTTAAATATGGTTGTCATTTCTTTAAATATGATTGCTTTAAATTTTTAAGAGCTATGAATGAATCTTCCCTATTTTCATTGTGGTTTCCTCGTAAATGCATTTACATTTCTATATTGTTTCTTTGATACCGAAACTCTACAAAATAGGAATGCCTTTATATTTCAAGAGTTTGTTTGCAACCATACAAGTTAAATCATGGTTACCAAACTAACTAGGTCATGATCTATTTCTTCCTTAAATCTACTTGTGCCTTAAATCTTCCTTATAAATGGATCATGAGATACATTTCCAAGTGAGATAATTTGATCATAATTTGTAAGACTTGTTCTAGTGTAGTTTATTATTGGACTATTGTTGGTAGCCTGAAAAAGAGTCAAACTCTTCTACCTAGAAAATTCTAATTGCTTCCACTTTGATTTGCAATAAGATAAGCTCTTTTGTCTACTAGACGGTTTCAATTTATTTTATCCTTTTCTATTTTTGAGTAGTTTCTCTTGTCTATTAACTTCACTATTATGTTTTGGTCATCTATTTTTTATTCATATTAGATTGGAATTTTGGTTATTCCTATTTATTTCAATGAAAAATAATGCAATAACATAAGTGTGAACATTGAAAAAGGTGTTAAATTTGTTCTAAAGCTGTTTCCTTTCTTGCAGATCAAAAATCTAGCATTTTGTACTCATTCATGGTCCAACCTGCTTTCTCTCCACTTGGGGAGTAGAGGACCAATGTTATTTTAATCCCAGTACATTCAAACATACAATCTTGAACTAGTTTTTTCACTCCTTTAGCCTTCCAATAACCAAACATAGTAAGCCTACTTCTTGTGTTTGTTACACTATTTTAAAAATCTAAATCTAACAAACAATTGTTTTCCATGTCCAATGGGATTCCATTTATAGTCCTAAAATGCATCTGGATTTTCCATACATCAAAAATATCTCAAAAATTTTCTCACAATCATGAGGAAAAGAAACCAAAGGCATTTCAAATAAACCTCCAAAACTTCTCCTCCTATCCATGTCGAGCCAAACTAACTTTAGTTTAATCTGACTGATGAACTATAATAAAATGCAAGAAACAACACACTTTTTTTAAAATGGTAATCAAAAATTTATACAAGATATTGATAAGATCCTTAATAATAATGATATTGAGTAGTACATTAAAATACATAGGTAAGAAACTAGCTAACATTCCCAAAGATTAATATATGTCCATAAGAGGCATCTACAAGTAGCAAATCTCCTACAAAGATGAATACCAAAAATCATCAAGCCCTTGCTTGCAGGACCTGAAAGAAAAATGTTGTTGATCCAACATAAACTAATCCAACCACCATAAACCCCATACTAATTAAGTCAAGGCTAGAAACTATCCATAATAGTTAAGGACCTTTGAAACATTCCCATAAAGAAATCGCACCAATGTGATTGCATGGCTTGAGCAACTACTAGTTTTTTTTTTTGTTTTTAAATCTTAGCACACAAATAAAAAATACACAATTATTATGGGTGAAATTTGAGTCAATTGAACCCAAGACCTCACATATGAGAGTCTCACAAGTTACCATTGTGCTATAGGCTCATGGCTTCAATAGATGTTGGTTGTTGACATCCACGCTAGTTATACAAGCCAACAAACAAGTGAAGATAGCAGCCAAAACAATGCAAGAAACCTTCACAAACTTGGCTATGAGATTTCCCAAAAGAGAAATAATTCTCTTGGAGGTGAGGTTCTTCTTCATCTTGATCAATCACTCCTTGGCTTTCTTCAAACTATTTTTTGTCTATTGAGGGACACTCTCCTTCCAAGAGAGTGTGTGACTCCTCAAGAACATTTGTCTGCAAGCATAGCTCTCATATGTTGGTGTGACTCTTGTGATATTCTTTGAGCAGCTATCCTTGCTTTCCATGTTTAACACCCTAACAAACTCTACATCTAAATCTAGCCATTTATACAAGCTCGTGAAATTCAATCTCACTTGAACTTGTGCATCAAGGCAACCTGCAACACAACTTAAGTTCATCATGATCACTCAAATATATGCACAACTCACAAGATTATTTTGACTTGGGTTTCCCAAATTTGTCACATAAGTCCTTTAAGATCTAAACAATGTTGCGGTAACTTCTAAAGCTAGACATTATGTGGGGGGTCAAGAAAAAGAAAATATTAAGGAAAACATGAGTATGCCAATGTTGCCAATGCTTGAAGAAATAAAAACCATTTGTCTTCCATGGATTTATAACAAAGCTTTGAGAAATGAGAAAGAAAAGAATCTCACAAGAAAAAGAAGGGCATGGGGTAGATTTTCTAACTATTTCTAACCAAAGTGGCAATAAATGGTGGAAAAAGCATGATTTGAAGATTTAAAATATAATATGATGTGGGTCACATTATGCTCTCACAACAATAGCATGTCTACAATAAAGTCCTGACTTGATCTTGTGAATTGTTTCTTTTTTAATCTAAGTGTGTATTTTCATATAAAAAATGTACTTTTAATGTTGTAGGGTTGATGGCTTTAATGAATGTTCCAACATGTCGATGTGGTAGACCTCTAACACACAAACAAATCAGGGGCATAAATTTTGGTGTTGCCCAAATAGAAAAAATATTGTTAATACAATTAATTTTATTAAAAATCAGCATAATAAATAATTAATTATTATACTAAGAACTAATGAATATTTTCTATTGTAGGGACATGATGTGTGTGGATTCTTTGGTGGGCTTGGTGATGCACAAACAACAAGTATAGTGTGTGATGATGGAGCATAGTGCAAGTGTTGCAAAACTCAAAACGCTGAAATTTACATTTTTTAATGTCATATTTGTCATTTAATTGTACTTATTTGTTGGGAACATATGTGAAAAAATGCATAGCTAGAATTTGTATAAGGATTTTTATAAAATGACAAAAAAGACTAATATCAAATTTGATATCTTTTATAAACTTCCATAAAATTAGCTTTACAAAAAAAAATATTGTCTTAAGTCTTCTAATTAAAACTATGTTCAAATATCATATTAATAATCTTTTATTTTTTATTTTCTTTAATAAAAAAATTGAAATGATTTTAGTTTTGGTATTGTATTCAAATTTATACTTATATTTAACGTAATTCTTTAATATTCTTTAATGTATACAATATTATTTATAATCATATGGTATCAAATATTTATAATTTAAAATATAAAAATTTTGATTTCTTTAACAATAACCATATATATTTAAAAATCACACTTACAATTTAAGTAGTTATAAACAATATTGAATGTGATTTTAAAATAATTTGATTTAATTTCAATGAATTTCAAAGGTTGCAGTATACCTTTCTCACTAATAAAGTCAATTTTAAAAAAAAAAAATTGGACACTTGGAATAATTTGACTTTTTGGAAAATTAACAAAAAAATGGTTTTATATAAATTTAAATTAAGATTTTTAAAAAACTTATTCCAATTCCTATTTTATTTTTGCAACCAAAGACATAATATGCATCTTCTGACTCCTCTTCCAAGTTAACAAAATAACTCCAAATGATATACTTGAACTTATTTTAAGAATGCACAAAGTCCAGAATAGAACTTATTCCAGCATAGTTGAATGTCACATTCAACAATTCTTGCAACCAAACAGGCCCTTAGAGTTCCCAATCTTCAATAATAAGAATTTTGCTATACAATATAGGACTGGCCTCAAATAACTAATGACTAAATACATAATACACAAAATAACATTATGCAACCCCAGGTATAGATCCACATATTAATTGCCAATCTAGATCCAAGAGTGCATAAGCTAACTCTTACATATATAACCTCGATGAATTAAATACTAAATATTGAATGAAGAACAACATAGGAAATCAGCAATCGAGAAGATGAAGCATAACTTCTACTAGTTGTAACATTAAAATCTGCACACTTAGGATAATAATCCATGACATGTTAATAATATGAAGCCAAGCTCATAGAATCTAGAAAGGAAAAACTAGAGTTCACCAAATCAAACTGTCAGATAAATAACTAGAAAACAGAAAAAAATTGGCAATTGTCTTTTTGGGGATGCAAGATTGCCAACATCCCAAGGATGCTCCTACATTAGATACCCAAGGTGAAAAAAGGATGTTCCATAAGGACTTATGAACATCTAAAATAATTCAAGACATAAATCCCATGCTCATTCTTAATCCACAAATCCTCTTTATCAATTAACATAGAAGTATGTCCAAACTTATTGTTGCAACCAACTATTCCATCAGATATCTCTAATCTACTACTATTGTTACTTCCAAGATTAAATGAATCATATATTTTGCATACCTTCATCTCATAAGAATATTTATCGCCTTTGTTCTTAATCACAGGATCAAATAACTTCAAGTTAGACTCTCTTTTATTAGTAGCCTGAACCTTAACCACACGTTTTGTTGTCTTCAAAATAAAAGTCCTAAAAACACTCAGGTTCTTTTCTTTGACATCTTCCTCATCCTTCAAAGGAATAAAAAAAAAATCTAACCATCTTTTTCAATTGTAACAGTATTCTTTTTGTAAACATGTATAGCTAATCTATCAAATTGCCAAGGTCTTCCAAGTAAAACATGACAAGCACTCATGTCTACTACATCACATAAAACTTCATCCTTAAAAGGTTCAATACTAAAAATAACCAAGCATTTTTCTCTAGCCTTCACCTAATGATCATCTTGAAACCAACTGACACCATAAGAAGTGGGATGTTTCAACGTATTCAAACCAAGTTTCTTAACAATCTCTTCAAAAATAAGATTTTTAGTACTAGCTCCATCCATAATAACTTTACAACATTTACCTCCAAACTTACAAATAGTTCAGAATAAGTTCCTTCTTTGCATTGGTTCCACATCATGCTTAGCCAGCATGATTCTTCTCATCAAAATAGGTTCTCCAACTTCTAGTGAATCCAAATCAACATAAGAAGATTACACTTTATGTTCTTCCTATACTACCAAGTTTTGTTTTTCAATCTTCACACTAGGACATCCATATTCTTAGTGTCCATCCTTACCAAATTTTTAAAAAAGTTACTCTATATACAAACTTCTTACTAGAAACAACTGACTTACCTTTATCAACTTTAGTCACTAGTTTACCTTGCTTTCTTTGTAATTTTTCTTCAGCCTTCAATGCATATTGATAAGCATCTTCAACTAACTAAGTTTCAACATACTCAATTCATCTTGTTTATTAAATTTAAAACCATTAACATACCTTGCAACCTTTTCCTTGGAATATTCACAATGTCTAGATCCAATTTGTATTTTGTAAAATTCTTCAGTGTAATTTTTCATAGACATATTTTTCTGCTTCAAGTTTTGCAGTTTCTTAAACAAGGCAAGTTCATAGTCTTCAGTAATAAATCTATCATTCAAACTAGAAATCATGGATTTCTATCTACTAATCTTAGGTTCATCCTTATCTTCTCTATCCTTTTGCAATTCTTTCCATGACAAGGAAACATGACCTTCCAACTTAGTTTGTGCTAATCTAACCATCTATGGATCTATAATATTTTCAAGCTCAAAGTAATCCTCAAGTTCATTAACCCAATCTATCAATTTCTCAGGATCTAAAGAAAAATAATAATTTGAAACTTTCATTCTATGACTCTTACTCACTTGTTCCATAGCCTTCAACAATCTTTCTTCTTCTATAGGGATCTCTACTTTAAGATTTTTAGTAGCTTCAACATATTCGTCTCTAGTTTTAGAATTTCTTCTCGTGCCATTCAAGACATTTTGGATCTCATTCCTCATCTCATCCTTGAATTCTTCAAACATATGTTCCAACCTCCTAGGATTCACTCCTCTAGGTGGCTTATTGAATTACAACAACATGCAATTACCTCAAACTTCAAAAATCTATCCACCAACAAGGATCAATATGTCTGTACAAGGATTCCAAAAAAAATTGAATAAGTCATCTATAATTATGAGTTAGAACTATAGTCTACCACCTCACAACAAAGGATTTCAAGTCTTAATCAACTCACCAAGATCATATCAGAAACTATCAAATCCAACCACTCTCTGACAAGTTGCCAACAAGATCAAATCTTCTTCTCTGATACTATCTAATGCTATACAAGGAAATCTCCAAAGGAGATGACCAAGCCATCAGAAAATACAACACAACAAAAGTAAAACAAGATGCAATTGGATATAACACACTTTATTAACAAAAGATCTTCATATACATCACTAAATACTGATTATTTTCACAACTGACATACAAAATGATAATTAATACATCAAGTTGTAAGGCCTTCCTAATTATAGCAAATTGCATTGCAAAGTATAGACCAAAACTTGCTACTCTCGAGCTTCCTCCAAGTATCCACTCAAAGAATTCTTGAATTCTACCTACTAAGACTCTAGAATATTACATATATAGCCACTAGGACACACAAGTCATCTTAGATTTCACAATCTCCAATAATAAAAAACATGTTATACACTATAGGACAAACCTCAAATAGTTAATGACTAAATACATAATACATGAAATAACATTATGCAGCCTCAGGTATAGGTCAACATGTTAATCACCTTTCTATATCCAAGAGTGCCTGACCTAACTCTTAAATATAGAACCTCATTGAATTAAATACCAAGAATCATATGAAGAACAACATAGGAAATCAACACCTGAGAACATGAAGCATAATTTCCACTAGTTGTAACATTAAAATGTGCACACTTAGGATATTGATTCATGAAATACCCACAATATGAAGTCAAGATAACATAATCTAGAAAGAACAAACAAGAGTAGTCCAAATCAAATTGTTAGATAGATAACTAGAAAATAGGAAAACAACAAATGTCTTTTTGGGGACACGAGATTGTAAACAGCCCAAAGATGCTCCTACATCACAATTTGACAACTTAATACCAGGTCTTGACACTATTAGATGACCATAGATCAATAATGTATGTTGTATTTCAGGTGGTAGGGAAAATAAAAATTAAAAAAAATTCATAAAACATTTATGGAATCTTGACATGTGTCATCCAATAATAGTGTGTAACTAATAACAAGGAAAAAGTGAATGTGGCCTACATCACTTGACATGAACTACCAATAAGGCAATGACCATTTGATCAACATATATCAATGAACCAAGGTGTATTTTAGGCCAATTTTGAGAACACTCAACTTTTCTTGCAAATATCCCCTAAAACCAAGGCATGTATCATCGGGAACATGTTACATAGCTTTAACTTTAGCATTTTATTTGATGATAAATAATGAGTATTTTCAGCTAATATGAATTAGATATAAAATAAAAATTTATTTTAATATCATGTAATATACGAATATAATACTAATATGCATGATATTAAAATTCTAAATCATGGAGAACTAATATATAAAGGTTGCATTAGGTTATATTATAAAAATGTATCTTGCAATCATAATATTGTTGAATACATATTTTTATCATTATTTCAATTAAACGTATTATATTTTTATTTAAACAATGAATCATGATACAAGTAAACTTAATTAATTTGGTTTTTCAAATATTTGTATAATTTGTTTATTTTCTAAATATTTAATTTTAAGTATTTCTATTATAAATATTTAAAGAAGTTTCATTATTTATTAAAATATTTTTGTGAAAATATATTATGAATTTTGAAACAAATTTTTAATAATATTTATTATTATATTATTTTTCTATATTCAATTTTAGAGAGTAAAATAATGTACATTGTAGATTAGAGAAAAGTTTTTTTAAATGATTTTATGTAAATAAAAGATTTTTGGCGACAACCATTTCATGAGCATAGATCAATGGTGTATGGTGCATTTTAGGCCAAAGGGGAACTAAAACCAAATTTTAGGAAAAAAATTCCATATTTATGACACATGTCCAATGTCCACTCATCAAGTTAGCTCATCATTATTTGAGAATTTTTGATGACATGTCACATGTAACTAATAAGTTCAATTTAGTTTAATCATAATTGTGTGCTCATTGTCAATTTAACAATGGTATAATAAGTCCTGACAACCATTAGATGACCATAGATCATCGACACATTATGTATTTGGGGAAAACTTAATTCTTCTTGTATCCATGACCATTTATCATTTATTGGCTTATTTATCATATCTATATTGGTTGTCCATGGAGGTGGAGACACCAAAATGGGGGTTTGACTTTGATAGACCCCTAAATCAAACAACCACAACATTTTTCCTATCATTGTGTGTAGGTTCAAGAAGTGGAGCAAACTAGCATATCAAGAGTCAATGCAAAGGGTTGTAAGATCTTCTTACCCATCTTTTTACCTTTATGCTAGTTATATTTCAATTTACCTTTACTTCTTGTTTTTTTATAGCATGCCTTAGTTGATTTGTGTTCTATTATTTTATTGCCTTGTACATTTTTGGCATGGTAACTTATCCTTGTTTGTAAAATACATACACATGTCACATTGTTTCCCTTTATCCACATTATATTCCTTGACTCACATAGGTTGTAATGCCCTGCTCAGAATCCTTCAAAAACAAGGTTAAAACATACACTAGCATTTTGTTTTTGGTTGAATAAAGCATATATACATCCATACATCAGTCATAACAATTAGAAGTGGAAAACTTAAACATCTCATCAAAGATTCCCAAGTGTCTTATTACTTACAAACACATACATTTCCATCTAGGTGATTAATCATACAAGGTTAATTCCATTATCCAAATTAGCATTAGGTGCGACATTATTTTAGTGCCCAAATACAAATTCCTAAATTATTAAACATGCAAGTTCATTATAGACTAACATATTAGAATAGCATGAAAACCTTTATTAAAAAACCCCCAAAGTATGCCTGATATTAATCTATTCTAAATTGAGATGCCTAATATTAATCTATTCTAAATTGAGAAGATGTAACTTCCACATGGGTATCTAAAAAAACAATTTGTGAACTTGAAAAAGTTTGGAAGTTCTCACTATCCAAGGTGTGATCATCTTCCAAAAGTATCTTTTGAAAAAACACCAAAAGAGGTGTGATTTAAAACTTCATCATGTGATATGATGTTGGAAACTAGTAAGGTATTTTTCTATTTAATGGCATTACAAGATACAACTCTTACATTTCATCATGCAATCAAATGTCTCTACTATATGTGAGGAGATGTCTCTACATGCAATGAGATCTATTATTCATCATTTCATTGTGTGATCTGATGCTTAAGAGAGGTGTGATACAATACCCTTCTCATTGTGAAAACAATAATGGAAAGTAAAAACATAAAGAAACCTCCACACTAGGGAGTATTGGATATGTATGAATCAAGGAGATTAGCCTTGATTGTACCATAATAATCAATACATCAAATAATTCATTAAAGCATGTATCTAACCAAATACATGAAAAGATAAGTACCAAATAAAAATATGCATAGATTGCAAGTACAAAGTGAAAACAAGAGGACAAGAGAAGGGGTAAGTCAACACTATCCCACAACCTAGAAGACAGTTATCCTTGTTCTCTGATCCCCAATAGTGGTGTAGGTATCAATGCCTCCTAACCACGTGGAACCCATAGGCCCACCTTGTTGTGCTCATGGAGATAATGAACCAACCACGAACACAAAAAATAAAGTCATCCAAGGCTAACATGCAATGCCAATCAATGCATGACACAATAACTCAATGATCATGAAATACACATGCAATACATTAGGTCACTAGCCAAACATGCTATAGGATAATGATGTGGAAAGTCTAGTGGAATGAAAATGCTTAACTCATACTAGCCCAAGTTATATAAAATGGTATGGTAAATTAACTCTCTCTAGAGGTCTCATACTATATTTTCACACTAAATTTCACATAAGACTGACTACTATATTGACATACCATCCTAGCACTAGCTTCCTCATGAGCTATCATCTCAATGGGTTGATCACATATCTTATTTTAATTTTTATTATTTCATGTTTATTAATTGGCTATCACTTTTTAGAACCTTGCCACATTACCTTGTCATCAACTTTCAAGTTGGGGAACCTGTGAGAACCTACTCCACACATCTATCTATGCATACCATGCTCATTACACAATGAGTATCAATGCAAACTCCTAACCTAACTCCGAAAAGAACAATCACTCAACTAACCTAAATCTAAGAGTTTGGGTCTCACAAGATCTTGCAATATGCATGCATATGTTATCGTGGGTGGGCAACACCAAATCCATATAATACCATGATAAAACTAATGCCAGGGTTAGATTCGAGAAATACAAGCAAAAGAATCAAGTATACAAGTTCACTCAACTAGGCGTCTTGTTCGGAATATAAATTTGCCAATAAATCCAAAATCTACAAAGTAAAGCCATAGGATGAAGGGAAACATGAAGCAAAATCCATTTCCATTATGTGAACATGGGTATGTGCAGGATCATTGTCATCCAAGCTATGGCCTTAAGTGGCAGTGAAAAAACTAGCAAATTAGGGTTATGTCGACTTGACACATAATTTTAAAGTGGTTCTACACTTTATATCAAAAATTTGTAAGAAAATAATCTATAGGAAATTGAATATAGTTTCTAAACTACTAGGCCTTATCTAGAGAAAAAAATATTTGATTGGTCAAAAGTTTGGATTTTAATGCAGTACTACGAAAATTTTAGGGCGAAAATAAAAAGTAGGTGTATGTCTAACCACCTTAATCAAAATCAAACAATAATACTTTTTAATATAATTATAGATATAAAAATTAGACTCATGCCAGATGTGATGCATATTTTTGGGTATTTTTATTCCAAATAAATAATTAAATATGAATTTTCTACTATAACTTTTTCCAGAATAAAAAAACTCCCATGTTGACCACCTTAACTAATTGAAAATTTTACCAAATTTTTCTTTTTTTTCCTTATACTAGGTGAAGCATAGAATGTGGTGCAACTTTTCGATGTCAAAAATGTTATACCATTTGAAAGTTATAGCTATTTTTCAATCAATATGTCAATCAACACTTTACAATCATCTTCATTAAAAATTAACTAATAAATACTTATCGAACTTAAAATTTGATAGCAATTATATTGATGGAATCTTGAGAGTGTTAGAAAAAAAAAACCTTTTCGTTTCATTGAATTTCGATGAAAATAATATTGTCAAATGGCTACTCAAAGTCTGAATGTTAGTAAAACCTTTCTCAAACACGTTTTTTGAGTTGACCAAACAGGTTTGGTAAATACCAAGCTTAATCGGGTACCTGAAAACTCCAAATTTTCCAATTTTTGAAATTTTGGAGGGAAACCACCCATATTGGAAATTTTTTAGGGAAACGACCCATATTAGAGGGAAACAAAAATTTGGAAAGTGTGGGCATTATTATTATTACATAGGATAATGATTATTATTATTAACTATTATTATTATATATGATTATGATTATGATTATTATTATTACATATGATTATGATTATTATTATTAACTATTATTATTATATATGATTATTATTATTATAATATATAGTAATATTATATGATTATTATTATTATATATAGTAATATATATGGCTATTATTATTAAATATAATATAGTAATATATATGATTATTATTGTTATATAATCTAGTAATAAATGGTTATTATATTAAAATATATAATATTATATTATTATTAAAAATAATATTATCAAGAAATGCATTAACCTATGACCCCTTTTGATGCACTTGAACCAACTAGGGACATATGTTGTCATGAAATGCATTGAAAGGGGTCATAGGTTAACCTATGGCCCCTTTCGATGCATTGGAACCAACCAAATCTGTTCTTAGGGGTCCTAGGACCCCTAGGGACATATGTTGTCATGAAATGCATCGAAAGGGGTCATAGATTAACCTATGACCCCTTTTGACATACTTGAACCAACCAAATCATGAAATGTGTCAAATGGGGTCATAGGTTAAGCTATGACCTCTTTCGACGCATTTGAACCAACCAAATGGGTCCCTAGGGGCCATAGGGCCCCTAGGGAGATATGTTGTCATGAAATGCATTGAAAGGGGTAATAGGTTAACCTATGAACCTATTACCCATTTCAATGCATTGGAACCAACCAAATGGGTCCTATGGCCCATAGGGACATACATTTCCATGAAATGCATCAAAAGGGGTCATAAGTTCCTTTCGAAGCATTTGAACCAACCAAATGGATCCCTAGGGGCCCTAGCACCCCTAGGGAAATATGCTGTCATGGAATGCGTCAAACTTATGACCCCTTTTGACGCATTTGAATAAACATATGTTGTCATGAAAAGTGTCAAAAGGGGTCATAGGTTGACTTATGACCCTTTTCAACATATTGGAACCAACTAAATTGGTCCTTAGGGGTCCTAGGGCCCCTAGGGACATATGTTATCATGAAATGCGTCGACAGGGGTCATAGGTTAACCTATGATCCCTTTTGATGCATTTGAACCAACCAAATGGGTCCTTCGGGGCTTAAGGGCCCCTAGGGACATATATTGTCATGAAATGCATCCAAAGGGGTCATAGGTTAACCTATAACCCCATTCAACACATTAGAACCAACCAAATTGGTCCTTAGGGGTACTAGTGCCCCTAGGGACATATGTTGTTATGAAATGTGTTGAAAGGGGTCATAGGTTAACCTATGACCCCTTTCGAGTCATTTGAACCAACCAAATGGGTCCCTAGGGGCCCTAGGGACATATGTTGTCATGAAATGCATCAAAAGAACCTATGACCCCCTTTTGACACACTTGAACCAACCAAATGGGGCCCTAGGTCGAACATATGTTGTCATGAAATGCATCAAAAGGTAACCTATGACCCCTTTCGATGCATTAGAACCAACTAAATGGGTCCCTATAGATCCTAGGGCCCCTAGGGACATATGTTGTCATGAAATACGTCAAAAGGGGTCATAGGTTAACCTATGACCTCTTTTGATGCATTTAAACCAACCAAATGGGTCCCTAGGGCCCCTAGTGATATATGTTGTCATGAAATGTGTCGAAAGGGATCATAGGTTAACCTATGACCCCTTTCAATGCATTGGAACCAACCAAATCTATCCCTAGGGGTCGAAAGGGGTCATAGCCCTTTTGACGCATTAGAACCAACCAAATTGGTCCCTAGGGGTCCTAGGGCCCCTAGAGACATATGTTGTCATGAAATACATCAAAAGGCATTATAGGGTAACCTATGACCCCTTTCAACTCATTTGAATCAACCAAATGGGTCCCTAAGGGCCCTAGGGCCCGTAGGGACATATGTTGTCATGAAATGCATCAAAAGGGGTCATAGGTTAACCTATGGCCCCTTTTGATGCATTAGAACCAACCAAATAGGCCCCTAAGGACCTATTTGGTTGGTTCCAATGCGTATTTTGATGCATTGGAACAAACCAAATAGGTTTCTAGGGGCCCTAGGGCCCCTAGAGACATATGTTGTCATGAAATGCATCAAAAGGGCCCCTTTCGACACATTGGAACCAAATAGGTCCCTAGGGGCCTTAGGGCTCCTAGGGACACATGTTCTCATGAAATGCGTCAAAAGGGGTCATAGGTTAACCTATGACCCCTTTCGACACATTTCAACCAACCAAATAAAATGCGTCAAAAGTTTTCAACACAGGGTCATAGGTTAATCTATGACCCCTTTCAACTCATTTCAACTAACCAAATGGGTTCCTAAGGGCCCTAGGGCCCCTAGGGACATATGTTATCGTGAAATGCATCGAAAGGGGTCATAGGTTAACGTATGACCCCTTTTGATGCATTTGAACCAATCAAATGGGTCCCTAGGGACATTTTGTCATGAAATGCATCAAAAGGGGTCATAAGTTAACCTATGACCCCTTTCAACACATTTGAACCAACCAAATGGGTCCCTAGGGTAGGGACATATGTTGTCATGAAATGCATTGAAAGGTGTCATAGATTAATCTATGACCCCTTTTGATGCATTTGAACCCACCAAATGGTTCCCTAGGGGCCCTAAGGCCCATAGGGACATATGTTGTAATGAAATGCATCAAAAGGGATCATAGGTTAACCTATGACCCCTTCAGATGCATTGGAGCCAACCAAATTAGTCCCTAGGGGTCCTAGGGCCCCTAGCGACATATTTATAATAATATATATATTACTATATTATATTTAGTAATTATATTAAAAATCATAATAATAATAATAACATATATTACTATATTATATTTAATAATAATAGTAAAAAATTATAATAATGTAATATAATAATCATATGCATATTAATATATTATATTTATATGTCATAATAATAATAACAATAATAATATATATTACTATATTATATTTAATAATAATAGAAAAAATCATAATAATATAATATAATAATCATAATAATATAATATAATAATTGTATATAATAATAATCATATATATTATTCATATATAATAATCAAATTTGTTCACATTGGCCACAAAATTTGTTCACTTCCCTCCAAAATTTGGGCATCCATTTTAAGTACCCAATCTCATATCATGTATCTAATTTGGAATCGGATACTCGATATGAGATCAAGTACCTGAAAGAATAGCATGCTTTTCCCAACATATTCCCTTTCACTACAAACCTGACAAGCTTGTTTTTTGCGGGCCATTTTCACATATTTCGAGAAAAATGAGTTTTTGGGGCTCATATGATCGAAAAAAGTTCTATAATATATGATTACATGTTTGATATTATTTTTTGAATGGGGAGCAGTAGTCATTGAAAGGCTAAACATAAAAGGAAGGTATCGAATGAAGACATTGGAACATTTAGGGAAATGGACAAGCTAAACCATCGAAGGAAGAGACAAGGTATGTTAAATGTGAGTCAAGTTGACGATGTATTGATCAAAGGTGAAATCATAGAGTCAGATAATGAATGTGTGCAGTTTGGGAATGAAAATGTACCAATTGATAACAATAATGTTGGGAATGAAAATTTAAAGAATAAAAATTTGGATAATGAAATGCTACCAAGTCATAATGTAAATTGCATGATTGACCATGTCGAAAATGACAATGCACAAGAACTTTACATATCTCCTAATTACAATTGACATGAAGGTTCTAGAACACTAAAATGGATAATTGAAATTGATGAAACTATTATTACCAATTTGGAAGGGAAAAAAATAGAAAGAATCATTTAGTTGTGGGCTTCAAGACTATATAAGATGTTTTTTGATAACAAGATAGTGATGGAGCAATGTCAACTTTTTATGCACTTATTAAAGATGCAAAAGATGAGACCTGTGCTTTCCAAATTGAAGATTTGTGTCGATAAAAAATTGGAAAGGAATGCCATTATTGTGAAGAATCTTTTTAGTTCTCTCAATAGCACTGAGAAATATAGCAGGGAGAAGGATGAGAGAGTTGCTCGAAGGGTTATTACAACCTCTTTGGCAAGTCATCATTTGAGAAAGGGTAGATATATGAGACAAACTTGTATTGCATTGGACCTAAATCATACTACTTTGAGAAGAGCACTAAGTAAACAAGAGAGAATTGATTATCCTCTTCAAAATGAAACATGGGCTTTTGGTGGGAGACTTCCACATTTTGATAAGAAACTATTTGATGATATGAAGGAAGAAATTACACAATTTTGGCACTCTAGCTCAAGAGTCTCACCCAATGCTAAAGAAGTGTTAAAGTTGAGAATTGGCATCAGAGACTGCATGCCACATCCTAAACATTATTTGGAGGTATGTCAAACTATGTTGTTCAAACAATTTAGAGAGAGTCATCCAAGATTTCATATATCAAAAAGGGCTTTTGAATATTTGAAGCCATTTTATTCTGTGCCACTTAAAATTTGAAATACATGTTGTTACAAATATAAAGTTGAGTTTTTTATGCACCATGAACTATTATGCTCCATTCATTCTACTTTTCATAGTAAAGAAATGTTGAAGAATTGTGGTGCTAGTGGTCTTCCAAATCATCAAGAGACTTGCTAGATCAATTGTTATGTCATAGAGTTGATGGTTGTTTCTTTTATAGAAATGCTTTCTTAACTGAGAAGTATTCAGAATGTGGTGGCTTATCCAAGTTTGACACGTGTTTCCATGAGGGGTGCAAACAAGATCTTGCGAAGACAATAGTAAAAAAAATGGTATATGAAATGGTGAAATACACATTGAAGAGTGGGGGTGAGGGCTCTAGATGTGAATTAATTGCAAAAGAAATCAATGTGGCTAGTTTTATTTCAAATTTCAAGACAAATATTTTCTACAAGTATGCAAGACATAGTCACAGGTCTCAGTGGTTGGATCAACAATTTAGAATGTGTAAGGAGACTTTTCCCATTGGCACTATTATATCAGTTGTTGACTTTGCTGAGAACTACACATTGCAGCCTCAAAATAAGACACAATCTCAGTATTACAACTCCATTTAGATTGCTATTTTTGTCCATGTAACATATAGACATGCCCCTGATAGTGTGGAAGATAATCAAAACATTATTAGAGAGTAACATTTTTATATGAGTGATGATAGATCTCACTCTCATGAGTTTGTGCAACATTATTTTGAGAATTATTTTGATTTCTTATAGGAGCATGCAATTTCTATGGATAGACATAACATTTGGTCAAATAATTGTATAGGTCAATTCAAGAATGCTTACATGTTTTATTGGTTGTGTAGGATGTACATAGAGAGGGGGGTGCCTCATATTTGGAGTTTTTTTCAGTTCTGTCATGGGAAAGGGGAACATCATGGAGCAAAGGCATGTGTGAAGAGAGCTCTAGTTAAGAAGCAATTGAAGATTTTAGAAGGAGAGCTTCTTGATGCTCATAGCATTGTTGATTGGTGTAGTTCAGCATTATCACACAGGGGGACTCTTGATTCAGTAGTACGCAGGTTCTTTTGGTTGGTTGAGAAAAGGTCCATAAGTGATAGATCAGATTGTGCTACAATGAGAGACTCTTCAAAAATGCATTCATTCTGAAGTTCTGATTCTAATACATAGACCATTTGGACACAATAGCTAGATTGCTTTTGTCCTAGTTGTTTTTAGTGTGATTAGGATCACTATGAGTCAAGTGAGTGGGTGGACACATGGGCTGCACATTATCTTACTCCATTTTCTATCATACCCTCTATTAGAAATGATGACATGGAAAGTTCACTTGAGCATAACCATCTATCAGATCTTCTTTAGCTAGGACATGTCTTTGCATTGGTTGCACCACAAGGGAATGATGTGAAATCAGATTATTAGTTAGCACATTGTGTAAGAGGTAAACAAAAGCTTGCATAATCGATCACAGATGATGATGGATTCACATATCCTTCCCATTCAATGGTTGTCTCTAGAACATGGCTGAGAACATACATGCTTAGAAGGAATGGAATTCCTACATTCGAAGACTATCAGAAGCACAAAACAATTCTCATATATTTGCATCTTATTATAGCAACAAATATAAAATTGTTGAAGCATCAAGGAAGACCAAAAGTAAAAGAAATTTTTACTATTACTAATGTTGATCATGAAGCCCTATTGGAGAGCCTAAAATAGAGAGAGGACCCTACTGGAACACTCGACTAGGTATATTTACTTCTTATGTTATTTTGTTCATAATGATTCAATGAACTAATGATTATCTTGTTTAATACAATAAATTACTAATATCTTTTATGATATTGAAATGTAGGTACATCATGAAGAGTAGCCATCCATGAAGATAAAAACTAAATAAGGAGCATAACTAAGAAAAAACTATTCTAGTTTTGACATTATGATTTTTGACACTACTTTTTTTGACATTACAATTTTTGACATTACAATTTTTGGTAGTTGTGTATTGATGTAATAATTATGAAACACTTGAGATATTGTAAATGTAAACTTGTTGATTTAATGTAAGAAACAAAGATGATTTTACTTAATGTAATTTATGTGAAGGGACCTAAAAAATGATGATTTTAATACATACTAACACCAAACTTGCACTGTGCCCAATGCCAAAAACTTGAGGTAAGAAATAATATTTTTACTTAATACTAACCCTAGTGAGACCCTTGTTCCAGCCATAGAGAGCCTCTATTTTTCATGACCACCCTGCACCAAAGAGTCTCCAAGGTGCTTTAAGTGCATGTCTAAGTCGATCTTCCAAGGGTCGTAACTTAGAGCTTGTGAGGGATATCGATGAAACGTTAAATGCTACATGATGGTCATGCTGAGGCCTAAAATGACCTATCTCATTTTTGAGAGATTACATTCTGTTTGGATTTGGCACAACGATCTCACTCGATGCCAAAACTCGCAATGTGCCTCAGTTCATAGGTGCATCATAGCGTAACTTTGAAATAGCTAATCTTGGCATTGAATTTCCAATGCCATTAGCTTTGGATGGGTGGGTGAACCCTAGTGACACCCTTTTTTTGGCCATAAAGAGCCTCCATCATCTATGGCCACCTAGTACTAAAGAGTCTCCAAGGTGCTCTAAGTGCATGTCGAGGTCAATTTTTTGAGGGTCGTAACTTAGAGCTTGTGGGGGCTATCAATGAAACATTGAATGTTACAAGATGGTCATGTTGAGACCTAAAATAACCTCTCTCATTTTTGAGAGATCTCATTCGTTTGGATTTGGCATAGCGATCTCACTCGATGCCAAAACTTGTAGTGTGCCTCAATTCATAGGTGCATCACAGCATAACATTGAAACTGTTGATCTTGGCATCGAATCATCAGTGCCATTAGTTCCATATGGGCAAGTGAATCCTAGTGACACCCTTGTTCTAGCCGTGAAGAGCCTCCATCATCCATAGCCACTCTGCACCAAAGAGTCTCCAAGCTGCTCTAAGTGTATGTAGAGGTTAATCTTCTGAGGGTCATAAATCAGAGCTCATGGGGGCTATTAATGAAATGTTGAATGCTACATGATGGTTATGCCAAGCCCTAAAATAACCTCTCTCATTTTTGAGAGATCACATTCCATCTAGATTTGGTACAATGATCTCACTCGATGCCAAAACTCGTAGTGTGCCTCAATTCATAGGTACATCACAGCATAACTTTGAAACCGCTGATCTTGGCATCAAATTTTCAGTTTCATTAGGTCAAGATGGGTGGGTTAACCCTATTCATACCCTTATTTTTTATGCAAAGAGTCTCCATCATCTGTGGCCACCCCATATTGAAGAGTCTCCAAGGTGCTCTAAGTGTATGTCAAGGTTGATCTTCCAAGGGTTGTAACTAGGAGCTCATGAGGGCTATCGATGAAATGTTGAATGCTACATGATAGTCATATCGACACCTAAAATTACTTGTTTCATTTTTAAGATATCACATACCATTTGGATTTGGCACAGCAATCTCACTCGCTACCAAAACTCGTAGTATGCCTCAGTTCATAGGTGCATCATAGCGTAACTTTGAAACCACTGATCTTGGCATTGAATCATCAAAACCATTAGCTTTGAATGGATGGGAAAACCCTAGTGACACCCTTTTTTTGGCTACAGAGAGCCTCCATCATCTACGGCCACCCGGTACCAAGGAGTCTCTAAGGTGCTCTAAGTGCATGTCGAGGTTGATCTTCCAAGGGTCGTAACTCAGAGCTTGTGGAGGCTATCGATGAAACATTGAATGCTATGAGACAGTCATATTGAGGCCTAAAATAACACCTCTCATTTTTTAGAGATCACATTCTGTTTGGATTCCACATAGCAATCTCGCTCGATGCCAAAACTTGTAGTATGCCTCAGTTCATGGGTGCATCACAGTGTAATTTTGAAACTGTTGATCTTGGCATTGAATTATTAGCACTAGTAATTTCATATTGATGGTTTAGCCCAAGTGACACCCTTGCTTCAACTGCCAAGAGCCTCCATCATCTATGGCCACCCCGTACCGAAGAGTCTCCAAGGTTCTCTAAGTGATTGTCAAGGTCAATCTTCCAAGGGTCGTAACTTGAAGCTGGTGGGGACTACCAATGAAATGTCAAATGCTCCAAGATGGTCATGTTGAGGCATAAAATAACCTCTCTCATTTTTTAGAGATTGCATTTCGTTTAGATTTGGCACAACAATCTCTCTCAATGCCAAAACTTGTAGTGTGCCTTAGTTCATAGGTGCATCACAGCGTAACTTTGAAACCATTGATCTTGGCATCGAATCGTCAGTGCCATTAGCTTTGGATGGGTGGTTAAACCCTAATGAGACCCTTGTTTTGACCATGGAGAGCCTCCATCGTCCACAACCACCTCGTACCGACGAGTCTCCAAGGTGCTCTAAGTGTGTGTCAAGGTCAATCTTTCAAGGGTCATAACTTAGAGCTCATAAGGGCTATCAATGAAATGTTGAATGCTACATGATAGTCATGTCAAGACCTACAATAATCTCTCATTTTTGAAAGATCACATTCTATTTGGATTTGAAACAGTGATCTCGCTCGGTGCCAAAACTTGCAGTGTGCCTTAGTTCATAGGTGCATCATAGTGTAACTTTGAAACTGTTGATCTTGGCATGGAATCATCAGTGCCATTAGCTCCAAATGGGCGGGTGAACCCTATTGACACCCTTTTTCTAGCCATGGAGAGACTCCATCATCTGCAGCCACCTTGTACTGAAGAGTCTCCAAGGTGCTCTAAGTGTGTGTTGAGGTCAATCTTCTGAGGGTCGTAACTCAAAGCTCATGGGGGCTATCAATGAAAAATTGAATGCTACATGATATTCATGTTGAGGCATAAAATAACCTATCTCATTTTTGAGAGATCACATTATGTTTAGATTCAGCACAGTGATCTTTCTTGATGCCAAAACTTGCAGTGTGCCTCAGTTCATAAGTGCATCACAGCGTAACTTTGAAACCATTGATCTTGGCAAGGAATCATTAGTACCATTAGCTCTAGATGGGTGGGTGAACCCTATTGACACCCTTGTTCCAGCTATAGAGAGCCTCCATCGTGCACGGCCACCCCATACCAAAGAGTCTCCAAGGTGCTCTAAGTGCATGTCGAGGTCAATCTTTCGAGGGGCATAACTTGAAGTTCATGGGGGCTATCAATGAAATGTCAAACACTACATGACAATCATGATAAGGCCCAAAATAACCTATCTCATTTTCAAGAGATCACATTCCATTTGGATTCGGCACAATGATCTCGCTCAATGTCAAAACTCGCAATGTGCCTCAGTTCATAGGTGCATCACAGTGTAACTTTGAAACCATTATCTTGGCATCAAATTTTCAGTGCCATTAGCTCTAGATGAGCGGGTGAACCCCACTAACACCCTTCTTCCAACCATGGATACCCTCCATCGTCCACAGTCACCTAGTACCAAAGAGTCTTCAAGGTGCTCTAAGTGTGTGTTGAGGTTGATCTTCTAAGGGTCGTAACTTGGAGCTCATGGGGTCTATTGATGAAATTTTTAATGCTACAAGATGGTCATTTCGAGGCCTAAAATAACCTATCTCATTTTTGAGAGATCACATTCCATTTGGATTCAGCACTGCAATCTTGCTCGATGCCAAAACTCGCAATGTGCCTCACTTCATAGGTGCATCACAGCATAACTTTGAAACTACTAACCTTGGCATTGAATCATCAATTCCATTAGCTCTAGATGGGTAGGTGAACCCTACAAACACCTTTTTTCCAGCCACGAAGAGCCTCCATCATTTGTGGCCACCCTGGTGCAAGAGCACCTAGGTAGTCTAGTTTGTACCTAGTGCTTCTTTCATGTCATTTTGGCTTTTAGTTATGCTAGCCACATTACTAGTGGTTTAATAAGACCTATTAGGTCCTTAGGTAAGGTTAACTTAGTTGCTAAGTGGGTTTTTGCTCCTAAATTGATGTTATGCCTATAAGTTGCTCAATTAGGGTTAGGTTGACCAAAGTGGTAGAAAAGTTGACCAAGGGTCAAAAACCATCTTGGAATGTCTAAATCAACCTAATAGGACCCCTTACCAAATTTTTTGAACTTTTTTAACTAAGATTTTTAAGTTATAGCAAAAATTGCTCAAATTTGCAAATTTGCAAAAGTTGTGAAACTACAATTTTGCAACTTTTACAACTTTTTCTTGCAAAGTTGAAAATGAGTGCAAAGAGTTAGTTAGGGGTTTGAGCATGATCATACAAGGCTGGAAACACCTATATAAGGTGTGAAATGACCTTGCTAACGAAGAATAGCATTTTGTTCATTGGTAAGTGTTTCAATATTATCCACTATAGTGTTTAACGTGGATAACATGGGAGCCAATGCGAGTATTGTATTGTATGTGGTTCGCAAAACCCTTAATTCAGTGAGATTTTTAAAAATCAAATCTTCAATTTGAGGAGGGTTTTGAGGGGGTAGGGGATTGTTTGGTGGACGATTTTGAGAGGGCATTGGATCATTTGGTGGAGGGTTATGAGGAACATGATTTCTTGCCTTAGTATCATCATTTTGGTCAGCCGTACCTATTAATTTGCAAAACATGATTTCTATTAAAAATAACCTAAATTTCAACAATTTCTATTTAAAAAACCTAATTTTTAACAAATTCAATTAAAAATAACTAATTTACAATAAGATTCATTCAAAACATTAAAAAAGACAAAAAAAACTTGCTAATATCTAATACCCGTTATGAGAACCTATACCAGAATAGAGGGAACTCTGAAACACAAAGAAAATGCAATGTGAAAAGAGCCCTCAGGTTTTTTTTTTTAAATCATTGCAACAGGTTTCAGGTATCTGATGTCATATCAAATACTCGATAAGGCTTGGTCCTAACTTTTTAGCTTTGGTATCAAGATGGGTGGAAAAAAGTCTGAGCGGATTTTGAAACACTTTTAGACATTTTCAAACTCTACTTTTTTCTCATCGCCATTTTTTGGTGCACCATGATCTTGCACATACCCACATACATCACAAAATCCCAACAAAATTTGGGTAGCACACAAAATGAGGCAAAGATAAAAATGTCCAAAAGTTCAACTTCTTAGATTTTGACAAAAATGAAAACCCATTTCCAAAATGTGGTCAAAATACCATAAATCTAATAACATTCTCAATCTGAATTCACATGCATTTATTTCTTCTACTTTCAATTAGGAGAAAATACAAGAATAGAGTGCACTAAACTCCACAAAGAGCAACACAATAGGCACTCAAGGACAAACATGGACACCAATAAAAGACTCCAACTAAGGGGGTCATACATGAAAACTAACCATAGTAAGGCACATTCATTCCAATTGTACTCCAAGGATTGACATAGTCACATTAGATATCATTCCATAACAAATGGCATCATTACCACTATTGCCAAGGTATCCATGCACAAGGACCACACAAGTGTTACTAACCACTCAAAATCCAAGAGAATCACACCAAAAAAATGGTCTAAATTATTCTAACGACGTTCTCAACAAGTACTATCATCCATCCCTGATAGGTGCATAAAATTATGAGATTCACTTCTTTCTCACCTTACTTGGGTCAATGTCACTAGATGAACAAGTTTATAACACTAGGTACCCTAGTAAAAAGACACTATGAGATCATGAAACTAAACACACATGATCACTCGTCCACAACATCTACTATGTAGGTAAGATATGTATAGAGATCCTAATGCTTGAAAATGTGCTTTGATACCAAACATAATGCCCTACTGGTGAATCCTTGAAAAACAAGGATAAAACATACACTGGCATTTTTCTTTTAAATAAAGATTAGATACATGCACACATCAATCAAAATGATCATATAAAGAAAACTTAAATAACTCACAAAGATTCTTAAGTGTTCCATTACTTACAAACACATACATTTTCATCTAGGTGATTAATCATACAACGTAAATCCCATTAGTCACCATGTTACCCTATCAAACACTTCTAGGTTGGGATACTTGTGAGAAGTCACTCCACATGTCCACCCATATATACCCATGCTTCTCAAAAAATGAGTGCTCGTAGGCAATGCAAATTCCCAACCCAGCCCCAAATGAACAATCACTCAACTAGCCTAAATCTGGGAGTTTAGGTCTCGCAAGATCCTAGCATATGCATGCACACATGCTTGCAAGTGGGCACAAAAAAATCCACTTAATATCATGATAAAACCAATACAAGGGTTAGATTCAAGAAATTCAAGAAAAAGAATCATGTATAAAAGTTCACACAATCGATCATCTTGTCAAGAGACAAATTTTCCAATGAATCCAAAATCCACAAAGTAAAACTAGAGGATAAAGGAAAACATAAAGTACAATTCATTTCCATTATCAAAACATATGTCAAAAAATCCCAATAAAATATTGTGGCACATAAAATGAGACAAAGATAAAAATGCCCAAAATTCTAACTTCTCATATTTCAACAAAAATGAAATCCCACTTCCAAAATATGATCAAATACCAAAAATCCAATTAAATTCACAATCCAAGCTCACATGTAAATTTTAGCAAGAGCTAAAAGTCCATATTTACAACTAGAAGCATACTTTCAAATTGGGATATAAAATATCTCAAAATGTCATCGAATTGTTTTGACTTCATGATCCTACTCTTTGTAGAAGAGACTACTAACTTAAAATCCAACTCAAGCTAAACAAGGTGACAGACAAATATTTGATGGCGTGCAAAACAAGACAACATCAAAACCACCCAAAATTCAAACATCTCAAAATTTGATGAAATCAAAAAACCACTTCTAAAACATGCTCAAACTCTTAAAAGTCAAATAAATTTCAAATTTCATGTATACATGCAAAATCCGGTAGCATTGCAATACCAAGACTTACAAAATTCGCATGGAAAAAACATAAAATGCTCACACCTTCCTAACCGAATGGAGCAATCAAACACGAACATGGGGGATGCTAATTCTCAAGCCATGATCCTATTGCAATTTATTTCATTCAAAATAACGAAGCTATTTAAAAATGGTGAGATTTCCTATCTCGCACATTTGTCAAAAATCAAGAAAAGGAAAAGAAATTTGAAGACATTGCCTAATTAGTTGAAATCTTTGACAAAGTAGAGCAATGCTCTAATGAATCCAATAGAATGCTCCACACACAAATCAAACAACTTGATCAAACACAACGAGAAACAAAAGGATTTTCTCCAAGAGGGTTTGATAGAAAATCCTCCATTTCTCATAACAAGAAAATAAGAATGATGCATGGATCAACCAAAAATAAAGGCATTATTGCCAGGAATATTTAAATGATGTTTACACCATAGAGAAGAGACGTGTCTCTTCTCATATTTATATGAGATCCAAATTTGTATTTGGAGACAATCAATAACAATAGCTAGGATTCTACAGTTGTAGAAATTATCCTAAAATAACATGGTATCAGAGCAACAATTTGAAAGACAATTTTGCTTTGCATCCAGATTCGGCTCTTGGGTGTGATTTCTGCATCTAGCTTTAGCTCCCACGTTTGTCTTTATGGTGGCCACTCCGGCTTCCATTCTAGCTCCAACTTTCGCTGCTTTTTGGTCTAGGGCTTATGCTCTGGCTTCTGCTACTTTTCAAGCTAGGGCTTCTTTTAATCCTAGTGGGATATTCGTTCCCCAGGAGCTGTGGGTGGTTTGACCATTTTCTATGCTGATGTGGCTGCTTATGAGGCTAGTCTTGGTGGTTAGGTTGTGCGTCAAAGGCCTTGTGATGTTGTGCCTACTGCAGTTAGTAACCTAATAATGAATAATTTAGAGCCTGATATTGTTGATGAGGTCTCTACTTATGTGGATGATCTCTCCTCCAATGTTGTTATCTTTCATTTTAAGAGTTTATAGCCCTCTTTGTTGGAGCTACATGCTTGGATCACCCGTGTTTGGAAGCCCTTGATTTCAGGTACAGCTCAGATATACCCTATGACAAGGGGTTTTTTCATTATGAAATTTGAAACTTTAGAAGATAGAAATGTAATCTTGCACTATGGTTTCTCATGGGGGGAGAAGTTTCCTTTGATGGCTAAACCTTGGTATAAGGAGTTTGACTCGACAATGAAATCTTTTAATAAGATTCCTCTGTGGGTCATGTTGTTGAATCTCCCCCTTAACCTTTAGGTGGATTTTGTCTTAGAGGCAGGGGGAAGCCCTTAGAGACTTCTTGATGGTAGATATTGCATCTTCCAATGTGTTTAGGATGATGTATGCTCACATCTTGTTGAGATTGATGTCTCCAAGGGACTCCCTAAAATGATTACATTGAAATCTTTGCATGGCCCTTAGATTGGCCTCTTGATCATGAGGGCATCCCCTTCGAATGCAAGATATGTCAAAAGATTGGCCATTATGCTACCCACTACTCCTCTGAAAATTCTAGACCAAAGAAGTCTCCTTCTTGGTGGAAGGAGGTCTCGAATGATCACTACACAGTTCAAAAAGATTCCTCTGATGGGAATGGTGACTCTTCTCAAGACATTATGGTGGCAGACTCGACTGCTATTTCTAATGGCATGACTGTCCCTATGGTGTTGACCTCTTCTAATAACCTTCTTCCATATTCTATCTCTAGCGATTCGACTGTTGCCCCATCTGTGGCTTTGTCTCTAGATTTTGTTGCCCCATCTCTAGAAATTATTGATTCTTCTACTGCGGTTCATTCCTTGGCTGCAGGGGTTTTAGGGGATGGTTGTGGTGTTGTTGACTTTACATGGCAGAGGGCAGCTGGTTTGGTGGAGGAGGGATGGCCAATAGTAAAAGGTAAAAAGGTTAGGCCCTCCACTCCTTTTGATATGACATTACGTTCTCAAAAGTTGGGAATGAAAGGAAAAGCTTGATTACGATTGTCCCTTTCATTGGTTTTCCTGGTTCTTTTGGCATGTTGTTCTTTGTTGTCTAACATTGTAAGGGACCTATTGTCTATTATTCTTTTTTACTATGGGGTTTCAAGTGCCTATTCAAAACCTGTTTGTGTGGCTAATGAGTACTATGTTATCTGCGATGCCACCCTAGTCACTGTGTCTTGTTGGGTAACCTATTTCACCTTTGGACTGTAGTTTTGTTTGGTTTGGGCTTATTTGAAAATTTTATGATTTGTAAAAGGTTTGAAGCTCCCTTCAAAACCTATTTTTTATATCAAAAACATGGTATCAGAACAGGTTACAAATGTAAGAGTTATCAAAGCACTATGGAAATTTATCTCAAATAAAAGAGACTCTTTGTTGAACAATTAGAATACCTTACTAATATTAATAATGGATGATAGAAGTACAATGTTTATTGTTGTTTACAATGCAGTGGAAGTTTATATTGAACTTGTCAATTTTCGTTGAGCCTTGGAGCTTGGGAAGAACCGTTATGGCTTGGTACTGAGATGCCTACCTATCAAGGGTTTGGAGAATCAACTATTATAAGTGTCACTGAATTTCATGGATACTCCTCTATCGCATGGTTGTCGATTATAAATTTTCAACTTGATAAACCTTATTAATGCATTTTAAGAGGGATAGAGATTATTGACAGAGTAAGAGATCTTCAATCGGTTTACCTCACAATTATCCAACATAATTCTAAATTTAGGGAAAGCCTTAATGATGATGTGACTATATACATCTCTGCAATAATCATGGAAGCATTGATTTTTATTTTGTCCAAAGTGGTGCATAGATAAGAGACTCCTTGCAAGACAAATGAGAGCAATGTATTGCATAAATGAAATTACAGGTCATAGAAGTGCACGACATTTCCAGTGGGGTTTCAATAGTATTTGTGCACTTACATGCTAGAAATACAAAGACCAAGAGCATAATTTCAAATTCGGTTTCCTTTTCTTCATACAATGATTTCTTTTTCTAGATATATGATTTGAATTCTGAGGTGGATGTCACTAATCAATGATATCACGGGTTTGGCAGGCATGTGAAGGAGCAAAATGCCCTCATCTTCAATGCAAACAAGTGACAATGGTGCAATATTTATTTTATTGCTTATTATAGCTACTCTCTCCTGGAAGCAGTTAATATAGACCACGATACATAATCAGTAAGGTGACAAGGATTGTACAAATAGGTAGAAGCAGACATCGGTTGTCAGACATCGAGCCTGTGCAAGTGATAAAAGGTCGACATTAAAGAAGCTTCATACCCAGTTGACATTGAGGATGGCTGAAGGCTTTGAGCAGCAAGAACACAACGATCCCTAGTGACGGTATAGAATGAGAAACATCAATCCCAAATTACGCTATATAATGAGAACACATCGATCCCCACATGATGGTTAATGAGACCTCATTCATCATTGAATATGTCAGATTCCAGAACGACCATCTGAGCAAATGGAACATGAATTGTTTCGTTAAACAGTCCGAATCACATATATTTAAGGTTGATATATGTGGCTATAAAGGGTTTGAACACTGCCTGAACAAAATTTAAATCTTGTCTCCATCTAATAACCCTCAGGAATGATGCATGGGTCAACCAAAAATAAAGGCATTATTGCCAGGAATATTTACAAGTCACGCAGCAGAAGAGGATGAACTTCATTGGCATATTTGCTTAACCACTGATTGCATTGTAAGAGGAGCCTTTGCTGTAGTCGGTAAAGGGACGAGAAGGAACCCATATATGTAAGGAAACAACCAGATTATGGGGCCTGTGAAACTATGAACTGTCCACAGTGGAAGAAGACACAGGACGAGCCACCGGGAAGGTGTTCAAATAAAAGCCATCCACGTGGCATTTATCTAGTAACGAAAGGACTTAAAAGGCACTATCACTTTATTTCACTTTAGAAGCATTGAGCGAATTTTTATTGGTGAATCAACCTCGGGTAAGTCAAATCGTGGGTATAGTGATATCCTTAGGTACCCACCCCACACGGTAAGTATAAAGGTATGTTATACTTTCTTAAATATTAATCTATATGAGATGATATTTTTATAAATAATAGGAAGGTTTTAAATATATGTAATAATAATATATGTATTATTGTTACATATAATGGAATTGGTAATATAAATGTTAAACAATATAATTTATTAGTATTATGTTCAGTTACTAATATTGTTATTGAATATAATGAAATATGAAATATAATTATAAACAAGAAAAATAATCAATGATCAATAAGATATCATCTTGAATAGAGTAATTATGTTATTTTGAAGGAATAATATTACACTGTTATGATTATTATGAATATCTTATTATTCCTAATATTATCATTATCCTTGAGTATTATAGTAGTCATGCTCTTACTTTTGTATTTGTATACGTACTATAAGAGCTATATGCTTTGATCTTTTCTTCTGAGAATATTATTACAGGTAGAGTGAGCAAGATAGAGGATATGATTTAGTCAAGCTTTGGTGATTTTGATCATTGATTTAGAGGGAGTAAACAATGTTGAAATGGATTTCTCTAGCAATCAATTAATTGTCGTTATCAAGAGGACCGTGTTTCATACATCGTGACCATGTGATTTTATTGAGCCTGCCCCCTATGTACATCATGAGAAAGTGATGACTTCTAAATGATGTCACTTGTATTTACAGAAGTTACTGTAAGGAAATTTCAGTTGTTGTGAGGCATTAATAAAGTTTTTAAGAATTCATTTCAATCATCTACGAGTCTCTCCTTGATGAATGAAACTTGAAGTATGAGTTGTAAAGTCATTCATGTGGCACAACTATACTTAATCAAGATATTGATGTATTGTGGACGAGTTTGATAAAATGGAAGGGCATGTTCATTTCTACTATTAAACTAAATGAATGTTTGGACCTTCAATGGACGAAAAGAGCAAGTTGGAACTTAGAAAGAAGTTGTCATATTTGATACAAAATTGTTCAACAATATAAGAATGAGTGGAAATTTTACATTGTGTGTTGGGGGGGGGAGAGGAGGGATAATAGCCAATGTTTTATTTCCACTTGAACCTTATTTAGAAGGGAAATGTTTCATTCTCAAATAATCTAAAAAGACAATTTATGAATTTTCATGTGCAGATAAGTATTTTTTTCTTTTACATTTATCTACTCTTTGTTGTCTCTCTTATTTGTAATTCTATACATACTATAAGGGTTATTTACCTTGATCTTTTCCTTTATGTTTGAAGATATTCTTACAAGAAAAGAAGGTCGGTACTTTACATATGCTACCAAATATTGTGTAGACTCAATCTAATGATAGTAGTTCCAAAGACCATGATGATCAAGATGGATAAAGTGAGGCTCTTGAAGCAAACAACTTTGATGATTGAGATTATGAGATTCTTCTACATTAAGAGGGAGTATGACACTTATTCTAAAGTAACCGAGGAGCTTAGAAGATTGATACTCAAAGGGAGTCTAGAAATACATGTGTAACTACATGATTTTGATGGGCCCACTCCTATATATATCATAACGAAGTGATGACTTATAACTAGAAAATTAGATATCCGATTCAAAGTGAGTCTAACAAGAATCCTTGGGGAAGAGAGTCTCTAAGGGATTAACTATTGGCCCTGACTTCCCAAGATCATTGTTCAGAGGGAGAACTTTTTGAGGTGCAATCCTTTGCAAATGATATCTTTCGTATGAGGAGAAGTTCTAAGTGAAACTCCTTGTAATGCATTCTTTTTTGTGAAAGAAAATTAAGGTGAAAGCCTTTATACCACCCTCTGACTGGGTTCATGGGGGTTACTATTTCACATATGATATGTAATGAAAGGTGGTGATCTTTTGTTGACATGTATAAATAGAATGTAATCATTGTAAGATGACAATCTTATAAATGGTAGATATGTTATCATGACAAACTTCATTAAATTGTTGCCACAGAGTGTTGGAAGTCATGATAACAAACAAACAGAAGGTAACCATTGTAAGGTGGTGATCTTATAAATTGTAGACTTGTTATCATAGTTCTTGGGGCCGAATTTTTCCGGACACAATGATAACCAACTCATCATGGTTCTTTGGGCCGCATTTTGCCAAACACCATGATAACCAACTTGTTATGGTTCTTTGGGTCGGATCTTGTCAAACACCATGACATAGTTACTATTATAGACCACACTTAAAGGTGTTGTTTAAGCTTATATTAAAGTTATGGAATTTAGTTCAATTGTGTGTTATAAAATATGAGATGATATCTATTCATGCACTTGAGAGCATAATGTGTTCTATATCAATCCTCCCTAACTAAGAGGGAGTGTTAAAGTTGTAGCTTCAGTTGGATTGATTCAATCTAATACACATTATTGTTATTGGTAATCATCATTCCCTATATATACTTATCGATGTTAATATATATACACACACATATCATTATTATTCATGTTAATATAATATTATTTAAATGATGTTTACACCATAGAGACATGTCTCTTCATGAGACATGTCTCCTCTCATATTTATATGAGATCCAATTCTACATTTGGAGACAATTAATAATAATGACTATGATTCTACATTAGTAGAAATGATCCTAAAATAATAGTCAAAATCACCATCTCCTGATGCCCACTGGTGGGGATATAGGTACACACTCGGATCTTGAATTCGGGGTGAATATACCTAGTACCTATTCAGTAAACAACAAGCATCAAGTGCAGATGCTCAATATATAAATAGTCAAAACACATAAAGACACATAGTCACATGGAGAATGGGGCATTGGGTAGATCTCGCAAACAAGTCAGTACGTCTATGTTCCCACTTCGTACTTGTACCAACAAGCAATCCACACATAACACTAGTGCAGTACAATATAACAACATATAATTACATGATATTATATTTAAATAATCATGTCTAGTCTTTTGAGCATATATATCAATTGAAATTAAAAGATAGATATCCACAACATAGAGGCACAATAATCATGAGTTCAAATGAACATCTTCCATATCCAAATGCAATCCATAATACTAAACCCGAATATAGATAAATCATTTCCTGATTATTCTAAGCATATATCAATGAAAATAACAATTGAATTACTCAAAAACATATATGTCATAATATTTGACAAATCACAAACAGACATCCCAAAGCAACCATCAATAGCCTCACATGTAAAATACACTAGAAAACATCATAAGGCACCATTATATAAATATGATCTAAATACTACTAACAACATAATCAAATATATGAGTTAATACTATTATAGGAACTAGAATTGGGTGCAGTAGTCCAATACATCTCACAGTTCAACCATTGTTCATTGAATAAAATTGTAATACCATATGTTGGCTCCTGATTTAACAGAATTTGAATAACCAAGTATGCAAGGCAAGAATGCGTCTGTGGGCAGCTATCTCCAATAATGGACACAATTCACCAAGAACCTGGGCCAACTATAAGGCTACACTCCTTCTACACTTTAGGCTCTACAAAATCTAGGCGGGTGAACCTCTTAGGATCCAATTATGTGACCAGTGCAATGAGCATAATCAGAATCTAGAATAACAGAGGAAACCCCTAATTCTTCTATACTTAACCAAGAAATCACAAGCATGAAATAGCTAAGAACATAACTCATGGAAATGGCAAGCTAAGTGTGGTTTAAACCTTGAATAGCTTTCAACATAAAAGGGAAAAGATGATTAATATGTTGATATCAGCAAGTCCCAGGTATGAATAACAAAACCTAATGATCCTATCTTTGATCAGTACCTTATCTATTGGGCAATCACATGAATTATAACCATACATCTTCTGGAAATCCTTGACATAACTTCTACATCAAGATCCCTGATCTATCTTTCACCTTGTGAACAGACATCTACTTCAATATGAATCTCATACTTAGACAATCCCATCACGAAATCTGCAAACCCTGTGATAAACACCAAGCAATTACATGACTCTTTGTTCCATCAACAAGACATTTTAATCACATACATTCCAAAACAAAATGCAACCTAATTTATGCTCTCGATTCACAAATTAGAAAAGATTACATATCCATGAGCAAGAGACAAGATTCAGAGTGAATTTGAAACACTTTGCTGCTCTTTATTTGCTCTCCTTGAAACCAAATACATGAAAGATGTACAGAAACACTTCACAAATCACCTAACAAATCTGAGCTATCTGCATAAAACATAAATTGTTGTTCATACAAGAAGAAATGTTGAAGAATGGTGTCTCAGTAGTGAGCGATTTTCTTCTCAAAACCGGAACCTCTACAATGGATGAAAGAAAGAAAGATATAGAAGATAGATGAATTCCCGGATCTGTTATGCAACTAACATCCGTCCACTTGAAATTCAATCCTTTGCAACTGAATAACCTCTCTCTTCTTTCTACTATTTTGATTTGATTTGATTTTCATCATTACCTTGTAATAAATTAGAAAATATTTTATGTTTAATGATGAAAACCCTTTTGCTTGCCAAAATATCTGATCTGCCTAATGAAATGTTGGTGAAATTTTGAGTTTGTATTGATTGAATGTGATTAGAATTCAACCCCAATTGCATTTTCCCTGTCTTTTATGCATATTCAAGTCATTACCTTGCTAAAAATCACAACTGAACTCTGATACTTGAATGCAGTTGCAAGTTAGAAATCTGGGAGAAAACTTAGAATAACTCGAACAGGCTACTTCCTATGCAAAAATCAACTTCGTATTTGAACAATTCAATTTCTCCCGGTTCCAGCAATATATAACATCGCATATCTAACCTTTCGGAAACCCCCTAAATCTTAATTTGAAAATACAATCCCGTGTTATAAGACTTTGGCTTGCAACTTTAAATTTTAAAATTTCAAAAATTTTAAAGTCTAAACTTTAGAAAATAAACTTTTGAATTTAAAATACCATATCATTCTTTTGAAAATATAATTTTAAATGACATTTTAAAATCATTTTATTTTTTGCCCTCATATTGCCCCTCAAGTCAACCTTCCTTTGACTGGGCCCTGACATGTGCCACGTGGCATGCTACCATTGGCTGCCCAACTGCTCCGTCACCTGCTGACAAGGTCACCATGACATTATGCACCCTGGGCCCGCTGCCACGTGGCACCCGAGGGCATGCCCGCATTACTTAACATCCACGCAACTCCATATTGCAAGCATGCGACATCCACAGGATGCGCCACGTGGCGGCATCTTGTGCGTCGCCACCACATCAGCGTATGGGTGCCATCGTTTAAAATTTCTCCACAGTCGAATCCAACTGTTAACTATGTCTGACGCACGGGTGGGACCCCCGTGCAAGCTTGGCTTCCACAAAAACCCAATTTTTTTAAGACGTTAACATTATTGTGTACATTTGTATTTAAATAGATAAAATACTCACCCCGCCACCCATGTGGGATAAAGACCTTGGCTCTGCATTTTTGACTGCTCACGGTTTCCTCATGGCGTATTTGTTCTTCTCTACGTGAGCTTGTTCCTTTGTTTAGCGTGATTTTGTGGGCTTCATTTTAAACATAGCTCTACCTCTTTCTTTGCAAGCGCTGAGCCTTCCCTCTTTAAATGGGCGGCTTTTTACTTGTTTATGCATGGAGTGTTCTTTTTACATTGGCGTCTACTGCCTTTGACCTGCACTTCTTCCTTGTCTACTTCCTGCGTGAGGCTTATTACTTACTCTGGCTTACTTATATGCATATGGCTTGAATCTCCTTGTAATTGCCTGTCATTTGTGTGCCAACTGCCCTCTCCAATCGTGGGAGTCTCCTTATGTCTATTCTTGCTCACATTTGCGTGAGGCTCTTTCAGTATGGATATCTCTCTGTTGACTAGCTAGGCATGAGCTATCTTCAATAGCGGCTTATCAATTTTGCATTTGACTGTGACTTTTGATGTTGATATGTGGACGCCTCTTTTGTTCCCCCTTTGCTAGTAGTCCAAAAGGCGGAGTGCGTACTATGGTACTGCCATATTCAATGTTATTCCAGGCAGAAATGGCAGAAGTAATATTTGATTTCTTTAGTTGTGGACTATGGGCATCATATCCCTGTGCCTTAGGAGCCATTGTATTGTCTTTGACAGGTGTGCTCCGATCTAGTTCTCCTTCTATTGGACTACGCACTGGGATTTCTGGTTTAAAGATGTATTTTTGCAATAACATGGTTCCATGAAATATCATCATGTTCATATTTTTTAGTTCATGTTTTTGTGAAGCTTTTTTACGTTTAGTAATATTAGCATCTTCTCAATTGTGTTCACAAGCCGGCGGCACATGCCCTGATGTCTGTACGGTTCACAAGTTGCAATAAGAGGCATCTTATTTAATAAATCCTCTGCCTCATCAAAGTGTCCAACACGGCCAAGAAAGTCAATCATACATACATAATGATCTGGCCTAGGTGCAATCCCATAATCTCGGCGCATGGATTCAAAATAGTGATCAACTAAGTTCACTTGAGTGCATGCACATCAACAAGAGCACTTTCCACAAAGGAGCTCTCATCCAAGTCGCTTCTGATTATATGGCCATGAGCTTGCTTTCCCAATTCTAATGCTGATTTCATTGCACATGCACTTAATAAACTAGCAAAAGTAAAATGATTAGGCTTCATCCCCGCCATTTGCATTTGAGAAAACAAATTCAAGGCCTTCTCGCCCTGCCCACTCTAAACAAGCCTCCCAATCATAACAGTCCATGAAACCACATTTCTGTCATGCATTTTCTTAAACACTTGGCATGACTTTTCCACTCTCTCATATTTGGATCTGATATTTGTTTACTGTAGATAATAGTGGGTAGCTCTTTTACACATTTAATCTTTAGTCCTATATTTTCCAATCTGGCAAGATTAGTCAAGCCCCAAAGTGGGTCCGGCTAAAAAAATTTCATTTTCGAACAACTGAACTGCAAAACTAACCAACTAAACATCTCGAACTGATTAGAATCAAGTTCGATCACTGAACCATAATTTTAAAACTCATTTTACCATAGATCTACAAATTGTCAAATTTGTGTCAGGAGGCCCTTTGACTGGCTTTAAAAACCGATCTAAACACCTGGTCGAACTTTGCAAATAGGCATACTGACTCTCTCTTCTACATTCTTGCACCCTATCAAATCTCGTCTCATGATGAATTCAAGGTCAAAATATATTCGTTGTCAAAGTTAACCCTTTCGAACTACCTGCATGAAAACATGTCAGAAAACAATAAGCTACATTTGGATTTGGCTTTGAAAACTGGGTAAATCGACACTTGGGAGAACGAAAACTGGAGCGCTGGTTCTCTGTCATGAGGAGATTATAAGTCTGGGATTTGGGCTCATGACGAATAACAGGTTGCAAATGGCGAGTGGTCAAAGTAGGCTACTTGGATTTTACTATTTGGAAATACTGACAGAAAGCATTTTTTATGAATGGAATTGACCTGGGAAAGTGTGCAAACTGATCTGTCAAGACCTAAAAATTGGTACACTTGAAGTATTTTCAGAGGACAACATAATGGTACAATCCATTCGATCTCACCAATCATAGATTAGGAGTTATAATGCCACGAACAGGCATTTTGACAAATCTGCAAATGCTGACACTAGTAAAAAGTTAGAAATTGTGTTTGGAATCACATTTGAAAATTGATCAAATAGATTCATCATGAGATGAAACTTGAAACATAACAAGTCTCTGACGTCTACAATGCAACACAATAGAAATTTTCTCATTTTGGTCAACTAGTCAAAAGTTATAGCACGTCAAATAGGGCTTCCCAGAATTCTAAACTAATTGCATTAGCATGACAATATTAAATGACCAACCTTTGAGGGATTCAAAACCTAGTCAAACAGACTGTCATGTCCCCAAATTTTTTGGTGACAGTTCGATTTAATTAATTTAATTAATGGTTGTCCAAGGACGACTAATTAATTATTTTAATTAAATAAATAATATTAAAAGATAACCTTGTATTTAATAAAGTGACTTGGAAAATATTTAATAAAGTCACTTGAGGGATAAGATCAAAAATGTTCTAGAAGTCTCTGGAGAGGATGGAGGGAAAAGAATAAATAGGCACCCCGGGGCTCCATTCGAATCAAGCAGTTGATTATCTCTCTTTGATTTTTCAGATTGTGATTCAATCACGGGTGCATTGTGGAACCTAGGGTTTCTGCAATTGTCACAGTTGACCATTGAGAACGATAACTCTCAATCGGTACGCAATGTTGAGGGTGTGAAATATCATCCGAATTATTGCAGATTGGAGGTGACAATCAGTCATTTCATCAGGGCGTTAATCTGTGGCTTAAGGCCAATTTTTGTGGTTCTCGCATCACTGCTCATTAAAGGATCAGCTAGTGTGGAATTAATTGCCACCTACACAAGCATTGAAGAACTGAAGACTCGCAACTCATTGGTTAGTTGCTATTCATCAAGTTAATAAGCTAAGGAGGAGGATATTAACAGTCCAGAATCTGATTCATGCCCCAGGTCTGAGGGTTGAGTTTTTGAGGAAATTATAAACACCGATCTTTTCCCAAGCAAGTAAGAACCTTGTCATCCGGCTCGGGCGACCTTCCACACGAAAATTCCTTCATCATTTGGCGATCCATTCTCAAGCAAGACTGGAAGATTTGCGGGTGACTATTGTTTCCGCTGCGCGAGATCAAAGGCGGAACACGGGCCAGATTGAAATCATTTTACCACGCATTTTGCTATACAAGCAGATTATTTGTTGAACAGGGCCGCATAATCCATACTAGTTTTGGGCGCTATCTTTGGAAGTCTATAAATTATATCAAAATCGCACAAGAGTCGGATTGGTCATCTGATCTCTGAGATCAAAGGGCAGAGGCGCATTTGGTGTTTCCAACCGGCATCGATTTCCTTCGCAACCAGTTGTCTTGACTTCCATTTGCATATTGCGATTTGATCCAACATTACTACTTTCGGAACACCAAATTAAGGAGAAGAAATCGTATCAGTTCCACCGGAAGTTCATCATAGCCGACCATATCGCATGCGGGAAGCGCACATCGGAGACCTGGCGGAGTATGAACTGCAGGTCGATTTGCCTGAACGTTTACAGAGCTCAACCCGATCCTAGTATCGGCACCAACACTGGAAAAGAGTGGCAGTAAATTGGTGGTATCAATCTACGTTTTCAGATAGGGTATATTTTGGCAATAATATTGCATTGGCCGTCAACGCTTTATATTGTGGTTCCTGGTCGTTCTTCCTTTCCACGGGGCTTTGTGGGAGGAAGGATCTCATCAGTTTTGATTAGTCGTTTGGAGCTATGTCAGAAGCCAGAACCTTAGCATGTTATTATCCAGTTTTCGAATCTTACAATAAGCAATAAGTCAGGGCTATGGTTTGGAAATTGGATTATGGTCAAGCATAGTAACATTTGATTGAAATAAGACTTCCTCCCTGAACATTGAAGGTACGATTACATTTTGCATTTGATATGTCTTGGTGAATTATGTGAGAAATTACTCCATTCACGACAAATCCCATAGGGTATTAGTACAACTCTGATTACAAGAATAGAATTTGACATCAGTTTGTAACTAGTTCGTTAAACAACCTTGGTTGCTAACTGTTTGACGAAATGTCAAACCCTTGAAGTTTAGTATTTTGGTCGGGGTTATTTCAGTGCTTGCAAATTATTTGACGAATTGCCACAGTACAATATTGGGATTTAGTGACCTTTATAGCTAGGGTCATTTCACAGACTCAAAATGACTCAAAATCTGAAACATACGTTCTTGGATATGGACACTAGACACTCCCAAAGCAGTCTGTCATGAAACATTACTAGGTGTGAGATATTCAGTTGCAAACACAGCCTCTTGTCGTTGTTTGACACAAGCAAAAAATGCAGATTTGACAATTACTCAAAATGGGACTTCACGAAATGGCTCGAAATGTCAATTTAACTTTATGGAACATATGGACATACTGAATGAAAGGTGCTAAAACCATTAAACACCTCTTAGACCTCAGGCTGATAGCTGGGTACAAACTCATCAAAAGCATTTATGGGGCTTGATTTTCTCAATGGTACTCAAAATCGGGAAGGCAATTTTTTGTCCTAACACCATACAAATATAGGTAACCACTAGCGCAAACCTTACTAAAACCATTGAATACAACATAAGTCTCATAATTCAAACATAAAACCATAATCAATTTGTTGATACAACAATACAAATCAAATCAACCCAAGAGTGTAGACCACTCATGGGCTGCAACCTAATCACTTTGAAAGAAAGAACATCAAGGTCACATCCATAAGGAAAGCATTCAAGATGTAAACGAGTGAGGTGCTCCAAAGTGTTGGAAATTGAACGTTGAGAGCCTGCAGGTTGTCCTCGAGCCCCACGCCCATCTACCCTGTCAGTTTGTTTCCCATAGGCATCCATGGATGATAGGCATTTATTTTGGGAGGTGATTTTGAAATTTGAATGTTGGTGAGAAGAAGGAAATACAAAATATGTTTTTTGCCCCTGGTATGAAGCACTTTTGGATACACATCTTCCATGGGAGGAGCAAACATATTGAGATCAGATCTCACTTCATCAAAGAGTTGGTGGAGAATGGGGATATCAAGATGGAATTTTGTAAGTCTGAGTAGCAGCTAGCAAATATTTTCACAAAGCCATTAAGCATTGGAAGTTTTGTACACCTAAGAGAGTGTCTTGGTTTAGTTGATTTGGATCAACAGTGATCCTTGTTTGTGGGTCTCAGGACAAAGGGGGAGTGTTGAAAATTGAACGTTGAGAGCCTGCAGGTTGTCCTCAAGCCCCACGCCCATCTACCCTGTCAGTTTGTTTCCCGTAGGCATCCATGGACGGAAGACATTAATTTTGGTAGGTGATTTTGAAATTTGAACGTTGAGAGGGTAAATAGAATATGACAAAAAGAATGTTTTCTACATTCATTCATTCATTCATTCATTCAGAGAGTCAATTCAGTAGAGCAGAGAAGATAGAAGTTGTAGAGCAGAGCAAAGCAAAAGGAAAGAGATCAGCAGATCTAGTTGGCAAGTGTTTCCCTTGTTCACTCTGTAAGTTTGCTATTGTTGGTTTCGTCCTGTTGAAGCAGTGATTGCTCCAGGGACCATTGTATGCAGCCATTAGAGTTGCAAGTTTAAAGTTCATTGAAGTTTGAAGTTTTACCAGTTTAGGGTTATTTTAGGATTTTCTAGTTGAAGCCGAATGCTCCCAGATTTTGTAATGTTTTTAATCAAAGTTGAATAAAAAGCAAGCAAGCATACTTGAATCCATTGCTCTTCCTCTATTCATTGTTTTCTGAGAAGTTTATTATTGAATACTTCAGCTTGGCTCTTTGGTTTAAGTGATAAAAAAATATTAAGTATATGAAACAAAACAATTGGCATCCTCTGTATCACGTTGTAGTGATTGCCAGGCATTTTTCTTTTGATTGCCGAGCTCTTCTTGCGCCGAGCTAACTCGGCACCTACTACCTGTCACTCGGCAATAGTTTGTGCCGAGCAAACTGTCACTCGGCACCTTCACGTGCCGAGCACATTGCCACTCGGCACCTTCATGTGCCGAGCAAAACTGGCACTCGGCAATTGTTAGTACTGAGCAAATTTTAAGTTTAGGGTTGATTGTGTTATTTTGATTTATATTTCTCACACAAAGGTGTCTTGGACATAGAACTCATAGAACCTACCAGTTGGTCCAAGTAGTTTTCTCCTTTGTTATTGTAGTTTAGGTATCTGTAGCATTTTGTATCGTTGAATTATTGGAATATTTGTTATTTTGCATTATAATCAGCTTGTTTTCTCTTTAGCTCAAATTTAACCCCCAACACAAGCACGTACATATCTATATTGATTTATAGTGTAATCTTTTCTCCTATGCGTGCATATGTCACCTAGCTACCACACAATCAAAAGTGCTCATACAATTTCACCCACCAAGTCATTTCTCATCTTTGCATGCCTATACATCCACTTGTTAGCAATGTTTGTCATCAGCAAAGCCAAAACATATACATCCTCTAGAATAGCAATGCTCCCTACTTAAATGTATTCACTCAAGAATTCCAACTCTTAAGAAACATTTGTGGTAGCTCTCCATACATACTCGATTATCCACATGATGCCCCAAACCCCCAATTTGTTTGAGTACTACAAAATCGTGTTCAAATGATCCACAAATCACAATTAGAACCGGGTCCCAAGTCAAGTAGCCTCCACAACGATGGTATGTTAACATGTGAAATATACAACTAAAAACAAAAAATTACTATGATTGGCATTCCCATGGGCTTTTATTTTACTTATTAGAGCTACAATTACAAAATGTCTAGTGATTTGGACTAACATCAACCATTGTTGTTTTAAATTGATAACTAGGTTAAAGATGTCACAAAAAATCAGTGATTTATTTTGAAGCTTGCCATCTTATCTCTGGATATATGACAATCCAAAGAAAAGAAATAATCCAGGTTGTTCTATTTGTGCTCACATTATCCCTAAGGTTTAGGAGGAATACCATAGTGACGGAAAACAAGTAGCCAAGAGAGGACTTTCAAATATTTGAGGAAAGAGATGTTTGTAAATATATACCAAATAACTAGTCCAAATGTGGCATAGAGGGATATGCATTCATCTATAATCACCTCTTTGAATGCTGAAGATAGTTAAGATAATGATCCTCCATGTCAACCTCGAATATATATATAACGTTGTCCTCTTACATTTCAGTGAGTTGTATTTCTTATTACCATAGTGTTTTTCCATATTCCCTCTCACCATTATGTCTTCGCATTTATTTGTGTCCCTTGCATTCTCCATTTTTATTTTTATGTCTTTACATCATCATGTGTATCCACCATGCGAGGCTGACTCCCTTTACCTATTTAAAGGTGTTTATTCAACACTAATCTTTCGTCATACTTTCCATTCATCAACAGAAATCTGATCATTCCATTAAAACCTTGATGTTTGCTTACAAACCATACCTCTAATCGATTTTCTGTAACTTACTATTTGAATTATCCATAAAAATTTAACACCACACGTAAGTATTGACAAATGACCACAACTAAGATGTTATGAAAAAAACTAAGTAAATAAAAAAATCAAAATTCCTTTACAAATCAATGTATTTTGCAATTATTTGGAACATAAGGGGGGCAGAGAGGAGAGTAGTACGCAGGAAGGGAGCAGGGAGAGGGTGGGTTGCAAAGGAATAATTCAATTTTTTAATGTGTAGGTTACTTATAATTTTTTACATGTGTGCACGATATGCTCATTTCTGTACTGATTTAGATTTGTCATATACGCAGTATGTAAGTGCAAAATTATTTGTCTACTATCTTGAACATTTAGTCTCCTCTTCTAAATGTTATTGCTGCGTCTGGAAATGCTCCAATTCATTTTGCCTTGCAGTATCTGTTGCGTAGCATATGTTGGTACAGCTTTAGGCAGCTTTGTCTATGCATTGGTTGAGAACTGTTGATTTTCCTTAATACTAGTTTGCTGGGTGCCCCTATTCGGTATTTTTTCCAAGGGGAGAAAAAATGCTTTTCAAATAGTCAATACCAGATGACAGTTCAATGTTTTCAATTATTTTCTTATTTCTAATTCAAGGAATAAGTATTTTTTTGGATTTAGATATATCTATTGTTGTGAAATTAGCATTCAATAATCATTAGTTTCTACTTTTCAGTTAATTAAAGTGGCTTCAATCTTTCTTCCCTTTTTCAAGGAGAAGAATAGCATATTGAGATTTAAGGCTATGTTTTCTTTTTTCGTTTATTGGTCTAACTGCCAAAGGCCCCCATGATGATCAAATAGGATGACACTTTAAAAGACCTACAAAGGGATTGGAGAAGGTAAAGGATTTATGTGTGATTAAACCCCAAGCTTTGGTATGTTGAAAAATTTATACCAGACTCTTAGAGGACAATGGTCACAATTATATGCCTCCTTGTAGATCAAAGCTTATAAATGGCATGAAGTCTTGTGATGTACGTGGTTTGAAACTTCCTAGCTTTGGGATAAAAGTAAGTGTTACCAGGATTGCAATCTTCAAAGCAACAGTTGAGTTATTTATGTTGCAATCTTGACATTTTAATCTGTGCCAATATTGACCTTGTCACCTTTGTCAGTCTTCACATTTAGTATTGGCACAGCCTACCATTTGAGTGTCAACCATTACATTATTGCAAAGTGTTATGCAAAACTTGAGGTCTCAAATTTGACAATTTGCAGCAGGTTTGGACACACCCAATAACACAAAACATCTGCACAACCTTATACTCCTAATTCAAACCTTATGACACATCTTTACCATGGTACCCCTTTGGAAGAGTGAATACTCTCAAGATCAACCTTTGATAGACCTAAGTTGTAAATGTGTTTTTATTGTTATTAGATATGTTGTGTTTGTCCGCACTCTTTTAACTCTACTTTGTTTTGTTGTTCACATTGTGGACCTGCTATATCAGCCTCCATGAAGCTTTTATTCATTGCAAATGTCCTTTATCCTGGAACAGGTAACCGATAACGAGGGAACATAAACCGATTGAACCATGGAAATTGAGAGAAAATGGTTACTAAAATTGTCTCGTGCTTCCCTAAATGTCATGAAGACGGGCAAGTAGAAATCCTGAAATCGTGCACATCTAACAAACAAAAATTTATGAACAATCCACCAATCTTGAGCCCTATCATTCAGGTAAAATAGTTATAACCTTTAACTATAAAACCCAGCAGCAGGAATCGTGATTATTCTTATGATTATATTTTATAGATTAGTTTCAAATAATCAGTTTTTTAAACCTGCATTGGATTTTGTTATGATTTGCACAATTCACTGCTCCTCTTTAGAAATTATTAAATATTTTTAGTTTTGCAAAATCTGTTCTCTAATTACTCTTCAAGGAGAATCTCAGAATTATAAAGCCTTGCAAGGAAAGCATACCAATCAACTGTATGTCATCTGTGAATCTACTGTAGATGGCTATGTCAAAGGGAAAGCATACAAAAAAAGATCAATATAATGTGGGTACACACTTTATTTCGCCAAGACTATCATACAAATGAAATGAACTAAGATCATAACATACAATTTCACCAAGCAAATGTTTTAAGCACAGGATTAATGAGAGGGAACTTATGTAAGCAGCTACACAACAGGGGAGCCACACAGAAATCCATATTCAGGAACCCAAATTTTGAAATAAAACATAATAAAGCCCTTCAATGTTATACATATTTAGTGCAGTATTACTCCCAGAATGTGAAACTAAGAAATATCATGCTCCAATATTTATCTGGCCTGCAACCACCACACTTCCAAAGACGAGAAATCATAAACTGAAAAACAACATCCATAAATTAGTTTTCCTATCTGATCTCTGATCTCTTTGCCATGTCTAGTGCTATGAGTTCTTTCTCCTCCCCATGGCTCACAGTTGGCTGTGAATCATCCTGACATTGTTACTCTGCACTGCTACTGCAAAACATCATGGTTCAGGCTGCTGGGCCAGAGATTCCTCCCGTATAGACTTGAAGAGATCAGATGACAGATACCGCTCACCAAAACTTGGAAATACAACCTGCAACACCAATGCAGCAGTACTGTAAGAATTACTTTTTGCTACAACATATAAACTGTCATTCATTCATTGCCAAGGTAACCATTTTATAGTCAAATTCTTCAAAATGCAAGAGCTGCACAATATTTTACAGTAATGTAATAAAGGAGTGGATTACACATATAATATCAGAAAGCTTGTCAACAATAAGATTCCTGCCACTCCAAAATTTGCAATATAAATAATATTAAACAAACAGCAAAGATCTTGACAAAAAGCATTACAGATTTTTAAAACTATGATCTAATGCATGCAACACCGGAAAACAAAAAGGGGCAGCATTCAGGAATCAGTTGAATCCAAATGGTTATCATGAGAAAAGCATTGAATGCCTGGTCGTGTGCTGAATTTAGAAACCATCGTGAAAGTTGTTTTATACTTAGCCAAGCATGCAATAATTTGCAAATTCATGCGTATATGAACCTCCTTGCCTTTCTTGTAGATGTGGGTGAGAAGAATCAGAACCCAGGCAGTGATATGGATAGCTTTGGCTGCTAATGGTTACTTTGTGGTTTTCTCCTGCATGACAATCTAAACGCAATTTTTGAAGGAGGTCCCCAATTCCACAATCAAGCAAGATATTTATCAAACCTTGGCATGTATGTAGGGTTTGACCTGGTGGATAAGTTACCATCGAAAATTCCTACTTAGATCTGCCTTCCAATAGAATTTTGGAGATGGGATATTCTGCAATCCATAGCAATGGTCATAGCTAAGCCTTTGGGTCCATCTCTCTAGAGTCTAAAACCTCGACAAGAAGGTAGTTACTTACGTGCTAAGTCACAGGATACACCGAATTTCATCCATGAAGATCAAATTTCAGCAATTTAACTTTTTACCCTTTCCAAACTTCATCTGAATTTTATGATATTTAATATAATATCATATTGTTATTTATAATAATATTAATTTTTTTAAATAAGATTGAGTTATTTAGTTTAATTTTTTAGCAATGTCAAACTTTTTGACAATTTTGTGGATATATTACTTATATTTAAAAAATAAATGAATTTATATAAGTATTATTTAATTTCAATTTTTTTCCCGAATTTTTACCCTTGCCAAATTTCATCCGAATATTATGCTCAACGAACTCAAATTCGAATTCTACCCTTGCGACTTAGCTTATGCCCATCTCTATTTTGAATATAATTTAAATAATCCTCTAACTAAATCTATGGAGATTAAGCTTGGTAGTATGAATTGGATCCAGCTAAATGATTACAAAGCATTACCCTTTAGATGTCAGACCTGTCATGAGTATGTCAGTTGTAGAGAAATTGTTCAAATCTCAATACTTGAAAAGTTGAATTTCTCAAATGTATGATGAGTCACAGGCTACAAATTCAAAAGCAAAAGGCAAAGCTCTAATCCAATTTGAGATGCAAGACTTAAATGGTTTTGTTCTACTAAAATCATGTTCTAAGGGAAAATTGAAAACATGCCAATGCAAAGATGCTTCTAACATTTCTTGTCCAACAAGTTTGATCCACTTGAACACTTCGAGAATGTGTTTCTGATGGATCATGAGAATAATCTAGCAAAGCTTGAGACATCTTTTCTTGGATGAGATTCAGTTCCCAACCATATCTCTCGGTCAATCCTTTTTTATAGTTACAGATGATTTCAGAGAATAGGAATCTTCTAGTTTTCATAATTGCGGGTTCGACATTCGGGTTTGAAATTCACCTAAAAGAACATGTGTGCGTGCATGCTGCAGCAAACAAGTTCACACATCACCACATGTATTAACGATTCAATTTAAATGAACGTGACAAAATGTCAGAATACAACACCAGCAAAAAATGGTTGACATCAGCTGGTTGGATGTAGAAATTGCATGAAACTGTTGTCTAAGATTATAATTTTCTCTCTCCTCTTTCAGCATTTAATCCTAGATCTTATAAATTGAAACCATCAAGGCCGCGGATCATAGCCCTTAATGTGCCAAAGTTGTGGAGTGTTTGAGGACTACTCGCCAAGTACAACTAGGTTACAAACCAGACTGATTCACCTTGGAATCATAAGTCGCTACATGAGTGGCAAGTGACTGAAAGTCTGATGTCTTTTGGAAGTGCAAGTGACAGTACAGATTTTACAAGCTTTCTCAAGAATATTGAATACAAGCAATAACTTGGTTATAATGTGAGGCACAGCTTAATTACATTAGAATTCACCGTCACAGCTTGATATACTTTACTATATATGACTCAATCAGGAGAAGACCAAAATTGAAGTTTGAAAGGACTGTAGTGTGAAATTTTAAATCTCAATTACAGTCGTCCCTTACAATTCTAAAACATTATTTCCCTTTCATATTAAATTTTGTGGCCTGAAATATCTTCCAGCTTTCAAAATATTGGAGCTCAAAACTAGTATAGTTACCTATGGAAACTCTAAATCTCAATTAGAGTGATCCCTTACACTTCGAAAACATTATATCTTTTTCTTATAAATTTTGTAGCCTGAGATATCTTCCAACTTTCAAAATATAGGTGCCCAAAAGTAGTAGTCACCTATATCACGTATCCTACCCTATTCCATATTTTTGTAAGCCTGTTAAGTGGCTATTAGAGATTGATTGCATCACATCCACAATAGGTTTCACAGTTGTCTTATTCTTATCATATATTATTTTTGTGCTTGGCAATTAGAGCATGGTTAGATTCATCTATAACCCTCTGCTGTCATCAAAAATAGATTTCTTCCTTCCTTTGCATTGATAGTTTCATGGGTGTCAACAGCAATAGTTTTCCTCCTTACTTTCTCAGTGATTGTCTTACTCTAGTTGCAAATGCCTAAGATGTCATTATAAATGAGACTTAGGGTCATCCATAATAGTAGAAGAATTGAAATCATTTTAATTGTCACAAATCATAAACCTAGAATTGTCAATGAAGCAATGGCCTGTTGTTGAGAGCACATTCCGTTGTTTAGGGTAAAGTTTAAACTACGTTCGTTTTCCTCCGACCCCCATTCAATATCAAAAACAATTAAAAGCCTCCAAAACTAAAGGGATTTATGATTGCAAAAAGACAGTAATACTAGAATTAAACAAAATAATATAAGTCCGAGTTCTGTGAGCCTCGTGGATCCTAATGTGACTATACAGTTACCTTATAAAATTAAGTATGTAGTTCATAGTTCTCACTGTAGATAGTAAAAGTGCGCCAATCTCGTCTGCTATAAAAAATTATGCCACTTCATTTCCTGCCATTGACTCTCCAACTGTCTATACCAATGAAGTGGATATTGCCACTTCTGTAACTAGCATGCTGCAAGTTGGGATGTTAAACATACTGTGTTAAAGAAGAAACTGTAGGTTTGTAGAATAGGAATTTTTTTGTGATCATTATTGCACACTAATCACAACAACTATCTCAATGATAATTACCCAAAGTCAGTTTATGTGATTCAGATTTCCCTATAATGTTGCTAGTTCTCAAAGAATTACAAATTATGTTCAGTCCGCAGATTCACACAACCAAAGATACGATCCAGGCATGGACACTAGTCACAGCAGCTGTCTCAATGATATTTACTGAAAGCCAGTTTATTTGTTTTTTTCTGGATTGTTGTTAGTCCTTAAAGAATTACAAAATAATGTTCAATCCACAGATACAAACAGATAAATATTGGAACCATTGCCCAGATATTCATCACACTCGAAGTTGGCATTTGAGAGGATCTTGTAGCCACTTATAAGTAACAAATGCCAAAGATTGAACTCCTGAAAAATAGGTCAATTCATTACCTAATTGGAAAAAGGCTAAGTCATGGCACAGCCAATGAATAAATAATCTGCTTCCTCACTGGTTTGATAGACCTGCTAAAATTATACTTTACAACCTCCTAAGCATTCCATTTTAATAGCCAGCTGTGACAGACCCCATAACAGAAATCAATATGCTAATCCATATCTTGTATTTACTGCGGTTTAACCTAAGTGACATCATAGTAAGATAGCCCAAGTCTTCTATATGACGGTCATCAAAAGAAAAGAGACTATTTTGAGGACTACAAAAGTGCAGCTTAGCAATTTTGTAAGAAAGTCTTCTATGTGACAGTCATTAAGGATTCCTTGCTGATAATGAAGGAAGATGTTAACCAAATCTATCTATCTATCTAAAAATGGGTATGCATATGTCAGTGCCCCATGCAGGAGTTACCAAAAAATCCCCTTGATCATATCAGTGTAATACCTAGCATTGAATGTATTTGAAAAAAAAAATTTGATTTATGTGCTTCCCTTGCTTGCCCCAGGAAGCATATGTTTCAATGGAAAAAATCATCATGTGTATTATGTGTTAGGCTGTTTTCAAGTGGTTGGTTATTAACTTATTTGGGACATATTCAGTTCAGGGGAAACATGTCCCTAACCCATAGAGACACATACCTATCTATCAGTGGTTTCAAATACCATTCTCCTGTTTGAACTTCATATAGAAATTGCTATCTACAATTATTGGATACACAAATTTTAAAGGAAGAAATGTGACTTGCAAACTGCCACAAGGAAAATTCCCTAGCTTGCATTGTTCAATGTTGACTAGCATCCTCGAACTGCATAAGTGCTGTAGGTACAAACAGTGGTAGCTGGAACATAAAAAATGGCCATCAAGTTTTCAACTTATGGGACAATAATGCCAATGGATGTTGACTACAGAAGCTATCCTTACAAAGTAGTTTGGGAAAATGGATCAATCAGTATTGTGATATTGTTTACAATTCTGCAGAGAATGTTCCTGCCTATCCTAACTACAGCACACTTGGTTAGAATCTCAAAACATTATGAGAATATCTTCTACAATGCTTAACATCCTCCCCTAATTGAGACAATGAAACATTGTCCTTTGTGTGCTCAACTCCCTGTGTCATGCATACTAGTCAAATTTTTTTCAGTTATACATGATTAATAGCAAGCTGGCATCTATATTTTTAAATACACTACCAAACAAGCTACAGAAGCAGATAAATTCGACCAGATGTGGCAATCTTTTTTTGAAACACGAGCACTCATTGTAATTAATAGTTTAGTTTGGAATATGTTTACAATTTTATAATATTTTAATGGCTTTACAGATCAGGGTACTTACTGCAATCAGTTTCCCTGAATTTTCTGGTCTCTGTGCTACCCGGATAGCTGCAAGAGCAGCAGCTCCTGATGAAATTCCGACCTGTGAGAAGACAGAAATGAGTGATTAATAAATTCACATGTGCCTAGATTGCCTGAGGATTTTGAGCAATATCTACAAGTAAGCCTAATCCTTACCAGCAAACCTTCCCGAAGAGCCAACTGCTTTGCCATCTCAATGGATTCAGCACTAGATATCTGCAATCAATTAGTACAAGAAATTACCTTATTAGAATTTGACGTATACACACAGCTTATGATGACTTGAAGAAATTAAAATAATATCGAAACCAGAAAATTTTGCGATGTCAAGGAAATGCAATCAAAATGTTTGAAAAATATTAACACAGGGTTTCTTTGCTTAAAATGTCATCAAACAGGAAAATATTGAATAGAATACTATGGTCTAGGAACCCAGAGGATACCTAAGTTAAAACAATTTCCAAGTAGAAAAAAAACATGTATTGAGCTAAAACGCCCCTCTCAAAAAGCTTGGACTAAAGTATTGTTTGGTTGTAGAATTCAATATGGACAGGTAGTGTAAGCTGCACAGCAAGTGGCTGCAAAATGGGGTAGAGAAAATGGTATACTGACTAAAATTGGGGAAAGCACATGAAGTTCAAAAATAGAGTACCGACGTTAAAGGAGGGTCTATTTGGCATGTTAAGAGATGTATGGCTAGCTCTCAATTTTATGACAGAAAAAGAGACCAGTCCTTGATGTGAGGAGGTTGGAAATTAGAACAAGTCATACGATCTTACTAGAAATGATAAGATAAGAAAACATTATTAATGTCCAACAAGAGACCACAAAAGGGTCTAAGGGACTGAAAGTGTATAACCAACAATAAGAGGAGCACCAAACGGTGTCCGGGAAAGAACAAGCGCGAAAGCAAAAGAACCAAAGAACGAAAGACTAGAGGTCCTTCCTACGTGGGAAGGAGTAGTCCAGCACCAAAGGATATGGTCTCGGGTGAAGTGAGCCTTGAACAGTCTCAAAATACCGCTGGAGGTGGGGTGCCACTTCCAAGTGTACCCGCTGCAGGGTCTCATTGACCTATTGTGACTGGAAGTAGGAGGACCGAGCGACCCTTCATGCCCCTGGCAGGAGACACAAGCAAGAAACAGGAAGTGATAAGCTGGTCCAAAATCTGACTCGAGAGGAACTGAACCTGCGAGGTCTGATCAGAGAGCTGCATGGCCTCCTGGAAGTAAAGCGCAAGGCATCGTTGGTCAGTGTATTTGAAGAAAGAAGAAAGAGATCTGCACTCTCTGAATAGGCAATGGAACCTCCCCCTGATCTCGTAATAAATGGGACAATGGAAGATCAAGTGAGTCTCTGTTTCAGCCTCCGCCAAAGTACAAAGGTGAAAGATCTGGTCAGCTCTGTCAATCTGATGGTCCATCTGAATGTGGAGCCAATGGGAACGAACTCTAAAAGAACCTAAGGAGATGTGACGGGCATGACACCCAACACTGAGTCAGGTAGGAAGGGCACACAATGACCCCGTCCTGAATATCCATGTAGTGCTCAACATAAAAGACCATCCTCAAGTGGAGACCCCCTGGAGGGTTACTCCAAGTCATGATAATATATTGTCTATAAATGTCAGGTCTAACATGCCTGTCCAACTCTGTTGAGAGGGAAGGAGGTGAAAGAGAGGGAGACAGTCAATGTCAATCCTGATCAAGCCCAGAAAAATAGAAGCCTGGGCATACCAGCAACAAGCCCTGCCATCAAGATCAGAAACTAGCAACAACCTCAGAAGAACAAGAAGCGAGGAAGGTCATGCCAAGGGCTCATGCCCACAGAAACTCTTCTATGAGATTTGTCAGATAATGGGTTATTCCATGAAGGAATGCCCCTACAATATGAAGACATGGAGTCAACAAGTTTTATTGACACTGCACCTTGACAACAACAGTGAACATACAGCCCACAAATGCTACATCTTCTTGCTGATATTGAAACAATCAACAGTGAGTAAGGAGCAACAACACCAATAACAACTAAGGAGGTCGAAGTCGCATTCAGTATGATGCCAAAGGACGATTGATGATCCAATGTCATACATGTAGCCAATGGGGGTATTTCACCAGAGATTGCCCAAGGGAAGAGACAACACAGTTCCTGTGTAACTGGTGTGGTCTGGGAGACCACGAAGATGAGAATTGCCCAAAGTCCAAGTTAAACTTGTTAAACGTTGAAAGGGATGATAAAGAGGAAGGGGTGTTGGCAGTCACCCGGGTGCAAGCAAAGAAGGCCCATACAATATGAAGACATGGAGTCAACAAGTTTTATTGACACTCCACCTCAACAATGACAGCAAACATACAGCCCACAAATGCTACATCTTCTTGCAGCTATCGAAACAATCGACAATGAGTAGGGAGCAACAACACCAATAACAACAAAGGAGGTCGAAGTCGCATTTAGTATGATGCCAAAGGACGATTGATGATCTAATGTCGTACATGTAGCCAATGGAGGCATTTTGCCAAAGATTGCCCAAGGGAAGAGACAACACAGTTCCTCTGTAACTAGTGTGGTCTGGGAGACCACGAAGATCCGAATTGCCCAAAGTCCAAGTTAAACTTGTTAAACGTTGAAAGGGATGATACAAAGGAAGGGGTGTTGGCAGTCACCCGAGGGCAAGCAAAGAAGGCCACCTACCCACACCCTCCTACTAAGAAGCAAAGGGTACGTAAAGCAAAGGTGAACCTTGAGAAGGTAATGATTGCCAAGAGGGAAACACATGACACAGCAAGTACCTCATTGATAAGTCATGCCGAGAAAAACATACTTAGGCAAATGTTGCAGACAGAAATCCCAGTAAGAATTGAAAACCTTCAAACCATGCCTCAATTATAGATGGCTCTATTAAAAATGGTCCCACCTTCGAGAGTGTTGAATTGTGCAGACTGTATAGAGGACTTTTTCGGGCCATCAAGAGATTTGATGTTGTTGGCCATCAACATAGGTAGACATCCAGTGGTGGTTGAGATGGGCATCCTCGACACCATCCTGATGGACACTATCATTGATGGGGGATCGAGTGTCGATGTCTTGCTTGAGGAAACATGGAAGAAACTAGGGCGACCCACATAGTTGCCACCAACTTTCCAACTCGTAGGTGTAGACTAGCATGGCATCAAACCAATTGATACACTGATGGCAAAAAGGGTAATGATCGGCACCAAATTGTTCATGTTGGATTTTGTGGTAATACCTCTGAAAAAGGAAGGGGTATAATACCATTCTCTGTAGGGGTTGGCTGACACAAGCAAAAGTAAACCATGATTGGAAGAGGAACACCTTGTCTATGGAGAGAAGTAGCGGAAAATTTACAATTGACCTAATGTAATGTCCCAATCCTAGAACACGATAATAAATAAATTTAATTAAATAATTGATTAAAATAATATAATAATTGAGGTAAACAAAATTAATAATAATTAAATAAATAATTACTAGTTAAAATCTAATCATGGATACATTGTATAAATAGAAGTTGTAAGAAACAAAAATTATACCTAATCAAATAATTAAGGAGTTGTGATAACCCAAATTATAATAAATAAATAATATTAATTAACATTGAATAAATTTTATCAATGGTGAGTGAGGACTTAGTGTCCACATCAGAGTTAGAAGCAAAGGAAGAAGTGGACAAAGGGAAGTGATGCATGGAGCCTAATGAGGAAGGATTCCTCCAATTAGAAGGATGCTCAAAAGATGACTTGGACTCATTAAACAGACTATTCCATTTGCATATGGAAGATTATGAGTTCTTTCAATGCAACATGCTCCAAGTGGACAAGGGAACAAAAAAAGATTCATTACTACCCGAGTATGGAGAGTATGAGGGGGAGGCCCTAGTGAGCGAAACTCCAGCACAAAAGTTCGATAAGTAAAAACCAAGCAAATATGAGGAGCCCTCACTGAAGATCACAAACTTAGGAGACGAGGCTAACCCTAAAAACATCCTCGTAGGAGATGATTGGAACCTCGATCTGAAAACGGCAACATTTAAAATTTTCATGGAACATAAGGACAATTTTGCCTAGACAGATAAAGACTTGAAGGGGGTTCTGCCAAAGTTATGTGTCCATCAGATCTCGTTGGTGCTAGGAGTGGTACCTGTACGGAAGTGGCCGCACAGGATGAACAAGAACTATGTTGCACAAGTCAATGACAAAACTAAATGCATGTTGGATGCGGGTATCATATTTTGAGTACAAACAAGCGAATAGGTATCCGACATTGTCATTTCATTAAAAAGGGAAACAAAATCAAATTCAAATATGTGTGGATTTTAGATGTATGAATGCAATTACCATAAAAGACCCATTCCTGATACCATTCATAGACAATATCTTGGAGGAGGTCACCGGACATGAAATTACTCTTTCATGATGTAATATCCTCCCCTGATTTGAACTTTGACTTGTAGAAATTTAACTTAAGGAATATTGTCAAACACTTTGTATGCAAACTCATAAAGCTGATTTCCTCAATAAATTGCTTTCCAATGAGTAGATTTATGAACAACTATGAAGTGACATTAAAATGCATAATACACATCATAACATTTTCACAAACACTTGGCACACATTCAACAGTATATGAAAAATCTGGAAACTCTTTCAATCTGCTATAAAAGGATGATTTTTAAATGTAGATGTGCACTTACAGCTGCCTTAAAGGCTGCAACAACTATTCAGACTTGTATTTAACAATTATTATGCAAAGTATCAAAATTTGACAGAAGAAACCTGGAATTAGTTGCCGTAGTATTTTGCAGATGTAGTCGGCAGCCCTCCAAACTTCTAATCAGCCGGAAAAACAAGTAAACTTGATACCAACACTGTTCACGCCGTACTGTAGCAAAATACTGTTCATGCCGACTGTAGCAAAATACTGTTCATGCGGCACTATAGCAATAACTAACTTCAGATCTGCACCTCAAACCCTTGTAAATTTCTTTATGCGAACGCCCCAAATGAAACCCAGTGTGTTTCCTGAAGTGAAAACACCCTTGATCCTCTTGACTGTGTCTTCCAACAGCAAAGAGAATGCTAGCAAAGAGGGATTCCGTCCTCCAAGCCCGATAATCAAATATCCAGCAACATAACATTAATCTTCATCCAAGCATACAAAAAAAAAAAAGCTCTTCCATTTCTTTTATAGTGTTCTCACAAAAACTCAATCCTTCGTTTTCTCAATGTGGGATAAAACATAACTCCCTTTATGTACCTTATGTCTCCAATGTGTTATAAAAATAAAGGGAACTCTTTTAATTTAAATATTTCCCACAAACTATAGTCTATGCATTAATAAAGTTAAATATTTAAATTTAACTTTATAAAATGGCTTTATCAATGCATAACAAATCTTATCAATGATAAATAAGTTTTCCTGTCGATTTTAAACAATTACCATCGACATACCACTGTGACTAAATGTCCGGCCATGTCCAAGATGACTTACTATAAATAGTAAGTATGCCCAAAGTTGCCCCAATACCCCTCAGAAAGACCTGCAACTGAAACTGTCTAGGCCAAATGGCCTCTAAGCCCCTTTAATGTCCTAGTTAGCCTACGGGACTGTGGGGAAATAGGCTAACGACAACATCATGCTATGAATGCTAGAAAGGGGACATTACACATGAGTGGATTTACCTAGGTACAACTTGATATCCATCACCGAGGATGACACACTAAAGACAATTTTTGTAGTGGAAGATGGGGTGTCCACCTACAATTGGATGCCATTCGAGCTCTAATGCTCCCACAACATTCTAAAGGATAATTTTGCATCTTTGCCTAAATGTCCTTCGGGAATTTAAAGGTTTTCTTGGACGATTGGTCCATTTTCAACTCGAAGGACAAATACCTCGTAGCTCTTTGAGAATACATGAAGATATGCACACAAGAAAGACTTGCACTAAACCCCAAGAAGTTTAGGTTCATGGTACCTCCAAGGAAGTTACTCGGAAACATTGTCTGTAAGGTCGAACTCAAAACAAATCCTGACAAAATAAGGGTGATCATCCAGATGGAGCCACCCATGGATGTCATAGGATTTAAATCATTCCTCGGACACATTGGATACTATCAAAGGTTCACTAAAAAAATTCTCATGTGTCCTATCCAATGTATAAATTGACTCGGAAAGGGGAGCCCTACATTTGGGGAACAGAACAAGGGGAGGTATTTGAAGAACAAAAGATGAGGTTAGTAGGTGCGTCCATTTTGCGTACCCTAATAGGGATAAAGAGTTCCATGTGCACGTTGACACATCCAATTTTGCAATTGGAGCCACACTCGCACAAGTAGGTGACCATGGATAAAATCACTCGATATACTTCGCTGGCAAACCTTTGCCAAAGGCAAAGAAGAACTATAGCACGGCAATAGAGAAGCCTTGGAAATGGTGTATGTTTTACAAAAATTAAGGCACTACTTGTTGGCCACTCCATTAACTTTTAATGTAAATCACCAAGCATTAATGTGCCTAGTGAATAAGTCGATCATCTAGGGAAGAGTGAGTAGATGGTTCCTCTTGCTACACGGGTTTACATTTACCATCGTGGTACGACCCAAGAAAAGCCATGTGAGTGTGGATCACCTTCCTCGTATCAAATCCGAAGAGCCACCAGAAGGGGTGAACAATGACTTCCCTCATGCCCATCTTTTCAAAATTGCAGTTTGTTGGCTCGATACATGAGTATTAGGTAATACCTTTCCATAGCCCAGTTTCCAAGAGAGATGCAATCAGACAAGAGGGAAACTCATCTTGAGAAGCAAAACCTTCCAACAAATACATGGGTTACTATACAAGATTGGACCAGACCATGTGCTCTAACGGTGTTTGATGGAGGAGGAAGTCTCGAGTCACTTGAGGGAAACTCACAAGGGTCCCGTTGAAGGACACATGGGGCAAGACAACTACATAAAAAATCCTACTTGTAGGGTAATGGTGGCCAACTTTATACAATGATGCAAGAGAACGGGTCATAAGTTGTGACACCTGCCAGAGAGCCTAACGACTATCGAAGAGGGACTTTATGCCATTGAACCCACCCTATGTACAACAATTGTTTGAACGATGGGGACTAGATTTGTCGGGCCACTCAAGGCAAGTAGAGCACAAAGGTGTAGGTACATTGTTGTGGCAACAAAATATTTAACCATGTTAGTAGAGGCATGGGCCCTACCTAATAACTCGGCCTTAGTACAATGAGGTTCATTTATGAGAAAATAATTACAAGGTATGGTATCCCCATCCAGATAACCAACGACCGAGGGGGACACTTTGTAACACACATTATTAAGTTGCTCACAACCAAATTCAATATTCTCCACTCATTCTTGCGCCCATACTATATGAGAGAAAATGGTGAGGCAGAGACGACTAGAAAAATATTGCCGTCTATGAACCAACCTGATACCTTGGTGGATTGACGTTTTGATTCTACCTGTGGATTCGAAGGAGAGGATTGGGATGAATGGTTACCATCAGTGTTGTGGGCCTACAAAACAACATACAAAATAACTACAAGACATATTCCCTTCAGTTGACGTACGGGAAGGAGGGTTATAGCACCTGTTGAATTTATGGTGCCAAATCTACGAATAGCAATTGAGAACATGCTAGGGATATAGAGAGCTTAAGGAAACGGTTGTACACTCTCAATAAGTTGCACGAATGGCAAATGATGGCACAATAAGCAATGAATGTATCCCAACAACAGAGGAAGACATGGCATGACAAACACCTTAGACAAATGAGGTTTACAGTAGGACAACTTGTACTGAAATATAACAGTCAAAATGAGATAAAGCCAAGCAAATTTAAGGTGAGATGGCTTCATCCATACAAAGTGTGGGAGGTGTCAAAGAATGGGGCCACAAAATTATGGACACACGACAGAAGGGAGATTCTTGACGCCGTCAATGTGTCGAAGTTGAAACCATATTTTGAGAGGCAAAAGACGGAGAGCCTAGCTAGTCAAACCCAAGACGCAACTTGGTGTAGGAATTAAATTAAAGAGACAAATTTAAAAAAGAAAAAAAAAACAAGCGAGAAAGAGACTATCACCGTATGGCCATCACTATATGATGGTGGCTCGTAGGGTTAATTGTGGTGACCGCAAGCAAAGTAAGGCCAACCCAACATATGGCAACGACATATAAAGCCCTACAACGGTAGCCATAAATCTTGTCAACAATGATATAGAAAGTCGTCGAAGGAAAAGAAAAGCCCTAAAGATTTAATCATTTATACCATATGGAGCATTAGAATTACAAACACAAGGAGCCAAAAGCAGATGAATCATGTATGGCCATCACTATATGATGGTGGCTCGTAGGGTTAATTGTGGTGACCGCAAGCAAAGTAAGGCCAACCCAACATACGGCGACGACATATAAAGCCCTACAACGGCAGCCATAAATCTTGTCAACAGTGATATAGAAAGTCGTCGAAGGAAAAGAAAAGCCCTAAAGATTTAATCATTTATACCATATGGAGCATTAGAATTACAAACACAAGGAGCCAAAAGCAGATGAATCATTTATAGCATATGGTGCAACATCGTGAAAACTAAAAATGCAAGGAGCCAATACCGTCGGTGACACATGAACCGCACAATGGAAAAGTCAGAACGAAGACATGGGGAAATGCAAAATGCATCAGGACAGAAGTTTGAATAAGGGACAGTCTTATTAAGACTGTACAGTAGGCGTGGACGCTACAAGGAGTGAAATGCCATATCAAAACACGTGGAGGTTTTATTCATTATTATATTTCATAAATTTGAAGGAAGACATAAGCATATGGTGAAGGATTGAAGGATTGAAAGCTAGCGAGAAGGGTAGAAGGGTAGAAAGACGCCAGGGTAGTCTGTGTGTACTGGATGAAAAATCCACGACATATAGAGATAGAGAATGCTCGTACGATTCAAACAAAGGGAAAACAAGAAGGCAATAAGACAAAAACACTCTATACGGCACAAGAAAATTAGAGCACATGCAACGGACAAGTACAGAGGATAGGTGCCAAACATGACAAAGTAGAGAAGGTGAATCGTACGACATAAAAGGAACACATACAGAAAGAAAGAGTGCATATTACCAAAGGAGTTTTAAGTTGCAAAAGTCTTATGTTCACCACAGAGATTGTTAGCAAAATTCTGAAGGAGAAAAGAATACACTAGCCATACTCAGCCACATGGAGCATTAAAACCAAACCTAACTGTTTTTTCCCTCTTGTTACACAAAACGACAAGGAAGTAATAGTTATGGATTCAGCAAGCAAAAGCAATTGGAAAGCTAAGTTACAGTCACAATCAAGTAGCTTCACCATGGACAAAAGTGCATGTGTTTTACCTTCGAACATGAAAGTAGTAGGCAACATAAATGTCAGTGCTAGTGCCAGTAGTGCCAGTGGAAAGAAAAAAATCAGGCCATAAGTACACATGAAGGCTCCTTCGAGGGATGCAGTAACAACATAGACGGTAGCATTTGAGGGCTTGAATGGACTCGAATGCAAGAAATGGTGGTAAGACACACCAAAGGATGACTTGATAAAACAAAGTTTGAAGAGGGCACAAGTACAATGAGCAATCCAGATACATGTGTTTTGTATTAAATATTAAAAGAGCGCACTCAAAGTAATGCTAGGCGCCTTCGACAAACACTCATAAACAAGCACTTTTCCATATCTCGGGCGAAACTTGATGGTTTCATTCACTCTGCGGAGTTAATACGAGTGTTTCACATAGCAGAAGACAATGATAAAAAGATTGATATGAAGGCACACAAGATGACAAGGGAGACCAAGGAATTTTGGATAAAGCTGGTATCACTAGTGTTGTTCTTATCACTTTGATGTTAACTTGACTAATATTAATGAAAGATATGGCAGTTCTCTATGTTACATTGCACTTGCTTGTATATGTTACATTTCTCTATCACTAGAATGCATTAATTACCTGTACCCTAGGTGGTAAACACTACATTATCATTATTTATTTATTATTTAATCATGTTCGAGAAAGGGGATATCACAATGATTATGCTTCGAGCAAACATAGAGTGTGATAAATTGTTGTGCATTGGATATAATAATAGAAACAATAAACATGAGTTGATCCAAAATATGAAGCTTATACCCCGTTTCTCAAGCATAAATAGTTACTTCTATATTCATTTCTTAGCACCATTTGATTAGAATCAGGAAAGTGAATCTATCATCAGCATATGTGGAATAGCACTGTATGCATAGAAAAGGATCTGTAGTTCAAAAGAGAAATATGGCAAATGAAACAAAATGGGTTACACAAAACCATTTACGAAACTCATAACCTCTATAGCAAATGAAGATACTAAACCTCCTAAACATTTGATCTCTACACCTATCTCTTCAACATACACAATCCTAAACTCAAACCAACTATTAACTTTTGGAAAAAGTTAAGTTGTTGAAAGAAAATCTTATTCACCAACTTTTAACTTACCAAATCCAGATTTGAAATCAATAGGGAACCATGGCATGGGAATGCTTTGTTCCCATCTTCATCAATTGTGTTTTGGGTTGAACAACTTTTGGAGTTGAACCGGAAAGATTATCAAGATCTGAATCCTCAAGCATTAAATTATTATCAAAATACACATGTTGAAAGATACCATCTTCTAGTAGCTTACTTTGTCATCCATGCTTCCACACAGTTGGTCCTTGGTTAGAACAATTCTTGTCAATTCCATTAGAGCAATCAACTTCAATAATATTTCTTCATAAGTGTGGAATGCCTCCTAGAATATTGCTGAATTGTTCATTGAAATAATAATATTTACTCAATATATGACAAAAGATTTCTCAACAGTCATCAATTACATATCTAGGATATATATCCAGGTCAATAGATCATAGCACTGTACCCAAAGCTGATCAAATACTGAATTTTCGGTATAAGCCTTGCAAATCTACTGACCTAAAAGACTCTGTCCCTAACTGAACACTAACAAAACCAAGGAGTGCCTGTTCCTAAATAGTATCTAAACCAAGGACCCTGTCCCCAATTTGTCAAAGGTAGGAAAAAACCCTGTCCCTCCAAACTTTTACCCACTCTTGTGCTCAGATTCCATCCAGTTTACAAGTACTAACTAGAATTCAAAACCAATGACTAGGCATTTGCTACACTAATGCAAGTTTATATTTCTTGATGGATTGACAATCAATCCCTTGATAACATTCGAATGTTATTATAATTGAATGAATTTCTTAAGTTATGTGTTGTTGAGTATATTTTGTGTTTTTGTTCTAGACTGATGATCTAATTGTAATAATTGCTTGTAGATGATGTTTTTCCAAATGAATTCTTTATCCTTTTATATCTTCCTTTATTGGAGAAGGTTGTACCTCTTCATTATGCAAGGGATGACTCTCTGCATGAAGCATTGCCTTGTAATATCTCTTAATGTCTTGTATACCTCCTTCGAAGAACCACTGCCTTGGAATTTAATTTGCATACTGTTTGATGATAATTGCCAATAATTATTCATTAATGAACCTCAGTTGGCTCCCTTGCTAATAGTTAGTACACCTTTTTAATATTGACCCACCCCTTTGAATTGTGATTAATTTCGTCTCCTGGGCTTTTTATAAAAGCTTTGATCTGTATTGTGAAGGTAATTTTGAGCTGACAAAATTTCAATCTAAAAGACCATCAAGGCTTGAATCCCCAAGCATCAAATTATTATCAAAGTACACATGTTGAAAAATACCATCTTCTAGAAGCTTACTTTCTCACATCATTCCACATTGTTGATTCTTCAATAAAACAATTCGCTTCAATTCCACTGGAGCAATCAACTTCAATGAATATTTCCTCAGGATAAAGAAGACAATCATGTCATCATTTCCTATCACCTAAGCAAGCATATGAATACAAATCTCTAGCACCATTTTATTTCTTTGGTCAATCATTCTTTGATATCTTCAGAAAAAGATTCACTTCTTCCCTAACATGTATGACATTTATTGAAGATGAAAATGACTCAAAACTCAAAAGAGAATTATTTGTGTCTTCTATAGAATGGTTGTTCTCAAAGACTTGTAGAAAACTATAAAGATCTAGCAAATTAAGATCATTTAGCTTTATCTATTAAGTATTTTGATTTTTAATTATTTTAGTTATTAGTTTTAGCTTTGTTGCTTAAATAGTCAAATAGGGATCACATTTTTAGTGAATAGTCAACATTTGAGCTTTGTGTGAATTGTGGTCAGATAAACAATGAATTTTTTTATGTCTGGAGCCATTGTGTTCGTATTAAGTATTGAAGTTAAATCATTAATTTTACATCTTCCAATAACATTTTGAGTTCCCATTGCAGAAATGACAATGAAAAGCCTACGAACCCAAAAACTAAAAGTCAAACAAGGAGTAGGGGAAATTAGTTCAATTGGAAGTATTACCAGTTTCAATTGCCCTTCTCAAGGAATTTGGGAATTTTTCCAAGTGTCAATTTAAAAGAAAGACCTCTTTAAAGTGATTTGCTTCAAAGATACAATCAAACAAATCTACCATTTCAAGGGAGGCCTGGCTATGAAAAACTCATTTTTGTGCCCATTAGTTCTATGGCAGCATTACCAAAGTGAATGTGTGCCTCCTTCACACCAATGACAAAGGCATTAGCATATGTGATAGTTTGACACTTAAGTCTTAAACAAAAGGTAGAGATACAGAGAATATTTGGTGGTGGTGATAAGCATGACATGCCAACTATTATCATAACACAAAACTTGTTGACACTTCTTGGCAACAAGTTTCTTGTGTTGAGCGTAGCAGAGCTCCAAGTGTCAATTTAAAAGAAAGACCTCTTTAAACTGATTTGCTTCAAAGATACAATCAAACAAATCTACCATTTCAAGGGAGGCCTGGCTATGAAAAACTCATTTTTGTGCCCATTAGTTCTATGGCAGCATTACCAAAGTGAATGTGTGCCTCCTTCACACCAATGACAAAGGCATTAGCATATGTGATAGTTTGACACTTAAATCTTAAACAAAAGGTAGAGATACAGAGAATATTTGGTGGTGGTGATAAACATGACATGCCAACTATTATCATAACACAAAACTTGTCGACAGTTCTTGGCAACAAGTTTCTTGTGTTGAGCATAGCAGAGCCTATGGGGGAGCATAGTCACAAATTCATCTCAAATTCCTGAATTAGTGGTGGAGTTGTTACAAATACAAGTTAAAGATGATGTGGTTGATGTCATTGGGAAATTGTTCTTTTTTAGTGGCATTCAATTCCATGTTGCCTACTCTCCTTATTTTAAGGAGGCCATGACTAATGTAGAAAAGGAAAAGATTTAATTTTTGCCACCAAGGGAGATAAAATTGAGGACCACTATCTTGGATAAGAGTTATTCCAAGATAAGCATTATTATCAACCAAATGAAGGCCAAATGGATCTTAAGCAAATTAAGTGTTAACAAGGATGGGTGGACGCTTGTCTATATCACAATGACATGTAGAAAGCCCTTACTTCTTTAAAGCTATTGATTGTTCAAGGCACCACTAAAATACACTTTGCATCTTCAAATATACTATTGAAGATGGCCCTAAGAATGTGAGTGTGGGTCGTCATAGATGTAGCCTAAGTGTATAACCCAATGGGAAAGTTGCTTTAAGTTGCCTACAAACATATTTTTTGGACCCCTTGGTGCGTGCATTCCATGACCAAGACTAAAGGACGTAGGCAAAATTAACTAGGTCAAACTAGTTGACAATTGTCAATGCAAGATATGTGCAAATGTTTATAATGCTATCTATAATCACCACATGTTGCATGCATTATTTCAAACCTTCTCCAACAAGGAATTTCTAAGTTTGCACAGGCCAACTGCACCTTAGACCTTTCATTATTCTTGGAGAGAATGGCTGATTTGCAACAACCCATACAATTAATGCAAATGAATGGAACCAATCCGTCTAGTCCAAGTCAACTCAAGGGAACAGGGTGAAGGAAGTGATGAAGAACAACACGGGTTAATGCCAAATACATAATACTACCTCTAATTTTCATTATGATCCAATATGGTCATGCTCTAGGCCTTAGTACAAAATAATGTCTCTAGATTTCATAATGAAGTGTATGAATGCTTTAATAGCATGCATTGACAAATAAAGGTCTTTGTACAAAAGAAAGACCCCATTTTTCAATCCTATGATGAGCACATGCAACCTAACACTCAATAGAGGTGGGTGAAGTTCAACACTTCCTTTTCAACATGCACAGGAAGTTATAATCTACCATGAGTGGACCAAATTATTTGCAACTTAAAGTCTATACAAGACAGGCGAAGTTGGATAGGGAGATAAGTGCACACAAGGACCCCATTCTATGGTGGCATTTGCATGGGCCTTAATAACTAATAACCACACTAGTTGTTTGCCCCTTGTCACAAACTTGTAGGTTCTCTATCTAAAAGGAACTAGCCCACATAGGCATTCATTCAATCTGTCAAGAGAAATAGACTTCTCTATAGCAAAGCAATAAATCTTGTGGTCGTAATAGTGCCTAACTTGGGATCCTTTGATTGGGCTCGTATTGATGTAAATAAAAGCATATATTATCCCCTACCATCTCAAGAAAAGGGTTCCTAGATTGCAATCCCCAAAATTTGTCCCACTATCCTTTGTCTCCATCCCAAAAAAACAAAAGGAATACAGGAATTAACACTTGGAATTACTGCTTCTATAAAAAGTTAGGTAATGTATTATCTTTACTTAACCATGACCAAGAATCTAACTACATATAAAAGATATAATGAAAGTAATCATCGACATTTTTAATTTAAGTTAGAGAATGAGCAACAATTTATTTTAGGAGTTGTAAGTATCATTTCAAAGACACTAAAGAAAAACATATCTCATACAAATAGATGTCATGAAATGCTAGTCCTAAATAGCCATTTATTCAAAAGTGTGGGCCATTCAACTCTAGATCCAATGAAAAAAGCTTTTAAAATGGGCCAGTGCTCAGTATAACTCGAATGAAGTTATTTGGATTGAAGTAAAGATTCAAATACAATCAAGACCGAGGGATTGCACCGAGAAACCCCAATTCAAGTAAGATAGTTATAAAGAGATTTCAAATAGTGCCCAAAGGAAGAATGGTTATAATAAACTAACCTAAGAACAAAACTCAATAATGTTTTGGTATTTTGTAAACAAGAACTTGATTTGTGTTATCATGTTGATATGTCAATTTTCTCTGTAATTGAAAAGTAATCTTCAACTTGAAATATAAATATTTAAAGAACATTGGGTTATCCATCAAATCGAGGAAAGCGTATAAATTTACCATTAAATTGAGGCAAGAAAATGATTGTAGTCTTACTAGTAAGGGCAAGCCAGAGGTTTTCCTATTTTCAGAATGGCATACAAATATCACAGAAAGAGAAGCCTGAGAAGGCACAAGAAACTTCCAAATTCAATTAATATTAAATATAAGCAGATGCAGTAGTGGCTGCATTAATCGAATGCATCTCACCATGCCAGCATCTTGCTAGTTCAAAAATTGAATGGCCACTGTACCTGTAAGACCTCGTCTAGTATCTCCACATCCAAATTCCTTGGAATAAATCCAGCTCCAATACCTTGAATTTTGTGAGGACCTGAAATTGCAGAGTCAAAAGAAACCATATTCCTTAGCACAAAATATCAGCAGAAATTAAAAAGAAAACTGGATGATTGACATGTTACTTCAAGATCATAAGCAAAGGCTGGACTCAAACACTAATTTAGGAGAATTTTGTTTAACCAGGTTTTCCTCCTGACAGTATGTTGCTCTCAGCTGGCTCCACACCATAGATCTAAGCATAGAACACATTGAAGAATATCATAAGTCATGGACAATCAGCAACCACCGCATTTGAAGAAGCAATAAATGCCACATAAATATATTGTTTGTACTTTAGATGCAGGTAAGAGAATCAGTGAGCATTACAAATACCACAGGAAATTGAATATTAAATAAAATAGAGAATCTCACCGAGACCATACTATATAATGTATTGTTTATATGCTGCATTCAAATCTATTAATAAAATAAAATTAACTGATACTCTTCTATGCTCTGATGGTGCATAAATCGTTCTTCTAAATTGAGTAGTGCAACCAAATGAAGAATGTGAATACCTAATACCGATAATATCATAGTTCTCATTCTTGGACTCTGCACAAACTCGACAGGACAACAAATTTCACTCAACACTTGGGAACTTCAAAAATACTTTTATTTCTTCAAAAAAAAATATACAAAATACAAAACGTATCATACGAGTCTACAAAACATTGGGGAAGTTTTTGGATAGGAAAAGGAAGAAATTTTGGGTAAAAAGTTATTTGCTGATCCAAAGGTAAGTCTGAGCAAGCAAACCAAATTTTAGATAATAGACAAGATGCTCGAATACGTCCAAGCATACAAACCATGCTTTAGATAATAGATAAGATGTTCAAGAACTTTTGAGCATGCAAGCCATGTTTTTATCCACCCTTTCCTCTCATGACACAAACTAGATTTGACTATTAAATTAGATATTTACAAAGCAGTAGACAAATGCAGGTGGACTCTCATAAACATACTCTCTAGAAATTGGGATGTGATCATCGTAGTTATCAAATTGATTTTCTCCTGCATCCAAACTTGTACACACACAATCATCACGTAATATCCCCTACCTTTTATAAGATTTTTATTATTATCTGATGAACAAATAGATAAATGGATTTCATTATTGTGACACGGGAACTTGCACCCCCCTCCCAAACCTCGAAGTACCCGTCCCCGAGACATCCCCACACCGAGTACTTGAGTACCCAAGTACCCCCACCTCCGCCATTTCCCAATCAAGTCACCGCTAGGATGGGTACTTGAATTTCCATTTGAATTTTGATTTTCGAATGTTACTATTGGGTATGTATTATATTACTATGTTGAATGTTCAATGATTCTAGTTCATGTTACAATTTGGCTATGTTCAAGTATTTTAATTTGGTATGTTCTACTGAAACATCATTTCATAACTAGCATTTCATGTTCTATATGTATACTATACAACACCCCTCCCCACCTTGTCCTCCCCTTGCCGTCGTCCCCTAGCTGTCTCAAAAATGAGGCCCATTTTTCTTGCGTCTTAGAAACTCGTCTCGGCATCCCACCATCCCGACGTATCCCAGTACTAGTTGTAAATAAGTCAATTAATAAATAAATTTCATTATTTGATGAATAAAACAAATATATTGATCATTAATATTTAAATTAATAAATAATAATTAAACAGATCAAAAGTTTAATTGAAGATTTAAAAATGTATCAACAACTATAATATAGCTGTCCAATAATAAATATTATTAATTAAAAACTATTATTAAAATACTAATAAAAGTTATATTCAAGGTTGCACGGGTATGCGTACCCAGACCCCTGGTACACGTACCAGGTACTGGTACGCGTATCCCAGTACGGACTAGGGCACATTTCCTAAATTGTGAAATGCCACGTCAGCTTTTGAAAAGGTAGAGGCGGCACAATTTGTCGTGCTGGAAAGTTGAAATAAAGTGTAACCTAAAATGCGGCGTTATATTACCAAAACGCGGCATTAAACACTCTCCATCCACGAGCAAGTCAAAGACGAGGTTAAAGGTTGAACGCAGGTCGAAGACAACGTTGAACGCAGGTCGAAGACAAGGTTTAACGCAGCCGCAAGTCAAAGAAAGTCGGAAAACGGAAGGCAAAGACAGTTTCACGCATTTTTCTTAGACGCCACGCAAAGTTCAAACGCTTCACCCCATTTTTCTACAACCTCAGACTCGGCGCTCGCACAGAGGTATTTTAATTTTTTATTTTGCTGATGAAAAGTTCTGCTCGCATTTACAAAACACAATATTATTTTTCAACGTTTTTAAATTTTGTTTGAGTTTTATTTTAAACTTTTAAGTTTTAAAGTTTTCACTTTCAGTTTTAACTTTTAACAAAGTTTAATATTTTAATATAATAATATATGATGGAACTACGTAACTATAGTAAATACTAAACTTAAAGTTTAAAGTCTTAAACCAAATAAAATTAATAAATATTTTTAAATTTCAATATTTATACATTTTATAACTTTATTGAAATTAATTTTTAAATGTTATTGTTTAACTTTAGTATTTATTTAATTTTTAATTTTTTATATAATTTAAAATTGATAAAATTTAGTTGAAGTATTATTTTATTGATTTAATTAAATTAATTTATCCTTTAGTAGTTTACTATTTAGTATTTTGACTTGTAACAATACACGATCATCTTAAATTTTAAAAAATTTAAATTATAATATCAATATGGATTTTTAAAATTTTAAATAGATGTTTACAATTTAAATAATCATTTAAATTTTAAAGTGAAATTTATTTTAGATATTAAATTTAAAATATAAAGCAATATAAAGCAACTTTAAGTCTTTAATTCTTTTTTATTTGCTATACAATATCTTCTCAACAGTTCGACAGTAATTATTGAATTTTTTTTAAATTTTTCCAGGTAGAATGTCAGGTGGAGGAAAGCAAGCGTTGTATCCTTTGTGGAAGTATGTTGATCGTGTTCGAGGGCCGAAGGGTTCAGGTGGATCAGCCGAGGTCACATTCAAGCTTTGCCCTTTGAAATGGAAAGGTTCTTACACAAGAGTGAAGGCTCACTTCCTTCACATATCTGGGGTAGGTGTTGATCCTTGTACAAATGAGGTGGAACGATATGATCTTATAAGGGAGCAAGAAAGGGCTGAAGGGAAAGTTGCTAAGAAGAGCTCTCATGCTTCAACAACAGGGCATGTACAGAGTCAACATGGAGATTCAGAAGTAGATGTCTCAACTACAGATGTAGCCCGCAAGAGACAACACATTGGCAGCTCAAATCCCATTGAAGAATTGTTTGATGTGATCGGTCGAGATGCTGTTGATGCAGCAATTGCACGATTCTTTTATGCAAATGGAATTGCATTTAATGTTTCTCGCTCCCCTTTCTACATTGAGATGGTCCAAGCTATCCTTCATGCGCCAACAGGGTATAAACCACCTGGATATGAAAAGCTTCGCACTACTTTACTTGATAAAGAGAAAAGTCGATTAGATGAACAAACTACAACACTGAAAAGAGTGTGGGTTACAGAGGGATGCAGTATTGTGATGGATGGGTGGACAGATGCTAGAAATCGTCCATTACTTAACATCATGGTAACATGCAGCAAAGGGCCTTATTTTTTGAAGGCAATAGACTGTTCAGGGCAAGAAAAAAATGCAGAATTTCTACACACCCAGCTATGTGAGGGCATTGAGGAGGTGGGGGCTACACATGTGGTCCAAGTTGTTACTGATGCTGCCCCTGTTTGTAAAGCAGCAAGTATGTTGGTGCAAAAAAAGTACAAGCATATATTTTGGACACCCTGTTGTGTGCATTCGTTGAATAATGCACTCAAAGACATTAGCAAGTTTCAATGGATTACAGATCTCATTGAGAAGGGGAGAAAAATACAAATGTTTATATGCAATCACCACCACACACAAGCCATCTATCGTAAATTTGCCAAGGTGGAGCTACTCAAACCTGCTGATACACGTTTTGCTTCTTACTTCATTCTTCTTGACCGCCTTTGTGAAGTCAAGGGAGCTTTGTGTTCCATAGTTGTTAGTGAAGCATGGACAGCTTGGAGACAATCTACTTCAGATACTGCTGTTGAGGTGCGAGGTATGATTCTTGATGAGCATTTTTGGGCTGATGTGAAATTTGTTGTGGAGTTTATTAAGCCCATATGTGAGCTGATCGGATATGCAGATTCAGATAAGGCATGTTTGGGAGAAATTTATGAAGCAATAGATTCCATGTGTGAAAAAGTGAAGACAATAACTGATATAAAAGACCCTTCTCTATATCCTTTGATAGAGGAGAAGTTACATGGAAGATGGAATAAGCTTAACACACCTCTTCATTGTGCTGCGTATGCTCTTAATCCTAAATGGCATGATATACAAGTGACTGGGAAGAGGGCTCCACATCAGGATAGAGAGGTAATGAAAGGATTTTGGGCTGCAATAAAAAAGATCTATGGCCGAGGTGAGGATGCTGCAATTATAAGGAGTCAATGGAATAAGTTTTCACGTGGGAAAGGTAAGTTTGGTTCTGTGGAAGCTTTATATGATATGAAATTAAAGATAGACCCTATAGAGTGGTGGTGGAACCATGGAGGTGAAGCTCCTGAATTGCAATCATTTGCCATAAGATTGCTCTCACAAGTAGCTAGCTCTTCATCTTGTGAGAGAAATTGGAGTACTTATGGGTTCATCCATTCACTATTGAGAAACCGTTTGGGGTCAAAGAAAGCAGAGAAATTGGTGTACATTCACAGCTCACTTCGTCTCCTCTCTCGTCTAGATCCTGGATACAATGATGGTCCTTCATCAAAATGGGATCAAATCTCACCTGATGGAGAACTTGCTGCCCTTGTGGATGGAGAGGTTGAAGTAGATGGCCTTATTGACTTGCCTATTATTATTCTACCAGCAGAGGAACCTGAGCTCGAGAGTGATGATTATTTGGACAGCATCATAACTGAGGACCTTGATATGGATGATGAAGACATAGAAGACTAGAAAATAGATTAAGATGTCTGATTTTTGTTTTAGTTTTTTGTTTGCATATCAGCTTGCTGTTTATCAAGCTTATTTCGATATGTAATCAGTTTGAGACTTTGGTACAATGCTGATTAACAATAGATGATAATCTATAAAGTCATAAACTTTTTCTGATTTTCACTGTTTAAACTTTTAAGTTTAAACTAGAAGTTTATCATTTCTAATATCAATATGTCCTATCTATATGATTTATCATTATGAAGTTATTGTTCGTATTTAAAGTTTGTCTTCTCTGTTAAGTATCTTTATCATTATGAAGTTATTACTGTTATTGTTTGTATTTAAAGTTTGTCTTCTCTGTTAAGTATCTAGACTCTAAAGTTCAAAACTTTAAACTTTTAAACATTCAGCAGTAGTATATATTATAAATTTATGCAGATACAGGATGCTACAACACTTCCTTTTCTATCCTTAAATTTGTTCAGCCCTCTACCCAGTATGAACGAAACCATTAGATTGCTTCAGAGTTCAGACCCTCATATCTCCTTTCCTAACCTTGCTCAAACTGGTATGACTTAGATTTCAGGTATTTTTGATTGCTGTGGCATATATCAGAACTGTTGCAGACTGTTATAAACCCTCCTGGACATGTACAGCCAGCTTATAGACTCATGAGACTCACCTCAGCATGTATGGCCTCTCTGATTTTCTCAGCCAGTATGGCATCTTGTTCTTAATATCAATGTTGAGTGAGTACTTCTTCAAACAGCAGAGCAATTCCCAGACCCTTCAATCACAATCTTCAGCATACTATCACAGTTTCATATATTAAAATTTATAACTTTAAACTTTAAACATTTTTGGATTTCTTGTTTTGGATGCTCAATGTCATGACTCATGACTGATATTTTGATTTTCAGATTTTCTATAAGATAATTATATATATATATATAAAATATTAAAATTAGACATACACACGTACCCCCGTCCCCTGTTTTGAAAAATATCTGTACCCGTACCCGTTCCCGTTCCCGTACCCACGTACCCATGCAACCTTGGTTATATTGTCATATTGCCATCAGGATTTAACTGTGTAGTTTTTTTTTGTCAAACTCATTCACCCCATGTTTCATGAGTAGTGATTTACATAACCCATCTCTCATGAGAATGAATGGAACACTTAACACGAATTGGACCTAGGTGATGCTCATAGAGGTGAAGCACTGGGACTTCCTAGGAAGTCACATACCCCAGTACCACTCCAGCTTGAGTGCACTTAACTACGGAGTTTCATCCATGGTTAAACCCACTATGCTTGCAACCCCATTTGCAAAACCTTCACCAAGTTTTGTGCCTCATGAACCTTTCATTAGAAAGCCCCTTAAGCTTGTCACAATCAAGAATAGGGCAAGGAATCGCCAAGGAACATTAGAATGAGGAAACCTTAAGAATACCAAGTCTTGTTGGAAATTTCAGGACTTCTGAAATCTCCGCCTTGGTGGAAATTTCGCATCTTTTGAAATCTCCCCTTTGGTGGAAATTTCAGATCTTCCGAAGTCTCCCCCTTGGTGGAAGTTCCTCATCTTCCGAAATCTCCCCCTCAATGGAAATTTTGCATCTTCCAAAATCTCCCCCCTTGGTAGAAATTCCGCATCTTCCAAAATTTCCCCCATCCCTTCTCATTTACTACCAAGCACTGGAGCAGTCCAACGAGGAAGCATTTTGCCTCCTAAATGTGAAAATTCAGAATTTGGATGTTAAGGTGGCCCTCTCCCCAATGGCTGTGATTTTATTTGCAATAAAATTCAAATTTTCTGGGCAAAAACAGTAGGTCCACCTTTAGTTTGGGGGGTAATTTTAAGTTGAAAATTTTGAATCTTTAAGGCCAGGTCAGCCCCTTTTGGTGTTACCGTTGATGCCTATAAGAGGGGGAAATTCTTGGCATTTGAGGCACCAAACCAAAGTGATTCTCATCTGATTTTAGCAGCAGCTTCCTCTGATCCTAGCAGTGCCTTTTCTCTGCCTTTTAGCAGCAGGCCTTCTCCAATCTTTGGCAGCGATTTTCCTGATTTTTGCATCACTTTCAGGCCTGCTTTTTGGCAGCAATTTTCCTAGGAGCAAATCTTTCCCCCTGCCTGTAGCAAGCAGTGTTTGGGACTTTGAAAGGGTAGTGTGGGCTAAGTTGGGGGGTGGCTTTTATCCTTTAGGGGAGTGGCATTTCCAGATTTTAGAGAGCTCGAAGGGTAAGGATGGGCATTGAATCCTGTTGGCTGCCAATCATCCTATGCTTTAAGTAAAAATCTGATTTATGGCAGACTTATACTTTGTTGTGAGCAATTGAAATCTTTGTTCAAGGAAGGATGTTAGGCCCCACATTTTTTGTTAATGCTTTAGAGATATTTTAATGTTCCAAGATTTATAGTCTCCTTCCTCAATTTCCTTGCATGCCATCTATGTTTGATCTCGAGTCTGACTTACATTTTGTTGTGGCAGGTAGAAGGATGACTGGAAATAGGAAAAAGGCAAGGCAGGTCCTAGCAAGGAAGGACACCAAGGATATGGCACCGTCACCCTTCATTCCAAAATACAAGAAGATTGGAGATCCCAATCTAGGTCCCCTTGATATGGTTCAAGTAAGGCAAAGGATGACAAGGGTGCCCAACTCAAAGATGGCATAAATGATAGTGAAAAGTGGGATTGTTGATGTCTCTATTTTCCCTCCTACAATGCAATGTCCGGAGTTGATCCTGGAATGTGCAAAAAATTATAATGCTCAAACAAAGACCGTTGAATGCGGGAAGGAAAGGAAAGTTTTGGTTGTGCTATCAACAAGGAATATAGCCATGGCGTTCAACATACCTTCTCAAGGAGCCGAGGTTTATATCACCCAAGAGCACTACTCTAACCAAGTGGATGCTTCTGTGAAAAGCATGAATGAGGAGTGGATGGCTCAACCATGGCAGCACTACTCTAAGATACTGGGACTAGGCAAGTTAACCATATTGAACTTCAAGTGGGAGATTGGAGACCTTATTGTGATGTTAAATCGGGTAATGGGCGAACTACAGAGAGATATACTTCAACCATGGATGTACCACTACATAGATAGGATTTTATCAGGAACGGTGAGATTCGCCTAGGCAAAGATTATCAACATTGGCATCGACCTTCAATTGAGGGCATTAAAGGAGGCTAAGAATGCAAAGCACACCGGGGTGTTCTACATGACACCCTACCTGGTCTAAGATATAGCTTGATTATTCAAGTTTCCTGGGCTAAGGCTGTTGGGAATGTGTGGGTTGGAAACGGGAGAGAATTTAGTACACGAATACTATCCACAGCTCCACCTCCATAACCGTAAGGAGTTCAAAGTCTTCAACGATGTATTTGCTATGAAGATTGTGAGGCAGTTGCAAGTGGCTCTAGAGATGAGACTTTCTAAAGAAGCAAAGAAATTAATAAAGTAATATGGGTCATGGTGTATCCAGTATAACAAGTTCACATACATTCACATATGTGAAAGCACAGTGTGCCCGAGGAAATTACCAAGGTACTCGACAAATCAGATAATTCTAATGGAGGTGGTAAGGCAACTTCTCTCCTATGGCACGATTCAAAGGGATAAGCACAAGCCAGGTCTCCAATTCCCATTTGGCCTTGGTGGCGAATCATATCCTTCCTTGGTAGTGGCAAAATCAGCAAAGACCAAATTGGAAAACTATGGGCTAGGATTCTATCATGCAAGGCAAAATTTCGACCTTGCGCGGATGATCAAGAGGGCATATGGGAACCAATATTCCCACATCCCGCACTTAGAGGATCATTGGGCCAATGCAAGTGATGACTCTGAAGCAAGGAAGAGAGCATTCTCAAGACTAACGATGGATGAAATTAGGAAGTACAAGTGGAAGGGAACACAAGTTCCCAACGAGTTGAAGGATGATAGCGAGGTGCTTCGAGAAGACTTCGACACCACCAAGAACCATGCACTAGATCCAATTGATAGGGAACGTGAAATGGAAGTTAGCTTGGAGGCCCTAATGATCCCAGTTTCCCATAGCACTTAGGAATGGTTGGATCAAAAGATGCTGGAATTGGCAAGGAAACAAGTGCATTTGATTTACCATAAGATGAATGAGGTTGAAGATATCGAAGAGGAGTCATCCGAACGGCTGCAGGCATCAAATGATCAACAAAGGGAGTCCAACATGAAGAGGAAGAACACTACAAGGGCGTCACTGGGTGAAAACTTGAAGGAGGCGGTTAGAATCATTAAGTCACCAGCAAGAGTACAGGTACGGACGACTCCCCCATCCAAGGAAAGTGCCACTTCAAAGAGAATAAAGGCCACATCCCCCAAGAGGAAGGTGATACACCAAGAGATCTCATCAGAATCGGACGGCAATACAAGTGAGAGCTCTTCGAGATATTCACCATTGAGTGCTTCTCACATAGGGGTACCCTCTGCACCAAATGGCGACAATGATGAGATGATTGATATTGAAAGCTCCTCTCCGCAAGGACATATCCCACCTACAAATGAAGACCACAATGCAGATGTTGTAGTACTTCTAGCTCAGAAACAAAAGAGGACGGAGCCTAACCCAGGACGGAGCCTAATCCAGGACTGGGAGAATGCACCGCACCTGATTAGTTATGGGATACATTGCAAGGCGAACAGGACATCGTGGAGGCAGGACCAATTGATAATATTGAAGATCTTGTAGATCAGGAGGAAGGGACTCACCCAGCGGAGAGGTTGGCTAAGGTGATATGGGATGACTCTGAGAATCCCAAATTTCAAATCGCCATCCCTAAGGTGAACAAGACAAAAGATGATATCCAAGTTGAGGACTATGAGGTAGTTGAGCACGAGTTGGGAACCACCACGAAGGATATCGAGTATGATGAGGCTAAATGAGCTCTTGATGCCCTAAAAAGAAGGGTGGAAAGCGAAACTGCAGAAAAGATCAAGTACAAGGCAGAGTGTGATGGAGCCCAAATTTTTACAAAATTTAAAAACTCCATTTATGATGTGGGAAGTTTGATGATATATTATCAATATTGTTATAAATGTTTTGTAAATGGTTAAGAGGCTTATGTGAGTGAGGATGTTTCATTAAGCTTTTATAAGGAGGAGTATATCCAGCAGTACATCAGTCAAAATTATGCTTCCTATATGAAGAAAGAATATAAATTGCTATGAGCAAGTGTCTCAAAGTCTGAAGCCTCTTATCAATTTATTTCATATCAGTCTTTATACATGGAGAAGTAAACAAGTCAGGAAAACTATTTAAGGCAGTGAGTATTTTTAGAAGGTAGAGATATCTGTATTTCGGTGATGTTTGTTTCTAAAGCAATGAATAGAAGATAGTGAATCAGAGATATATTATCGTCATTTAAGGGTGTTTTACTAATACTCGAAAACATTCTGCAGCCCCTGACTGAAACTGTTAAGGAACTTGGATCTGAGGTAGAGTTTTATTTTGTTCTAATAATTTATTTACTGTGAATTCAGATGCTTATGAAATCTTCTTTTATAATCAGTTGCAGAGATATATATATATAATGTTTTTCTGATTTCAATGTTGGCTTCGATTCTGAGTCTTCAACCAAATAGTATTGTTCTGAAACTTCAAGCAAATAATAATGATCTCTATTAAATGTAACAGGTGAATGCATATATATCAGACCAAAGGTAATAACATGTGTTGACTTAATGCTTTTCCATTGATCTTCTCTTTCAATATATATATTATTAGAAGAGTCATGTCTGATTGTATAGACATGAATCTACGTGCCCTTTGGGCTCGTAGGATCGTGTCTATACAATGAATGACCCTTAACTAATCGTGTCTTAACCAATACAACATTAACATATTCATTTGCTCTGATCGGCAATACCAAGACATGCAATATTGATCACAATCAGTGATCCCGAATTACATCTGTTTGCCGAAGATGATAGTAATCTGAATATCAACATGATCAGTGCTATGGATATTCAGACATCATGCAATCTGAAATATGTAATGGATTATCAGCACATTAGGATTGATCAAATCAGATCGAATCAATATGACAGTCGATCAGAGTAATGTATGTTTGCACACACACACACACACACACACGCACACGCACACACACATAGATCTACACATATATGTATGCATTCATATATTAGTCTGTTAAACACATCTTGAGTCATAGTCCGATAATATATATCTGACAGATGCTACAATTTCAACACTCCCTCTTAGCGAGGGAGGACATGACTGTCTCACAACATGATGATCTAGGTTTTATCAATCTTAAAAAATGCTCATCAACACATATATCCTAGAAGGATGTTAGACATCTGATCTCCGGCACATTCCGGGACAATAGCTGGGTATAGTCTATCAGATGTCCATCTTGATCTTAATGTAAAATAGAACCATGATCTCTGCCTCAATCTGGGACTAAGGTAGTCTATCATAATTCATTTCATAGTCATGAATACTGACGAAGACCAAGATAACAGGTTTATCATGATAATGGATCAAGAACTCAAAGCAACACAAATAGTATAACGACTTCTGGCTCATTCCAGGTCAATAATAGTAGTCAATCATGATACTTTTGTTATCATACTATCCAGCAAATGGCAAATTATTCAATGCAAACGGGACATATTGAACATTTCCTTGCATATGGATGCATATGCATTGAATCCAATGTAAGACATGCCTAGACCTACTAGAGTTACACCAATTCAAGATGACGAGGTGAAGGTAGGATTCTCCAGGTGCATTGATAGGAAGTATGATAATTATACTATTGGCCATATTCACACTGAGTGGATGAAATTTGTCACTCATAAGGGTTTTTCAAATGCAACAAAGATGGATATAAGAATTATGGCACAAGAGGACCCAATTTTGTGGTGGAATTGTAATGGAGTACAAAAAGAAAAGATTACCATGCTAGCCAATAGTCTGCTATCATAAGTTTCTAGTTCTTTAGCTATAGAGAGGATCTGGTCTACTTATAGCTTTGTCCACTCTCTTAAGAGGAACAAACTTACCTCTAGGAAAGCAAAGAAGCTAGTGGTTCTCCATAGTGCTTTGTGTATCATTGGCAAGGAGAGCTCAATAGGATTTAGAGTCGAAGGAGTCAGCACAGATTGATGAGGATAAATATTCAGTGGCTTCAAATGTGTGGCTAGCTGGTGTTCATTTGGCAGATCTTAAATGTGAGGAGTCGAGCAGTTTCAATGATGAGGAGTTTTCCTTGAGGGATGATTAAAGGCCTCTATTCACTCCATTTTTTATATTTTGTACTTGTTTTGATATCATACTATTCATTGCCATCTTCTTTATGATATTCTTGATATAATAAAAATCTTTCATTCCTTGTTTCGACAATTTTATTTTGTATTCTAATTTGTAATTTGTAATGAGATATGCAATGTTCCATTATTCAACATTCAGTTATTTAGTATTTGGCTTTTACAAGTTTGTTATTATACTTCTTATATTGTTATACATCTTTTCATAACTAGCATTTCAAGTGCTATACGTATAGTATATAGTATATACAACACCATCCCCCTCCCCCGAACTAGACCCCCTTGCCCCTCAGTCTCAAAACCCATACCTCCATCCCCTCATCCCTGGTCCCCTAGGGCCCGCATTACACTATAAAAATATTATATTCAATTCAGATTCAGCATCTTTTTGATACACATTAAATCTCCAAAGCCTTGAAAACCAATGTAGAAACCCTCAAATATGACGGACAATGGTAAAACTAGCAGCAACATATAACACACCGAAGGATGAAACATCCAACAAATCATTGTAGCAACAGTTTAGCAGCAACATGCAAACCCGAAAAATATCTTCAGGTCCTCAATGAATCAACATATTTGATCCCTTGAAGAAATTGTCGAACATGGGAAACAACAGCTTTTGTTCCCGATCCCAAATGTGGAATCCAAGAGAGTTTTTGTCCTCATAGACCCTAAAAGAATGGAAGGTTTTTCTCCTTGGGTGCCAAAACTTACAATTAAAATGTTAAAATGAAACCAAGATGGCTAATGAAGCTAGGCACCCTCTTTTTATATTTTTCCAATTTGGACCCTTAATTAACGTTTCCTCCGATTACTATTCAATAATACTTTTATTTTATTTTATTTATGGTTTAGTATTTAAGAGAGCTTTCAATTTCAAGTATCTAAAAATGCATTTTATCTTTATGTGTTTGAAAAAGCTTTTTATTTTGATAACATTATTTAAGTAGCTCATTAAATTAGAAATTGCTAACCAACACTTAAACTAATATTAAAACTTATTTCCATTGCTTTGCCCTTTAATCTGCGGGAAATGAGAATAGGCTAGAGGTTTTCTCAATGGCATTATTTCCAATAGGGGGGCCATGAAATTTACTTTGGCATTGACAATGTCATTGCTTCAATATGAATTTTGTTCCACTATATTTATAGTTGGTGATGTTATTGTCACTTTGTCTTTTATAATTCATGTTGGCTGGTTGACATTATGAAAATGATGTCATTTAATGTTGGAACATAGAATATGTTATTTGGGAAATAAGTTTCACTTTTTTTTAGTTTGTTTAAGTATATTCTCTCTGAACTTTTTTTTTTATTATTTAATTTTCAAATGTAATTTTTTTGTATGTCATTAGAAGTCATCCACCCCATCCTCCATAAAATTTGGGAAATATTTTTCTGTACCCTGATATGCATCCTCATCCCTGCCATCCCCAGCATTCAGGCAACTTTTCACCATTCCCAGAAATGCATCCCTTCGTCCCACAATATCAGAGGAACAATAGGCTTACACTTTTGTACAAGTGTCAAGTAGTTGGTTTGTTTTAGGCAATCTCATTGTCATGCATCTAAAACATGGTGTGTATATTTATCATTTGTTTGATAAAAGAATCATATAGACTCAGTTAACTAAAACACTGAACCAGCCAAGTCTGGTACTTCATTGCTGTTAAAGAAAGAAAATTTATAGATTCCATATAATGACAATGATTTTTAACACGATGGACAGACCTTGACGTTTGGATTCTTGTTTTTCAAATATCGACCAACACCAGTGACTGTCCCGCCAGTTCCAATTCCTGCAACCAAAATGTCAACCTTGCCCTTTGTGTCTGCCCAAATTTCTGGGCCTGTGGTCTCATAATGTACCTAAAAAAATACATAAGAAAATATCAAGCTGCAATAGTGTAAATATATACTGATACTTGAAAGCTAGAGTTGCTTCAGTCTGGAATACACAACAGAAAAATGAAAACTTGTTGAAGTCGTTTGCTATGCCTTGGGGTTTGCAGGATTGTCAAATTGTTGGAGCATGTATGCATTTGGAGTTTTCTTTAATATTTCCTCAGCTTTTTGGACAGCTCCCTTCATGCCCTTGGCAGACTCTGTGAGAACAAGCTCTGCTCCAAAAGCCCGTAGTAGAACTCGTCTTTCCAGGCTCATAGATGCTGGCATAGTTAAAATAAGTTTGTAACCCTTAGCTGCAGCAATGAATGCCAGACCAATCCCTGTGTTGCCACTGGTTGGCTCCACTAGTGTGGTCTGTACATACAGCCAAGTCAGTAATTATTTTCCATTTTTATTAAATGAAAAGATGACCAATTGTCAGTAATTTATAAATTAAATCAAGCAACAAGAATTCCTATAAAATTAATAGGACACTTTAGTAAGCTCCAATCAGAACTTTGCCATAGTAAGAAAAAAATGATAACATTTCAGAAAAAGCTGTTCAATCTGCTTCTATGATATAAACACTCACCACGCCAGGAGTAATGGCCCCTTTAGCTTCAGCATCAGCTATCATACTGTAGCCTATTCTGCAAAGTAAAATACAGATTGTATCCATCGTATTTTCTTAAAATGCATATTCATCAAAAATACTGGGAAAAATGTACCTGTCCTTCACACTAGAGCAAGGTTCCATGATTTCAAGCTTTGCTGCAATATTTGCAACACAGCCATCTTTTACAACATTGTTGAGATACACCATAGGTGTCCTTCCAATAAGCTGTCACAAAATGGAAATATCGGCATTGTAGTCATATATAAATTTGAAAGTTTATTCCCACATTTCCACAATCATGAACACAAAATACTGTATTAAGAACAGAAGCAGGAACCTTGAAAGCAGTCCATCGGATCCATCCTATCTTCAAAAAACTAGGATTTATTACTTGCAAACATGACCTATGTAGTTAATTGTGGCTATAAATCAAGGGAATGAATTAGTATTCAGTGGACAAATAAAGGTTAGTAATACCAATCAATAAGGTCTACATATGATTTTATTTTAGAGGACATATACATGTATTGTTAGGATAATGATGTAATATATACATTAACAAAGTCTAATAAGGTAGCTACAGAAAGTGTTCAACAATGTAACTTCCCTAGAATGATATAAACATATTGCAGCGGCGAGCACATAATATTCACAATCCCTCATTCATTCTTCTAAAATTTGTTATCAAATCACACAAATCTGAGTATGGGGTATGCTAAACATAACACTTTGGAAGAAGAAGAATTCAAAGATGGCAAAAAAATTGTGAAGGCCTACAAAAAGGAAAATATGAAAAACAAAAACCCCATCAAAGTGAGTATAGAGGTGACGTGTGTACCAACACTGTTGAGCCCAACTATTAAGGGGCAAAAATCAAAGTGAAGTACCACTACCAAATGCTGAACTGAAAATAAATTATATCTGACTCAAAACAAGCTCAATTTATTGTTGTAAAGACTTTACCCTTGAAAGATATCATATATTCTTCTGCCAATTTATATTTCTCAGAATTGCTATGTTATTGGTATTTTGTTTATATTCTTGTTTACTCTAAGTATTGAACACACGCACCAAGGGAGTAAGCATTTTGGCATTGTTACCTGATCGAATCTGAAGATTTATATGAAGGCTAACAATGGGGATGGCGGAATAATGGGCCGCACATTTGACCAGCAAGAACTGATAACTAACAGTGACGTCGAAGACACTATGGAAGAAACCCATATGGATTAGCTGACAGAGAACTTGTTGCACATGTGGGAGGTTTCAGTCAACCAGCATGGGCAGAGGGGAGCTTGAGAGAGAGAAGTCACTCAAGGCACCATACAGGAAAAACTCACGGTGCAACTGACTGTTTACAATCTTCTCAGAAGTATTCCTAGATTGTTGGCCTATAACCTGATAGATGAGCAAAGACGGTGGAAGGAAAAACAAAAGGTACAAGGTCAGCGACAAATACTACAATGGTACGAGGAAGGAACCAAAGGGCAAAAGAAGAACGTGATGTGAACAAATGTCATGCCTCTGAAAATTCCACCAATTGATGCCCCTTCTTCCAAACAAAGAAGACATACTTGGAGAGAAAGAGGAGGGAGAGAAGGAAAAGCATTGATGAGAAGATCTCTTTGAATCAAGAAGCGGAGTGAAAGGTGACAAAGATTGCAAAGAATCGTCAAGGGATCCCCAATCCCACCACAAAACAAAAGTTGGAGTGTCAACCAAAGCCATAATAGAGAGAGTCGGAAACTAGCTAACAAGAAAGGCGGGGCGAGGAGATTACCATAAACCTACCACTCCCTAATGAGATAGTAGAGGATCTTGACAACCAATCAAACAATCTGTCTAATAAACAGTAAAAAAACAAGGACTCAAAATCCAACTCCACACAAAGTGGCTCATCAATGCACTCAACACATGACAAAGACAACAAAGAAAGATTATAGACGAACCTAAACAAGGTAGGCATCATCATCCAGATGGAGAGTCCAAAGGATACAACAAGGGTCAAATCATTCTTGGGACATGTAAGCTACTATTGAAGATCTGCCAAAGGTTTTCCATAGATCTCATAACCACTAGACTAATTATTGAGAAAAGAGGAGTCGTTCAAGTGGGGGTTAAGCAAGAAGCATTCATGGAACTTAAGTCCAAATTGATAAGCATGCCCATTCTCACATACCCCAACTAGGACAAGGAGATCCACATACATGTGGATGCCTCGAACTATACCATTGCTGCCACCTTGGAACAAGCTAGCTCCGATAGGTTGGATTACCCAATTTTTCCACTAGTTACCTCTTCTCGAGAGTTGAAAGGAACTACAGTATGACAAAGAGGGAAGAACTTGGCATGATTTACTCTGTAGAAAAGTTTCGGCACTATTTGTTGGCAACATCAATCACATTCTATGCCGACCATCAAGCATTGATGTACTTGGTCAATAGGCTGATCATTCAAGGGAGAGTGAGTGGGTGGTTGCTCCTACTAATGAATTCACCTTCAATATTGTGGTATGGCAAAGGAAAAGCCACATAATAGCAGATCAACTTTCACAAATCAAATCGGGAGTACTTTCAAAAGGAGTCAATGAAGGCTTTTCAAGCGCTCGCCTATTTCAAATTGCAGCATTGCCACCTTGGTATGAAAGTATAGGCGAATACTCATCACATTCCCCTATGGCATGCCACCAAGTGAGCATAGGAAATTGGCTCTAAAGAGTAAGACATTCCAACTTATCAACTAGTTATTGTACAAGATAGAGCCGAACCAAATCCTTTAAAGGTGTATAATGTAGGAAGAGGTACCACGGATGCTAAAGGAGTCATATGAAGGACTCACGAGAGGCCACATTGGCCCAAATGCCACCACATGTAAGGTACTACTAGCGGGACTATAGTGGCCAACCCTACACACCAATGCACAAGAGTAGGTTCTTGGATGTGATACATGCCAAAGGGAAGGTAAGTCATTAAACAGGAACTTCATGCCATTGTTTCCATCGTAATTGCAAGAACTATTCAAGAGGTGGGGTTGACTTTGTTGGACCATTGAAGGTGTGAAGCATGTACCAATGCAAAAACATTGTTGTTGCCATCGAATATCTAAAAATGTGGGTGGAGGCAACAACACTTTTGGACAACACTGCACTCAGCACAGCAAAGAACTTGTATGAAAAGATTGTAACCCAATTTCACACACCCATCTCTATTACAAGTGATAGAGGGGTACACTTCACAAACCAAGTCATTCAAACAATGATGGCAAAATTCAAGATATTTCACAACCTATCAAGTTTTTATTACCCACGTGCCAATGGTCAAGCCCAATCAACAAATAAGGAATTTGTGTTGATTTTGTACAAGTCTTGTGGAGTGGAGCAAGAAGACTGGAAAGAAACACTTCTCGCTACACTATGGGCCTAGCTTACCTCATACAAAGCCGCCACAAGGCACACCCCCTTCCAGCTTATGTATGGACAAGGGGCAGTGGTGCCAATGGAGTACAATGTATCGAGCCTCAATTTGCAGTAGACAATTGGCTCAGGGATAAAGCTTTTGAAGGAACGGGTGTTTGATCTCATGAAGTTGGATGAATGACGACATAGTGGGCAGTAAAAGCGGCCCAAATAAGGAAATTAACACAATAATCACCTCTGATGGTTGAATTTCCAACCAGGACAATTAGATTGGAAGTCTAATGGTTGTAATGAAATTAAGCCAAGGAAGTTCAAAATCGGTTGGCTCAGGCCCTACAAAGTAAGGGAGGTGGGTAATAATGAAGCAATTAAGCTCACCAACCTAGATGACAAACCAATCAAGGAGTCGATGAACGGATCCAAATTAAAAATCCATTAGGAGAGGAGGATACCCACTGTAGGAATCAATATGCTAGTATATGCCACTCATGGGGATTGGACTATTGGGTGTGATACAATAATTGAAGAAGACCCTGTGATACAAGATGAACCATACAGGTCAGAACAAGACTGGGCTCGCAATGAGGAGAGGTTGGCGCAAAAACATGTGGAGGGAATCGCAACCCCCCTGACATTGCAGATGACAATGAATAAATTTGCATAAATTTTGAAAAGGCTTTGTGCATTCATCAATTACTAGGAGATAAGTATTTTATTTTGAGTATTGATCAAAAATCTGTGTTATATAGTGTATGGTTATTGATTTCTATTATGATTGTGAGATGGAGATGTTGGTGTTGCATATTAAGAGGGAGGATACTACCACAATTCTATTATGGTGATCAAAGTAGTTATTGATTGAGAGAGAGTCCTTATGGAATACACACCTTTCTTATATATGTTGTTAACGATTTTGACATTGTAGAAATTGAGCCACTTGTTGGAAACAAGTCTCAACTGTGATTTCCTTTCTTGTTGATGATGAGTTCTCATTCATGTGAAATATATAAAATTGTAAGGACAACCTAAAAACTCTCACTTATGAGAGATTCATAGTGAGCATCATGTAGAGAGAGTTCATGATGTCATCACGTTGAGAGATTCCGTGATGGGAGTTGGAAGTCATGTTGAGAGCGTCCATGATTGTATCACGTTGAGAGAATTAGTGATAAAATATTGGTTGTAAACCTTACTAATTTGTCATGTTGAGAGAGTCCATGACAAAGGATGGCAAAATGCAGTAGCTCAAAATTGAAGATCTCAAGGCTATGAGTATAGAATGAGGAGAGACTTACAGATGATTCTCTTACTTGGGAAGCGCTGAGTAACATTTTTACAACTAGTGATACAAAACAGATGAAAATGATAAAATGAAGAAAGTGTTGGGGCATGTAGAGGTGGATAAAGTAATACAAATGCCTATATTTAACATTAGAGAATTTGAACAGGTGCTAAAGGCAATGGTGGTGCGCTATGATCACCACACACACCAAACTACTATTCCTTATTGTAGCCAGCACTACATCACAATCTCTTTCCAGCCATTTGAGCTTTACTCGAGTATTAACATGCAAAGGAATAGCAGTGCCCAAGAAACCACCCAAGAAGATGACAATTGATCAGAAGAGACACTTGCTGGAACTAGCATGTAGAAGTGATTTATCAGAGAAAGACTGGAATAGCATGTGGAATAATAGCAGAGGCGGGGTACGAAAAAGATTTTCCTTTCCACAGTTGCCTAGAAGTGCATTTTGGATGTGATCAAAACTCGTCTCACAAGTGCAAGTTGCACATCTGACGTCATCGTATGGCAACTCAATCTTATGGAAAAACAGGCATAGGTAAGATATACAATTCAGTGACAAGTTTAAAATACTGCAAATATTAGGCATAGGCTCTGTACCCAACTAGATTTTTACCATATGGCTCCACCCAGGGAAGCACCTAAACTATCAATATGTACAACTACGAGTACTCTATGCCCAAAAGGTCAGTAATCTAAATCTGTTGTGAGATAACCCATCTCAACTGCTCAGACACAACACACTAAACAGTGTTTTCAAACTTCACCAATTGACAAATTTATTTACTTCCTTCACAAGGTAAAAGAATAATCAATTAGTGGAAAATAGACTAGAACATTTTTCCTGATTTGAGCCCTTCATTCCTGCCATTTCAGCCCTAACATTTCTCATGAATTCTGGAAATCTTTTAAAATCTCTTAGTCTATGTTACACAGGGACACGTCCCCCATTTTTGGCTCTCTGGGAAACACATCCCTTGCCGTTTCCCCGTCCCCGTCCCCATCCCCAAAACACAGGGTGGCATTTTAAAAACCAACACAGGTCAATGTTTTTCTTAAAAATAGCGAAGTAGAAACTAATCCAAGTGGGTTTTGACATTAACTAATGGTTTTAACCTGGCACTAAGTTGAATCTATGTTTCATGCATTTATCAAAGTGTTGGAGTCACAGGCTTATTTTGTGTCTTAGACAAGACATTTTCTAATTTCACTATACTTATAATATATTAATATATTTTGAAATTTTCATATATCTCTCCAAGGTTCGAATCTCTCCATCACCATCCACCCGGCACCACGCAAACTGACACTTCAAACCAAATTACAGGAACAAAGTATGGAGAAAATTCCATAAATGACAGCTAGGTACTGTTCTGACCATGTCCCAAACCCACTTGTGGACACATTCTTTCAAGTATACTGTGTAGTGTGTACACACATACTTGTCCCCTATTTTTGGCCCTATAGGAGATGTCCCAGAAATGTGTCCCCCCCTTCTCTTCCCTGAAACACCATGGAACATACCTTTTAATAAATAAAACATAAGATTGATTTTTGAGCAAAATTCTTAGATTATACAGTATCATCCCCCATAAATATACTAAAAAGAAAAAAGGAAAAAGACAAAAGGCCTAAGGACCAGCTTACTAAAATACTTAAGTTCAAGGATAATCTTAAAGGCTAAAATTTACTCCAAAAACTCTGGCATGGTTTGGTTTACTTCTGAGATTGGTTATAAATTTATAGGATCAAAAACTAAAGGACGCAAAATGTCAACAGTATATATATAAGATAAAAGTTTAAAATCACCCTTGTTTTGTAAAGGGACCTATCAAGAGCCAGAATGTGCGCTAGTTAGTTTGAGACCTAGAAACCGCCTTTACCTGGTGACCTAAAGTGTACAAGGGGGAACCTCAAGATCCTCTACCCACCCGGACGACCTTCCTAAGCTGATGGATTTCTCAAATTGAGTTAGGAAACTTCTCTAAATCTAACACCAAAAAGATTTCAGTTGTAAAATCAGAAACAGTGATGCAATAGCATCTCTGCGTGCTCTTATATGCCATTAAATAGAATAATGGTGGAATATTTTTAATCGTGTCCTTGACACCGGTAATAGTCTATGAAACTGCAAGGTTACAAAGCCCCGCCTTCCATGCACACATTTCTAAACAATCTAACAAAACTGAAAGTAAGCAAGAGCAAAATAAAAAGTCATGATACTGGCAATTCTTTACAGGACTAGTTCTTCTTCTACGATCGTGTCGCTACTATAATTCAGATTCCACAATAGATTGTTCAATTGACGAACCAAATTCATAATTAGGTGCCCTGTTCCTATTAAAACAAGCCATATATGATAAGCCTATGTAATTAATATAACGCAATAAAGATTTCAGTCACAATATCAGGAAAAGCTATGCAAGTGAGACCTCACCCTAACTTAATAAGTGAGATAAATAATCATGGTGCCATTACGATTCAAGCATTTCCATTTAGGGCGTTCAATTTCAAAAAATTCCTCAATTGAATTAACGTTAAAGGATATTCACATCAGGGTGTTTATCTGCGAATCAAAATCATTATCAGGTGGCGTATTCCAAATTTCCAATCCAAGTAACAAAATATGTTCATGGACTTCTTCATCTGGGTGCAATTCACATATTTCCAGATTAAGTGTTCCTTTTTTAGGACAAAATCATAGTTGGTAGCGAATTACAATAAGCAAATCACCATCCATCCACCCAACCCAAATGGAAGTCAATATTCAATCGAATTTAACTACCGGACATGAATACACACCTGAGTGACATCATCTGCAATATTGAGAGCTTCCAAGTTCTTTTGGGTTTCCACAGAAACTGCCTTGCATACTGTAAGCAACTTCAACTTCTTGTTACTGTTCATGTTCACTGCTGCCTTGAGCAACTCCATGTCATTGCTGCTGTACCATTTGTTAGTAGCATGTCCCTTAGCAATAAGGGCACCCCTGGCATTTGGGGTACCTTTGGAAAGACCATGTTTGAATACATGGGCTCGAGGATGGGCTTGAATGGCTTGCATGATTCGATTCAAAGGCCCCTTCAATCAATGATGAAGAGCAAAGGCTTGTTTTGGCTTAACTAAGATTCAAGCCCAATGTTGAGCCGATTTGAAGAAAAGAAAACAGTCTGCAGATGCTAAAGAGGCTTTCCCATTCCTTTAAGGGTCAAACTCGCTATCTTCCCAATGCGGTTATGCTGTCTTCACTCAGAATGAAAATAAAATAACAATTTTTAAAAAATTATTTATATATTTTTCTTTGTTTCTTCCGGCTGTGATTTTTCCGGTCTTTTTAGTCCACTTCAAGATGACGAGGAGATCGACAATTATTTGATAAAGATTTTTCCCACGCTTCCAATTGCATGCTTCCGGGGAATCTTTCACAATGAATGGCATTTGTAGACTATGATCTTTTCTTGGAGAAATGCCGATTCACACTCCTTTAAATTGATGACCACCCTTAATTAAAATCTTTTCATTTCATTTCGATAGTTGCAATTTTTCTGTTGGACCAATTTCAGCCGTACGCAAGTTGTTATCCTATACTTTATTTCACTTATTCAAAATGCAATAATTTCTTTTTAAAAAGACATTACATTCTATTTAATTTTATTCAAAATGCAAATAATTTCTTATAACTTTAAAGGCCTTTCACTTCATGTAACTTTATTCAAATGATTAATCATAAGATTGTATTTTTATTAATATTCAAGAATATTTGGGTTTAATTAATAGTGGATTTTAGTAGTTTTTGAAATTTTAAATATTTATAAACAAAATATAATTTATTTTTTAAATTGTTTCTTTAAATTATCATTTTAATTATAAGGATTAATTTAGTATTTTTATAATAATATATATTTAGTTTTGAATCTATTTTGATGACATATAGTAAATTTAAATCAAATAATTTTTCACAATACATAATAGTTAGTGTTGTTGACATCTTACACTCTTCATGGTCTTAGTAGCTTTCAACTATTCTTATGATAGATCCCAAAATGTGATTCAAAATGTTGATGCAAACAATATACACACAATCAAAACCAAAAGAAACAAATACCAACTATGATAAATTTTTATAATTATTAGGAAATGAGCTAGTTGCCGCTCATATTTGTATTATTGTCACGTCCTATTGTTACCTATCCCCCTAATTACCACTCATAAAAGGCCCAAAAATGATAGTACATGTACTAAGAGTCTATCATGCATGTACTAATAGTTGATCATTTTTAGCTTTCTTGGTTTTTGACCGGTCCATTTGTGCAAAAAGTACTATTTTTTTGGTGAGCAGCTATGAGGGGGTGAACATAATGGGTTCGGGCAAACATTTTAAAATGACACTTTTAGACCACCTTGCACTCTACGAGTTCTATAGAGAGCTCTGTAATTGTGGGAAAGCCAAAAGGTTAGCTTTAAGCTCTTCACTCACCTATAGAGGTTCACTGAAAAAATCAATGAATGTTGACATACAAATTAGGAATTGTAGGTGTGTGAAGTTAGCTTGGATGGCTACTGGGTCATTTACTGTATATTCAATTTTGAATTAATTTTGATTGAATGTCTTAATATATTACATGATAATAAGTGGTGTATTATTATATTCAGTTTGGTTTATGATCTAATACTAACATATGTTTCATATTCATTTATATATGTTTTCACGCATATGACCTTATTTATGTGCATTCTCATATGTGTTATTTACATATCATTCATTAGTATATATGCTAGTTGCATTTAAAAGTTAGCACGTTTCCATCTTGTGTTAATCATAAGTGTCCTAGGAGTGATTCCAATTAATAAAATTTAAATTTAAACCTTCCCACCCCTTTTCCTTCATCGTGGTGAACAACAAAATGCCAAAACACTAGGTTATATAAGCTATTACACTCTAGAGAAATGTTTGGAGAAACTATTCATGGATTATGTCCTTGTGTTATTGATACTCAAAGGGGAAATAGTTATTGACATGTGTAAATACATTTTCCTTATGCTTTATATCATCATTATGATAGACGAATGTGGTATGAAATATTGATGCAAAAACTAGTTATATTGTCGAATCTAGAAGCTACACTATGATTAACTTGTGGATTGTGAAAATATTTTGACTCTTAACTTCGTATTGGTGAATAGATTTCCTAAATTGGTGTATTTTTCATTGTCAATAAATGGATGGTATATCTAAAATAGTTGATTCGTTTTTTAAAGAGATATTTCAATCATATGTCAATTGCATGGGTTGCTACACAAAATCATGTCAATATATGACACTAAGTTCCTTAGCCTATTTTTATGTACCTATGGAAGAAATTGAGAATGTACATCTCAATTATAGCTTAACCTATTATCTATGGACGTACAAATAAAAAAAGGTTGTCAATCAAACTATTGGGAATATGCTCAAGTGTCAAGGGAGATACTATTTCACTTAGTGTACATAAGATCCTTACAAGGTGTCATAAATCTATTAGGAATGGAAATTGAGGTACTTAATGCATCAATACAAAAGCTAAGAGCTTCACACAACACATGAAAGAGGTTCATTCATAGGTCAAGTAATTGGAGTACAGTAGCATAAGGTGTAAGTTAAATGCAAATGAGCATCAAAGAAAGGGATTATCAACAAGTTGAGTTAGTCATGATACATCTAAGAGGGGAATAGTTTCCTAAAGGGGCATATTGTGATTATGAGTGTTGTGTCAAATGATATATGATCAAGTATTTTCATAGCTTAGCACAACAATAACATACATATTGTATGCCCCGTTAATAAATTAAGAGGGGCAAGACCACCAAACTCATTGTCCAATAGGTATACATATTATTCCTTGTAGAATAATAGAAATGTATAACGACTTCTCTTTCCTCTGATCTGACCAAACTTGTTCTAATCTTAATACCAAATCACCGACTTTGCATCCAATGATCCCTTGGATCACTTACTCACATTTACTGAATGCTTCACATATCACACTTGAATTCCTTCTCTCCAACAAGGGAAATATCCTTCCTTTATACCATATCCTCAAAATAATTCCTTGAGTCAGCCTTGAGGCTTTCCCAATTAATTATAATAGGACCTCTTTAAGATAAACAATAATTTTACAACACTTTTGTCTCACATTCTTTACAACTTCTCACATGGCGACCTCTGACCTTGTGCACTCACTAACATCATCATCAGGATGTCTATTTTCACTATCCAACTTCGCATATCGAGATCCTATCTCTGTTATAAGATACAATCCAAACATTATAAATTGTTTCTTAGGTACTCTGTGTGTATTTTGTCCTTTGTAAATCAGTCATACCTTTTGCATATCTTTGACTCTATGTATTCACACTTATCTATGTCATCAAGATACAGTGTAGAAAATATCCTTAACTATGCTTGACCTGATCATTAATACATAGTCTATATGACCTTGTTCTCTATTTGCTACTATGTCAGTCTTCATAGAAATAATGCTATATTGACATCAATGACAAACACTGTCATGAGAAGCATGTCAATCATGCTAACAATCTCCCTAAGTTTTCTAGCAATGCTTAGGATACTCCCCCAAAGAAATACCATCAACATTCATGCTAACAATCTCCCCCTTTGGCATTGATGGAAACATAGATAAGTTCCAAGAATACCAAATCAAATTGTTGTTGTTGTTCTCTTCTTTTCAAATCCTCTTCATCAATCAAATCTGAAACTCACTGGAACACTGCTCTGTTTGTTCTTTCTCATTCTTAGGATTGACATCAATTGTTCACACTTTGACTCACAGGAACAATTCTCATTCTTCCATTCTTACATGGATGAAAATCAATTGTTCACAACTTCTTCCCATTCAATGTTTCTCTCTATTGACATCAATCATCCATTATAAAACTTCTCCCCCATACATACATAGGAATTTTTTATGTAATCTCTTCCCCACACATAGGAGACACTTATCCATTGACATCAATCATCCATTATAACACTTCTCCCCCATGCATACATAGGATTTTTTTCATGTAATCTCTCCCCCATACATAGGAGACAATTTTCCCTCATTCATAGGAGATGTTTTATCATGTATACTTCTCCCCCATTGATATCAATGACAAAGGATTCATTATGTCAATCATCTGCTCCAAGTCTTCAACCAGATCAAGTGTCCAAAGACACTATTCGAAACCATCTATCAAGAGTCCTTGATGACTCTTCTCATTTTAGATACTCCCCCATACACGAAGCATCAACATTCAGTCTAGATAAATAATAGTGCTCTATACCACTGGACTGATGCAATCTCTGCATCATTTACTCAGAAGTAAGAAGGAGCATAATCCCAAGAATACCTTGCAAATACTCATATGAATCTTTAGGCAAGGGTTTCATAAAGATATTTGAAATCTTATCTTTTCTACTTACTCCAATCTGCTCTCTTTCTCAGCAACTTTCTCTCTCAAAACATGATACTTAAATGATATATGCTTAGTCTTAGAATGCAACTCAGGATTCTTAGACATAGTCATTGTAATTGTGTTATCACAATGTACAATAATAGGTTCTAAAAATTCTATTCCAATGTCCTTTAGCATTTGCTTCATCCACATGATCTGATTGCAATTGTTTGATGCTGCTTTATACTCTACTTATGTTGTATTTTGTGAAATACAATCGTGTTTCTTGCTTGGCCAAGAAACCAATCTTCCTCCAAGAAAAAATGCTCCGCCACAAGTGCTCTTTCTGTCATCCACAATGCCTACCCAATTCGCATCAATATAAGCACACAAAGTGAAATCACTTGATCTATCATACTATAGTCCAAAATTAGGTGTACCCTTTAGATATCTGAGTATCCTTTTAATTGTTGCATAATGAGATTCATTTGGATCATCTTGAAATATTGCTACTATCCCAACTACATTTAATATATTTGATTTGGCGTGAGTCAGATATTGTAAACCTCCAATCATAGATCCATACTTCTTCTACTCAATTGTAGGTTTCTTATCTTTGCTAGATAACTTGTGACTAGTTATAATAGGTGTACCAATAGGCTTACAACTTTCCAAACCAAATATTTTCAATAAGTATTTCAAGTATTTTTCTTGTGATAGAAAAATACCATCCCTATTATATACAATCTGTAAACCCAAGGAAAACTTTATCTCGCCAATCATACTCGTTCTTCATTTCATCAACAAACTTATCACTTGCTTTAAATCATTACCTCCAAAGATTATGTCATCAACAAATATTACAATGATCAATAATCCATTTTCATTTCTTTCAAATATAAATTATTATCTGTCATACCTTTAGCAAATCCTAATTATGCCAAATATTTGTCCAACCTTGCATACCAAGTTCTAGGTGCTTTATTTATACCATATAATACTTTTTTCAATATGCATACCATGTCCTTTTCTTCTGTCAAAAGAAATCCTTCAAGCTGTTCAATGTAGACTTCTTCTTCAAGTTCTCCATTCAAAAATGTTGACTTTACAATCCATTTGATACACTTTAAACTTCTTACTTGCTACATAAGCCAAGAACATTCTTACTACTTCCATTCTAGCATTAGGGGCAAATGTCTCTTCATAATCTATACCTTCTTGTTGTGAATATCCTTTTCATACCAATCTTTCTTTATTCCTCACAACTTCACCTTGTTCGTTCATATTATTTATGAATACCCATTTAGTTCCTATAGCATTCTTGTCTTTAGGTCTAGGAACCAATTCTTGTCTCTTATTCTTTGCAATTTGATCTAGTTCTTCCTTCATTGCTTGAATCCAATGATCATCCTTGCATGCCTCATCTACACTCTTTGGTTCAACTTGAGAAATCAGACATAATTCCTCATGTACTTTGTTTCTTGTCATCACTCCTTCGTATTTGCTTCCAATAATCTTATCAGTAGGGTGATTCTTTGCCAAATTTATATTCTATGTAGTAGTTGTTGCCTCAACTCTTATATCTTCTCTTGGTTTAGATCCGTGTTCTTCTATTTGTTCAACAATCTAAACATCATTCTACAAATCATTGTTAGTCTCATAGAACAACTCAACATTTTCATGATTAGTCTTTGGATTAATTTCTTCATCTGAGTCATAATCATTGGCAATAGTTACTAAATCTATCTCTTCTATTACTTCCTCTTTCTCAACCAATCTAAGTCTACCATCTTCATCATCACTATCACTCAAGAATCTTTATATACTTGCTTTAAATTCTTCATCATCGTCAAAAAGGAAATCCTTTCTAGTTTTCCTTACTCTCTTAGGACATCTGGATGAAAAATGATCAAATTCTTTGTACATGTCGAATAGGCAAAAAAAATCATACCTTTATCTCCTTCCTCTTTCCAACTACCATAAATGATTCCATCAAACTTAGGACTTCCCTTTTTGAAGTAACCCACCATTGATCTCCCAAAGTAGTTAAGCTTTTTCTTCAAGGACCTGATGCTCTGATACCAATTGTTAGAAAGTAAAGTCCACCAAGATAACTGGGGGGGTGAATCAGTTATCCAAATATTAAAACATTTATCAACCTTATTAATCCTTAAGCATGTGATCAATATAATCAGCAACCATAAGAAGATACTCATATACAATAACACCAGATATGTTATGTAGGGAAACCCTTAATCAAAGGGAAAACCCTGATGGAGATGGTACCCACTAAATTATGTATTAATATAAAATTTGCTTATTGGAGGACGAACTCTTCTAGGAGCCAATGAAATACATTCAGTACATATTACTCCATGTTAGGAGACTTTGAATTCCCATTAGGAGATTTCAACCCTATTAGGATTTGTGCCAACCCTGTTAGGAGTTGTAGAAGGCATATGGACCCACTATCCAAATAGCTTTAGGGGCAAGACCACTGAACTCACTATCCAACTAGTCTTTGTATTATTCCTTGTAGAATAATAGAAATGTATAGCTCCTTCTCTATCCTATAACTAGACTAAACCTCTTTTGATCTTAATACCAGATCATTGACTTCACATCCAATAATCCCTTGGAATGCTTACTCGTATTTAAAAAATACTTCACATGTCACACTTGAATTAATTATCTCACAAGGAAAATATCCTTCCTTTATACCATATCCTCGAAATAATTCCTTGAGTTGGACTTGAGGCTTTCCCAATTAATTATAATATGACCTCTTTAAGATAAACAATTATTTTACAACATCATTGTCTCACAGCCTTTACAACTTCTCACACATGCAACCTTTGATCTTACACACTCGCTGACATCATCATTAAGTTGTCTAGTGTCACTATCCAACTTCACATATCGAGATTCTATCTCTGTTAGGAGATACAATCCAAACATTAGAAATTATTATTGTCCTTTGTAAACTAGGCATATCTTATGCATGTCTTTGACTCTTTGTATACTCACTTATCCGTGTCATCAAGATACAGTGTAGAAAACATCCTTAACTGCACTTGACCTGATCATTAATACACTATTTGTACAACCTCGTTCTATGTTTGCTACTTTGTCAGTCTTCATAGAAACAATACTATGTTGACATCAATGACAAATATAGCCATGAATGCAACATGTCAATCATGCTAACAATATCCCTAAGTGTTCTAGTAATACTTAGGATACTCCCCCAAAGGAATACCATCATCATTGATGCTAACACTCACTCCCCGTCCTTTGTGAGCAATTTGGATACCCAGGGTCCTAGCAAGAAACAATGCCTATGTAACACTACTCTTAAGACTTGTTCTTACCAACCCATCATTGAAACCCACACCCACTGTATTGTTGTGACTACTATCAAGATTGATCCTTTGGAGAAAAAAATGCAAAGGCCCTACTAAATTGAAGGGTAGAATGAGAAATAAAAAAGATAGTTGCATTATTTGGGAGGTTATGATCTAAATTAAGAATTCATATTACAATACCTAGTGTAGAACCTGCGATATTGTGACTTAATTGAAAATAATTAATATGAAACAATAAATTTTTGCAAGCCAAAAGTGATCCATTCCATTCAAAAATAGAGTTTACATCTTCTTGTCACCGTTGAAGCCCAAAAACATCCTGGAGGCCTCCAAAAATGCGAAAGACCAGAACATTGAAAATACCAAAAAAAAAATTAAAAAATTGGTATTTTTCCCATTTTTGCTTGTGCCAACATATCCTGCATCTTCCTGGACTATGTTTTTATCAGGTTAGTAATGACAATGAAGTGATTAAGGAAATGAACACCCATAGGGACTCATATTCTATTACACATGCTTTACCTTCCTTTCCTAGATACTTTCATATTTGTAGGGACTCTTGTGTCCCTTAGCCACTTCTTTTATTCCACACTTCATGTGCACATTATTATATGCATAATTTATTCATTTTTTTTGGGAAGACTTATAGTATTCTTAGGTTTTCAAAAACTTGTTGGTATTGTATGCACGCACCCTCAATATGCGCTTGATAATTAAAGCAATAATAGCTAACTACTAATTATTTGTATCTTTTGACCAATTTTCTTTTTTTACCTTGGACTATAATAAATAAATTTGATTTTTTTTTAATGTAAAATCCTAACCAATTATATTAATTTAAAAGCATAAGTATACAAAAAGAAGAAGAAGGGAGGAATTAAACTCACTACCCAAGAGTCAAACAGGCCTAGCTTAAAGCACAATAACCAAATTAACATATGGACAGTGCCCAAAAACATAAACAACCAAATTAAAACATGGGCATAGCCTAGAGACAAGCCACCCCTAAGCAACCGAGGTAGTAACAGAAGGAAGAAGAGGGTCTAGTTCATCCTTCTTCCCCCAACCTTCTATGGGATCCAACTCAAGGTCTTTAGTTATTGATCTTCCATAGCTTTTGTCAATCTTTTTGTAGCTCAAATTTTTTATTAATATATATTACATAAATGATCTCAATGTTTTTATTTTAAAAAAGAAAAGTAATTTAAATCATCCAATCAAACCTGGAATTTAATGGTTACTCCTACCGACCATATGAATCTTTATGATAATTTGATCATTTTAATGCCTCTCATTTCACGTTTTAAGAAAAATATTGATGATCAATTTTTTCAATTTATAAATAGTTTATATAAAACTATGTTAAAGTTAAATATTTTTATCAACTAAATTAGTAATACACATTAAATAAATAAATATTTTACTTTTAATAAAATAGTATATTACATACTAATCTTATAAATTAGTAATATATGAAAAATTCCAAATATTACTTTGCAAGTTTCTAAATATATAGTAAAATATTTTAAAATTTACAAACATTCATATCTAATCATTTTAAAAGATTCTATATAAATTATAATATTATAATCTATATTATAAAGTAAAAAACTATATTACTTATCATAATTTTTTATAATCTAGGAATAATTTAAAATGTTATATTTATAATTTTATTAAAATATATGATATCAATCTTTGACGATCCAAAACTGAATAAGTGACAAACAAATTCTAAGCCTCCACCTACCCTTACTATATTCACCTTTGCAAATAATAAAAGAATAACCTTAAAGAAACTTTGAGATGAAATAACATTACCTTTTTAAATATGAAATTATTCTCTTTCTAAAAGTAAAATAAAGACTCTTGTGAGATGAATGGATACATGTCACTCCATTTACAATACAACAATACATAGTAACCTCGTGCACCATCATTTTGAAATTATGCTAATTTGCATTTGAATTTGCTTGGCAATGTTTACTTGAAGTTTCTAAATTTGTTTCCCACATGTGATTTTTTATTTTTTTGAAGAAAGCTAATAAATTACAAATAAAGAGAGCAGTAAACAAAGGGCTACAAAAAAACAAAAAAATTAAGGACTAACCTAATACCAGAAGACTATATCAGCCAACTCACAAACTGGTAAACCAAAATACAATACATAACAGCCAACTCATAGGCTGGAAGAAGAAGTCATAAACAATAACAGTACATTAGAACCAAGTCACAAACTCTAAACAACAACAATACATGAGGAACATTAGGGCTGCAGTTGAAACTTAATGAGTTGCTAGAGCTGTCTGGAACATTTCATCTCACTAGCATGGAGCTGTAGAAATTGATATCTAATTTCATCCAACTGCCTTTGGTACCTAGCATGATTCTATTGCTTGGTCTTCTTAGTCTTCAGTTGAGAACAAAGGAAAACTAATTCATACAAGATATCTAAATAAAACATAAGGGTATCTATTTCCTGTTGTAGACACTGGTTAGAAAATACTGCTCAACATCTACTTTTCCAAATATGTAGCAATATGCATTGTCTCATAGAGTTTGCAACCACATTCTTACAAAGACCAAGCCCAAAAATTGCTTCCCTCCATCTTAAAATATGATAAAAGATGGAAGGAAAATGATGAAACATAATATTCCATTTAACTTTAGCTCGAGGACAACTCCAAAAGATATGTTTCAAATTTTCAAATCTACAGAAAAAAGGACATAGGGGAGCTTGTGCAGACAAAAACCTCAATTTATATTCGATAGGAAACTTTTGATGTAAAATCTTCCAAGAAAAAAATTGTGCATTTGCCTCAACTTTAGATTTCTAGATTTGAGAGCTCAAATTATGCCATTTCCTTTCGTTAAGCCTGCAACCCCATTTATTGTTTATCTACGAGGATTTAACCTCAAGCGTGGAAGAATGTGTAAATAGATGTTTTTAAGAGGAAAACAAGAAAAGGGAAAACATACCAGCCATTGCCAATCTTTGAAGACACTGCATTGTAGAGGTGTACACAGCTTTATAATGAGCTCCATAGGCACCAATGACCTGACAAAAATCAAAAACCCTTTAATCTTGTTATTTAAATTGAAGCGATTCTTTGTAACTTGCCAACTTTCCCAATCAAAGGAGTTGAAATCCCAAATATCATTAAAGTCGTATACCCCTTTCTTGAAAAAGGTACATAGCATGCTTAGGAAAGCTGACTACTAATGGCTACCCCTGATATTGTATAAATCTATTCCACTAAATAGAGGAATTGGCAAAGCTGAAACCATGTTGTAATGAGTTCCTTCTCCAATCCAAAAAGCTGCAAACAATCCTCCACGCCTTCCAAATGGATTGTAAAGGAAAGGAACCTTTGAGATGAAAGAATGGAGCAAGTAAGATCTTGTCCAACCATCCCACATTATGCCACTTATAATTCCTATCAGCAAGAGCAATCTTATTTCTCACCAATATCTTCCAAGGTTCATCTTCGGAAATAGCTCTAACAATCCATTTAGAAGCTAAACAAATGCTTTGAGTCTTAGTGTCCAAAAGTCCCAACCCACCTCTATGTTTTGGCTAGATACAATGTAGCCATGAAGATGACCTAAAATCAATCTTACCATCCCAATTAGTCCACAAAAATTGATGGATGAGTTTGTTGAGGTCTTCACAACATTTTTTAGAAGGCATCTAACAAGAAGAGTAATAAACATGTGATGCTCAAAAAATTCTATTAATCACTTGAATTTTACCAACTAATGAGAGACATCTATTGCCCCAATTAAAAATTTTGTTCTTCAACTTTGTGAGAAACCAATCCCACATGTCACGAAAGAAACCCCTAGACCAAAGGGAATGCCAAGATAGCGTGTAATATGTCCATGCTTAATGAGTTTCCACTAATTAGGAATCCATGATGGAATTGGGTTAGGCTGAATCATCAGAAACTTGGTCTTATGATGAGCTAGTCTAGAACCTGAGATTGAGAAATACAATTCCAAGACCTCCATCACATTGTTAATTTTGGATTCAGAATTTTGCACAAACAATAGACTATCATCAGCAAAATGTGAGTTGATTACCACAGAGTTATTAGGAATAAAAATGCCCTTAACTAGCCCCATGTGATTATATTTTTGCAAAAGATATCCTAGAGCATCGACAGCTAATACATAAAGAAAAGGAGACAGAGGACAACCCTATCTTATCGAGCATTCCAAAGGAAATGGGTTAAATAAGGAATTATTGACCCTTAATTGTGCATTTGCATCAGTAAATAACATTTGAACATGCTTACAAATTTTAGGACCAATCCCACATGTGATTTTGGAAAGTTCCCCTTGTGAAAGTCATTATAAGTGATGTCAATTGGCACTTGAGGAGTATGAGCTTTTTAATCAACATTAGGGTCACATAATGTTTTTTAGAAGGTGTCCACATTTTTTATTATTTGAGCATTTTTGTCAACTTTTCGATGAATGACAGGGCTTTCAAATATCTCTCTATATCTTTCAAGAGGCGTCACCTATTTGAAATGGGAATAGGCAAACACACTGAGGGCTCGTTTGTTTGTTGGAATAGGAATAGGAAAAATGAAATAGGAAATGTATTCTCTATTTCGTACCTCAAATCGGAATAGGGAATAGGCATATGTTTATTCCAAAAAATAGTTGTTATTGGAATGGACCATTCCTATTCCCAATCTGATTTTTTAAATTAAAAAAATTAATTTTTTTTGGTTTTTATATTATTTAAAAAAAAAAAATCTAACATTTTATTTTCTAAAAACCTTTTTTTTAATTATATTTATTTGTTTTGAAAAATGAAATAAATTATATTTCTCATTAACTTCAATGAGTAAAATAAAAATGAAAATAAATTAACCTTTTTACCATTATTGAAAAAATTAACCAAAAAACAAAAAAAAATTAAGGGTAACATTTTTAAAAATACAAAAGTTAACCTTATTCCTATTCCATTTTTATACAACAAACAAGGGAGTAACATATTCCCAATCAAATATCAGGTTAACCAAATAAGAATGGGATTGCTCTTTTCCATTCCCATTCCACATTTTCATTCCCATTCTAATTTTTTGTTCCTATGCTGACAAACAAACATACCCTTAAAAATAACACGTGATCAAACATGTCCATGTGCAATATTTTTACAATCAACCATTATTATTTTTCTTTCCCATTACTAGTTTTTTTTGTTGGTTTTTTTATTTGTTTTTTTTTTTTTTAATTATGTTAAATTTTGTTATTAAGGTTTTTTTTGGTATCAATCAGATTTAGTATGAAGACAATAAATGACCAAAGAATTGTTGTATTAATCTAAATGGATAATAGACGCTATGTTGGACTAGTATATTCACCAGTACAACAAAAGTGGACTCAAGACCAAGTGTACTAGAGGAAGAACCAAAATGACATAACTATAGAGACCAACATTGTAAAAACAATATACAAGAGAACAATGTTGAGGTGCAACAAGCAAGAATACAACTCCGAATTGAAAGAAGAAACTGATGGTTTGAATCAAGTCCCAAAATAAAATATAAACCATGATCATACATAAATGATGTTAAATGATACAATTTACTGAAGAAGTTTGTAGAGTATGATTTGCACATAATGACACTCTTGGAGATAAAACCTTGATCTTGAGTTGGGAGAGCTTATCTTCAGCCCATTAAAAACAAGCAACATATACCAATGATTGGAAAATATATTAGCCAATACCATTCCTTGATGTATCCAAAATTTCATCTTCCTTAAAATGCATGCCTTCCAGAACAAAATAGAGTTGTCACTGCCTAGAAATGAGACTATTTGTTGAGTATAGAGAACATCTGTCTATGCTCTGCCAAACTAATATTCTTATAGTTGTGATTGCCATTTATGGTGATCTATAGAGAATATTGATTATCTTTATGGAGATAGGTATACCTATCCTTCTCCCACCTTGGCCACCTAGACGAAGGCCTTTTCTATCTCTTCCATGATTCATAAACCAACAATTTGGAATAATATCATTTTTTTTGCAATCAACACATGTTTCTTTTGCCTCAAAATCATTAAATTGAATGTGTACCTTCCTTCGATGGCCATGTAGGCCATGGATAGTTTGAATAGAGCTCTATAAAAGAGTAACATGGGGAGAGAGATTCACACATATGATCATGGATTCTAGGTGAACTCTATAAAAGGTGTGAGATAAGGCTACTAGGCTATGAAATTCCTAATTGTTTTTCAAAATAACATGCTTGAAGGTCTGAGATATGATGTTTAGGTGCTTGGACAACCCAAGTAACACAAATTTTCATGTTCAAGGAGGAGATAAAAGAGAAGGGAGGTTAGTGAAAAGGCATTTGCATAAATGTTGAGAATGAGAATAGCACCAAAAAGCATGCTTGATGGTTTCATTTTTGTAAGGAGCAGGGGATATGAAAGATATACAATCACTAATAGGGACTTTGACATAAAGTATCTTCCAAGCTATCAACTAAGCTTGAGATTCACCTTTGGATGACTAGATAAGAATACTTAATTTGTTCCATTTGGTATGACTAAGACTAAAACACCATTTATAATTGAGATGCACTAAGAGGGAACATATAGGAAGGAGTGGTCTATAAACTAGTTTAAGAGGTACGACACAAAATCTTTGGTTGCTAGGTCATTTCCAATCTATAAGAAAGTTATCATGGTAGGGTGTTGACAATAGATCAAATAGTTTAGGCAAGATAAGCCTTTGAATTTGAAGGAGAGGAGATTTATTTGTGGAGGATAACTTATATTATAACTTGAGTTATCATGATTTCCACTTGAACCCAACTAGGACCTAGAGGTCTTGAAAAATTGAATGCCTTTGTTAAAGAAATGTTTACCTTTATGATATTTATTCAAATCAAGTGGGGCAAACAAGACAATTCCATCGAATAGAGGAAGATGCAAAACTTAGGTAATTACTGCAAGATTGATCATACTAAGACAACTTTTTTAGAAGTTATATGCCAAACTTTCCATATGGAATTGAAGGGGGGTAAACAATGTGTTTTGAAGTAAGGAGCAAGTAAAAGTTTATCTATCCAATTCACTAAACTCAAAGATCTTCCAGGTAGAGTTGTTTGAATATGATGGTGAACTAAATACTTCCATGGAACATCATTGTTTAAGGCCCTAACAATCCATTTGGTAGTTAAACAAAAACCTTGGGTGCAAGGATCAACAATTCCTAAACCTCATTTGTCTTTTTGTTGATTGTAACGAGTCCATAATGTAGTGGGTTGGCCTTTTTTGTTTCCCCACTTCTTCCAAAGAAGTTAAAAGTTAATTGATTATAACAATCTTTTTATGACAATCAACAAGATGAAATGTGCACATGACTAGCAATGAATATTTTACTTCTACCATCCATGGAGAGTAATCTATTAGTCCAATTCAAGATATTTTTTCTAATTTTAACTAAGAACTAGTTCTACATTTCTTTAAGTGAAACTCCGATTCCAAAAGTAATCCCAAGGTACCTAGTAATAACTCCATGCTTAACTTCTTGCCACTTGTGTGGGATCTAAGGTATATGAGGGTTGAGCTGCATCATGATATATTCAGTTTTGTGCATTCCTAATTTAGAACTTGAAATTATTTTGTTGATTTTTGTATGAAAGTATGTTCTCATCAACAAAGTAAGAGTTGAGAGTCATCACATCTCAAAGGAGTTTGATACCATGATTAATTAAATATTATTGATTGCATGCTAAAAGAGATATCCAAGTGCATCAACAATAAGAACATACAAGAATGGTGCAAGAGGACAACCCTAACACATAGATCTTTGAAGTGAAAATGATGCAAAGAGCCCATCATTAACAACCACTTTAGCATTAACATCTATGAAAGGCATTGATTTGATCACAAAATTTGGAGCCAAAACCCAAGACAATTTAGCATTTTAAGAATAAGGGCTATTGAAACTACATAGGCCTTGTAAAAGTTCAATTTGATAATTAGTGCATCTTGGGTTGTTTTTTTGAGGCCATTCAACATATTCTCATGCAAGACCAAGATTATCTAAAATGAATCTTCCTAAGGAAGCCAGTCAGGTCAGGTCATAAAATTTATAATATGAGATGGATCATAGATTATATACTATAATTTGAAATGTGAAGATAAAAATTTTAGAGAGTCAAATTCAAAGTCATTTTTATTTTGTTTTGTTCAATGTTTTATAAAAATCTAGAATTGGTATATATATTTTTATTATCTTGATTCTATTTATGTATTTTACTTGAGCTTTGTATATATACTACATACAAGGGGATGATATTTATTAGTGTATCACATTATTAGTTTTATATTCATCATAGGACTGGTTGTTATTTAACTAATTTCATACAAGTATAAGTTATAAATAACAAATCAGATTTTGACTTTTTTGTTGTTGCTTGCATATGCTACTTAACTTCTTATAGCTATTGTTATGGCTTCTTGGTAGTAAAGACAAATTTTATAGGATCCATTATGCATATCAGAGTTAAAAAAGTGGTCATTTCAAAGTGACATCTAAAAAATATTCCCCATTACCCCTTACTTGTTTGCTTTAACAACTAAAAAATTGTACAATTAATCCAATAGTTTTGCACAAATGCCCCAATAATAATCATACAATATCAGTACCAATTAAATTGTATGATTGATTAACTTACTATATTTTTTTACAAGAAATAGGTGGCTATTGGCTCATATATAATGTTCTAGTGGGCTTTTAAATTATAAAATCTAGTGTACGATAATTGGAACATGGGTGATAACTAGTGGTCTTCCTGGAAATGTTCTTGTATTGGTTGGCTAGTTAGAAGGTGGTTGCACCATGTGTTTTTTAAAAAAAAATCTTTCTTATTCTAATGGATTATAAGAAGATTGTGTAGTTGTAGAGATTCTAAGTCCAAAGATGTGGTTTGTCACAATCATTTGACATCTATTTCTACCACCTAACTTTATATGATATTATGTTTTGTAAGGTAGTTTTGAGGATCTTGGCCTAAGTATATAAGGATCCCCTCTTTCTAAAGTCATGGTGGTGTAATATTGTACTACATAGTTGATGCATAGGGTTTTGACCATTGTTTATAAGATTTGGCTCCTACATATGCTATTGCTAAATCATGTGATTGATTTTTTCATAGCTCCTCTATAAGAGAGCTATGAGTAAACCTAAGGAGGCATTGGATGCTCAAGGTGGAGGTGTATCTAGAGCTTAACCAAAGAAGATACAATCCTTGAATAAGGATTTATTATTCAATAAAATAGTATTAATCCATTATGAACATATATTTGATTGATTAGTTTAAAGGACTAATAAAACTTGATAAAGCTTACCACTTGTCCATCCTTTGTTCTTCAAGATATAATCCATGTCACCACCTTGCCACACATCAAACCCTATTTTTCTTGGGTACAATGTTACAATTGTGGACTTGAAAATACAAATAATACATGCTTGAGATTTCATGATAACCCTATTGCATGTTTTTAGTGTATCAACAAGAACATGAGCACAATGAAAAATAAGCTTTTAATGTATGGGGCTATGTAAAAATTTACTATTGAATCTCACAGGTCTAGAAGAAGTAAGATCATAAAAGGAATTACATATTTTATGCTTTAAAACTTTGGGTTTGTCAACCATATTTTGTTTTCTTTTTTTATCTCAAGGTTTTTGAATGAGAATATATATATATATATATATATATATATATCGCAGACTAAGGTCACTCACTAAGATTTATGGCATAGGTTTCTTTCAATTTTCTGAGAACATAGATATGAAGCAAATGAAGTTTAAACCTGGGAATATCTAGTTCTTACTCTTTGGACTACTAGACATGGGTATAATGACTTAAATTGATATTTGAAAATTCAAGCATGCATTTAAATTGTCTATATGGGGAAAGTTCAATCAAAATGAATATTAAATGGAAAAAGATTTGTATATTTTTTCTTATTAAAAGTCTATTTTAAAAGTTTGGAAGCTTTTCATGTCTATGGACCCAAACTTGACATTAATGTACTTTATGAGGTTTTTGCATCTAGTGTTGTCTTGTATGTTTTCCATGTTGATTAGTTCACCAATTTTTTAAAAATATCAAATTTATTTCATATTTAAAAATGTATATAAACATGCAAGAGCCTATAACACAACAATAACTTGTTAACCTCTCATGTGGGAGATCTTGGGTTCAAATCTACTTGAGCTTAACACATACTAATAATTAATCACAATAAATAGTAATAATAATTAATCTAGTCTTTGGCACATTACCAATAAAAAAAGTACACAAACCTAAAACATTTAATTTATAAAAAATTTGCATAAAAAATATTGATAGGAAGTTAGAATATTGAAATTTAAAGAATTATTATCAAAATCCTAATGCCTTAAACCAAGTTACATTCATCTCTAATTACTATACCAAAATCATATTCAACTTTTTATTTCATTTTATACCCTTAAAATGTTTCTTCAATAATTACTTAATGAGAATATCCTCCTTCTCTACTTTACCATGAGTTTGAGTTGGCCCACACTCTTGCTAAAGTGGGGGCTAATTGTACCATCTTAAATGGGAAGCACTTCAATTTAATGATGGTTTAGTGCCCATTTAATGGAATTTATCATAAATTGTATTTAATTTGCATTCTCCCCTTTCTTCTTATCTCTTCTCATTCCTCCTAGATGGAATTAGGGTAGGACCTAATAGATCCTCATTGGTATTCCTATTTCATGACACAAAGATCAAGGTAGGGCCTATCAACTTGGGTCCTCCCTTTCCTTCTTTCAATCACTCATAATCTCTTTTCTGCAACAAAACTCAATTTTCTCAAGATCTGCACCCAATTTCCTAATCTCACAAAAGGGCTTGATTACTCCACATTTTGGGATTAAGCTTACACCACAAAGGGAAGTTAAGGAGATTGATCCTTTCAATTCCAACTCTAAGGTAATTAGATCTAAGGAGATTAGTACAAACCAAAATGATGAAGGAGCAATAATGAAAACAAGGATCTAATGGTTATAGAATTGGATAAAGAATGCAAGATCCTTAAAACCCTAATGTAGTGCCCACCCCTAGTTTTCTTTATGTTATATTATTGAATTCTTTTAGGCTGATTTTCATGCTTATTTGATTTGATTAGTGGTACTTGGTTACCTGATTAATTGATACTATTTACACATTCAGATCATATATTGGATGAACTTGAGATATCTCATGTGTTATTGTGATTCATAGTTATTCATGTAATGATGTTCAAATGCTTTTATATAATGATTATAGTTAAGTTCATGATGATGTTTTATATAGATTATGGATACTTAACACCATACTTGCATGCGTATGATGTCCGTCTCTATTTTACTTTTCTATTTGTTGTGTCTAGAATGTAGTTGAGGAGGAAGTCATAGTCACTTGCTAGTCAGGATCTACACGATGTACCAATCCCTATCATTTCATGTATAGTTTAGATATATATGAATATGTTTATGCTTGAATTTTACGCAAGTTGCAGCTATCAAGCATTGACATCCCTAAATTGCCAAGATGAGTGTACCCTATCGTAGTATCTTAATGGTAAAAGAGGGAAGATAGTTTTCGAGTTTACTTTAATTATAATTGAACAATATTGAATCTAGTTATTTAGTAATTGAATTTAATATATTTTAAACATGATTTCTATTTAATTTTACTATAATTAGATTTAAAATATTATCAAAATTGAATTTGGTTTGTAATGATAAAATAAAGTAATTATCTGTGGTATATTATTATTATTTGGAGTAAATTATATTATGCTTAGATAAATACGTAGTTCATTAGGAAAACATGGACGCTTAAACTATGTAAATGAAACTTATTTTATGATAAACTAAACTTGGAGAACTATATCTAATGGGAAATTAGATAAACGAAATCTTAGACTCCTATGCATAACAAACTTGAAACATTATATTGAACTCTAAATGGTTGTAAAGTATACTTGTTTTAATGTCTTTTATAGTGATATGTTTTATCAGGTGATGGGTATGTGAAAGCTTGTAGTAGGCCAAATTAGGAACATTTACTAGAGGCAGGGAGTTGTGAGTATGTTGATGAGTTTTAATTTCTAGATTTGATTGTGCATAGGTTTTTACCATCAACATTTTGGATCATATTACATGATCCATCATTTTTGTTTTTCATGTTTTTCTTGCATCCTAATGATGGATCATGTAGTATGATCTAAAATGTTGATGGTAAAAAACTATACACAATCAAATCTAGAAATTAAAACTCATTTTCATGGATTGTGGAAATCTTATAGATCTGTGCGAGTACATTTTTCAGTGACTTATGACATGTGTGATTCTATATGTTTTCTTTTTGTGTCAAGAACCAATATTTCTATGTAGGCTCATGTGTTGTGATTTTCTTGATGTAACCTTTGAGGTTTTGATCTTTATCTTTTGGTGATTTCTAGTTGCTCGTATAGGATTGATGTGATTATTGTGATTTTATGAGGTGTACTTTTATGAGCTTAAGGTAGGTTATCTATGTGTAAGTTGGGAAGTGGCTTGCAATGGTGGTTAGAGCCCTAAAGAGGCTGTCTAAGTAACTCATTGTGAGTTGTATTAATAAGTGATAACATTTTTATTAATGGGGTTAAAATTAATCGACAAGAGTCAATATGTTACCTCTCCCATGCCTCAAGTGCTAGTACAGACTAGGATGGGAGTAGAGAGGATGCTTGGTTATGAACTTGCCTCGTTGATATGCCTTGTCTTTAAGAAATGATATTGATGCCGCATAAAGTTACTAGGGGGTCGGGGTCTTAAGAGACTGCCAGGGTAATATAAGAGTTGAATCGTGTAATGACACTTGCTCATATGCATGTTAGGTTTTCTACGTGTCTTATTTTGCCTCTAGGATTATATGTTCATTTGTGTACGTGGTACCCTTGAGATAGAATGCTTTTAGGATTCCTTGACTTAGATTCATGTTGTGACTTTTGGATTACTATCCATTTGGAACTTGATATTATCTCCCCAGCACAGTGGGAGTGGGGCCACTTAGGTTCCATGAGGTCAGGTGCTAGTAATTCTTTTTCCATTGAGATCTGACAATTGGACACCGATGTTGGATGTACCTTGTTGTAGACGTTTCATTCTCCTTATATTATGATTTATGTTGTATGGTCATATTTGGTATTTGTACTTTAACTACTTGAGATCCTTTCAGATGATGTATCTTATCATGATGTAAATTATTTTAGCATTTCATACCCTATAACTTGTATAGTGGATGCTCATATACATCTTACGTACTTATACATTCCTTCATGTGATTATTTCTATGACATGGACTTTTTTATTTATTAAACTTAAACATAATCAAACTTATGTGTGTGATTCAACATCCAAATCCTAAACCCGAGCCTATTTTTCTCCTGTGGTGAAGGAAAAGTATTTATTTTCTTTACCCTTTTGAATTCGTCAAGGTGACATGAACTGAAGAACTTAAGCCTTGAGTTTGATTTTTATACTTTTGTCTTTTTCTCGAGGTTCTTCTGAGTATGCAGTGTACTTTGTGGCTTTGAGTGTATTTAGTCAGCCAAGAGAATTAATTAAATAAATAATTTAAATGGAAATTTTTAGGAAGAAAATATTATTATAATATATTTAATTAATTGACAATTAATTAAATAAAGGAGTTAAAATTAAAAGATTTACTTAAAATTCTAATCTTAGAATTAATAACAATTAAAATTGCTAAAGTTAAAATTGGCGTAATCACAATTATTTAATTTGACTTTATTAGAAATTTAGAAGCTATTTTTTAATGATGAGATTTAAATATTATTTGGATTTAAAATAATAATATCTTCTAATTAAGCATCTTACTAAATTAAAACAAGTGGGAATTATAAAATAAAACATTATATTAATAAAAGGCACAAAGTCCGCATGAAATATTTAATTAAATAAATAATAAAAAAATATTAAAGTGAGACCATTTGGAAAACATAAAACCTAACTAGGGTTAGAGGCCTTTAATAAGGAATTTTAGCTCATTTATCCACACATACATTTGGAGGAGCAACTTGAGAATTGTTTTGCGGGGTTTTGGGAGATGGGAATTTTTTGGCACCAAGGATTAGTGGATTGTTAGCATCAAATTTAGGTAGGGTTCTAGAAATCCCATTGTAGAAATTCTCTTAAAAACTTATATCTTCTTTATGCCTAGCATAATGAATTTTTTATTGTGGTAGATCTTAAAAAATTGACATTGATATTGTTTTCATAACACTGGTTGAAAATTGAAAACCCTTTTTTGGAAAATGATTATTTTTCGTTATTAAATTATCTAGGAGAAACAAAATTGAAACCCTTATTTGAAAACTTGAATTTAGAAAGTAGTTTGTGGGTAGGGTTTGACATTCAAGAAAATATTATTGTTTAAAGGAAATTTGATAGGTTGCATTTTAATTCTCCATCACATTTGTAATTGAAAAGCTTATAAAAAACATATATAATTATACATACCACAGTAATAAATAGTTACTATGGTGGTATTTTACTTCACCAATAAAAACTTTTGTAACAAACTAGGAGGGTGTTTTTTTTTTTTTTTTTTTAATATAGTTTTTGTTATTGGGCGACAAGCCACCATCCTCAACCCTTGTGATTTTATGAGATGTACTTTTATGAGCTTAGGGTAGGTTATCTATGTGCAAGTTTGGAAGTGGCTTGCAATGGGGTTCAAAGCCCTAAAGAGGCCACCTAGGTAACTAATTGTGAGTTGTATTAATAAGTGATAACATTTTTATTAACGGGGTTAAAATTAATTAACAAGAGTCAGTATGTTACCTCTCCCATGCCTCAAGTGCTAGTATGAGCTAGGATGGGAGTAGAGATGATGGTTGGTTATGACCTTTCCTCATTGATATGCCTTATCTTTAGGAAATGATATTGATGTTGCATAGTGTCACTAGGGGGTTGGGGTCTTGAGAGACTACTAGGCTAATGGTAGAGTTGACTCATGTAATGACACTTGCTCGTATGCATGCTAAGTTTTTTGCATGCCTTTTTTTGCCTCTAGGATTAGATGTTCATTTGTGTACTTGGTACCCTTGAGATAGAATGATTTCATGATTCCTTGACTTAGATTCATGTTGTGGCTTTTGGATTGATACCCATTTCGGACTTGATATTATCTCCCCTGCACAGTGGCAGTGGGGCCACTTAGGTTCCATGAGGTCAAGTGTTAGTGATTCTTGTGTCATTGAGATTTGACAATTGGACACTGACGATGGATGTACCTTGTTGTAGATGTTTCATTCTCCTTATATTATGATTTATGTTGTATGGTCATATTTGGTATTTGTACTTTAATTACTTGAGATCCTTTGGGATGATGTATCTTATCATGATGTAAATTCTTTTAACATTTCATACCCTGTGACTTGTACAGTGGATGTGTATTCATCTTACGCACTTATACATTCCTTCATGTGATTATTTCTATGACATGGACTTGTTTATTTATTAAACTTAAACTTAATCAAACTTATGCGTGTGATTCAATGTGATGGAACCCTCGAGAGTTGTATTTGTTATTGCTTTGCTTATGTATGTATGTGATGTGTATTTGAGTTATTGCTTCCACTTAGTTATCTCTGTGTTGTTTTAATCTAAAAATAAATTTATTTAATAATCTTAGCATCTTTATAGGTTAATTTCTCTTGGGTTCTCTAGCGGGATGTTACACCTAAGGTAGAAAGAGTTATGCAATGCAATCAAGATTATAACAATGAAAAGTATATGTGATGAAATGAAGAAAGTAATTAAATGACTTACCTTGAAAATTGAGGTGGAATATTGGATCTAGTTTTTTTCATTTTTTGCAAAACTATAAACAATGAGAAAAGCTAATTTTGAATCTAAATAAGTGAGATTTCTAAAACCCAAAAATCTTTAGGCTTTTGATTAGGGTCGATCTAGAAGAGCAGTGCCAATTTAGAGAAGAGTTGATCTGTTAGGATCACACTACATCCTTGATCTAAAGTGTTTGATTGCAAAAAAATCTTTGAATCTTTGATTTTTGTGAAAGGGTATCCAAATCTATAGTTTTTTTTTCCTTCTGAGATCTACAACTTGCAAGAGAATTATTTTGTTTTAATTTAGAGATTTAGAAACCATTTCACAATTAGAGATTAAAGATCAAGAATATAGTGCGGCCTTGACATATTGCCCCTTCTCCTCTAAATTGACCTTGCTCTTCTAGATCGACCTTGATTAGGAGACTAATGATTTATGGATTTTAGAGATCTCACTATTTCAGCTTTGGAACCAGATTTACTTGCTATTTGGAGTTGTAGAGAAATCAAAAACTCAGATCTAATATTCCATCTCACTTTTCAACATAAGTCATTTAATTTCTTTCTTCATTTTAGAACATCTACTTTCTATTACTGTAATCTTAATCACATTTCATAGATCTTGATACATTAGGGTTTTAAAGATCTTGCATTCTTTCTCTAATTATGTAATCATTAGATCTTTATTGGTATTAGTGCCCCACCATCACTTGGGTTGCAGTAATATTCTTAGATCTAATTACCTTAGAGTTAGAATTGAAACAATTGATCTCGATAACTTCCCTTTGAGGTGTTAGCTCAATCTCGAAATGTGAAGCAATTGAGACCTTTTATGAATCCACTACCCTATGAAAAACATATAATTGATTGATTGGTGTAAAGGACTAAGAAAACTTGACAATGCTTACCAATTCCTTGAGCTATAATCCATATCACTACCTTGCCACACATCAAACCCTAATTTTATTTGGTACCGTGTTACAATTTTGGACTTGAATATAAATAACATATACTTGAGTTTTTTTCTAGCTCTACTGCATACTTTTTGGGTTTCAACAAGAACATGAACATGATGAAAAATAATCTTTTAATGTGTGAGGCTCTTTAGAATTTGATCATTGAAACTTTTAGGCCCAAAAGAAGTGAGATCATAAAATGACTTACATATTTGACTCTTAAATATTTGGGTTTATCAAAATGTATATGTGTGTGTGTGTGCATATATATACATATATGTGCATGTACACACACATATATGTATATGTATATATGTGTGTGTGTACATATATATACATATATATACATGTATATGTATATATATATACATACATATATATATATATATATGTATATATATGTATGTATATATATATATATGTATATATATATGTATGTATATATATATATATATATGTATATATATATATATATGTATGTATATATATATATATATGTATGTATATATATATATGTATGTATATATATATATATGTATGTATATATATATACATACATATATATATATACATACATATATATATATATATACATATATATATACATACATATATATATATACATACATATATATATATATATATACATACATATATATATATATATATATATATATATACATACATATATATATATATATACATACATATATATATATATACATACATATATATATACATATATATGTATATATATGTGTGTGTACATATATATACATGTATATATATATATGTATGTATATATATATATATATATATATATATATATATATATATATATATATATATATATATATATATATGTATGTATATATATATATGTATGTATATATATATATACATATACATGTATATATATGTATATATATGTACACACACACATATACATATACATATATATGTATATATATATGTATATATGTGTATAAATGTATATATGTATATATATATATATATATATATATGTATATATGTATATATATATATATGTATATATATATGTATATATGTATATGTATATGTATATATATACACACACATATATGTATATATATGTATATGTATAGATATGTGCACACACACACACACACACACACACATAATCTCTAAGGAGTTCAATGAGAGTATATATTGTGGACTAAGGTCGCTCACTAAGCTTCATGGCATAAGCTTCTTTCAATTTGTTGGAAACATAGCAATGAAGCAAATGAAGTTTAAACCTACAACTCTCTAGATCCTAGTCTTTAGACTCCCAGGCCTAGGTCTAATGACTTCAAATTGATATTTGAAAATTCAAACATGCATATAAATTACCTACATGGGGAAAGTTAGGTCAAAATGAATATTGAATGCAAAAAGTCTCATATTTTTTCTTGTTAAAAGTCTATTTAAAGCTTGGAAGGTTTGAATGTCTATGGACCCAAACTTTACATTAATGAGAGTTTTTACATCTAGCGATATCTTACACGTTCTCTATGTTTATTAGCTCACCAATTGTTTAAAATATCATATTTGTTTCATATTTACTTTTAATTATTTTGAATAAAAAACTTGATAAGAAGTTTTAATATTAAAATTTAAAGAATTATTTGCACACACATAATGCCCTAAACTAAATTACATATATCTCTAGTTACAATACCACTATCAAAATTTAATTCCTTGTTAGTCCTTGCCTATTTATATAGGCATAGGTAGGGAACTAATGTTTTCAGTTGTTCTTATCAATTGATTTCATAACCAAAATTCTTGCATTACTAATGTATAAATACAAATATATTTTTAAATTAATTTCTAATCAATTTTTTTGTTTGTTTGGATAGTCTTAATTTTTGTAAGGGTTTTATTATTTTTCATAGTTCAAAAATATGAAAAAATAATCTCTAGAAAGTTCAACAGACCTCTTTGCTTCATCCTCTTCTAACAACTAGAATTCTCTACAAAATTGATAGCTCATAGATTATCATCTCTATCATTGGCATCCCAATTATGCTCCAAGCCTCCCTCCAACTTCTTCTATTCAAGAAGAGCCAAAAAATGGTATGTGGTCATATGCAGCATCGAGCACCTTCATGATGAGGTGCTTAACAAGTGTCCTTGGTGGTACTGCAAAGCCTTCCAAGGGTGTAATCCTCACTCCAAAAAAATTTGTCAGGTTGTCTATACAAAGTCAACAACTCATCTTGGATTAAATTTGTCGTATCTTGAGAGTGTTTTTAAGTATTCTCCATAAATAGCTTGCTTGTGAGATATGGGTTTTTTTTGTTTATTTTCTTAGTTAAAAGCTTCAAATTGTGGATTGTATATTGTTGAAATGAATATATGTATTTTGAATGATTGGCTTTCTTTTCTTTCTATGGAAATTAGTGATGAAATTGAATCTATTTTCAACCAAAGATTTGGAGATTAGTTCATTTAAATTTAGTACGAGAGGTTGAGCTTTGCTATATAACTCAATTTTTTTTGTCTCATTACTACACAAGATGGTATTTTAAGACTTTTATTTCAGACAAAATTAATATACCATCTTAGATATTTAATTTTTAATTTTTAATATTTTAAATTAAAATTAGATCTTTCTTCATTGTCTCAAAAAGTACAAATTTAGACAAATGAGGAAACATCAATTTTCACATGCATTTTCACAAGCGCTAAAGTGGGAAGAAAGATTTTTGCTCCTATTTCTAATTTATAAACTATTATTCAGCTGATTGTTTTCAATTTGCTTGCTATGTGACTGTCTATCTATAGAGATGTGACCTGTGAGCTCTACATTATGTCTTCGTATTGATTTCCTGATCTTGAGGTATGCAATTCAATAAACCCCAAGCATGAATAAAATTTCTAATAGCACTTATCAAATTAGTCTCCATTTTTTTAGGATAGATTTAAAACCCCCATTTCTCATGTTAAAATTTCATGGCATTTAGAAAACCCCATCTCTAGTCATACGTAAATTCGATATGTCCTTTCATCCTAATTTTAAGATTGCATGTATGCCCAAACTATGAAAAATAGAGCATAGTCATGGTAGGAGAAAGAAGAAGCAACAAATCCACTCTATTATTCTGCTAGAATGCTTCTATCAATTATTTTGCTCAGGCCTACATTGACTACATTATAGTTGGAGGGTTTTGACATAGGTTTCATATAAGGGAAATACAAAGTTGAATCTATTGCTTTGCCAATTTTAGGGCTAAGCACACTAACTTGCCCCATGTTTGAATTTTCAAGGCCATAGAATAATCAGCCTCAATAATGCGCATAATTTTGTCATTAAAATTAGCCGACGAAAGCATAGGGACAAGGTGTTGTGCCCAATTCCTTGTGCAAAGATTAAGACATCTCCCTTTCCCCTAATTTAAGATTAGAAATATCCACACTCAATTCAACTATTCCAGTTCATGAATTCCCCTATTACTACTACTTTTCCTCAATCATGGAAAACAATCATATTTTGGCAACTCAATCATGGAAAACAATCAGATTCTATTGCCAAACACTAGTAGCTACCACAATGCTCTATTCCCATTTTGGGGGGCTCAAGAAACTTTTTGTGAACTTTAAGCCACCCCCCCACTACTAAAAATAGAATTCCATTGCCTTCCTTGAAGACCACATTTTGTTCATCTGGATCAAGGCTGAATGGGTGTAGATGGATCCCACATCTTGTTCACCAGGATCAAGGCTGAACAAGTGTAGATAGATCCCTCTATGGGCCAGGGGATCAAATCCTAAACCTTTCCTTTTGTTGGCACCCAAAATGAAAAGCTAGGGTTTGCATTTTATGAATGAAATATGAGAGAGCTCTTCTATATGTGATTAAAGAACATCGTTACTTCCAGATGAGAGAAACTTTGGGAAGATTTGAGATTGAAAGGGAAAACAATTATATTTCTATCACACCATCTGTCGATGGTTGTAACACTGATTATTCATTATTTGCCATTGTTTTTTGTTATGATTTTTTGTAGACCACACAAAGGAGGGTTAAGTTCTTCAGCTATTTTTAATGAGGAATTGAGGCACAATGGTTTGTCCCTATGCTTTCTTTGGCTATTTTTAATGGCCAGAGACTGGGACAAGAGTAAATTCTCTTTGATGAACCATCTGAGAGAACGTTGCCTATGGGAAAGAAGGAGTCCATGTGTTGTCTCTAAAGAATATAACATAATGACTATTGCAAAAAAAATTCAAATGTCTGCAGTATTTTGTCTCCCAGACTACTATAATACAGGGGTTTGAGAGAGGGGAACCTTTTGACAGGGAAAAATATAGAATATAAATAGGAAGAGCCATGGTGACAATTAAAAAACCCTTAAATTATTTTTTGAGATAATGCAACTAGCATCATTTATTGACTTTAAAAAAATTATTTTACTGGGATTGGTTGCCCAGCATTTAGGTGATTGAAAATCTCATCCCTTCATAACCTAGTAGAATTTCATTCTATATGGAAGACACATACATCTATTATGATATAGAACATAGGGGAAGAAAACATATTGAAATTGCAGATCTATGTTTTGTGGTGCAGTTGTTTATCCATTATATATTTTCTCACCATGATTTGAATAGGAAATTTCTTAAATGTCTTGTGTAAAGAATAGCTCAATTCACTATGGTACAACTTTATTTAAGACCTCATTTTTTTGAGTGGAATAAAATTGGTTGGATTAAAAGCTGAGAGTGATGAAAACATAAAAACTATAATTGTAAGGGAGATATCTACCATATAATCTACACCAAAAAAAATGCTTGTTATTCATAGTGTTTCATGTCACTGCTAAATGTAACAACAATTTTGTGCTTGGTAGATCATTTGTGGTATCCACAAGAGAATTGCTTATTTATCTACCAAATATTCTGTTCATCTAAGCCTACAACACTACCCACCATTGGTTTTAACTTTCAAACTAATGACCAAAGTAATTCCTCCCTTTCTATGTTTTGCTCTTGTTCCAAATTTTATATTTGGCATCATAGCTGTAACAACACTCTAATCAAGAAATTTATCATTAAATTCTGTCAATCTCTGCTAAATTCTATCATTTATTTTTAAAAAAAATTGGTGCTGAATTTTTTAATCTCTTATTTAGTGCAACTTTTTCTATCTTTTAAGAAATATAGACATGTTAGAAAGATAGTTTCTTTAGTCATAGAAAGAGTTCATAAAATAGATCCATAATGTCAAGAAAGACACACAAAAATCAGGTATTTAAGGATAAGAGCCAAGTTAGAAAGACAATTTCTTTAGTCATAGAAAGAGTTTATAAAATAGATCTATAATGTCAAGAAAGACACACAAAAATCAAGTATTTAAGGATAAGAATGGAGTTTAGATTGAATTATTTACTTTGTTTTTCCATCAAAAATCCTATGTAGGAGGAAGGATAACTCTATTGTCTCTGTTTAAGTTAACATTAGTAGTTTTTGAATTTGTTTCTACCTTATGTGATTACTACATCCTACATGATTGATTCATTTCCCACTTATTTTCTAGCTGCCAACCCTTATTTCTCATGTCGTAGTTGTCAACTTGGAGAATCCTTTATCTCTTGTTCTCAAGATGAATTCCATCTTTAAATCCCTAGGTCTTAGAAGTTGCATCATAAGGTTGATCCCAACCCTTGTGAGTTTTACTTTTATCATGTAATTCTTATGCCTTTTGTGGAGCTCCACTAAACTCATTTTTAGATCTTTTGGTGTCAGAATCCTCTTTGAAGGTTGTTGAAGAAGACAACTCACTTTTGGCCTAGTTTGCTAAGGACTTCGAATTTGACAGCCTAGATCTCTGGGAAAAGCTATTTCCATATTCCCATTGTTTAGTCCACTATATAAATTACTATTTGGGTGCCCTTGATAACCTACTTCAACCCATGTCTTTTGTTCTTGGGCACCCCTATATGCTGAGTTAGTTTGAAATAAAAGAGAGCTTCCTCTAATTTTGTTGTTGTAGCTTTCTTATTAAGATTGATGTTTTTCTTCAATTTCTACACTTTCACCATATGAAGTACATGGCCTTTACCATCACACCTCCTCAAGAAGTCTATAATTTGAAACTCTTTTGCATTAAGTTATTTAAAATAATCTCGTGTTTACATAATGAATACATATTCTCAGTGGAGTTTGGGTGATGTTAATTTCAAGACTTTGACGAATTGAGATTTAACATAGCAAAGTTTTAAAATAGTTAAATGCATGCAAATGTATTTTATTCATAGTTTTATCTTTAAATCTAGCTATACAATGATTTAATGTAGATATCTCTTAATCCAATATGTTTCATTTTTCTCCCTTTAAGAATTTTCTCTTATTGGAAAAAAAAACTCCAACTCCCATATTTATGAAGTAGCATTTTTTACTAGTCTATTGAAATTAGAATATGAAAATCAAATTTTCATCATTAGAAAAATATTTTCCATAATGAGAGTGCTGCCATGGAAAGTCCAATGAGTAGCAACAAGTTAGTGCTTGTTCAATACAGTTTGAAATTTTCTAATTTTTTTCCATAGAGCCTTATTTCTACAACAAGTCAAATCATACAAATATATATTTATAAGAAATTAACATATCATGAGTATTATGATTACTGGATGTGCAAAAAAAATTTTGACTCAAAATTATTGTACAAAATTAGAATTATTCTAAATTAATACATAATTTCATGCTTACCTAGATTAGTTAATCTAACTTTTTGAATAGGACGAGTGAATATATTGTAGCAGAACATTGAATTTTAGGTCTCAAAACGGAAATAGAGCAAAAATGGCTACCAACTGACATAGTTAATATTGTTGTGTTATTTTATGAGGTAAATATAAGAATAGACATGTTATTCATTTTCAATGACTATTTTCTAATCCATCTATGAATTTGTGCATTTCACTATGTATGCTATCTATTAATTATTTTAGCAAGTATTTTCTCATTTGAACATGACAACCTTGCACACTTAATTGTTATTTACAAGTTTTTATTTATTCATTTTTATTTTTTTGAGAAAGCCATCATGCTTGATTAGGCAACGACTTTGTTTTGTCTTCTTGATAAATGCATTGGGTGAATAGAGCTCTATATAGAGCAGCAATCTAAATCTTTACAGAGCAGCAAACTAAATCTGTACAAAGCTTTATACAAAGCATCAAACTAAATTTGTATAGAGACATGCTAATGCTAAATATTCTAGTGTAGCTTATTTTCTTTTTTCTTTTAAAAAAAAAATAGCCCAATAAACTGGGTCCTTTCTTTTGGGATGTGTTGTATTACAATAATATTGTTTTTCCTTATATCGTAACCAAATTTTGTGGAATCCTCTTCATAGAGTTTTAACATGTTATTTATTGGCCTATGGTTAGAACAATTTATTTAACTGATGTGATACTTAGACGCTAAGCTTTGAGTTGTGGTAATGGGATCCACTATATGTTATCTTTCATTGTCAACTATTTAAATGCAAAATTTAAATTCATTTCCAATTATTGTTTTATATTTCAATAGCTTCTTAAGAATGGAATATGACATCCAACTGTGGGGAAATTCTTGTCTGTGATGTTTACATCAATTTCTCTAAGTAAGTTAATTGAAATTTGCTACTACTACAAAATATTGATTTTTCCCATTTTCTTTTCATATTTCTGCCTAGTCTATTTCATCACTGCATAATAGACCATTGAGTATTTCTTATATTATCTGTAATGTCTTTGCAATATACTTGATAAACATTTTTAATATTCTATTTCATCACACTCATCACATTTTTAATATTATATTTCATCACACTCATCCATAACTTTTTCTTATTCATTCTTTATGATAACCAATAATGTAGTTACCAAACAATAAGAACAAAATACTTATGAATTTTTTTCAAAAAAAACTCATGAGGATGACTTTGATTTAAAACAATTATAAATTTATAGACAAATTTGGAATATGATTTCAGGTATAAAACCAAATTATTAAATTCAATCCAACTACTAAAATCTCTTCATCCATATATATAGATTGGCAAGGCTATAGTGACCTACAATGTCTAGCTGCCCTTAATATACCAATAACATAGAAAAATAATTAGAATATATACAAAATATTTTCATAGTTAAGATATAAGTATATTAAGAGAAATGGACTTTGAAAATATAACACATAACCTTCACAAGGCTAAGTTGTCCCAAGGCTATAAAGGTAATTGAAAATTTAAATATTCTAATTATAGAACAAAATAAGACAAATTAGTTAGCTCTGTTCATGTAGATTCCAATAAAGCAATAGATAACTATTTTCAAATGATCCAAATGTTTTACTGATTACCTCTAATTTGCATCAATCCTTATATAATCTAATTTGCATCAATCCTTATATAGTCATGCATGATCAATAATAAGTTAAATCATGCAGTTTTTACATTGTATAAATATATATTTTTATATTGTATTTGTTCTTTAATTAAGGTTTTAGATCATATTTTATGATCTATTATAAATATGAGAAGTATATAGAAAACAATAATAAGTCTTTTCTAAATTATTTTTTTTGTGGTTGAAAATATCTATAAAGACAAGCATTGAATTACTATAATACATATATTGTTGGATTATGAATTGATCGCCTGGATTAATCAAGAATAAAAAAATACTAAAAATGACAGATTTAAATGTTCAAGGTATAATTTTAATTATTCACTTCATATCAAAATTTATATTTTAATTTGATTATTTTGATATTAAAAAAATGATTTCATAGACTAATAATAGACTAGCTAGCACCTCAAATATAAATGATCTTATAAACCAAATCATGACCATCTTACAAAAATAAACCATTATACCTTTAAAAGTGATCTCATAGACTAAGTAGGGAAAAGTCGTAGTAGCAAACTAAATTTGGATGCCTTAAACCTTTTTAGTGTGCTTATTCTAAACTTTTAAACCTAAAAATACTCTTGATTAATGACAAGAAATTGATCCCCAAATACTCAAAACCCATACAATTTAAAACCACCACTTTTATCATGTAGATCTACTGCTATAAATTTCTTTAATTTATTAATCTCATCCAAAGTTTCCTCTAAATATTTTTTATGCATTCTTATTCACCTTTAGCACCATGTATCTTTGCAATAGAACGCTACTACATAAATGAGACATTTACACATAAATAGATTTATAGCTAGTGATTCCCTTGTTTTGAGGTTTGGGTCCAAAGCACCCAACAAGATCAAGGGGAAGTTTTCTCAATGTTTTTTTCCCTTTTTCCAAGTTTTCCAGAAGCACCCTTTCATCATAGGGTTTAGGAGATGGTGAGTCCTTCAATTTGTCTAAACAATAAGTGCAATCATTATTTAAATTAGAATTTATTTTATTGGGTTAAAATATTATTCTAAATTAGGAGGTCAATTTTTGTGTTCTTTACCACTAATTACTATTTTGGTTATTTTGAGTGAGTTCTAGTTTATGTGGGTTGCATGTTGTAATATAATTATACAACTAATTATGTAATGCTAATAATCAACATTAACAAACATTTTTAAAAATATTTCTATTATTCTCAATGCACTTAAGTATTATTTTAAATCTGGAAATAGTTACATATTATGGTTGAGTTTCTAACATTTTACAATCTTGTTGTAAATATAGGAAAGGAATGAAGAAGTGACTGATGTGCCTATAGTGGCATCTACCTCAATACCCAAGACACCAACAATATCTTCAATTACTAGAAAAGGGATGCAAGAAGTTACAATCTTGCTCTCCTCTGGAGAAAATATTTTCAAAGATGAAATGGGTATGAAATTCTTCCATTTCATTTATCATCGTTCAAAGCATCTATTTGGCAATACTATCCAAATGGATTGAAGAAAACAAGCTAATGATAAAAAGGATCAACTTTTCAAAGATGTAATAGTAGCATTTGGAAATCCCAATTTTAATTAGGAATATATTTTGGATATTGCAAGAAAATACATTCATTCAAAAAGGGATAATTTAAGGTCCAAGTTGACAAAAGATTTGAGATATCCACAACCAGCTTGGATCACCAACCAAGAAACATGGGATGAACTTATCAAAGATGCTAAATTTAAGAGGAAGGCACACAATAATCCGAGTTATTGTCCATCTACACTAGTAGGATCCAAAAGATACCTTAGAAATACAAAAAAAGCAACCCAAGCTAGGGTGTCTAGCATTAGATCCCATAAATTGGTGTCTGGTAGGTACAACAACATTCATGGTGGCTTGGTACGTGTATATTTTTATCTTTAGGAATTTATATTTCATTGAAAAGTTAAGGTAAACTTGTTAGTTTATTGTATCTTATGAGTCATCATAACTTATAAATATTGTTATATTTGTTTATGTAGGCTCACCAATTTAAAAAAGATGCTTCAGTGGAGGACTTAACGTATGCCTTACTACATGGTTCCCAAGGCCTTCAGAAACAATCATTAGACCAAAGAGAATTTAAGGTAAGGTCTTTACAATATTCTATGACATCAATAACTTAATTTGAGGTAGTATGTTATTTGAATAAGTTAAATCGTGTTGTATATAGGGAGCCCAACAATCAAAGTCATCCAATAGTGAGCATGAAGAGGAGCAAGAGGAACATGTTGAATTGTTTGTTGCACACAATGATTCAACTATCGTTCTAGAACCTGAGCATGAAACCATCTGTGAATTTCAGCAAGTTGAAAACACTAATAATGACGGTGATTAATATGATGAACAATCCATGCCCACAATTACAATAGTACCTCAAAGAAAGAGGACACTAAGGAAGAGGATGGATAAAGCATAATTTTCAATTTGAAAACAAGGTATGTTGTAAGAAATTACTAGAATATATTAATTTTTGATAGCTTTGTGGCTTATTAAACTTGAATAAGAAAAGTAATGTTTGCTGTTATAATCTTCATGTCTTGATTTTTTCTTTAAAAATCTATTACATTCTTATTTATAAGAAGTTTGCTTTCCCATTTTCCTTGTGTGACGTTATCAACTAGTTTTCTACTCTTTTCAAATAGGTTTCATTGACATATGCAAACTACTATATCTTCATTGCTCTTGTCATTATCTTCACAAAATTTATTATTCTTATAATCTGAAAATTATTTGGCTCATCTTTCTTTCAGGATATTGGGTCATTCTAGAAATTGGGTTTTGAAAATATTGTAGCTTCAACATGCTAAGAACACACTAGGACCAGCTTTGACATGTTGAAAATGCACCAATTACCAGTTTTGACATGCTGAATACAATATAGCTCCAGTGTGTTGAAAATAGTACAGCTCCAACATGCTAAAAATAGTACAACTCTAGCATGCTAAAAACAGCTCTAGCATGCTGAAAATGACTTTTTTTAGTTATCTTCATAAAAACATGTATTGAAATTAGAATTTTCAATGAACAAGAGTTGATGGGTTTCATAGTTACTAGTGGTGATGTAAACTTATGAAAAAGATACAAGAATAAAGAGGTTATTGTGAAATGTTGAGTTTCAATATCATTGTGTGAAATTTATTTAAATGATTTACTTTTATGTCCACTATTGAATTTTTGCAATGTTTATTTGTGTACACTCTTTCATTTCAAAGTGCTTCTTTCTCAATTGCTTATTATGGGATATAGATCATGCTTCCTTTCTAATGTTCCTATTTTATATATCCAAACCTATGATTTTTTTTGTAAGTTGATTGGTCATACAAGTTGTGAGGCTTGCAGACCATGGTAAATTGATCCATTCTACTTGTACATGAGTTCACTAGAAAGTGAAGTATTTCACACACTAGCATCATTTCGAGTTTGTGCAACTCTGGTTATGTTCTTGACAAGAGTACTCAACAAGAGTCATGCATCAGAAATAAATAACATGAGAACTTATTGGAATAGCTTACACGTTCTCTCATGCAGGAGCATTTATAGGCGATTCATATATGTTATATTTTAGGAAGAAGGATGAACTAGGTTTCTGGGTTTTGGGTGGATTGGTATAGAAGACTTTATGGTTACTTCCAATCTAGTTATGCATGGTTATTTTCTCATTTATAATGTTTACTTAATTTTAATCTTAATTTGTAGAACAAGAAGTTGGAAATAATGTAAGAAAGTGGAATGCAATAGTTTACATTTGAAATATAATTTTTGAGACAAATTTTTAATAAATTGTCTTCATCCAAGACAAAAATAAAGTTGTGTATTGTCTTAGATACATTCTTAATATATTGTCTTAGAAAGTTGTCTTGATAAGACATATATACTTTTATTCCATATTGTCTTATAAAGACAATATATTAAGACGTTCGGTGAAAGACATGTCTAAGATGATACACAACCTTTTTTTTTTTTTTTTTTTTGTCTCGGATGAAGATAATTTTTTAAAAATTTGTCTAAATTTTTCTCTTTAGCACCCCCTCTTTGTACCACTGTCTGTATAATGGTTTTGCTCATCACTCTTATAATTTTAGGATTTATAAAAAGTTGTCGTACTAATTTCTATTTTTAAGAGCTAAAGACTTTTTAATTTTTAGTTCACAGATTCTAAAGGTAGTAGACATTGGCAAAAAAATCATTTGAAGCAATTCCTCATAAGAAACCTCTAGTAGATTTAAAAGCTATGGGAAATCCAAAGCATGCCTACTATGACCATGTAGTTAATCCAAAACAATCTATTCTTGCACAACATATGACTGCAAAACATGAAAACACAAACAATGGTTCATTCTTTGAACAACAACATATGTCTACAAAGAACAAAACCCCCCACTCTTCAAAAATACAACTAAAGCCAAAGAAATCATACACTATTACTAAAAAGAAACTTAAAATTTGAAACTTTTACCCAATTTTAACCATCCAGTTATCATTATTTTGTTGACAATCACTCAGGAAATTGCTGTGTATTTTAATTTCATTCATCAAGATATCACTCTAAAAATTGCTGTGTATTTTGATTTCATTCATCAAGATATCACTCCAAAAATTGTTGTGTATTTTAATTTCAATCATCAAGATTTGGAGCCATGGAAAAAGTTGAGAATAACATTGAAAGGTAGCTACCTCCAAAAAGCTTCACAAAAGTTGTCAGAGTTTCTACACATGCCCACCTTTTTTGGAGTTATAGGGAATACAATTTATCAATGTTTGATTTTAGTTTTAATCATTTGATAACATATTTAGTAAGTGTTGTGTTTTAGTAAGCTTTAGGAATGTGATAATTTGAGAGAAAAATAGAATTTCAAGGTATTATAAATTGTTGCCAAGTGAGAGTCCCAAAAACAAGAGCTCTGGGGGAGCTTGAGTCCCCTACCTTCTGCAATTTAAAAATGGAAAAACTAATTTTTGGGTAATAAGTTAAGTTTGGCCATACAAAGGTTTCCTTTGAGTTAGATGTCAAAATTTCAATTCTAGATTATTTAGTTTTCAAGTTTAGGAAACCTAAAATGTATATCACCTTGTAAAAAAATAATTGACTAAATATTTTATAAAGAATAATATGTTTATTTTATGTTCTATATTAAAATAACAATAAGTAAGATTAGATTAAAAATCTTTATTTTAGTATAAGAATATTTCATAAGATTTAGAAACAAAAGACTTATAAAAGTTTTGATTAGTACTTTAAATTAATTAATATTTCAATGATTAATTTATTTGAACAAAATTGATTTTTTTTTAAAATTAAAAATTTAATTTAACAATTTTTTTTTTTTTTTTTTTTTTGTATTATTAAAATGTTGAACATTATTAAATAAATGTTAGATACACTTATTAATTATTTTTAATTAAAAAATTCATTTAATATATTATGATTAATATATTAGCAATCCTAATGAATAAAAATTCACATCTATCTGCCAATAGAAATAATAATAATAAAAACTTATATTATGAACACTATTTTAAAATAACAATGACACTATGCAATACTCGATGCAAGCCACTAGTTTTTCCATTAAGACACAAGGGATTTTGGTGGGAAAAAGTACCTTTTTAAAAAGTTATTCTCGTATAAAACAAAACAAATATAAATAAGAAATTAATAATAAATACTTTCTTCTTAACAATTGATCAAAACTGTACGATGTTGATTCTTGCATTTTGACAATGGTGGTGTGAATGACAATGTAATTAATGTTGATGATAATTTTTTTTTTAAAATCTTGAAAAATAATATTAACCCTAGGAAAAGTGCATTGGACCAATTGTAAAATAGAAATAAATCAATATAAACTAATTTAAAAATAAAATGTTTGCTAAACTTTAGAACTTGAACTTTTAGAAATTGCACAAATTAATAGGGAGGTCAACTAAAAACATTAGTTTATAGGCAAGGACTAATAAATTGTTTTATTTCAGCCGATAAGTTTTTGGATAGCTATGAGACAACTAGGGCCCGTTTGGCAATGGGAATACAAGTGGAATAGGCATATGTATATTCTTAAAATTTTGAATTCTCTGTTTGGATGTACCAAATCAAAATTGGAATACGTATTCCAATTTTGGCCCAAAAATGAGGATTTTTTATTCCCCTAAATAGGCGGAATAGGAATATGTATTCCTATTCCAATTTTTTATTTTAGAAAACATAAATTTTTGAGACTGTGAATTCTACATCAAATTCTGGCTGAACCAGACAAGAGTAGGAATACATAACCCCATTTTCTATTTGAGAATAAGTATTCCAGAATAGGTATTCCTATTCCAGGTGCACAAAATAGGGATGTAGTTATGCCTTGTAAGGGGGAAATCATGTGTATGCCATTTAAAAGACAAATATGCCTTACAAACACACATCAAGTATAGAATAACATTGTGTGTATTTTGATCTTCTAGCATGTTTTGTGTGGAATTTTGAATTCAAATGTTATGAGTAAAATATTAATTAATTAAATTTTGTATTTAGTGTGAATTTTACTTTTTAAGATTTTAAAATATCTTTTCAATGATTTTTTGAGGGATTTACTCCTTAGGTGCATTAAGTGATTTCTTCAAGAAATGTTTGAGAAGGCTTTCTTAAAATAGACTTCCTTTAGGAAATATATTATATATTTAACACTCTTTGAAATAGGTGGAAAAATTATTAAAATTAAAAAAAGTTGTTACTTAATTTTGAGTTGTTTTATATTTTTAAAAATTGATTTAAGAGGTAAATAAATTATTAAAATAAAAAATATCAATCAATTAAAATTTATTGTTTTCACAAAGTATTTTAATTAAAAAAGGTTTTGTGTAGATGAAAGCATAAGACCTCATTCGTTTACCTTATTCCACTCATATTTTGTACAATTGAGTAATATTGCATCAATATTTGTTAATATTCTAAAGTTGTTAATATGAAGATATAGTTATTTATAACTTATGTAATATATTTTTAAAAATTAAAATACTTTAAAAATCTATTTTAATATAATTATAATATTTAACATTGTTAATTTGAATAATTTCAAATTTGATATTTTTGTAATTAATTTAAATGTACATTTAATATCATTTCATATTATATAAAAGTGTAATTATGTGATATTGCTATCAGGATTTAACTGTGTGATTTTTGAGTCAAACTCATTGACCCATGTTTCATGAGTAGTGATTCAACATGAATCCATCTCTCATGAGAATAAATGGAACACTTAGCACTCATTGGATCTAGGTGATGCTCACAGGGGTGAATCCTGATAGCAATATCACAATTTGACTTGCTGTGGAAATTATCTCCTACTTATCGAGTGTAATTATGTATTGTTTAGATAAAAATACAATTTAAGTATAAAAATTTTGAATTTAATTTTAAAATTGTGTTAATATAATTGACTTTATATTTATAGAAGTTAAATAATAGTATTAAAATATTCACTATTCAATAGCAAAAATAATAAATGTGATAAAAATTTAGTTTTTTTTTTGTTTTGTTTGTGATTTTGAATATATAATATGATTATGATTTAAATAACAAGGGTTACCATACTAATAACCTCATGGAAGCCCTGGCTATCTTGATTGCAATGAAACAGTGCTGTCATCGAAGGAACCTTGTGCATGTGGATTGGCATTTGGCTATGGTTATTCAACAAATCACTCAATTATGCAATTCTCTAGATTTTGTGCCTTTTATGCATATCCCTTGTGAGTGGACTGATGTGGCTGATTGTTTGGCTAAATGGGCCTTCGAGCATGGGCCGGCTTGGAACATTATTGATCATAGGATGCTTCCCCTCGATTTATCTTAGATGTTGGTTCAATGTGTGGACCAGGATAAAGCTCTATAGTTCTCTTTGTTTTTTGTGTTGTTCTGCTCTCTTTGGTATTCAATAAATTTTTTACCCCTCTTTTAATATGTTAAAAAAAATCATAAATTATATTTGAAGGAGAAGATTATTCTATTTAAACTATAATATTTAAAAAAATCAATATAGTTATGACAAAAAACATTCATCACCTTAATCTTAACTAGGCTTTTGTTTTGACATATCTACTTCTATTGTGTTCAATAACTAGACTTTTGTGTTCAATATATTTTTTTTCTACAAGCATTTTAGATTTTACCTTAATTTTAATGATAATCATCAATTCTATTGTCCTAATTTAATTTTAGTATAGATTAAGACTGATAAAACACCAATGGTTTCTTTTATTTTATAACCTCAATAATGCTTCTTATGAGAATATCCATCCCATTCATATTGCACATCAAACATAATTGGTAGTTATAGCTTTATGTGGGCATAAATTTTATAATGGATGACTTGAAAATTGTAGACAATATAAAATGTGCTTTTGACCATGAAAATTGTAGACAATAAAAAAGAAAACACAAAATAGGACTGAAAACCACAAAGAAACTAATTCGCATCATCAAATCCAATTGCAAAGCTTAGGGTTGAGCAGACCAAAATGATTTGCTTGTCAACGACATAGTTACAACTAAGCAGCATACCATTATACTAAGCATAAAAATGATACAACAATCTTGCATAAAAAAAAGAGAATGCACAAGCTTATTATGAGAAGACCTGCCTGGTCAAAGGAAAAACCCACCACTTATTCTCATCAAGATGAAGCCTCCCAAGATGAGGTCTTAAGCATAGGTAGCCACCCAAAAATGAAGCCTCTCATATCTCTTACAGATACTTAAAAAGAGACAAATGGAAGACAGGGAATTGCTAGGTAACCATATATGAATGAGATATGTTCTAAAAAAATCAAAATAAGCTCAAACATTTGAAATTTTCTAAATATTTAACCCATGACTAATTAATAATAACACAAGGTTGAGGGCTAAAAAGTAAATTGTGTGCTTATATCATTGGGTCAATCTGGTGAACAAAGTTTTGCAACAGAATAATTATTATTTATAGCACAATATAACAATGCCTAATCCAAGTCAAAGTTAATGTTGCCAAGCTGAGGTGACATTAGGAAGAATATTGATAATGTAAGATATAGCACCTTAGCTATTAGATTACAATCACAAAAAAAGGAGAAAAGTATCTCATTTAAATAGCAAAGGATCGCGCCCTTGGAAGATTGACACAAAGTTTCACATGAACAAGACATAACTTCGATTAGATGAACATTGTGCCCTTGAAAATACTAGTGTCCTATATATCAAATTATAAGTGGATAGTTTCACTCAAGCTCAATAAAAAACACTACCTTGAATACAAGGACCACTTAAAACAATTAAGCCCATAGTGAATCTACATTACCAAGATCTTTAAAATTTGAATCTTGCGCTGCATAGTAAAATTCCATATATTATGGCTGCAATGAAAATAAGCATCTCAAACATAAAATCTGTTAAAAAATGACACAAAGAGCTTTGGTAGCTAGTGTGGCAGATATGCTATTAGCCGTGTTTGTCTCCACATTTACTAACTTGTCACCAAAATTAGATACCATGCCCTACATCTCACTTTTAAAGGCATAGAAGCAATAGACCATCTATAATGATCTAAATTAAAATATTATATAATTAGGTACAGATGCAATGCAAATCCTCATTACATAGCAAATATCTGGGAAAAAAGGTTTCTTTACAAATAAAGTAAGACTACTCCTTAAAATACACAAAAAATAGGAAATTTGGAAGGGGGCATTTGTTTCTATAATTTTACAGGAAGCATCGCGACAAACCATGAAAAAGTTTGATGAAACAAATTCATCTTGTAGTGAACCCACAAGATCATCGATTGATTTCTTTTAGGAGTTAGTAAACTAAAATGGTAATCAAATGGACAAGCAGACAACAAATCTAACTCAATCCTGCATCATCTTGTAGGGCCCCAACAAAATCCAACAAAAATCTGATCACAAGCAAAGTAAACCTAAAAAGGAGCAAGCTAGGTACCTAACAAGATAAAAATCCAACACAAATAATGACTAGTAGAGTTAGCATTCATACTAGATTCTCTCCATTGGGAAGAAGCCACTAGTTGACTCTATGTTATCACTGATAAAACAATAGAGATAAAAACATGACTTCTAGATTATCACATGTAGAGAAATCTCAGAGCAAGGAAAACAAAATTGACAGTCTACCATAAGAACAAACAGGACGCATAAGACAGAGAATTAGAGACAAAGGAAATACCTTCAAATCAATACCCAACGCCCCATTTGGGAAACTTGACGCGAATCTATCTATTTTCCAACGCTCCCTCTGCCTTGCCACCGAAATTTGCAAGTCGAGGATTTCAACAAAACAGAATAGAACACAGTTATCCATACGATGGCGAAATTTGCAGGTAAAAAAAAAACCCTCTAAACTGCCTCAAGATCTAAATGAAAAGCACTTAGGATTTTCAGCAAAATAAAGAACTGAAAAGAAACTTCTTTATGAAAAAATTCACAAACCCTAAATGAAACCTGCTACTCTCCAAACTTGGACACAATTTTCACAAACCCTAAATGAAACCTGGTACTCTCCAAACAATTCCACAGAAGACAATGCCCACTTAAACACATTCCCACCATTTTATTGTCACCCTTCAAATCTCTCTATGCAGGTTTCAGTTTCGTAGGAATGACATTAAGAATAGCATTAATATTTACACTAACAACATAAATGAAGATAATAAATCCCCTACCTCGTAACCTGCCAACTGGCTCGACGATTTAATTCCCCTTTTTAAATCGCCTGATTTATTTCCCCATTTTTTGACGATTAAACCACTAGCAAAACACATTCGACCAATAGGAAAGCAACAAAAATTGAAATAAAATAGGAAAAATGCAATCAAAATACGCTCATACCATACAATATGTTTATTTCTCCTATGTCTGCACGCATGATTAATAGTTTATATTTCGGCTAAAAACAATAGTCTCTGCCTTTTAAAAGGCAGGGACTAAAAAAGGTTTTGTGTAGACGAAAGTATAAGACACCTCATTCGTTAGTAGGGGTTTACCTTATTCCACTCATATTCAATAGAATTGAGTAATATTGCATCAATATTTGTTAATATTCTAAAGTTGTTAATATGAAGATATAGTTATTTATAACTTAATGTAATATATTTTTAAAAATTAAAATACTTTAAAACTATGTTTTAATATAATTATAATATTTAACATTGTTAATTTGAATAATTTCAAATTTGAGATTTTTGTAATTAATTTAAATGTACATTTAATATCATTTCATATTATATAAAAGTTTAATTATGTATTGTTTAGATAAAAATACAATTTAAGTATAAAAATTTTGAATTTAATTTTAAATTTGTGTTAATATAATTGACTTTATATCTATAGAAGTTAAATAATAGTATTAAAATATTCATTATTCAACAACAAAAATAATAAATGTGATAAAAATTTAGTTTTTCTTTTTATTTTTTTTGTGATTTTGAATATATAATATAATTATGATTTAAATAACGATTTTAAATCATAAATTATATTTTAAGGAGAAGATTATTCTGTTTAAACTATGATATTTTAAAAAATCAATATAGTTATGAAAAAAAACATTCATCACCTTAATCTTAACTAGACTTTTGTGTTCCATATGTATTTTTCTCTACAAACATTTTAGATTTTACCTTAATTTTAATTTTAATGATAATCATGAATTCTATTGTCCTAATTTAATTATAGTATAGATTAAGACTAATAAAACACCAATAATTTCTTTTATTTTACATCCTTAATAATGTTTCTTATGAGAATATCCATCCCATTCATATTGCACATCAAACATAATTGGTAGTTATAGCTTTATGTGGGCATAAATTTTATAATGGATGACTTGAAAAGACAAGGCCTATGTATTCATGAATGCCAATCTATTCTTGAGGATCGTAGAATTTAATCTATACAAAATGTCCAGGTGCAACGAGTCTATGTATGTGGACGGTAAGTTGTCTAGGTGCATGACTGTGAAGGGAACACGTGGTCGGCTTCAAATGATCCAAACACAAATCAACGACGTCACAAATGCTTAAAAGGAAACAAAAGAGTAATAATTATAGAAGGTGGAGACGAATAATATTACTCATCTTGTAAGCTTCTATTATGAAAGTAAATGACAAAAGCTTAGACTTTCAATAGGAAAATGGACCTCCATAAGTGCAAACCATCATTTTAGAATCACCATCAATGTAAAACATTTCAAAGGGTTGAAAGTAATTTAATATTTTCAATTAAGAAAAGACAAGAGATTTGTTTAAAAGAAAATAGTGTATTAAAAAGAAAATTCTATATAAAGGGGAATTAATGTTTTCATTATATTCCTACTTATTAATTTTTTCAATGTTAGCTATGACATTCTAAGTATAAAATTGGTTTATTTTTTAAATTAATTTTTACAAAATAATTTTTGAATTCATATTGACGAGCATCAATTTTTCTGGAATAAAATTGATTTTTTAATTAAAAAATAAGAAGAATATAAAGTGAACAAGATAAGATAACCATGCATTAATGGAAATTGTCAGTGTTGACATCAAAAAAATAAATAAAGGAAAGAAAAGAGAGAGCACAACCATGGAAAATGAAACCGTCCACAAGCTCTAGGTGGAACCAATGAATAAGAGTTTCAAATGCAATTGATAGCATGTAAATCCCAATTCTAGAACTAGAAGTTCGTTATCACTCAATGTATCACTCAATGTATCGGTTTTAGTTTTTGGTTTAAAAAAAGTATTTTTAAGGTTTAAAAATTTAAACTTTTATGCAACTGTCTTTCATAGGTTCAAAAAAAAAAAATGAAAGCATTTGATTGCTTTTTTGTCATATTTTATTTGATAAAATAATTTTGAAGTTTTGAGAGCAAAACACAAAATTTAAGCTTAAAAAAACTATTTTACCAAGCAATTATCAAATTAACTAATATTTTTATCATTTAAAATGTGTATTTTACTTAAAACAATTTATTACATTAATTAATATTTATCATTTAAAATATGTTTTTGCTACTAAATTGATTAAGATTTATAAAAATATTCATTTTTGAGATTTTTAATATTTTAAAATTTATGAATGTATAGTCATTTAAACACTTTTTTTTTTCAAATTTGTATTATACATAGGCATTTTTAGTGGAATTAAAAAATTAAAATGATATTATAATTTATTTATTTTGATTGGTAAACGACCGTAGTCTTCATTTATTTTATTAATAAAAAAATTAAAAATACAAGAATTCTACCATTCTGACGGGCACTAGTAGGAAAGAATGGGGAAAGAAAACTTCCAATCTTGCCCAGGACTGTAGTCCTATATTATACATTGATAAAAGGGGCATACCTCAGTTTCATTAAATCTTATATTGTGTCAAAATTAATACATCAAAAGAGCTTCAGATATATCTATAAATCAATCTAAATTTATAGCTGCAAAGGACCTACTTATAAGACATCACATAATAAATAGCAAGAGTGTTAGGGGTTAGTGAAAAAATTAAAGTGAGTTAATAATATCATTAAGTGGAATCTGGAGAGAGAAAACTCCATAAAATAATAGATACTTGAAAGATTTCGAGGTACTTAGAAATTGTGACAATAAAGTGAGTAATCATGAAAAGGAATGCGGGCGAAAGCAAAACTAATTCATATCACTTCATCATAGTTTTAAGGGATTGAATGATAATCAATGCCAAATTCGCGTGTTAGGAAAATAAAAAATGAGAGTCACTAAAGAAAACAACAAGAACCCCAGATAATTGACAATAATGAATTTCGCATCCAAATACTGAAATTTGAAAAATAGATAGAGAGGCTAGAATATAGATAAAATCCTATCTTCATTTATACTAGTTTAAATTTATACATTTCAAAAACATTTATATGTAGAATTTGGTTTGAGACGAGAACATCTTATAAAATGGGTCCTTTCAACCAGCTGGTCGAGTAGTATGCTCAGACAGTTCAACTATCAACAGTATGTAAATACCCATACTTATTAGAAATACTAAAACCTATTATAATTGGGTCGTATTTACTACCAAAATGACCCAAATACTACATTTGTCAATACGTTTTCTTAAAAACTATGATAATCTCTGAAGCCTCATGCAAATTTGTGGCATTTGAGCCTGGAGGAAACTTGTAGGTTGTCCTTCCTCTACTTGATTTGTCATAATTAGGTAAATAGAATTCCACATTTTCTAGATTGGAGAGATCAATGTCCGAGTGAACGTATGCATCAAAGGCCCTTAAGTAATTCATGAGCCAATCTCTATCTGGGTCTTCAATAATACCTCTCCATCTAAGCAGGAAGTTGATGCTCGTTTCCATCTTTTGGCACTCCTTAAAGAACTGAATGCTATCCCTAATAACCAGACATGGATGCCTGGGGCTTCTTACAAGCTCTGGACTGTCCAACTCAAGTTCCATGTATGCCTTAGGGAGGGGGATATGAAGCCTAGCGTTGATGTTGGCTACCACAATTTCCAGCCCTATTAACCAATAGGGGTAAAAAATGTTGTAGGTCAGCCTTATAATGTCCCATTTCTCCACCCCTGCCCTGGCTAAGCAACCTACCTAGAGCCCTATGATATCACTATTGGTCCTCCATGAATACTCATAGTTAAAAACCCCTTCTCCCAGTGCTCAGGTGACTGCGATTCGGCTCATATCATCAATTGGCCGAAATAGCCTATTCCATCTTTCTTGCTTAATTGGGCCATAGAAAGCCATAGTGCAATTTTCAAAAGCATGAAAAAGGAAAATGTTAGTATCTATGGAGGATCGAAATTGTAGACAACGGCTTCAACTAAAATGAGAAAAAAAGGTTCGATACTGATATATAGAAATATGGCAGAAGGATCTAGATGCCCAAATAATGACTATAACACCCTAATGAGAGCAGGAGTGCCTCTCAAAATCATAATAATGAGGATACTTTAACATGAGAGAAAGATATTCCTCATCATCTAGCACAAGGCCCGATTAAGGTTTTATGAACTTTCACGAGGGGAATAAAGTGGCAATGCATAAAAACCAAGGACAAAGATGTTTATAAACTTTTATTATACATTAAAGAATTTATTCCATCTATTCCTTTATTAGCTAGCTTATTGGCTTCCTTGTTGCCTTCTCTATATATATGCAAAAACTTTACTTCTTCAATTTTTTTTAGATGTTTGATAATAATTTCTAATTTAGTGTTTAGGATCCAATTTGGGGTTTCTCCTTTTTTGAGAGCATTTATTATGATCTAAGAATCCCCTTCAATCATAATCCTTTTAATATTAAGGTTGATGCATAGTTTAATTCCTTCTTCTATTGCTTCGAGTTCTGCTACATTATTGGTTGACATTTCCAAAGTTTTAGATCTTTTTGCTAACCAATTACCTGATTCATTCCTTATGATGCATCCTATGCCTGCCTTACCAAGATTTCCTCTTGAAGCCCAGTCAAAATTCAATATCTTCCATCTAGGCAGTGGGGGTTCCCATTTGCAAGTTTTTCTAGCTAGATTGCTTTTTTTTTTAAATAATAGAGGGTTAGATTAATTAGCAGTGGCCATGATTTTTTGATCTCTGCATCCCAATCAAAAAATGTTCCTTCTTCTCTAGGTCTCTTCCTAAGATTACTATTCATAACTTCTGTAATAACCACTTCTAACTTTGCGATGAGAGCTTGCTCGTTAAGACTTTGATTTTGGAAGATGCGGTGATTTCTTTCTTTCCAAATCTCCCATATTGTTGGGGAAATATTCCACAGTTTTCCATATACTTTATTTGAAGTGTCTTTAGGCCAACCCAATAGATGATCTATCCATTTGCCAACAAGAGGGGCAGTCCAATTCAGTTTGCATTGGAGCCACCTCTAGCATTCCTGAGTAAATTTACAACCATATAGGAGATGTTCTGCATTTTCTTTGTTATCTTGGCATAATATGCATCTTGAAGGTCCTTCAAAGCCCATTTTTAAAATTCTATTTGTTGTTAGTATTCTCATTTGCATGGCCGCCCAGAGGAAAATACCTGCTTTGGGGAGTCCTGCTAGGTCCCAACATAGATTAAGTGGGAGAGTGCTAGCTTCCCATCTCTATGAATTTGTAATCAATCTATACCCTTCTTTGACTTTATAAATCCAATCTTTAGAGGCTGCCCAAATTACTTTGTCCTCCCTATTTTTGATTGAAATTGGTCAATTTTTTAGAATATTTTCAAGTTTCTCTCTATCCATTTGGTTTAGTCCATAGTTGGAAATGGTTTTCCATTTCCATGTCTTACCTGAGTCAGAGTCAGATTCCTCTATATAATCTTCCACTTTTCTCCCCCATGTTTCCTTGAGATGAGTTATTGCTTCTAGAGTTAAGTCTGAACAGTTTGGGGGGGGGGGGGTGGGGGTATCCATTCCATGAATCTTCCCAAAACAAAGCTTTGTCACCTTTCCCTATATCCCAAGTGAGGTATTTGGATATCAGATTTTGGCAATTAATAAGGAAATTCCAACCCGCAGAGCCTTTGGGGGGTTCTCTAATTTTGAATAAAGATCTAATGTCTGAGGGGTTGAGATATTTATTGAATAGGATTTTGGCCCATTTCCTATCCCTTTCTTGATACAATCTCCCTACTTGTTTAGCACCTAGTGCTTCGTTCTGCCATTCTAGATTTTTGATTCCTAGGCCTCCAGATTCTTTAGGTTTGCAAATATTGCTCCAGCTAATTAAAGTTGCTTTTTTCTTTTCCTCCAATCCATTCCAGAAAAAATCATGCAGTTTCTTTTCCATTTTAAGGTTTATATTCTTAGGTAATTGTGAATAAGAGAGTTGATAGGTGGGAAATGCTGATAAAACTACTTTGATTTTTGTAGTTCTCCCAGCCTTGGTCAACCATCTTCCTTTCCACGATTATGTTTGATTATCAATTTTCCTGAGAATGTGTTCCCAACCAGAATTGGATTTGTTACTCTTGTTTAGGTATAGTCCTTGGTACTTAAATGGCAGAGTGCTTTTTTTTGAACCCAAATTTATTGCAAATTTGATCTTCTTGTTCTTCGATTGTGTTTAAGAAGAAGATTTCTGATTTCTTGACATTAATTATTTGCCCTGAAGCTTTGGTGTATGTTTCTAAAATATGTTGCATTTGATCTACCTCATTCAAGGTGCTGATTCCTACTAATATAGTATCGTCAACAAATTGTTGATGGGTCAAATTTTCTACATCTTTAGTAACTTTAACACCTTTAATTTTGTTTTTTTCTTGTGCAGCTTTGATTGCCCTTCCAAATGATTCTGCCATGATGATGAATAGAAATGGAGATATCGGGTCACCTTGTCTGATACCTCTAGATGTACTAAAGAATCCTTCCAGGGTGCCATTGATGAGAAGAGAATTTTTGTGGGTAGAAATACATTGGAAGATGATGTTTATCCATTGTTTAGAGAACCAAAGGCCTCCAAGGTTTTACAAAGGAATCTCCAGTCTACTTTGTCATATGCTTTTTGAATGTCTAGTTTTAATAACATGCAAGCTTCGTTGTTTTTAATTACAAAGTGTATAGTTTCTTGAATGATAGATATATCATCTAATATATATCTACCAGGGATAAAGCTCATTTTTTCTTCCAAAATGAGCTTTGGAAGGAAACTTTTGAGACAATTAGCCAAGATTTTTGAGAAAACTTTATAAATAGTATTGCATAAGGTAATTGGTCCAAAATCCCCAGGCACTACACTTTCATTTTTTTTGGGAATCAGTGTAAGAAAAATGTGATTGATTTCTTTTAATATTGACCCTCCATTTCAAGTTGTTTCCAGAGCTTTCCATAGTTCTTCTCCTAATAAATCCCAACATTTCTGGAAGAAGAATGCTTGAAAGCCATAAGGTCCTAGTGATTTATTTGGATTAATATTGAAGAGTACATTTTTAACTTCTTGAATAGTGAAGGGTTCATTTAAGAATTTATTATCCTCTTCTGAAATCAGCCTAGGAATATAATATAGCATTTCCTCTTGAGCAATTCTATTTGACGAGTCATAATTGTTAAGGGTATCATTGAAATACTTAAAAAAGATATCTGCTATTTCTTCTGGGTTCTCAGTTTGCTCCCCCTCCGAATTCTTAATCTTTGATATGTTAATATGGTTTTTATTATGAATAGTGTTGTTATGAAAGAATTTTGTGTTACGATCTCCTTCTAGTAGCCATTTTTCTTTGGATTTTTGTTTCCAGAATGTCTCTTCTTAAGTTAATATTTCTTCATGTTTTAATAGGTACTCTTTTTCTAGTTGATAAGCTTCATTATTCATACCTTTCATTATGATTTCTTTATTTAGATTACTTATTTTCTCTTCAATGTCTAATTTTTCCTTAAAAATATTTTTAAAATGTGTATTGTTCAACTTCAAGAGTTTTTCTTTAACACTTTTTAATTTGGATATGAAGCAGAACATTTTGGATCCCTGAAATTGTTCGTCCTGCCACCATCCTTTTATCTGATCCATAAAAGATTTATCCATGAACCATATTTTCTCACATTGGAAGGGTTTCCTGCTCGGTTTGAGTTGCTCTTTGATTTCCAATTTACTTGGAAGTGATTTGAACCTACCATTGGCAGGATTTCAGCATTTACTATTCTGTCCATTGAACTGAGCTCACCTTTTATAAGAAATCTGTCCAGACATTCTACTATGTAACAAAATCCTTTCCTTCTATTGTTCTAAGTATATACTCCATTCTTAGTGGTGATATCAATGAGGGAGTCATTTTGGATCCAGTTTTTAAAATCTTCCATGGCTTTAGAGATTGAATTACTTCCTCCATGTTTTTCCTCCTTTCTCAAGACAACATTAAAATCTCCTCCTAAGAAAAATGTCGCTTGAGGTTTTGAGTTGATAAAAGTGCCAATTTCATTCCAAACCACTAGTTTTTCTACTGACTGGCTGGGTCCATAAACATTTATTATAATTGACTACAAGTTTGATTTTTTGTTGACTACTCTACATCCCATCCAATTAGTATGGGAGGTAATTACTTCAATATTAATTTTCTAAGGATTCCAAATAATTCCAAGTCCTCCTAAGGCTCCCTGTGACTAATTAAATTCTGATTTCTATTTCCCCAATTTCTGACTTAACTTTATTCCTTCTTCTTTGTTTAATTTAGTTTCTTGTAATAGTGAAATATTTGAGTCAAACAAGGTGAGGTTCGCTTTAATTAAGGGCATTTAGGCCCCTAACATTCTAGGTTGTGATTCTCATTGTTCCTTAGGAAGGATCTTCCCCTTCCCACTTTGTAGAATATCAAGGATCTTAGTTTGTTCCTTTTCCTGCTCTGCTACCTCTCTAAGTTCTTTTAGCAATTTCCTTTCACGTTTCTACTTTGTTTTCTACAATTTGGAGTCTTCATTCCTTCCCGATTTACTAAAATGCCTATTCTTCCAGATTTTGTTCTTTTATTACTTTTTCTGCTATTACTGAATCCTCTCTTTCCTGTATATCTTCTGTGATGATTTCTTTGATTATCAATTTATTAATTTGGTAATCCTTGCTTTTAGAGACTTGGTCTTTCCCTAAATCCTTGTCCTCTATACCATTCTTACCTTCACTAGGGCTATACTCTAATTCACTCCACATAATTTTCTCTTCATTTAATGTATTTGTCAGCTCTAAAGATGTTCCTCTCTTTTTTTATTCTGATTCTACTCCTTCTGTGGTTGGTGCAAACATATCCTTTCCATTATTGGGAGTGTGCTAGAATTTGTAACTTTTTTTTTTCCCTTTTTTTTGATATTTATGTTGCTCCAATGGGTAGAGTTTTCTTGTGGGATGTTAACCTCTTGCTCTGCATTTTCTCTTTGGAGGGCTTTTCCTTGTAAGCTGTCAGTTGTCTATTTTTTTCCTTTATCTGTTCTTTGTTCCAACTGCTCAATTTCTGCATTTTCAACTTGCTCTCTTGCTTGATCTTTCCTTGGGTCCTCATTCTGATTATTTCCCTTTTTTGATGTTTCCCCTATTTTTGTAGCTTTTATCCTTTTCCGTTTATGTTCCTTGTGGACTTCTTCCACCAATAAGCTTTGATCTATTAGATCATTTTGGATCAAAAGGATTTCATGAAAAAGCTTGTTTAGTTTTTTAATATTGAAATCCATTTCTTAAATTGTTTCTTTTTACATTTGGCAATCCTTACACCTTTTAAATTTGTTCAGAGAGTGCTGGTAGCTTATATTGTCCATCCAATTTTTTCCCATCAGTCCATTTTTATCCATCTCCTCTTGTAATATTGCTTTACCATTTTCTAGATTTCTTTTGTCAGAGTTGTTGACTTCTTCTACTGCTCTCTAGCCTCCTCTGATATTCTTTGACACTAAGATTACCTCTTCTTTCCATGCTTTTCTTTTACCTTTGCTCCCTTTTGAGATTATGTTGTCTTTGATGTTATTTTTGATATGCACTTTAGTTAGGTTTGAATCCTTAATTTTTTCTATGTCTCTTTAATATTCTCTAAATGATAAATTATAAATGGATCTATTAGTGATAATTTTCCTACTTATTGTATTGCTTAGATCTAATTTTACCAGGATCCTAATTTTGTTTGCTTTATCTGTGTTATCTTCAAACCCTATGAAAGATCCTAAAGATTCACCAATTTTCTTAATGATATTATCCTCCATTAATTCTGATGGAATTTCTAAGCTTTCCATCCATTTGATAGATTTTATGTTTTTAATATGGTTTTTATTAAAATTTGGTTTCCATGTTGAAAAATTAATGTGATATCCTTTGTAAAAGTAATTATCAGAATTTAGAATTTCATCTTTATCCTTTGAGTTCTAACATAGAATAGACCAATATTTATCTGTAAAGGAGGTTATGTTACTTACCTTATCACCCCATTTTTTAGATATGATGCCTACTAGCTTGATTCTCTTTCTTGGCAGACCATTCCAGTGCATGTAGATGCCCTTTTCTTCACAATCCTTCCATCTTCCTTCACTATGTGGATTGCTGATGATTATTTCTTCATAGTTTTTGTTAATGATTGGGAATCTTTGCTTAGGGTTTCTTGTCTCTTCTTAGTTTATTGTTGCTCGATAGTTCTTTCCGTGTGGCAGAATGTAGACTTCTTTTGCTTGGTAGGATATTTCCTTTTGTGGGTTGAAGTCATGGTTGCTCTTTAATGAATTTGTGGTACCTTTTTTTTGACATACTCTTTGACGTTGGCCCTAAAGGGACACGATTAGCCTTTGAGATAGTTTTGGGCCATTCTTCTTGCTTCGTTTGATTAGGTAATTTGTACATCTTGGGACTAAGGTTTTGCTTTGATGACTGAGCATACTTAGTTTTACTGAAGAAATCATTTTAGATCTAAAGTTTTGCTGAGCTTCCTTCTTGTTTTCACCGATAATGAGATCGTTTCTTCTTACTTTGCATGATCTTCCATCCTTCTTTGTTTTTGCAATTTTGCTTCTCAAGGATTTCCACATTTTGTTTGTTATGTTGCTTGCTAGGTTTTCAAACTTGCTTTCACCTGTGCTACTATTGTGCTCTTGATCTTTGTTTAGAGATGAAAGGGAATCAAATTTATTGCTCATGTTTAGAGGAGTGAATGATTTCTTTTTCTGCTAGAATGCAAATTGGCGCAATTTGGGGTGATTTGAGAGTGCACACAAATTTGTCTTTTTTGCCATATTCGCATGATATTATAAATTTTTGATTGTTCCGTAAGAAACTTTATTGAAAAATTAAAACTTAGTAATAAATTATTTAAAATTTCATTTTCATTTAAAATTATTTTTTCTTTAGAGAAGATTTTAAAAATATTAAAAATAAAAAATTAATAAGGAAATAAAGATTTTTTTTGGGAAAAAGAGTATCTTCTTCAAAAATAAAAACTTCTTAGATAAATCATTTAGATTACTTCAATATTAAAATTAAAAATATTAGTCATTAATTTTTACTATTGTAACTCTATGTTTCTATTTGAAATCCAATTTCTACGACTCAATGATTTCAACAAAGTCGCTCCTTCCATAAGGCGAGGACTTCTCTAGAGCTTTTGTTGAAAATACTTTCTATTTATCAATCAATGAGTGGGAGAGATTTCATTATGCATGGTTCATGAGATACAACTTGTTGAATATTTTTCAAATAGGGTAGTAAGTTAAGTGGACTTGAACTTGGAGGAAACTCTATAGCTAAGCATGTTTGTTCTAGAGCAGTTTTGGGATGAACAACTTTCTAAGAAGTCCTAATGTTTCACCTTATGAGCATCGCCTAGTACAACATGTGCTAAGTGGACCAATCATTCTCATAAATGATAGAGTCATGTGAGTCACTACTCATGATATGTAGGTCAATGAACTTGACACAAAAATTGCATAGTTTAATTCTAATATATTACAGTTTTTTAAATTAAATTAAAGTAAATTTTTAAATTTTTTTATAACAAAGGTTGTTTGACATTTTACTTTAGATTATGTTGGATTAGGAGTTGTAATTGTGAATTATATTATTGTATTAGTGACTCACCTTCACAAATTATTATGTCTCAGAAGCATGCACCACATTAGTGTCCTTCAATGACTAAGGTAACTTGTATTCTTGTGGATTTATCCTCTACAATTCTATGCTTAGTTAGCTATAATGGTGTAGTATTTAGAGTGGGTAGTGTTATACACACCTTTGAGGCTTGTTCTCAAGAAGTAATAAATAAATAAATAAATAATAATCCTCAATGATGATCAAGCACTGCAAAGATGGTAGTGGAACCTTGAGAATTTTGTAGCACTAAAAATGTTATTATAGATGCTCAAAATGGTTTATGCCTACTCTTTCATCACCCTTTCAAACTAACTTGTCCCTTTTTCTCAATTCACTAACTTTGATCTTTTGGCCAACTTGATCATCATTCAAGCTTATTTCACAATGTTCTTTGTTTATCATTTGGAATATTTTTAATCATTTGTAACAGTTTTTAATCAAATGCATATTATTTCCAAGTCAGTTCAAAACCATTTCAATGTCATAATCTTATCATCATCAATCCTTTTAGAGATTGTTATGTCCTTTAGTGCCTTATCAACATTCATCAATTCATATCATGTGTCCTTGGCATTTCATCATTTTATCAATTTGATCCTTGGCATTATCACGTCCCTTAGTTCCTTATCATCATTTGTCACCAACTCGATTATTGAAATTGTTGAGTCATATAGTATTTGATCATGTCCTTATTTAATAAATTTAATAGTATTGACTGTGTCTGTTGATGTTATTATGATCAATCCTATCAATAACTTTTGATCATTCTTGTGGCATTTGCAATGTTCATTAAATGTCATATTTTATCAATCCTTATCATGTGTCCTTGACAAGTCATCATTTTCTGGCATTCATCTAGCATCATTTATTTTATCATTAATTTGATCCTATTTCTATATCATCACATTTGATCTGCATTTTCATCATGATCCTTCAATAGGTTTATCTTCCACATATTTCATCATTTTGGACAATCAATTTATTAATTTTTCCTATAGAACCGAGTAACCCATAGTTTACTCGTATGTCTTTAACCATTTATTTCTTCTCATCTTCTTAATTCCTCCTCTTTTACTAATTCTTCTCAATTAATTGATACTTATTAATTAATTGTTCCATTTCTCATGAATTCAGAGACTATTTTAATCAATTCATAGTTTCAAATTTTAAATTTGTGAGGAAATTATGAGTTTTTAAATTGAAAAATCCAAACTCTTACACATTCCCACTAATTGTTCTTCCACTTTCCTTTTTCCTAGCTTCCACTCTTACACCTTCCTTTTTCCAACTCTTACACTTTCCATTCCCTCTCTTACACCTTCACTTTCATTTTCTACTTATTCTATCAAATGCTTTTACATGTTTCTATGCACATCTCTTACAATTTGTCATAATATGCCATTTTATGACATATTTTCTAATTTAAATCTCTTAATCATGAATTTTTTTTCTAAATTGTGCAATTTAATGATGATAATTTCCAATTGCACACTTGTCCTATTTTTTTCTTTTGGCTCTCAAACTCTATAAATTGAGCCTCTTTGCACTTGTTTTGTTAACCACATTCTCCTGGTATTCTCACTATCTTGTCATTTTATCATCACAATATCATTATCATCCTTTTGCTATCATTTTATAGGTTCCTCTTGGTAAGATCAAGATCTACATCAGCACATTATTATGGAGAATAAAGGAGAGCATATGAGCTGAATTTGAAGGGGTTTTCTATTGTTTAATCTCTTTTACTTCAAATTTCTATAATGTTAGGATAGATTGGTTTGCATAAGTTTTATAGATTTTTTTGTTTCCTCTATTATGCATTCTAACCTATTTTCTAGTCCTATAGTTACAACACACATCACAACTAAGGAAACTTAGTGATGGCTTTAATTGTGTTACATGTTGCATATTATTACTTGATGTGTATTCTAGTTATGTTTTTCTTCGTACACATCTTCTATATGTTAATATAATATTTTTGTTTTCCCCTTGCTAATTTGACAATCATTTTCTTTGAGGAGTCATTTCATAGGATTTTCAACCATTTGAGTGAGAGAATGTATAGAGATGCAAAGTGGAGTAAAAAAGAAGATTTTTTTAAAAGAAATATGATTTTTCATTGTTGTGGAAGCTACCGTGTACAATCATACTTAGACAAAACTAATGTAGGGTAGTGACATTTGGTGTTGTCTATCATTGCATAAAATAATTTATTATAATAATTTAATTAAATATTTACTTATATGTAGTAGAACTTAATTATTTTGTGTGTGTGGTAGATATAGAATAAGTAGTTGGGAAAAATATTTGATACTAAGATAACTTAGTATCCAACATTAAACGTGGACTCAATAGTTTTATGTTTTCATGGTTTTATCTTACGACTCAATTTTATTTGTATAAACTTGAGCCTACATAGTTTAGTAGTTAATTTTGGTTGGATGAGTTGTTTAACATATTACCGAGTCTTTCTAAATAGTAAATATGTGAAGTGCAATTTTAGTCTTTAATTCTGCATACAAAATTAGTTTTTCAATTCTAAATAGGTGTTAGAAAGTTCTTTTGGTGTATTACATAATGGAGTGGATCAATTAACTTTCAATTTGCATTGCAAAAAAGGTTTGCACTTGTTTGACCATTTGTAGGTGTCCAAGCTTTAGGGAGTGACATGTAAACATTTAGATGAGTTACACAATGATAACTTGAGGGAGTATATATTTTTATATGATATTTTTATAGTTAAATATAATTAACAATTTTGGTGATTCCTAGTATAGAATAATTTTTGTCTAGAGAGTTGGACTTTGATGTTGATAGGAATACACATGTTTTGGTTTTAGGACATGGGTTGACATGTGTAAAAACTTGGGGTCATGCATGAGTTACATTTGAGTGCAAGTACATTGTTCGTAATGATTATGGGGTAAGTGCACAAAGATGGGGGTATGAGACACCAATTTTTTTCTCTTGAAATCAACAAACTTTGAACTTTGACAAGAAACTGAAGATAGTTTGACTCAACATTTCAAGATGCAATGTCAACAAGAGTTGCACTAATTAGAATCTAGTTGCTAAACTACTTATTTATTTTGTAAATGATGGAGATTAAGGCCCTAAAAAGGGGGAGTACAAAAAGTGGTTCTCTCTTTTGTGAATAAATATAGCATAGTGTCTAGTGTGCCCCCCTAAAATGTTAACTATTTTTTGAAATTTTTAATCAATCTAATGATAAGTTAACTAATGCCACTTAGTTTATCTCATATTTCTCTACTATTTTTTATAATGAATGCATTATTTTTAATGAATTTGTCTATGCTCCTCCTAGAAAAAATTGAAAACTAATAAAAAATCAAAACCTTTTTAAAAGTGTATATACTAGAGTATAGTTTTTTAAAAAAATAACTCGTTTCAAAATTCAATGAAAGAGCCTATATCTAAGCCTAATATACTACAGGTTGGTTTTTGAAAAAACAAAGACATCCTTAAAAATGAAGTTAGAGATGAAAAGCTTAACATAATTAAAATTAAAAATAAATTATATGGTTAGATAGATGACAAAGAGATCTAGAATATCACATCATCTAGTTTTTTTATTGTTGAACCAAGTGTAAACTTAATAGGGACTACACAAAAAAGTACAAAGTTTTTGTACGTTTGTTGGAAAATAGTCTTAAGATTGTTTGAATCTTCTAGAAGACTTTGGGTTGGACTCATGAGGAAAATACAAGCCTTAGGCTTGGTGGATCCCAATGTAGTTAATAGGGTGTATGCTAAAAAGGGTGCATACCCTATAGGAAATACACCTTATATATGTGAAAATGTTGTACAATTCAGTGCAATATTTTACTTGTAGTGTTTGACATAGGGAGTACACCCTATTTTGTGTACCCCTATATACAAATAGGAGGAGAGAAGGAGGGAGGGAGAGAGAGAGAGAGAGAGAGAGAGAGAGAGAGAGAGAGAGAGAGAGAGAGAGAGAGAGAGAGAGAGATGCCTACCCCTAGTTCACTTTTCATGTTATGTTTCCAAATTCTTTTAGGCTAGTTTTATGATTTTCTTTTATGATTAGTGGTACTTGGTTACCTAATTTGATTTGGATGTCATTGCTAGATGTACTCATGCAACCATTCCTTTCATTTTGATCTTGTGTTTTGATGGATGGTTATATTCTATTATAATGTATTTGATATCAAAGATCTTATGAGATGATTTATTGATTCATGATGTATATTCTTTTAGCTTTTCATACCCTGTCACTTGTACATCAGATGATTAGGCATTATGGTTATGCCAAGTGGCATCCTTTGTAATTGTTATTTATTTAATTGGATTCGTACTTGTGGTTATTCCATGATGTGGATTTTGGTTATGTGTTAGATTTATTATCAATAGAACCTTTACATGTGATTCAATGTCATGGAACCCTTGAGAGTTGTAATCTATTTATGGATGGTTGTATGTATGTGAGTTATTACTTCCGCTATGTTATCTCTTGTTGTTTATTATCTTTCAAAAAAAAAAGTTTGGCAAACTTAGTGAAAATTTAGGTTAATTTATTTTAGGTTCCCTAGTGGGGCATTATAGACACACAAACACAGACACAGACACAGACACAGACACACACAGAGAGAGAGAGAGAGAGAGAGAGAGAGAGAGAGAGAGAGAGAGAGAGAGAGAGAGAGAGAGAGAGAGAGAGAGATGTGTTCTAGTACCCCTTAAAACCCCTTAGGTCCCTTTTAGACTCCTCTTTATGCATCTTAGGGTTTGTAAGGGTTGCAAAGGGGTCCTAGGATATATTACTGCATCTTAGGACCCTTAAGATGCCTTACCATACATTAGTGTATGGTAAGGGGTCCTAAGGGGGCATATAGGATTTTAATGGGTTGTGTGACACATAAATGTGTTCTAGAAACCCTTAACACTTATTATGACCCCTCACCAAACATAATCACATTGGTTTATGGCAAGGGATCTCACAATGTGGTAAGGAGTCTTAAGTGGTCTTTGGACACATAAATATGTCTTAAGCCACTTGTGACCCCTTACTATATGTTAATGTATAGTAATGGGTCTTGAGGGATTATAAGGGGTCCTAAGACTCACTTACATATCTAAGGACCCCTTAATACTCATTAGGACCCTTTAGGCCCCCTCTTTCTACATAATAGGGGTCATAGGGGTTTTAAAGGGGTCCCAAAACAAAATAATTTGTCCTAGGACCCCTTAAGACCCCTTACAACCCCTTAACAAACACCAACATATGGTATGGGGTCTTAGGAAACATTAATGTGTCTTGAGACCTGGTAAGATCCCTTAGGAGCTCTTTCCATACATTGATGTATGATAAAGGTCATAAGGGGTCTTACATGACATTAATATATCCTATGACCCCTTAAGACACCTTAGGACCTCCCTACCATACTTTAGGACACATTAATGTGTCCTAAGACCCCTTTAGACCCCTTAGGAGCTCTTACCATACACTAACGTATGATAAGGGGCCATAAGGGGTCATTAGGGGTCCTAGGAACTCTTACCATAAATAAGTGTATGGTAAGGGGTCTTACAAGACAATCATGTATCCTCAGACCCCTTATGACCCCTTACCATACACTAATGTATGATAATAGATCCTAGGACCTCTTCTAATTTCTTTAACATGTATTGGTGTATGGTAAGGGGTTATATAGGGTCATAAGGGGCCCTATGATGCATTAATCTATCCTAGAACCCATTTACAACCCTTTTGACCCATATGAGGTAGAAAGAGGGGTCTTGAAGGTAACTAAGGGGTCTTAAAGGGTCCTAGGACACATAATTTGTCCTAGGACCCCATATGACCCTTTACCATATAGTTATGTATAGTAAGGGGTCCTAAGAGGTCTTAAGGGGTCATAAGACACATTAATGTGTTTGGGGCCCCTTAAGACCTCATAGGACCACTTATCATATAATAATGTATGGTTAGGTGTCCTAATATACATTAATCTATCCTATAACCCTTATATCTCCTTATGACCCTTAGGAACCCTTACCATACACTAATGTATGATAAGGGATCCTAAGTTATCCTAAGGGGGTTTAAGTTATTGTAAGGTGCATTAATGTATCCTAGAACCCCTTTACAACTCTTATGACCTTTGAGATGTAGAGGGGGGGGGGGGGGGGGGGTTCCTAAATGGTCATAAGGGGTCCTAGTACACATTAATGTGTCCAAGGACCCCTTATGAAACCTTACAATATATTAGTGTATGGTAAGGTGTCCTAAGGGGTCTTAAGGGGTCCTAGGACACCTTAATGGGTATGCACTAAGGCGTTGGTTGAAAAAGTGGTCACATGTAAAAAAATCTTATTTTTTCATAACTAGATTGTAAATCTTAAAATTCAAAAAAATTAGGTTGCGAAAAGGTAAGCCATTTCCAAGACTAAATTTCTTTAAAACCCAATAAATTTTTAAAGAACTAAAAATTTCTTCAAAACATGCCTGGGTTTTGAAGAACTACTATATTTTTTAAAACCCTTGACTTTCTGACGCCACTATTTTTTTTGCACATAACAATAATGTTGGAGTAAGCACAAACACCATAACTTGAGCACATTCTCTTTTAAAATTAATTTATTTTTCATTCTCATTTAATTGCATCCATGCTACATTGTCAAATATGTAAGTATTTGATTTTATTATTATTTTTGTTTCAATTAAATTAAATTAAATTAGAGCTTGATGAATTGATTTTTTTTTTAATAATTTGATGTTAAATTCTAAAAATAATCCTCAATCATGAAAGAGACAATAAAGACCCCTTCCTACATGACAATAAAACCCTTAGGATGCCACCCCAAAACAACAAAACCCTCAATTATATCCAAACCCATAGCTAAACTAGGATCTAGAGCTACAACCAAACTCAAATCCATACCCTCTATGAACTTTAATTAGCTACGTAAACACCACACAAGAGGATCTTATTAATCTCGTACAACAAAAAGTGATCAAATTTCCATATTGATTAATAGGTTGAGGTCTTGTACTCTTTCACACCACTTAGCCCTTACCATAATATTATAAATAATGACCAATAGTGCACTTGGGGCACCTAGGGAGGTTACCACGTAGGGTTCATGGAGATATAGATTCCATCAATTTTATGTTTATGGGTTGGCTTATAATAAGTTGAAAAAGAAGAAGACACTTAAATGTAACATATGTTCTCTTTTCACTAATCCTATTACATTTGACACCCTAGAATAATGTACTACTGAATTTCCTATACACTAGTGTGTTCACACTAGGATAGGAGTCGCATTTTGGGATACGTGGTATATGGTCTTTGACCAACCACCTTGTAATAATTGAGATGCTCCTTTATATTTTTTAAGGAAGCTATACTGTGAGTTTATCATTGGTGAGATGCTGAGTTATTTTAACATTCAATAGTTCCAAGGTAAAAGGAGAGGCTCTACATAGGAGAGACCTAGGGCCCACAAGGTGGTACAACTAGAGCATAGAAGGTGTCTTTCTAGAAAACACATGTTTCATGTTGTGGTCCTATTAGTCATGAAGAAGTCTATATATTTGTAGACTCTTCATGGAACTACATCACTAATTGATGTCATTGTTGAGCATACCACATAGTTAGTCCCACTAGAGGATGTACCAAAACCTACATCACCTCCATCATAATTAGATGTTTCATTTGGCCCAATATAACCCATTGAACATATATGTGTTGGAAATGTAAGAGAGTAACTAAGAGGGAAGGGGTGAATCAATTACCACAAAAAAAAAATCATGTCCCTTAGATGTCAATAAAAACTCCCACTGATCATGCAATACTAACTAGGTCGGCTAACATTATAATTTTATTCTTACTTGATTAACAAATCGATCTTAATATTTATTAAAATGTTTTAACCTTTAGTAACTTAGTTGCACAAACATAAAACATAAGAAAAGAATATGAACACAAATGACACCAAGATTTAACGGAAACCCAATTTGGGAAAAACTACCTTGCAACTAGTAACAATAATTTTCACTCTTCTAAAGTGAGCCCTATTAGGAGCCAACCGTATTAAAGGTTATAAAACATACTGTTAAGTATGACCTCATTAGAGGATTTAGATCACCTTGTTAGGAGTGGCCTAGTTAGAGGTCTTCAAACACTTCAATCTTAAAATGTCACCTTGTTAGAGGATTTACAAATGACTATTAAGTAAACTCTATTAAGAGATTTCTTTACTGCTACAATGGTTAGAAAGAAATATCAATTTTGACCTGATTTATGAAGTAACTTTCTTTGCAAATTTAGATCTCTATTCTAGCTTGACCTCTGAATCCTTCCTAATCAAATGTTCTTTGCAACTTGTCTTCCACACTTTCCTACTATGCCTTTGCTTACATATCCATATTATTTTATATTTTTACTTATGCTTTTTATCCTCACAACTTGACCTTTCTTATATATCATAAGCTAGGAAAATTTAGCTTTAATACCCTTTAAAACATCAATAAATATCCAAATAGTTGGCCTTAATTAATAAAATATTTGACAATTACATTCTAGTGTCAGTCGATCAATACTAGGATTGAATGCTTAGTTGACATGATGACACCTTCGATGCCTGACCACTCGATCAATAATACAAGCATAATTTATTAAATTAACGAACTACTAGGTTAATACTAGAAAGTATTATTTACCCAACTTCTCAGTTAATACTAAGATATACAAGGTTAATACTACAAACTCTACATTGCTAGGTCAATACTGACATTTGTGTAAACATCAATGATAGCAAACAATTGAATAATTATTTCCAAAAAACTCCCTCTTTGGCATTGATGGCAACACAACATGTCAACATACACTAATAGAAGTATGAACAATTGAAAAATATCCTTAGTTTTATTCTAATTCCCATCCATACTAACTCCCTCTGAGATTCTTCTTGTATTTGTCTCAACTGCTTTCCTATCCTATTCTTTAATTGCATAACTCATTGAATTCATTTGAGATAAATTATCCTTCTCTATCTAATCTTAGGAATTTCAGATTCTTCCCTATTTCTTTCTCAACTTTGACCAAATACCATTTGAACTTTTGAAAGGCATCAGACTTATCCTTTATAAATATTACAATCACCATCCTAGAGTAATCATCAAAAAATAAAATGAATTTTATATCTCCACAATAGCTTTCCATGCCTATTGGCCCACAAAGATATGTGTGAACAAGTTCCAAAACTTCTTCAGAGTTGTAGGACTTACTTTTAAAACTTTTAATACTGATTTTACCAATTTGATATTGTTTGCACATGCCCATCTTAGGTTTCTTTAGATAATGTACTCCTCTTACTCTTTTGTTCTTTCTTATGGTGACCAGGTTATCAAAGTTAACATGAGACATTCTCTTATGCCATAGCCAAGTTTCTTCTATTTAAGCTAGCAGACATGTACTTTTAGTGAGATCTAGGTAAAACAAACTTCCTTTTGTTTGATTTCTAGTTCCAACTAGTTTTCCTTTTCCATTCAATAGTTTGGCTTTGTTATTTATGGATTCAACTTTGTATAAAATGTGCTACAGTAAGTAGATTATGTCTTAATCCTTCAACCCAATAGGCATTCTCACATTTGATTTCATCAGTTAATGCTATGATTCCTTTTCCTTTTACATAACATGGTTCATTTTTTTGAAATCTAACATTCCACCATCATAGTGTTCCAAATATTCAGATTTAGTTTTATCACCAGTCATGTGATGAGAAAAAATACTATATATGATCCATGTACCATTTTTTCTAACATGAGAGATAAGTGCCATCTTTTCATTTTTTCCATCATTAGATTCATCTTTAATAGTAATATAAACTACTACATCTTCAGTATTATCACAATCATAATCTTTTGCAATGTAACATGATTTCTTACCTTTGCCTTTGTAGTCCTTGTAGCTTTTGAAGCCTTTCTTGCCTTTGAACTTGTTGAACATTTTCTCATATTTATCTTCCTTGTTTGGACATCTTGTAGCAATGTGACCAACTTCTTCACATGATAAACAAATCAATGGAATTTTACCTTTGAATTTTCCTTTCCCTCTTGCTACTCTTTTAGCTAGAAGAGCTTCAATGACTTCAGGATCTTTATCTGATTCATCTTCTTCTTCACTATCAACTTTCTTTCCTTTTGAGTTCCCTCCTTTTCTACTAATGGTTAGTTTTCCCTTGAATGCAAATTCAAGATTGTTAGAAGGAGTATACTTATCAGAGTTATCCAATAAAAGTAATTAATCTTCCCACAAGAGTATCTAGGGTTAAATCATGTACTGGACTACATCTCATCTCTTGAATAGCTAAAAATCTAATTGAATAAATAGGAAGAAGAGTTCTTAGTACCTTTTTCATTATTGTTTCATCATCAATTTTACCTCCTACAACTCTGATTACACTTACACTTTCTTTGACTCTTTCATTGTACTAGGTAATGTTCTCACCTTCTTTCATTTTCAATTGATCAAACTTAACTCTTAAACTTTCTTCCTTGGCTCTTTGCACATTTTTGTCACCTCTAAAGACTTTTTGTAGCTTTTCCCACTTATCAAATGTAGTAGGACAATCTTTGACTTCATCAAATTCAAAATAGTTCAAAGAGGATGCAATATCAATCATCATAATATTGTGATCACTTTCCTTTTTTATTTGCTCCATAGTCATAGGTTTCAATGGTGCCACATATTTATTGTCCAAGTAGAACACACCAACATCACTGATGCTTGATATATGTAGCTTCATCAACTCCTGCCATGCTAATTTTTTTTCTCTATTTAGCTTAGGGATCTCCCTTCTATAAGACATCCTAATCTTTAGCTTAGGTCCTTAAAACCTTTTCTTGCAAGCACCAATTTCTTTGATACCAATTATTGGAAATTTAAGAGAGTAATTAAGAGGGGAGAGGTGAATCAATTACCACAAAAAAATTTCCTATCCCTTAGTTGTCAATAAAAAATCCATTGATCATGCAATACTGACTAGCTCGACTAACATTAGAATTTTATTGTTACATAGTTAACAAAGAAATCTTAAGATTTATTAAACTATTTTAACCTTTAGTAACTTATCTATAGAAACATAAAGCATAATAAAAAAATATGAACATAGATGACACCAAGATTTAATGTGGAAACCCAATTTGAGAAAAACCAGCTTGAAACTAGTCACAATAATTTTCACTCTTTTGAAGTGAGCCCTGTTAGGAGCCAACCTTATTAAAGGTTACAAAACATACTATTAAGTATGATCTTGTTAGAGGATTTAGATCAACCTATTAGGAATGGCCTGGTTAGAGGTCTTCTAATACTTTAATCTAGAAATGTCACCTTGTTAGAGGATTTACAAAATGACTATTAAGTAAACTCTATTAAGAGATTTCTTTGCTCCTACAATGGTTAGAAAGCAACAACAATTTTGACTTGATTTATGAAGAAACTTTCTTTGCAGATTCAAATCTTTATTCTAGCTTGACCTTTGGATCTTTCCTAATCAGATGTTCTTTGCAGTTTGTCTTCCACAGTTTCCTAATGTACCATTCCTTTGCTTATATATCCATCTTATTCCATATATTTACTTCTCATGTACTTTTTATCCTCACAACTTGACCTTTCTTATATATCACAAGCTAGGAAAATTCATCTTGAATATCCTTTCAAAACATCAATAAACATCCAAATAGTCAGCCTCAATTAATAAAATATTTGACAATTACATTATGCTTTCACTCTATCAATACTAGGATTGAATGCTCAGTTGACACTGTGACTCCTTTGATTCCTGACCACTCGGTCAATACTACAAGTAGGATTCACTACATTAACCAATTGCTAGGTTAATACTAGAAAGTATTCTTTACTTGATTGCTTGGTTAATACTTCAAACTCTAAATTGCTCAGTTAATAATGACATTTTTGTAAACATCAATAAAAATATACAATTGAAGAATTATTTCCAACAATATGTTCCATATGCAAAGGTATATGTGTTAGGGTAGATACTAACATGAATGAGAATAATTTGACATCTAATTCATATAGACATTACTGGAGTACATCCCAAACATTATCTTTTAAGGATATGACCTTCATAGATGACCACATGATGATGTTTCTCTATAGATAACCTATGTGGTTTTGTTTATTTATATTTTGACATGCTAGTAATTAATTACCTAAATCTTATTAAAGTACATAGTTTTTTTAGAGAAAAAAAATTGATACATGAAAACTATGCATTGTAGGGTGTAGCAGGTGGTATAGGCACACCACACTGTCTTCTTTCAACTAGATGTGCATAGGAAGTTCTGCCACACAAGGTAAATATTTTTAAATATTTATGTAATAATAGAATAATATGTTAATTTTAAGATACATTTCTTCTTTGTGATATCAAATTTTGTACATTTCTTGTTTTCAATTTTAATAGAACCCATACAGTATCATATTCATTTCTCTTATGATAATTTTGTTTCTATTAGGGCCTATACGTAAATGCATGACACCAGGATGAAAAAATAAATCCTCTAGCTCAATCAAAGTAAAAAAGGTAATTTTTAATGAAACTTGAGTTTATTTCTTGAAATGTACTATGGTTAAAAATGTACTTATATATATTGGTGAATGCACCTAAATTGGTTGTTCAATATATAGAAATAGTTAAGTTATAGAGAATTAATGGAGGCATAAAATTTCATTGATGTATAGGAGAGGGTAGAGATAACATTTTCATATTCACTTTCAATTGTGTCCTTGTTCATTACATCATATTACATCATTAATGACCTTATCCTTCCTCTATGACTATGACATCTGTTATAATTTTCCATATGGGAAATGGTCATAGTGGCATCTTTGTAGTACAAGAGAGCCATTTGAGGATCTAGTATGTATTTTTTCTATATGTGTTCTATATATGCATTTAGATATGATTACATTCAATTTTATCTTTATAGTGTTTGTCAACCACTTTGAGTTATTAACTTGTGTTAATCATCTTTCATCTATTGCGGTCCCCTTTGCAACTTCCCACAGACGCTTTACCATTTTATTTTTTATGAGTTCCCACACTAAAGAGGAGGTTCAATACAATAGAGGCAAGATGTATGCATGCATTCTTAGTTGAAACCCTCTTGTTAACTCATTTTGGATTGTATTTTCATTTTTTAGATAGCTATAATTTTTTCCTTTATGAAGTCAAAATATTTTATCACTTACTATATAGGAAAATTGTAACAAATTCATTATTGGTTATGCATCCTACTAGCATAGGAGATCCATCTGAGTTTGTAGTATGTAGCTTTTTAGTCCAAACATTTTTTTAATATATGTCACACCCACACCCACATAGATAGATAGATAGATAGATAGATAGAGAGAGAGAGAGAGAGAGAGAGAGAGAGAGAGAGAGAGAGAGAGAGAGAGAGAGAGAGAGAGAGAGAGAGAGAGAGAGAGAGAGAGAGAGAGAGAGAGAGAGAGAGAGAGAGAGAGAGAGATGTTAGTGTAATCACTCGAAAATGGGGTAACAAAGAAGAAGCATCCAATTTTCTCTAAATCAGAAACATACTCTCAATTATGTCAACCTAGTTACAAACATAATTCATCAAAACCAATCAAAGTCTCAATCGAGCATTAAATTATCATTCAATCATTATAAATAAAACATTAATTACCATGAACTATTTAGTTAATTAAAATAACTAAATATACTTGTCTAAAGTAATTAATTAAAAAAGAGTTAATAAATACTCCAAAGTACATGTCATCTTATAGAGAACTAATAGACAAGAAGGTTTTTAATAGACCAATAGGTACATCTCACATGGATCACTCGAGGAGACATCTCAACAACTCCTTAACTTTGAATCTAAACCACATATTTCATCTCCATTTCTACTAAAAAGATGGATTTGAAGCTCAAAGAGCACTTCATTTTGTATTTACATAGTTAAGATATTGAATTCATAACCTCATTATGTATTTGATTTAGTAATTAGCTCACATTTTCTTTCATAATGGATATGAACACTAATTCATGATAGAAGTGTGTTATTTGCACTAAATCTCTCATTCTAAGCATTTATTGTCATTGATTAGGCTCCCATTCTAAGCCATCATTGCTGCCACAAGGAATAGAGTTATATGAACCTCTTTGTCTCAAAAATATATTCCCTTGTAGCAGGAGAGAGGACTATTGGTTGGTAGCTGTAGTCTTGTCTATTTTGAGAAAACTCATGTCAATAGCCATACTGGTGACAATCCTTTGAAAGGCTTCCATGTCAAGTGTGGGATGTGTAACTTGATCAAGTGGTTGTGACAAATGCACTTGCATGCTTGCCGAAGTAACGAGGGCAACAATGTTTTGTCTACTTGGGCTAGCAAATAGAAAAGTAGGGACTTCGTATGGTGATATGGCCTATGGAGCTGATGGAACCTCAAGATTTGAGTGCTTTTACCAAATTTCCTAAAATTGAGACCCCACTCTGATCTGCATTTTGATTTTGTGATTTCAAGATACGTGAAATTCTCAATCTTCAATTTCATGATTTTAGAATTGAGTCTCTTGTGATTCTTTGATTTTACAATTTCAGAACCAGACTTTCAGTTGTTCTTTGATTTTGCAAAATTGACAAGGAAGATATATTTGGTTTCTGATTTCACTATTTCAACATCAATAGTTCTCTAACATTTCATAATTCTAAGAATTGCAAAGGAGCATTTATTTCATTAATTAGCTGGCAAAGAGGTTATGTCAAGGATTTATTTCATTTGTCTAGTTTTCTCTCAAGTATGACACTAATCGAGGATGATTCGTGCCAAGGATTTGAAGATAATATAGTCATTAAATGCATCCGGCCTTGATCATAGATATAAGGGCACTTGGTAAGTTTATTCCTTTTGTCTATTTTGTAGGGCAGAAGATATGGGTTTACTAGTACAATCACACAATGAGAATGCAATACCTCACTCATTTATGTAACTTGGGTTGGCACTAGTTGAAGAAGACCAATTTGATATCACCAACAACTTGTATGCAACTACATGGGATTTGTAGAAAACATATGCTCAATAGTAGAGTGACTACCATGAGATCTTGATGGAAGAGAAAAATGGGGAAGCTTTGAATATGCTTTTTAGAGTTCCAAATGAGGAGGTGGCTAAGTACTTGGAAGAAATTCTCAATATGGTGAGAGAATTATAAATCTCTTTTGTTTTCTCTTTTGATTGTAATTAATTTGTAAAAAGTTGTAGTTATTTTTTAGTTAGTTAGGACGAATAGGCTTGAAGCTTTTTTGCATCCTTTTATGTTCTATAAGAAAGGATACCATATCCTTGTGTAAATATAGATAGAGAAATGAAGATAAAAAAGGAAATACAAACATTGTGAATAGGAGACATTGTAGAATTTAGATACTGCAACTTGTTACAACCCTGTTGTACTTCATGAAAGATAGGGAATTGGTCGTTGATTTTGATGAATTAAATTTTCTCTTGGATTTATATATACTATTTGTAGAACAAAAATGAGGCAAACTATTGGAAACAAAAGTCATATTCTTATGTATGTTTTATGTAATTGGTCTTCATATTGAAGTTAAATTCATTTATTCAGGGTTTGCTAAAATCTCTCAATTTGACTACTTATTAGTTGATGGTGGTGCAACCATCTCTAAGACAAAAAATTAATTTAGTAATTGTTAAAGTTGACTCCATTCTTTAATTTGGAAGGCATTGGTCATATCAAAATTTGAAGCTTGAGGATGGCTTTGTGGAAGGTAAACAATAAGTATCAACTCACTTTCATATGCTATTACATTTTTTTTTGAAACCCTCCCCCTTTTATTAAAATCATTTTTTATTATAATCAATTTATCCTTGAGAAATTTTGCCAACTCAAGAGTATTGTTAAGTCTAAAATCACAATAATTGTTTCACTACAAGTTAAGGTACAACCACCTGGGTCTTGGAGAGCCTGAAGTGCAGAGATTGAATAAAGTTAAGATTCAATCTTCTTTGTTGGTTAAAATTATGTATAGTTTCCTAGCATCGAGTAGGCAAGCTCGTAGGAAGTAACCAACAACTTTGTGCACCAACAGATTGGTGACTCCACTATCGAGAGTTTCTCACAATTCACATTGTGCAGTTACCTAGAGATTTTCAATTTCACAGACCAGTAAATTGAGAAAGTAAAATTGTGACTTTATTGGAGAAAGAACTTAGAAGACCTGATAGGCATTTTTTGTTTTTGCACTCTACTTGAATATGAAATTTTGACAAAGAAGATATGGCGACTCTACTATTTTGTGTGTTCAACTATTTGGACTTGAGAATAGAAGAATTTATAGAAATTCATCCTTGAAGTTTATATGGGGAAGAAGGTCTATACATTATGGAATATGTTTATAGTATACTCCAAAGAAAGAAGAAGAAAAGATAAGAAACCAACATACATGTCATTAACTAGATATAAAAAATTTGTAGATAGAGAAAACCATTTGTGTGATGACAATCAGATGGATGCTCAGCATGAAGAAAATCCACCTTTTGAATAGAACTCAAGGAGATTGGGAGCCCACCAAATTGTCGATGAATCATGTCAAGAAGAAGATGATGAAGAAACAAATGAAGATTCTCAAAATATTAGAGAGGCATTATAAATTCTATAGTCTTCAAGAAGGGCTACTAAGGTGTTAAGAGGAGTTCCTAATGAATTGCTAGAAAAAGCTAGCTTGAGCAGAGATGCTATTACTACACCAAAGTGTGTTGAAAAAAAGGTGAATAAAGACAAAGGTCAGTCATCCAAATATACCCCTCCTCATAAAAATAAAAACAAAAATTCTTCTTTCAATACCGTGCATAAAAATCCATTGTATAATAATGAAGAAAAGAATAATTTTGTTGATTGATATAAAACCTAGGCAAATAGAGCTGGGAACAATTGGAGGGAGAATACTATCAAAAATAAAAAAAAGTAATCAAAACAATGTGAGGAGGTTTAAATTTGATCAAAATAACCAATAGGAAAGATCCCCTAAGAACATAGAATGATACAAGAAACTATATTTCTTAGGAATAAAAGGTTACCCTAAGCCTATATCCAATGATCTGAGAAGCACTATACCTAAATTCTCCAAGGAAGGAGATCAATATTAAAAAATACATGTCACTAATCTTAGAAGTACCATTGAAGAATTAGAGGAATATAAGAAATATGTATTCATGAAATTGTTTGTTTAGTCTATAACCAATGGTGCTGCAGAATGGTATAGAGGGTTGCTTGAAAATTCTATAACTAGTTGGTAGAATTTTGTAGACTTGTTCCTAGATCAATTTGGGAACTATACTAAAACTTCTTTTGTGTCTCATAAATTGATCAGTATGAAGAATAATTATAATGGGACTATTTTTGAGTTTAATAAAAGATTCAATAAAGTCTTGAACATAATACCTCAAGACAGTAGGCCTATTGACTCCTTTCTCCTAAATTTTTACTTAAGCACCTTTGAAAGCAAAACACATTATGAGATAAGGTCTCACATACCTAATAAATTGCAAGAAGCCTTTGAAGTGGCCATGGCAATTAAAAATGATAAAAAGGCCATAGATAGGGTTGGAAAATGAGAAGATCCTAGGTTGTTTGATCCCAAAGCACCTAAGAAAAATAAGGAAGAAGATAAGATTGACAAGATCCTCAAAATGATTAAAGATATCCATGTGAAGGCTAAGAGTAAAGGAATAAAAAACAGAAAACCTTATAATAAATAATGGTATATGATGCCAGACAATATGCCATATACCATGTCATGGAAAGATGGTAAACTCATCAAGAACACTAATACTCATGGCCCACTTTAGAGAAATAATCATTATACTAGTCCATGACATGAAGTATGTAGAACGACACATTCTCTAGAACAAATTTTAGTGTCTAGGAGTATCTATGATGATAACCTTCATTCCAGATATGAATTAGAAATAAATGCTTTGTCCTCAGAACCCTTTTTGGGTGAAGATTCCTCAGAACATGAATATGCATCAGATGTTGATGCATGAAGGATGAGATACTTAGATTGACAAGTTCACTTAGACAAAGAATTGATTAGAAGAGTTATGACAATTGAAGAAAGACAAAATCTCACAATTAAAATAGTTGAAAAGGCTAAGAGTAACTACAATTGAGGAATAATGATTAATCTAGACCCAAAAGCAGATGATAAGCCCACTTTGAACAAAGGGATTGCATCGGGTAAGCCTTCTCAGAACACCTTACAATAGACACTAGAAATAGATCAACATGCACTAGGTAAGCAACAAGTTAGTAACTCATTTATTTCTAATGTTCTATCTCAATTAAAGGTTTCTGTCCCATTCTTAGAAATAGTGAAAATTCCTAAATATGGAAAGGAAGTTCTAACTATTATATTGAAAACTAGTAAAAGTCATAAGAAGAATCATGTTGAAGGGACCACACCAGTTATTATTTTATGGACAAATGTAAATGAGACCATCCCTTAACTTGACCCCTTTTACTTGACTCTTCTTATAAATAATAAGTTGGTTAGGAATTGTATGATAGATTCAGGAGTAGCTATGAATATTATGCCTGTTGAAGTTATGACTGAATTAGGATTAAAAGTTGACATACCTTATGAAAAGTGTTGTGTGATGGATAATAGGTCTGTCCTAGTAACCGAGGTTATTAAGAATGTTGACTTTAGGTTCTCCTTTTGTCTTGATGTTTCATATAAGATTGACATAACTATGGTTGATGTCCTAGGTTCCTATGGTATGTTACTCTCAAGAAAATGGTAAAATCTAGGTGGGGGCATATACAATTGGATTTATCTTATGCAACAATTTCTATAAATGGTAAGGATATAAGAATTGATAAAGAACCTAGATTTGAATATATCATTGAACATTTTCATCCTGAAATAATTTTTTTTTTGTCAAATGGATAAGGACAATTTTCAAATAAATGTTAACAAACCTATCCAGAATATAGGGCATTCTAGTATTGTTATGCAGGAGGAAAATGAAGGAATATGGTGCCTGCATTTTTATGGAGCATGTAGTAAGGAAGGATATGACATTGAAATAATTTTGATATCCCCTTCAGGTAAAATCTTCAGGTATGCATTCTTGCTTAACTTTGAATGTACCAATAATGTTGCTGAATATGAAGCATTAAATTTGGGAATTGACATTCCAAAACATCATAAAATAAAATCACTATTAATATTTAGTGATTCTAAGCTAATTGTATGCAAATAAAGAAAAAATTGTAACCAAATGTTCTAGATTATAAAAATACAAACATTTTGAAGCCTTTTCAATCAATTGGATAGATTGGAGTGATAATTCTCTAGGTGATTTAATGGAAAATATAGCTATTAAAAAAATTGACATATCACTACAAGATTTGGTCTAGGTAGAAATAAAAAACAAGCCATCTATACTAGACAATATTCATAATTGGTAGGTTTTTGAAGATGAGAGGGATGTTTTAAAGTTTTTGACATGTAAGGAAAATTACCAAGATAGTGAAATTGATTGGAATGGATTAGTGGAAAGTCAAGATGGAAAGGACACTATTTTGGGTAATGAAATAACTCAGCTTATTTCTAACAAAATACCTAGAGGATTGGCCACATCAGAAATAGTTTTCAATGAGCATGAAATGATTATAAAAAACACCCCTATCGTGATAGAAGATCAAGTTGAAAATATTAATTTAGGGATTGAATGTTCGCCAAGAGAGGTATTTATTGGTAAAAAATTGTCAAAGAAAGTTAGAACAGATCTGATTTCTTTACTAAGACAAAAGTATTTTTTCTTGGACATATGATGATCTTAAATTATACAAAGAAGATCTCTTTCAGCATGCAATTCTTCTAAAACCAAATGCAAATCCATTTAGACAAAAACAACATCTCATAAACCCAATGTTAGCACCAGAAATGAAAGAAGAGTTGATTAAAATGAGAGATACTAGGGTAATAAAGACAATAAGATATTCTACATGGGTCTCTAATTTGGTACTAGTCAGAAAAAAGAATGGTGATATAAGGCTATGCATTGATTTCAGGAATTTGAATATATCATCATTAAAAGATAACTACATTTTCCCAAATATGAAGGCTCTATTACAAAAGGTTATAGGAAATGAATTGCTATCTATGATGGATGCAATTTTTGGCTATAATTAGGTAAAAATTAAAGAGGTGGACCAATATAAAATGATATTTACTACTCCATGGGGGACTTATGTATATGCTAGGATACCTTTTGGCCTCTCCAATGTAGGGGGAACATTTCAAAGGGCCATTGATGTTGCATTTGATGGTCTAATTGATAAAATTTTGGTTATTTATCAGGATAATTTGACAACTTATTCAAAGAAAGAAGGAGATCATTGCAATCATTTAGAAAAAATCTTGAAGAGAGCTCTTGAATATGGTGTATCTCTGAATCCAAAGAAGTGTCAATTTGGAGTAACATAAGGAAAACTATTAGGCCATATAGTTTCTAAGGAAGGTGTCAACATAGACCCTAATAGAGTAAAGGGCATTGATAATATAAAAATTCCAAAGACAATCAAAGCAATACAATCATTCTTTGGTTAGATCAAATTTGTTAGAAGATTTGTGTCTAATTTTGCTGAAATTATTAAGCAATTGTAAAAAATGTTAAAGAAAGGGGCTGATTTAGTTTTGAATGATGAGGCCTTACAAGCCTTTGCAAATATTAAAAGAGCTATCAAAGAAGTACCTATGCTTAAAGCCCTAGATTTCAGTAAACCCTTTTAGGTTTTTTCTTTTGCATCTTAACATATTGCTGTCATGATGCTCCAAATGAATGAAGAAGGGCATGAACAACCTATTACCTTCTTTAGCAGGAGTCTATGAAATTATGAGTTAAACTATGATATAAATGAGAAGTAAGCTTATGCTTTGGTTAAAATAGTCAAAGCTTTTTGCCCGTATTTAGTACGAGCTAGCATTATTGTTTATGTTCCTAACGCAATAGTTAAAGATATATTCCAACATATTGAAACCACTGGAAGAAGATGTAGATGGATTAATCAAATCCAAGAATTTAACATTGATATTCAAATAACCAAATTGGTCCAAGGTCAAGGATTGGCCAAAATTATGGTAGATGCCAATTTAAAAGCATCACAAATCAATCAGGTGGAAGCAGATGATAACACGATGAGCATAGAAAATTGTCCTTGGTATACTAATGTTGTCTATTATTTGACAACCATGAATAGTTGTGACAATTGGAGTGAAAATCAAGAGAACAATTAAATTACTTGCAAAAAAATTGTTCTTATTGAAGGAGATTTATATTGGAAAAATAGATATGGCATATTACATTTATGCCTTGATCCTTATCAAGCATTTATTATTCTAAAACAATTGCATGAAGGATTTTGTGGAGGGAATTTTTATGTTTGGACTACTACAAATAAGATTATAAGAGTAGGATATGATTGGCCTCATCTCTTTAAAGACTATTGTAACTATGTGAGAAAATGTGAAGCATGTCAAAGGTTTTCACGTAAATTAAAACATGATGGAGCTTTTCTCCTTAGGACATTACAAGCACAAGAACCATTTTAAAAGTGGGGAATAAACCTCATAAGAAAGATCAATAATAAGTCAAGTAGTGGATTTAGTGTGATTTTAGTTGCCATAGACTATTTCACTAAACGGGGTGAAGTTATCCCAACTAGAAGATTTGCTAGTATTGTTGTTATAGATTTTTGATGAATAATATATTAACAAGTTTTGGTGTTCCAAGAAAAATGATTGTTGATAATGGGATGTGTTTTAGATCAGAAGAATTTACAAAATTTTGCACTAAATATGGTATAACAATGTCATAGTCATCCCCTTACCATCCACAGGGAAATGATTAGGCATAATCAACTAATAAGAGTATCCTTAAAATTATAAAAAGGACATTGGATAACAATAAAAGAGTTTGGGACTTTACATTTGGTTTCCTGGGCAAATAGAACAACAAGAAAGAAGTCAACTATATTTTCTCCTTTTGAACTTGTATATAGTCAAGAAGCAAGAATTTCTGAAAACAACTTATTACCAGTGTATAAATTCATCAAAACTGAGTAGCTTGAGGATATTGATTTATGGATGAAATAATTATTTCCCTAGCAGAATTAGATGAAAAAAGAAGAGCAACACTACAACATAACCTTGAGAGACAAAAGTCTGTGAAATACTTACATGATAAGAAAGCTTATGAAAGAATCTTTAATATGGGAGATTGGGTGTTAAAATTGAATGTTAAAGACCAAGATAAGGGAAATCATGGTAAATTTGATCCCTTATGGTTTAGGACCTTATATCATATTTGACAAGCTAGAGAATATTCCTTTCTTCTTCAAGATATAGATGGGCACATATTAGAGTTTCCTATTCATGGACAATATCCAAAACCCTTTTTCTCTTAGTTGATTATTCATTGTTCCTTTCTAAGTAGGACTAGTGTCTAATGTCTTTTGTTTTATGTTTCTTGTTTGTATCCTAGAGATAACTAGATTCTTGCCATATCCCAAAGGATATGCATCCCTAGATATAGCCACTGATGGAACCTCAAAATTTGAGTGCTTTTACCAAATTTTGTAAAATTGAGACCCCACTCTGATCTGCATTTCAATTTCGTGATTTCGAGATATGTGAAATTCTTAGTCTCCAATTTCATGATTTTGGAATCGAGTCCCTTGTGATTCTCCAATTTCATGATTTTAGAACTAAACTTTCAGCTATTCTCCAATTTTGTGAAATAGCCAAGGAAGATATCTTTGGTTCTCGATTTTACAATTTCAACACCAATGGTTCTCTAACATTCCATAATTATGAGAATTGCAAAGGAGAATTTATTTCATTAATTAGTTGGGAGAAAATGTATCTTCATTAAATGTATGTTCTCATGCTAGGGATTTGAAGGAAATATGGTCATTAAATGTATCTTTCCTTGATCATCAATATAAGGGCATTTGGTAAGTGTATTCCTTTATAGAAAATATTCTTGTGCAATTTTGTGTGTCTATTTTGTAGAGAAGAAGATATGGATTTACTAACACAATCACGTGATGAGAATGTTGTACCTCACCCGATCATGCAACTTGGGTTGGCACCAATTGAAGAAGATCAATTTGCTATCATCAACATGTATAGAGCTGTATGGGATTTGTAGACAATATATGGCTAGTATCAAAGTGACTTCCATGAGATCTTGATGGAAGAGGAAAAAGGGGAATCTTTGAATATGCTTGTCAGAGTGCCAGATGAGGAGGTGGTCAAGTGCTTGGAAGAAATTATTGATATGATGAGAGAATTATATATCTCTTTTATTTCTTTTTTTATTGTAATTGATCAGTAATGAGTTGCAGTTAGTTTTTAGTTAGTTAGGATGAACGTGCCTAAAGCTTTTTTGCATCCTTTCATGTTCTATAATAAAGGATACTAGGGTCTTTAGTAGATATAGATAAAAAAGGAAATATAGACATTGTGAATATAGGACACCTAGTGGAAGTTTGATACTAAAACTTGTTACAACCCAATTGCACTTCATTTTTTGAATAAATAAAATATACCATGTTCTTTTATGAAAGATAGGGAATTAGTCATTGATTTTGCTGAATTTAAATCTCTCTTGGATTTATACTATTTGTATAACAAAATTGAGGCAAACTATTGGAAATAGAACTCATATGCTTATGTATGTTTTGTGTAATTGGTCTTCATAGTGATGTTAAATTTAATTATTCAAGATTTGTTAAATTCTCTTAGTTTGGCTTCTTATTAGTTGATGGTGGCATGGTATTCTCCATTTTGAAAGGCATTTTTCATATCAAATTTGAAGCTTAAGGATGACTTTGTGGAAGGTAGAAAAATTGTATCATCTCACTTTCATATTCTATTACATTTTGTTTGAAACCCTCCCCCTTTTATTACAAACATTTTTTATTATAATCAATTTATCCTTGAGAATGTTTGCCAATTCAAGAGTATTATTAAGTTTGAAATTGTAATCATTATTTCACTACAAGTTAAGGTACAACCACCTAGGTCTTGCATAGCCTAAAGTGTGGAGATTGAATAAAGTTAAGATTCAATTTTCTTCATTGGCTAAAATTGCGTTGAGTTTCCCAGCATCAAGTAGGAAAGTTTGTAGAAAGTCAACTAATTTTTTTGTGCACCAATAAGGGCCATTGAGGTTTAATGAAATCCCAGGAACTTGAGGTATCACTTGTTGAGTTCAATGATAATACTCTAAAGCCGAGGGAGGAGTGTCTTGTGGCACATAAGTATAATGAGAGGTTGGATAGGCTTGAAGTCCCATCATAGGGATTATACTATAACTACTTGGGTAAGGAGATCCTTCGAGACAAGGATGATATGGCATACTTTGTTGAGCATTGAATGGGTAGTCAATAAGTTGGATAGAGACTTCTAAGGCCAATGTGTAAACTTTTTCCAAGGTATCACTATCTCCTTGAGGTACAGGTCGCATGATAAATGTTGATTCAACTCGATCAATAGTATCCAAGTAAGTCCTCAAGGTGGGTTTTTGTGTAGGTGAAAATAAATCCAAACATCACTTGAGAGCATACTAGAATCTATTATTGAAAGCATGTAGAGGTTCATTGGGTTCCTTTCAGATTTTGATGAACTAGTTGTGACACAAAGTGGGGTCAATTTGGGACTAAAACATAAATAGAAAGGTTCTCTCCATAACAACCCAATTATTCATGAAATTATAAGGGAGGTTAAGGTACAAATTTAATTCATTGGGAATTGGGGCCATTGAGAACAAGAAACAATAAACATATTTGTATTCCAGATTATTTCTAACCAGAGCATCCTTGAAAGCCTAGATTTTTTCTTTTGTTGTTCAAAGACCCAAATGTTTATATTTTGGGCATCGTTTCTCAAGGTGGGATGACATATTATGCATTATAGGGAAAGTTTCCAAGGGTTTCAAGTGTCCACTAAGGAATGCAAGTTATTGTGGGATAGTTGGTGTTCCTATTGGTAATTAGAATATAGGTATATTGTGAGTAGTAGCAAGTTGATGTACAAGCACCTTACCCTTCTTCTTTCTTTTATTTTTCTTATTTTGGACCACAGGTCTAAGCTCTAAAAACTTTGTGGAGGTGACATATGACTTTAACTACCAATGGTGGGTCATGAAAAAGGAGGCAAATTGATAAAAGGTTTAGGGTCTATGATAATTGCTAAACTGAAGTTCAGGTGTGAATGTGTCAAGATCTTCTAATCCAAAAACCAAAATCAGGTTGAGCCGACAAACTTGAACTTTCATGTGCTACTTTTTACACTATACAGATGTGAATGACTCCAAGACTCACCACAATATGCAAGAAAATTTCTTGAAGGTTTGAATGAGCCCTCCTTCTAATGCAATTTATTTGTTGATGGGACTTTGTTTCACATATTGCTAAAAGAGTAACAATTGTTACCAGACTAGAATGCTCAGATGATATCACCTCAAAGAGTGGGAAGAAAAAACTCTCCACTCCTAAGCTCCCTTTAGACCAAGTATTGATCATGCATGAATAGGAAAATTTGGATGAGGAGGTGATTGAATTTATAATAAGGCGGATAAAAAATTCATCAGTTCTCTTTGCATCTTGGTTGGGAAATGGATCACTTGAATTGGGTTTAGTAAAATATCTTAGGATAGAACCAAGGGGGTACAAGGAAATAAAATAATAGAAATAAAAGATCTTACAGGGCTAGAAATTTAATCTACCTATAATCTACTTTTGTGTTATTATTATGAACAATACATTCTTGGATGGTAGGATAACTTAGATAAATGCTCGATCAATCAATCTAACATACACGAGTGCTACAAATGAAATTGTACCAAAGTAAAAAAAAAAAAAAATTAGATTAGTCCAAGAAAAGGAAGATAAGAGCAATAAAATAGAAATATCTCATAGGTTTCAAAGGTAAATGAATCCCATAGAAAGCACTTCAAGATTCTCTTAATCAAAACACAACTTATAAATACCATCATGCACTGGGTGAAACAAGTATTCCAAAAAATATAGTATTGCTTCCATTCATAATAATTTTGTTACAATGAAATGGAAAATAAAATCATCGAATTTACCAAACCTAGAATAGTTGTCATTCTTCTTATTTATAGGCGAGTATTTACAATTTGGTTAGGAAACCAACTTGCTATCCTAATTAACTCACTCACCATATTTATTAGTGAAATCTTAAAAAATCTATAAAACAAAGAAATCACACTCAAAAAACCATAAAAAAGGGGGCAAAAAGAAGTGGGTAAATAGGATGAGGGAATTTTTGATGGAAAATTCAATCTCAATGGTGTTCTTCACACACTTTTTTGTAAAATACCTGCCAATTATATCCTCAATTTTCCCATTGATTGATAAGAGCACTCCACTTCTCTGATAATCTTAAATACTTTGGGTATGCAAGAAAAAGTGTAGTTGACATAAATGAATTCTTTATCTAGCATCATTAACAACTCACCACATAATTAATAAGTTTGTCATCCAACAACAACAATGGACAACCAAATTTGGAAGGAATCTAAACACATCCACCCATATGTTAGAAAGACTTGAGTTCTAGGACTCCCAAGTGCAAAACATTGAATGCCAACTACCACATAATATAAGCTCACCTCACCAAGTCATAAGGAAGAAGGAATCCTTGACTCAATTTCATACTTTGTAGATTCTTGGTGCTTTTGAAAGTAAGTTAAGATATTACTAAACAGGTACTGAATTAAACTAAAATGATCCCTCAATGCAAAAAATATTGTATGTAGTAGGGCCCTTGTCATGTATCCTACTATGTCATGATGCAAGGTACACTAGACATAGACAGGAGGTCTCACTAGGCCAGGAATATGAAGATTTTGGATCTGATGTCTTGGAGTGCTAATCATACAAGCATCCTTCCTTTTGCTAACTCATTGCTTCCAAAGCTTTCCTTTCTTGGAAGCCTCATGTCCTATGTTGGGAATTGATCCTTCTATTGTTCATATCTCAGGACCCAGATGACCTAGAACCCTTGGGGAATTATCTTCCCCTATTTTCTTAGAGATGCTTATTTTATAAGGCAACAATCATCTTCTAGAATTTACACTGGCTCTTTTCCTGGTAGGAGTCTTGAATAATTTTTCTAGTCCTCTAAAGATAATACCCATTAGAACCTATAGAGACTGAAGATTTTAGGGTTTTTGGGACCCTATGTCTTCCCATCCTCTCTAAAGGACCAATACACCACGTGGAAAAGAACACAAGACCTGAAAGCCTAAACAAGTAAACTAATCTCTAAATAAAGATAAAAGAATGGTATCTAGAAGCCATATTTTGAAAGCATGACAATTATCTCTCACCAGTTGTAGGGGATGGAATCTGAAAATCATGAGAACCTATAATTTTAAAACTTGTGAGTGCAAAATAGATAGTCTAAAACTTAGTGAAATAGTAGTTGTTCATTCTTCATTGGAAGCCAATAGTTTGTCGCCTAGACAATTCTTTTAATGATGTGGCTTATAATGATGAGTTGTCCTTAAGTGATTGATAAGACCATTGTTAAACATTCACTTCCATAACACATGGGATCAATAGATGCTAAGTACATTTAGATATGACATCCATTTAAATTCAAAATACCAGCCAACTTGTTGTTAATGATGCAAGACACTCAACTTGAGAAGAGATATTGCATCCTGATAGATGATCAAAGGAAGAAAACCACCACTAATAGTTCACCAAAAATACAATGGGACTACCAGTGCAACACCAACAAGCCACCACTTACCCTCCTAGGAGTGAGGTCACATGTGTGTGTGTAACACTGACAACATATCCCACACTTTCTATCTTTTTGAGATAAAGCCAACAAATAGACACCTATGAAAGCATTCCTACAAGTCCTTGGCTAAGCCAAACATACTGACTCAATTGATGAGATCCTACCTCACACAAAAATAGGACAAAAGAAGGATTCCAGAGGACACCCTAATGGTGAAATCACTCCTTCAGTAGGGAAAACACCTAAGAAGACTAACAAGAAGTGAAATTGCACAACCAAGCCAAACATCCCAAAAGGAAACAACAAAACTAGACTCACCTTCCCCATAATATAAATTTTTTACACTATGAGTTTGAATGAGCCACCAGTGGCCAAAACCTAGACTATCAAGTTCATTCCATTGTAAGAAAATTGACCTATTTTACACACAAAAAGGGTAGAGTTGAAACAACTTCACACCCCTGAAAAGTGACCCAAAGAAACAACAAAAATAATAAACCTGAACAAAGAAACAGTGAGAGACCACCAAAAAAAACCCAAAAAGTTACAGAAGAAACAAAAATGACCCAAAAATAAAGAGGAATGGAAAACCCACAAAAAAATAGAGGAAACATGCATTGTAAATAGAAAGAAGAAGCAAAGGGTAAAACACCAACCTAGAACACTAGAATGCATAAATATCACAACATCAAGACCTGTCCTTGTCTAAACATAAACAAGGACTAGTGTGACAGAAAAAGACAATTGTAGAGATGCAAAATGATGACTTGTAGGTGGGGTGGCAAACCAAACAAAAAATGGTTTTTGTACATCACAATTGTGATTATTGAACAAAGTGACAATTAATCTCTTCAGTTGTCTTAAATGACCCATTAATTATAGTAATGAAAGGGTGCATTAATTTTACTTGTCCTTCTTTAATAAACTTTACAACATGTCCAACTTAGGACTACAAAAACCTTTTCCCACCATTGAAGATATGCGGGAACAAGATTCTACCCAGTTCAAAAATTTCTTTCTTGAAGATCACAAATCTTTATCGCAAGGCCAAGGATCCTTACTTCCTTCTCCCACATGAGAGGGTCCAATATCCTAGATAAGGATGTAGTGACCTAAACATTAAAAAAACCAATCAAAAGGCTTACCTCAAATGCTGCAAGACAAAAAGATAAAAATAGGGAGCCAACTTTTTCCTCAAGTAGGGACGCGTATGTAGTGCATAACAAGGCCTTATAAACATATTATACCATTTTGTTAATCAATTTTGATCGGCTTGGCTAAATAAAAAAAAAATCACATATTACTAGTTTGCAATTGGAATATATACACTTAAAAAAGTTTGCATTTTCAATTATTTTGATGCAAGTTATGCCCAACACACAAAAGGTACCAGATTTTCAAGATTTTGCCCAAAAAATCATGAAAAAAAAATCAATGTAAAATTAAAAAAAATTGCACAACTTCTAGATGTCACTCTTAACTACCATCCTACTAAACAATATTTCAAAATACTAAATCTAACTATACCTTTTGTTGAGTGCACGAAAAAATTGATTGTCATGTTTTTTTGAAAATTTTGAAATAAAATTTTGTGCACAGAGGGTTTGACCCTCATAAATTATCCAATTTTAAAAAACTTAAGTAGTCTAAAAGGTAGATTTAGATTACCATAATTCTTATTGATTAGACATATTCTAATTTTGAGCACACGACCCTCAAATTTCTCTTTGAAATTTACTTGATTTTAGAAAAAAGTGACCCCTTTTTGCATACCATCTTAGTGCATTTACCCTAATGTGTCCTATGATCCATTACCATGAATTGGTGTATGGTAAGGGGTCATAGGGTGTCCTATGATACATTTCCTAGGATCCCTAAAGGCCTCTTGTGAACCCTTACCATACACCAATGTATGGTAAGGGGATGTAAGGGGTCCATGACCCTTAAGACCCCTTATAAGTACACTAATGTTAGGTAAGTGGTCCTAGGAAATACTAATGTGTCCAATGTTTATTTATAGATGAGTAAATAGCATAAAAAAGATACAGAGATTTGGGGGGGGGGGGGGTGGTGAATCGAAGTCTTTAATAATTTACACTTTTCACCTATTCATTAACACCTATCAATAACTTGTGCATATAAAACTTATAATGTAAATCTTTTATAACATATAAATCTAATCAAACACATGCACAAAAATAAATACATAACACAATATTTGTTACTTAGAAACCATCCAAGGTGAAGGTAAAACTGGGGTGACAATGACACCCATAAATTTTCACTACTGTAGTAATAAAGTAGTTAATCGGTTAAGGTTATAATGTTTGACCATAAAATATGATCTACCCTATGAGGAATCTAACTTGTTAAAGGCTTAAGATATTGTTAAGTCTCAACTTGTTAAAGGATTTTACTCCTACAACTAAGGAATTTGTTAGGATATTTACATAGATCTGTTAAGACCACTTTGTTAAGAGATTTACCTTGATTCAAGTTAGTTAAAACCAATTCAATACTTGACTCTTGGTTTTCTCTTCAAGCTAATTTTGATTCTCCTCCTTTCTAACTGGCCCTCTTCTCTGATATGATATCACTTGTCTTTCCCTTTCACTTTATTGCCATGACTAGGTCACCTTCTCTATTAGATGATAACAAAACCCTTCACTTACTTTTGATATGTTCTCAAACCTTCTTGTTCACACTTCAAGTTTGCATGCATACACCTCTCTTCCTTTTCTCTTACTTTGCATGCTCACAATCTAGGTTAAGATCATCACTATTTAAAGTTATTCATAAGCCATTTTCTAGATGGTTCCATTTCTTGCCTCTTCACTCCAATCATTGAGCATACAACATAGGGTTATGTGATCCATGTCATGTAAATGTTCTGTAACAACCTCTATAAGTATTAAATGTTCTGTAACAACCTCTTCAAAACTTATATATTCCTTCCAAGTTGACCTAATATTCATTTTGCCTCAAACTTTGTTCCATTCCTAACTTTTATGTAAACTCTACATTGCTTGGTATTTACTATTTCCTAATGCTTGACATTGTTGTTGCTTGGTTTGTATTACCCTTTTGGTGCTTGACAAGTGTTGTGCTCAATACACACTGTACAACTTGACACTTGTGTACTTAGACTTTTCTTGTTCATTGTTGACTTTCTCGATCACCGAGAAGCTCAACTTGTATAGAAAATACTCTATGATCGAAAACTTACTCGGCTCCTATAAAGCTCGATACATACTCGCTTATGTACATGACTTGACCTATATAGAGTAGCTTGTTCACAATGATGACCATCTGACTCTACCTTGGAAATGACTAAGTAATTTAAACTAATAGACAACAATACTTAGAGATACCAAAAATCTTCCCCATTGACATTAGTGGAAAAAATACTTTGTCATATTTACATCACTTTGGTATATTTATATCTATACAATATAATGAGCTCTCCTGCTAAGCTTTATGACTTATGCCAATGAATAAAAAATGATGACCATCTAACTTTACCTTGGAAATGACTAAGTGATTAACACTAATAGACAACAATGGTTACAGATACCAACAATCTCCCCCTTTAACATTAGTGGAAATAATACTTTGTCATATTTACATCAATTTGGTATATTTACATCTATAGTATACAATGAGCTCTCCTACTAAGCTTTATGACTTATGCCAATGAATAAATAATGAAAAAATGAATAAAAAATCCATTTCACCTTTATTCAAATCATTATGGGACATCACATTCTCCTTATCAACTTTATTTTCCCCTTGTTGACTCTATTTACCCCTTGTTTTTGTACATTATATGTCACTGCTGCTGGGATTGAATAGGTGGAAGTAATCCATAAGTTTCAATGAATTCCTTGTGAAATCTGGTCATTATGGATAATGCATGATCCCATGTGGTTCCTGCTAACTCCAAAATGTGATTCTATAAGTGAAGTCTTGCAACCAAATCAATTAAACTATCAACTGCTAGTAAATTGTGATAATCTAGAATAAGATCCTAGGTTATTTTTAGTTATCTCTACATAACTTCCAAATGAGATATCATCATCACCTAAATAGAGATCAATTTGGATTTCATATTACTGTCAACTACCTAAAGCTCGACCAGTGTGCCTTGAGCATTCAGTATATTATTGTAGTGATCAATGCTTGAACCTGTTGACTTTGAAATAATGCTACTGGTTCTCTTCACCTCAACCTGAATTGTATTTATTTGTGCCTGAATATTGTGAGTAAATCTTGGAACATCTAACAAAATTATGCACAAATGTTGTACCTTCTATATTAATTCAATCATTACTTATTCTTTCTCTTGTAGTAGTGATTTCTATTCATAAATAGTTATGCGAACTTTGTCCATAGCCTTGGTTTCAAATCTTCTAGCAGACCAATCCATGAGCTTCTCATTTGATTCTACATTTCCAGCATTTACTTTTTTGAACTATATTTACAAGCTGGTTTAAGATTGGTGCATATTCTTCAAAATTTTGAATATCAAAAACATCAACAAAAACATGCTTTACATCATGTAGTACCTATTTTTGCTTGTGCTATCTTCTGAGCTCTTCTTGTCTCTTCTTCTTCATCAAAAATTCTTGAAGCAAAATAGTTTTCTCTAAGGTGAGATTTACTAGATCCAATTGTGGCATCTCAATAATTTCATCTAGACTAGCATTAATATCTGGTGAAACATCTTTTATTTCTTTCCTCTTTTTGCTAAGTGAAGGAGTGCTGCCACTTGACACTGCCTTTGGAGTTCATGATAGGGTGTCACCATTTAGTTGTGTTTGTGAATCTATGCCTAAGACAAGAATAGTTACACTTGGTTCAACTTTATTTGATTCTTTGTCTTCCTCAATATGAGGTGCTGAAAAAATATTATCATTTACATTTTTTTCTTTGTCTTCACCATCTACCTCTGTGTTTGTGAACCTTGACTTTTTGACATTTGGATTGTTAGGGGTGTCAACATGTATAGGGGACATGATTCCTTGTAGACTCAACACACTTGAAATTTCTCCACTACTATAATCATCTTTGATGTTTACAGTGTCTATCTCTTCAGTCCTTGTTATTAATCCAAAAATACTCTTCCACAACAACTCACTTTGTTGTCATACAACTTCCTCTTTATTTTTTAATACCAAAAATATTATGTATTTTGGAACAAATATGGTCCTATACTATTCTAAAAATGTGTCTTGTTGATCTTGTGATAGATTAGGCATAACTCTAATTAATGTGCCAGTTCTTATCTATTTCTCTAATACTTCAACCTGCTGCCATCTTCTCTCTAGTCTATCATAAATATCTTTGGGTATCTTCTTCTCTATTGCACTAGGAGCTAGTTTCTTATTTGCAATAATTTCTACCATAGCCTCCTCAACTTTATTTCTATCATTATTATCTAGTGTGTCATGTCTGACATATCTAAAACTAGATAAAATATAGATCTTCATCAGCTTTCACATACCTCATCAATAGTCTTTATCTGCCTGATAGGTTGTCCTCTAACCAATATCCTTCTTCTAGTTTTAGGGGCACTAGGCTTAGTAGTCTCTACTACCTTCTACTTTGTAGATTGCTTGACACTAGCAGTTACCCTGGTCCTTGGCTTGTTTGGTGGTGGAGGTGTCACTATCAGCTTCTTCTATGTTCCTTGAGCCTTCTTTCTTGGTGGCATGACAACAACTAGGGATTTCCCTTGTCACCTTCTTCTTCTTCTTCCTCGTCACCAATGTCTTGTTCTTCATCTTCACCAAGACCTTGTATAATTTGTAATGGTTCCTTACCCTTGCCTAGGGTGCCCAACTTAGCTTCTAGGTTTTCAATCATTTTCTTCCTTTTCTTCTCCTTGGAACCTATCTTGATGTTTACAATTATTCTTGCTTTTGCTTCCTCATATCTACCAAAAGGTTCAACCCCAGTGTCTATTTCTTCCTTCACTAGTTCCTCAATGTTTGCACTTACTATATCACTATCTGACTCATAATCAAAACCTTGTAACCAACCCTTCCTTAGCTTAAATTCCTGTACAAAAGTGTTGTTCATGTCAACAAGAAAACATATGTTGTTGTAATATCTTGTGAAGAATTCTTCAGGAATCCTCATTCTTTTTTACATCCTTTTCTTAAATTCATCAAAGTAAGCATTCATCACATCTTCAAAGTTTTCCCCCAATTTAGTAATGTACTTATTGATCTTCTTTGTCACTAGTTTGTCTTGCTCCCATACAATATTACCAATACCAGGAAAGTACTTCTAGATATAAAAGAAAATACAAACAATGAGGGATCCAAACTTACACATTGAATTCTTCACTTTCCTTATTGATGATAGTTTTTCTACAAGTTGTAACTTCTGTAGCTTGGCAAGATCATACTCATGATCTTTCATCACAAGCTTCCAAGCTTGATCCACAACCATACAAGGCAAACTATTCAATCTGATCGACTGATATAATTTGTCAGTAATGACTCTTACTAAAAATACCAATTAGTGGATTAGAGATGCTTGTAATGAATAGGCCATGTCCATTCCACTCAGCTCCTATATTCATCTCAACTTCTTCATGGCTCAAGCTTCACATGGTTTTCTTCTTGTCTAGGGTTGGATAGCTTGTAACCCTATGTATCATTTTCTTCATGATCCCCACTAGTCCATTTTAAGCCAATACTTCATTTCATGACCTTTTCTCAAAATAAATTTAATCCATTTGATTTTGAAATTTCTTAAGAACTCTAGGGAATGAGTTAACCCTTTCCTCAAATATTTGAAATTTTTCCTTCAAGATTCCTTCATTACATAGCTTCTCATAGGCTTCCCTGATTTCATAATCTCTTACTTCTCCAATTTTGCATGTATAACAACTTTTGACATCATGGATCATAATGACTTTAGGTGGTATCAAAGATAACACACCCATTGAGTCTCTTTTTATAAAAATCTCTAAAATAGCACAAAATTTAGGTGGAGGACAAGCGCCACTCTTCACCAGTTGAATTTTATTAACCTCTTGACTCATTTAAGTGGTTGATGAAGCTATCATGATCATAGTTAGGGTTTTGAAGTTCTTTCTTCTTTAGACACTCAACACAATTTAGATTCTCCACTCATTCAAGCTTCTTGATCAAATCTCTCTTGAGATCTTTGTTACTTTCTAAAATCACTAAATCACTTCTGTGCTTTCAAAAATATGAATTCAAGGTATGCAATAATGTCTTTGAAATTTTTTATATACCTTCTTTTGATCGATTTAGGGTCTCTAGTAATGTTGTGTACTCAAGTAGGTGGAAGCTAGCTGTGTTGATCGATGTTGATGCCTTCCAACTAGGTCTTTGAATTATAACTCAATCTCTTCTATATTACTCAATTTCTATCATTCCATTCAGTCTCTATCATTCCTCTTCTGAAATTCCTAGTTTATGTTGTAATTCTCAGTCAACAAAGATAATTTTACTGACACTTGAAAATCTTACACAAATTTGTGCTTATGCATCTTCATATATGCAGATATAAACTTTTGGTACATTTATATGTAAGGAACTGATGTATGATATATCAATTAGTATAAAGTTCCATACATACCTCTCTTGCTTAGTTTGAGATGACATGATTACCTTCTCTATTAGATTGGGTGACCTTAGCTCTATTAGCTCCACTATTTCCATCTTATTCTCTCCTTTTCTATTTATGGTTCATTTCATTCCTAATTTTCTCAATGTTCACTTTTCCTTTGCCTTTGTCTTTTGTCTATTTTGCTAAATGCACTTGAGTCCTGCAATTCTTGCTTTGATGTCAAAACTTGTGACATTTTGAACATGCATTGTTAGGTGGATAATTCTTTCTCTGATTTTTCTAGTAGGGTTTTGTTTGTGATCTGCATTCGTATGCTCTATGCCCATATTTTTGACAGTTGTAGTAATATCCTTCAAATTTAGGTGTAGTAGGTGTATTATTACTCTTGACCTACACTCATGTATTTAATGTCCTTGTTTCTTGTAGTAAAAACAATAACCAATAAACTTAGGTTTAGAATTTTGTATACCATGTTTTTTTCAACATATATTTACAATATGAACAAGTTTTCCATAGTGATAGCATGTTGGTTTGTCTTTTGACTTTGCATTCATTAGTTCTCCATTCCTAGATGATTCTCCTTTCTCAGTGCATGAATGTCCTGACCCATTAGAATAGCATGGTGAATTCATAATTTATTCAAAGCACTTCATTGCATCCTTTGGTTTGTTGAATCTCTCCATAGATTCCTTCTTATTTTTAGTTCATTCTTTAGTGTGTCATTTTGTGATTTGAGATTTGTAATTTCCACATCCTTGTGATTCAATTCCTTATTTGCAAGCATGAGTTGATCCATCATGTCTAGTTGAGTATTAGTGAGATTCTGTACATCTGATATCCTTTCTGCAAGTCTAGTAGCCATTACCCTTTTGTCTTCTTTAGCCATAGTCTTGTCTTCTTCTACTTTCTTCTTTTTTTTAGGCACTTCACATAGTCTTAGTAATTGGATTTCAACACTCTCTTTTTAGTTCTCTCACTTCTTCATTTAGAAGTTTGTTATTATCAAGTAGATCAATAGATGCTTTTTAAATTGGATTGATTGGTTCAAACAGTCCTTTAGTCTCAATTTCTTCATAGGAAAATTATTTTATGTGGATGGAAATTTCCTTTCTCCTTATTAGGGAATCATATATTGTCTTGCCTTCTCAAGTTTTTGTAGTATGAGCTAGATGTTAATCACTTGATTGTCAATAATCTTGTCTAGCTTATAAGCCTTTGTCTCCAAGATCTAATCTCCAAGCTTTTAAGCTTCTCTCAAAGAACTAGTGCTCTGATACCAATTGTTGATTTATGGAGGAGTAAATAGGATAAACAAGCTATTGAAAAGGGGGGGCGGGGGGTGGTGAATCATAATCTTTAACAATTTATACTTTTCACCAATTCATTCACACCTATCAATAACTTGTGCACATAAAACTTATAATGTAAATATGCTATAACATATAAATCTCATCAATCACATGCATGAAAATGAAACACACAACACTATATTTGTTACTCAGAAACCCTCCAAGGTGAAGGTAAAACTGAGGTGGGGATGACACCCACAAATCTTCACTATTGTAGTAATAAAGTTAACCAATTAAGGTTACAATATTTGACCATAAAATATAATCTACCTTGTGAGGAGTCTAACCTATTAAATGCTTAAGAGACTGCTAGGTCTCACCTTGTTAGAGGATTTTACACTTAGAACTAAGTAAGAAGTCTATTAGGGAATTTACATAGATATTTTAAAACTGCTCTATTAAGAGATTTACCTTGATTCAAGTCGGTTGAAACTAATTTAGTACCCAACTCTCGATTTTCTCTGAAAGTTGATTTCGAGTCTCCTCCTTGCTACCTAATCCTCTCCTCTAATTTGATATCACTTATTTTTTCCTTTCACTTCACTACCATGACTAGGTCATTTGCTCTATTAGATGATAACAAAACCCTTCACTTACTCCTGATCTATTCTCAAACCTTCTTGTTCACACTTCAAGTTCGCATGCATATACCTCTCTTCCTTCTCGCTTACTTCACATGCTTATGATCTAGGTTAAGATCATCTCTATTTAAAGTGATTCGCAAGCCATTTTATAGATGGTTCCATGTTTTGTTTCTTCATCCTGGTCATTGAACATACAACATAAGGATGTTTGATCCACATTATGTAAATTTTTTGTAACAACCTCTGTAAGTATTAAATATTCTGTAATAACCTCTTCAAAACTTAAATATTCCTTCCAAGTTGGCCTGATATTCATTTTGGCTCAAACTCTATTCCATTCCTGACTTTTATGTAAACTCTACATTGTTCAATCTTTACTATTTGTTGATGCTTGACATTTCTATTTCTTGGTCTATATTACCCTTCTAATGCTCAACAAGTGTTTTTCTTGGCACACACTATATAACTTGACACTTGTGCACTTGGAATTTTCTTGATCACTGATGACTTTCTTGATTGTTGATGAGCTTGGCTTGTATAGAAAATACTATGTGACTAAAAACTTACTCTACTCCTATAGAGCTTGATACATACTCACGTACATGACTCGACCTATATAGAGTAGCTCGGTCACAGTGATGATCATCTGACTCTACCTTGTAAATGACTAAGTGGTTGACACTATTAGATAATAATGGTTAGAGATACCAAGATCCAAAATCCCTTAAGACCCCTTAAGACCCTTTAGGAGCCCTCTTTGTAAATATTAAGGGAATAAGTTTTGTAAAGGTCTCTTAGGACAGATTAATGCATCCTAAGACCCCTTACGACTCTTACCATACATTAGTGTATGGTAAGGGGTCTTAATGATTCATATGACACATTGATGTGTTCTTGGGTCACATGTAGAATCAAAAAAGGGTTTGAAATTATTATTTTTAGGATGTATGTCCTATAGAGTGCACACTCTATGGATTGGAATACTAAACTTGGGTTTAGCCATTACACTCCATAGGGTGCACACCTTATGGATTTTGGGGTACTAATTTTTTTTTGGCATCTTTTTGGTCCCTGATCTTTGTGCACTTGCCCTATGGTGTCATGGTTATGTAGGTACACTTATGTATTGACTTGGCATGATCAAGATTTTGGTTGTTTAGTTATGATTTAGTTTAATGGTAGGAAGATTCCTTTTCTTCTACATGCTTGTTTGGTTTCTTTCTTATGGTTACTAATTTGTGATGTTTGGAAAATAATATTTATGATTGATTTTTTTTTTGATGCACAAAGGATTATTCTATTTTATATCTTATTTTTTAGATTAGTAATGTGATAAAAGACTTGTATCATTTAGTTTTCTAGATCTATGAGTTATGTAATGATTTAATATACATAAATGATTTTTTGTAGTGATATGTATCAAATGTAGAATCCTATATTCATGTTACTGATCCAATGTTGATGTAGAATTTATTAGTTGTCTTTATCTATGGTCCTTTGTGAATTGGTATGTGTTGAATTCTGATGAAATTATGTGCAAATAGAGGTCTAGGATTTTCAATGATTAGGACTTGTAGCATGCATTTTTATGATGATGTCATGATAGCTTGGTTGTTTTCTTTGCATTTCATTAAGATCTTGTAACAATGACGGTTTGAAAATGTAGGATTTATTCCTAATTATTTGATGGTTGTTGTGTCTTCTTGTATTGGAGATCTTGGATCTAATTATTCACATGAGATACTAGGATTTTAGTTGATTCTATGTGGAATATGAGTGATCTTTATTTAGGATATGGTTATCTTGATGTCATTTGTATCTTGACATCATATTTACATACCAGTTGTTAGAAATGATTTGGATTCATCATGTAATAATATATGATGTTATTAAATTATTTTGTATGTCCTGAAGAAGCTCTTATACCCTATTGTTGTAACAAGAGTTCTTCCACATTTGTAGGTTCATTGTTAAGAGATGATTATCTTCATATGATTAGAGATTTTGATTCTTAGTTTAGAGTGAGTTTGTTTTTGTGACTTATTATACTCAAATAGTAGTTTGAGTTTTGACATGTGATATGTGTTCACTTGAGACTAGGATGTGTACATTGGTGCATGCTATCTCTTGGCAATGAAGTTTTATGTGTGTATTGCATACATTCTTGCATATTTACTCTTTAATGATATGTTTTCAATATTCTCTCTCCATTGCAATATTCTTATATATTATTATCTATCAATAATAGTACATGTGATATGTCAATGATATTATATCCAAGATTATATTTTCATCTTAAGATCATGCTATCTAACAATAAAATGTATCTCCCGATTGGTATAATTAAGGTATATCACCTTAGTTATTTATCCCCTAGGAACTAATTACACTCTACTTTATCTTACTAGGGACCACATAGGAACTTTTATGGTCATCTATACTTTATATGGTGTTATCACACTATCACAATCTAATTTACATGTGAATCCTTATTGAGTACACTTATTAGTTTATCATTCTCTATCTTTATTGCACATTGGAGGATGATCCTCACTTGGTGGACATGTGAGTCCACCTTAGATGGGTGATAATGTGTCTCTTGATTATCATGTAATGAGGAAATAACACTTTTCATTGTCTCATTCATTCTTTTGTACCTACCCTGTCTATTAATGAGTAGTTATCCTACATAATATTAATTCAAGTTAATTTAAATTGATTTAATCCAATCCAATTGATTGTATTGCATTATTAGCAAGAACAAAATTTATTCTTTTCATATTCATTCTATTTTTTTTATTGTGCTTTCCATTTGGTTTATAGATCTTGGGTGGCTACCTTCATAGAGAAATATTAAATGGTATTAGAGCCTATAGAGTGCCACTAGTTTTTCATTGGAATATTTGAGTCTATATTTTGATGGATTTTGGGGGTCCTCTTCGTGGCTTTCTCTTGTAGGGAAATATTGGATCTTTTGGGTGCAAATTAGAGGTTATCATCACACTAAGATGTTCAAAATATAAGTTCACCTTTGTTTCATAAAAATTGGATATCATAGGCCAAATTTATAAGAATTTGATTTAGGTGCCATAATTGTAAATAATTTTTAAGCTGTAATAATTTTATCATTTGAACTTATTTTTTGAAGCATTTTTTGAAGCTGTAATATCTTTATCATTTGAATTTATTTTTTCAAGCATTTTTTTTTTATCATGGGTAGAATTTTGTGCATGACATAGTGGTATAGGTTATCTTTTTAATTTTATTGTCTAAAGTTTTCAAAAGATTGCATACTCTTGTATTTGCAACTTCCAAGGCCTTGTTTAAGTTCATATGGACTCTTTTTGATGTATAATTATTTTGGAAGGGCATTTTTTTTTTTGTATTTTAAAGTGGAACTATCAATTTATAGTGTCTATAATTAAGGAAAAACTTTTAAGTTTTGGCTTTGTTTTGCAATCATAATGAGTAGACCTTAGTTTGGTCTTTGCAATAGTGATATAAGTCTATTATATATTAATTATGGAAATTCAAATAATTGAAATGGAAAGTCCAAGAAAGAAAAAGAAAAAGAAATATTTTCTTAATTATTTAATAATTTTTTAGTAATAAAATATTATCAACTTTTTGTATAGGTTTTATTAATAAATATGCAAATTGGGAACAATTTTTTTGTCCATCTAATATATGTTGTAGGTATTTTTCCTTTAATCAAAATCTAGGGGTCACTTGCTCCTATTTCTTGGCACATTAGTCTAATCACAGGGCATCCTAAATGATCATTTGTAGTACATCCTTTTGTGGTATCATTGTCAATTTACAACTTTGAGCCTATATTTTATTCTCTTGTAGGAGTTGTGTTCCTTCATTTTTCACTTTTTTGTGATTACTTATTTGGTGTAATCATTTAATTCTTAATAGATTAGGAATTATCTTATGAAAATTTGTGCATGGCTCTAGTTGAGACTTAGAATGCACTAATTTCCCACTGGCTAGTATTCAATTGATGCTCAAAGGTGACTTCATGGATAATATTTATTATATCACAACATGGATTCAACATAAGTTATTCACCAACATTGGTACATGGTTTTGTTACACTTTAACATTCTTGGTTGTTGGAAATGAAGATAGTAACTGAGAGGGGAGGGGTGAATTAGTTACTACAAAAAAAATTCCTTGTCCCTAGATGCAAATAGAACTATTAATTGATAATACAATACTATCTAGCTTAGTTAAAACAAATATATTTTTGTAAGTTGATTAACAAAGCAATCTTGTGAATATTAATTTGTTTTAACCTTTAGTAACTTAGTTGCAAAAACATAAAGCATAAATCAAATAAAATAAACTCAGATGACACCAAGATTTAAAGTGGAAACCCAATTTAGGAAAATCACCATGCAACTAGTTACAATATTTTCACTCTTCTAAAGTGAGCCCTATTAGGAGCCAACCCTATTAAAGGTTACAAAACATACTGTTAAGTATGACCTTGTTAGAGGATTTAGATCATCCTGTTAGGAGTGGCCTAGTTAGATTTCTTCAAACACTTCAATGTTGAAATTCTACCTTGCTAAAGGATTTATAATATGATTGTTAAGTCAAATCTGTTAAGAGATTTCTTCACTACTACAATGGTTAGAAGGTAACAATAATTTGACTTGATTTGTGAAGAAACTTCTTTTGAAGATTCACATATCTGTTCTAGCTTGACTTCTAGATCCTTACTGATGAAAATATTTGTTGTAGTTTATCTTCCACACTTTCCTGCTCTTCCTTTTCCTTTGATCCTATATCCATCTTATTCCATGTATTCCACTTGCACATTTTATCCTCACTACTTGAACATTCTTATATATCATAATATTTGATAAGTAGGATTGAATAATTTTCAAAAACCAATTAATCATCCAAATAGTTGGCTTCAATCAATTAATTATTAGACAAGTGTATTCTACTATCGCTTAGTTAATACTAAGATTGATCACTTGGTTAACATTGGAAGTCATTTGATGTCCGACCACTTGATTAACACTATAAGATGGATATCCATCATTTCTTAACTACTTAGTTAACACTCAATGCCCTTCATTACCAAATAGCTTGGTCAACACTTAATTCCCTTCATTACCTGACTAGTTGGTCAACACTGAGTATGTTTGGTTAATGCTACAAGTTCTTCATTGCCCAATTGATACTGACATTTGTGTAACATCAATGGCAACATACAATTTGAACAATTATTTCTAATGAACTTCCTCTTTGTGTTTGATGAAAACACAACATGTCAACATAAAATGATAAAAGCATGAGCAATTTAATAATATTCTTAGTTTCATTGTGATTCTCATCCATACCAACTCCCTCTATGATTCTGCCTAGATTTGTTTCAATTTCTTCCAAATTTATTCCCCCTCTTACATCCATCATCACTTTGCTGGCACTATTATCATTTTCTCCTCTTTTTTGTAAATTCTATCATTTGAATACTTTCCTTTTGAGGTACAAAACTTTCCCTCTTTGACATACATCAAAACTCTCCCTCTTTGACATAAATGCTAAAGGATACATGCTTTGAAGTTACTATATATCTTTTACTGATTCATATGCAATATGCTCTATATTTTACACCTAAAGTGTGAAATTTGCATCAACTTGATAGATTTGTAATGGAACTTGGTTGATGCATCACTATCTTGTGCATTAGTGAGCATTTGATAGGAGAATAACCCCTAGTTTGCCTCTTAGATACATAAATGCATCCTTAGGTATTTCCTTAGTAAATGTGTCTATGATTTTCTCCTTGGTGTTCACATATTCCAATCTCACCTCTTTGCCTTGAAACAATTCCCTTAGGTAATGATACTTGATTCCAATGTGTTTTGTCTTTGTGTGCATCATAGGGTTTTTGGATATATTTATTACACTTGGGTTAGCATAATACATAACCACTAGTTCCTTGATTTCCTCCTTCATTCCTAACAATAACTACTCGATCCATATTATGTTTGAACAATTGACTACTGCAACAACATATTCTGCCTCTGTTGTTGATTGAGAAATACAATTCTACTTCTTGCTTGTCCAAGATACTAATCTCTTTCCAAGAAAGAATGCTCCTCCATTGGTGTTTTTTTTGTCAACAATGCTTCCTACCCAATTTGCATCAGTAAAGGTTCTTGAGTCAATATTTCCTCCTTTCTTATGCCATAAACCATATTCTTCAATTCCTTTTAGGTACCTTAGAATATTTTTTACTACCATCATGTGATTTTCTATAGGATTTGCAAAAAACCTTGCAACTATGCCAACTACCAATGCAATATTAGGTCTAGTGTGTACCATATACTGAAGTTTCCCAATCATTGATCTATAGGTAGTCTGATTTACCTCTTTTGAATCATCATTCTTTGAAAGATTATGTCTAATAGATGTAGGTGGTCCAAGTGTTTTGGAATCATCTGTTCCAAATGTCTTTCAATGTTTCCTTGGTGTATTTTTATTGAGTGATGAATATGCCATCCTTCATTTGATGAACTTGTAGACCAACAAAGAATTTTATCTCTCCAAACATGGACATTTCAAATTCTTTCCTCATTTTTTCATCATATGATTTGTATAACATCTCATGTCCTCCAAATATGATATCATCCACAAATATTTGTGCTAGTAGTATCTTGTCCTATGGTCCTTCCTTTATATACAAATTACTATCATCATTTGTCTTCTCAAAACCAATTCTTACCAGATATCCATGCAACCTTTCATACCATGCTCTAGTAGCTTTCTTTAGTCTATATAGAGCTTTGTGAACTTTAATTACCATATCTCTTTTGTTTGGATCACTAAAATATTTAGGCCATTCAATGTAGACTTCTTCCAGGATTCTATTTAAGAAGGGCGATTTTATGTCCATCTGATATACTTTGAATCCCTTTTGTGTGACATATGCTAGAAGTATTTTGACTCCTTCAAGTCTTGCAATAGGGAAAAATGTTTCTCCATAGTCAATACCTTCTTCTTGTGCATAACCTTTTCATAGTAGCCTTTCCTTGTTCCTTCTTACTTCTCCTTTCTCATTTAACTTATTTATGAATATCCATTTTGTACCAATCACATTCTTATCCTTAGTTCTAGGTACAAGAGACCATGTTTTATTATATTATATTTTCTCAAATTCTTCATTCATTACCTCTATCCAACTTTTATTTTCCAAGGCATATTTTATAGATCTAGGTTCTAATTCACTAAGAAAATATGTGCCTTTTAATTCATTTCTTGTCAATATGCCATTTGTCTCTACTCCAATTATTTTTTCAGGTGCATGATGTCTTTTGACATATTTTGTAGGTCTTGGTTCTTTCTTTCTTGATTCTAAACTTGGTTCACTTGGTTCTTCATGATATTCTACCTTTTGCTTAGGCTCCTCTGGTTAATCTAGCTATAACTTAGGTTCCTTTGATTGTAACTCAGGTTACACTATCTGTGACTCAAGTTGCATTGTTTGTGAATGCAACTTGGGTTGTATTGCCTATGACTTGGAAGATGCATTTAGTTCCAAATGATTATGGTCAAGCCTTAGATTCCTCCTCATAGTAAAAAAACATTTTGTAGCCTTCAGGCTCCTTGCTGCTCTATTCTTCACTTCTTTATACAAACTCATCAATCTTTACAAGTGCACTTGCTATGACTTTGTGAGTAGCAAGATTCAAAAATTTGTATGCTTCACTTTTATTGGAGTAACCTAGGAATATACCTTCATCACTTTTTGCATCAAGCTTTTATTTCCTTACATCTTTGAAGATATAACATTTTCTTCCAAATACTTTGAGATAATAGACATTAGGCTTGTACCCATACCATAATTCATAAGGTGTTTTGTTTGTACCTCTCTTCAGTTGAAATAGGTTTAGTGTATGAACTATTGTGCTGATTGCTTCTCTCCAACATTTTGGTGCAACATTATTCTCAATCATTAGTATTCTTGTACACTCCAAAATGGATCTATTCCTTCTTTCCGCTATGCCATTTTTCTCTAGTGTCCTAGGTGGTGATACCTATCTTTTGACTCCTCTTTCATTGCATAACTCATTGAATTCATTTGAGATGAATTCACCTCCTCTATCTGATCACGGGCATTTCAGATTCTTGCCTATTGCCTTCTCAACTCTAGACAAAGACCACTTTAACTTTTGAAAAACATCATATTTATCTTTTAAGAACATTACAATCATCATCCTAGAATAGTCATCAACAAATAGAATAAAATATATGTCTCCACAGTAGCTTTCAATGCTTATTGGTTCAGAATGATCTGTATGAACTAGTTCCAAAACTTCTTTAGAATTGAAAGAGTTCTAAAACTTCTTTTAACCATCTTTCCAATTTGATATTGTTTACACATGCATATCTTAGTTTTCTTTAGATTTGGTATGCCTCTTACCCTTTTATTCTTTCTTATGGAAATCGGGTTATCAAAGTTAACATGACACATTCTTTTATGCATTAGCCAACTTTCCTCTATTTGAGCTAATGAACATCTACTTTTAGTGAGATCAAGGTAAAACAAGTTACCTTTTGTGTGATTGCTAGTCCTAGCCAAGTTTCTTTTTCCATCCAATAGTTTAGCTTTTCCATTTATGAATTTTACCTTATATCCTATATTGTTCAGTTGTGCTACACTGAGTATATTATGTCTTAATCCTTCAACCCAATAGGCATTTTGACATTTAATTCCTTTAATTAATGCTATGAATTATTTCCCTTTTACATAACATGGTTCACTATTTCCAAATGTAACACTTCCACCATCATAGTGTTTTAAATCTTCAAACTTAGTTTTCTCACTAGTCATGTGATGAGAACAACCAGTATCTATGATCCATGTATCAGTTTTGCTAGCATAAGAAATAAGTGCTATCTTTTCATTTTCCTCATAATCAGATTCATCCTTACAAAAATATAAACTATTTTTTCTTCATTATCATCACTATCAAAATCTTTAGTGATGTAACAAGATTTATTACCTTTGTGTAGTCCTTGTAGTTCTTGAAGTCTTTCTTTCCTTTGAACCTATTATTTATTTTATCATATTTATATTCTTTGTTTGGACATCTTGCAGCAATATGACCAACCTCTTCACATGAGAAACAAATCAATGGAATTTTGCCTCAGAATTTTCATTTCCCTTTTGATACTCTTTTTACAAGTAGGGCTTCAATGACTTCAAGGGCTTCATCTTTTTCATCTTTTTCTTCACTATCAATGTATTTTCATTTTGAGTTTCCTCCTTTTCTTTGAAGAGTTAGTTTGGCTTTGAATTTATATTCAAAGTTGCTAGAAGTAGGAGCATAGTTATCAAAGTTGTCCAATTCAAAAGAAGTCAATCTTCCCACAAGTGCATCCAAGGTTATATTATTTTTAGGATTGCATCTCATCTCTTGAATTACTGAAACTCTAATTACATAAATAGGAAGAAGAGTTCTTAGTACCTTCCTAACCATTATTTCACCAGTTATCATTCCTCCTGTAGCTCTAATTGCACTCCCACTTTCTTTAATTATTTCATTGTATTAGAAAATGTTCTCACCTTCTTTCATTTTTATTTGATCAAACTTGCCTCTTAAACTTTTTTCCTTGGCTCTTTTCACATTTTTATCACATCCATAGACTTTTTGCATTTTTTTCCATATTTCAAATGTAGTAGGACAGTCTTTAACCTCATCAAATTCACATAGTTGAGAGAGGAAGCTATATCAATCATCATTATATTGTGATCCTTTGTCTCTTTCATCTATTCCAAAGTCATAGGTTTAGGTGGTGTTACATTATTTTTTTCCAAGTAGAACAAACCAATATATCCAATGCTTGAAACGTGTAGCTCCATCAATTCCTGCCATGCTGAAAAGTTTTTTCTCTTAAGCTTGGGAATCTCCCTTCTGTATGACATCTTGATCTTTAACTTAGGTCCTTGAAATCTTTCTTGCAAGCACTAAAATCTTTGATCCCAATTTTTGAAATGAAGATAGTAACTGAGCGGGGAGGGGTGAATCAGTTACTACAAAAATAATTACTTGACTCTAGATTTCAAATCAAACTTTTTATTGATAATGCAATATTGTCTAGCTCAGTTAAAACTAAGATATTTTTGTAACTCGGTTAACAAAGAAGTCTTGTGAATATTATTATATTTTAATCTTTAGTAGTTTAGTTGCAGAAACATAAAGCATTAATCAAATAACATGAACATAGATGACACCAAGGTTTAATGTGGAAACCCAATTTAGGAAAACCACTATGCAACTAGTTACAATATTTTTCACTCTTCTAAAGTGAGCCCTATTAGGAGCCAACCATATTAAATGTTAAAAAACATACTATTAAATATGCCCTTGTTAGAGGATTTAGATCAACCTGATAGGAGTGGTCTAGTTAGAGGCCTTAAAACACTTCAATCTCAAAATGCTACCTTGTTAAACGATTTGCAATATGATTATTAAGTCAACTTTGTTAAGAGATTGCTTCACTGCTACAATGGTTAGAAGGTAACAATAATTTGACCTAATTTGTGAAGCAACTTCTTTTGTAGATTCAGGTCTTTGTTCTAGCTTGAATTATGGATCCTTAATGATCTTTGTAGTTTATCTTCCACACTTTCTTCCTCTTCCTTTTCCTTCGATCACATGTCCATCTTATTCCATGTATTTCACTTGCACATTTTATCCTCACTACTTGACCTCTTTTATATATCATAAGCTTTGATAAGTCATCTTGAATATCCTTTCAAATACCAATTAATCATCCAAATAGTTAGCCTCAATTAGTTAATTATTAGAAAAGTGTATTCTTCTGTCACTCAGTCAATATTGAGATTGATCACTTAGTTAACACTAGAAGTTCTTTGATGCCTGACCACTTGGTTAACATTTGCAAGATGGATATGCTTCATTTCCCTACTTCTCAATTAACATTGCAAGATGGATATCCTTGATTGCCAAACTTCTCAGTTAACATTGAATGCCCTTCATTACCTAACTACTCTGTCAACACAAAATATGTTTTGTTAATACTACAAGTTCTTCATTACTTGGTTAATACTGAAATTTGAGTAACATCGATGACAACATATAATTTGAAGAATTATTTCCAACATTGGTGTGGCATTAACTACATTTTTATGGAGAAGTATTTGTCATCATTGTTGGGGGGGGGGAGAGTTGTGGTGGCTTCATGCAGTCTTTCCTCTTCTTAATAATGTGGGGGCATTTTTTATCATATGAATTTTTTCTCTTTTCCTTAAGAGAATTATGTGTTTTCATATCTCTTTACAAGCGAGTTTTGTACTAAGTGGTTTTATCTCTTTCCTTTCTTATGAAATATTTACAAACATGACCTATTAGCCAAGATGAATTTTGCATTGTTAGATTTTTCATATTCTCCCTAAGTTTCACTTAAAGGGGATATTGGTGTAATCTTTGTATAAGACTATACATTGAGTGGGGTAGGGGGGCTTCATGTGGTCTTTCCTCCTGTCAATGATATGGGGTAATTTTTTTTATCGTACAAAGTTTTTCTCTTGTCATTAAGAGCATTGTGTTGTTCATCTCTCTTTTGAAACAAAGTTTTCTACCATGTGGCATTATCCCTTTCTTTTCATGTGAAATATTTCATTTGCATTTGAACAGGGGATCCTAACATGTCCTAGTAGCCAAGATCAATCTTGCATTATTAGATCTTGTATATTCTCCCTAAGTTTCACTTAGGGGGGTGTTGGTATAATTAATGTATTTTACTTTGGTTATCTATTACCTAGGTATTAATTACACTTTGATTAAGATTACTTAGGGACCAACAGGATATTATAGGAGCACTTCCACTTTAGATAGTGTTATCACATTATTGAATTCTACATTATGTGTGACTCCACCTTTAGTATACTTATCACTTTATCACACTCCACCTTTGTTGCACATACTTGATTACACATTAGAGGATGACCCTCCTTTGGTGGCCATGTGAATCCAGCTTTGGTGGACATATGAATCCACTTTTGGTGGGTGATATGTTGTCTCTTGATTATCATGTAATTAGATAACACAACTTACCGCTACCACATTCACTCATTTGTACTCACCTTGGCATCGTGCTATATAACCAAGGATTCTTGTATGTAATGTTAATTCAACTTGATTCTAGTCAAGTCAATCTAATCTAGTTAATTATGTTTCCTTCTTATTGAGAATATATCTCATTCTTGTCACATTTATTCTCTCTTATTATTAAAATTTCCATTTGGTTTGTAGATCTTGGGTGGCTAACTTCATAGCTAAATATTACACTAAATTCTATACAAGAACTTTAGATTTGATACAAATATTGGTAAATAAGACAATACTACAATAATAAAAACTTAAATAAGTGTTTATAATCTAAAATTTTATTTCTTAGTATTAAATTACCTATTAAAGATTAAGTGTGAAAGAATTAATCAACACAGTAGAACAAATCAAGATACCATGAACTTGGAACACTTTACATTAAATTTGCATGAAGAAACTATTTTTGAGAAAAATAAACTCTACTAGAGAAAACAAGATAAGACATGCATTGATGTTTAATGGACATGATACAATATAAAAACACTAAATACTCAATACTTTGATAAGATTAGAATAACACATATTTACATGTTAAATATGATTGAAAACTTTATCTCACAACTCCAATAGGTAGGAAAAGAGAGAGAAAACCATCAACAATTTAACCAAGATAATGTGTTGGTGTAAATACATATTCACTATTTACACTTAAGTTTACTTAGGTTAATGCATTATTTAATCATTTTGCATTATTTTATTAGTTTATTTTGTGAGACACTTATGAGTTTGTGCACCTTTTTGAGTTGTCATGTAGACAACATAGGAGTATGCAACTCTATTTTAGCACATGGTGTCTATAGTAGTGATTTGTGTGTCACACCCTTGTGGGCTTATCCTCTCATCATCACACATACTTTTGGGCTTAATGGAGGATAACCCATATCTAGTGGACATGTGCTTGGTTGTATGACATATCATGATGCTGATTACGAGGCATTCTAGATGTATCTCAGAGGCCTTTATATTCAAGCACTCCTAGTGTACTTTTATCATGGCATATTGAGTATATCATCATTCTAATCATACTCTCTCTCTTGGTCTACAGTTGTGCTTGTGTTTGAGTTCTTAGTTCCTGGGTGAATTTTTCCCTTAGGTAAATTCTTACATGGTATCAGAGCTTGGAGATTTTCTCATCACATAGCTATTTTGAGACCATGCTTGCTTCAACACTTCAACCTGAATGTGGAGTACTGTAGAAATTGGGAGTGTTTAGAGCCAAATTTGACCTCGCCATTGCATCTAGAATGCTAAATCGATGAAGATCGACTATAAACTTAGCTACCTTGGCCCAAAGTCAACTGTGAGGCAAATTTTTTTTGCAAATTGAAACCTAGAGGCCCCAATTTGCAATTTGGGTATGGTCATTTTTTGCAAATTTAATTAATTTCAGATCTTCTTTTTTTATTTTTCTCTGTAATTTTATTTTTATTGGAATTTTGCAGAAATTTTTTGCCGTTCGGGCACTCAATAGAGAATTTTTTTAAGCAAAATCAGGCAGTGACACCCTAACTTTTCCATTTGGAGGGTTTTTAATTTGTTGTAGGCATCTATAGGTGGTCGTACTAGTCACTAAATTCATAGTAGGCTGTACCAATAATATAGTTGTAGTGGGCCATATTGCACCCTGCTAAGAATTCATAGTAGTCATCACTAAAAATTTGGTAGGGATAAATGGCGAACACTACATTACTGGCAGTCAAATCCAGCTAAAGGCAACAAATCTCCCCCCAACGTAGACTGACCTTGCCTTTGTTAAATTGTATGTAGCTTCTAGCTTTTAAAATCCCCACATCGCAGTTCCCTAATGCATGTGGGATATTGAATTGAATCTCAATGCCCAAAATCCCATTCTTGGCAGACGTTATTAGCTTTTCTAGCTACCGAGACTTTGAACTTTGGTGAGATGTTGTTACTTGACCACATCAAAGGAGATTTTGAAGCATATTTTCCCATGACTCCCTCACAATTCCTAGTTAGTAACTCTAACTGAGCGCCTAGTCAGCTTAGCCGGACAAGTCACTGCCACACAGACAACCATCTTAGCATACGGTTGACCCTACCATCATCCATGCAAGCTATCTATACAGTATAAATTTTGCATTGTCAACTGTCCATACAATTTTGTATTGCTGACATCATCACTGATGTCATCATAGGGTGGAAGGTTGCTAACATCATCAGTTTCAAAGTCTTAAAATTGACAACCATCTAACTATCAAAATAGGCCAAATTTGAATTGATGAGATAACTGTATGACCATCAAATTTGACCCCATCATTCACTGATGCAACCCCTCTCTAGATTAATTTTGGTTTTTGTAGTCTGACTTCGGGAGGCCATAACTCAAATATCTGAACTCCAAATTAGGTGCAATTCTTTTTGAAATTGGGTAGAATTTCCTAAATTTTTTAGTGATGTAGCTCTTTTCTGGTTTTGGTGCATAGATTGTTCAAAAATTGCATTTTTTGGTGACTGCACTAGATAATCTTGCATTTTGCAACTTCAAACGCTTCGTATGGGCACATTTGGAGTAAAAAATAGGTTTCACTTTTTTTGAAAGTGCGTTATTTTTCATCTACTTTCCAGATCCTCATTAAGATTATAGAGTTGTGTGGATAAAAGTGTCACTTTCAGAAATAGGGACTTTCTTTGCTTTGTAATGCTTCAGAATTGTAGCACATTGTAAAGTTTTAGATTTGTACTCCATTAAGAGGTTGTAACAAGAAAAATTAGAAGTCTACGAAGGCCAAAATTGGCAAGTGGCCCATTATAATCACACTATTGATAAAGTGCCCAAAGCATCTATTTTGGAGGGGTTTCTTGATTTAGTGAAAAGGGGGGGTGTTCTTGGTGTTGTGTTCTCTCTTTTCTATTCTTTTCTTTCATTTTCTACATTATGGGCAACTTTAAGTTTCCTAAATTAACTCCTCATAACTATGCTACGTGGTCAATCAAAATGTGGTATCACTTAATGCATAATGGAGTTTCACATTATGTAGATGGTACTCTTCCTAAACCAACAAGTGATAAAGTTTCAAATAGTGATATTTCAACTTGGGTAGCAATGATAGAAAAGCCCTAGGTCATATATGTTTGGGGGTAGATGATAAGATCATGTATCAAATCAAGAAGTGTTCTACATCCAAGGAAGCTTGGGATACCCTCGAAAGCATTTATGGTAAAGTGTTTAAAGAGGGTGTTTTCAAAATTGAAGATGAGCTTGTTTCCTTAGATCCTAAGTCATATGATTCAATACATGATTTCATCATCAAGGTGAATGAACTAAGGACAAAGCTTACTGATTGTGGAAGTTCTATCAAAGATGATAGACTAATCTATCTCATACATAACAAGTTTCCATCAGAGTATTCCACCTTTGTATCTTCTTTTAACACTTTAAAGACTACCTTAGGGTCTGCCAACAAGAAAGTCACTTTTGATGAATATGCTAAACTGTTGGATGATGAAAAAAAGAAGTTGAAATCAATGGGGATTCTCAAATCACCTCAGTCTAAAGCATTGGTGGCCAACAATGAGGGTTCTCAAAATTCAATTGGACATTCTTCAAACAAAGAAAAGGGTAAGAAGAAGTGGAAGAACAAATCAGAGGATGCAAAAAAAACAACACCACAATCCAATCAACAAGTCAAGTCATCAAATTCCAACAAAAAGGGGGACAACAATAAGGAGAAGAAAAATTGCAAGAAATTAGGTCATGAAGAGCATGAGTGTTATCTCAAAAAGATTGATGAGTTGAACAACATCATGAAGAGACATAATGTTCCGTTGCCTAATGCTTACAAGGAGAAAGGGTCTTCTTTAGATTCAAAGGGCAAAGGGCAAGCATTCATGGAAAATGCAAACTCTTCAAAGGAATAGATATTTGACTTAGGTGCCTCATATCATATGGGTTCTTCAAAAGAAGACTTTCCTTCAATGAAGCAATCAAAGGTACTGCACATCTTCATGGGAGATGATAGAAAAATGGAAGTTGAAGGAAAAGAAAATGTGGAGATGGAAAATGGAGAGTTTCAATATGTTCTCTATGTTCCAAACCTAAGTTCAAATCTCCTATCAATCTACCGAATCACTCACCTTGGAGATGGACATAGAGTTGAGTTTCTTCCAAACTTAGTAAAAGTGCATAGTCTTAAAGATGACTCCTTGGTTGTAGTGGGGAAAGTGAGTCATAACAAAAGGCTATACTCTTTTTGCCATTTTGTACCCAAGTCTCCTTCAAAGGCCTTGTTATCACAATCCAATTCAAACATGCAATTATGACATGAGTGATATGGTCATCTTGACTTTCCCTACCTTCAGTAACTTTGCACATACAAAATGGTCAAAGGTCTACCTCAAATCAAGTTTTCTAAGGGTGAATGTTCAAAAAATTCAGTGGATAAGAGGGAAGTCTTCAAGAGCACCAGGTGTTCTATAGATGGTTCACATGGTATTAGTAGGTCCTTTTACATTTAGCCAGGGTTGCTATATACTCACCTTTTTTGATGACTTTTCAAGGTCCACTTGGGCCTATTTTCTTCATAATAAGAATGAAGTGTTTGAAAAGTTTCTAGACTTGAAGACTCATGTAGAATGGAAATCCAAGAAAGCCATCAAAGTACTCCACATGGACAATGGAAGCATGTATGTGAATAGAAGACTTATAGACTTTTGTAGACTTCAATCTGCATAAGATAGATGTTGTAGCTTTGAGGATCCGAACTCTCAAATCTATGGAAAGTTGCATGATCCATGCCAAGTCTCTCGATCCATCATTAGAAGTCAAAGCAATCTCTTGTTCCACTCACATTCTTAATCGTTCTCCTGATCTAGCCTTAGATGGAAAAACTCCTTTTGAGGCATGGTGCGATAAAAAACCTATTGTGACACACTTTAGAGTCTTTGGTTGTCCGGCATGGGAAAAGATATCTTCTAGGGGATGCAAAGAATCCCATGAATAAGTGATGTCACTTCATTCTTATTGACTTCATGAGCCCATATCTTGGACATCCAGACTCTGATTTAGGTGCAATTTTTTTTGAAATTGGAAAGAATTTCTCGAATTTTCTAGTGGTGGTGTTGTTTTTTGGTTTTGGTGCACAAATTTTGTAAAAATTGCATTTTTTGGTGACTATACCTGCATAATCCTGCCTTTTGCAACTTCAAATGCTCTGTACGAGCACATCTGGTCACTTTTTTAGGTTCCATTTTTTTGAAAGTGCATTTTTTTTTTTCTACTTTCCAAATCTAAAGTCAAATTCTTGAGTTTTTTGGACCAAAATCTCACTTTCAAAACTAGGCCTCTTTCGACATTGTAAAGCTTTGATTCTTTTTCAGAATTGTTGTAAATTTGAGCTATAGTGCTTAAGTGATATATTTAAGCCTCATAAGGTAGTTGTAAAAGAAAAATTAGAAAGTCCACTTTGTTCATTTTGACAAGTGGCCCATTGTACATGCACTACTTATAAAGTGCCAAAAGCATCTTTTTTTGTTGGGGTCGTTTGATTGAGTGAAAAGGGGGGGTGTGTACTATGTTTTTGTGTCTCTCTTTTGTGCTCTTTTCCTTTTCTGCATCATGGGTTTTAAATTTCCTCCTCTAACTTCACACAACTATTCTACATGGAAAGAAATTGCATGGAGTAGATTAATGAAAAAAGGATATAGTCTTTATGTTGATGGTACAATTACCAAACCTACTGATGCTAAAGAACTCATTGATTGGAAAAATCAAGACCAAAAGGCTTTAGGAGTTATTAGGAGTTGTGTACATGGGGATCCACTATTTCACATTAAAAATTGTTCAGAATCCAAAGAAGCTTGGGATAAACTTGAACAGTTGTATGGTATGGTGGATAAAGAAAAGGGATTTCAAATTGAAGATGATCTACTTCTCTTTGATCCAAATAATTTTGACACAATTCAGGATTACATTATCAAAGCCAATGAGTATAGGGCACTACTTAAGGATTGTGTAAATCCCATGAAAGATGATAGGTTGATTCATTACATCTTGAAGAGGCTACCTTTTAAGTACACTAACTTTGTTTTGAGTTTTAATACTCACAGGTTAACCATGGGATCTGCTTACCACAAGCCTTCCTTTGATGCATTCACAAAGATGTTGATTGCTAAACAATCTCACTTGATGAATTTCAAACTTCTCAAGTCATCAAAGACCAAAACCTTGGTGGCTAGTGATGAGCACAAATCTAGTCAAGGAGGGAAAAGTCACAATAAGAAGAAGTAGTGGAAGCAGAAAACACAATCTGAGATACATCAATCCTCCTCACAACAAGGCAATTCTTCTTCAAACAAGAAGGGAAGTAATGAAAAGAAGGAAAAACTTTTTTGTGCATACTGCAAAAAGCCAAATTATGACGAGCATCATTGCAAGACAAAAATAATCGATGAGTTAGAAAATCTACTCAGGAAGAACAAGATTCAAGTGCCAGGTACTTCCAAGGATTTAACTCCAACCTCTTCAAAGGGTAAAGGGCAAGCACTTATGACAAACACAAGTTCTTCTTCGGAATGGATACTTGGCTCAGATGCCTCTTACCACATGGGTTCTTCAAAAGGATATTTTTCTTCATTGAAGCAGTCTAAGGTACCGCACATCTTCATGGGAGATGATACTAAAATGGAAGTTGAAGGGAAAGGACATGTGCAAATGGAAAATGGGGAATTCAAAGATGTTCTCTATGTTCCAAATCTTAGCTCCAATCTCCTATTAGTTTACCAAATCACTCACCTTGGAGATGGTCATAAAGTTGAGTTGCTTCTAGATTTAGTGATGGTGTGAAGTCTTAGAGATGATTCTTTGGTTGTAGTGGGGAAAGTCAATGATGACAAGAGGCTTTATTCCTTCTCCCACTTTGTTCCTAAGTCTCCTTCTCAAGCCTTGTTGAATCACTCTACTTCAAACATCAACCTATGGCATGAGCAGTTTGGTCACCTTGACTTCTGCTCTCTTCAACAACTTTGCTCAAAACATATGGTCAAAGGTCCACCTAATATCAACTTTTCTAAGGGAGAATGTTCATCTTGTTCAGTAGATATGAATCTCAAGGAGAAGTATGATAAAATGAAGTCTTCTCGAGCTCTAGTTGTTCTTCAACTAGTTCACATGGTTTTAGGAGGACCCTTTGCAGTGACTTTAGTTAGCCAAGGCCACTACATACTCACATTCGTTGATGACTTTTCAAGATTCACTTGGGTCTACTTCCATCATCATAAGAATGAATTGGTTCATAAGCTTCAAGACTTCAAGACTCATGTTGAACACAAATCAAGGAAAGACATCAAGGTATTAAGGATGGACAATGAGAATAGATATGTTGACATAAGACTTAAGAACTTTTACAGAATTAAGGGGATTGATCTTTAGAACTCACTAGCATTTAGTTTGCATAAGACAGATGTTGTAGCTATGAGGATTAGGACTCTCAAGACCATGGCAAGTTGTATGATAAAAGCCAAATCTCTTGATCCGACATTAGAAGTTGAAGCCATTAGTAGTGCTACTCACATACTTAATAGGTCTCCTCATAATGCCTTAGATGGGAAGACTCCTTTTGAGGCATGGTGTGGTAGAAAATTGATTGTGAGTCACCTTAGAGTCTTCAGTTATCTAGCATGGGAAAACCTATCTTCTAGGGGTTGGAAGGCACTGACACTTAGGCCTTGTACCTTCATCAGTTATGAAGACAATGCTAAGGAATATAGACTTATGGATCCAGAGACTCACAAGATTTTTGTGGAGAAGGATGTTCACTTTGAGGAAAGTTCACCCAACTTATTCTCTACTCCTCTCCGCACTTCATACATAGTGGAAACTGATAGTGACACATGCGATAGTGCTTCAACAAGTTTAGACACATGGGGTTCTATTGATAGTTGTAGTGAGAGGTCACATCAGTCTAGTCCATATGCTTACATTGCGACAGTGAAAGGTCCATCATAGCATGGTACATCTCATCTTCTAGTTCTAGCTTTAGTTGACTTGGGAGACAGACTTGAGGATTCACATCTTCTCATTGATGAAGGTGATCCTTCTACAGTTGTTGCGAGGGCTTACTCTGACCCTCATGTCCATTCTCTACATGATCTATCTTCATAAGTTGGCATGATTATGGACCCTTATGAACGAAAATTAGTGGAGGTCTCTTTGTCAGCTGAGGAGATAGATGGTTCAGTGGAACCAATTCAACAGACATCCTTGCAAGATCTGCATTCATTCTTTTCAGTATAGTTGGAAGGGGTCAACATCAGCATTAGCATAGGGATACTTGAGCAAGTTTTAGGACCACCATACATCTTTAGGAGTGTACCTTTAGCATTGTTTCTTCCTAAGGGGAGGAACACAATTCTGCATTCTTTGACTAGCTTCTTCATCAGAGTGGCTTTCACTTTTTGGCATTCTTCTTTTTGGGGGGGGAGCCTATTTTGTCTCTCTTCCTTCTCTCATTTTTCTTTTTTGTACATACTGGATGTATGTCGTATTGGGGGGGGGGGGGGGGGGGGTCTGATTACTCCATCCATCCATGCATCGGTATTTATCTCTCTTTTTGGGGGAGGGTTTTTCCCATGAGGTTTTCCCTCTTTCTCTGCTTTACGAGAGGTTGCATCTTCATATGTACATGGGTACCTAACATGGCATAGTAGCCAGGACACATCTTGCATCTTCATCTTAGTTTTCGTAAGCTTATGGGCATTCCCCTAAGTTGCACTTAAGGGGGGGGGGGGGGTGTTGGTGTAAATATGTATTCACTATTTACACTTACTTAAGTTTACTTAGGTTAATGCATTATTTAATTATTTTGCATTATTTTATTAGTTTATTTTGTGAGACACTTAGGAGTTTGTGCACCTTTTTGAGTTGTCATGTAGACAACATAGGAGTATGCAACTCTATTTTAGCACATGGTGTCTACAACACTAATTTGCATGTCCCACCCTTGTGGGCTTATCCTCTCATCATCGCACATACTTTCGTGCTTAATGGAGGATAACTCATATCTGGTGGACATGTTCTTGGTTGTATGACATATCATGATGCTGATTACAAGGTATTCTAGATGTATCTTAGAGGCCTTTATATTTAGGCACTCCTAGTGTACTCTCATCATGGCATATTGAATATATTGTCATTCTAATCATACTCTCTCTCTTGGTCTACAATTGTGCTTTTGTTTGAGTTCTTAGTTCCTGGGTGAATTTTGCCCTTAGAAAAATTCTTACATAATGAATACCGAAACTATAGTATCATATAAAAAACCCATACCCATTTCTTAAACAACATCTTGTAAAATTACAAACAAATCAAAGACTTTCTATAAACATCACATAGAAAAATTAATCCATCCTCAAATATTGTATGAAACTCTCAAATAAATTCTTGATGACTCACATCCTTAACTATAACATCACATCAAGGAGAAGATGACCCATGTGGGTCCTATGTCTAATGATAAGATTTTTCATTCCTTGATCCTAGTACTCAAAACTGGGAAATAATATTTAGTGGGTCTAGATTAAAATGTAATCACCGCCATTGTGCTCCACCTCCCACATGAATGAACATGGTAAATATTATCAATATTTAAGAAAAATATAAGATATAAATAATCATCTCAATTGTACCTTAGGTTTCCTTGCATACCATCCTAGAGTGGTGGAGACAAAAAAAACATAGGATTTGCAATATTAAATATACCATAATCTAGAACATGAATAATAGTGTGGTTAGTTGATTAGAACAATTGGCTCTCATGCTAGTGACCAAGGTTCAATTCTCTCTAAGATTATACTAGTACCAGTAGGACATGTTGGAGTGATATTTATGCTCTAGTTATCATGTTTGGTACAAAAGCAGGTAATGAACAAGGAATGCACATTGAGGAATAAGGAGTAACTACCTTTTAGGAGAATAAGAGAGTGTTCAATCTATAAGAGAAAAGGATGAAAAAGGTGAAAGTGTAACACCCTGCCAGGGAACCCAAAAGAAATTAACCTATTATGTCACTAAGTTTACCAAACACTTTAAAAAATAAAGATTAAAAAAAACAAGAGATAACATAGATGAAACAATAACTCACATACATACAAAGCAATACATTAACAATTACATCTCTTAAGGGTTCCATGACGTTGAATCATATACACAATTTTATTAAGATTAAATTTGATACATAAGAAAATCCACATCATAGAATAACTATAAGTACAAATCAAATGAAATCATATACAAATACATAAGATGTCACATGGCATAACCATAATGCATAATCATCCTCTATACAAGTCACATGGTATGAAATACTAAAAGAATATACATTATGAACAAATAGAACATCTCAAAAGATCTCCAATGATCAAGTATAGTACATCAAAGTATGACCAAAGAACATACTCACCAAATTAGAAGAATAGAAAAACTACACAAGTACATCTAGCAATGACATCCATCTACCCGATCTCAATGGTATAAGAAACACTACCAACAGACCTCCTAAAACTTAAATGACCCACTCCCACTGTGTTGAGGAGATAATCTCAAGTCCCATATAGATAACAATCCAAGAGTCATAACCAAAATCTAGGTCAAGGAAATTTTGATAGCAATCTATCTCAAAGTTACCAAGCACAGACATAACATCTAATCCCAGAGACAACAAAGATATGTAGGAAACCTACTATGTAAGTGGGTAAGTGTCATCGTATGAGACAACTTTGAGATTACCCTAGCAGCCTCTTTGGACTCCAACCCCCTAGTAACTCTATACGAAATTAGTATCCTTTCTTATAGAAAATGTATACTAACAAGGAAAGGTTGCAACCAAGCATCCTCTCTACTCCTATCCTAGCTTGTACTAGCACTCAAGGCATAGGCGAGGTAACCCAATAACTCTTGTTAATTCATTTTAAACCCATTTAATGAAATATTATCCATTATTAATAGAACCTATAATGGGTTACCCAGACAACCTCTTTAGGGATTTGACCTCCAGTGTAAGCCACTTCCCAAACATACATAAAGATAACCTACTCTAAGCTCATAATAGAAAGTCTCATAAGGTCACAATGACCACATCATCCCTATACAAGCAACCAAAAATCCCAAAATAAACACTAATCAATACCTCAAATGTCAAATCACATTAATCATGACATTCACACAACATCATAAAACAAAACTCCCATGCCTCTAGGAACATCCAAACTGGTCAACACACTAAGCTAATCCCAACCCCAACATGAAATAAAACATACATCTTATCAAGTATTTAAACAAGTGTATTTAAATAGTTAATAAGGTAATTTCAATGTATTATCATAAATATTTGATTCACAAATGGGTTCAAGTTTTCATTTTCCAAGTGTTTGCATATTTGATAAAGTTTTCTGAATACACAAGTATTTCAAGAGACCCAATCTTCATTAAACACACCTTAGTATAAAACCCTTTTTCATATAAAATGAACAACTATTTCTATTAAAAAATCTAAATTTTAAATAAAAATTTCCTTAAATAATGATTGAAATTACAACTATTCATTTAAAAAAATAAAAAATTTACTAAATAATAAACTATATAAAAAAGTCTTTTAATTAAGTATTATTAAAATTTAATAATAATTATTAAATTAATAATAACAATGATAATTAATAATAACAATGATAATTAATAATAATGATAACTAAATTATTAATAATAATTAAATTATTAATAATAATTAAATTATTATTAATAAAAACATATATTAATTCATTAATTATAATTAAATTTAATAATATAAAAATAAATTTAAAAATAATAAAAAATAACTATTATAATAAATAGCAATTAAGAAAATTTAATTAATTCTTTTTTTGCAATTACCAACCCCAAATTATGGAGTTTCCATCATGCAACCCAAGATCAACGTACGATCTGGTTGCTTTGGCAGCCTCAGTTGCTGTGATGGTTAAGGACTACACGATAGCCATTTGCGATAGTAAACAAGGGGGGTGGTGGCCCCCGCCCACCAGTTTTTTTTTTATATTGTATTTTTAATAAAAATTTGTGATTCACATCACACAAATTCCCAAAAAATAGTATTATTACCACAGTAATAGTTTTATTACTGGGGTATTAATACACATTTTTTTAAAATACATTTTCAATATAGATCTGATAGGGAAAAATAATTGAAACAATCAAAATCGTTACTATTCACTGTATGAGCTATTGGAACAATTGATTGCCATTTATGTATATTATTCTTTTCACTTTATTCAATATAAAAAAAATCTAGTTTTTGTTTTCAAACCCTATCCCGATCTTAGTTTTCTAAAAAACAATTTCCCAATAAGAGTTTTTAGTTCAATTTCTCTCATAGCTGTTTCAATAATGAATAAAAATAATCTCTCAAACAAGGGTTCAATTCAAAGCTATTTCTAAAACAAGATCTATAAACAATCACGGAGAAGACAAAGGAAAATTTTGAAGTAATCTACTATGATAATTTCAACAAAGTTTCTATCTTGATCTGATGCTAACCAGACAAATGCTCAGAGATTGTAAGAATTCTTGTCTCTCAAAACTCTTTTTGGAAATTTGCTCCTCCAAACTTGTGTGTTGAGAAATGAGCTCTAATTTCTTAATAAAGAGTTTTCTCCTCTAGGGTTTTGGTTTTACAAAGACACAAAGTCTTTTCTTTATTATTTTGATTTCATGTGAATTTTTTTTGCGTTTTAATTAAAATAAAGTTTATTTAATTTATTCTCACTTTCTTTTATTTAAATAATAATAAATGTTTAAAAGTATATATTAATTAATTAAATTAATAATAATATTTAGAGTTTAGGTAAGAGCATACAACACAACAGTCATTTGTGAGCCTCTTTTGTGGGGGGTCTTAGGTTCAAATTCACTTAACACATAAAAATAATTAATTACAATAAATAACAATAATTAATCTAGGCTTCGACCATTTATTGATTAAAAAAGAAAGAAAGTTAGAGTTAATTATTAAAATGAAACTCATAAATTAAATAAATATAATTACACCAAATTTGGAACTTTAATTAAATCTTTTAAATTTAGTTAATTTCTTAATTAATTAAATATAATTAAAAAATAATTTTTCTTTATAATTTTTTTGTTTCATTAAATCATTTAATAATATCTTTATTTGATTTAATTACAACTAAAAATCATTACAGACCCACAAACTGAATAGGAAACCCCATCTAAAAGACGAAGTACTAATTCAAACTTAAGGGTCAAAATCTCGAATTCACATCACTTTGACCAATTCAAAAGGGTGAATAACTTTGATATTTGTCCTATATTCTAGGACAATTGGCTTAGGTTTAGGATTTGGACTCGAAAACTATCTCCCCTCTTTACCATTTAGATACTGCAATAGGGCATGCTCATCCTGACAATTTAGGGATGTCGATGCATGGTACCTGCAATTTGCATAAAAGCCAAACATGTACATATGCACATATATCTAAACTAAATAGGCAATGATTGGGAGTGGTAGATTGTTTAGATCCTGACTAAAAGGTGACTATGACTCCCTCTCTCAACCACATCATAATGTCAAACATAAAGTAAAACATACATGTATACTATACACCTGCTGTAGACACCTAAATTTGATTACACCGCTTTGGTAATCCTATTTAGTTATCTCTAAAGGCATCATTAATTAAATTCTTATTTAATTAATCCTTTGCCATCCCCTAGCTGATTAATTTAATTAATCATCTATAGTCCTAATTGATAAATCAAATAACCTATTATTTATCAATTAAATCCTATTCTTCTATCTAATTCCAAAATTTTTTATTTATTAAATAAATCTATTTGATAAATAAAATCCTCAAATCCAAAAACCCCTACCTTATCCCTAATCCTCCATTTAGCCTAATCCACCCCATCCACCCATACTAACCAAGCTTAGCCACTAAATCACCCACCCTCATTAATGCCATCCACTTGCACATCTCTAACATCCCTAATCTAATCCTAAACCCAAGCCTAATCCACCCCCTAATGTTGTCACATTCCCTAAACAAGTTTAAGACTTTCCTAAACCAAATCAAAGTCTCCCCTCAAAAATCCCAACCACCAAGTCATGAGTGCTCTTACAAACCATAAAAGACTTTTACAAGCTCACTCATGACTCTTACACCCATCTTCCACACTCATCCCTCTTACATCTCTCTTACATACTCAACTCCACTCATCATGCCTTTAACCAACCCTTTACCCTACCCTCTCACACTCATCCTCCTTGTGACAAGTGTCACCTTCCCATTGGTGCTAAACAAGCACAATCTATGTGCTCTCCTTTGAGTGCATCCTAGCCCTCCTTAAGCCTTCATCTCTCCTTGCATCTTAGCCCTCCATTCCTCAAGCCCTTAGCCTATAAATTGAATCCCATCCCAAGCCATTCAATCACAATCCTTGAGCTAAAGTTATCATGCCCTTTTGAGAGCCAAAATTCATATCCATACCCTTATAATGCCAAATTGAGAGCTCACAAAGCTACCAATTTGCTATTACCCATCTCCATTGAAGCCATTTTGAGCACTTGAGCATACATCCCCAATCCATAAATAGACACATCCCAAAAACAAGAGAACAATCTCATTGAGAGAGCCTATCCATGGCTCACATTCTCATTTGAGTTTGTCTTTTGTTTGTCTCTCTTATATGTTATGTTAGTTTGATGTGTAAATGCTTTCATTGAATTAGTATTTCTAGCATATTAGATTAGTGTATACACCTACAAGTATGGGGTAAGTAACCATAGAAAACCGTATATAGATCACCCATCTAACTATTATCATGAAACAACTAAAATCACTATATGAACATATGAAGCATCATCATTAAAAAAATAAACATGAACAAATGAAATAACTTGAACATATAAGCATCATCATCAAAGTAAACTTGGGGTAGGCACTACAGAAAGCAAGTGCCTTATAGAATGAGAAAAGAGGCTAGAGGAAACTGAAATACATCCTCCACTTATAAGCATTAGTTAAAACATTAATCCACAGTTGAAGTATATGACATGTAATTACTATGAATAAGTTCTCAGATTTAAGCATGAGACCCCTACATAATCCCTATCAATTTATTAAGACAATTGCTCTAAATGCAAACAATATTGTAATTTGGGATAGACATGCAACTCTTATATAGATTGTGAGAATGTTAATTTGTCTGTTTGTAGGTATATTAACCAACACTTTACAATGAGGAAAATATGCTTCTCAAGATGCGTTCATTAGAGTTAAAACCTTATATAAAGTAGATTTCTACAAAATAAACTATAATGTAAAATTTTATTAAATACAAATCTTCAAAGTTTAATGTGTTTGATTTTGAGACTAATGTTTCTAATTTATATATGGTGTAGTGATATTAATAAGACAAACACTTCATCTTTCCCTTGAGCTTCCAAAATAAAACTTTGATAAATAATCAAGTGTCCAAAACTTTTATAGTAAAAATTAATACTACAATGATATATATATGACTTTGTGTGGAAGTTTAAAAAAAACAGCTACTACTTTCAATCCTATCGTATGACACATTGGCCACTTATTTTACCTTCTGAAATTTAAAAACAATGTCCAAATTTATTATTACTCAAATATAATAAACAATGTGCTCAAATAACCAATCGGTATTCAATTAATTTGTTATTTACGTCTTTTTGTAATTTATCCCTAATATATATAAAATTTAATTTATACTCATTTAAATCTCCGTTGTCAAGCAAGTAATACTTCTCCGTGACTTACGTAATCAATTTCCATTATTTTGAAAAGCTTTCCAAAATCCCACGTCATCTCAAATGGGCCCAATTAGACATACACCATTCTCCAACGGCTACATATTTCACAAAGGCTGAACGAACGGACACAAATTACATACCCGTTGCTTCAATAATTTTTAAAATGATCCCCCCAACGGCCACCTGTTCCCCAAGAAATCCCTTTAAAACCCCTCTTTATACACACAACCTTTACCAAAGCTAATAATAAAGCTGGATACTTGTTTCCTCAGTTCATATCTTCCCACAGATCCAAGTGTTTCCTCCATTGAAGTGAAAATCAAAATGGGTGGAGAAGCAAAATCAAAGCTGAGCTTCAGCAGGGATTCAGCAGCAATCTACACAAGGAAGCTCTTCTTCTACACCAATTACACTCTATTCATGGCAGCATTTGCCTCCATAGTTGCAATTCTTCTGATAAAACTAAACCCAACTGGGTGGGGTTGGGTTTTGCTGATCATAGATGTTCTCACAGTGGTCTCTGGTATAGCAGGCTGTGTTTCCTGCAGCCAACCAGGATGCTACACTTGTCACATTGTCATGACTGCTGTAACTGCAATCTTACAGGGCATTTTGGCACTTGTATTGTTCACAAAGCCAGGAGGGTCTCTGCAACATCTGAAGAAACCATCTTCTTCTGATGAGGGAGTTGGTTTGGTGAAGCTGAAAGCAGGGCTCTCTCTTTTGATCTTTTGTGTTCAGTGGATTGCTCTGGCACTTTCTTGTATCATTCATTACTGTATGTTTAATGAGTTCTATTTGGAGGGGAAGAAGAAGAACACAGCCAGAGTTGGGGAGGAGCCCTCAGGTGGGGCACATGTGGTTTGTGATGTTAAGGAGGAGAAGGGTGAAAATGGTGATGAGAAGAAGAAAGTTGAGGATTCTCAGGAGTTTGTGAGTGTGGATTTGAGTTGAGTGGGGAAAAGAAGAAATTTGTGCTTTGGGGGTTGTTTGTAGGGGATTCTTTTATTCTTTTTGAGAGATCTATGACGTTATGGGATTCTTTTATTCTTTTTGAAGATATAAGCTGGTTTTCAATGCCAATTGAATGAATTGTTGTTGGCTCTCCAATGGAACTGTTCTGTTTCGTTTCTCTTGCCCTGTTTTATAAAAATGCTTAATCTACAAGTTTGCAGTTGTTTGTTTATGACTGAGGATGAATGACATTTTTGGAAGGACGTAAGGAAGTTTATTACTTCTTTCAAAGATGGTTTTGACTTCAGTTATGTTAAATGAATGATTTAAATGATGTCTACAGGTCCAAAGTAGTCTAAGCAATTTTTATATTCCTTTTTATTTCCAATCTTCTGATATGGATCTTAATAAAAAATCCAACAGTTTGCTTCATCTAATCAACTTCAAATACGCTATACATGTTGTCCGCGTATAAAATAATATCATCATATTCAATGCATTCAGTTTGTTAACATTTGTTACTTTCAATACAATCTTATGAACTTCAGAAATCACTGACAATTGTTTATATTTTTAAATTTGCCATAAGTTTTAGAGAGAAAAATTAAGGACTTCATTTGTATTTTGTGGTGTTGACTGTGTAAGGAAGCATAAAAAAATATAGGAGGCTATTGAAAAGGAACAACAATCAGGAACACGAAAATATTCATTACTATAAATTAGAATATTAGAAAGAGTAGAGTATCATTCATACAATTAAATTTAGAAACTTGGATGGTTTATGAAGATCTGCTTCTTCTTAATAATGAAAGAATTGTTGGAGATATGTTACATTCGACTTTTAAAAATAATCGAACAAATCTTAATAATAAGATAGAGGAACTTTCAGGAAGTCAAGGAAAACAATCCAATTCTTAAAAATGGGAGCGGGGGCGCCTCAAACCCTTGTCTAATTTTACTTCTCTAATTAAGAATTTTTATCCAAACCCCTCACCTTAATATCCAAACTTTTCAAACATCACAACTAAGCCACCTAAAAAATTACAAAACATTTGTAAGAAACATTAATGACTCAACACTTTTTCTTCATACACTTTCAAACTATTAAAAAACAAACTCATTTTAAAAAAAGGGGAGCCTCAAAACCCTTGTTGGAGGCATTCAAACTCTTCAAACCCTTGTTGGAGGCATTCAAACTCTTCAAACCCTTGTTGGAGGCATTCAAACTCTTCAAACATCACACCTAAAAAGTTGCTTCATAGTAATTATAAGCAAAACTTCTCAAACATCACAACTCAGCCACCTAAAATATTAGAAAACAGGTGTTTTCAAGCAAGAAACATTAATGGCTCAACACTTTCAACCTATTAAAAGACCAACTCATTTATAAAAAAGGAAGCCTCAAACCCTTGTTGGAGGCATTCAAACTCTTCAAACCCTTGTTGGAGGCATTCAAACTCTTCAAACCCTTGTTGGAGGCATTCAAACTCTTCAAACCCTTGTTGGAGGCATTCAAACTCTTCAAACATCACACCTAAAAAGTTGCTTCATAGTAATTATAAGCAAAACTTCTCAAACATCACAACTCAGCCACCTAAAATATTAGAAAACAGGTGTTTTCAAGCAAGAAACATTAATGGCTCAACACTTTCAACCTATTAAAAGACCAACTCATTTATAAAAAAGGAAGCCTCAAACCCTTGTTGGATCTAGTTCTGCAATTAGGAATTTCTATCCAAACCTCACATCTTAGGCATTCAAACTCTTCAAACATCACACCTAAAAAGTTGCTTCATGGCTAATTACAAGAAAAAGAAGTTAATTTTTTCTTTCAAACAAGAAAGGTTAAATAGTTCAGCATTTTTCTACATACACTTACAACCTATTAAAAAAATCACTTTCAACTTATTGAAAAAAATATCATTCTTTAAAAAAGGTGCCTAAATTCCTCGATTCAATCCCTACTTCAACTAAGAGTCTTTATCTAAGCCTCACACCTTGGGCATCCAAACTCTTCAGATATCATAACTGAACATCTCAATAAAAGACAATCTCATTCTTAGAAAAAGGAGCCTCAAACCCATGTTGAATCCTTCTTCTTCAACTAAGATTTTTTATCCAAACCATGCACATTAGGCATCCAAACTCTTCAAACATCACAACTCATTTGGCTAAAAAAGTTGCTTATAGTCAATTACAAAATACTTGCTTTCAAATAAAAAAAATTAGTACTTCAACGTTTTTCTTCATACACTTGCAACCTATTAAAAAATAATCTCATTATTAAAAAAAGGAGCCTAAAATCCTTGCTTCAATCCTACTTCAGCTAAGAGTCTTTATCTAAACCTCAAACCATAGGAATCCCAACTCTTCAAACATCACAACTCGACATCTCAAAAAGTTGCTTTATAGTTAATTACAAAATATTTGCTTTTGATCAAGCAAGAAAAGTTGTCATTTGATCATTTGATTCTACCCATATTAATAATTTAAAAAAAAAAATTCTTATAAAGGTTCACATGGAGTCCACTTAAATGCTAAATATTTTCTTATATAAGTACAAATTGATAAAAACCAGTCACTCAAAACAACCTATTAAAAATAATCTCATTCTTAAAAGGAGCCTAAGATCCTTGATTCAATCCTACTTCAACTAAAAATCTTTATCAAACTCCATGCTCCATTATTGAAAAATATGAAGAGAAGTAAAATGAATGGTTGTGGAAGGGAATGAAAGAGAGTAGTGGAAAGGAATGAAACTCAAGATGGAACAAAAGAATGAGAAAGTGACCCTTAATTTGAATTAAAAAGATATACAAAATAATGACAAATAGAGAAAACTCATTATTTATTATACTTTTCTATATTCAAATTAATGGTCCCATTCTCTTCTACCACTAGGTCTTAAGTCCTGCTAAGTGTATGGTAGAATGGATATTGCTAAGCTCTTAGACATCAATCATTTTAGTCTAAGGTTTGTGTTCTTATAATAAGCTAAATGATATTATGAATTTGATTAAAACTCTCCACTAAATTCTTTTAGGCAAATTCAAATAAAAAGTACCCAACTCCCCTTCCAGCTCCTCCACCAATTAAATTAATTCTAATTAATTATTATTGCTTTTGTTATAGCTAAATCTTTTAGTTTTTAAAATAATATTTAAAAATTAATCATATTATTAATATTTTAATAAATTGTGCTCTACCAATTTAATATAAAGATATTTAAGAGAGCAATTAAATGTTGATATAGACAATACTTGTTAATACTGAAATAATTTCTTTAAATAGTATTTTATATGAGTTTTTTAATTGAAATGGGCCATGCGTAAAAACCATTAAAAGGTAATGTGAGATTAGATGATAGATTACCGAGACAAGAATAATGATGTGTTGTTAAGTAGGATATATTTGTACACATCTTTAGAGACATTTAATACACATAGGATATATATTTTAATTTTACATTTTGAGTCACATAAATTGACCCATATTTCACAAGTAGTGGTTTTCATGAATCAATCACTTTTGATCATGGTTACTTCAGTTAACATTTATTGCATCTAAGTAGTATTTATAATTTGATTGTGTTTGGAAGATGCAATTCTTTTCAATCAATATTTTATAAAATTTTGCCCACAATTGAGTATTGTTAATTACTTTATAACTTGCATATGAAAGTAAACAAACAATGCTAAATAGTAAATATAACCATACACATAGAGAACTCATAACACCATTATTTGTTAAATAGGGAAATCCTAGCCAAGGGAAAACCTCGGTGGGGATGATACCTACTAGATGATCCACTAAACAAAAGAATCCTGTTAAGGATATTGACCCTGTTAGGAGTCTATGAAGTACATATAGTGTCTCGAGTCCTTGATAGAGGAATAGGTCCTAATAAAAGCTTCAACCTTGTTAGGAGTTGGTAGAACAAATACAATGTATGCAAGAAGAGCCCACTGCCCTAACATGCAATTATACAATAAAGTTCTTCACAAGAATAGATATACATACAATACTTCCTCACTGCTATAATTTGCACTTTCTCTAATCATACATCAAATCTCACATCACATAAGGCTCATATATTTTTCAACTTGTCCGTACAATAGTTCACACATCATACAACTTATACATTATCTGTGTAGGATAAGATTGTTACTTATACCTTGCACATTAATAATTCTCTTCTCAGTTGACCTTCATGTCTTCACACGCTTGACATAATATAAAATATCTTATGGATTAATATCCACAAAGTTGGCTCATCACGACTTAGTAATGATTTTGTTACCAAAATAATTCCTTAAGCCGTACAACTCAATTTTGTATTATGTTCTATTCTACTCTGTTAAATACTTGTACTGATATTTTGACTATAACTTGCACCGTACTAACCATACACATCCATGCACTTAACTATGTCATTATGAAATGGTCATTAAACTATCCTCAACTGCACATAAGCTAACTCGAAGTGTGACATCTGCATATATCATATCTATCTCTATATTGCAAAAAATTGTCTAACACTTAAACAATTTTCTAACTCTAAATGCATAAGTGAAATGCTAAATATATGTTTCCATAAATGACAACACTCAAGATATCTTACTGACCATATTTCCAAAAGTATCCTCCTTTTTCATTGATGGCAACATTTGGGAAAATTGGGTAAGTCCCTAAATGATGTCATACAAAAAAAAAAAAAAAAGCTATACAAAAATTGCCTTCAAAACATAACAATTATATTCACGTTTTGATGGATCATTACATTCCTTATCACTCCTTACATTGATACATAAGTATACTCCCCCTTACATATATAATTCCTTTCACTATATATGATTTTCCTTACATATATTACTCTCCTCTTTGACATCAATGACAAAGGTGTCAAAAATTGTATACAAAAATTGGGTGGCCTACTGCTGATCAACTCGATATCTTGGAAAAATAATCTGCATTTACAAGTTTCAGTCTTCCCACTTCCTTATTCCAGTTCTCCTTTACTATATTAGAGATACTAATTAGTGCACATAGTGCATAGGACGCCACTTCTACTGCACTCAAGTCACTATAGGCAAACTTATGATAGGAAGTCTTTGTTGCAAGACATTCCTCCAATTGCCTCTGCAATATGCTAATCCTAGGTGATAAGATTTCTCTAAGAGTAGAGAACCTTTTTACTACATTTCCCTTATCAGACTCCAAACTTTTGATTGCATTATGGATCTTCTCCACTTTTGTTCTGCATTCTTCAATGCTAGCCTCAGGGAGTTGTAACTTTGCTGTGAGTGTATGAAGTTCACTCATTTGATCCTTTATTTGGTTCTCAAAATCTCTTAGGTTCTTGTATGACAATGCACATTGCCCATACACCTTATTTCCTTCATCAATATGTTTCCTCAATTCCTTGATGAATACATCAAGTCCCTTTAAATAATTTTTTACATTCATGCACACTATGTCAAAAAGTGTTGCATCATGCTTGGCTTGTGCTTGTGCTGAAGCTACTTTAGACAAAGTTGTGAAATCTTCATCAAAATAATTCACCATTTCTTTGGCCTTTGTTTGCAAGTCTAGATTAGCTACAATTGTAGTAAATGTCTTCTGCATCCTACCCAAGACTTTTGATAATCTCTTCTCCAAAGACTTTAAAAATTATTCTTTTTAAATAACTTGCTCAATGAGCTCATTAACCCAAGTTTTGGTCATCATAATCAGATGGTAGTGCTACTGCTACTGGAGTGTTTGTAACTACTTTTAGTTCTACAATCTTCTTTTCGTCCTCAACTTTCTTCCTTTCTTCTTCTAGTCTCTCTACTACTTTCTTCCTTTTCTCTTCCTCTTGTTCCTTCTTTCTTTCTTCTTCTTCTTCTTTTTGTTTCTTCTTATTTTCCTCTTCTAACATTTCTGATTCTTTCTTCTTTTCTTCTTCTTTCCTTTTTGCTTCTTCTTTCCTCTTCTCCTTTGCCTAATACTTTGCTTCTTCTTCTTCTTCATCTGTGCTTGAATAGGTAGTGATATTACCAACAATGGTTGTTTCATAAGCTACAAATGGATTTTCCTTTGTATCTACAGTTATGTGTGTACTATCCACTCACATGGATTCAGTATTCATAACTATTTGAGGTGATGATGGTGCTTCTTTTTCTCCTCAACTTCTTCCTCATCACTAGAAGGTGTGCTTTCTTGCACATACACTGGGATTATAGGTTTAGACTACACACTCACCTTGATTACTAGAGGTACTGAGGTCATATACTTAACTATGGCCTCCTATGTCTGGTTTCTCACATCCTCATAATTTCCTCCCATTAGAAGAATTTCTCTTCTTTTGTTCCTTAGCAAGGATTCAATACCTTTCAAAAATCTTTCCATGTCCTCCTTAGAGCCGATTTCACACAATTTATTAATCATTGTTTCTCTCAACTTATTGTCCTCTTCTATCACTTCTTTCTTTCTATTCAATAACCTATTATATTTTTCTTCTAGAATCTTATTTTGGATATTGTTGAACCTTTTGTTCCTTAAGATCATGTTTCTCACTATGGCATTCTCTAGCTACCTTCTATCCATATTATTAGATAGACTATAATTTACTTATTTATGTTAGAAATAATAAAATTGAAATGAACTAAAATTAAAGAGTTATAAATTAATCCAAGAGAGTTTTTGATGAACATAATTACCATACTTTAAAGAACTTTCCAAGATCAACACAAGAATGAAGGCACATATTTTGAAAGGGGAAAGCAAAGAAAACCCCTTGTGAATTATATGAATGAGGAAGATGCCTAAGAATGAAAAGAGAGAGAGAGAAGGACATAATGAGGAGCCATAGTGCTCATTACATGAACTACATCATGATTGTGTGTTGTAGAATGAGAGAGAAGCATCTCTTATAAAGAGGTGAGAAGAGGAGTTATTTGTAACTCCCAAGTGAATGATTTCCACATTCATAAGTGTGTGCATAACAAGTGTCATAATCCTCTTAAGGAGGAATAAACTATTTTCCTTAATAAAGGAATTACAAAAAAGACTTGTCCTCCCATGTGGACTAGAGGAAAAACAACATAAGGGATACCTTGGTTTATCCCATTTAATAAATACAACCAAAGAAAGATTATAAATTCTAACACCCCCTTTTAATCTTTACTTGGGGAATTACATCAAAGGGTCCAAATTTTTACAATGAAATTCCAAATAGCAGCAACTTCAACTTTGAGAATGTCTTCAATTATACACAAAGTCTCTTGTGAGTCTAGATAGATCTTTGTGGAGTGAAGAGAAGTGGATGGATCATTTGAATGTATTGCATCTGCAAGTCGAATCATAGTGCATATGATATGTACACCAAATAATAATGTCTTGTATGTGCCTGAATGGATTACCTAAAAAAATAGACACAAGAAACAAGACAACTATCCACAAGGAATATTTCATCTTATATTCAAATTAGAAATCCTTTTGAACAAGGATAAGAAAACTCATATAGAGAAATAGAGAGAAAAATGTGACATGTCACCACAAAGAAATGGAGTTAACCTGATATCAAGATAAATTATATGCTCAAAATATTAATAGGGAAAAGAGGGGTAAAAATTTATTAAGATAGAAAGGAATACAACAAGGAGAGCTCAACAAGGAGCTCGATCCTGAGCAACAAGATCATCAAATTCTTACACCATCTCAAAGGACAGTTGCCTCCTATCCCTAATATTCCAACCCGGATCATGACTAGAAGCCCATTTGGCTAAACAATCAACAGTTCTGTTCCATTCACGAGGAATATATGTGAACCTAATGAGCTGAAAAGAGGTAGAGAAGAGAATAATCTGCTTAACAATAGTGGCTAGCTGCCAACTAACATCCTCAAGCTCTTGCAAAGAAAGCATGTTCACCACCACCTGGGAATCAGACTCACAAATAATCTTATTCCATCCCCGCAAGCAACACTATTCCATAGCATATAAAATAGCCTGAGCTTCCATGAGATTGTTAGTATAATCACCCTTATGAATTGAGAAGAAAAATTTAACATCCCCAGAACTACAACGAGCCACTCCGCCAATACCAGCAGGGCCAGGATTCCCACGGGAAGAACCATCAGTGTTAATTTTTAGAACTCCACAGGGAGGAGGAGTCCAGTGCCCATCCTGGTTAACCTAACCCTTCCTCTGATGGTGAAGCTGCTTGGACATAGAAGGAAACCTATGAGCTACAGCCCCATCTTGAAGATAAAAATTGAGGCGATTACAAATAGCAAGATCAACCGGATCCATACCCCCATCAAGCTCACACTTCACAAGAATAGTTTCCTGAAGAGAATGTGATATTTTCCACCAAAGATGCAAAACACCAAATCGAACATCTTGGAATATGCGACGATTCCTCTCCAACCAGATATGCCAAAGCATGAAAGATGGGCCAGCAATCCAAGAAACATGGAGAGAAGACTTGGAGGGAGCACTACCCAAGCGAGCCTAGAACTCAGGCAAAGAGGAAGCATGTCGACAAGAGCAACCCCAAGCACTCCACCAAAGGTGCCATATCTGAATAGAATAGGAGCAATGGAAGAACAGATGGGAGACAGACTCCTCTCCATGACCACACAAAACACAATAAGAGGGGCCCTGAAATCCACATTTACAAAGATTATCCCAGGTAAGACAATGGTTGTGAGCCACTAGCCACATGAAAAAATTACACTTGGACCAAGAAACTTTATTCCAAACTTGCTTCCACCAAGGGACTTCAACATCCCCAAATAATTGTCTAGTTATCTCCTAATACCCAATAGAGACATGATATTTACCAGACAATGTACCGCCCCAAGCCAAAACATCTAGACCAAGCAAAGAAGAACACTCTCTAGAGGCTAGAATTTGAGAAAGCTCCTGAAAATCCATGTCTGTACCACTAGGAGGCCAATCAGAAGAATGCTTCCATCTGTAACCAACAACAGGTCCCAATTGATAAAGAGTCTTGTAGTGAGCCACTTTATCCCATCCAGCGGCAAGAAAAGAGTCAGAGAGGTTGAAGATGAGGGTATATGGATAAAATGGAAGGGAATCCATCCCAAGCATCAGACCAAAAAAAAGCTTGAGAACCTCCTTTACATATCCAAAACAGACCCCTCTTCACCAACATCGCACCTATCTTCAAAGTATGCCAAACCATTGAGCCACGACCTTCAAGAGGAAGTGCAGAAATAGAGCAAGGATCAACATCATGAAAATATTTATGAGTGATTATAATACGAGCCCAAAGTTGATGTTTTCCAGAGCACCATCGCCAATAAAGTTTAGTAGCCAAAGCTTGACTACTCAAGAGAGCAGATCGAAGACCAAGACCACCCTCCTTTTTAGGCCTACAAATAGTTGCCCAATTAACCAAGCTCCATTCAGTACTATGCAAATTACCACTCCTAAGGAATTGTCGAGAAAGAGAATCAAACTCCTTGAGAAAGTAAATAGGTGCAGCCTGAACCATGCTTCTATAAGTAGGAAGAGCTTGCCATCTATGAGTCCAATGATTTACCTTATCCTGAAGCTTGGTAATCAAATTTTGCCAGAAGAGATGTGGCTTGCTCAAAATATTATCAACAAGGTCAAATTGAGTAAAAAGCTTGATCAATTTTCTCATTAAAAGTATATTATACTAATGCACAAATGACCAGAGACAAGGCCAACTAATGATACTTGCATCAAAATCGCATCAATCACGTGGATATAGACAGTCCACTAATGAATCATCCCACTACAAGCTAATGGGCTGCAACACCATAACTGACATGACTCACGATCTAAGCAATGAAGTATGCAAAGCATTAGCACATTAATATATGAAACTAAAGTAAAAGGAGAGAAATGCTGATCAAATAATTATTATCATAATTTTTTTAAAGGATACTCAAAGGAATGGATTATGAGGATTTAACAACAGATTTCCTTCAAATTTGATTAAATCATCTGAATTTGGAGGAAAAACTCCAATAATAACATCCTCTTCATTGAGGAACAAAATGGAACAACATGGAGGGAAAATCCATAAATATCAACCTTTCAAAGTAGAGCATATAGAATCAAATGGAGGGAAACTCCATATAAATATCAATCTTTCAAAGTGGAACCAATAGAACCAAATGTAGGGAAACTCTGTAAAGATATTATCCTTTCAAAGTGGAACAAATAGAACCAAATGGAGGGAAACTCCATATAAAATGAGTGCACAACAATATAAGATGGAGGGATACTCCATGGGCCAGATAAGGAAACTATGTATCAGTTATACTGAGGGGACCTACATAGTTAACCTTGAAAAATTGGCTCCCTATGCAACTCAAAAAAAATATCATATAAATCATGTAGATCAATGGTATAAAACCATAAAGTGCCAACATGGGCATAGAAGATGCTATAAAAGCATAAAAATGCAACTATGTGCACATCAAAATATCACAACAAAAGCAAATGTGTAAGATAACTCATAATCCAATTAGAATCGAGGTAAATGCAGAGATCCAAGGAAGATCAATGAAAAAATAAACAAAATATGGATATCAGGTATAAAACTCCATTACGGGTAAACATGAGTACTTAATTCATTTTGTGAAGGTATATATCAATTTCTGAATCATTATAGTCATAAATAAAATTATATATTTATCTAGGTATATATGTGTGCACCCACATATACTTAAATAAATATATGATAAGTAACAATATTTATCTTTAACAAAAACATTGAGAGGATCCTTCTATAAAAATATATATCAAGTAGAATGAATATTTTAAATAAATACAAAATATCTTAAATAGTAATTTTTGATAAGTTGAAACAATGAAATCTAATCACAATCAAAGATATGTATTATCATTAGGAATGAATACCAAAGCAAAATAGAGTACTATTTTTTTTTGGTAAAAAAACATAACTAAATTCTCAGAATGATGAAAGCTGAAAAAGCATATTACATGAACAACAAAAAAACTCTTATTTTTATGCATACATGGGCAGAGACGTTAAAAAAATGATAGAAAATTTTAGCAGTTACAGAAGAATATAACTATAATAGATAGTTGTGACAGGCAAATAATAATGTAGTCCTGCAAGAAAACGTTAGAGGAATAATAATCCTGCAACATAAGGAATCAAATTGATGCAGAACTGTTATTAAATTACTAAGGAATCTACAAATATCTCTTTAAAGAAAACTATTTTAAAAGACTTCAAGTCAGACGTATCTGAATACGAATTATGATTATAAAAGTCAAATGAATAAGTTATAAATGATTTAGCAACGTAATAATTTATAACTTATAAAAAAAATGAATCAAAATTATAAATTAATTTTATAACGGAGTTCTAAATGTGATCAAAGGACAAGTACAGAGGTTATAAATTAGTTTTATAACCTACAATATGACTATTTGAAACTTATAAATGCTTAATAAAATTAATACTAAAACTTGGTTAATAAATCAATTGCTCCTGAAGTCTTATTATGACATTGTGAGGAAAAATGTTCTAAGACTCTATACCTAAAGCAATAATGCATGTTTTGGTAAATAATGAAACTGTATAGGCAGATAGAATCTGTTTGAAGAGGTGTTGTAGGAGTGAGAAGAAATAGCAATAAGAAGAAAACGTAAAAGGGAATTTTGGGTTCTACAACAAGCAGTATGGACATTGGATGAATTGCCTTTGGAGTCTAAGCAGAGAGTCATGATAGGAGGGTAAAGGAATAGCTCACGGCAGCATAGAAACCTTCACGAAGATATTACCCATAGGGAATACTCTAAAATTAGACTGATAAAAAACTTGTAGGAGCGTTAACTGCAAAGAGTAAGAGGAATGATTAAAAAATTTGTGTCAGATGGAAATAATTAGAAAACTATAGAGTAGGAAATGAAATGATAAAACCTGTAGAAATAAAATAGAAAATGCATACAGAGGGATGTTATATAGTCCAATACATAGTCGACTGACGATATTAATAATAACATTTATTTTCTCCCAATTAGTGATGAACTTTTTTTGATTGAAGAAAGACACAAATTAAGTTTGGGCTAATCAAATTGCACTATATATTTTATTCAAATTTTCCACCACAGTAATTATATTATACCAAACAAACCGCTATTTTAGCACATACTATATGAAAAGTTTCTTGATTTTTATAAAGATCTCTGTCAATAATTACTACCAAACAAAGATTGATAGAGATATGCATTGATAAAGAATCATGGAAGAATCATGTGAGGAAGTGATAAAAGACCTATAGTAAGGAAGCCAGCTTGAGTGGGAGGAAAGAAATGCCAGTCGAGTACTTTTAGAATGAATAGTAGATTGAATATGGAAAGAAGAAGAAGGAAATAGTGCTTGCATGAAGAATTGTGGGAGTTAAGGGCCAAAGGAGTGAAGAGGGCCACAACTAGGGGGGGAAGGGAGGAAAAGGAAAATGATAAAGAGGAGGCTCACGTAATGAGCAGGGAGCTTATCAATATTGTGAGCAACAACAACAAGAGCTTATCAATTTTGTTTTAAAATATAATAGTAGAAAAACCAAGATAAATAATGAGTAGCAACTAATAAAACAAAATTCACAAAGACTCTCATGCAAGGAGAAGCAAAAAAATTAATCAGCAAAGAAACCATGTTAGATGTGAAACGGTTTGATGAGCATAGATTTAAAGGATAACTGTAAGAGCCACAGTTGCAAAGTTAAATAAATATAAAGATGTTGATCTCGTCAAGTGAAAGCTCATGAGAGCAAATTTAAAACATAACAAAGGATGGCTCCACATGACTCTGAAAGCAGAAGCCAAAAAACTTGTCAAGACATACAGTGTTACAAAAAATAAATGTTGATAGCATTGATTGAATGCATTAAAGAAGACAATTTATTATTAATTTTAGAAAATTCATTTTATGGTTCAAGAAAAAAGGTCATTAAAGAGAAAAACTTTTTCTCTTGACTCAACATTTTGAATTTGGAAGCTGGTCAAAATTGATCTCTCCTATTTTTATTTCTTTGTGAGAGAAGCATTCTGTGAAGCAAAGTTTGCAATAAAACTACTTTTTTCTTCAAAATCATCTTAAAGAAAATGACTTTACTATCTATTGTGAAAAATTCACATTATAATTCGAGAAGGAATATCATTAGAAAGATCAAAGAAGCAACAAAGTTTTATCTCTATGACTACAATATCTGGATTGTGGAAGCCAAACATAATTTTAAAAAACTAAATTATAGACCTCCCCTGTTTTAAAAGAAGCATTCAATTAAGATTGATGCTGCAATAAAACTATCTTAATCATGAAAAATATGAACAAAACAATGAAGAGAAGAACATGATTAAATAGATGAGTTTGAATAGAGAAAAACAATGAGAAGAAAGGAAAGATTCTAAAAAAAAGACTAGAAAGGTGAGAATATAAGGAAAGTTCAGAATTGGAATGAAAATAATTAACATAAAGATACTAAAAAATGAATAATAAATAATAATTTTCAAAAGATATGGATTTGAATAAATTTTAAATTTGCAAAAAAGATTTAAGTATGAGTTTTAACTACCACATATGAGATGAAAAAAAAATAGTGGAGTTCACATATAAAAAGATTAGAGATATACATAAATTCTTAAAAAAAGGATTAACTATTAAAAACCAATCTAGATGAGTGAAATATTAAATTTTCAAATGCAAAATGAAAATGATTAAACCTAGTAATGTAAGTTGACTAATATTATATAGTCATAAATAATATTAATTAAGAGTTCCCTGCGAAAAAAAAATGTTAGGAAAATTTTTTAATTTTTAATTTTAAATATTTAATAAAAAATATTAAACTCACATTAATAAATGCTTCTAAGAGAAAAAATTAATAATTTTTAAATAGAGTTACCTAGGTTCAAATAATATGAGCTCCAATCCATCATCACAAAATTCAAAACAAGGATTAGTCCTTGCTCTTATACCATGTTAGAAATAATAAAATTGAAATGACCTAAAACTAAAGAGTTATAAATTAATCCAAGAGAGTTTTTGATGAACATAATTACCATACTTTAAAGAGCTTTCCAAGATCAACACAAGAATGGAGGCATAGATTTTGAAAAGGGAAAGAAAAGAAAACCCCTTGTGAATTATATGAAGGAGGCAAATGCCTAAGAATGAAAAGAGAGAGAGAAGGACATAATGAGGAGCCATAGTGCTCATTATATGGACTACATCATGATTGTGTGTTGTAGAATGAGAGAGAAGTGAAGAGGAGTTATTTGTAATTCCCAAGTGAATGATTGCCACATTCATAAGTGTGTACATAACAAGTGTCATAATCCTCTTAAGGAGGAATAAACTATTTTCCTTAATACAAGAATTACAAAAAAGACTTGTCCTCACATGTGGACTAGAGGAAAAACAACATAAGGGATACCTTGGTTTATTCCATTTAATAAGTACAACCAAGGAAAGATTATAGATTCTAACAATTTAACTATACAAAAATATCATCATTTATTATTTGCATGTTAAGGTTTTCTACCTTAGGTTTCCATGCCTTCTTTCCTACTGGTGTTCTTCCTTCTTATGCTACCTACTTCACTAGTCTGTCCTTAGTTTCATCTTCAGATTCCACTGAATCACTAATTTGTAGAGTCTTCCTCCTTTTTGGGTCCACTAGAGGGTTTCTTGACCCTTTTCTTTGTGGATGGTGCAGGTTCTTGCTTTAACTTCACCAATCTTTCTGACTTCCTTTGCGCAATAGGTGTTTCGACCTTTCGTTTCCTTTTAGGTGCTTCAACTATTCTTGGTTGCACTTGCTCAACTATTGCATATGGTGCCTGCACACTTAGTTCAACAATAGTTACACCTTCAGAAGGTGTTGCAATAATAATAGGTCTTGCTACTATCACCTCAGATTGCCCACTTGCATTTATTTCTAGTGCAATTCCTTTGACTTTTGAATTCCTCTCGAGTCATGCCTAACTTCTTAAAGATAAAATCTATTACTTTGTCTACCTTATTCTTTCTTTCCTTGTTGTAATGTTTAGAATGAACTTCCTTCACTTTCTCTTCATATGTACCCCATCTAGGGAACTTAGTATCTCTTTTTGATTGTAGTATGATTTGCACATACCCTTCTAGAGTTTTGCACTCATCTCATATCCCATGGGCTAGATGAAATTCACCCTTGGTTCTACTACCTCCATGCATGTGTTATTTGTCTCCACCATGATGCATAAATCATCTTTGTACTTCTCAAACATAGAAGGGGTTATTATGTACTTTTGTTTCATCTCATTCTAGAAATTCTTCATCATTCTATCTATGTCACTATCTCTAACATTTTCCAGCCTTGCCCTGTAGCATTGAGTCACCAACTTCATTGCACACTCATTAATTTCCCAATTTGTCATCCCTGGGATCTTCTTTATTGCATAGAAAAATAAATGTGCTAGCAAGGACTCAAATCTAAAGATTACATTCTTGGTCTTCTTTAGTTTAGCAATATTATCCAATAACTGTATTCTAATTATCTCACACAAGTTCACTTTTTTTCTCCTCTCAACTGCCATTACATAGGCTACATGCAAGAATCCAGCTAGTACTAAGTTAACCCTTGAATCATTGTTAAACTTGTACCCTAAAATTTTACTTAACACCTTGATTCCTTTGTCCTGAATCATGTCCACCTTCATATTTCTTCCATTATGCTTGGTGAATAGGTTTGTCTCAACCATCTTCCTTACATCTCTTTCATTCATAGGGTTGCATCCTTCATTCCTTAGACTTGTGACCTTGTGAATTAGGTCATTTTCAATTGCAATATGCACATCACCTAGCCAAAAAAAATCATCATCAACCCTACTCAGAATGATTCTGGTCTAGTCATGATTATCAAACTCAATATAGAACATATGCTTCACTAGGTTCAACTCATTCAGGTGTGCATACTTAGATTTCAAAGTTAGGTCATTAATACACATGGATCCTAAGTCCTTTTGTATATCCTCATCTCTAATACTTTCAATTTTGCAATGGATATAACTCCTAACATCTTCTATGTGAAGTACATTCTGTGAGATTTGTGAAAATTCTCCTAACAGATCATCCAAAAGAGAAGCAAATGGATGTTTCTTAAACATATATCTTGGCCTTTTACTAACATCATATGTAGTTTGACTAGCCATAATTCTTTAACTATATCCATTGAAAACTTAATTCAAGCTTAGTAAAATACCTTAAAAATTGTGTTTTAGGGCTTCTACAATGCGCTTCAAGAACTTCTTTTCTCACTTCAATTTGTTGTCAAATCACTCTTCAATTTGTTCTAGACACTTCACATGATCAAATGGTACTCAAAATCTTGCTTGTGATCTTTAAATCATTTCTAATTAGACTCCACATTAAATGCATATCTACCACAAATTCAAAAAGCTATCTCTGTTTACCAATAACCTTATTTTCTTTCTCATAACTTCCTGAGATCATATCTTTTCTTGCGCAATTGACTATAGCTTCCTTTCTATGTCTTCTACCTTCTGTTCACTATGCAACTTCTCATTTGTTCTCTAACATTAGTTCTGACCAAATAACACTCTACCTCTACTGCTAATGCTTTAGTTCAAATAAGATGAGTCACAAACATTTGCTGACTTCAATCTCTCATTAGGTGCATCAAAATACTGTTCCTCCAAAACTGTATAAGAAATTTCTATATCCTTAGCTTTCATTAATGTTTACTTGAATTCATCAACATGTTCCTTGATTACTTCATTATGATTGTTATCATTCTTCCTATCATTTCTATTATTGTTTCTTCTGTGATTGGGATTCCCATTGAAATTTCTTCTGTCCATTCTATAATGTCTCACTGTATGTCCAAAGTTATTACATAACTAACATACATGTGCATTCCTTCTCTGATTGGTTCCATTCTGACTATCAAGTGCTCTGTAATTTCTTGCAATGTGTCTAGGATTGCTACACTTGTAACATAAAAACTATTTCCTTTCTCTATCAGATCTTCCTCTATCATAAGATCTTCTTTGTGAACTTACTCTTTCATTACCTACAGGGTTAGTGTTCCTAAACATTCTACTATTTTCATTATTGCCATCAAACTTATGTTTCTTCCAATCTACTACTTTATGTCCATAACCATGACAATTATAACAATAAAAATTAGTAATAGGTTTGAAAGACTTAGCTGTGTAATCTGATTTCATATAACTAATTTCATTACATATTAAACATCTACCTTTGAATTCATATCTCACTTCCTTGGGTGGTTCATCTTGCTTAGTCTTGTCAACTTGCTCTATTTTCTTAGGCTCACCATGTTTTGTAGACAAATCAACTTATTCAATCTCTTTTGATACTTTAGTAGTAATGCTTAATTCAATCTTACTCAGATCAAACTCTTAGGGGATTCAACAACTAGATCTATTTCTTTTCTAATTTCAACTTTCTTGGTAGATTTCTCTCCATTAAGGTAACCAAGGCCTATCTTATCATAAGAAGGTCTTTGGTGAAATATCCGTTCATCAAATTTCTCACTACTGGAATAAAGTTTCTCCAACTACTGCTTAGCTTGTGTTAATTCTCTTTTCACAATGGTATTGTACTTTTCTAATTCTACATGCTCAATCTTGATAAAATCTAATTCAAATGTTACTTGACTCAACTAGGATCTAAGGTCTGTATTGTCAGATTTTAGATCAAGTTCACTCTTACTACTATCTTTCTTAAGACTCAACTTAAGTTCCACAATTTTCAACTCATGTTTCAAGATCTCATTTTCTTTCTTGAAATTTCCTACTTCATCATTGTCACTAGTCTACACATTTGATTCCTTACCAGATTTCAGATCATTAATCTTGTCTTTTAGTTTTCCAATGTAAACTTTTGCATCTTCATACCTATCTTTCAAGTTATCTCTTTCTTCTATAAGAAGGTCAATTTGTTCAAGAGCTTCTTTAAGATTTCTCTTTAGCTATTCCATATCCATAGGGATATTACTCAAGCTGTTAATCCTATTTAGAGTAACTAGGCTCTGATACCAATTTTTAGAAATAGATAATACGGGGGGGGGGGGGGGGGGGGGAGGGGTGGGTGAATTAGTATTCTACAAACTTTTGCCCACAACTGAATATTGTTAATTACTTTATAACTTGCATATAAAAGTATACCAACAGTGTTGAATAGTAAATATAAAAATAAAAATAAAGAACTCTTAATACCATCATTTTTTAACTAGGGAAACCCTAGCCAAGGGAAAGCCCTAGTGGAGATGATACCCACTAGATGATCCACTAAAAAAAAAGAATCCTGTTAAGGATATTGACCCTTTAAGGAGCCTATGAAGTACATATAGTGTCTTGAGTCCTTGTTAGAGGACTAAGCCCTATTAAAAGCCTCAACCCTGTTAGGAGTTGGTAGAACAAATACAATGTATGCAAGAAGAGCCCATTGTCCCAACATGCAATTATACAATAAAATTCTTCACAAGAATAGATATGCATACAATAATTTCTCACTACTATAATTCACACATTCTCTGATCATACATTAGATCTCACATCACATAAGGCTCATATGCCTTTCAAGCTATCCATACAATAGTTCACATATCATACAACTTACACATTATCTGCATAGGATAAGATCTTTACTTATACCTCACACATTAATAATTCTCTTCTCAATCAGCCTTTATCTTCAAATGCTTGACATAATATAAAATATCTTATGGATTAATATCCACAAAGTTGGCTTTTCATGACTTAGTAATGATTTTGTTACCAAAATAATCCCTTAAGCCATACAATTGAATTCTCTGCTATGCTATGTTCTGCTCTGTTAAATACCTGTACTAATATTTTGACTATAACTTGCACCATATTGATCATAAAATTCCTTACACTTAACCATGTCATTATGAAATTTTCATAAAGCTATCCTTAATTGTGCATAAACTAACTTGAAGTGTGTCATCCATACATATCATATCTGTCTCTGCACTGTTACAAATGGTCTGAGACTTAGACAAATTTCTAACTCTAAATGCATAAGTGAAATGCTGAATATATGTTGCCATAAATGACAACACTCAAAACATCTTACTGATCATATTGCCAACAAGTATCACATTTTTAGTCATTTACATATTGTTAATACTCTTATTCTCCAACTATCTAATATGGGTGTAAAAATTGAAGATAAAGGAAATTAAGTCACTTAGTCACTTAAATTAGTCATTTGATCACTTGATTGCTTACATTAACTATTATGAGTGTAAAATTTATGTCCATTATCTAAATTTTGGAATCATATAGTCACTTTCATTAGCTTTAGCTATATTACACCCTTGAGTTTGATTATGTTGTGAGAGTTTTATTTTTTCTTACAACATAAGAAGGGTGGTAACCCTTACACCACAACATTAGGTGGTTGTACAATTAGATCAACAAGTTAGATACAATAATATAAAGTAGTAGATTAACATTTATAACAAAAACACAATGACTAAGAACAAACAACACTTTAGAGGACACAATATAGACATCACAGAAACACCTTAGACATAGGCCCTTAGGATGCATCTATCACATTTCATCACTTTTGAGCCAAAATATTATGAGGAAGTAACGCAATTTCTTGTTCCCATCCTAATTTTCTTTTTAAGGATTCCACTAAAGAAGACACAAGGAAGTAGCCACACTCCACATCACCCTATTGCCAAGCTTTGCCACTCCATGTACATATTACATTCTTTTTTTGACATCTTCCCCACCAATAAATCATCTTTTTTTATTAAAGGTGTGGACTTGTTAGTGTAGAACTCTTTTTCCCTTGGGTTTTCCCTTTTTTGTCCCAATTCATTATTTAGCTATAAAAATCATTGATAGACTTCTACTTTTGTACCATAGGAGCTTTTCCCTTACTCAACCCACCAACATTAGTCAATATTCTCCTTTTTCCCTAATCTAATTATCTGTCTACATTTTCAACAATGTCATTTTTCTTCCTTGTCCATCATAGAATTGTATCTATCATTAATCTCCCTTTGTACATAATATTTAAGAAATTGTACGAGAAATTCAAACTACATCAAATGGATGTTATGTCATCATTTCTGAATGGAATACTTGAAGAGGAAGTTGACATAGAACAACCTAAAGGATTTTTTGAACATGATTAGAGACACATGGTTTGCAAAATGAACAAAGCTTTGTATGGAATAAAGAAAGCACCAAGAGAATGGTATGAAAGGTTACATTCATGTTTGATTAGTATTGGATTTGTTAGAACAAGTGAAAATAATAATATGTACATTTGAAAAGTGAAGCTGAAAACATGGTGTTGATTTCTCATAATTTTGTGGATGATATTATATTTGGTGGTAATGTTTTTTATGAAAATTATTTTTTGACCAAATGAGCAAGGAATTTAAAATATCTATGTTTGGTGAGATCAATTTTTTCATTGCCTTATAAGTCCATCAAACAGAAGATGACATTTATGTGACCCAATCTAAGTATGTGAAGGAAATAGTGAAAACAATCAGAATGGATGAGTCAAGGCCATTTGGTACACATATGGTGACTAGATACAAATTACCAAAGGAGGACACTACTTCTAAGGTAAATGAGACACAATCTAGATCAATGATTGGTAAGTTATAGTATGTTGTACATGGTAGACCTAATATTGCACATGCAGTTGGAATTGTTTCAAGGTTTTCTTCTAACCCTAAGGAAACTCATATAACTACTATGGAAAGGATATTTAGATATCTGAAAGAAGTTGCAAATTTTGGATTATGGTACAAAAAATATGGTGACTTTACACTTAAAGTTTACACTGATGCAGATTGGGCTAGTAATTTATGGATGACAAAAAATGTAAAAGTAGTGGTGTTTTCTTCTTAGGATAAATATTGATAACATGGTTAAGAAAGAAACAAAGTTGCATTTCACAATCTACTGCTGAAGCTAAGTATTTTTTTTTTGCAATTAATCACTCTAATATTTTTTGAATTAAGAAATTATTGGAATAAATGTAAGAGGAAGTAACCGAGCTTGTTACTATTTATTTTTATAATACTAGTGCATTAAATATATCAACAATCTAGTGATGCATGCAAAAATCAAGCATATATCTATTGAGTATCACTAACTGAGAGAGAAAGTACAAGAGAATCAAGTGTGGCTTGAATATGTGAAATCTAAGGAAAAAATTGTAGACATATTTACCAAGCCATTGCCCAAGGATTCTTTTGAGTATATAAGAGGCAAGTTGGGGGTACTTTCCCTATCCAAGATTCACTAGGTGAAGATTCATGTTGCATCAATTCATGGATGATCATATATATCTTTGTGGAGTTGATGCAAGAGTTCACTCTTTAGGGATATTTCCCAAAGATGCATAAGTGATTGTTGTAATGAAATTGATGTAAACAATACATGCAGGGTACAAGGTATCACTACAAAGTTTTATGTATTTCACATTGGAACTTATATTTACCTTTGGCATTACCTTCAAAGGGAGAGAGGATGAGAGAATGAGAGAAGACACAATGATCTTGTTAGGGGGAGAGAATAAATAAGAGAGAACGATGAAGTTGCTACTAAATAGAGAAAGTACACCCTAAGGGGGAGAAAGTGAGAAATTGAGAAAATGTAAAGATGAAGTTGCTAAAGATATAGACCGAGTGAACCTGATGATTGAATGTTTTTGGAGAGAACCTGGTAGACCTTGGAAATTTACAAATTTCCAATTTATCCTTAAAATTCCTTGGAAATTCATGTTTTCACCATTTTGGATGAAGATATTGGAAACACCTAAAAAATAGTAAAATTTTTCTATTTTGGATGACACAAGGAGAACACCTTGTAAAATACTAATTTATCATTGTTTCAGATAATTAAGAATTGATGACTCTCGAAGTAGCAATTTTTGAAAAATTGCACATACTAGTACAAGGTCTTGGCAAAGTGGTAAATTTTTTGTTTTAGAGATGTAATTTTTAAGGGAGTGTGAAGTAGTGGTTTTCACCATTTTGGAGGGGAAAGATGAAACATATAAAGAAGTTATGAAAAGTGATTAATAAAACATTTGAAAGTGTTAAATAAGATATTTTAGGTACACCAAAGTACAAGTCATTAATGATGGAATGCCTAAAATGGTGGATGAGAAAAATAGAGATATAGAAACTTGTGTGAAATGTCTGAGGTCATAAATGAAGAAATAAAGGATGAGCAAAGGAAACAAGTTATTTAAAGAAATAATTCCTTATGAAATACCATTCTAGGCTGTAGAAGGATTTGGAGGACATGCAAAGAAGCTATGAAACCACATTGCTAAGCAACAAGAATGTGTAAGTTCAATTTTCCTTCTGAATTTTAATTATTTCTCAAATGGCATCTAAGAAGGAAGCTACTGCTAAGAAGGAAGTAACTTCTAAGAAATATAAGAATGTGAACATAGAAAAAACTATACAGAAAAAAAATTAGAATTATTTCTCGAATCTTCAGGTACTGGTACCATGTCCATATTTTTTGATGAATTTAGTAAGTGTAAGGATGCAACTTTGTCAATTTATGGTAGGTCAATCTTCTAGTATTTTTGTGCAAATAAGTATGAAAAAGAACCTAGGAACAATGCTTGGCAACTTGACCTATAGGATAAATCATTGTTCCAAATATATATATGAGCATAGATCTCATTACTATCCTAGCTGAACGTTACGAGCTAGCTACAAGGATAGTTAGAAAACTAGATGAGATGTCCATACTAGTTATAACAGGGTCTTGCATTAAGGAATATTTCAGATTGAGTACCCAAGCCTTGACTAAGATAGATAGAGATTAGTTTAAGGTTGATTATGAAAAGTTAATAAAATTTAGGTTAACAGTGTTGTAATGTGAAGCATAATCATACTTGAAGATTAATTTTTCCCCATTTTATTTGATGCAATTTCTCCCATATTTTACTATGAGTGTTTGGGGGAAATGCCCCCAAGCTCTAGGGGTCAAGGGGAAACACCCTTTGTAGGTTCTTAGGGTAGTGCCTCTTACGATGTCCTATGGATAGTGACCCTAGATGCGATCAAGGGACATCGCCCTCAAAGCCAAAATGAACTTAATATTGTAAAAGGCATTGAGAATTATGTTTTTTTTCTATTTGTCGACTTATTCTAGCCCTAATTTTGCAAGAGGTTGAATCTTGAATTAAAAGCTTAGTGTTATGGATTTTATTATGTATGAGGAGATTATAGCTTCTTGTGGTAGTATTGAGCTATAAGGTATTATAGATTGTAATCAGGTTATAATCACTAGATAATAAGAATATTGGGTAACCACGTTAAATTTTTGTGTCTTGTGTTCTCTTCTGTGCAATTTATTATTGTCTAATATTGGTTATATTTGTTATTTCTACCTCATTAATCCTAAAAAATGGAGATTTCATAGTTCATAAATAGGATCCAAAACAATAGATGAATGTCGGTTGAAAATATGGGTCCACAACTTATTGATGAGTTTATGAAATTTTTAAAGAACACTTATTATGGGTGTGCTCAATTGTTTAGAGATGACTCTAAAGATAAAATTCCTCTCAATTACATGTAAATGTCTATGAGAATTCATAACCCTCATTCCTACTTGGAGTTCAATTTTGCAAGTGAGATTAAGAGAACCCCTCATTAATAGTTGGCTAGGTGGAAAACTACTAAGACATTCAATAATTACTCTCTATTGTGCCATGTTCTGTTATTCCAAAATGTTGACCAATTTAGGAGTTCTCTGAAACTCACTACCACAAATGAACAGGGGAATCCTTTACCTATTCAAATTTGGTGCAAATCCTAGGATAAGTATGGCAAGGATGGGGATTTCAAGAATTTAGAGATGTATTTGTGGTATGGATTACTAGATTTCTTAGAGGTTCTATCACCATAATGCCCAATCCTTATGTACTTATGCAATGAAAAAGTCTTGAAATAGATAATAACATGACCTATGAGATTCAGAAGCTAAGTGTGGGTATCCTTTTCAGCTCTACAACATGAAAGGGAAAAAGATTTGGGTATTGATTGAGTTCAGCATAACCCATATATGAAAAAATGAAGTATGAAACTCTCCAAGTTAGATCAATGCCTAATCCACTGGGTATCACACAAACTACAACATACATCAAGATATTGGTGACCTATCCATTCACTTTGTCATGCTTGTCATAAACCTTCCATGAAATCTTCAACCTTATCAACATACACTAAAAATTTAATTGATTCCTTGAATCAATAGTAAAATATATAAAGACATGGAACCCTAAACAAGCTACAACTGAGCTCTATGTTCTTAATCCACAAACCACCAAGAAATTGAAAACATCATAGATATTAGACAAGAATGATAATGAAACTAACTTAATTTTTTTTTTTGTATTCATTTCCTTGAGACAAATATATTCAAGATGCATGAAAATAACTCATAAAACACACAAAAAGTTCAAAACTATCCCTTATAACTCCATTATTGTTGTTCATACAAGAGAAAGAATGTTGAGAAAATGGTGGAATCAAAACTATGGAAACTTGAACAAAAGATTGGAACCAACCTTGAACAAAGAAAAAGAAAGAGAAGAATGAAAATACCAGATTTGATTAATAGTTGCCACTTGTCCACTTGAATCTTCATCCATTGCTGAAGTAAAGCTTCTCTCATCTCTCTACAACTAAAAATTGGATTAAATCTCATCATTTGGTACAACAAACTTGAAAATATCTCTTCAAGGATGATGAGAAACCCCTTTTGAAAGAAATATCAGATCTGCTACCAAAATGTTGCCAAAAGTCCCACCAAATGGGCTAGGAAGAAAAATAATACCGCTAATAGGACCCTCTCCAAGTTTGTTGACTACCCAAGTCACCATTTATCCCATAACTTCATTTGAGCTATCAAACATGAAATATAGATAGAAATAGAGCACACCAAAAAATTGGGAATAATTCTCACTCACTAATACTCACACTTTATCTAACTACAAAAATGGAAACTAGAGTCTGAGAGCTTTCTAACGATATATGATAGTCATATATTTGGACAAAAGTGATGCCTTTGGAGTCCACCCAAAAATCACAGACTTCCATGCTGAATAGGCCATTAAATTTTTGCAAATCTTTAATCTAATATAAAGTTTGAAATTTATGATAAAATCCCTTTTAATTTAAAGTCAGATATGTGCACTCAGCCCATAAAATGCATATTTTAATATTTATTTTGGAAACATTAAAAATTTCCTTCCAAATATTTGCTATGGTCAAAACTTGCTTGACTGGTGATAACACGTGGCACCTTGTGATTGGTTTTTCAGATCCCTATCACCAGCTTTATCATCTTTCCAACTCGGTGGCCTACCAAATCACTACCAATGGGCACCATGTGATTCATTGGATGATCTACATCAGCTTTGCCCCATCATCTGGGTCCACAGACACGTGTCATGTTGTTTCCTTGTCACCATGGGTAACTATTGAGCATCTTCCCGTGGTGACACCATGACAACCATCCGTCTTGTTCCAGGTGGTGAAATATTGTCATATCTAACCTGATCTTTTCCTGCCACATGGCAACTTGTCACGATGAAACCTTAGTTATGCCACATCATTAGTGACATTGTGACAAGCCACCTAGTGTCACTTTTTCTAGCTCATCATGCCTCGATGTTCATGCCACACAAAAATTTCATATTCATCACTAATTCCAAGTCATCACAACATCACCTACACTTCATCAAAACTAACCTCTCACTAACTAAGCTATTGGGACCTATGTAAGCTATGTATGTCTAAAGATGATGCCTTTAAGGTAATTACATCTAGTACATGTACACATAAAAATACTGGATCCACCTTTCACATACCCAATATGGGATTAAAATCTTATGGTTTTCTTTACTGCTAAATTGAACAAGGCCCAATCAAAATTGGTATCTTTGTGCTCTATGTCCTTGATTGCCTTTTCAAATGATCAAACTAAATGATTTTTATTATTTTATTTTTTGACCCAAAAATAAGTTGGAGACTTCAAAACTCAAAACTAAACATTGCAACCTACATAATTATTTTTCTGATTCTCCCCTTTACTTTATATGGAAACTCCTATAATCTTGGTGTGTTATTCAGTCTATGCAATAGATAGTGGAAACAATCCATGTATCTTCTAACAATAGTATTGATATGTAATTGCCTTTGTTCATGCCTCTCCATACATGCATGTGAAGTTAACATGTCATTTCACCAAACTTCTCATATATCTCAGTTACAAATGCTTGGGTGGAATCTCATTTGAATGCTATTGAATAGTGGTTTTTCTCATTTTCTCTCATATTTCTTTGCTAGTAGATAGGGATAGAATGTTAATATGGGGGATACCTTGTTAGTTGTAATCTACTACAAGTGGCACATTTTATTTTACGGTCAATAAGGAACAATGTAAAAACATCCATTTGTTTCCTTGTATTTTTGCAAGCCAGATGGGAGATATAACAAAGGTAGTGTGACCCAATTCATGGAAATGGTGACACATTTTATTACAAAATATATACAAGCTGGAGAAACACATTTCATCTCTTGATAAGAATTCTTCCTTATACATCTTGGATTGGTGCATTCCAAGCCTCAATGCCTTACATTCAACACTAATCTCCAAAGGCTCAATCCATAGCCATGCAATCATACCCAACTTTAGGTATCTAACAACTTGGGCAATGTATACAATGGAGAAAGGTTAGAACAATCCATTCAATTTCTTGTGTCTTTGAATGCATACTAGCATGAAATAAAAATTGCATTTAGCTCCACCTATTTTTTCGCCTTTGGATTTGAATTCCATCCCACTGAAAAAAGTGTGCAACACATTAAATTGAAATGAGTAAGGTCTTTGGCAATCACCGTTATGAAAAATAAATCAAAAACTCAAAATTTTTTCTTGGCACAAGAAGGTGTTGAGTGACAGTTTTCTCGACAGTAGGTGTTGAGTGAACTTGACACATGAAGGAGCCAAGTAGCTCAACACTAAAGGCAACTCGACATAAGAGGGTGCTGAGTGAGGTTGATCACTGAAGAGAAGGTGGATCTCAGCTCAGTGGTTTCCTAGTGAACTTGATCAACAAGGATACCGAGTGAACTCGGTATGAACTACAAAATCAAGAAATTAGTTAAAGAATAAGCCAAGTGAGCTATTTAACAAACTTACAATCTAGACATTTTTGCCATTAAAAAAAAAGGGGATAACTTCAAAACTTGCAGGTATGAATATCCTAAATGCAAAACATGTAATGTCAAATGGAAGAGAGACAACAATGAGCCAAAAATGCCTATTTGTTTGCTTACTTTTCTATTCAATTAAGTTAAAAAATATTACAAAATATTGGAGCATTCAACTTCAACCAAAAAACCCTAATAACTTCAAATTGATAAAACTTTAAACTTCAAACTTACAACACTAATTGCTGCATACAACAATGCTTGGAGCAATAATTGCTTCTCAGAACACAACAATATGGACTTACAGAATAAAAGAAGGATTCAACACGTGTTGAAACTTCCTTGTATCTTCTAAAATTTCTACACTTTCTTCCTATACTCTGATCTACTAATCTACTTTTCTGCTCCGCTCTGCTTTTCTCTCTTCTCTTCTCTTCTCTTCAATTGGTCAAATGAATAAGATTCATTCCTTTTGTCTTCTAGCAAAAATGTTTTTCCCACTCATTTCAAATTCAAACTCATCTATCAAGTTGAATGTTGTCAGGTCGGTATGTTTGCGTTTGGTTCCAAGGGGAAACTAACCAAATACAATAAATTTTTGACAACCATAAAGTCATCATTTGCAATAGACTCCATTAAGTATAAGTCTTCCATGACAATATTTTAACCTTGTTACCCATCATGATGATGATACACATACTTGATTGCATGATTTACAAGTTGATGCAACTTAACGTGGTTCCCTTTGTCAAAAATATCCAATGATGTAAAATATCTCATCTAAGCATCTTCTTTTCAAATTATGCCTCAATAACATTGAGAAGACCCCATATTGCATTTATCTCCCTCTGTGTTCCTCTTTTCCTATCCCCATGGCAATGTCTCCTCATGTATGCACACACTCCAAGCTAAGGAAATTGATTTAATATTTGCAACATAATCATGCACATCCATTATTTTCTACAATTCACAAACAATTGGTTTCAAATGTCAAAAAAAATTCATATTATTTAATTTTCCTATTTTCCCAATCTCTTGTCTTCAAGAATCAATGCTCTATTTACACATGGGCTTCAAAAGTTGAGGGAGCCTAGATTATACTAATAATAGGAGTCAAATTGTACTTATATATATTTTGACATTCTCCACCATCCAACATCTACATAAGGAGTCGACATACACCTCCCATAGATCACACAGGAAGAAAATTTAATTTGGTCAACTAGCATGTATTGAAACTTTAATCAAATTCACCCCACTAAAAAGGCTACCCATACTATAAACTATGCTCCAAGGAAGAAAATAACCCATGTCCTTTACAATCTATGCTTGGGTAGATAAGAAAAATCACGTCTTGCATTTCCCCAATCAAAATAACATCATCTTATTATATTTTAAAATCTTTTAATCATCTTGAATCCCCACAATACCTTATCAATCTGATGGAATAAGTTGGGTCCCAAAGTGGGTCTAGCTTTTTCTTTGAGCTCAAACACTTGACCCATCAAATTAATTTATTGAGCTCATTGTACAAACAAAATTTGGATTTAATTACTACCTGCTTAATTAGAACCACTCTTTTACCTCCTTTTGAAGTGTTCCATATTCGTGTAGAGAGACCTATGAATCATCTTTAGAACCTGAAAAAATCAAACAACCGAGCCCCAAAACTCTACATTTGTGTCCCCTAGTATACCCATTCCCAATCTACAAATTTTTATTTCATAAAAACATTTGGGTCAAAAAAATTGACTGTCAAAGTTGCCTACTTCAAACTACTTTACAATCAAACATGTTAGAAAATCATAAAATGTATCCGGTTTTGACTTCAAAAATGGGCCAAACAATCAATTGGGGTATGAAACATAGCGCATTGGTAGACTCTTATATGAAGATTATTAATGTGAAATTTAGATTCATGACGAATAACCAGGAAAATTTGGAAAACCTTTGAAGTTTGGTTTTGAGAATTATAGAACTAGATACACTAGTAGAATAATGCTTTTTGCAAAAAAAATGGACCTGGGAAAATATGCCCATGGTTCATGAAAATTTGCAAACTAGAATTCTTGAAGTATTTTCAAAGTAGATCATAGTGGTGCCATTCATTTGGCTTCATCTATCATGGTTTTAAATTAATAGCATCACAAACATGCCTCTTGATCAATCTACCATTTTGGTTACCAACAAAATTTAGAAATTGCATTGGAATCACATTTAAAAAACTAGATGAATGGATTCTTCATAATCTCAAATATAAAACATAACATGTCTTTGAACCCTAGAATTCAAAGGAAAAATAATTTTCTGAATAGGGTCAACTAGGGAAAAGTTATAACTAGTCAAACAGGGCTATTGGTAAACTATCATAAAGGACCACTGGGTAGTTTCAAGTTTTTTGTAAATGAAATTAGCCTAGAAAATTTATCAAATGGATTGATTATATCTTGAAATTGTAAACATAGGATACATAATGGTATCACAATTTCTTTAGAATAGTCCATAGGTCATAAAATATTCATTGTCAAATAGGGATTCCCAAAATTTTGAACAATGTGCGTCATCATGATAAAAATAAATAACTAAATTTGGAGAATTCAAAACCTTATCAAAACATATTGAAATGACTTGACATATGGAACATAGGTTCTTTGATATGAATACTAAGCACTCCCAAATTTGTGAAACATGAAAGTTTACCTGATGCAAGATATTTAGATGCAAACTAGCCTTATGACCTCTATTTGAAACTTAGAAGAAAATGCAAATTTAACAAATGCTCAAAATGACACTTCATGAAATGACTTGAAATTGAAATTTCTCACCATGAGATACGTGCACATGCTAAATGAAAGGCATGGAACACTTGAAACACATCATAGGCCTCAAAATTATAGTCAGACATATATGCATGAAAAACACTTATAGGGGTTAACTTTAGCAAAGTTTTCAATATGTTACTGAAGATCCTTATGCAATTTTGAGTCCCAATAGACTAAATAAATCTTGTAAGCTCTTAGCAAGAAAAACCCCTCCTAGGATAGATCACTAAAAGTGATCAAACGTTGTAGCCTTAACACACACACACACACACACACACACACACACACACACACACACACATTGTTGCTTAGTAGTGAAGATTTGTGGGTGTCATCCGCACCCTAGTTTTATCTTCACCTTGGATAGTTTCCGAGTAACCAAATTTTGTGTTATGTGTTTACATTTATTTTCATGTCTATGCATGTGATGGATAGTTAGATCTATTTCAATTTATGGTTATATGATTCATGATGTTGATAAGAGATGGGTTAATGGTAAATACATTTGATTTGTTTCAAATAGTTAAAAGTTTTATAGATCCTGAAATTACTTATTTGTATTTATTATTTTTTTATGAAAGTCTATTTAGAAATTTAACATACTTTCTACAATATTGTCTCTTGTATTTAATTTTATTTCTTTATTTACTTTTTGAAATTTTATCATTTTTTAATTATTTAAAATAACATACTAAATATTATTTCATTAATAATATAGATTGAATTATTATTATTTCTTAGTTTTATAAATATAACTTTATTATCATTACTTATTTAATAACATTTTATTATCTAATTATTATTAAAATTCTATCTTAAAATGGGGATATGACAGTCTGCCCTTCCTCAAATTGCTTGTCCTCAAGCAATTATATAACTTCTTTTATTGAGTTGAAATTTATATTTCTTTTAGTTCAAATTTTAAGGTTTCTATCATGGATATGTTTGAATCATTTCTAATAGTCATTAAATTTCTACATTAGTCTTTCATATAAATTATTTTTTCTAAATCCTCGTTAACCCTATAGGACAACAAGATCATGCTCTGATACCACTATAATGTCCCCACTAATAGGGTTAGTTAGGGACAAGTAATACCTACAAAATAAATGTTAGAATCACAATAATAAGAAAACTAACTATATTATTCTACCCTCTAAGTTAACCCCAATCTTAAGGATGTGTCCATATCGGGCTTCTTAGCTCATAGCTACCTCGCTGTCATCCTGAGAGTGCACCCCTTAATATTCTTCTTGGATGGGCATCCTCTATCCAAGGCCAATGACATACACATATGTTTGACAACATCAACATATTCTAGCCATTATTCATTCCTCATCTAGCCATTCATGCAGAATTACTCATAGCTTGCACTACCACGATAGCCATTCATATGAGGATCTGACTTCCTATACTCTCACTATGAGATTCCAATTACTCATCTAGCCATTCTTACAGGGTTACTCATCACTTGCACTGGTACAATAACCATTCATACAAGGATCTCACTCTGGTACTAGCACTATGAGATTCTAATCTACCTATTCATATAGAGATGATCTCCAACTCTACATTGGCAATATGCCATTTATACATAGATGTATGTAGTTCATATAATGGTACTAAGGATTTAGTTAATTAATTAGATTTATCTAAAATTGTATTACTATATTAGAATACACTAACCATCCTTAATATTAATAAGATCATCTTATTAAATATATTTATTAAGTGTCATCTTAAAAATATCCCTAACATTATCATCCTATCATATAAATCTTTCCATACTATCATATAAATGTTTCCATACTACCATATATGTGTTAACATATTAATAGTGTAAGAAATATTTAAACTTAAATTATACACTATACCTATTCTTACCTTCTTCTTTTCCAAGAGTCACAACCTTTCATAATAAAAATCCTTTGAAAAGTCTCAACACTTCATAGTTATAATCCTTTCGAAAAATCACAACACTTCATAACTAAAATCCTTTGGAAAAATCCCAATACTTTATAATCACAATATTTTTGAAGAGTCACAACTATTCATAATTATGACCCTTTCAAAGGTTCACATCCTTTCAATATCATTCATACCTATTCAAAAAGTCACTTCCTTATTTTCTTCATGATATTACTTTCCTCTTCCATTTTTCCTTTTTGAACTCCTTTCTTCTCCTCTCCTCTTCCTTTCCCCCCCTCTAAAATAAACTCTCCTCCCTTTTATATCTTAATTTTAAGGAGTCATGTCTGTTTGTTAAATCTCTCTTGACTTTTTTATTAGATTTAGATAATTTATATTATTCCATGTTATATTATATTATTTACTTACTTATTTGTGTTTATTATAATTTATTATGAAATTCTATTTAGAAAGCTAACATACTTTCTACAATATTGTCTGTTGTATTTAATTTTATTTCTTTATTTACTTTTTGAATTTTTTATTATTTTTTAATTATTTAAAATATTATACTAAATATTATTTCATTAATAATATAGATTAAATAATTATTATTTCTTAGTTTTATAAATATAACTTTATTATCATTATTTATTTAATAAAATTTTATTATCTAATTATTATTAAAATTCTATCTTAAAATGGGGATATGAAACTGTTACTATTTCCACCATATGTTCACATCTAAAAACAATTATATCAACAATCAACGAAACATATACTCTTGCATCCTTCATTTCTCCTCTGAAATTGCTCGCTACCCCAAGAGCATCAAGAAATAAAATTTGTACAAGTCATAACAAATAGTACCATTAGGTATACACACCTATGTTAGGAGATCTTGAAGTGAAGAAGTTTTTATCTTTTAGTTCATACCCTAGTTGTTGGCTAGATTGTATTGGATTGCCCAACATTGAGTAGGAAAGGGTCATTTCCAACCAACAATTTGAGGAACTAATAGATTCATGACTCTACTGGGGAACTATCCATAAAATTCATTGGAAGTTTACCTAGTTTGATTTATAAAAGATTTCGTAGTTTTTAATCACCTCATCTAAGTTACACCAAAAGATTGATGACTCTATTGTAGAGAGTTGCTCAGAATCTCTATCGTGAAGTTATTGAGAGCTTTTAGTTTCACAAACTACAAGAGAATTTTTATTTAAATTATAATATTCTAGAGGGAGAAATCAGAAGACCTAACAAACAATATATTACCTCAGAAGGATGTGGTGAGTCTATCTAGAAAATGGTTAATGAGTCTATTGGTCAAGACAACCCAGAAAAGAAGTGAGATTTCTGAAAAGGAAATGAATTATTTAAAGAAAAAAAAACCACTTATTTTGAAAGGTTTTAAATCTTTAAATCTCAAAATATTTAGCTACAGGCTAGACAAACTATGTCTATCTTATTTAATTTAGTACCAAATTTTTATGGAGAATGGAGAAGATTTGCACTTTGTCATTTGGAAATATTCTACAGTTTTGTAAATGAATATAAATTGCATGAAGAAAGTAGTATTATGATTCCTTTTTCCCAAACCTTGAAAGGAAAATCATGAGAAACTTATGAAGCATTACCTTTTGAAAGTATCTCATCATGGGTGGAATTTGAATAATGGTTTTGCAAGACTCTAAATAAACACTCATAAAGAAAGAGGAAAATATTTTAAAGTTCCTTCCAAGAAGAATAAACCTATTTATTGCTATGAAGTATTTCCTACCATTTGTGCACTAAAGGAGTGTATATTTAATAGTTTCCATGACCATGTTAAAAACACTAAAAGCTTTGATATAGTAGTTTGAGAAAGATGCAAGAATAATAAAATAACACGAAAGTGAAGTATGCAAAGGAGAGAGAAAGAAGAAAAACATAAACTAGAATAACATCCCTGATATGCCAAAGATGACAATGAAAGTCTTCTAATTAAAGAAGACATCTCACAATTCCTTGAAATTGAGTACCAAAGAAGTATAAAAGAAAATGCCCAAAATTTTTGTTCAAATTTTGACCCTAAGATTTATCCCCGTATATATGATGAGGAAGAGGAGTCACAATATATAATATGCCATAATTGAATAGATTCAAACTTTAACAACAAGGAGGATGACCTTAAAAAATGTGTGATGCAAAATCTAATAATTAGTACTATAGTTACAATGAATAGGGATGATAAAGGTTTCATAGATTTCAAATTATGTAAAAGAAAAGGAAGATCCATCATTTATAGTATGAACACGAAGAAAGCTAAAAATAATAAGGATTCATTTTTGAAGAAAGACTACTGCAATACCAAAAAAATACACAAAGCATGAAAAAAATAACTTGTCTAAAATCTTCATACATGGAAAATATTCCTTTTGGATCTCCATTTTGTACAAAAGATAGTCATATATTAATTAATGAAGCATGCTAAGGTCACAAATTTCATAGGGCTGATGAAGATTTCTTTTTGAAACTGACAAATTTTACTTCTAAATATGTGTTGAGTGAGAAAGTAAACATCACTATTCATGTTCCCCTTCATCAATAATACTTATTTTTTGATAGAGGTAAAGCATGACAACATCTTCTTTTGTATTGGTCTGCTTCTTCTAGAGATAACTAAGATCTCATCATGTTTCAAGATAGCATATGTCCCTAAACAGAGCCATTGGTAGACCTTGGAAATTTAAAAAGTGCCATTTTCTCCTTAAAATGCCTTGGAAAATATGTTTTCACTATTTCAGATGAAGTGATTGGAACTAATAGAAAAATAAAGAAATTTTGCTATTTTAGATGACATAAAGAGAACACCTTATGAAATAGAACTTTGTTACTATTTTAGTTGATTAAGAAATGGTGGTTCCTAAATTAGCAAATTTTGAAAAGTTGCACTAACAGTACAAGGTCCCCATGAAGTGGAATTTTTTAATATTTTGAAGATGTACTTTTGAAGTGAGTGTGAAGTAGTGGTTTTTTTTCATTTTGAAGGGGGAAGATGATATGTATAGTGAATTTGAAAAAAGTGATTAATAAAACATTTGAAAGGGTTAAGTAAGATATTTTATGCACATAAAAGTATGATTCATTAATGATGGAATGTTCAAAATGATGGATGGGCGAAATAGAGAAGTAGCCACTTGTGCAAAATGTCTGAAATCATAAATGAAGGATTAAAAAATGGGTAAAGGTAAAAAGTTATTTAAAAAAATAACCCTTTGCAAAATATCATTCCAAGCTATAGAAGGATTTGGAGAATGAATGAAGGAGATGTGAAACAACATTGCTAAGTTACAAGAATCTACAAGTTCAATTTTCCTTCTAAATTTGAATTGTTTCTCAAATGGAACCTAAGAAGGAAGCTACTACTAAAAGGAAGTAATTGTTAAGAAAGATAAGAATGAGAACATAGGAAAAAATAAAATAAAAAAATCTTAGAATTATTTCTTGACTCTTAATCTATTGGTACCATGTCCATATTTTCTGATGAATTTAGTGGGTGTACGGATCCAACTTTGCCAATTTATCGTAGGTCATTTCTAGTATTCTTATGCAAATAAGAATGAAAAAGAACCTAGGAACAATGCTTGGAAAATTTACCTAGGAAAAAAAATTGTTCTAAACATATACGTGGACACAGATCTCATTAATATCCTAATTAAATGCTATGATCTAGCTATAATGATAGTAAAAAAGCCAGATGGGATGCCCCTACTAGTAATAACTAGGTCTTGCATTGAGGAATGTTTTGGATTGAGCATCCATGTCCTAACAGAGATAGATAAGGACTATGTTAAGGTTGATTATGAAAAGACAATGAAATTTAGGTTAATGGAGATTGTGCACTTTATGGATAGGAGCCAAAATAACATATAAATGCTAGTTTAAAATATGGGTCCAAATCCTCTTGATAGGTTTATTAACTTTTTCAAGAACACTTATTATGGGTGGGATCAATTATTTGGAGATGAATCTAAAGATAAAATTCCTCTCGACTACATGTAAATGTTTATAAGAATTTAAAACCCTCATTTCTTCTTGGATTTCAATTTTGCAAGTGAGATTGAGAGAACCCTTCATACACAAGTGGCTACGTGTAAAACTTATAAGACATCCAATAATTACTCTCTATTGTGCCATCTTCTATTATTCCAAAATGTTGACCAATTTTGGTGTTCTCTGAAACTCACTACCAAAAATGAAGAAGGAAATCCTTTACCTATTCAAATGTGGTGCAAAATATAGGATAAGCATGACAAAGATGGGTATTTGAAGACATTTAGAGATGTATTTGTGGTATGGATTACTAAATATCTTGGAGGTTCTTTCACTAGAATTCCTAAACAAATCAAGGTAATGCTGAGGCAAGAAGGAAAACCTACTCGATAGAAAATATGAGTTCAATTATTGGGATTGGATATCTAAACCTAATTTGACATTGATTATGTTGTATGGATGCAGAAACAATCCCACATACTATCTCAATTTGTGTCCAAAAGGGTATTTTCCCTTGAGTTTATCTGGTGGCTAATGTGGATTGAAAAGGACATTACACAAACTAGGAGGAAGGGGAATCGCATTCCCCTCTTTATAAAATTTTATGGTTTCATGAAAAGCTACTCAAAAATTTAGGAGGTACAAGAGTATATTATGATTTTTTTTGGATTCCAAAGTGCAAAGGAAAGACAATATGATCTGGAGGTTCATATCAAGTCTTTTGTTACAAGATAAGATCTATTGGAAATTAAGAAAGCAATTGAGAGGGGATGGGTGAATTAGTTTCTACAATAAAAAATTCCTTGTCCCTAGATGTCAAATGAGAATTTTCACTAATAATGCAATTGTTTATCCAACTAGGTTAAAACTAGGTTCTTGATGTAACTCGGTTAATAAAGAAGTCTTATAATTATTAATTTGTTTTAACCTTTAGTAACTTAGTTGCAAAAAAAAATAAAGCATAAAAAAATGACATTAACATAGATGGCACCGAGATTTAACATGGAAACCCAATTTGGAAAAACCACCATGCAACTAGTTATAATATTTTTTACTCTTCCAAAGTGAGCCCTGTTAGGAGCCAACCTTGTTAAAGGTTACAATACATATTGCTAAGTGTGACCTTGTTAGAGGATTTAGTTGACCCTATTAGGAGTGGTTTGTTTAGAGGTCTTCAAACACTTCAATCTTGAAATGTGCCCTTGTTAGAAGTGGTCTAGTTAAGGTCTTCAAACAATTGAATATTGAAATGTGACTTTGTTAGAGGTCTTTAAACACTTAAATCTTGAAATATCTTCTTGTTAGAGGATTTACAATTTGACTATTAAGTCAAATCTATTAGGAGATTTCTTCACTACTACAATGGTTAGAAGGTAACAGTAATTTGACCTAATTTATGAAGAACTTCTTTTGTAGATTTAGATCTCTATTTTGGCTTGACCTCTATATTCTTGATGATCCAAATATTCTTTGTTTCTTATCTTCCACACTTTCCTTCTCTTCCTTTTTCCTTCTATCACATATCCATCTTGTTTCACTTACACATTTTGTTACACTTCTTGACCTTTCTTATATATCATAAGTTTTTCCACTTCGTCTTGAATACCTTTTCAAATAATTATTAAACATCCAACTAGTTAGCCCTAATTAGTCAATTAATTAACAAGTGTAGCCTTTTGATACTCAATTAATATTGCGATTGCTTCATTTCTTAACTACTCAGTTAACACTGTGATTTATTCATTGTCCTACTACTCAGTTAAAACTGAAGTTCCTTTATTGCTCAAATGAGCTCGGTTAATACTAAAATTTTCTCAGTTAATGTTGACCATGCTTAGTTAATACTAACATTTGTGTAACATCAATGACACCATACAATTTGAAGAGTTGTTTCCAATAATCTCCCTCTTTGGAATTGATGGAAATACAACTTGTGAACATACAATGATAAAAGAATGACCAATTAGATAATATCATTAGTTTGATTCTGACTCTCACCCATACTAGCTCCCTCTATGATTCTGCCTAGATTTGTCTTAGCAGCTACCAAATGAATTCTCACTCTTACATCTGTCGTCACTTTGCTTTGTACTTTTATCATTATTCTCCCTCTTTGTTTTATATTCTCATCATCTGTATACTTTACTCTTGAAATACTAAAATCTCCCTCTCTGACATCAAATGTCAAATGATACATACCTTAAATTTACTATTTACCTTTTGTACTGATTCATATGCAATATGTTCTAAATCTCACACTTGAAGTGTGACAATTTGCATCAACTTGATAGATCTTCAATGAAGCTTGGTTGATTCATCACTATCTTGTGCTTTAGTGAGCATTAGATAGGGGAATACGCCCTAGTTTACCTCTTAGATACATAAATGCATCCTTAGGTAATGCCTCAGTGAATATGTCTTCTATTTTCTCCTTGGTGTTCACATATTCCAATCTCACCTCTTTTTCTTGAACCAATTCCCTAAGGTAGTGATACTTGATTGCAATGTATTTTTTCTTTGTGTGCATCACAAGGTTTTTGGATATATTGATTGCACTTGTATTATCACAATAGATAACCATAGGTTCCTTGATTTCCTCCTTCATTCTTGAAAATAATTGCTTGCTCCATATTATGTTAGAAAAATTAACTACCACAACAACATATTCCACATCTACTATTGACTGAGAAATATAATTCTGCTTCCTTCTTGTCCATGATACTAATATCTTTCCAAGAAAGGATTCTCCTCCATTGGTGATCTTTATGTCATCAACACTTCCTACCCAATTTGCATTAGTAAAGGTTCTTAAGTCAAGGTTTCCTCCTTTCTTATACCATAAATCATATTCTTCAGTTCCTTTTAGGTACCTCATAATCCTTTTTACTGTCATCAAGTGATTTTCTTTAGGATTTGTAGAAAACCTTGCAACTATGTCTACTGCCAATGCAATGTCAAGTCTAGTAAGTACCACATACTAAAGTTTCCCAATCATTTCTTTGTAGGTAGTATGATTTACCTCCTTTGAATCATCATTCTTTGATAGTTTATGTCTAGTAGACATAGATGTTCTAACTAGTTTGGAATCTTCCATTCCAAATGCTCTCAATTTTTCCTTGATGTACTTTGACTGAGTGATGTAAATGCCAACCTTCATTTGATGAACTTGTAGGCCAACAAATAATTTTATCTCTCTAAATATAGATATTTAAAATTCTTTCCTCATTTCTTCAGTAGATGATTTGTATAACATCTCATGTCCTCCAAATATGATATCATCCACAAATATTTATGCTAGCAACATCTTGTCCTGTGATCCTTCTCTTATATACAAGTTACTATTATCATTTGTTCTTTCAAAACCAATTCTCACTAGATATCCAGGCAAACTTTCATACCATGTTCTTAGATCTTGTTTTAGTCCATATAGTGCTTTGTGTAGTTTTCATACCAATCTTTTTTTGGTATCAATGAAAATTTCAGGTTATTCAATGTAGACTTCTTCTTCTAGGATTCCATTTAAGAAATCTGATTTTAAATCCATATGATATACTTTAAATCCTTTATGTGCAACATATTCTAGTAGTATTCTAACTCCTTCAAGTCTTGAAATAGGGTTAAATATCTCACCATAGTCAATACCTTCTTGTTATGCATATCCCTTTCATACTAGCTTTGCGTTGTTCCTTGTTACTTATCCTTTCTCATTCAACTTATTTATAAATATCCATTTTGTACCAATCACATTCTTATCCTTAGGTCTAGGTATAAGAGACCAGGTATTATTGTTTTCTATTATTTCTTCATTCATTGCCTCTATCCAATCTTCATTTTCTAAAGGATGTTTTTATAGATCTAGGTTCAAATTCACTAAGAAAGCATGTACCTTTTAATTTGTTCCTTGTTAGTATGCTATCTATCTCTCAAATTAATTTTTTAGGTGTATGATGTCTTCTAAAATATTTTGCAAGTTTAGTCTCTTTTCTTCTTGATTTTGAACTAGGTTCACTTGGTTCTCCATGCTTGTGATCTTCTGCCTTTTTCTTGGGATCCTCTATCTGTGACTTGGGTTCCTTCATCTATGACTCAGGTTCCTCTTTTTGTGACTCAAGATCCTTTGTTCATGACTCAAGTTCCTATATCTAAACATGCTACAACTCGGGTTGCACTATATGTAACTCAAGTTACACTATCTATAACTCAGGTTGCATTGATGAACTAAGTGATTTGGTAGGTTGACTTTTCTATTGCTTGGTCTCAACTATTTGAGACTTGGGTAAAGTCCCAAGTTCCTCCTCATAGTAAACAAACTTTTTGTAGTCTTTAGATTCCTTGCTGCTCTATTCTTCACTTCTTTTTACAAACTCACCAATCTTCACATGTGCACTTTCTATAACTTTGTGAATAGCAAGACTCAAACATTTGTATGCATTACACTTATTGGAGTAACCTAGGAATACACTTTCATCACTTTTTGCATCAAGCTTTCCTTACCTTATGTCTTTCAAGATATAACATTTTCTTCCAAATATTTTGAAATAAAAAACATTATGCTTATACCCATACCATAATTCATAAGGTGTTTTTCTATACCTTTCTCTAGTTGAACTTGGTTTAGTGTTTGAACTATTCTGCTAATTCCTTCTCTCCAGTATTTTGGTGCAACATTTTTATCAATCATTAGTGTTCTTGCATACTCCATGATGATTCTATTCCTTTTTTATGCTATACCATTTTTCTTTTGTGTCCTAGGTGATGATAACTATCTTTTGATTCCTGTTTCTTTGCAGAATTCATTGAATTCATTTGAGATGAATTCACCTCCTCTATCTAAACTCAGGAATTTCAAATTTTTTCTTGTTTCCTTCTTAACTCTAGCCAAATACCATTTGAACTTTTAAAAAGCATTAGATTTATCTTTTAAGAACATTATATTCATCATCCTAGAATAGTTATCAACAAATAGAATGAAGTATATGTCTCCACAATAGATTTCTATACCTATTGGTCCGTAAAGGTTAGTATGAACTAGTTCCAAAACTTCTTCAAAATTGAAAGTTTTACTTCTAAAACTTCTTTTATTTATCTTTCCAATTTGACATTGTTTACACATGGCCATCTCAGGTTTCTTTAGATTTGGTATGCCTCTTATTCTTTTTTTTTCTTTTCTTATGGTAACTAGGTTATCAAAGTTAACATGACACATCCTTTTATGCCATAACCAACTTCCCTCTATTTGTGCCAATAAATATGTATTTGTAGTAAGCTCTCTATAAAAAAAGTTACCTTTTTTTTGATTTCTTGTCCCAACTAGGTTTCCTTTACCATCCAATAGCTTAGCTTTTCCATTCATGAATTCTACCTTATACGTTATGTTGTTCAGATGTGCTAGGCTTAGTAGATTGTGTCTTAGTCCTTCAACCTAGTAGACATTTCCACATTTGATTTCTTTAGTTAATGCTATGAGTCTTTTTCATTTTACATAACATGATTCAATGTTTCCAAATCTAACACTTCCACCATCATAGTGTTCTAAATGTTCAAACTTAGTTTTCTCACCTCTCATGTGATAAGAAAAACCACTATCTATTGTACACTAAGAAAATGCACTCCTCTAAACCCTTCTATCCAAAATTGGAATGCTTGAATCTTGTCTTAGAGAATCCTATCCATGGAGTGCAAATGTGTATTCTTGTGTATATGAGGAGCTCTTAGTTGAGCCTTAGAGACACAACCCTTGCTAGTAAACCATGTAATGGGAGATTCCTTAGACAAGAGAAAGAGTGCAAATGTCTAAAAGAGCTCTCAAATATGCAATGCAAGAAATGAGCTAAGCTAGAATGAAATTCATAATACAACTATGCTAACAATATGATAATATTACCAAACCATACTAATTAAACTAGGTGAGCTAAGCTATTGCAAAAGGAACTAAACTACTTGCAAATATATATAAGCTAGTATATAAATTCAAAGATCGAGATGAGAATAATAGAAGTTATCCACAAGCACTCCAAGAATCTATAAGTAAACCTGCAACATAACATTATCTCAAAATCATGATCCTTAGAGAGGGAGAGAGCTCTCTCTTTTAAAGGTGTATTAATGGTTGAGATCAAGATCAAAAAATGGATGATCAAGGGTTGGGGTTGACTTTTAGTATGATCCATGTGAAAGATCAAGTGAACTAATGAGAGAGAGTTGACTTTTCATGTGAGACAAAAGCCTTTTCTTTAAATTGTAAATAGGAAAAAGACTTTATGTGTGCACATTGAGTGGGTTAGAAGAATGAGTTATTTTATTTAATTAAAAGGGTACATGCTTTTTAAATCAAATATGGACTTAGGCTATTAGAGTCAAACTACTAGGTAAAATCAAATAAATTGATTTTTAGAAATTTGGCCTAGGCCAATGATTAAATGATTTAGGTAAAATGATAAGAAGGGGGGTAATAGTCTAGATGACCATTTTTTAGGTGATTGTATTTTCCCCTCTTTGAATAATGTGTGATCAATCTAGAAACACATTATATCAAAGAATAGAGAAGCCAAGTAGGCAACGACAGATTGAGAGATCTAATTTTGAAGAATGAAATGTAGAGTGAGATAGAAAGTCCTAAATGTACAACTTGTAGTGAGAACACTGAACACTAGGATAAAGAGACAATATCATAACTCGAGAAGAGTACTAACATCAAGAAAAGAAGATAGATTGGGAGAAAATGGAAAGGTCAAACATATGCTCCTGAGAAATAGTAAGCTATAGCACTGATACTTGAATGTATAGCCTAGTAGAGACAATAATGAACAATAGGAGGAAGATAAAATATCAAAACTCAAGAAGAGTACTAACATCAAGAAAAGTAGATAAATTGAGAGCAAATGGAAAGGTCAAGCATATGCTCCTAATAAATAGATAACTGTAGCAATGATAGAGTATTTCTACTCCCTTAGGATTGAAATCAAAATGAGGTAAAGGGAGTGCAAAAATTGGCAAGATATGATTATATTGAGATATAGAAAGGTCCATGATGGCATATATATGATCAAACCAAAGAGTGAACATAAGGAAGTGATAAAATGCCCTAGTTTGACTAGATTTTACCAAGAAGGATGAAGTATTAAGGTTAGGTCAAATCAAGCATAAAGATGAAATGAGGTGATTTGGAAGAGGTGAGAAGTGTGGAAATGATGAAGACATGAAGAAATGAAGGTGCCACAATGAATATTCAAAGATTAGACCTCCAAAGGTCAACCAACTACATAGAAGGAGACATAATTTTAAAATGAAAATTTGATTATTGAGATGACTTGGATTTTGATTTCAATCTTGAAAATGAATCTAGGATGTCAAAATTAGCTAGGGGTCAAAAGTTCATATAGATGTGATGACATGTATAGAAGAAGCAAGAGAGTAGATGTGAGTGACATAGAATGAAGGATATGATGAAGAGGAAGAGATGAGTAGTTGATGTGTCAGTGGAAGATGAAGAGAGATCTCTCTCCATAATGTAAGACTAAGCTAGAATAATCCTATAATGCAGGCTAGTATGAGAAGTGGTTTACTTGCAAAGAACACAAAATATTTAGACACTAATTTTATCATTGAGTGTTATTAGGGACATCAAAAGATCATACAATGCTAACTAGTATAACTACAAGGATATGAATATGATCTATATTAGATAGGCATGTGGGAATCCAACCTAAGAATCAAAGACATATAAGTCAAGATGACTAATGCAGTTAGACTCCCTAAGTTTAGTATAGCAAGATTACAACTGTACCAAGGCGTAAGTGCTAGGATAATCCATGAGTGTAGTCTTGTGAAAATAGATAAGGATGCTACATTATAGGCCCAAAGTGTCAAGTAGGACAAGCACAAAGGATCTCAACACCTTAGACTAAAAAAACATACCCACAAGAAGAAAACAAGAAAAACATGCCTCATGCCCCCATTCTTGTAGTCCATGACATCCTTAAAAGACTATTAGGGAGGGAACACTCAACAAAGAAATCATCATAGAAAACACACAAAGAAAAGATAAAGTTCATCATATCTCAACAAGTTTAGGATTTAAGTGTGTGTGTGGGTTTGTCACATGGCCATTTCCATAGTACTCACATCTAATAGTGAGGAATAACATAACATCCTATACTGTAGGTAAGGTATTTGAGAAATATGGAGAAACACTCAATGTCAAGGGGGAAAGTATTGAGAAACATTCTTTTGGATGATTTTCTAGAGAAACCCTAACACAAAAGAAAAAAATTTGATAAGCTAAGCAGTCATGCCCGCTAGATGAGGATAAAAGTCAATTCCAAGCTAGGAAATATAGTTGCAAAGTGAATGAGCGTGAAGTGAGACTAATAGATATAGATGTGAGGTTCTCAAGTAGCATCTATTTCTAGGTTTTCACCACTTGGTAGATTTTTTTAGGACTTTTTGTGATTTTTTTGTATTCTTGATTGTTTTTTTTTTGTGATGCATCAAAGCCCCTATTACTAGGTTTTCACTGAGATGATCATTTTTTAGGAAATTTTATATTTCTTAGGATTTATTCAACATCATATATGATTTTTTTTTGAATTTTTAAATTACTTAGAGATTACTAGTTCTCAAGAAAGGTCACATCATTTTGTTCCATTGTCAAGCAAGGTATAGGACATGATGGAGTAACAAGCTAGTGGATAAGCAAAGATGGATAAGAAAGGATTATAAAGCAAGTGAAAGTAATCCTCAAGGACTGTCTCCTCAAGAGAATCCAAGCTAGGGAGAGAGTGAAATAGCCAACTAAAGCATGTTTTGGATAAGCCAAGAAAGATATGAAAGGAGATAGCATGTAGGATAAGTAGTTAAAGCCAATAAGTGAGATAGCATGTGGGATAAGGAATGGAAGCCAATAAGAAAGATAACATGAAATCATGTAATCCAAAAGAGTAGACATATCAAGAGGCCTAAGAACCATGTTTTTATTTATTGTGATAAAGACCAATGGGTCAAATAGATATGATGATGATGGGATAAAACAATAAGAATGAAGCTAGTTATGAAGGCTATGAATGAATGAGAAAGCACAATGGGGAAGTTGATGGATACGATAGACAATACAAAAGGATAGCTCAAAATTTTCAAGATCAAAGAGGAAGAGGGAATAGATGGATGGTGGAAGAATTATGCATGATGCTTGTTTCCAAAGTTTTCATCATGGTACTTATCCAAGGTGCTAGAAGAAGTGGTTTTCACCATAGGATGAATTTATTTCTCTTTTCTTTTGCTACCAAGGTGCCACAAGAAGTGATTTTTACCAAGGAACATTTTCATTTTCTCTATTTTTTTGTTTTGAATTTTTAGAAAAAGGTCAAGATTTTTCAAGTTAGATAGTGCTTGTATAGGAAAGATAAGTCATGATAAGCCAAGACCATAAATAAGTATGCTCAAAGATTCTGATAGGGTGATGGAAGGGAGATGATGGTAGAAAAAGGTACATGGAGGATAAGAGTTCATACCTTGGAGAGCTATAAGAATCATGGATAGTAATTATGTGTAGGCTTGGAAAAATGGTATAATTAAAGGTGAAAAAGTGTGCAAGATCAACATTGACACACACCTTAAAGGGTGATGGAATGATGAAGGGACCATGGAGATAATTGGTTGAGGTTTAGATTTATAAAGTGGTATTGTAATCTTGGAGGAAGATGGAGTGGAAGACTTTGAAATAGTTTTAGGAAGATGATTGGAAGAAGATAAAGTGGAAGTCTTTGGAAGCTTGAATGCCAACTTAGGTTTATGTCCAATATTCAAGTTTTTCAAAATAGACTTGGGAATCCATATGGCTTTAGAGTTTTATTTTCCTTTGGATGCCTTAGAATGCATTTCTTCAATGCTTGATTTAGGAGCCCATATTTTATTTGATTTAGCTCTTTGGATAGTGGACCTTTGTGGTCTCTTGAAAGTTTTTTCTTTCTTATCATTCACATGTTGATTAGATGAGACATAGTGATCTTTATTTTTCAATGGATTCTTGTATTTATTAAGTTGATTCCAAAATGCTTCCAAAAGAGTTGAGACTTATGGATGAATAAGGCTAATATGATTGGTTTAGATGGCTGGATGGATGCAAATTCATCAAGTATGAGTATCTTTGTTGATCTTGAGGTATGATAGGAGAGCTTGGGGATAGGGTAAACTTTAAGAAAGTTTCTTCCAAAAAAAGATATAAAATATTGGTGAATATTTTATTGTTTTGAAAAAATAAAATTATTTCTACTAGTGAATCTCTTAAATTTTTATTCTAAATATGATTAATATAGGGGATTATTTTAGAATCATAATTTTTCTATATGAAATATTGACGAATCTCAATAATAATAGGAAGTTCATTAATCACCATGGAATATTACAAATGAAAATTGAACAATTTTTTTACCTTGTCGAATATTATGAGGATTGTCACATATACATTAAATCAATAGTGAAAACTGAATATTGCTAATATATCATCAAAGTAACTAATAATTATGATAATTATTGGTCAGTTTAATTTAATTTATCCAATAATATATAATATTTAGGTGACTCAAATCTAATCATGTATCAAATATTGTGGTGAATATTTGAGTTTAAATTTTTCAATAAAATAAATTAGTAAATGATTTTAAATATTTCTAGAACTAAATTTTATATAGCTATGACGATTTGGGTTGTATCAAATCTTAAATTATTAGCCAAATTACTAGCCAAATATTTCTAAAATTAGCCAATTTGTGAATATTAGCCACTAAAAAATACCTTGCTTGGGGATGAGCTAGGAGTGAAAGTAGGATGTGGAGGAACATATGGTCCCAATATGTATGGAAGGTTGGAAGGCTTTAGCTTAGATGGATAAGGATTAAGAATAGATTTGGGAGATGCAAAGGGATAGTTCGTAGGTATATCAACATCTTTAGAGTGAGTAACATGACCAAGGTCATCAATAGACTCATGAGTACCTTGATAGGAGCAACACCTTTGATAGGAGGATTTGAAACTTGAGCATAGTTTTGAAGTGGATATGGAGAAGTAAAATTTGAGGAGACACTTTGATCTTCACAAGTTTATTTAGATAGAATTGGAATACAACTTTTCTCATAATTTTTAGTGAGCTTAATGGAAATAGTGGAAGTGATTTCATCAGCATACTTGGGAGGTGGATAAGACATAGGATATGGAAAGGTGACATTTTTAAGGAGATGAAAGGGTTCTTGATCTTGATCTTTATTTATAGCTTTATCTTTTTGATAGTCCTCTTAACATGGGGCCACTTTTAAGGACAAGGGACAATGATGAGAAAATGGAGTAGTTCTTAGAGTAGGCATAGTAGCAAATGAAGGTTGAGGATCTTTAGTCTTAGTAGTACGGAAAAGGTTTGGAGCCAATTGAAGGTTAGCTTGAGTTTTTTTTAGAGGTATCTCTTGAGGATAAGCATAGTCAATATGGAAAACATTAGGTTCTTTTTTTGATGGAGGTATGTTGGACACCTTTGTAGTTTTAGAAGATGCATGAGTGTTGGAAGAAGTAAAGGTATAATGGAAACCATCACTATGTTAGATTGTGGTGACTAACAAGGAAAGTACTCTACATACTTCATAAATTCTTTGGGGTTCAGGGCATCGCCCCAAAAAACAAAATTTGGGACCCTATTTTATCAAGATTTTTGGCTGACATGTAATTATTAATTATAACTCTAAAGTGGTTAAAATACTTGTATAAAAGGGCTTAGGGTTAGAGATTGTTTCATAAGGTGTGATGCAAAATTGGTTCTTGCTGCAGTATTGAGCTATAAGGGATTATGAATTGTAATAAGGTTGTAATCATTGGATCATAAAAATATTGGACTTGTTGTTTGGTGGACATAGCCTAGGGATTGGGTGAACCACATTAAGTCTTGGTGCCTTTTGTTCTTTTCTGTGTGATCTATTATTTTCTATTATTGGTTATATTTGCATGTAATTGTTATTTTTGTTTGTGGTTTAATCCTAACAAGTGGTATTAGAGCCTAGTTTTTTTTTAGTTATTCTTTGTAGGAAAGTTTCATGGTTGAGTGGGAGCAATGACAGATGAGAGTAAGTTGAGGGTTGATAGGTTTAATGGGTAGAACTTTCAGTTATGGAAGATGCAAATGGAAGACTATCTGTATCAGAAGGATTTATGGAAGCTGTTGGAAGGCAAAGCCAAGAATCAAGTATTTATGTCAAATGATGAATGTGATCTTTTGGATAGAAAGGCACTTGGAAGAATTCAATTATGCCTAGCACCATCAGTTGCATTTAATATTACAACAGTAAAGATGACAAAAGAATTGATGAAAACCCTAGCAAAACTGTATGAAAAGCCCTTTGCTTCAAACAAGGTATTTCTCACGAAGCATTTATTTAATATGAAAATGGCAGAAGGTGGATCTATTACAAATCATTTAAATGAGTTTAATACTATTACTAGTCAGTTATCTTCTATAGGTATCAATTTTGAAGAAGAAATTATGGCTCTCTTGATTTTGTGTTCTTTGCCTAAAAGTTGGAATGGCTTGGTAATGGCTGTGAGTAATTCTATTCTTGGATCTAGTACCCTAAAATATGATGATGTGATTGGTGTTATTTTGAGTGAGGAAACTCGTAGGAAAACCTCAGGTGGATCTACATCAGGAAGTGATTTGAATGCACAAAGTAGGGGCAGAACAACTGAGAGAGGAAGTAATTTTGGAAATTGTGGGAAATCAAAAGGAAAGTAAAAGGGGAGGAGGTCTCAATCGAGAGGACCAAATGATTGCTAGTACTATGGGAAACTAGGGCACAACAAGAAAGATTTTTAGAATCGAAAGAAAAATGAAGGAGATAAATAAGATGGAGAAAAGGAGGTGAATTCGGTAATTAACAAATCCAAAGAGGATGCTTTGCTTTTGTCTTTAAAAAGTGTTGATGATTCATGGGTTTTAGATTCTGGTGCTTCATTTCATGCTACACCTCCTAGAAGTTATTTCATTGATTATGTCCAAGGGGATTTTGGGCTTGTTTATTTAGGGAATGGTGAACGCTGTCAGATTGTTGGAAAGGAAAAAAATAAGATTAAGTTGCATAATGAGAATCATTGGCTACTACATGAGGTAAGACATGTTCCAAGGCTGAGTAGGAATTTAATTTTAGTAGGACAACTTGGTGGTGAGGGTTGTGTAGTTACTTTTATTGATAAAAATTGGAAGGTTTCAAAAGGTTCCCTTGTAGTAGCAAAAGGTGTGAAAGTAGGTACCTTATATCTTTGTATAGGTCATATTGTTCCTTCTACTTTAATTTTTTCAGAGAAAAATGAATGTTCAGGAACAATTGCTGCAGTTGAGTAGGGAGAACAAATAGTTGCTATAGATTCTAATACAGCGCTATGGCACAACAGACTTGGGAACATGAGTGAGAAAGGCATGAAAGTAATTCATTTAAAGAAAGTTTTACTAGGTCTGAAATGTGTTAATATGGATTTGTATGAAAGTTGTGTGTATGGAAAACAAAAAAGAGTGAGTTTTGCAAAGATTGGGAAGGAAAATAAAAGGGAGAAATTAGAGCTTGTGCATACCAATGTATGGGGACCAGCTCAAGTATCTTCCCTTGGTGGCTCTCATTACTAAGATACATTTATTGATGATGAAACTAGAAAAGTATGGGTTTATTTGCTTAGACAAAAATCTGATGTATTTCAAACTTTTAAGAAATGGAAATGCTTGGTTGAAAATGAGATTGGTAAAAAAATTTAAATGTCTTAGATTTGGTAATGGTGGCGAGTATTGTAGTCATGAATTTGAAGATAATTGCTCCACTAATGGTATTTTTAGACAAAAAATTGTTCCAAGGACTCCACAGGAAAATGGAGTGGCTAAATGCATGAACAAGACTATAATGGAGTGTGCAAGGAGCATGAGGGTGCATGCTAGGTTGCCCTTATACATGTGGGTGGAGGCTATCAATAATAATTTATATTTGATTAATAGAGGTCCGTCTACTCCTTTGGGCTATGGTATTCTAGAGGAGGCATGGACTAGTAAGAAGGCGAGTTATTCTTTTCTCAAAACCTTCGGTTGTGAAGAATTTGCTAACATAGATTCTGAAAATAGAACCAAGCTAGAAGCTAAGTCAAAGAAATGTGTATTTTTTGGATATGGCATTAATTAGTTTGGTTATAGGCTTTGGGATTTTGAAAATCATAAAATTGTAAGAAGAAGGGATGTCATATTCAATGAGAAAATGTTGTACAAAGATCTGTTGCAGCAACATGAGAAGAAAGAAGATGACTATGTAGTGCTGGATGATACTCCAAAAGTTGATGTTCCAGCTATTCCTCATGATTTTCAATAACAACAAAAACAAATACTAGATACATCGGTGAATGTTAGACAGTCAACAAGACAAATTTGACATCTAGAAAGATTCTCTCCCTCTTTGTATTCTATTTTACTTACTGATGCTAGTGAACCTAAAAGTTATGATGAAGCTATGCAGGTGGATACTAAGATTCAGTGGGAGTCTGAAATGAAAGATGAAATAGACTCTTTGCTAAAGAATAAGACATGAGATTTGTGCAAGTTGCTTGTAGGTAAAAAGGCTTTATAGAATAACTGGGTTTACAGGTTAAAAGAAGAGGATGGAGGCAAGAAAAGATTTAGAGCCAGGTTAGTTGTAAAAGGATTTGTAGAGAAAAAGGGAATTGATTTTGATGAGATATTTTCTCTTCTTGTTAAAATGACTTCTATCCATACTATTTTAAGTCTAGTGGCTACTAAAGATTTGCATTTAGAGTAGTTGGATGTTAAAACAACCTTCCTTCATGGTGATTTGGATGAAGAGATATATATGGCTTAGCCACAGGGATTTGCGGTCAAAGGTAAGGAGAACTTAGAGTGCAAATTGAAGAAAAGTTTATATGGCTTGAAGCAAGCACCTCGGCAATGGTATTTGAAATTTGACAGTTTTATGCATGAACATGGTTATAGTAAGTGTCATTTAGATCATTGTGTCCACTTAAAGAGGTTGGATGATGATAGCTACATTAGTTTATGTTTATATGTTGATGATATGCTTGTAGCTGGGTCTAACATGGATCTTATTAAGGGGCTGAAATGCCAATTAGCACATGCATTTGCTATGAAGGATTTGGGGGCAACAAAAAAAATCCCTAGTATGAAGATTTGTACAGATAGGAAAAATAGGACATTGGCACTATCTAACACTAATTATGTTGAAAAGGTGTTGCAACATTTCTCTATGGAGAATGCTAATGCTATCAGCACACCTTTACCTACTCATTTGAAATTGACTAAGGAGATGTGTCCCAAGACACAAGAAGAGGACAATAAGATGTCCAAGGTACCTTATGCTTTAGTTGTAGGAAGCTTGATGTATGCTATGGTATGTACTGGGCCAAATATTGCACATGCAGTGGGAGTTGTTAGCAGGTATATGAGTCATCCAGGAATTAAGCATTGGAATGCAACCAAATGGATTCTCAGATATTTGAGAGGAACATGCAATAAGTGTTTATACTTTGCAAGCTCTACTACTGATTTACAGGGCTATGTTGACTTAGATTTGGTAGGGGATATTGATACCAAGTGAAGTACTATAGGTTACATCTTTACTATTGGTGGGGTAGCTGTGAGCTAGGATTTTATGTTACAAAAGGTAAATGCTTTATCCAATACAAAGTCAGAGTATGTAGCTGCTACAGAGGTAGCCAAGGAGATGATATGGTTAAGTTCTTACAAGAATTGGGACATCCTCTGAAGGATAAGTATTTTTTCATAGATAGTCAAAGTTCCATTCATCTTGCAAAGAATTCAACTCTGCATTCAAAGACCAAACACATATAGTTGCGATACCATTTCATTCGGTTAGTTTTGGAGGATGGACAGTTAAAGTTGGAGAAGATACATACCAATGATAATCCAACATATATGTTGACAAATGTAGTAACAAGGGAGAAGTTGAATTCATCTTTATCTTCAGTTGGTCTTCTAGATTGAATATGAATAAAAAGAACAGTAGAGTCTAGGGTGGTTGGATCTAGTGGGAGCCCCATATGGTAGTGGTATTGCTGCAGGATTAGCCTCCAAGTGGGAGATTATTGTTTAGTGTGAAGCCTAATCAGTCCCGAAGTGAGAGATTGTTAGATTGTGGTGACTGATAAGGAAAGTACTGTACATACTTCATAAATTCCCCAATTTTTTTTGGACCCTATTTTATTGGAATTTTGGGCCGACATGTAATTATTAATTATAACCCTAAAGTAGTTAAAATACTTGTATAAAAGGGCTTAGGGTTAGAGATTGTTTCATAAGGTGTGATGCGAAATTGGTCCTTGAGGTAGTATTGAGCTATAAGAGATTATAGATTGTAATCAGGTTGTAATCACTAGATCATAAAAATATTGGACTTGCTGTTTGGTGGATGTAGCCTAGGGATTGGGTGAACCATGTTAGATCTTGGTGCCTTGTGTTCTTTTCTGTGTGATCCATTATTTTCTGTTATTGGTTATATTTGCATGTAATTTTTATTTCTATCTATTGTTTAATCCTAACACACTAGACATAGGTTTATAATATGATTTTTCTCAAGAGAAGTACCCTCACCATATGATCCATTAGAGGTATCAACAATCCCATCATTAATAAGATCTTGGATATTATGTTTTAGCTCAATGCAATTTGATGTATTATGCTCATTATCTCAATGATAAGCACAATAGATATCCAAGAATGGGTCTCCATATGAGCTAGACTTAGCCAATGTGATGAGCTTAGTGCTGTTGAGCTATTATTTTACATGATGCTTAATGATAGGAATCCTTTTGAACTCCTCTCTTAAAAAGCTGATCTGAGATCAACTCCAAGGTTCTGGGTGATCTTTTGGCCTACTAGAATCTACTTAGTTAAAGATAAATGCATTTGTTCACAAAGTGCCCTTTGCTGGTTCGAATCAATTTTGGATAAGATGATCAATCTGCTTGTTATTTCAAAATTAACCACAAAAATAAATATGTTTTTTTTTTGGTATTTTCTATTTTTTAATGAATGCAATTTAACCATGCAACTATATGAATTCCTAATTTAAGCAAGGGTTAGCAAAGAAAATAACAAAGAAAATGCAATGAGAGATGAAAGTAAATAGAATAAAAGGGAAATTTATAATGGACATAAACCACGGTAACAACACATCTACAAGTTAAATCATTGAAAAGACCAGGTAGGAAAGTAATGAAAGTAGGAGTAGTGCTTCCTCAAATTTGCTAATGCAATCATCGATGGAAGATTAGTAAAATTGAGAGATGTTTCACTTCTTATCAAATTGAAAAGTGTGCTCATGCAAGATGAGAAGCTATGTAGGATCAAAAGGGTGAGCTCTTCTCCAACTTTATACATTAGTGGAATTCATCAACACACGAAAAATACCAGAACTAAAATATTGCACATTAAAATCAATATAAAAAAACTATTGGCTCAATTATTATCATGGACAAGAATCCACAAAAATAACACACTCCAACAAGAATAACTACATTCAGAATGAGAGCACCAAAAGCATATATTATTGCATCAAAATATTGGCCTGGAATAAATATTTAATTCCTCAATTTATAGGCAATTGTCTCCTCAACTTATGTTGAGTGTGAGAGATTACTTCATGTAAATATATGCTTAAAACATAATAAAAAAAATCTAATCATATATAGACTAACTCTCTAAATGGTGCTAAGTAGGATTCCACCCCTATTTATATCAATTAATGGGTGCATGAGCCTTTACATGACTTTAAAACAATGAAAGAGGAAGTAGATAAGAACTAGGAAGCTGTTAGATGATGTAGGAGTCTTTGGAGATGCCAACATAGAAGCTCAACCTTCTCTAGATATTTTTAAGAGTTAAACTACTATAAGAATGCATTTCTGGAGCATGGAAAGCTCTAAATTTGGAACTGGTAGTTAACTGTTTATGCACCTCTAACTTCTTCAAAAAAAATTAGTGCACCTTTGGAGAAGAACACCTTTGGATAAGTGCACCATGTGCACCTTAGTGGCATATTCAAAATATGCAAAATTTTCCCAAGTGTCAAAGTTGAAATTCTAGCTTCTAAGTTTTCTTCCCCTTCATACCAAAAGTATTTCTAGATATTTACTCTTGAATTTCTCTATGATTTTTGTCACTTGGGCCACACTTGGAAAATCCAAAGCATCATACTTAGTCTTTACTATTTTTTGGTAGCTTCTTACTTTTATTTCTGGAGTCTAAGAAATTCAGACTCATCTTATTCTAGGTAGTTAAACACTTCTTTAATTCCTATAGTGACCATCAATTTAGTAGTGTCCATAGTGGGCTTTCCTAGAAAGACCTTCTTAATTTGATAATCTTTTGGGGTCAGATCTTCATTATCTACATGTAGAGTAGGGATGGAAATATGAGTGAACAAGTCCCAATTTTGGTTCTTCATAATAAAGGCCAATGTTCATGCATCACCCATAGGTAGCTTAGGTTTCTTGAAGGCTTCAACTAATTCCCTCATTGACACTAATATACATTTTCCTTTTATGTCTAACCATCACTTCCTACTTTAGATAGCTTGGAGTAGTTCCCATTAGAGATGTATACTTAGTTGAATAGGTAGTTTATTCTACTCAACCCTTCCCCTTATCACTCCTCTCTAGAGTCTTCTCTTTCTGTGAGAGATCTACATTAGGCATCCCTATGTCTATTGAGTCTATAGTCCTCACCTCTGAGAAGTTTGTGGAGGTTCTTCATATATTTACCCCTCTTCTGATGCTTCATCGACATGTATTTTTTGTTGCTCCATTTCCAGTACAACTTGTACTTTCTCTTCATTAACATGAGGGAGAGGAGTGGTTGAACCTTTATCCAAGAAAGATAAATCTTGACTTGGTGATGGTGGGGCACCTAGAGGTCCTTTTGGAAAAGGTGGCAGTTGAATCCAATCTTCTTGTAAAGGTTAATTCATTGGTGCATCCCTTATCTTGTCACCTATGAGTTCAGTACCCATAGGCATAAAGTCAAAATTTGACATTTGAAAGACATCAGTCCCTTGATTGTCTTGTTCATCAACCCACTATTGCTGCTCATCCTGTGAAGTTGAAACCTGAATAGGTTGTGTGGGAATGAATGACAACATTACCATGAAAATCCTTCTCCATTCTACCTTAGTAGCCCTAGTCAGAAGAGTCCTCTGACTCAAGGGAAGGTTATCCTCTACATTTTCTTCATCCTCTCCAGGAATGGTTTTTGGGACTAAAGGAATAGGAGTAGCCTTTCATTGAATTTTTTGTCTTCTAGTCCTTTTGATTGGAGTTTTAGTCCTTTTCCTCTTAGGAGCTAATGAAGAGGCTTCTTCCTCTTGGACATATGGGAACACCTTTTGTGCTTCTTCTTTAGGCCATTGTCCTTGTTTTGATGGTGGCATTTGTAGATTATCTAGGGTTTGAGCTGTTGAGATAATGGGTGTTGCACACATTGCTTAATAATATTATATTTATTATTTTATTTTATTATGTAATGTTGTACCTAGATGGACATGCAACATGGAAGGATTCCTATGGGATATACTTGATGAGTTTTATTGTAACATTGTGATAATATTTGATGTAATTATTTAATATTGGGGAAAAGAATTAAATTTTTAATATTAAATGTGGGGTAAATGGGTTAGATAGCACATGGTTTTAGCACATGGTTAATGTAATTCCACTTGGTGGTTTTGTGAGACTTTATATTATATAAATAGCCATAAGGGTGGTGGTTGGTGAGAGAGAGAAAAAAAAGGGGGCAAAAGGAAAGAGTCAAGTGGGACAAAGTTTGATAGGTTAGCCAAGGGAGCATTTGTGAAAGTTGGAAGCATGGCATGGGATGTGTGGATTCATTTTTGTTTACATAGGTTGCTTAGTTGTGGCTATGGCTTTGAAGGCTTCCATGGTTGTATTGCAATGGTTTTTTTGCTAAATAATACATGGTGATGGATGCTTTTGGAGGTTGGGTTTTTCTTTCCTCAATGAGGGTTTCCCAGGGTATATCTTGTGTCACAATTTTGTGGGTATGTTGTCTATTCTCTTGCATGTGGATTTCAATTGCATATTGATTTCATATCTATTATAGGTTATGTGAAATGGTTATATTCTTTCTTGCAAGTTTCCTTCAAAGTGGTATCAAAGCTATGATTGTATTATTGTAACCCTCGATTGAATCCATGGGAATGCATGAGAGGATAAAAGAAAGGGCGATATATATGAGTTATTTATTACAGATTTGAGAGTTTTTGGTTTGTTGTTATGATGGGATGTTGGTAGATTTTGGACATGTGAAATAGTTGGACAAAAGAGTTTTTTAGATGTTTCATTTAAATGAGGGTTTTAGGGGGAGCTTGCAAAAATGACCTCCTAGGTAAAAACAGACCTCACCATTGGATCCAGGTTGATGTTTACATAAATTTTGATATATGATATGCCCTAGTTTGGCCATGTTTAGAGGAAATGAAAGAATTTTTTAGTTTCAGCCCGTGATGGCTGTCAAATTTAATCCCATCAGAATTTTTGTCACAAAAAATAACAAAAAATTGTAGTGAAAATGGTAAAAATATTGTCTTAGTAAAACAACCATAACTTTCTCTCATGATATCATATTTTTGACTTCTTATAGGTGTTGGAAAGCTAATTTAGAGCACTACAACTTGGTGTAGGTTTGGATCTATGATATTGACATTTTCTCAGGTTTTAAGAGCCCAAAAGTTAGATGTTATTTATTTTGAGCACAAATTAGGGCATAACTTGGGCATACAGAGTTAGATTTTGGACTTCGAGTAGTCAACGGAAAGCTCTTGGAGAGCTCTACAGATTGGTTTAGATTTGGTGTAGGTTTGACATGGTTTATTTAGTGATATATTAATTTGAATAGTTTATGGTGTATATTGACTATGGTAGCATTGTGAGTTTATGGCATTGTATATGTTGGAGATTTAAGATTTGATGTCATTGTATACTCAGTTCATAGTTTAGATTGGTCTCATGATAATATGGCTATCAATTTTTTTAGTTTGGATATGTATAATGACTTATTGGGTCTACAAGTTGTGTAGTGTTGTAAGTGGTCTATACTTACAGGTTGCATTTATGGCTTGGTTATGGGTTGTCTTTGCCCATTAATATTTCATTATTGATGCATATTCAAATTGATGGCTTGTATTTGGATTGTCTATGCCTTAAGTCACATGATTTTCTAATTTTTCTTTATATAGAAGGGATGAGATGTTGTTACCAAGTATAGTCATGGTGGAGGATTGTGGTTGACTATTTTATGCTGACAAGTTGGACATATAGAGCATCAGATGCTCGGCTCATGGTGCCATGGATTTTGGCATGACATGATTGGATATATAGGTACATCCTTTATGTTGATTGGTTTGGATTTCTAATTTAGTTATGATGGTATATCTTCTTGGTTGAAAATCATGGTTATTTGGTTTCTTTTGAGGAGCTCATGATGTGCACTTTGAGCTATTTTATAGTTTGATGCCTTGGTTGATTCTCATGGTTAAAGGATGGTTGTTTTTTTATCATGATGTCATGGATAGCTTAGATACATGGTTTAGTGAGAGTTTGTGGTAGTGATAGGGTGACAGTGCAGGATTAGTTCTTGGTTTGGTTTGTATCTTCTTAGTTTGGAGATCTTGGTTTCACTTGGTACTGACACATTGGTTGTGTGAGTGTAGACCTAGATGATCTTCATGTAGGAGATGGATTTTATGATGCGATAGTTGACTTAGTACTATTGTTGAGTGGGAGTTTTTGATTTGATATATTTATTGAGTGTTTGCAGATGTTGGTGGTTTGTTTTAGATCCTGTTGCTGTAAAAGCATCTTTGACATTTGCATGGTCCACTTGGTTATCTTCATGGTGTGTAAAGATGGTTGGATCTTGAAAACTCAAAGGGTTCTTAGTTATCATCATGGTGTGTGCAGATGGTTACGTCTTTAGGACTTACATGGTTCTTGGTAAAGGTGTGGTTTATGCTTTGATTTGACATGTTATCCTTGGTGTGAGGATTGTTTCATTATTATGTCATGGTATACTCTTAATGCACATTTAGAGTTTTGACATGTTATAGTATGTTCATATAGAGCATGTTATCTCTTTGGTTGAGATGCTTTAGATCGTGTTATCATGTTTATGTTTCTGAGGCCATGGTTGGAACTTTGACATTGATCTTGGTTTAGTTTCTTGGTATTGAGTATATTGATCTTAAGCTGGATACTTCATGATATTGCTATGTTGCATTTGGAGTTTGCAAGGATTGATTGGTTATAGGTGCTCATGGATACTTAGAGATGGTGGTGATGTTAATTTCTCTTAGATTAGAGATGTGTTTGTTGGGACACTTGTTTGGTTTCAATAGGAAGTCCAATAGGCATTCACCTGATATCGACTTGAGAGGAGATTATTATTAGATGAGTCTTGGTTGAAGACTTGGATATCTTGATGAACATTCTCATTCGCCACTCATGGTCTACTCGACAATTTGCTACTTGAGAGGTATAGCCTATTGTTTCTCTCAAGTGCATTATATTTATGCTTGTCTTTCATGGATATAGATTTTGAGCTATGGTACATTAGTTCTAGAAGGTTCATTTGAGAGATGGTTTAGCATTAGTTATCTCCATTTGCATATGTTGTTATGCTGGTTGAGTTTGAGAGATGGTTCTATATTGAGCATATTTCTTGGATTAGGAATGGTTTATGAGTTTGATCTTCTTGTGAGAGGCTTACATCCATGATTGATTATATGGTATGGTTTGGGTGTTGTTGAGGCTTCTTGGTTGGGGTTTTGAGGAGGAGATCATACTTGCATGGTTTACATCTAGAGGTGTGTGTAGAAGGACATGATATAGGTTATGATTTGCATGGTTTCTCTTTAGTCTTGGTTATCTTCCTGGATGTTTAGTTTTCACATACATTGGATTTGAGATTAGTTAGAGATTGTGATCACTAGTTTATTCTCATGTATGCCATGTGAGAGATGACATGGTAATTCATTTATCTCTTTCTTTTGTTGGTTGTGAAGAGCTTGGGAGATTGTCAGAGATTTTTTTATGAGAGTTGTTCTTGCAGATTATTGGTTTATGTGTTGTGGATGTCCTTGAGGACTACATGGATTCACTTCTTTGAGATGTTGTGAGTGGATTGGATATAGATTTGACATTATCTTTTGTAGTGGGAGCTTCTTGGTATATCTGTGGCATGTATTGCTCTTGAGGCTTTTGATTGTAGATTATAGATTAGATATGTTGATGATGTGAGATTCACTTGGTATACTTTTGGAGGTATGGATAGTTGGATGGGTTTGGCACTTACTGTGGGTGCTATTTCAGCTATGAATATTTTGACAACTATGGATACATGTGATTACCTTTGGATTAGGATTTTGTGCTTGGTATTTCAGTTGGTACATGATTTTATGATCTTCTAATGTGACAAGTTGGGTGTCTTTCTCTTTGGATGGCTTCTATGTATGTCCAATGATAATGGCATAGTAGGAGGTGAGATCATTCATGCTTGAGATGCTAGATACTTTGATTTTTCTATGAGTACTAGGATGGAGCACATGGTGTACTTTGATTCATGATGATATATGTGCTAGGAGGGATTATTCCCATGTTCATTTATGTGGCTATAGATTGACCCTATGCAATGTATACAACAAGTGGGAGATTGTTGAGATAATGGGTGTTGCACACATTGCATAATATTATTATATTTTATTATGTAATGTTGTACCTAGATGGATGTGCAACATGGAAAGATTCCCATGGGATATACATGATGAGTTGTATTTTAACATTGTGATAATATTTGATGTAATTATTTAATACTAGGGAAGAGAATTAAATTTCCAAATATTAAATGTGGGGTCAATGGGTTAGGTAGCACATGGTTTACATAATACCACTTGGTAGTTTTGTGGGAATTTCTACTATATGAGTAGCCACATGGGTAGTTGTTGATGTGAGAGAGAATAAAAGGGGGAAAAAGGAAAGAGTTAAGTAGGACACGGCTTGAAAGGTTAGCCAAGGGAGAATTTGTGAAGGTTGGAAGCATGACATGGGATGTGTGGATTCATGCTTGTTCACATAGGTTGCTCAGTTGTGGCTATGGCTTTGAAGGCTTCCATGGTTGTATTACAATGTTGTTTTTTTTGAATAATACATGGTGATGGATGCTTTTGGAGGCTGGGTTTTTTTCCTCAATGAGGGTTTCCCAGGGTATATCTTGTGTCACAATTTTGTGGGTATGTTGTCTATTCTTTTGCATATGGATATCAATTGCATATTTATTTCAGATCTATTATGAGTTATGTGGAAATAGTTTTATTCTTTCTTGCAAGTTTCCTTAAATGAGTAGCTTCTACATTTTTGGGCTCTTGGTTCTCAAGTGCTTGAGTTGCCTCCTAGGCTTGAGTCCCTTCAGCTTTGAGGTCAGCTTGCTAAGGAGAAACTCTTATTCTTTGTTTCTTTCCCTTTTCCACTTTATAGTATCCAACTTCCCTATCATGCTAATACACCATTTATGGTCTAATTGGAGATTGGGCTATGAATGTTGGTATTGTTACTTTTTCCTTTCTTCCCTTTACCGAGTGAGCTGTGGCTTGTAAGAATACTATTTCAAGAATCAGGTCCAATTTGAATGGCTTCTTAATCCATTCCTTAGTCAAATAGATGATATGCCTCACCTTGTAATTGATATTTGTATTTTCTTCTCTATCAATTTCTATGTTCATGACTAATCGATCATATATCTTATCTTGATTATAGAGGGGATCCAAGACATCTAAAGTGTCTTGTGAACAACCTTCAATGGGGCCTTTAATTTCAAGGCACTTCTTGGAAAATAAAGAGTCATCCTACAATAATCCCTTATCTAGATATCATAATCATCTACTGCATTCATCCAATGATCCTCTATGGTATCTTAGTGTTGAAATTGTTTTCCTACCAAATATTGAACTCTCCCAATATTGTCAAAACATGGACAAGGGGAGTTATAGCCTTCCAAGGGATATTGATCCCATTTTGAACCAAAAGTAATGATATATTGCTTCTTCTTGACTCCAAATGGACCTATGGTCATGGGCCATACCCAGGTCTTCTTATGCTATTTTCTCACTCTATCATATGTAGATGTGAGTTGTCATTTAATCTCCAACAAAATGAGTCTATCAAATGGATACCTAGGGAGCCTCTTAGGATTTATAGGTGTAACCGCTACCCTTAGGTAGGTAAATGTCTTGAATTAGATGTAGTAGGCACCTATTTCTTCAATTCTTCCTGCTACCTCTTTTGACATCTTTTTTGCATAATCACCTTCAATGAATTGGATGATTGCAAAAATGGAAGCATTATTCACTATCTTGTACTCTTTACTCTGATCTGACAACTTTTTGTACACCAGCTGTGGGTATACCACATAAGGCTAGGTATTAACATATTGCATGCTTCCCTTCTTGAATAATCTTGGGTAATCCATATTTCTTAGTACTAAAAGCTATACCACATATAAATTCATATAGAATCTGGGATCAGTTTTAACTACCACCAACTATTCAACTAGATTCTTACTAAGTATTGTCGCCTAGTCAATTGGCATCTTTGCCATTTTGATGGTCTCAATGAAATGTACCATCTAAATATTCAAGTACACTATTGTCAGTAGACTCATAATTCTGCTCAAAAGCACAATGGAGTATCCAATATCATCTTTCATGTATAGTCTAGTCATATCAAATTTTCAAGCTCTTCATTCCATAGGTGTCCTATATATCAAATATAATAATTGAATTACTTCTATAGCTTTCTACTCATTATCCCTATGCAACCTTTCTACTTGATGATAAGTTAACCTAACGTATTGATCTACCCTTGGGAGATGGAAAACTTTCTCGATATTCTTTGACCCTAGGTCTAGGACAATCTCCCCTATCATGCTCTGCACCACTCTCTCCTCTAACACATAATTCTCTCCCAGGGTTATAACATGCTCTAAGGATTGCACTGATGTAGGATGTGAGGTTGCATTAACTTACCCTGATCTAATGAGTGTCAAGATCATTAGGGACCTCTCATTCAGTTTGTTTCAAAGTACTAGGTATGCATTCCAATCAATATGACCAGATTTAGTGTCCCAAATCTCCAAATGTGCATCCTTGAAGGATGATTTATTTTGTACACCTTGAAACTTAAAGGAAACTAGTTTTGGAGCAATCTTCACTGTGATTGAGGATGAGGAAGAAGCCATTTTATCTACTCAAAATATGAAAACATTAGTCCAAAAGCATGAAATTCAAACTCTAATTACTAAAATGTCAAACCTAGAATGCTAAAACATCATAAAAACACTCAAAATCCCCATTTTAGACTTTGATAGGCAGTTTTGAGTGCACCTTGCACACCTTGAGAGTGCGCTAGGTGTGCTTTTTATTTTTAGCAAGCTTTAAAAATTAAGGGTGCACACATATACTAGTTAATGCACACATATACAAGTTAATGCTTTAATGGTGCATAGTTGCACACCTTAGAAAGGTGCGCACTTTCACACCATTATAGTGGTAACTTAGAGTTCTCTTCTGTAAGGTGCACATATGCACACCTTGGATTGGTATGCATATGTGCATCTTTCACTTAGGTGTTCCTTTTAGTTTTTTAGATTTATGAGTAAAAGGTGTAGAGTTGTGCACCTTAAGCAAGTGTGCAACTATGCACCTTCTAACTTGGTGAGTTTGTATTTGATGTCTATGTAGGAGAGAAGAAGGCACACCTCTAAGGGTGTGGAAGTACGCTCACCGGCAAAAAATAGGAGAAAATAAATGCATAGGAAGGTGAGGTCCTAGGATTTTATAGGCTCGAGATGGAGCACACTCTTTTGGGGGTGCACACCTACGCATGTGTGTAGGTGTACACTTCTGAAAAGAAGTGCTCTTTCACTTAGTGCATCTAGTGCACTAGCGCACCTTGAAGGGTGCACATGTATGCTAGGTGCACTAGTGTGCTCCTTAGCACTTAAAATCACACTTTCTTCTATAATTTTCAATTTCTGGGATCTAGGTTTTTTGGGTAGAGGACTAGGCTAGACTCGGACGTTATATAAAGTCCCAAAAAAGACTTAGACCCTAGACTAGGGGTTTTGGAAAGCAAAAAAATTATTAGGGGGTCCTCATTTCTAGGAGAAATAGGGCGTGTGTTTGAAACCACAAAAAATAGCCCCAAAAAAAAGGAAGAAATGACAAAGGAATTTCTTCACCAGCAAACATCCTTCTAAAATGTATCAACCAACAACTAAGTTTCAAAACTTTGAACAACTTTCAAGTTGATTGGTAGTAAAAATTTTAGAATCTCAAATCTTCAAGCTCAATGTACAGTCAATGTATTCATTTTCTTTTGACGTTTCAAAGTTCAAACTTTTCATTAGCCTTTAGCAACTTGGAAACAAACTTCCACTCCACCAATCCATGCATCTAAAATCTTTTTAGATCATGTATATCAATCACTGTCTGACCAGATGAGTGAATTCCTTCATGAGGGCTCTCAATAGGTTATCACTTTATGCATTTTAGGTTTTGAACAATCTTTTAAGTTCTACTTCACATAGCTTGCATGTTTCCATTTGATTCTTCCTTGAAGACATTGAATAGACATTAAATAGCCATTTTGGAGTGCATATCTCTACTGTCAAATTGTTTTTATTAGACCTTTTTTGGAATTTTTCATTTTTAACACCATCTTTTCTCTTTTGTTTTCTTTTTGTATTGTAACCATGCTTAGATTGTGTGGCCAAGGCATTGGTGTCATTTCTTAGAGTCTCCTTTAATTTGATAACCACTTGCATTCATCTTTAATGAACTTTGTGAAGATTCGCATGCCAAACAATGACCTTAGCAATTACTTGAAAATACCCTTTTATTTGAAGTGGTAAGTTTTAGATTGTCCCTTACTACTATTAACCTTGATTTGAAAGTACCAAGATAGTCAATTCTTTTAAACTTGCAAAGGGATGAGAACTATTGATTTGCAACCCTAATTTCAAGACTATAAGTCTTTTACAACTATAAGTAACATCTTCCTCTAGTTGGTAGAAGATACATTTCATCTGAATGCTTTGGCAAAGAAATACCTCTTCCTAAAAATTAAAACCACAAGAAAATGGTTTATGAAATAAATTAGGATAAAATTTTGATTGCACCTAACTCCCATATTGACACAATTGAAAGCAAACACACTTGCAAAAATAAACAAACATGAGAAAAGATAATTTTTTTTCTTAGGCCTCAAAATAATGTTTCATGAACTACCGATTGAATGGCAATGGAACCAATTCCTCTTGTAAGGAACTCAGCCTAAAAGTATTTTCTCCTAGAATCTCTACAATTTGATAAGGACTAATCTATAAGCATTGAAACTTAGTGTGGCTGCCCAAATTTTCTTTTGCCTTGTCCCACAAAAGAAAAAGGTTAGATATTCTGAAAGATTTTATTGTTTCTGGCTTGTCAAACCACCTTTTAATGATAACCTAATTTTTTTACCATATGCTCTGAAGCAACTATTCGTCTCTCATCCATCTCCAAGAGATTCATCAGTCTGATCTGAACCTTGTCAGCATCTTCAATGTACCCACTCATGAACTTTAAAAATAGGAATCTTGAGGTTAAGTTTTCCATAGATGAGAAGGTATGGGGATGTTCCCAAGGCATTTTTGACCCTAAGTCGATCTATCCATAGCACATATTTGAGTTGAGTATGCCAATCTTTAGGATTTTCCTTCAACAATGTCTTATTACCATTATCAAGTTCTTATTTATAGATATGGCCACACCATTTCCTTATAGATATTAATTCGAAGAGAACTTGATTATAATCTAATTATCTAGTGCCCACTAGGTAAGGAATATTGATGCAAATGCTAATCCATTATCACAAGCTAGAAAGAATAGAATCCCAAATTTGGTAACAATATGTTCTTCCAAGAAGTCTGTAACCACCTTTGTTGTGTAGTTTCTAAAAGTCTTAGCTTCTTTCCAACATGTGCAATAATCTATAGCTATGAGAATGAATGCATGTCCTATTAATGATGGTGGGTTTATCGGACCAATAAAATCCAACCCCCACTTTTCAAAAGGGCACACCTCAAACACTGGTTGTAATGGCATCGTCAGATGTCTTTCTCTATTAGCACTAGTTTGATAAATGTGGCAAGTAGGCACATGTTCAAAAGTATCCCTGAAGATTGTAGGCCAAAAATATTTGGATCTTAGGATCATATGGGCTGTAGCTTCTATTGACCCATGTCCCATACCATATTTATCATGAAATTGTTCCAAAACTTCTTTTACTTTTTCTTATCCCAAATATTTTAGATAAATTCCTTCATAGTTCCTTTTATAAAATTTTCTATCTTGTAGCATGTAGGATTCACACTTCATTTTGAGTCCCCTATGCTATAAGCTATCCATCTAATTGGGGTATTGATTTTCTAAAAGCTAGTAAACAATATTTTGATACTAAACATCTATTATTATACCTTGATCAATATCAACTTGAGATATTAAAATCTTCTTTTGTTGATCTTCTATGTTGGTTTCATCATCAAATTTAAATTTCTTCTCATCTTCGATTTGGTTATCTGCTATCATTTTTGATAATCCTTTTCCTCTTACTAACTTCATTGGCTGAATCTCTAAATCAAACCCTTGAAGTATTTCCATCCATTTTCCTTTTCTTTCACCCAACTCATTTTCCATCAGTAATGTGTTAATTGTAGGATCATGCACAATTGCATACACCTTAATCCTTAATATATAATGGAAAAATTTCTTGACTACCTTTATCAGAGCAAAAGACTATTAATCAAGATTAGAATAGTTCAACTCAATGTTCTTTAGAGAAAAACTCATGAAGGAAATGTGTCTTTCGTCCTCTTTGTCTTTCTTTTGTGTAAGAATTCTAGCACATGAGTGTTCTGAAGCAACAAAGTATATTTCAAATGACAATTCATAATCTGGAATGAAAAGTACTAGAGTTGTAGAAATAGCCAGTTGATGTCCCCAAATGATTTCTTGATTTTTGGAACCCATTATATTTTTGCCCCTTTCTTGAGAAAATCATCAAGAGGGCACACTATCTCAACAAATCCAGTTATAAACTTCCTCACAAAACTTATCTTCCCAAAGAAAGATTTGAGTTCTTTACCACTGTTTGGAGGTGACAACTTTAGAAATACTTCAATTCTTTTAGGGTTGGTGGAGATTCTAGCTTCAAAGATAATATGATCTAGGAACTTTCCTTTAGTGACCCCAAATGAATATTTCTTAGGATTAAGTGATATGCCATATTTGCGACATCTATTGAACACTTGTCTTAAATCGACAATGTGAGTACTTTGATCCTTTGAAAAGATAGTCAAGTCATCCATGTAGATAACTATACATTTTTTTATTAGTCCCTTGAAAGCTTTGTCCATGGCTCTTTGGAATGTAGCTCCTTTGTTGATCAGCCCAAAAAGCATTCTTTTGTATAAAAACGTCCCCCATTTTGTTGTGAAAGCAATCTTTAGCCTATCTTCTTCATTGACCATCACTTGATTATACCTAGAATATCCATCTAAGAAAGACATCATTTTGGATCCATTGACAATTTGTAATACTTCATCAAGTGAGGGAAAATGGTAGTTATACTTTTGAGATGTTAGATTAAAATTATGAAAATCCATACAAAGGTGGATTTCTCTAGTCTTTTACCTCACTAGAACTGAATTAGCCACCCATGTAGAATGGTGTATGGGAAAGATAATATTGGCACTGAGAAAATTCTTAACTTCCTTCATTATCAATGGTTCAATAATGGGATTAATAGGTTCTTTCCTTTGTTGGAAAGGCTTGGCATCTGGCTTCAATGAAATGTCATGTGTGATGATCTTAGGATCACAGGTTTTGAGTTCTTCATAACTCCACACAATGACATCTTTGTATTCCCTAAGAAATTCAAGCATATCTTCTCTTTCCTGAGCGTTGCATGATTTTCCAACCCTTACCATTTTGGGGTCCTCATCAGTACCCATATTATATGAATCACATTCTTTAATCCCTTTTTCTTTAAACATTCTCTTGTTAAGTGTTGATTCATCATCATAAAAGATGTGCTCCAACTTAACCATTCCCTTAGGAATAGTGTTTGTTTTCAAATTGAGAATCCCATCCTCGTCTTCAAGCTCTTCCTCCTCAGGTTTTTCATTTGAAGTGTCATCAATCTCTTGCCCCTTACAATAGCCATTGTACATGATAATTTCAAGTATGTGTTGGTCATCTTGGAATACTTGGAAGTTTGTAAAGTTGTATAGGATGGACAAGGAAAAAACTAATTCTACTAGAAATATTTTCAATTTTGTTCTCTCAATAGGTTGTAATGTGCTAGCTGAAATTGCCAAGGTATTTGCTACCATGTTTCTCCTCATGGGGATGGACCTTATGTTGAAAGCTTCAAAATCATCCATTAGATCCCATAATCTCTTTCGATAAGCGAGTAATCTTCTATCATTGCAAGAAAAATTGATTTTACTTGTCTAGTCACCAATTAGGAGTCTCCTTAGATTGTAAGAGCTTTGATTCCCTTCTCTAATGGAAAGGGAAGTCCATGAATAGGGCTTCACACTCTACAACATTGTTAGTACATCTAAAATGTAATCAATATGCTGCATAGAAAGATCTACTTTTTGGGTTGATTAATTCAATACCTATACTAGCTCCTAAATTGCATTTAGAGCCATCAAATCGAAGTGTCTAGATCAGATCATCTTTGGGTTTCCTAAACTGGTGCTTGTTCATCCGTAGGTTTTCCTTTACTTGAACCTTAAAGAATTGTTTCTTAGGGATCCATTGTAATCTCTCCTGAAGTGGACTTGATGATTTTTCCTTGTTTATATTTGACATGGAGAATGTATGTTTCTCTTGCTAATCATGAATTTCCGCAATAAATTCCATAATTTTTTCAACTTTGGGTTTCAAATGAATGACCACCTAAGTCCACCCTTGGCCTTTTATGAAATGTCTCCTTATTTGAATCTTAACCATTCTTGGTGGAGGAGAAGACCAACCTCCACCATATGAATCTAAAGAAGTATCACTATATGATGCATTAAGATCTTCTACCTCTTCTGCATCCTTCCCCACAGTTTTAGATATATATGCAAAATTTTCCACTGGTACTTCCTTTGGAACATTTTCATTTTTTTCTTTCATTATTTGATTCAATAATTGAGCAACTTCTTGTTGGAAATGTGAACATTTGAACTCTGAATGACTAACTTTATGCAATCTACAAAATTCAGGAGGGAGCAACACATTTGGGTAAGCTACTTCACCTAAACATTGTATGTTGGCCACCATGTTATCTACGAACTATGTTACAATCTCTTCTTTTGGGATTAGAATCATATATCTTCCATTTTGATTATCTAATGTTTTAGGTGAGACTGTATCAAAAGTGATCACTTTGTAAGAGCCTAGATTAGATTGTAGGAGTGCCACCTTGTTTGGTGCATTGTATTATATAATCATCATTTTTAATTTTGGCTCTGCATTGATTTTGATTTGATTGTTCAACCCTTTCCATGATAACCACAATTGAGTAAAATCTCTTTAATAAAACCATCCTCTTAAACATTTCATCCACTCTAGATACTTAGTAGCAATCCACATGTTTCAAGAATTTCAACCACATCTATATCTATGATATCTTGAATTCGAGGGTCAAGAGTCAATTGTATCTAAACATCTTTAAACACAATGATAACCTTTACTTCTATTTTGTTGAGTTGTATCACTCTTTGATTAGATGGTTGAGGAGTGACTTCCAACCTTTGTGCTATCGAAAGTGGCATAACATTACAAGAAGCTCTAGGATAAATTAGGAAATTGTGAAGATTCTTCCCATATATTTTGATGCTAAGAAAAAAGGGAGGCACCTCAACCTTGTCTTTAAACATAGTTTGCATGGCCTCTGAAGCATTGACCTATTGAGGCATTATCTTTTGAGGAACAATATTCATATTATGGGGTGCCTTTGTATGATCAAGAGTTTTCATCAGTGCTTCTCATTGATGAGGACAATTTTGTAGCATGTCAAACATGGACATGTTGGAATTTGTTTATTTCAAATATTCCATCACACTATACTTTTTAGGAGACCATGCAAGATTCTTCTAGATTGTAGGCACATTTCCTTGATTCTAATTTTTTTGTCCTCCATATGGGAGTCTGATAGGTACTGGATATTTATTTTCTTTCAGATATGGAAGAGTTGGTTGTAATGTAGGAGGAATGCCATTGTTCATGGGTTCCTTTTGACTTTGCAAATTGTAGGTATTTCGATTATCATTCTAGAAGGAAAACATTTCCTCAGGTTGGGTATTTGGTTCCTGACTGAATGGAAAACAGTATTCTTCACTGGCTGGTTGTTCTATTTCTTTGTTTTGTGAAGAATCATAGGATTCTAGCATCATGGCATTGAATTTCATGGGGGACTCGTTACTATTTCCCATTGGATTTTGATTTACTTGCTGATTTCCATTATTATATGAGCCATCATCATTCAATACATTATGATTATTGTCATACTGATTGATGTCCTCATACTGGGTTAGTGTTTTTATTATTTGCAGGAATACTTCTATTGTTGGGATGAGTGTTCCATTGTTTATTTTGTCTTTGGAAACTATTGTTGCGGTTAGGAGGATTGGAGCTATTTCCTACATTATTGTTTCTGCTGAAATTCCTATTGTAGTTCTGACCATAATTATTGTTGTTGTACAGACTAGGATTTGTTCTCTAAAAGTTATTATTCTATCCTTGTGACAACCTCAAGTGGGTCAATTCATTAGTGATTTGAGACATGGTCTTCTTCATTTCATCAAGCTCATATGCAATGTTTTTCTCTATCTCAGTAGATGCTACTACCTTTTTCTCAAAGAAAGCATCTTTTGGAGGTTCATATCCTCGGTATGTTAAAACTGGAACTTATGGAGTAGGTGCCTGCTATAATGGAGTTGGATTGATTGGTATGAATTGGATAAGCATCAATGGTGCTCCAATAGGATATGTTGGTATTATAGTAATAACTTGTGTGGGGGGCATCAATCCTCCTTCATTAGGATTGGCTTGTTTTGTGAAAATAATTGCTTCTGAGAAGACTTTATCCAATGTGTCAATATTTGCAATAGGAAGTCTCCTTAGAAAAATAGCCATGAGATGGTCCATAGAATTGAGCTATATCTAAATAGAGGCTTCAACTGGTATAGTGTATGATGTTTCTAGTTTACAATAGGTCATATGAAAGTGATGATTGAAGTGTGAAATTGTTTCAAATGGGTCCCTTTTGATTGATATGAATTGGTGATGTATCATAGCTGGGTTGATGAATGTTTTGAATTGTTCCAAGAATAATTTTTTGAAAGTGTTCCAGTCTTCGATGCATCCTAGTGGTAAATTGTGTAATGCCCCGCCAAGGGATCCAAAGAATTTTACTTAGTTTGCCAAACAAATTTTTTTTTTTTAAACATCGAAGATAAAACCATTCATAACATTCGCGTAAGAAAAAGAAACAATTCAAATGAAAATAAACATAACATATATACATAACAGGCTACATTCTTTAAAGATCTCTTAACGTTGTATCAAATCTAAATTAACTATTCATCTAACATCCCATCCTTATGAAATAACAATGATACATCCAATGTTCTTAAACCATATACAAGTGTACATTTTAGATTGCTCAATCATCAACTATACATGTTACAAGGTATGAAAAGCTTAAAAGAATAAACATCCATGTAAATAAAGTACATCATCATCCAATACTAATCCATGATACAATAACATAATGAAACCATAAACCATACATGATACATCATCTTAAAAGATATAAACATTCATTATAAAAAATAACCATGAATCACAAACATAAATAACTAAGTGCACGGTTCCTCCCAACCATTAATAGCATCATTAGACCATCGTGGATCCTAGCCATCCCTCCGTGCATAACATTCCAAAGCACCGAAGAGATCATCGGCTATAAACATAGTAGGAATGTCACTCCTAAAACATCCTACTAACATGCAAAGTAAAGCATAGGATACCATCATTTAACATATGCAAACCATCAATTAAAGAAAGATACCAGTAAATACATCCATCATAAGGTATATCATCTACCATAATGCTCCAAGAACATAATGAAGAGAAATACCTACCAAGAAAGTATCAACCACGGTGTCTCAGACAGATCTCAAATGATAAGAGTGGAAAAACACTACCACCCGACCGCGTGGAACCTAAGTGGTCCACTCCCACTGTGCTGAGGAGATAATCTCAAGTCCCCAACAGGATATCAAAACCACAAAGGATAAATCTCTAAAGTCCAAGAATCCTAAAAGTATAATAACTCAAAGGTTCCAATCACAAAACTGACATCTACTTCCCAGAGGCACATAATGACATGTAGGAAACCTACTCTACAAGCGGGAAAGTGTCATCGCATTTATCATGTACAAGTTACCCTGGCAGTTAGCTAAACTCCACGGGTCCATACTGATCTCATGCGGCCACTAGTATCCTCTCATACTGACGAGGCATACTACGGAATGCAAGGTCGTAACCATGCATCTCACTACTCCCATCCTAGCCTATACAAGCGCTCAAGGCATGGGCGAGAACCAAAACAATTATCTTTTTAGGTTCATTTAATCTCCATTTAGAGTGTAAATGTTATCACTTATTAACCAAACTTAAAATGAGTTACCTTGGCAGCCACTTAGGGCCCCGGCCCCCATTACAAGCCACTTCCTGACACTACAAGTAGATTACCTACCCTAAGGCTCATGGAATCATAAATCACCACACTCCTGTACAAGCGACTATAAAGAAATCCAAAAGATAATCCATAAAAAGAATCATCAAATATCCACAATATAAGCATCAAATATCCATAATAAGAATCATCAAATCTCCAAGATAAGAATCATCAAAATCTCCATGAGCATCTGGAAAACATCCATAAAAAATCATGACCACAACAGTTCTCTATTGGCAACTGAAGGCATCACTGATAATCACAAGTATCCATTGGTTCTCAATAACCAAAATATGTCTCAAAATAAATCACAATATCCATTGGTTCTCAACAAGCAACCAAGAATATCTCAAAATCATATTGATCAAAGACTCCAAAATGGTTGAGTCAAAACATGTCACAACATGACATCATCAAGAAATAAATCCACATTTCAGTCCCATCATGGCGACTAGAAAATAATCCAAGGATAACTGATCGATGACTCAAAAATGATTAGCTCAAGTGTCTCAGATACATATACATCTTAGCTTCACACATGAAGACTGATGAACAAATACAAACATTTCATAGAGCATACGATCACATTACCATGGTTGGGCTTGTAAAGATCCAGACCAAATAAGATCAACATGCCATCATGTCTCATAACCCCCAAGCCTCTGGTAACAACCTAAGACTGGTCAACACTAGTCAACCCAAAAAAAAACCCAGAACAAGAAGCATATAGAATACACGATGCAGACACATGTTTTGGTTTTGCTATTATCTCATAATTGAATAATGTGAAGAGTTTCATTTTCCATTTTCATGTGTAGAAGTTTCAGTTTCCATTTTCAAGTATACTCAAGTGTCTAAGTTTCATCATTTGACCTACAAGTCAACCCATTTGTTCCCCAATAGCATTATCCTTCCATTATTAAGAAATACATTCTAAGAATAACTTAAGGATAAATATTTACTAAACTGATCATCATTGACCTTTAATTAAATTGTTCACTATTTTAACCATGATCCATATTCTAATTGATTAACTCTTCTTTTAAGGTTACTTCAACTTCCAAAATAAATCAAGGATCATTATTCGTCAAAATGTAAGAAAGTCAGTTACTAGTCTTCGAATAAGAAGATTATAACTCTATTTAAATGATCAATTAAATCAATAGGTACTCCATCCATGACCTATTAACATTCTAATAGTTCTCAACATCTAAGGTCATAATTCAAGTCATAAGAATAAGACCTATCAACTTTGATATCAGTATTTCTACAATCTCATTAAAACGATTATATCAATTAAATCTCCATTACATAACTTAATTATTAATTAAATCCAATTACCTCTAGTTAATTGATTTAATTAATAATTTCACAACCAAACTATCAACCCAATGAGTATTAGTTGACTAACAATAGTTTGTACGTCAAAGTCAACTTCAATCCAATACACAAATATTAATATTTTAATATTAACAAGTTATTTTGGAAATCTTATCCATAATAACTACATTCATCTTTCTTAACAATTTCGTATTAATGATAATCATTTCCTAGTTAAGTCTCTGTCGCCTTTAATTATATTGACAACTCATTAATTGATTAAAATCAATTATACTTCAAATCCAAAAACTAATGTCTTTACAAAACTTCAATCGTTAAATAATCTCTTCTAGATTAATTCTAATTGAATTAGCCATTTATTCTATTATTTATTAATAGTTTGTAGACCCAACAAACATTAATAAATGATAAACTATAAATAATCAATCTAGATAAAAACTTAACATAAGCTTCATTAGTTAACTCTTAATGAGTTATTTAATAATACATAACGGATTAATAATAACATAGCAATGATATAATATAACAATGACACTTAATTAAATCTCATATAATTCGCCATTTGTGACTTCAAACAACTTAAATAAGATTAGATTAAATATTATCCAAATTGGAATCTCTTAATTGAATTATTAATCATAATTATTTCATAAAGGATAACTAACTATCTAACAAAGAAACTACCCTTGATATATTAGATCAACCTCCTCAAAGTATACCAAAAGATAATGGTTAATTAAATTTAAGGCTTGGATTAACCACCATATTCATGAATCCATAATTTCATTTGATCGCAATCAACATCTATTCAAACTCTGATGCATAGTTTAATTATTAGTTAACTTAATTATTCCTATAATAATTAAATTAACTTAATAATTTACATGACCATAATAATATCTCTACATTGGCAAATTAATAACATTATCAATGTTAACTAAATGTTATTATTTAATAATAATATAAAAATATTATTAATAAATATTATTACTAACTTTATTAATAACAATAATGTTTTATTTATTAATGATTCGATTAATACCAAATTCTCAAAACATATTAAAGTTTCAAATACACTCTGACCATGGCTTAATAATACCACTGTCGCGGGTACCCTGTGAGTACCCTGCGACCTTGCCACATGCCACACGTCTTACAGAGATGGTCGGGGGGGTTTGAATCACATTGACCTCACCCATTTTCGGCAATGGTCGTAGGCGGGTACCCTGCGATGTGCAGGCACCCGTAGGTACCTTGCACTCTGCATCCACGCAACAGCGTTGAGTGCACTGCCATGGCAATTAAAGGGAATGGGGTGCGGTGGGTATAAGCCCCCGCCCACCCCAAAAGTTTAATATATATATATATATATTTATATAATGTTTTTAATAAAATATTTTCTCAAAGCGGGTTTTATAAAACGATTTTACACCATGCGATCCAAATTTATTAATAGGGTTTCTCACTGCGACTTAAAACAAATACATATATGTATATATGTATATATGTATAAGTATATGCATATATATGTATATGTATATATATATATATATATATATATATATATATATGTATGTATGTATGTATGTATGTATGTATGTATGTATGTATGTATGTATGTATGTATGTATGTATGTATGTATATTTATGTATCTATATACACGCAGTTTATCAAGCATTATTGCAGTTATAAATAAATAAATAAATAAATATATATATATATATATATATATATATATATATATATTTGCAAATTTCATATGTAATAAAAAGAGGACATATATTTACTCTACTCAAGAAGGGCCTTTCATTCTGATGAATTAAGGATCTCACCTCAATGGTAATTGTTCTCTAAATTATCCATTAATTCTTCTAATAGATTTGATTACAAAATTTTAAACCTTTTTGAAACTCTATTTCTCAATTCGATTCTAATTCGAACCCAAACCCATTTGGATCTAATTTCTTTCCTAGATTAAACTAGGGTTTTCTATTGTTTTCTTTGCAACTCTACATATCTAGATTCCAATTCAAATTGCAAATTCATTCATGGAATATAATCAGACACATATAACAAACATGATGAAGACAGGAAGAGAAATGGTGCAAAGAGGATATGCGAATATCATGAGTGCACCTAGGCACTGATGCTAATCTGCCATGCCTCAGAAGTCCATAGAAAATCCCTTCCTTCTCCATCATCCACAATTCCTCCAAGATCCAAGCCAATCGGAAATCTCCAAGTGACTAGAAGTGCTAGAAGAAGCATAGGAGCAAGTAGAAACATATGAGCATATGAGCTTCTCCAATGCATGTAAGCTTTGAAGCTTCCATTCAGCCTGTGGCTTGTAGCTTCCATTTAAGCTTGTAGCTTGTAGCTTCCATTCAGCTTTCATTTAAGCTTCCATTAAGCTTTTCATTTAAGCTTGCCCAAACACACTAGGAGAGCCTCTATTTAAAGACCTCTAAGATGCATCTAGAGTGTCTCTAGAAACAATTAGAAGATAAGCATGACAACCAAGCATAGGTCTTCTCCAACCTTCTAGATAAGTCTTAAGGTTGTAGACACCATGTGCTCAAATAAAATGATAACTCCTAAGTGTAGACAACTAGTGCATTCTTAGAGTGCAAACTTCTGTGTTGTCTACATGACAACTCTTGAGAATTTGCCAACTCCTATGTGAGAAAATATTAAAATAATAATAATAATAATTAATTTACTCTTCCCAATTTAATTAATTAATTTATTAAATCTCATGCACAAACTTTAATAATTTCACTTTTCAATCTTAATATATTTATATTTTTAATCACATGAAATTTAGAATCTTTTAATAATTTTAAATATATCTTCCACTTTTAAATTTCATTTTCCAAAACTTAATTGCTAAAATATTTATTAGCTTTAGTAATAATATTATTTAGTCATTTATTTAAAAATGAGCTCCAAATATATTATTATTAAAATAAATATTGCCACATTCCAAATTTAAACTTTTAACTTTTATCTTCAAATTTAATTATTTTATTTAATTAATTTCCCAATTAATTAAATAAAATAAATATTAAAATACCATATTAATTTTTCATTAAATTAAACCATTAATTAAATCTTTTAATTAGGCTTAATTAATAGAAAATACATCAAAGACTCTCAAGGTAAAAATATGAAAACCATTCATAGCCAAAATACATACAAAATCAAACCAAGGGTTTATATCACGAATTACGTTATCCAACGTATTCGAAGGGTACTCAACTCGGATACTTGTCCTAATTTTCCAATTAGAACAAATGGCTTAAAAGGGTTGGAATTTGGACTTGAGAATTTATCTCCCCTCTCTTATCATTGAGATAATGTGATAGGGTACGCTCATCCTGGCAATTAAGGGAAGTCGATACCCGGTACCTGCAACCTGCATAAAATCCACGCATGTACAAGCACAATATATACTAAGCTAAACAGGCAATGGCAGAAAGTGGTGCATCGTGTAGATCTCGACTAGCAGATGACTACGACTCCCTTCCTTAACCACATCAGACACACCATACAATAGCAAACACACACACCATACACATGCAAGTATGGGGTAAGTATCCATAATTAAACACATATGATAATAAATCATCTTACTAATCATCATTAATAACTGAAAGCAATGTAATAATCATGATGCATACATGAAATATAAAGTCTAAGTGATCTCATCACATAATAAACTGAATCCATAACACAATATATGATAATCTCAAAAGAATGCTGCTAACCAACAACATGAAACTAGCTCTAAAAGATTTCAACAATGTTAGCAAAAATGCGAACTAGGGGCAGGCACTACAAATTGAGGTACCAATTAAGGGCATCTTCTTTGAATGAGTATGGGAATAAATGAAGAACCACATTCTCATTAGCAATATGCTTTCAGTTGCAAATTTATTTGAATACCTTGATGTGATCTTTAAATGTTCTTGTCTCTCCATAAATGAACCTTGGGAAAAATTTCTCAGGATTATTAGGAAGATCATTGAGTGCTCCTATCAAGTTGATTGGTGAGTCTACAATATTTGAAAAAAAGGCCATTGGTAGAGGATTTTGTGGAACGATGGGTGGTTGGTTTGAAAGCGAAATTGAGGAAGATGATGGAATGTTGAGCAAAAGTGAGCGAATTATAGGAAATCCTTTGTCACTATGAGGCTTATGAAAATGAGTGTGTTATAAAAACTCTAGTTCACTATTTGAAGATCTTAAAGCTCGCAAAAATGGAAATGTTGGATCATGATATTCCAATTTGCATCAATTTTAGAAAAAGAGCACCTATGCAGAAGCACACTTTCTCAAAAATGTGGTGCACCTTCAAATAGTGACAGTTCAATTTTTTTTTTTGAACTTGTGAAAAATACAAAATCTTGAAATTGCAAGTTGTTTTTTTGCTATTTTGAATGGTTAGAGGCCCTCCTTTTCACGCCACTTCCACTAAGCTATTTTTTTCACAATGCTTAATGACAGGAATCCTTTCAATCTCCTCTCTTGAGAAGCTGATCTGGGATCAACTCCAAGGTTCCAAGTGATCTTGTGACCTACTGGAATCTTCTTAATTGAAGATAAATGTATTTTTTCAAAAAGAGGCCTTTTCTAGTTTGAACCAATTTCAAATAAGATGATCAATCTACTTCTTGTTTCAAAATTAACCACAAAAAGAAATATGTTTTTCTTTGATATTTCTATTTTTTAATAAATGCAATTTAACCATGCAACTATATGAATTCCTAATTTAACCAAGGGTTAGAAAAGAAAATTAAAAAGATAAGGTAATGAGAGATGGAAGTAAATAGCATTAAAGGGAAATTCCTAATGGACATCAACCATGGCAAGAAAATGTCTGCAAGTTAAATCATTGAAAAGATCAGGTAGGAAACCAATGAAAGTAGAAGCAGTAGTTCCTCAAGTCCATTGATGCAATTGTCGATAGAAACTTAGTAAAATCAAGAGATTTTTTACTTCTTATCAAGTAGCAAGGCCACAAAAAGTGTACTCATGTGAGATGAGAAGTTATGTAGAAAGAAAAGAGTGATCTCTTCTCCAACTATGTACATTAGTAAAATTCGCCAACACACCGAAAACACTAGAACTCAAATATTGGACAATCAAATGAACACAACAAAACTATTGGCTCCATTATTATCATGAAAAAGAATCCACAAAAATAACACACTTAAGAAAGAATAACTACACTTAGAATGAGAGAACCAAAAGTATATATTGTTGCATCAAAATATTGGCCTGAAATACATATTTAATTCCTCAATTTATAGGCAATCGTCTCAATTTTTGTTGAGAGTGAGAGATTCCTTCATGAAAATATATGCTTAAAACTTAATAAAACAAATCTAATTATATACAAACTGACTCTCTAAGTGGTGCTAAGTATGACTCCACCCTTATTTATATCAATTAATGGGTGCATGAGCTTTTACATGACTTTAGAAGAATGAAAGAAAAAGTATATAAGAAGCAAGAAGCTATTAAATGATGTAGGAATCTCTAGAGATGCCAAAAAAAGAAGCTCAACCTTCTCTAGATGTTTGTAGGAGTTAAATTGCTATTAGAATGTGTTTTCAGTGTATGGAAAGATCTAAATTTGGAATTAAAAATTAACTATCGGTGCACTTGTGAATTCTTCAAAAGCTTCTAGCACACCTTAGTGGTAGATTCAAAAAATGCAAAATTTTCCCAAGTGTCAAAACTAAAATTCTAGCTTTTGGGTTTTCTTCCCCTTCATACTAGAAGTATGTTTGGATGTTTACTCTTGAATTTATCTATGATTTTCATCACTTGGGCTGCATCTAAAAAATCCAAAGCATCATACTTATTCTTTACTATTTGTCAGTAGTTGCTTACTTCTATGCGAGTCTCCGAAAAGTCTTCCAGTTTTACATCCAATTCTAGAAATGCTTCCTATGTCTTAAATGCTTATTTAATGTCTTCATTAGTCAAAGATTCTTCAAAGGTTTTCAAAAACTATTTGACAACTATTTGCACAAACATAATTTTATCCCTTGACTCATCTTCAAAAATGTCAAGGCAAGCATCACTGTAATACTTCTTATCTTCCAAAATCTACTCTTGGGTTTGATCCTTGAGCTTATGAATATCCACATATAATGTCTCCATTAATTTATTAGTAGGAGAAATATTCTCGATCCAATCATCTACCTTATCATATTCATTCCCATATATACATCCATAAGCATACGATACCTTTGGTCCTTTATTGACTATATTGCTTAAAGGTTTTTACCCTAGGTATGTACCTTGTCTGTCAATCCAAAATCTTGGTTTAGTATAGCAACCAGCTTGTCTATATTAACTTGCATATAATGCAATAGTTTAAGGTTTCCCTATATTATCTACACACCTTTTTCCTCAAAACTTCCCCCCCATTGTTGACATGCATTCAAAAATGGATCCAATTGTACACTTGCATTCTCCTTCCTATCAAGTGCCACACCTAGAGTTTCCTCAAGATGATTAGGGTCTAAAGGACCAAAAAATTCATACAAATAGTCTCTTAGAAGGTAATTCTATTTTTGAAGCCTAAGAAATTTAGACTCATCTTTTTCTAGGTGGTTAAACACTTCTTTAATTCCTATAGTGACCATCAATTTAGTAGTGTCCATAGTGGGCTTTCCTAGCAAGACCTCCTTCATCTAATAATCTTTTGGGGTTAGATCTTTAATATATGCATGTAGAGGAGGGATGACAATATGAGAAAATAAGTCTTGATTTTTGTTCTTCAATGTAAAGCCCAATGTTCACACATCAACCATAGGTAGCTTAGGTTTCTTGAGGGCTTCAACTAATTATTTTGTTCCCTCATTAACAATACAATACAATTTCCTTTTATGGCAAACCATCACCTCCTTCTTCAACTAGCTTGGAGTAGTTCCCATTGGAGCCATATACTTAGTTAAAGAGGGGGTTTGTTCTGCTAGACCCTTTCCCTTAACACTCCTCTCTAGATCTTCTCTTTCTATGAGAGATCTACATTAGGCTTCCCTATGTCTATTGAGTCCACAGTCCTCACCTCTGTATCTTCAGAAGCTTGTTGAGGTTCTTCATATATATGCCCCTCTTCTAATACTTCATTGGTAGGTGTTTTTTGTGGCTCCTCTTCATGCACATCTTGTACTTGCTCTTCATTATCAGGAGGGAGAGGAGTAGCTGAACCTTTATCCAAGAAAGATAAATCTTGACTTGGTGATGGTGGGGCACCTAGAGGTCATTGTGGAAAATGTGGAAATTGACTCCAATCTTCTTGTAAAGGTTGATTCATTGGTGTATTCTTTATCTTGTTGCCTATGAGTTCAGAACCCATAGGCATAAATTCAAAATCTAACATTTTAAAGACATCAATCCTTTGATCCTCTTGTTCATCAACCTACTATTGCTCCTCATCCTCTAAAGTTGTAACTGAATAGGTTGTGTGGGAATGAATGATGACGTTACCATGGAATTCCTTCTCTATTTTTCCTCAGTAGCCCTAGCCAGACGAGTCTTCTAACTCAAGAAAAGGTTATCCTCTTCATCTTCTTCATCCTCTTCAGGAATGGTTTTCAGGACTAAAGTAATAGGAATAACTTTTCTTTGCACTTTTTGTCTTCTAGTCCTTTTAATTGGAGTCTTAGTCCTTTTCCTCTTAGGAGCTAATGGAGAGGCTTCTTCCCCTTGAACATATGGGAACACCTCTTGTACTTCTTCTTTAGGTCCTTGTGCTTGTGCCGATGGTGGCACTTGTAGATTATCTTGAGTTTGAGTGGCTTCTACATTTTTGGGCCCTTGATTCTTAGGAGCTTGAGTTGCCTCTTGGGCTTGAGTCCCTTCAACTCCGAGCTCAACTTGCTAAGGAGAAACTCTTTTCCTTTTGTTCTTTCCATTTTCTACTTTAAAGTATACAACATCCCCATGATGTTGATACATTTTTTCTAGTCTAATTGGTGATTGGACTGCAAATGTTGGTACTATAACTTTCACCCCTCTTCCCTTTACTGGGTGAGCTGTGGTTTGTGAGATTACTATTTGAGGAACCAGGTCCAATTTGAATGGCTTCTTAATCCATTCCTTAGTCAACTGGATGATGTGCCCCACCTTGTAATTCATATCTAAATTTTCTTCTCTATCAATTTTTATGTTCATGAGTAGCCAATCGTATATCTTATCCTAATTATACGGGGGATCCAAGACATCTGAAGTGTCTTGTTGAATGCAATGAATACCCCTACTTGACTTTTCTGATTTGTTTTGACTGGATTCTTTTAGGCCTGTTCTATTATTATTTTTTATTATTAGCGATGGTGGATTACCAGAATTGATTAGTTGTATTTCATATTCAGTTGATATATATATATATATATATATATATGTATGTATATATGTTGAGGTACTTAGTGCCTGTTATTTCAGTTATTGAATGATGTTAGTTAGATGGATGATTTTTATGCAGTTTCTAGGGATACTTACCCCATACTTGCATGTGTATGGTGTGCATGTATTTTTTCTTTATGTTTGACATTTTTGATGTGGTTGAGGAAGGGAGTGGTAGTCACCTACTAGTTAGGATCTACATCATGAACCACTTCCTACCATTGCTTGTTTAGTTTAGAATATTGTGTTTGTACATGTATGGATTTTATGTAGATTGCAGATACCGGGTATCGACTTCCCTAAATTGTTAGGATGAGCATACCCTATCATAGTATTTCAATGGTGTAAGTGGGGAGATAACTCTTGAGTCCAAATCCTAAATTGGACAAATATCTAGGTTAGTTTACCCATCCAAATCCATCAAGTGATGTGAATTCATGATTTTGACCCTGGAGTTTGATTATGTTCTTTGCCTTTAGTTGATTTGTCTTTTATGGTTTTGTGGGTATGTGGTGATCTTCTATTATAATTAAATCAAATTAAAAGATAATTTAATGATTTAATTTAATAAAAATTTTATAAAGAAATTTGATATTTAATAAATTGAGAAATTACTTAAATAAAATAATTAAATTTAAAGATTTTACTAAAGTTCTATTTTTGACTTATATAATTTAATGATAATTATTTAGGAGTTTTATTTTAATAATAAACTCTAAATAATGTTATTAATTAAGTTAATAAATATATTATTAAAAATATCTCGTGAGTTACTTAAATAAATGAATAAAATTTAAAGATAAAGTTATAGTAATTTTGGCATATTTGCAATTAGTTAATTTAATAATAATTTATTTAGGAGTTTTATTTTAATTAATAAACTCTAAATAATATTATTAGTTAAATTAATAAATATGATATTAAAAATGTCTCATGATTAATTAAATTGAGAAAGAAAATTAATTTAATAAATATATTTTAATTTAAATTGCTTAAAGTTGCTGCATAAAAATTATATATAGAAAATTCAATATTTAATTATTTTTAATTAATTGAAAAAATAATTAAATTTAAAAGATTAAATTAAAGTTCTAATTTTAGCATATTTATATTTGTTTAATTTAATAATTATTATTTATGAGTTTTATTTTAATAATAAACTCTAAATAATATTATTAGTTGAGTAATAAATATTACTTGATTAAAAAGAAAATATTAAAATATGTGAATATTTGATTAATAAAAACCTAATTAAATTTATGCTTTAAATAAAAAGTATAAATTTAGAAGTCCTAATTTAGAAAATTGGTTAAAGAAATATTAGAATATGATGTTATTTAATTAATTATAAATTAATTAAATATGTTCTTTAGTTTAAAATATTTATTTTAAAAGTCTAATTTAAGAAGTTGGATAAGAATAGAATTAAAATATTAAAAGATTAAAGATTTAATATTGTTTTATCATGATTATTTAATTAATAATTATTCAATTAGATTTGCATTTAAATAATGAGCTTTAATTATTCTTATTAATTTAAATAATAATCTATGCTTTAAATAGTACTTACACTAATTAATAAGTGAAGGAAAAGAAAATATAAAAGAATATTTTAATTAAAAACTTCTTTAAATGTGCATGAAATAATTAAATTTAAAAGATTTGACTAAAGTTCTAATTTAGGTGTATTTGTATTTATTTAATTTAATAATAATTTATTTAGGAGTTTTATTTTCAATAAAATCTAAATCATATTATTCGTTATATTAATAAATATTATATTAAAAACACCACATGATTTAATAAGGGGGAGAAAGCTTAAATTTAATAAAGTTTATTTTAATTAAATTGCATAAAATGTGTGCATGAAAATTAAAATATAGTAAATAAAGACAAAGGGTTTTTGCATGATTGCATAATCAAAGCCTTGATTTGGAGGAAAAACTCTTTATTAAGGAAATTAGAGCTCATTTCTAGATACATAGGTTTGGAGGAGCCAATTTCTGAAAAGAGGGTTTTCGAAGTAAAAGGAAGACTCTTGCGTGTTTGTGCATTCATTATTTTAGTATCAAATCTAGGTAGGATCTTGTGAGTTTATGCAATAGTCACTCGTTCTTTGAATTCCTGTCTTCTTTGTGTCTATTGTGTTTTTATTTTCAGAAGTTCTTTGGGTTGAAACTCTTGTTTGAGAAAATTGATTTCCATTATAGAATTGTTTGTGATTTAATCTGAAAACTTTAGTAAATATTAAAACTTTAGGGTTTTCAAAACCTAATGAATTATGAAATTCACCTTTGTATGCACTTTATGTAACATGTGATTTACTAGTGTTGGGGGTTTTGGGTTTGTCTTAGCTTTGGCCAATCAGGATGTTTCCAGAGGCTCAAGAGTTATATTTTGCGATGTCATGATGATGTTTTGATCTCAATCTTTTATACTCAACCACAATAATGTGTAGGTATGCTCTATGAGATGTTTTGATGCATTGATTGTTATTGCTTTCTAGTGTTCTTGTGTGAATGGTGTGACCTATTTGATATAACCTTTGAGTCTTCGATCAGTAGTATTTGGATTGCTTTCTAGTCACTTGTATGGGACTGTGGTGTTTGTATGATTTGTTCTTGGTGATGTCATGTTATGACGTGGATTGGTTTATGTGTACTTGATTTTCAATTAGTTCTATTAGGATGATTGGAGTGATGGAATCTGTAACTATGATCAATGATTTTTCAATACTTTTCAGTTGCTTGTTTAAGAATTGATGTATGGTATGTGGTCTTCTATGATCTTTTGATTTTATTGAGCTTAGAGGAGGTTATTCATATGTTAAGTTGGGAAGTGGCTTGCAATGGAGGTTGGTGCCTAAAGTGGATGCTAAGGTAACCCATTGTAGGTTATTTAATAAGTGATAAGATTTCATTAAATGGGTTTAAAATAAATTAACAAAATATTTGTACCATAGAAAGTCACTAAGGGGCAGGAGGATTAAAAGACTAGTCATGTAACCTTAAAGTTGATTTGTTAGTATGCCTTGTTAGTACAAAATCATACTAGTGCTGCATAGTGTCACTCGAGGGCCAGAGGATTAAAAGACTAGCCAGGTAACCCTAGAGTTGGTTCATGCCATAACACTTGCCCACTTGCATAGTAGATTTCCTACATGTCTGTGTTGCCTTTGGGATTAGTTGATATTTGTGTCTTGGTACCTTTGAGTTAGATTTCTTTTAGGTGATTCCTTGAACCTAGATGTTGGATTTGATTGTTGAGTTTGTTATCCTATTTGGGACTTGAGACTATCTCCTCAGTACGGTGGGAGTGGACCTTTTTGGGTTTGATGAGGTCGAGTGGTAGTGCTTTTTCTTATACCATTGAGATCCAATTGTCAAATGCCACTGCTAGATGTGTTTGTGGAGATGTTCCTTTCTATTTGTTCTTTTATTTCTATGATGGATGGTTGTACTATTGCATTGTATTTAATTTCATAAGATCTTAAGAGATGATGTAATTTATTTCATGATATATATTATTTCAGCCTTTCATACCTTGTGATCTATATAGTCGATGATTGTGCATTTTGTTTATTGCCAAGTGGCATCATATAAGATTGTATATTATTTAAATGGATTCATACTAGTATATTATTATTTAATGTGGATTTTTTATATACTAGATTTATTATTAATTAAACTTAAATGTGATTCAACGTCATGGGACCCTTAAGAATTGTAATCTATTTTATGGTATGTGTTTATGTGAATGTTAATTGCTTCCATTATGTTATAACTATTGTTGTTAAGTTATTATCTTTAACTTTAAAAAGAAAGTTTGTCAAACTTAGTGAAACTTTAGGTTAACTTCTTTTGGGTCACATGGTAGGGTATTACATTGAACAACCTTCAATGGGACCTTTATTTTCAAGGTACTTCCTTCCAAATAAAGATTTATCCTACAATAATCCCTTATTTGCATATCATAGTCATCTATTGCATTCATCTAATGATCCTCTATAGCATCTTCATGTTGAAATTATTTTCTTTCCAAATGTTGAACTCTACCAATATTTTCAAAACATGGATGAGGGGAGTTATAGTCTTCCAAGGGATACTGATCCCATTCTAAATCAAAAGTCATGATATCTTACTTTTGATTGACTCCAAATGGACCTATGGTGATGGGCCATATGTAGGTCTTCTTATGTTGTTTTCTCACTCTATCATATGCAGATATGAGTTGTCATACAATCTCCAACAAAATGAGTCTATCACATGGATACCTAGGGAGCCTCTTAGGATTTACAATTGTACCCACTACTCTTAGGTAGGTGAATATCTTAAATTGGATGTAGTAGGTGCCTATTTTTGCAATTCTTGCTGCTGGCTCTACTGATATCCTTTTTGCATAATCACCTTCAATGAATCAGATGATTGAAAAAATGAAAGCATGATTCATTATCCTATACTCTTTACTCTGATCTAATATCTTTTTCTTCACCAGCTAGGGGTATACCACATAAGGCCAAGCATTAGAATGTTGCATGCTTCCCTTCCTGAATAATCTTGGGTAGTCTATACTCCTTGTTGCTAACAAATATACCAAATATGAGGTTATATAGAATCTGGGGTCAGTTTTAACTGCCATCAGATGTTCATCTAGATTCTCACTAAGTATTCTGGCCTAGTCAATTGGCATCTTTGTCATTTTGATGGTCTTGATGAAATGTCAAGTTCCCTGCTGCCAGTAGACCCACATTTTTGCTAAAAAGCACAATGGACTATCCATTACTATCTTTCATGTATCCTCTAGTCATATCAACTTTTCTAACTCTTCATCCCACAAGTGTCCTATCAATAAAATATAATGATTGAATAATTTATGTAGTTTTCTGCTCTTTATCACTATACCACCTTTCTACTTTATGATAAGTCAACCTAATGTATTGCTTTTCCCTTGGGAGATGGAAAAATTTCTCTATATTTTTTGACCTTAGGTCTAGGATGATCTCCCCCTATCATGCTCTTCATTTCTCTCTCTTCTGACACATAATTCTTTCCCAAGGTCATAACAAGCTTTGAGGAGTGCACTAATGTAGGATGTGAGGCTGTAGTAACTAACCCTAAACTGTTGAGTGCCAGGAATGCATTCCAATCAATATAATCTAATTTAGTGTCCCAAATCTCTGAATGTGCATCTTGGAAGTGTGATTTCATTTGTACACCTTGATATTTAAAGACAATTGGTTTTTGAGCAATCTTTGCTACAAGTGAGGATAAGGAGGAAGCCATTTTATTTGATCAAAGCATGAACACATTAGTCGAGAAGGATGAATTTCAAACCCAAAACACTAAAACATCACAAAAACACTCAAAATCTTCATTTTAGACTCTGACAGGCAGTTTTGAGCACACCTTGGTCACCTTGAGGGTGTGCTAGGTGCACTTTTTAATCTTTAGGAAGCTCTAACAATTAAGGGTGTGCATATATACTAGTTAATGCTTTAATGATGCGTAGTTGCGCACCTTGTAAAACTGCGCACTTGTGCACCATTATAGTGGTGACTTACTAGAGTTCTATTTTGTAAGGTGCACATATGCACACCTTGGATAGGTCCACATATTCATCCCTTACACTTAGGTGTTTCTTTTAGTTTTTTAGACTTATGAGTAAAAGGTGCATAGTTGCGCACCTTGGGTAGGTGCACAACTATGCACCTTCTAACTTGGTGAGTTTGTGTTTGATGTCTATGTAGGAGGGAAGAAGGCACACCTTTGAGGGAGGTGTGCTCATTGCTGGACAATAGGAGAAAATAAATGCATAGGAGGAGTGAGGTCTTGTGCTTTTATATGCCTGAGATGGGGTGCACCCTTTGGGAGTCCGCACTTGCATAAAGAAAATAACATGAACACAAATGACACCAAGATTTAACATGAAAACCCAATTTGGGAAAACCACCATGCAACTAGTTACAATAATTTTCACTTTTCTAAGGTGAGCCTTGTTAGGAGAAAACCTTGTTAAAGGTTATAATACATATTGTTAAGTATGACCTTGTTAGAGGATTTAGTTCACTCGGTTAGGAGTGGCCTAGTTAGAGGTCTTCAAGCACTTCAATCTTGAAATGTCACCTTGTTAGAAATGGCTTGGTTAGAGGTCTTCAAACACTTTAATCTTGAAATGTCACCTTATTAGAGGATTTACAATTTGACTATTAAGTCAACTATGTTAGGAGACTTATTCACTGCTACAATGGTTAGAAGGTAATAGTAATTTGACCTGATTTATGAAGCAACTTATTTTACAGATTTAGATCTCTATTTTGGCTTGACCTCTAGATATTTGATGATTAGAATATTCTTTGCTACTTATCTTCCACACTTTGCTCTTCCTTTTTCCTTCAATCACATATCCATATTTTTTCACTTGTACATTTCATTAAACTTCTTAACCTTTCTTATATATCATAAGTTTTGCCAAGTCACCTTGAATACCTTTTCAAATAATCATTAAGCATCCAACTAGTCAACCTTAATTAGTCAATTAATTAACAAGTGTAATCTCTTGAGTTTTTCATTACCCAACTACTCAATTAACACTATGATTTCTTCATTTCCCAACTACTTGGTTAACACTCAAGTTCCTTTATTTCTCAAATAAGCTTGTCTAAAACTATCATGCTTAGTTAATACTAACATTTTCTCAATTAATACTAACTGTGTTAGGTTAATATTGACATTTGTGTAACATCAATGACAACATACTATTTGAAGAATTATTTCCAACAAAGATCACCAACTCAAATTTGAGGAAGCTATTATAAGGAACTGTAATCATATTCCCAAGATTATGCAGAGAACAAAGAAGTGGAGTATCTTGTTGAATATTGAGAAATAAAGGTTTAATGAAGGACTTCCTCATTTCTATGATGAGATTGAATTAGAGGATATTGAAGTTGATCAATGTATTCAGTTTTTTAATGAAATAAATTAGGAGTATGTAAAATAGAAAAAGGGAAAGGAAGTTGAGAAACCTTAACCCCCACTTTCTCAGAAGAAGAGGAAATTGTTGATATGAGGTGTAGCTTTAGAACCCAATGTTGGTGTGTTTGAGGAAAGTAGCACCCCATTGGTCACATATGAAGATTTATATGATGAAGGAGGGTCAGAGAAATTTTCCCACATACTAAAAAGTTTTAAAGAAAGAACCACTGTAAAAGAACCAGAGCCTGCCTTAGTGTTCAAAGAAGAAATACATGGGATATCATGCTTTAACCATGTAGAATGGCACACCAATTGACACTAAGGATTAGAGGGAGAAAATTTCTCAATGGTTTATTGGATAGGAAGATTTCAATAAGACACAAGAGTTCAAGTATTTTTGGATCAAATACAAAATGAAAGACCTTGATGAGAGGAAGAAGAAAAAGTTGGAAGGTATTGATGAATCTCAACATTCTACTATGGTACAAAAAATTATTGATGAATTGCATCTTGGTGACATAAACTACACTAAAAAAGAAGCCAAAGAGATTGTATACAAGAGTGACATCCTCATTATACTTGGTCTTACAACAAAGGAATTATTCCTATAAATTGATGCACAAAACCATGTTCAACAAGGCACAAATGAAGCACATTAAGGATATAATTGAGGAATTGTAGAAAAGAAAGATAAACATTAATGCCATCATTAATAAGATGCACACAAAAATAAGAAGTTTGTAAAGTTATTTAAATAGTATGAAATCCCTTCAAACACATGGAGCTATAGTTTTTCACCAACCCATAATACTTACCATGAAATCAAAGAAAAGAAGATTGAGGAAAAAAAGGTGAAGACATACACAAGGAATGCACTTATAAGAGGAAATTTTGGCATTTAGGGTCAAATTGATTATTGAAAGATGTAGTGAGGTGTATGAAGGTTCTCAATTCTTAATATGATTGATTTCTTCAAAAATAACAAATATATATTGATGGAGTTGGAGAGGAAGTTGAACCCTTCTATGTTTAAATTGGGTAGACTATATGAGGCAACAAAGAGGGATCCAAATTCTCCTTAGTTGATTAAAGATGTAGTACTTATGTTGGAGGCTATACAAAAGAGCTTTTCCTATATGGAATAGGGGCAGTAGAAAATTGAACAGAGGGTACAACCTATCTCTTATGTTGAGCATTGCATCATACCTTCTCTATTAGATGGAGATGGAAATACCAAAAGTTTGGAGGTATGGAAAAGAAAAATGCTGAAACTTCTAAAAAGGAATATGAACCATGAAATTTAGAAGGAAGACTTCCAACTAAATGAATTTAACACTTTATTGGATAAGATCATCATTCTAAAGAAAAAATTTACTAAATTCCAAATTGATGTTCAAGTTACTATAAGGAAGAAATGACAAGACATACATAAATTTATTCCCGAGGTCTCTAGATTCACATGGCCTTCCCACATATAGATTTCTAAGTGGATTAGTGACTACATGGTAGTAATTTAATGCACACGAGTGGAGACAACAAAGAATGAGGAGGAAGATGGCTCTACTACAAAATGAACCACATATAACTCTATTAAGTTGATTTCTAGTTTATATGTGTTAGTATTTAGTTCATTGTGGATAGTTACTAAATGAAAAGATATGAAGATATGTTGTACCCTTTCATTTTGTATAAGAAAGGGTAACAAGATCTTATTTCTAAGCCATAAGAAGATACAATAGATACATGTGAGACATATTATCCATTTTGACATTTTTGGATATATTTTCATCTTTATGCAATATTCTAAAGCAATTTGAACTTTAATGATTGGTGCAAATCTTCACTTCTTTATTGTTGTTCCTTATCTCATATAACAATATACAATAATTTTCTTTGATACTCTATTCAAATATTTGGGTGTTCAATAACTCATCCTTTAGTATTGTCTTTGTGAATCTATGTTATTGTTGATGGATTTAATTTTATATATACCTTTAATTATCAATTGTTGCATACTATGTAATATTTCTTTAATTGGTCTCCATCACTAGTGTTAAATTCACTTAGACTAGGGTCCATATTCCATAATTGTTCTTTGTCCAAAAACTGATAGTGTGCACGTTGTCTAGCTATTCTTAAGTTGATGAACATTTATAGTTAGTAAGGTTCTCTATCTAATTACCAGCATCACATTAAGTCACTATTGTTATTTCCACCCTATCTTCACATCCAAAATAAATTATATAAACAATAAGCGAAGGATATACCCTTACATCCCCTATTTCTCCTTAGGAATTTTTTGCTATCCCAAGAGCATTAAGCAATAAATCTACACAAGTCATAAAAAATAGTTCCATTATGTATACCCATCTAGGTTAGCATATGCTAAAGTGAAGAGGGTTTTCTCTTTTAGTTCAAACCCTAGTCATTGGTCAAATTGTATTGGAATGCCCAACATTAAGAAAGCAAGGATCATAGGTTTTCCAACAAACAATTTTAGGAACCAATAGAACCAAAATAAAGTTAGAGAGTTTAAAAGTTGTATTGTTGTCAATGAATACATTTGATTATGTTACATGTGTAATGTAACATATTATGCTTATATGTTGTCATCAACACCAAAGGGGGAGATTATTAGCTCCAAATAGTGTTGTAACTTAGAATTCTATTATTGTATGTAAAAGAGTCATATCAATTGTTATATTTTCATTGATGTCAAACCTTAGTTGGTTAGACATTATGCTAATTCACTAGAGTAGGATATCACTTGATTGATGAAGAGGATTTGAGGAATGTATGATGATGACAAAGTTGATAAGTATTGGTATTCAATGTGTACTTGAATGAGTTGGACTATGAAAATATAATGTTGGTTTGATTATTTTGTGATCATATTATGTTGTGATTAAGTTCATAATAGGTGAGTCGATGAAACAACTACAATATTAATCAAGTGATTACAATTATCACCAAGCGTCTAACAAAGAAAATTTAAAGTTAAGTATTAACCAAGTAATTGTAGTGTTAACTGAGTAATTGTAGTGTTAATCAAGTGATGTTTTGCTTGAGTGAAGTTGTAATGTTCGTTAAGTGAGAAAAAGAAAAGATTAATTTAAAGCCAAAAAATGATGAAAATTGAGAATGTTCGAGAGGCATAAAAGATAAGGATGAATTTTATTACAAGATCAACAACTATAATAATTCAAAGATGATCATATGGAAAAGATTTTCTATTTTCAAAATGAACACAAATCTTGAGGTGAACCAATATTGACCGAATGACTAGAAATAATGAATGTAAAATATACAATTATAATTTAGCAAGAAAAATGGAAGGATCTAGATGGAAGAAGTTAACTATTAAAGGAGATGAATGAGACTATTTTTGGTTGCTAATCATTGCTGATTGTTTGACGATAAAATGAAAACTATTGAAGGAGAAAGAAGAACAAGGTGAATCGAGTAGAATAGATGAAGAAAGATCAAGTAGAGTAAGTGCATGGTGAAAGAGAAAGAGTGTGAACTAGCTAGAAAGAGACCAAAAGATAGAAAATAAGTAGAGTAGAGATATGAACAAGAAAGGTAGTGATAAACCTAATAGATTATTTAACCATTACTTTCTTACCATTATAGAAGATAAAATCTCTTAATTGAGTGCACCTAACAAGTCTATGAAATCCTATATGGTTAGATCGATTAGTGATATTTGTAAATTCTTTAGACAAAACCACTATTTAGCAATGACAAGAAGTGATAAGGTCTAGATGATATTTGATTAAAATTTTCTAACTAAGTCACACTAAAAATGTGCATATACAAATTTAACAAGGTTGGCTCCTAGCAGAGTTCACTTCAAAAGAGTGAAATTTTTGGATTTTTAGTTCCCAAGTGGTTTTTTCCCTTCACAGGGTTTCCACGTTAAATATCTCTATCAAAATATGTGATTGCTTATGTGTTTCAAGTTGATTTTCATGTTACTTACATATTGCTGCAATTTGGTATAAGCTAAGTTAATGCTCTAATACTCGTTAAAGTAAATAATAGTGAGATAATAGTTTGAAGTAAAAATATTATAAGTTTGATATGAGATATCAAATATGGTTACTGAGTTATTGCTATGAAATGTTATGAAGTTTACTCTTAGTTATCGAACATTACGTTGAATTTTAATATAGGTAAAAATGGAAATGGTTTATGTTAAAAAGGGATTATGAAAAACTTAAAAATCATTGATTTCTCAACATTGGACATCTTCTAAAATAGCCATTGTAGCATCTCTAATACATAGTAAAGACCATTGGTTCATAACCAATATGAACAAAGTCAAATGACAAGGAGCTACCTTGTCATCTATCTAATAATTTTTGTATAACGACTTTGGATAGTAGCATCATACTCTTCTCAATGGGATTTCAAAACGAAAAATACCTAATACAACACATACAAGAAGATAAAATCTAACCTACAATTTTTCTATTTTTTTTTTGTTGGGTATGCAAAATTAGTTTTGTGAAATTCAAACTGATAAGATTATATTATTTTACTCTTTATTACCTAATAGTTTCTACTTCTCATCAACTACTAAATACAAGCACTACCAATTCAGGTCACAAGGCATTCTCATTTAGCAAAATTTCTCATTACACCACTACATTAAGAAAGAAATGGTGAAATATAGGGCTTAATTAGCTTCTAAAATTGAATTAGATATATTAGCTTACCACGATAATGTCTCCTCAATATTTACAAATACATTATTCCTAATTTCATAGATTATTTTTTAGAAAAAAAGATAATTTTGAGGTGATTGAGAAAAGGAAGACAATAACCTACAGTGTAAAAAGGGTTGCATGACAATAATTGGATACCAAGAAAAATGGGCCCACCTTTAAAAAAGTATCTATGCTCCTAATACAAAAAATCTAGGGGGACAAACTTTCCATAAAAATGGTAGCTCGGGTATGCAAAAATACTTCTATAGTATTTATACTAACAAGCTTGTATATTTTTTGCTTCTTTATTACATGAGAGTTACTACTACTAGTCAACTACTAAATTTTATCTCTAACAGATAAAGTAAAAAATTAAAAAGTGAAATAGTGAAGATCTACTTTGTTTCTTTGGAAAAAGGGGTCTCATCCTTTACATGTAAATGTCTACTAAAAATTTACAAAACAAATTTTTCTAATTAAATTTATTCATTTTCAATGTAGGAAAACTTGGAGACAACTTGCAAAAAAAGGAAAGAACACGCGCTCAAAGAACTTAGCTTTCCCATAATTTAGTATCAATTGAAAAAGTCACACAAGTACAACAATCTCATAAAACGAAAAGTATAGAATGCATTCTCATATAACCAATATTATATTTCAACCAATACTTTGAGCAAGAACAAGAGATATAGAAGGTTTAGTTGCTTCTAAGAAAAATGGGCATATTCCCCCAACTCATTAATGTCTCCTTAATATTTATATATACATTATTTATAATTTTTTACATTGATTTTTAGAACATGAAAATTTGGAGGTGACTCACAAAAGGAAGACAATAATCCACAATATTAAAAGGATTTCTTGTCAATGTAGGAATAGATGGAAATGAGTTGTAAAAATTGACTCTATAAAAAAAAGTTGTCAAAGCTATTCACAAATAAGAGTGTGAAATGAAAGATTGAGTACTCCAATACTTCCTAAAATTATAGTTCACCAAGTCATCCACATGCATAAATTATTAGTTTGTTTGCAAATCAATTGATGAAATGTAAGCAAGTTACCATGGACATGATTATCTTTACAATGTACATGATTAATGACATAGGATTATGTTTGATATTTTTTGCCTACTAAATCTTACATCATTTGAGTAGATTGGTTATGAATATCATCAAATGGAATTGGCATCATTCATTACATCTTCAGAGAACTACATATAAAATACTTATATGAGTTAGTTGATGTTGATCTAAAACATCATGTTTAATAGAAAATTAAAAGGCCATTATTTGATAAATGAATGGTTTCCAACCTACAAATAAATTTAATGTCTGCATTTCTACAAGACAACTAACTAAAAAATGAAAATTTGAGAAAACAAAGGTAATGCAAGTAACGCTAATCGGGCTATGAACGCCCAACTAATAGTATATCAATGCCACATAGAAATTGAGACAATATCATCCTTGGGTCTATAGATGCATCTCTAGCAACAAGGAACTATCCAATTTGATATTAGAAATGAAAAAAAAAATAGCTTGCCATGAAAATGGATTTCAGCCCATGCTCTCTATGAAGAGGAATGATTAATTCAGAGACACACACACTCACACACACTCACTCTAGAATTAATGCTCAATTCAACTCCTCTGATGGAATGATATATGTAGTTCATCCTTTGATCTATGAATTTTTAGCTTGACAATATCATGAATAATCTTACACACTAATCTTGTCAATTATTCTATATTATAGTTACCACCACACTTTTTTCTTGATTTGCACAACTATTTAAATTTTCATTATCGACCATAGATTCTCGACCTTTCTTGATTTTTCATGGATACATGTACTTCTTTCTTCCCATCCTTTTGAAAGGATTGAATTCAACAATAAAAACAAATAAATGAATAATCGTAATAGACAAGATAAAATACAACATGAGATTTATCCTGGTTCACCATAAATTCAACTACATACAAACTGGGCTAAGTATTGTATTGATTATATAAAATTTTAAGTACAAATGAAATAGGAGTACTAAATATAAAGGCTCCAATTATATAATTTTTTGAAGAGTCTCAAAAAAAAAGAGACACACAATTGGAGGAAAAAATGAGTATGACCATTGACCTTCAAATTATAACAAAATCCCACCTAAAGGATAACCAGTGCTACAAATGATCACCCAATACCATTCTTAAGAGTTGCTTTACCTTTTCTTTATGTTGAAATTTAGAGGTCTGATGCAAATATAATTGCACTTCCATTGTATTTCGTATGTGTTTTTCAAATGAAATATCCTCTCACATTTATATTGAGCATAAGGCAAGAATAGATGTGTTCCTTCATAGGACATGTCTATTTGGTAATCAAATAATTAATATTAATTATAGTTATATATATATATATATTTTACAATACACATAATATCTCATATAAGATCAACACACAAATAAAAAAAAAAAAAAACCGGAATTGACTAAAACTTTAACACTCCCTCTTAGTCAAGAAGGATAAATACATTTTGATAATCAAAGGTAAAGGACAATCAATATTTTCAATAACCTAAAGATGATCATCAATTGTCATCTAAGCTCTTAGTTATTAAAATACTTAGTATGCATTTATACAAACAACCCAAAGATAATCAACATGGTGATATCCAATCTCTTAGTTGTTAGTCTCACAAAATGCATACTTACCTCATACCCAATATGCATCTATATAAACAACTCAAAGACAATAAATTTAATGACATCTAGATACTCAATTGTAAGTCTCACAAGATGCATATTCTCATGATTTAAGTACAACACTTACTCAAAATGTATAACATATAATTTAGTCAATTGAAGCTACTACACATCAACACTCCCTCTTAGCTAGGAAGGTTAAACACAAGACATATATTACGCCATTGGTAATGTTAGGAATGACAAGTTTTAAGGATCCCTTTGATCAGAAGATACCAGTCATTTTGATATCACATTTGATATCAGGAGTATTGGTCTTCCAAAATATCAACATATGATATTCACCAATTAGACAAATAAGGTTTTGATATCACATTTGATATCAAGAGTATTGGTCTCCTAGATATCGACATCTAATATTCACCAAGTACTCAAGTAAGGTGTGATATCACATAATACAAGTTAGTGTAAAATCATTACCTTACAGTAATTTCTGCAAATACAAGTGACATCATTTTAAAGTTGTCACTTCCTTATGATGTACACAAGGGTTAGGCCCATTAAATCATATAGCCACAAGGTATATTCATGAATCAAAGTCCTCTTGACTGGTATAGCTTAATGATTATTGGAGAATTCATCTCAACATGGTTTACTTCCTCTAGATCATCAAAGGTTGAATCATATCCTCTATTTGTTCCCTCTCTTTCAAGGTTGTCTCTAATGAAATGTCAGGCTCCCTTTGAACATCAATCTTCATTTTCTTGCAATAACATTCTTGGAGGAAAAGATCAAGGAACATAACTCTTATAATACATATAAATAAGAGATAATACTCAAAGATAATAAATGATTTTGCGTAATAATATAAAATCATCTCAATATAATATAGATAAATATCTAATTTAAATATATGGTTTGAGCATGCAATTGTATCCTCCATTTTTCTATGAATATTATCATTGAAAATTAAATAAATAAACTAATTTTATTTATATTCATATCAAATTGTTTAGAAGATATATTTTGCTTCATATATTTAATCACCATATATTTTTAGTTATACTATCTCATATAATATAACTATGGAATAATTTTACTGATTTACTTTAAATGATATATACTTATCTTGAATTCACACAGTTAAAATTGTCAAAGCCTTTGGTTTTATCACTTCTAGTACAAGAGGACCCTTGTTGACACATGAGTGAGGATTTCTTTCAAAATCTTGGTGGGATTAGGGACCCATATCTCTAATGAACTCCGTCCTATGTAACTTTGGTACATACAATGACATCTCTATTCCCTCCATGCAGGGTTCAATATCTACCAGTCAAAGATGGTTTCTTCTACATCAATTTTTTTTTTTGAAATAATAGTAAAAGATATAAAGTTTCCCAAATACATAAGCAAACAAAGAGCATGGAGGAGGCACACAAGACAGTTGATAAAATTTCTCATACCATTCATAGAATATACAAGATTCTGAATGTAACGTAATAGAAAGGTCAATGGAAAGTGTAGTTTCAAGATGATTGATTCATCAATAATCCAAGTGAAATTATAATCAAAGGTGGAGGGAATCCATCTATTTGACTGAACTCTATTCATCTAAATGTGCAGAGATTGATTTATTGAATGCACATATGTGCATGACATTAAGTCAAAGGTGGTTTAAACAGAATTGATTCTACATGCAAGAACAAATGGAAGGAAATGGTTGCAATAATGATCCATTGATCACTTTAGATATCATTCTCCTTATCTGTAAAATGAAAAATTCAAATAAAAGTCAGCAATCATGTGACACGATTGTTGAATCATTGATTGTAATTATATACTAGTATATTCAAAATGGGTAGGTCAAAGCATTTTGGAAATTTCCAAAGGACTGCATGAGATGCACCTTATCTCCTCAGTACCAAGTATGCTTGGAGTAATTTATTGAAGAGTTTTATTGTGCAGTTTGTCTTGATATATATTTTAAACCCTAACATACATCTTGTGGTCAGGATTATGTGAGATGTAATTGTGTAATGTCACTAAGAAGCTTGGAGACTCAAATTTAAATGTACCAAAGTGGTTAGACATCCAAATAAAAATCCAACGATACCAGTCTTCAATGAGCTCATATTAGAGCATATGACAGTGACATGGGAATCTATCCAAGTATGAAAAATAATTGCTGAAGATTATGAGGCAACATATACATAAAATCAATGTAAGAACTACACCTATAAAATAGGAGACATATCAACAATCATCATAAAGGTAAAAAAGAAAAGAAAAGTGTACAAGTCAAAGTTAGTATGCACATTCACTAGTCAACAATAATATTAAACCTATCAAATAAAATAATGTATGTATATTCAATATGACCAAGGAATATAAACTGACATGTTCTAAACATATAATTTTAAAATTTAACAAGATCAATCAAATTACTAACCAATATATCCAAGAGATCATATGCTGTACAAGGTTTCAAAAGTGTCCTAAACATGTTTTTTTTGGTAGGAGCTCTAGAAACTATTCAAGGTAGGCAAAGGGAGAGAATATTGGAGTTCTCTACCTCCCTACCATGAATTTGTTAAGCTTCTTCATAATCTTTCATAACATGAAGTTACCTAGTCCAACAATGAGGAAGTCTAACTAAGCAAAACTAAGGGAAGTAATGCAATAGTGAAGCAAATAACAATCCACTCTGAAACAATGTAACAATAACACATCATAAATTTAACATAAGAATATCATTTCATCCAAGAAAATAAAAATGTTTAAATAAAATATTTACACTATAGAGTCGATCCATTGGTCGCTAACTTCTTCACCAAGAAAAACCTTTAATTGTATACAACATTGGTTATTGTTATGTGTGATTCAAGATGACAAGATACAATTCATTTGGAACTCAACATTTGTCAACCCATTCTATAAAATCTATATCTCAATATAGATCAAGTATTAGTTTAGAATATTAAATAAAAATAATAATAAAAATAATCCAAAAAAACATCTTAGTTCACAAGATAAATCTACATAGCAATTAAAAGAGGCACATTTACTTAAAGAGTTATTTTTTCAACTTCCTATTGATGTTAAAATATCTAGCTAATCATCCGCAAAGTAAAAGCAAAGTAAGTTTACAAACCATTGTAATAAGATGACTTATCATTTATCTACTATCTTATTAAAATGAAATAAACTAATTTTGCTATCATTTTATTCATTTTTTTTTTAATTAAGTAGATTAATATGAAAGAAAAAATATATAAACAAATTAAAATCATAAGTAAAACACCCTATCCACAAGGTCAATGATCAATAAAAGTTTAAATTAGTTACTTTTATTTTTCAAAAGCTGTAACTATAAAATTTCATTGAAACTTTCATTATCTAATTTGATCATCTAAATTGTTTATATAATATGAAATAAACTTTATCTTACTATCCCATTTTTAGAACAAAAAAAAAAAGAAAAGAAAAAAGGAAAAAAAGAAAACTTAAAAAAAAAAAACTTAAAATCTATTTAAAAATGAAAAGATTTCTCTAATTTAAATAAAAGCATAAATTTAAGGCAAGAGCTTACAACACAATGGTAACTTTTGAGCCTTTCATGTGGGAGGTCTTGGGTTCAAATCTGCTTAATACATACAAATAATTAATTACAACAAATAATAATAATAATTAATCTAGTCTTTGACCATTTACCAATTTATTCTATTCAATTTTAATAACTATTCTTGCTATTAATTTTTATGGAACGAATTTCAGTATACCTTTAAAAATATAAAATAGAATACTAAATCGCAGTCAAATATAATGAAATATAACCAAAATAGAGCATTGTTTTTCTTTGAGCCAAAGTGTTTTGCATTCCTATTCCTTTTTCCTATACCTGCAACTATATGAAATGACATTTCAACTTGAATTGACCAAACAAAACAAACAAACAAACAACAAAGTGGTGCATAAATAAAACAAAGGATCATTCAATGTTCAACCCATTCAATTTACAAGAGGAGCTAAATTTCAATAAGAACATGCAATGCTATTTGTAACATGGAAAAAAACATAGGAACCTTGAATGCTGAACATATAAATTCTTGTGTCTAGTCCAGCTTGCACTAAAAAAATTGACATTAAATTTCCCAAAGAAGAAGTGCATCAAAACACTTTTTTGCATTGTTTCTCAATTTGCAAAAGTTTCCAAAATGCACATATTACTATTTTAATTTCTTTGGATTTAATTTTTATTTTCCATTTTTAATTATGAACTATATAAAAGAAAAACTTTTCAATAATTTACACCTAGCAATGAGAAGACCTAATAGGGATATAGTAGTGAATATCAAAGAAGAAAAGGTAGCTTGAAGAACTCATGCAAGAGTAGAGGGGTTAGATTTGAATGTGACATCAAATACAACTGAGCTCAATTGTTTGGTAGATTTATGGGCTCACAGATATATTATCTCAAAGAAAGACTACGATGATTATCAAATGTGTAGAAAGTAAATTCTACATAGATTTTTTTTTAAAATATTTGAATTGGCAATAAGTTTTTGACTAAATGTTTGAAGGAAATGAAGTTACAATTTGGAAGGAAATTTACAAATATCTTTTAAGATCACTAAAGTGAACAAAAAATGCATTTGAACTTATTTTGTTGGTAATGATTAAAGATTAATGATTAGATTGAGTTGAAGTTATTCAGATGACCCTCAACTATGTATTATAATTTGCTCAACTCTCTCTCTAAATTGTTTTGTCTTACTATGTTAGATTGAGTGGACAAAGAAAATATTATTGGACTAGTATGTGGCTAAAGAAATAGTTCACATCAAATGATAGACAATGGTGATGAAGGTGACAATTTATGAATTATGCAAATATGATGCTCACACTAATGAAATGGGAAACTTTTTTTTTCTTTCAAATTTAAAAGGTTTCAAGTGGTGGTCCTTATATATAAATAATTATCACTTATTGTAATAAAAGTTAAGATTTTGACTTTATTTTGATAAAAATTAGAGTTTAATCTTTCTTTTTTGGAAAAATTAGAGTTAATTGGGAAAGACAGTGAATAATTCCCACATCTTAACTTGGGGTAGTTGCCAATATAAAAGGGGTAGTTACAAGGAGGTTATCTTGCAAGTCTATAAATACAAGGATTTTGCATTGTAAAAGGGAGAACTTTTTATTGGAGACCATGGATAAATTTTAAGGAAACTTTGAGATTCAATATGTGTGGTACTTTAAACTTTTTGAACTTGTATATTTTCAAGAAGATAATGATTTAATGCATTTTTCTTGTATGTCAAGATATGTTACTGAGTTATTGTTGCGATTCCTTTCTATGCCAAATACCTTGTCTTGTATGTTATAGTAACTTGTCTTCTATTATGTTGAGATAAGTTACCTTTATTCTATTGTTACACATTCAAGACTTATGATGTATTGAAATCTCATTTGAGTTGTTGTCCTTTAGAAATATCATATTCTATTCGAATGTCTAGAATTGTGGTTCCTCTCATTTCTATCTTTAGTTTTGTGTTCTATCCTTTTGTACATTCAAGTGAAAATTACTAAAAATTAAAAAAAACCCAATTATATGAGGGAGTTGCCCCTCTCAAATGTAAATTGCAATCTCATTATTGTAGTCTCTAAAATTGAACATGGTCAATTTTAAAGATAATCTCATAGTGACAAATCTATTTACCGACATACTATTATTAAATAGATTGTTAAACTTCTTTATTTAATTTACTTTATACTATTCTTCTAAATCTAAGTATTTTTAATTTAGAATTAAATGGTGTTAGAAAAAATGATTAATTTAATAATATTTATTAAATTACCTTTACTCTCTACTTAAGATTTCATTTTGTGCACATGTATTCCCATTTAATAATTAAATACTAATGATTAAATGTAATTTAGCTCTTAGGTTTTCCCTTTTAAATTTTACGATATCCTTCTATAAGGATAATCCATTATATATTTTCTTTGATCTTTTTGTCTGATTCTATGTTTTCAAGGCCAAACCCTTGCCTTCTCTTGTCTTTTTCTTCTCTATGATAGGTTCTTGCATATAGGTGTTCTTTAGGATCTATGGATTTGTTCTTATCAAATCCTTCATGGTATTAAAGTTGGATTTTCTATAGCTTGTTTGTGTTTGAAGGAAAAGAGGAACAAGGGTTTGACAAAACATATCTCACATTGTTTTGAGTATTTTTTTGTGATAATAGGAGGTATCTAAAATTTGGAGCACTTTGACTAAAAATAGACATCACAATTGGATTTAGGGCACATCAAAACCCTTATTTCTATATAAGACATGGGCCTATTTTGGAGTCTGGACAATTTTGAGACTTTTTTTTTTCCTACTAGCATCATACGACCTTTTAGACACGGATTGAGGCATTTTCAAATATTTAAAAAAACTATGATACATGATATAGTTTTACCATTGCTTGTTATAAAAAATGTGTAGCTTGTGACTTGCTTGACAATCGCTATTACAACACCAGTGAGCCACTACTACACCACTTGTAGTGGCCCCTTTGTGGTGGCCCTTCCACTACACTACACTTCAACCACCCTAGATCCTCCCTTGTTGTTCGGCCACCTTGCCTCAGCTAGCACACCACTCTACCGATAGAAGTCACTTGAGTGCCACACCACTTGTGGCTCACTCAACCCCTTTAGCCTAGCTCAAAGTCACATGAGTTCTTGGGGGGGCTTAAATGTTAGTTCCAAGGGGGTTTAAATTTTTATATTGCCTTATAGAGTAACTAGTCATTTCTTGTGATATCTTGAGCATATGGAGGCATTTTTGGGCAAACAAGACATCATTGAAAAGATGATTTCGAGACAGATGTGAGGGTCTTTTTTCCTTCTTCCAGTATGGTACCTTTTTTGTTGTTGAAGTCAAATGATCAGTTTTTCATTTTGGGGGGCCTAGATTGCTCATTTTAGCTATCTTTTTTATCCAAAAGAAGCATTAGAAAGCTCATTTCAATATCTTTCTAGATTCTTAGTTATTTTCATCATATTTTTTCAAAGGTACATATGATGCTCATATGAAGATATTTCTTTTTCTAACTTTTATACACATTCCTTATAGCATCTAGGGTTTAGGTTTTTGCATTATGTGGGGAGGTTTTTTCTCTTGTTTCTATCATTTACATCAGTAAACTAGAACTATATAAAAAATCTGCTTTCTAAAAATGGCTGAGACCTCTTCTTGTCTATTCCTCTAATCCCACATAACTATTACACATGGACAACTCCCATGCCACAACTTCTCCGTTCAAAAGGTTTGTGGTCTTGTTTATATGAAGTGTGTTTCCAACATTTTAGAAGCCTTTGAGGGAGTAAATAACAACTCTCTAACAGAGGTTTCTTTTCTTTATGAAAATATCAGACATTACATCCACTTATATTGTTGAAACAAATATATCTATGATTTAGAATGTAATACATATTTTCACTCTTCCATGGTTTGAATACATGTGTTGGTCTACCAAGCCAATTTATAAATGTGTTTGAGTAAGAGATAAGAAAGAATAGATATCTATCTATTAGATTAGGAATCCAACAAAAAAAATAAAAATAAATAAATATATATATATATATATATATATATATATATATATATATATATATATATATATATATATATATATATATATATATATATATATATATATATATTTCATGTCTTACCACTGGCTGACATGGGGGACATGAAATGTTGTGGGGTTGTCGATAAATGTCAAAAAGAAATAAAAATATATGACCAAGGAAAAGATTTTATATTCTTGAGAAAGATAAATACGTTGAAATATTATAGAATTCTGATACTTTTGACTATTAGTTTGTCAGCCGAGGAAATTCCAATGCAACTCACCCAACGTTATCTTATCTGATGGGCTGACAGGTCTTTCACATTATTCGTTACGTTATGCACCCTCGATTTAAAATAATAATAAATTAATAGTTAAATTAATATTAGGATTTGAATTTCAAAGAATTTAAGATTTACGATCAAATAAACTGAATGTAAATCTTCTTATTCTGATCCCTTTGTGTCCAATCTTTATGATGAATTGTCAAATATTGAAAGCCACTTTATTTTGCTACGATTTTGTTATTCGGACTAAAAAAGAATAACATTTGGAAAATGCATTCTATATCTGTTACATATATATAAAGTGGATAGCCATAGAAAATGGATTACATGTGCGTTCATTTTATTGCCATTGATATGCTACCACTGTAATTTTTCAAAATTGCAGCTTGGTCATAGTATATGAATGTTTGAATTTTGGTAGGGTGATCTTATATCTTTGTTTGGTGAAGATATAGTTTATATTACAAATTAATAGGAGGATAGTATTGATCTAATTTTTTTTGTTGATGAATAGAAAACATACTAAGAATACAATTCACAAAAAAGGGGCCGGGGGATACAAGATCACCCTGCAAGAGTTCACAGGGCCAAAGCTAGAATCTGAAACGATTCATTAAAAAAAACATATAAGAAGCAACCTCTTAGGCAGCTAAACAAGTACTTTTTAATATATAGTACTTTTTAATTATATTTACTATTTATTTATGGATAGTAATATTAATATCATATAATATAAAATTCTATAGAAGAACATAATGTTGTGGTTAATGCACCTCACTTGTGTTCCGACTGCTACGACACAAACCCTTCATATTGTATTATGCTATTTTCCCCCTTTTATCTAATTGAAAATTATAATATATTAACGTAATTATTGTAATAATGATACATAAATACTAATACTAATATTAATATTATTACTAACCATAAATTCTATAATTCTTCTTCTAATAATAAAATGACTTAAAAAATATAAATATAAATAGAACAATTGTTAAATAAAATAGAATAGTCATTGAATCAATTAAACAATTAAGATTATTCTATGATGACAACTATGATAATGATGACAACAAGGATGACCACAATGATAATTAGATTAAAAATTTGATTCTTGAATTGATATACATAGTAGTTTGTCATTGATATTACAACCCAATTCTATTTGTTCACAAGACTTATTTACCATTGTACATATCTCACATTATAGGTTGAATATAACAACCTCCCTCTTTAGATAAAAGAGGTGCGTCCATGTTAGTAAGATTTTATTTTAAATATAAAGTTCTAGTATCAAGCTTATGGTCTTTAGATTAAGGTAAAAATAAGTTTTAAGGGGACTTGAAACCCAGTTAAAGTTACACAAGATATTCAATAAAGACCAAAAAATAAGACTTTACTGGAAAAAGATAAAACCTGCTAACCATCCAAAAATTAAGAAAAGGACTAGCAACAAACAAATACAAGTTATAGCAAAGAACAAGACAAAACAAAAGTATAAAATAGAGAGAACCTACCTGTGCAATCTCCTTTAGTTCTTTAGCTGCCTAGATGATCGTCACTTTTGGATCTTCCTCTAGAATCTTCATGATTCTTGATGTAGTAGCCGTCTTTCTATTGAGCCTTTTCCTAGTCCTCTTATCAAGATCCTTGACAATCTCCATATCTTTCACCTTGTTGCTGTAATCAACATTGAGATCAATCCATTGCAATATCACTTTACCTTTTCCAATATGAAGCTTATGGCTATTTGGATTAAGGTTTAGGATTTAGGGGATTGACTAGGGTTTAAAGCTAATGGCATGTTTTGGGTTTTGAAGAGGAGATAGGGGAAAGTGGGAGGCAGAAAAGTATAATAGGAAAGAGGGAGAAACAAATAAGGAAATAGAAAGGAAAGGGGGGAGGGAAGGAGGATAGAGGGGAGATGAAAGAAAGAGGGGGAAGGTGGAGAGGAGAAACTAGAGGAGCGGAGAAAGATATAGTAGATATAGGGAGAGAGAGGAGAGAGTGTAAAATGGAATTAGGAAAGGGAGATCTAACCAATCACTCATTATCTCTCACCCATATTCATTATCCTCTCTCCCTTTCTTTTTATCTCTTTCACTTTATCTCTGTTATTGCTCTCTCCCCCACATCACCCTCCTTTCTTTATATCTCTTTCCCTCTCTAGCCACCCTCTTCCTCTTTGCCCATTTTCTCTCTTTTGGTTTCCCCATTTCTTGACCTACACTCCCTTCCCCCCTCTCTCTCCCTCTTTCCCTCTCTCTTTTCTCGCTCTTTCCACCTCTCTCACTTTGTTACCTTTTTCCTTTTTCTCCATATTCCCACCCCTCTCCCTCTCTCTCCTTGTCTCAATATCCCCCTCTTTCCTCACCTCTCTCTCTCTCTCTCTCTTTCTAATCCCTAAGACCCAAACTGTAAACCCTATAACTTAATTTCCCAATCCCTAAATCCTAAATCCATTCTCCTTTTTCCTCATCTATTTACCTCTCTCTCATAGTTTAGCTTTCTACCTTATCTCCATTTTCACTACCTCTCCCACCCCTCTCTCTCCCATCTTCATGTATTTCTCTTGTTTCTCATTACCCTATAACCATAAACTCTCTCTCTCTCTCTCTCTCTCTCTCTCTCTCTCTCTCTCTCTCTCTCTCTCTCTCTCTCTCTCTCTCTCTCTCTCTCTCTCTCTCTCTCTCCCCCTCCCTCGCTCCCTCGCTCCCTCCCTCCTCTAAGATATATTTTACTACTCTTTTTCTTCCAACTTTACTGTCTCACATTCTACCCCATCTTCTTACCATTCTCTCCTTTTCCCTTCTTTAACTTTCTTCTCGATCTCCTTACAAATTTATTCTCTCTCTCTCTCTCTCTGCAAATTTTACCATTGATATAATTAGAGAGAGAAAGAAAGAGGCAATGAGTGAAAGGGAAATAGAGAGGGGGAGATGAATAGGAGAGGAAGAAACCTAGAGATGGAAGGGTGAGATAAGATAAGAGGGAAAAAAGTGATAGACATGTAAGAAGATATATTGGGAGAGATAGACCTAGAAGGAATAAGAGACTTAAGGAGAGATTAGATAGAGTTATTGATAGGTGATATGAAGTTTAAAGGAGGAAGGAAAAGGAATAGAGAGATAGATTAAGAAAGAGAAGAGACATAGATTATATATAGAGAAGAAATAGTGATAAAAAGAGATATAAAGAAGTGTCAATAGAGTAAATACCTTCTAACTTATTTAACCTAAACCTTGCACAATCAATCTTACACCTTGAATCCTATATACAGAGGGAGATGGTTAGTTATAATTGAGGCATAGAGGGATAGAGAGAACTAGAGAGGGTGAAGAATTGGAGAAAATAAACCTAGAGTGAGAGAGAGGTAGGTGTGTGTGTGTGTGTGTGTGTGTGTGTGTGTGTGAGAGAGAGAGAGAGAGAGAGAGAGAGAGAGAGAGAGAGAGAGAGAGAGAGAGAGAGAGAGAGAGAGAGAGAGAGAGAGAGAGAGAGATTACAACCTTCTCATTCAGATAAAAGAAGCATGCACCTACTATAATATATATTTCTCATTTTATGATTTTCAAGGTTTATCTAAAAAAATCATGTAGGGATAGAAAAATAAACAATAAAACTATAAATAAGAGTTAAAGAAATATATTTTTTTTTACCATAAACAACTCATATAGGAAATAAGATAACATCAATAATCTAAGGCTTCAACTATGAGTAGCTAGAAAATCCACAAGTATGAAGTCATTGAGGTTTATCAAGGCCTCATGAAAGACAATTAAATTATGAATTTTTTTTTTTGGAGGGAGACTCTAAAAATATTATTGATTTTATTAAGGATAAGTTTAGACCCTCACAAACAATGGAAATTATAAAAAAAAAGTCTTTAATATACTCTATCTTACTTTGATAGTTGCCACATTTCCTATGTCTACCAAACAACTAATAGGATGATGAATTGGTGTGCAAATAATTGTATTTTCATTAAAGGAATGTACACGTGGAAAAGGAAAGACATGCTAGAGGTGTATGTGGCATCCTTACTCCTCAATGATAGGTTGAACATAGGTTTTAATACTAAGTTTCCAATTAATAATGATATTTAATTTTGATATGTGTGGAGTGATTGTGATCATAATAATCAAGGTGATATAAGATGGCTTGTGAGAAAACCTAACATTATTAATATTGATCCTTGCCCTCATATAGGTTTTGAACATTTTTTTTAATTGAATTTTAAATAAAGTTCTAGTATTATGGTGAAGAATAGATACAAGAAGAAAAATATGGGAGGTGATTAATGGCATGTTGAACCTATGGACTATGCAAAAACTAGAAGCAATGAGAAGATATGGAATATTGTATGTCTCACTATTTATTTGAACCTTCTCCATAGATGGGACCCCAACATTATTATGCTTTTTGAAAAATGGTGGAGGGATGGTATCATTATTGTATTTGGTAGAGAGAAAACCTTGGATGATAATTTAATTGTGAAGGTTACTAGTAGGCCCACAGATGGTAATTTTCTTTATAGAGATATAAATATCTCTTAGATGAGCCATAAAATAGAAAACAAAAGAAATGAGATAGAGCAGAGAGTTTTAAAAGGAAGCCTCAACTTAGGTAAACTCAAGAATATATAGAGATAGGGACTAAGATTAGTTATAGACCATATTACATTATTGGGTCATTTTATGAGAGATTTTTGGGCATTATTTTATTCATTTAATATTTTCTGTCTTCCCTATAGGGTTTACATTTCTTTTTATTTGTTGTCATCCCTTAAAGACAATATCAAAGACAATTGTAACAAGTAATAAATAAAAATAAAAATAAAAATTAATTTTCTAGTATGAGGATTTTTTGGTTCTTATTTATGAATGGTCAGAAAGTTTTGCTACCCTATATAATCCTATCTCCATAATGGATGAGGATGATACAAGTGTTGAGTGTGTTGCAGAGGATATATATGATAAGGAAACACTAGGTCTAAGGAATTGGATCATGTTCCTTCATATGATATAAAATATACCCCTAATCAAAAAGAAAAATATATGGGAAGCTTGGGTAAGGGTAGAGATTTTAATACTAAAGATGAAAAGTATGTTCTCATCATTGGTGTTAAGAAAATTATCATATTTACATGCTAATACAACTATTTTGGTAATATTAAGGTCAAGGGCCATAGGCTGAATCCTTAACCTTGTTACAAAATTCAAGAAAAGTTTAAAAAGAGGAAAGAGCCATTTACTGTGTCATGTGCTAATAAGGGTATTCAAGGTAATATTTAAATTTCAATGAAAGGAAGGGGTAAGGAGAATGAAAGGGAAAAAGAGAAGGAGATTTTGGTAGAAACTCATATCCCACAATCTCATATTTTCAATTATGCCCCTTTATCTAAGAACTTTCTCCCCAAAAAGGAAGTTTTTATGTCACCCATAGAGTTAAATGATCATTCCTACCACCTTAAATCTAGTAGAGAGAATCACTGGAGTGTTCTTTCTTTGGTTAAAGACCATGTGATTGGCACATTCTCTCTTTTTAAATGGTTTCTTCATGAAACCAAAGAGATGAAGGTTAACTAGTGAGATGCACATTAATGTGCTTAGAGTGAAGTTGTGATGAATGATTATGAGCCATGAAAATGGTGCTACAACTATAGAAAAAGAAAGTATAGTCACATTGTTGAAATCAAGTCACCAAGAAATTATTGAAGCGAAATCATTTCCCTTGCACCTTCAAAAAGAGACAAATACTTGGCCTTAGCTAAAGAAATATCAATAGAATTTTGAAACCTTGAAGTCCAACTAATAAAAGCTCCAAAAAACATGAAGGTATAATTTGTGGTAGACCTCCATTTATTTAAGTCTTCAACAAGATCTGAATCACTAAAGCTTTGCAACTGAACTTTATTTCCTCCAAAACATAACACATAATCTAAAGTTCCTTTTAGATATCTTAGTATCCATTGGACTGCTTCCCAATGAGTCTTTCTAGAATTTCTTGTGAACCCACTCACAACTCGCACCACATGAAAAATATTAGGGTGAGTAGAAAACATTGCATACATAATACTACAATTTATAGATATATAAGGAAATTTATCTTTGAATTCCTTTTCTTCTTGTTTTGTTAGACACGATTTAGAGCTCAAATGGAAATGACCAACAAGTGGAATAGGAGCAAATTTTGCATCAGCCATGCAAAAACCTTTCAATAACTTTATCAATGTATCATTTTTGAGACAACATCATTTTTTTCTTGTTTCTATCTTCAGTGATTTTCATACCAAAAATCTTCTTAGCTGCCCCTAATTCTTTCATATAAAACTTTGTTGCCAATTTCTCCTTTAATTCATGAACCATTCTCTTACTTGTGTCAGCTTTAAATGTTGTTGGTTTTGAGAATTTTGGAACTAATAATCAAGGCTTTGCCTCTTCAATGAATAATAACTTATAATCAAAGTATTTAGAAGGCATTGATCTCTGTCTAGTAGACCATCTTAACTCAACTATAGAGTTCTCTATTTGATCTTGAATTAATTCAAATAGAGAACCAAAGACTAAAGTTCTTTCATTCAAATGTTTAATTCCCTCTTTAATGATGTGACTGAAATTCATAGTTCCTTGTCCTTTTATTTCATTACACCCATGAGTTGGGAATGACATACCCAAATTGTTTTAGGAGGTAAGTATGTTTGGATGTTGGTCTTTGATTGTAGCATGCTATATTTCTAAATTATGGTCCAATTGTTGTTGATAGTAAAAAAAATCCCTTGCTCTATCAATTATATGGCCTAAGCAATTTACACTTTGAGTGGCTTGATTGTGGTCTCCAAAAGAGGTTTCAATGTCCTGTTGATAGGAATTCTTATCACATAATTTATCACTGTCATCGTGCCTTAACTCTTAGCAAGGATGAGATGCTTGGCCATCAATATTTTCCATCGATGGATAAGAATCCCCAATTGTTTGATCACTGCCATGTTGAGATGGTATGCATGATCCATATTTTGAACTAAGTTTGCTAAACTCATACTCATCTTTGCCGGTATAGAGACTTTTGAATGCTGATGCAATTTATGGTGTGACTGGCATCATGCCTTGTCCCCTGATGATCACCTTGGGTTAGAAGCATCTACTTCTATAGATCCTTCAAAGAGATATAAACTACCAAGTTTATTGCCCTTGGCAATAGTTATAGAGCCTTTACTAACTTTCCAAGAATCTAAAAGAAAGAATGGATGATATTCGAGTTTAAAAAGGTGACTAACAGAAACTAGATTTTTCCTCAACTTAGGAACATGACAGACATCATTTAGCAACCATTGCCTCCTCAATCCAAGTGCAACATAATGTCACCTTTTCCAACTATCTCACAAGACTTATTGTTTCCAATAAATACTTCTCCAAATTGTGCTTCATGATAGTTTGTAAAACAATCTATACAAGAGGTGCTATGAAAAGAGGCTTTAGAATCTATGGCCCAAGAATATTATTTTGTGTCACTTATTTAAATAATCACAATAATTTTATCCTTCTCATAGGCTGTATTTGTTTCAATATTCCACACCTTATCCTATGCCTTCTTGTAATTCTGACAATTTCTCTTTGAGTGGTTAGGCTTATGACAAAACCAACACTCTTCATTCCTACCTCTTGACCTTGATCTATTGGATCATTTATATTTCCTTCAGTTCTAATTATCACCTCTATGATGGCTTCTTCTCCTTGTCTTAGTGCTAACTATCATATGAGCATCACTAAAAGAAATCTCTTGATTTCTCCTTTTCATATCTTCACTTAAAAGAGTGGCAACAACATCATCAATAACAAGTTTTCCTTTGGCTGAGACTAAAGTGCTAATGGATGTAACAACTCCATCCTAGCTACTAGGAAGAAAATATAATAAGAGAACAAATTTTCTCTCATTGTCTTATGTCATACCCATTGAGTTTTCTTGGATGATGAGAATATTAAACTTGTTGAGGTGATTAAAAATAATTCTACCTTCCTTTATATTGACTTTATATAGTTTCTTCATGATGAATAATTTGTTCATAGCTGATGTCATTGCATATGTGCATCCAAGCTTATCCCATGCTTCTTTGGCGATCTTATCATGTATAACATTAAAGAGAATTATTTGCTAGCACAAGTAAAATTGACACCTTTTCATTCTTGTCTAAGGTTTCCCAAATTTCATCTATCATAGACACTAGTTTCTTTTTCTTTCCTTTCAATGCAATAGAAAGTTATTATTTAATTAACAATGACTCCGTCTACACCTTCCACAGGCTACAAATTTTCCCTATAAATTTCTCTACTTTCACATCCACCATTTTTCCAAAAATTGAACACCGATTTCCAATCTACGGAATGTTTGCTCTAATACCAATTGAAACGATTGAATGAAAAAATGGAAACAATAGATGAACAATCAAAATAGACAAGAGAAAACACAACACAAGATTTATCTTTGTTTACCATAAATGTGGCTATTTCTAGAGCAGTGAATATAAAGGCTCCAATTAAGTAATGTTTTGAATATTCTTGAAAATGAAGAGACACATAATTGGAGGGACCAATTAGTATGACCATTGGCCTTCAAACTATGACACCTTTCCCCATCCTTTCTCACCTTATATTTCTCTATTGAAACCTTGGGGCAATACAAATATGCACAGAAAAAAGAGATTATGTAAATGTAAAAAAACTACTCTTCATAGCTACATTCTTTAGACATTGGCTATATCAACCCATCGTAATACGATTCTTCATAAAGTTCTTTTTGAATCATGACATATATTATGTGTATTCAAGTCAAACATATACAAACTATTACTCTTGTATTTAGGGTTATTATATAATCTTGTACCTAGTAATAAATATAATTGACTATATGTTGGACAATAATTGATAATGTTTTGGTAGCTTTAGTTGAGAAAACCTGTGAGATCAAAGAAAAATTAATATAATTACACAGAGACACACACAAAATTAAGTGTTTCATTATATTAAATATATTGATGAAAAGACGTGTCATGAGGGGAAATTTCTCTTCTCTTGGTTTATTCCTCATATAAATACAAGAGGACACTTCCATTTGGAAAGCACATACAAGAAATTATGGCAATATTATTACATCTACAATAGTCCTAAGAAAAACATGGTATCAAAGTAGGCTACAAATGTGAAAAAGAAGAAGACAAGAGATGATGAGAGTGAGATGAATGAAGAAATAAAAAAGAGGGAAGTCCATACATATGCAATGATATGCATAAACATTAGAGTATATCACGTCTTACTTCAATCATTCAATATTCTTTCAAAACCTTAGAAAATGAGAGGAAAGATTTAGGTAGGGTATAAACCATATATTTCCCAATGTAGGTATAGTTAATGGAAGGAGAATAACAATAAGGAAAGGAAAGAAGAAGAAGAAGAAGAAGAAGAAGAAGCATATTTTATTATATAAAGAGAGCAAAGATTAATATATATCGACCTTCAATTAGGTGATTGGGCATGATAAGACCAAAATTGGAATTTATATAAGTCCCAAGAATGGTAATTTTGGGCCCTCACATCTACTAAGGTTTGAGAAAAGATCATGAATTGGGATTCTATCCATATAATACATTTTAAAGGAGAGATAAGTATTATTGTTATGTCCAATATTATTTCTATTTATTTTTGGGATCATTTAATGTGAAATTAATAAGGAAATAATATGTTGAAAGTATAGAGTGATATATATATATGTATGTATGTATGTATGTATGTATGTATGATTTAATATATTTATATATGCTCAAAATATATATTTATCTATATTTTATTGGAATAATATTTATTATTATCTAGGATTATTCTTATTTATAATTTCAATGCATATTTTAAGAGCTATGTGCCTTGATCTTTTCCTTTGAGTATGTTATTGCAAGAAGAGGGAGATTGAGCTTTAGAGGGAGCCTGCCATTTCATTAGAGACAACCTTGAAAGAGAGGGAGTAGATAGAGAATATGATTTAGTCAACCTTCAATGATCTTGATCATATTGATTCAAAGGGAGTAAACCACATTGTGATGGATTCTCCAGTGTACAATAAATCATAACAATGAAGAGAACTATAAATTATGAATATGTTTTTTATGGGCCTACCCATTGTGTACATCACAAGGAAGTGACAACTCCAAATGATTGTCACTTGTATTTGCAAAATTTATTGAAAGGTGATGATCTTTTACTAATTTCTATTATGATGGATACCTTACAATGTTTATGCAGATCATGATAGATTATACTTTTCATGGTGGATGATTGTGAGGTACAATTATGAGAATGCTTGTGCACATACATTGTAGACATTTTTTAGTACATGGTGAATGTAATGAAAATTGATGTTCTGGAGGCCATTACATAGAGTAATTGGTGAATATCATGCATCTTGATGTTCAAGAGACCATTACTTATAGTACTTGGTAGTTTTTTTTAGGAAAATATATGAGATTGACTCATGATCTCTATAAACAGTCCAACTCCATGTGTTAAATGGGGAATCTCAACATGAAAGAATTAATTTTAAAAAGGGCATCCTAGTCAAAGATGGTTTCTTCTACATCAATTTCTATTGTTTGAAGTAATAGTGAAGGATCTAAAGTTTCCCAAATACACAAGCATACAAAGAGCATGGAGGATGCATACAAGACATTTGATAAAATTTCTCATACCATTCATAATAATGTAGAAGATTGTGAATGTAATGTAATAGAAAGGTCAATGGAGAGTATAGTTTCAAGATGACTGATTCATCAATAATTTAATTGAAATTATTATCAGAGATGGAGGGAATCCATCTATTTGACTGAACTCTATTCATTTAATTTTGTGGAGATTGATTTATCGAGTGCATAGATGTGCATGACATTAAGTCAAGGGTGGTTTAAGAAAAATTGATTCTACATGCAAGAATGAATGGAAGGAAATGGTTGCAATAATGATCCATTGATTACTTTATATATCATTCTCCTTATATGTAAAATCAAAAATTCAAATAAAAGTTGGCAACCACATGACAAGATTGTGGAATCATTGATTGTAATTATATACTAGTATATTCAAAATGGGTAGGTCAAACCATTTTGGAAATTTCTGGAGTGCATGAGATGTGCCTTATCTCCTGAGTACCAAGTATGCTTGGAGTAATTTATTGAAGAGTTTTATTGTGCAGTTTGTCTTGATATATAATTTAAACCCTCAAATAAATCTTGTGGTCATGATTATGTGAGATGTAATTGTGAAATGTCACTAAGAATCCTGGAGATTAAAAGTTAAATGTACCAAAGTGGTTAGACATCCAAATCAAAATTTAACGATACTAGTCTTCAATGAGGGTATATTAGAGCATATGATAGTGGCATGAGAATCTATCCAAGTATGAAAAATAATAGGTGAAGATTGTGAAGCAACATGTACATAAAATCAATGTAAGAATACACCTATAAAATAGGAGCCATATCAAAAATCATCATAAAAGGCAAAAGAAGAAGAAGAAGAAGAAAGTCTACAAGTAAAAGTCAGTATTCACATTGATTAGTCAACAATAATATTAATCCTATCAAATAAAATAATGTATGTATATTCAATATGACCAAAGAATATAAATTTACATGTTCTAAACTTATAATCTACAATTTTAACAAGATGATTCAAATGACTAACCGATATATCCAAGAGATCATATGTTGTACAATGTTTCGAAAGTGTGTTAAACATGATTGTTTTGGTAGGAGCTCTAGAACCCATTCAAGGTAGGCAAAGAGAGAGAATATTGTATGAGTTCTCTACCTCCCTACCATGAAGCTGTTAAGCTTCTTCATAATCATTCATGACATGAAAGATACCTAGTCCAACAATGAGGAAGTCTAACTAAGAAAAACTAAGTGAAGTAAAGAAAAATCTACTCTAAAAAAATGTAATGATAACACATCATAAACTTAACATATGAATATCACTATAGAGTCGATCACTAACTTCTTCACCAAGAGAAACCTTTAATTTTATACAACATTGGTTATTGTTATGTGTGATTCAAGACTACAAGATACAAGTCATTTGAAACTCAACATTTGTCAATCCATTCTATAAAATCTATATCTCAATATAGATCAATTAGTAGTTCAGAATATTAAATTAAAATAATAATAACAATAATCCAGAAAAACATCTTAGTTCACAAGATAAATCTACATAAGCAATTAAAAGAGGCATGTTTACTTAAAGAGTTATTTTTTCAACATCCTATTGATTTTAAAATATCTAGCTAATCATCCGCAAAGTAAAAGAAAAGTAAGTTTACCAACCATTTTAATAAGATGACTTAACATTTATCTACTATCTTATTAAAATGAAATAAACTAATTTTACTATCCTTTTCTTTAATTGATTTTTAATTAAGTAAGATTAATATAAAAGAAAAAATATATAAATAAATTGAAATTATAAGTAAACCACCTTATCCACAAGGTCAACCATCAATAAAATTTTAAATTAGTTAAATTTATTTTTCAAAAGTTGTAACTATAAAATTTCATTGAAACTTTCATTATCTAATTTGATCATCTAAAATGCTGATATAAAATGAAATAAACTTTATCTTACTATCCCATTTTCAAAAAAAAAAAAAAAAAACTATTTAAAAATGAAAAGATTTCTCTAATTTAAATGAAATCATAAATTTAAGGCAAGAGCCTACAACACAATAATAACTTGTGAGTGTTTCATGTGAGAGGTCTTGGGTTTAAATTCTTTACTAATTTACTCTTCAGTAACTATCCTTGCTATTAATTTTTATGAAACAATTTATAAAATAAGGAAAAACCAATATTTTTAACAAAATACTAAATCGTAGTCAAATATAATGAAATATAACCAAAATAAAGCATTATTTTTCTTTAGGCTGAAGTTGTATAAATATTCTCACAAAATAAGTAACCTATATCATATGGGATAAGTGAATTCTTTGTCAATGAAAAGAAAAGAAAATGATTTGGTAGTCCATTGTGGAAGCGTGCCATTTTGATTCCCACACCAATCTAAAGTAGAAATTAAGAATACATTTTCTATTTTTCTATGAATTAATTGAAATAGGGATAGGAACACACATTCCTATTTTGCCTCTAAAATGGGTTTATGTCCATTCCAAAAAAATAAAGTTGTTATTGGAATAGCCATTCCTATTCCCAATACACATTCTTATTCTTAATTCCTATACCTACAACTATACAAAGAAACATTTCAAGTTGAATAGGAAAAATTAAATAAACAAACAAACAACAAAGTGGTGCATAAATAAAACAAAGGATCATTCAATGTTCAACCCATTCAATTTACTAGAGGAGCTAAATTTCAATAAGAACATGCAATTCTATTTGTATCATGGAAACAAAACACAAGAACCTAGAATGAAAAAAATATAAAATTTTATTTCTAATCCAGCTCGCACTAAAAAAAATTGACATTTTTTCCCAAAGATGAAGTGCATCGAAACACTTTTTTGCATTCTTTCTTAGTTTGCAAAAGTTTCTAAAATGCACATATTATATTTTAATTTCTTTGGATATAATTTTTATTTTCCATTTTTAATTATGAACTATATAAAAGAAAAAATTTTCAATAAGATACACCTAGAACCAAGAAGACCTAATAGGAATATGAGTTGTGACAGGAAGCATCTTGACATGAAGAGTCTCCCTTTCATGGCAGATCAACATAATTATGGGATCAAAGAACAAAAAGGTAGCCTGAAGAACTCGTGCAAGAGTAGAGTGGTTAGATTTGAATGTAGATTTATGGGATCACAGATATATTATCTCAAAGAAGGACTGCAATGATTATCGAACATGTAGAAAGTAAATTATACTTAGATTTTTAAAAAAATCATTGAATTGGCAATACGTTTTTGACTAAATGTTTGAAAGCAATGAAGTTACAATTTGGAAGGAAATTTACAAATATCTTTTAAGATCACTAAAGTGAACATCAAATGCATTCTAATTTCTTTTTTGGTAATGATTACAGATTGATGATTAGATTGAGTTGAAGTTATTTAGATGACCCTCAACTATGTATTATAATATATTCAACTCTCTCTCTATAGTGGTTCATCTTACTATGTCAGAGTGAGTGGACAAAGAAAATATTATTGGACTAGTGTGTGGTCAAATAAATAATTCACATCAAATGATCGACAATGGTGGTGAAGGTGACAATTTGTGATTTATGCAAACATGATGCTCACACCAATGAAATGGGCAACTTTCTTTTTCTTTCAAATTTAAAAGGATGCAAGTGGTGGTCCTTATAAATAAATAATTATCACTTATCTTAATGAAAGTTAAGATTTTGAGTTTATTTTGATAAAATTTAGAGTTCTATCTTTCATTTTTGGAAAATTTAGAGTTAGTTGGAAAAAATCATGAATAATTCCCACATTTTAACTTGGGGTAGTTATCAATATAAAAGGGGTAGTTACAAGGAGGTTATCTTGCAAATCTATAAATACAAGGATTTTGCATTGTAAAAGAGAGGAGAACTTTTTGTTGGAGGCTGGAGAAATTTTAAGGAAACTTTGAGATTCAATAGGTGTGTTACTTTAAGCTTTTTGAACTTGTATATTTTCAAGAAGATAATGATTTAATGCATTTTTCTTGTATGTCAAGATATATTACTGAGTTATTGTTGTGAATCCTTCCTATGCCAAATACCTTGTCTTGTATGTTGTAGTAACTCGTCTTCTATTATGTTGAGAGAAGTTACCTTTATTCTATTGTTACATATTCAAGACTTATGATGTATTGAAATCTCATTTGAGTTGTTGTCCTTTAGAAATCTCATATTCTATTTGAATGTCTAGAATTGTGGTTCCTCTCATTTCTATCTTTAGTTTTATGTTCTCTCCTTTTGTACTTTCAAGTGAAAATTACTAGAAATTAAAAATAACTCAATTATACGAGGGAGTTGCCCCTCTCAAATGTAAATGAAGATTGCAATTTGATTGTTGTAGTCTCTAAAATTGAACGGGGCCAATTTTAAAGATAATCTCACAGTGACAAATCTATTTACCAACACACTATTATTAAATAGATTGTTAAAATTATTTAGTTAATTTACTTAATGCTATTCTTCTAAATCTAAGTATTTTTAATTTAGAATCAAATGATGTTAGATTAAATGATTAACTTAATTTTATTCATTAAATTACCTTTACTCTCTACTTAAAATTTTATTTTGTGCACATGCATTCCCATTTAATAATTAAATATTAATGATTAAATGTCATTTCTTAGGATTACCCTTTTAGATTTTACTATATCCTTGTATAAGGATGAATCCATTGTATATTTCTTTTGTTCTTTTTGTTTGATAATATATTCTTCCATATTTTCAAGGCCAAACCCTTGCCTTCTCTTGTCTTTTGCTTCTCTATGATAGGTTCTTGCATGCAGGTGTTGTTTGGGATTTGAGGATTTTTTCTTATCAAATCCTTCATGATATTAGGGTTGGATCTGCTATAGCTTGTTCGTATTTGAAGGAAAAGAGAAACAAGGGTTTGATAGAACATATTTGTCATTGTTTTGGGTATTTTTTTGTGATAGTAGGAGGTATCTAAAATTTGGAGCTATTTGACTAAAAATAGGCATCACAATTGGATTTAGGGTGCATCAAAACCCTCATTTCTATATAAGATGTGGGCCTATTTTGGAGTTTGGACAATTTTGAGACTTTTTTTTGCCTACTAGCATCATATGACCTTTTACACACCGATTGAGGCATTTTTAAATATTAACAAAAACTATCGTACATGATATATTTTTACCATTGCCTATTATAAAAAATGCACAACTTGTGGCCTGCTCAGTGACCATTGTCGCAACATCAGTGTGCCACTGTTACACCACCTATAGCGGCCGCTTTGCGGTGGCCCTTCCACTACACTACACTTCAACCACCTTGGATCCTCCCTTATTGTTCAACCACCTCGCCTCAACTAGCACACTGCTCTATCGATAGAAGTTGCTTGAGTGCCATACCACTTGTGGCCTGCTCAACCACTTTAGCCCATCCTGTGGTCACATGAGCTCCTAGGGAGGCGGGGGGAAGGGGGGGCCTTAAATGTTAGCTCCAAGGGGGTTTTAATTTTTTTTATTTCCTTATAGAGTAACCAATCATTTTTTGTGATACCTTGAACATATGGAGGCATTTTTTGGGCAAACAAGACATCAAAGATGATTTTGAGATAGATGTGAGGGTCTTTATTTTTTTTCCAGTATGATACGTATTTTTTCTGTTGAAGTCAAATGATCATTTTTTCATTTTGAGGGGCCTAGATTGCTCATTTTAGCTCTCTTTTTTTATCCAAAAGAAGCATTAGAAAACTTGTTTCAATATCTTTCTAGATTCTCAATTATTTTCATCATATTTTTTTGAAAGTACATATGATGCTCATCTGAAGCTATTTTTTTTCTCTAACTTATATACACATTCCTTCTAACATCTAGGATTCAGTTTTTTGCATTGTATGGGGAGTTTTTTCTCTCTTGTTTATGACATTTACATCAATAAACTGGAACTAAATAAAAAATTAGTTTTTTGAAAAATGGATAGGACCTCTTCTTGTCTATTCCTCCAAACCCACATAACTATCACACATGGACAACTACCATGACACAACTTTTCCTATCAAAGGATTTGTGGTCATGTTTAGATGAAGTGCAACTGGTATTTTGGAGCACCTACCAAACCTTGCAACATAGGAATAAGATGGATGAGGTCATGGGTTTGATTTCTTTGAGTATTTCAAAAATTTTTTAGTTCCATCTTGATGGGTGTAATACTCCTTGAGAGATGTGGGCTAAGTTCAAGAACTTGTTTGGTACCATTAGTGAGTTCAAAGCACTTCAGAGTGAGGCAGATCTTACATTAGTTCTACCTAATTCTTTTCTCTCCATTGAGGACTTCTTAATAAGTTATAAAAGATAGAAATCATTGTTATAAGAAAAAAAACTGATCTAGAGTGCATATACCTAATTTTGTCAAAGTTTTGAGAAAAATTTCAATTTTTCTCTTCTACCTTCCATTCCACTATGGATGCTTTGGGTTCTATATTTACCATGCCCATATTTGACGTATTCTATGATCAATTGACTAGAGAGCAGGTGAAGCTTACATAGTTGGACTCTCTAATAGGATCAAAGAACTAGGCATTGGTTGCTTAGGTATCTACAAGGAAGCCAAAGCTTAAACCAAAGCCTAAAGAAGATTCAACTAGTAGCGAGAGTTCCTCCAAGCCATCTCCTAGATTAAATACATGCAAATCCACTCTATTTTAAGTTTGATGAGTGTTTCTCCAAGAATAAGAAGTTTACAGAGGGTCCTACTTTTTGTGGGAAGGAAGGATATCCAGTCTCTAGGTGTTGGAAACATCTTGAGGCTTTAGAGGAGGCCATACAGAAGAAAAGTATTGCTTCTCTGAAGCCACCACATCCTCCTTTAGGGAAAGAACATGCTCTTTCTACATGAGATTTGTCTTCTTTTTCTACTTGGATCATTGATTTAGGTATTTCCCACGATATGACACACGTACTTGATTTTGTTACCTCACTTTCTTATAGTGTTACTACATGGATTGTAGTTCACGACTCTGCAAAAAATTTAGTTTTAGTTTCTGGAACTATCTCTTTGGAGGGTGGTTCCATACAAGATGTTCTATTGGTTCTAGATATTTCTATGAAGCTCTTGTATGTCTATCAAATTTGTCATTTTGGCTCTCGTACTTGATAGTTGAGTTCTCACCACATGATTTGGTTATTTGAGATCTCTACCATCCTGATTTGGATGTTGCTACTAGGAGTGTTGATTTATAGTCTCACTTATATTAGTTTGAGGGCTTTGAGAGCTCCAATTCTACTAATGTTTCTCTTTCTTCTCATGTAGACATAGTGAGAAAACTTTGGCATGAGTTTTTTGGCTATGTCAACTACATATATCTACATCAAATGAGTACACATGAGCTAGTGACTAGGCTACATATCTCTTGTATTGATGATATTTATTGAGATTGTGTACTTGGAAAACATCATAAAGATCCTTTTCTAGTAGGTCGATTCACCTATGGTAAGGAATCATTGGAGTTGATACACAATTATCTTATGCCATTCCCCACTCTATCTATTTTAGGTACCTAGTATGTGCTTACCTTCATAGATGACTTCTCTAGATGCACATGGGTGTACTTCTTGAAGTACAAGTTTGATGTCTTTGATTCATTTCAAATCTTTAAGATATTTGTAGTGAAGCACTCTAGTCTTTTTGTTAAGCATACATATGAATTGGTAATGATAGAGAATATGTGAATTAGTCTTTAAGAGATTTATTCATTAAGATTCATTTACATGATTTGTTTATAGTTCCTCATACCCATTAGCAGAATGGGTTTTCTGAGAGAAAGAATAAAAAATTATGTGAGATGACCAATTGTATGACATAGTCTTGAGATATGAGTCCTTCTTGGGCTAAGGCTATCAATTGTGGCAACTATATTTAGAATTGGATGCCTCACAAGGCATTGTGACATTTGAATCCTGTAGAGGCTTGGATTTGTGCCAAGCCTGAGTTTCTAGATTCTATATTTTTGGTAGCGAGGCTTGGGAATTTATTATGTAGATGCTATGAGGAAAGCCATGCAGAGGAAGATTTGACACATATTTGTTGGCTACTATGAGGATGTGAAGGTGTACAACTAGTTTGATACTAATTCTAGAGAGCTATTGTTTCAACAAGATGTCTAGTTTGATAAGCATTACCCTTTGATGGAGTCTCCATCACCATCTTCTCTCTCATTTCCTAGTACTTTCTCTTATCCTTTGCATGATTCTTTATCCTTTGAGGAAGATCTTGATGATGATCCACCTTCCCCTCATCTCCTTGATGTTTTGTGAGTTCTCAAGTGGGCTCATGACACTGTTAATGCAACTAGACCTATGGAAGGAGCTCCTTAAAATTATTGTCACACTCATGCTCATACATCTAGTAATGGAATATTGAGTCATGTCACTTCAGATGATCGACTAAGTTCTCAATAAGTTTTAGGACACTTAGATTGGGATAGGGTTATGAATGAGGAGGACTCTTCTTTAATGAAGAACCACACTTGGGATATTTTTCCTCTTCTAAAAGGAATAAATTTGGTTTGGTACAAGTGGGTGTATTGTACCAAGTAGATGGTTCAATTAATAGGTACAAGGAACATCATGTTACAAAGGACTTTTCATAGGTGGAGGGTACTGATTAATTTGAGACATTTTCTTAAGTCACCAAGATGAATTCTATTCACCTTGTCCTCTCTATTGCAACATCTTAGGGATGGACATAATTTCAAATGGATGTGAAGAGTGCCTTTTTGCATGGAGACCTACATGAAGTGATCTATATGTAGCAGCCTCGATGCTTTGTGCAAGACTCTTCTATAGTGTACAAACCTTGAAGGTCTCTATATGGTCTCGAAAAAGCCCCTTAGGCTTGGTATGTGAAGATGGATTCTTTCTTTCTTGCATCACACTTCCCACATTGTCATTGGATGATCCTACAATGTACATTTAGCATCATGGGTTGATCTATTGATACTTGTGCTATAGGTCGATGATTTCATTATTATAGGTAGTTCACCCTCTATGTTTTAGAGTGTTCAACAAGTTTTGAGATAGCAATTTGAGATGATAGACCTTGGAATTTTGCACTATTTTTTGGGCCTACAGGTTGTTCAATCTTTGGATGGGATAGCCATAATCTAGAAAAAATATGCTCTTGATATGCTTTAGAGATTCAACATGCTTGATTGCAAGCCCACTCCCACACCTTTTTGCTCAAGTGTTGTTTAATCTACCACTTACTCAACTCCTACAGTGGATTCAATTTTATATAGATATCTTGTGGGTAGTTTGTTTTAACTAATGCACACATGTCCTAATATTTCCCTTACGGTTGGTCTTTTCTCTTGGTTCTCACATGATCCTCATGAGAGTCATTGGTAAGATGCCAAATGTATTTTGAGATACATTTGGGGTACTACATGTTATGAAATTCACAATACATTAGGGGATCCTCACATTTTTGGTTATATAGAATTAGGGCTAGTGATATTGATGATTTAAGGTCTAATTCTTGTCCTATCACACATGTGGTCTTGCAAGAAGCAACATGCTCACGCATTAGCATCCATAGATGCGGAATATAGGGAAGTAGTGCTAGTTAGTCAAGATATTTTATGGCTTTAATAGTTGATGAGAGAATTTGGATTTTCCCTTGATAGTTTCACCTTTCTTTGATGAGACAATCAAGTTGCTATACACATTTCCGACAATCCAATTGAGCATCAATAGACCAAGAAAATTAAGCGTCATATGCATTTCATCATGCATTTGAGTTAGGAAGACTCTATTAGCATGGAGTATATTTCCACTGCTGAACATGTTGCAAACATCTTCATTAAACCTTTTGCATCGCTGTGATATCTTCAACTATGTTCTATGCTTGAGGTGAAGGAAGTTGTCCTTGGGGGATCTCAGTGATGAGTCCTTCCTTCTTTTTATTTTTCACATTCTTCTATCTCTTTTTGGAGTAGGGTTTTTCCCATGTGGTTTTCCCTATTCCATTTTTTAAAGAGATTTGATTGTGCTTGGTATCTCATTAGGGCATATTGTCATGACCCATTTATGCTTTCAAAATTGTAGTTTCCTTGAGTTTTCATGCATTGTTTCTCATCTTAAGGGTCAGTGTTAGAGTAAAGTATTAATTTTATTATATTTATTAAATTATGTTTACTCTCTACTTAATATTTCACTTTATGCAAATGCATTTTCATTTAATAATTAAATATTAATTATTGAATGTTATCTACCTCTTAGGGTTTCCCCTTTAGGTTTCACATTCTCCTTCTATAAGGATTGATCCATTGTACATTTTCTTTATTCTTTTTGTCTGAAAATACATTCTTACATATTTTCAAATCCAAACTCTTGCTTTATCATCTTTTTCTTCTCAATGGCATGTTCTTTTATGTAGGTGTTCTACATGATTTGTGGATTTGTTCTTATCAAATCATTCAAATGGTTTTCTAAAAATCATCTTATTACCTTGTCATTATATGACTAAGTTTCTTATTCCAACTCACCATCCACCTTACCTATAGCCAATGAAATTAATTTAGACCAAAAATTAGCTACTTGTTTTCAACACAATGCCCTTTTCAAAAAATAAGGAAAACCAGGTGTTTGTCTTTCCATTAAAGGAAGAATATCTCCCCGACTTTTCATCTCACAATTTAACCAATCCCTATTTCTTCTCTACAAGCTTAACCAAATCAAATTCAACCCTCCATTCTTCCAAGATTCAATCACAACCCTTGAAGTAAGCCAAATGGAGTCATGGTGAGGAAAAACCTATAAAAAGGTGCCCCCATTCCTTCTTTTTGAACTAGCTAGAATTTTAGCAATCAATTGAAACATTTGAGAGTATTGTAGCATTCTGAAAAGTGTGCCATTGTTTATAGATAAGCAAAATCTATATGTTATGTGGTAGATTTTGCATGTTTCAATCTATAGATTTTTTTTTAACAACTTTTAACATATTTACATAGAATACTAAATCACATTAATAGTCAAAATAGAACTTTTTTTTTGATTAAACACATCAGAAATTGCATAGTTTATACAAAATAAAGAAAAATCTAATATAATAAAGTAATTCTTAAATCAATAACAATAATTTTAAATTTTTGATTAAAAATCTATCCTACCTATCTTTAAGGTAATTCATGAAGAAGGCATTGTGTGATGTTTTATTCTCATTTTTTAAAAGCTTTTTAAAAAAAAATTAAAACATTACACCTAGAAAGTGACATTTTTATTTTTAAAATTTTTTTCTTTTAATAAATATAATTTTTTATCATATTATTTAATTAAGAAGTATAACACAATTAATTTTTTATTTAATAAAATATATATATAAAAAAGAAGCGAGTAGAATTGAAAACCACATTCCAAAGCTCAAAATCGACCTTTGAAGTTTATACTAGCTTATATATATTATATATATAAAAAAAAAGCCGAGAGATATCCTTCTTGAGGTGCCTATTGCAGTGAGTGAGATTATGAAAATATGCGCCTCAAGAAGGATATCTCTCAGCTTACTATATATATATAAGCTAGTAGCACTCATGGTGCAAAATGAAAGACATTATTTTTTAACTTATAATTCATTATAGTTAATATATTATGAAAATTTTAATTAATAAATATTTAATATTATTATGATTTAGTACAAGTTTTATATTAATTTTTAAAATTTGCATAGGGAAAAAATAATAATAGTAATTTAAAAAGATATTTTAAAATCATATAGATAACTATTTAATGTTATAAAAATTGAAGAAATGTTATACATTCTATTGCTAAACAACTCGAGCACATTGAAGCAATATAGAAAATTTTATACAAACATGTCTAATAAAGAAATAATTAATTATCATTGAAAGAAATGATGATATGGTCCATTGTAAAATGTAATAGTGTAATATTTAATAGTTATTCCAAAATTGGTTATAATTAAAAATAGTATTGTTCAAAATGTTGACAATACATTGACAAATAATATGTAAAATATTTTTACTTTTTCAACCATGGATGGACTTGTAATAACTCTACATTTCCATGAAGAACTTTTCGTGCTTTAATTGACAGAGTGGACTTTACGTGAAATAATGTACATATGCCATAATTTGCATGCAACAACCTAAAAGATGGAATGACTTGGTGTATTGTGAATGTAATCGTGTAACCAAAATTAAGAGTAGCTATCAACCATTCTTAGAGTGGACCCTTGTGATAGCTAATTTTAGATTCTCCTTTCAAAAATTTCATAAACTTTATACTGAGCTCATCAAAGAGAGTGTACTTCCTAAAATTTACTATTGGGGCAATGATAATTTTATAAATGCATCCTGCAAGATAAAGATCACAAATCTCAGGGTACAAAGCATCTAGCCATCCGCAAAAGTCTACAACCTCAATCGGAAGGTGATGAAATTTGACATCTAAGTTCATCGTCACTTTTGTGGAATAATGGAAGTTGAAGTATAGCGCATAGTTATAAAATTTTAATTGGTTGTTCCTCGGTCCATTGTTTATAATTTGACTCATCATTCTATCCCTTATCCAATACCGAACACTCAACTCCTCTATACGAAGGATGACATTTTGTGGAAGTCTATGATGAAAGTCTCGTAACCACCAGTAAACCCATTCCAAATGTAATTTTTCTGACATCTTTGTAAGCTACATGGGAATTATGAAATAAAATTATATTATTAAAACATGATAAAGAATATGACATTTTCAAAAAGGAAAGAAATGTTGCATCAAGGATAGTAACCATAATAATTAAAGTAAGGTATTTTACATGAAATAAACATAAAATATATTTGATCGAATTGATATCTTGACACACATTTTTCAAACGTTAGTGTTTTTTGTCTTGAAAAAATTTATTTGACACAGTGTGATACAAACTTATAAGGGCATAACAAAATAAGTGATCATTTTCTTTAATGTAAGAATACAAAAAAGAAATTACAATCATATATTAAAAGTCTATTTATATATTATGGATGTGAAAACATGTATTTGAAACATTTGAAATGTGATTCATAGTAGTATACAAGTAAATGAAAACTTTATTTAAATTCTACAATCATACAATAGTATAGTAAGTATAATAAAAATTAGAAAATATTAAAGTGGCAAATCAAAATTGTACTTGCATGGGACAAAGTATTGAAAAAAAATATATTACATCAATTTTGTTCTAACAACTTAAGTCTATTTTCTTCATCCTTGCACTTAGTGACTTGTCTACCCTTTTTCATTTTCTTATAGCGATCATATGTGAATGAAGGCATTATCCTTAGACATTGTAAAGATTTAACATGAGAAATCACAAAAAATGTCAATCTTGGTCTTTTTCTTGGTCCTATATCAATGGTCACTTTTGGAAGAGTCAAACCTTGAGATTTATGTATAGTCAATGCCCATGCCAATCTTAAAGGAAATTGAAGTGTTGTACCCTTCTGTATTGGTGTTATTGGAATTATTTTTGGATGATTGTCTTCAAATGGTAGTCCAGAATAGTTATCAAACTCAACCATCACATATGTTGGAGGTTCAAGTGGAGCGCTGCCTTGTTTGTAGACTATATTTCGAACATACCCCAAAGATCCATTTACAAGACCTACTTGTACCCATAGATTTGATGTTAGCATGACCCTTGCATCCTTAAAAAGTAGCAATTCCAGATCAAGTTCATCATTTGAATAATTTTCCAATGCATTACCATTTCCTACTTTTGTGGCAACACTACGTGCAATAGGATACTTCAATGAATGCAATATTTTCTATTATGATTATGAACATTTTCATTTGTTGAGAATAGATGGACAAAATTTTCAAATTGTAAATTTGTTGGAAGATCTATGTTGATAGGGGTTCTTGTCATTAGCAACCTCCAATCATCAATTTGTGGTTTTACATCTCTTACATTCATCAAAAGTTAACGAAATCTTTGTTGATCATCATTTTCCCCATCTTGTCTGAATATCTTATCCAAAGTAACAGCAATCTTGAATTCCTACCATAGCAACTTTTCCCTTCTATTACTATCATATGCTGGTCTGTCACTAACTAGAGGAAGTTGGCCCAAATCTCCTACAAAAATAATAGATACACCTGAAATATAGGAATGAAAATATTTATGTCAAAAAATATAATTTGAAGTTATATTTTACTAATGTATTAGTCTATATTTTGTACATGGTGCACTTGTTAATGAGGAAAAGTGAAGCCTTTTACCTCCAAAGCTTAAATCTACAGTTTGTGGGAATGCTTGTCGAAGTTGAGAGTCTATGTTCTCCAACATGTTCTACCCAATGAAGCTCATTTCATCAATCAAAATATACTTGATATGGGCCATTTCTTCTTGAAAACTGGCGAGCCTTGTTCCTTCTAATAGAGAGAAATTTTGTATTGGTATTTTTAATTTTCAATGAATTGTAGAAGCTCCTATGTTGAATGCTACAACTCCTATTGCTGCTAGTAATAGAACTCCTATTGCTGCAAGTAATAGAAGGGAAGATATAGATGGCATTGCTGCATTTTGAAGAGATTGACTAATGGCGCCAATTAGATAGGACTTTCCAGTGCTTGCTATTCCTTGAATTATCATGAGCAATGGCTTCACATTCGGATTTGTGTGATAGTGTGTCATAATAATGTCAACTGCCTTTTTCTATTTTTCACCAAGGGTCATGTAGTTGATGCATTAAGGAATGTCATCATATATTAGACAACCATGATTCTTCATATTACCTATAAAATTGATTGTTGCAGCAGTGTACTCTTTTCCCTTATAATCAATAGACCAATTTGTATGTTTGTCAATGTCTCTTCTCCTCAACATGTCTATTTTTGAGCACTCTATGTTTTGACCATGATGCAACCTAGATATAATTTCCCATTCATGTTATGTTGTATTTCTTTGAACATTGTGATTTTCTTTAGTGTTAGAATCACTTGGATTTTCATCATTGTTTGTCACCATAGCACATTGAACATGCCAAGGAATGTAATTAAATGTCTCCTAGCTTTGTATGATGGTGTCATCATTATGACCAATATCTCATTCTATATCATAGAATGGCTTGTAGAGCAATAATTCTGATAAAAAAAAGTCAACCCATTTAGCTAATTCATGTAAAGGCACAAATACAAATCTAGGAAACACTTTGACTATTACTGCTTTGTCCCTTGCTCTCATTTATTCTCTCTTCTTCTTTTAGGATTATATATCCATGATCTTGCTGCATTAATTAATGTGACACCTTGCATACATAGGGGCCTTTTTTTGTACCCATCAATGAAAGATTTTGTTTGTTCTTCAAAATTCTCTTCATCATTTCCATTTTCATTATTTATGGTTATAGGTTTGAAGACCTCACGGGAGACATTTAGATTAACAAATCTTCTACTACACTCTACCAATGGAAGCTCTAATAGCATATGACATATTTCTTGAGCACCAATGTCTCTTTCTATAATTGTCTCAATTAGAAGTTTCCTATATGCATGTGCAGCTAAATCATCCGATTTTTCCATGTTGGAGAGGCGCATCAACATTTGGTGGTATGTTTATGAGCTTTTCTCTACTTTTGCTGCATATTTGGAAATGCATTTCACTATAGCATGTTTGGAAAGAATAGGTTGCCAATCTATATTCGCTCTCCATAGTTTTAGTATGTAGAAATTTTGTGAATTGACTCGTTCATCATTTTTGGCTAGTTCAAATTTATTTTCACTTGTTTCTCTGTCTTCATATAATTTTGATCGCTCTAGGTTTAATGGCCAAGGCACATTATACCTATAATAAATATAAGAGAGATATGTAGTTAGTCATGTGAAGGTAGTGACCAATTTGTAATTTTGGTTTAAATATCACACTATAATGAAATGATTACTTGAAAACCATATGTCCCCTTTTTTTTCGCAAACATGCACCCTCCTTACAAATTGTGTGTCTACACAATTTAGGATCTCCTCATAGTCATGATCTAGATTGATCTCTGCAAGTTGTCTTTTGTTTTTGAGACATGGGTGTTGTTGAAAATTTATGAAAGGCTATAATGCAAAATAAGTTGAATGAGTAAATTAGGTCATATCAAGTTATACCATAGAATACATATTCATAAACATACCTATATATTTCAATGGTGAGGATCTTCTCTAGGGTTCCATGCATGAACAATAGAATGAAAATATCTTTCAGTACTTTTGCATTCATCCTCATTTGACCAATCAATGTTGTCTATATTAGGTGCCCATTCCATCCATATGAATCCATGCACATGTGGGGACCCCCCATGTTGTCATTCATATCTACACCAAAAATCTTTGACATTCATTCCATTTTCTAGAATCTCTTTTCTAAACATAGAGTGTCTCAAGTGCATATAGTGTGCCACAATGTGAGGATAATCAATTATATTTTTCCTATGCCAATTTTGAGCTTCACGTGGATTACTTGGCATTGTTCCTGGCATTAGCACATGCAAATCAGGCCAATACATATCTGCTGCACTCAATGTGAAAAATATTCTAGGACAACCAATTTGATGAAGCAAATCTGTCAATTCTGCATGAGATTTTGCCAAATATGACCTTGTTCCCCTTAGTGTTGTAGTCTCCATATGTTGTCCCAACTCATTGATGGTGATTGGCATGTCTTTAAAGTTTCTCTTTACAAACACAAAGGTTGAATTTTGTACATGATGTCTCATGATCATGTTATTCGTGAAATATCTAAATCTAGGATGTTTGCCAAAATTATGATCCCTATATCGCACAAGATTCTTTACAAATTCATGAAGATATACATGTCGCAACCATGGTTCTAACCAATCACAGGTACCATTAGGAAATAGTGTTGGGAATGCCATATCCAATAATCCTAATGTGACATACTCATTAATAGGTGACACACCAATACTCAACCAATCTATCAATGATGCTAGGTTTGCATTAAGATTATTAACCCATGCGTAGATAAGTTCCATTTCCTTTTGTGTATTAAGAGGTCTTGAAGCCATTAATTTTGTGTGTTCAATTACATTCCCTTCATTTGTCTCCATAACTGGACCTAGGAAAAAAATATCATTTCCATCTGTATCAAACTCCATATTTACTTTCTTCAATCTATGAAAAACATTTTCATCTCTATTTTGGGCAGATCATTGAGAGCACCTTCATTAAGTCAAACATTAGAGTAAAATTTATCATGCTCTATTTTGTATTTGAGTCCTTTGTATACACGATCTGTATTCACAGTAAAGTTATACTATGTCCCATGTTGATCTCTCCTTTGAACAATAACAATTGGCAACTTATCTATTGTATGTGGCAATATGTTTGAAACATGATCTATGTTTTGTGGGAAACTTATTGTGTGTCCTCTGTACTTAAATTGGCCACCAATTGCATGTGTCACTTGCAATATGGGACTCACTCATGCAATTAACATTTCCTTAACTTGTGTCAAGTTTGTAAGCTCCTTTGGTTGAGGTCCTGGATCCATATTATTTGAAGCTGAGAATCTATTATTTCCTCTCTCTTGTCGGCATCTATTATACACTAGACCTTTTGAGGTGCGTGACACTTTCATTCCTAGATATCATTCTTGACAAATATAACACATGTTTTGCATTCTTAAGCTATCCAATTTTTGGTGAAACTGCATTTGGAATCTATAGAAATTATCATGAAGATTTCCATTTGGGTTTTGTGTATTTTCTACATTGCATTGTCTAGCTAAATTTATGCCAACTTGAGTTGTATGATGGGGTGTTTCAAGAACATGTTCAATTGTCCTCAAAAATTCATTTTGAAGATCCAATTCCATATTTTTAGTCAAGGGTTGATTATGCCTCTCATTGAACTGTAAATCCACTTGATTTCTTCCTTGTATCTCACAATTTGATACTCCATCAGATGTTCTTTGACGACAACTTCTATTACTATTTTGTTGATCTCTATTTTTAGATTCTAATTCTTGTATTGATAGTTGTGCCCTTTGTCTAGTATAATTTTGTCTTTGGAGTTCATTAATCCTCCTTCTTTCATCTTGTCTTTGATCTTCTGTCATTTGTTCTCTCCAATGTCTTCAATATTCCCTTTGATATTCTCTCTGATACACCCTCCGTTGCTCTATTTGATATTGTTTCCTTTCCTAATCAGATTGAAAAGTTGGTGCTGATAAACTTATAGCTATAAAGTGTATAAAATCTTCAATTAATGAGAAATATCTTGAAATTTATGTTCACAAAAAACATCACGGATAAGAAATATGGTGATATTTAATTTATTACCAAATATCCAAGAATTGTAAAAGTAATATAAAAAACATATTTTCTCCATAGGAGAAATGCATACATAAATATATAAAATACTAAACTCCCATTTATATAGAAACATATATTTAATTTATCTAAGAATCCATACCATTTAAAGATGAAGTATATAGAAACAAAATTTCCTTAAACATTGTAACTCCAAAATATTAGACTAGTTCACTATTTCAAAAGAGCAAGAATTTATTGTAGTGGTGTAGAAACACTTGGAGTTCTTCAGTGATGAAATGAAAATTTTCTCCATAAAACAACTAGATACATAGATATATGAAATACTAAAAACCCTTTTATCTAGATACATATCTTCAATTTTTGTTAGAATCCATACCCATTAAACATGGATTGTATAGAAAACAATATTCCTTAAAATTATTAAAGCAAAAATAGTAGAGTGGTTCATTATTTCATCAGAGCAAGATTTCATTATAGTGTTGTAGAGACACTTGGAATTCTTCAATGAGGAAATTAGAATTTTCTCCTTCCTTATATTCCTCATCATAATGCATGTCTTTGATATATTCACAAAATTGGACTTCTTTCCTCCATGCCTCATGAATCACCTTTGTATAGTCTTCCATTTGTAGGATTTGAAGATCTTGCACATCTTGAACATTTAGCCTTGCGCCATGCATTTCATTGACCATTATTTTGTAACACTCCGTAATGACTCTTCCCAATCTATCCAAATAGGTTTCATCATTTCCATTTGATTCAATAGAAGAATCTTGAAGTAGTGGGCTACCAATACTTATTTCAGATTCACTTTGGTCAACATCCATTTTATTATTTTTGATATATATAAAATTATGAAACACATTAGAAATTTTAGCTTAAAAAAATAATAGTCAACTTACATAGAAATTTAATTCCTTTTTATTTATTTAATTTATACATATGGGAATGAATATAAATAGAAATATAAAAATATACAAATGCAATTTTAATAATCGATAGAATAATCAAATTAAATATCCAACAAAAAAATTATTTACTAAGTATATATAGAAAACAAAGTTGAAGTTAAGTTCAAATAGTAGTTTTTAGTTCAAAGACAAAAGAAAACTCAAAATTATCTATCAAGTAGTTAATCTAGTACTTCAACACAAAGGTCAACTTCTATAATTGAAGGCAATGGTACTTGAGGTGGAATTGGATGCATATATTCAGGAAAGACCTCTTCTACAAGGGGCTCTAGAACCACTTCATTAGTTATGAAATGCTCATATCTAACAGAATACTTGATTTGTCCAGTATTACGAACATGTCCTATGATAGTTGCTTTAAACCAAGCACCCTCATAACCATTCTCATTAGATGAGACTTCATCCCTATATGCACATCCATGTCTTATACCTTTTTGCATAGTTAAAACAATAGAAAACTCTACTTGTTAAAATCATAACATAAATATAATTGTTAATAGTAAATAGAGTTTATATTATTCATATTAGCGGGAAAAAATATTTTCAAAACATAGAATGTAACAAAAAGTAATAGAAAAATTATTAAGTTTATATTAGTTTTTTTGTGAAGTTGGAGTCTCATAATTGAAAATATAGTAAATTACACAATTATAAATAGGATTTTAAAAATGGAATAAATTAAATCTAACTTATAAGACAAACTATTAAAATTTGAACTAAATCTAATATTTCTAAAAAAATAGGAAAATCTAATATTTTTAAATCTAATGTTTCTAAACAATAACTAAATCTAATATTTGTAATATTTCTAAATTTTTTTGTAAATCTAGAAACAATGATTTTGAAATGATAGGATGACATCAACTAAAGAAAAGAATATAAAAGATTGATCTTTTCTAAAATAAAAGTAAGATTTGGAGGAGATGTGATACAATCTAGGCATTTAAATAATCTATTAGAATTAATTTAGAAATATCTTTAATTAAGATTAACTGCATGTAGAAGGAGATGGTTTGTATTAGGATAGAGAAACATAATTTATTACACATTAAAAACAAAGCTTTATATTTGAACCTATTGTCTATTTAAATGGCGATAGAAATATATGTATAAATTCCAAATCTTGTACAAATTTTAAAATTGTAATTAAGAAAAATAAAACATAAGAAAATACAAATATAAATATAAATGAATAATGTTTTATCTAACATTATGTATTTTTGAAAAATATCCACAATCCCTTTTACATACCAATAATTTATGAGAAAACAAATTGAAATCTTCATTTTTTTTTCATATTAGAATGAATAACATTTAAATATATAAATATAAACATCACTTTATCACCATATGTCAATTCTATAAATGAATCTCATGAATTCTTTTTAGAACCATATGAATTTCTAAATCATAAAGTGAGCATCATAGAAATGACAATTTAAAAGTGTATTAATGATTAAGATAACTCTATTGAATGAAATCTATCACAATAATTATTTATAACAAATTGGTCAACTTGTACATTTTTTTTCTATGAAAATTTTAGTTTAGTTGAGGTTTTACATATATTTCGCCATTCTTCAATGATAGTAAATGTTTGCTAGAAGGGCTGTTGATTTTTCATTTTCCTGAGGGCTAGAGTGAATAAATAAATATAATTGTTGTCCATGTGTTTCCTTGGATAATTTTGAATATGGTATAATTTAAATAGTTATTTTAAAAGAGAAATGCGCTTATGTAATAGATTTCTAAATATATATATATTTTGTTAAGAAAATTTAAAACATTTATTCTGGAAATATTTTATGCGCGAATGTTCTATATGATCTTGGATATTATTTTAAGGGTTTTAGAATATAGAAGCACTTCATTACATTCGGCTTTAATAAGATATTAAGAGATTTTTTAACATTTTATTCAAATACTTGCAACAATATTTTTTTTAACTTAACACAATAGATGGTAACTACTATTTAATAACCAACATACATATAAAATACATTAAAATAATTTTTAATTAAGGACATAGGATTTTCATAGATGATTCCTAAATTAAATTTTGAGATATTTTTCAATCAATAGATTATTAATCTCAATTTATGATCCATTATCAGAATGATATACAAGGACATAATTGTTATATTAGATGAAAAAATATGTGACTAAGATATTATAGACGTGTAAAGAACATGCACTTGTTTCCAATCTCTGTTCTTTAGTGAAGATGAAAAAGGATGTTTCACTTTCTTTTCTAGAAAGGTATTGTATATCCAATAGAAACCTTTGTATTCCTCAAAAAATTTATATATAAATTGAGTTAACAAATATATAGAGTTAAATATTATCTTCAGGTTTTTACAATAAATACAATCTAATTCTATTATATCCAACTATAATAGTTGTACACAGTACATAAATCACTCAAAATATAACATAATTATGTTATGTGTAAATATAACAGCATACAAGATGGAAATTACTATTTTATCACTGTGATAATGGAGTCATTTGAAAAAGGAAATAAAAACAACAAAGATAGCAATTACTATTTTATCACCATGATAATGAAGTCATTTGAAAAAGGAAATAAAAATAGCAAAGACAATAAAGTCATTTAAAAAAGGAAATAACAACAAAGATAGCCTATAGATATATTGGGTTCATGCAATAGTTAATGTTATTGGCAGCAAGGATGCAATTTTGGTGGGCTTTGCAGCTCTCCTTACTAATGCCATATGTGCATTGTGGTAATGGCAGTTATGCTCATTGGATTTTAAGCAGATTTGGGATATATGTTTGGTGATTCAATCTCATACAGGCCAAGAGCTACAACTATTTTTGTTTTGAGGTTTTGGCTCCTTGATCTTGGCAACAATATGCTTCAATGGCCTTGAAGGGCACTCCTCTACTGCAAATTCTTGGGAAAGAAACAAAAATTAAAAATAAAGAGTGCGTACCTATTGTTGACTTGTGCACTTTTGGCCTCTTCCCAAGAAACTGCTTTTGCTTCAATCATGTCTCTGAAATGTAGAGGATCACTTGTACATGATAATATATATATAAGATTGTTGTTCCTAATCTTGTAACTAATCAATTAAAAAATTGTTCACTTCCATTTCAATGAATTTAATTTAATTTAATCAAGATTTTCTTCAACATTTCAAAAACATAGTAGTTTACAAAATGTCTCTTTATATTAATTCTCTTTGAGAGCTAAAAAGAAGTGTTTCAAGTCATTATTAATGATGTGTAATAGTTTTATGTGTTTGCAATTATCAAATGGATGAGGGGTATATTTGCACGGTATTTAATTCATTCTTGTTTTGTAATTGATGCTGCTGGTAAAGAAAGAAATAGAAACAGGTAAATGACTATCAAATTTATTGAAAAGTGTGTATTGTTTACATTGATATTTGCTCCCACTGTAGGAAAGTGTCTCGGCTTAACTAGCTTATATATATATTATATATATGTAAAATAAGTCGAGAGATATCCTTCTCGAGGCGCCTACTGCACTAAGTTGGATTATGAAAATATGCGCCTCGAGAAGGATATCTCTCGGCATATATATATATATATATATATATATATATATATATATATATATATATATATATATATATAAGCTAGTAGCACTCATGGTGCAAAATGAAAGACATTACTTTTTAAATTATAATTCGTTATAGTTAATATATTATGAAAATTATAATTAATAAATATTTAATATTATTATGATTTAGAATAGGTTTTATATATTAATTTCAAAATTTGCATAGAGAAAAAATAATAATAGTAATTTAAAAAGATATTTTAAAATCATATAGATAACTATTTAATGTTATAAAAATTAAAGAAATGTTATACATTCTATTGCTAAACAATTTGAGCACATTGAAGCAATATATAAAATTTTATATGGACATGTCTAATAAAGAAATACTTAATTATCATTAAAAGAAATGATGACATAGTCCATTGCAAAATGTAATAGTGTAATATTTAATAGTTATTCCAAAATTGTGTATAATTAAAAATAGTATTGTTCAAAATGTTGACAATACATTGACAAATAATATGTAAAATATTGCCACTTTTTCAACCATGGATGGACAGGTAATAACTCTACATTTCCATGTAGAACTTTTAATACTTTAATTGACAGAGTGGACTTTACGTGAAATAATGTAGGTATGCCATAATTTGCATGCAACAACCTGAAAGATGGAATGACTTGGTGTATTGTGAATGTAACTATGTAACCAAAATCAAGAGTATCTATCAACCATTCTTTGAGTGGACCCTTGTGATAGCTAATTTTAGATTCCTTTCAGAAATTTCATAAACTTTATACTGAGTTCATCAGAGAGAGTGTACTTCTTGAAACTTACTGTTGGGGCAATGATAATTTTATAAATGCATCTTACAAGATAAAGATCACGAATCTCATGGTACAAAGAGCCTATAAAAAGGTGCCCCCATTCCTTCTTTTTGAACTAGTTAGAATTTTAGCAATCAATTGAAACATTTGAGAGTATTGTAGCATTCTGAAAAGTGTGCCATTGTTTGTAGATAAGCATAATCTATATGTTATGTGGTAGATTTTGCATGTTTCAATCTATAGATATATTTTTAACAACTTTTAACATATTTACATAGAATACTAAATCACATTAATAGTGAAAATAGAACTAATTTTTTTAATTAAACACATCAAAAATTGCATAATGTATCCAAAATTAAGAAAAATCTAAACTATCTATTTGTTAATTATATAATAAAGTAATCCTTAAATCAATATACCTATCTTTAAGGTAATTCATGAAGAAGGCATTGTGGGATGTTTTATTCTCATTTTTTAAAAGCTTTTATCTAAAAAAATAAAAACATTACACCTAGAAATTGACATTTTAATTTTTTTCATTTTTCTTTTAATAAATATAAATTTTTATCATATTATTTAATTAAGAAGTATAACACAATTAATTTTTTATTTAATAATATATATATATATATATATATATATATATATATATATATATATAGAAAAGAAGCGAGTAGAATTGGAAACCACATTCCAAAGCTCAAAATCGACCTCTGAAGTTTATATTAAGACATAAAATATGGCATAACTTATCTATATTGAAGAAAAAGTAAAGTATATTTTAAATTAAATTACATAACAAAATACTCTTTAAATCAATAGTAATAATTTTAAAATAATTCAGAGAAATCTAACATTCACATATTTAGAGAAATCTATGTACATGATATCATCTTTTAAAATTTTTTTTTTTTAAAATTTGAAAAGTAGGAAAAAGGCACTTAAAAAACGACAACCTAAACTACTTTATTTATTAAATTCAAAAAAAAATTAAATATATATTAAAATTATTAATTAAAATTTAAATACAAATGAAATATTTAGTAACAATGAGATAATGAATGTTGTAGATGCATTAATGTACTTTTTAATACTTTAGTTCTTATGTGTGATAATTTTTTGAAAATTAAAATAATTTAAAAATAAATAAAAATTTAAGATTATTTAGTTAAATATTTTAAATAAAACATTTTTTAAATATAAATAATAAATAATATTTAAGAGAAAATTATATAAATTATGCAATCTGAACTGTATAAATAATAATATAAGAAAAATTCATTTATCTGAGAGGCTCAGAAACTTTGTTGGGCTGTAGATCTTGTAGAGTGATTGGCCTAATCTACCAAACAATGTGCTCAAAATCAAGGAAGAAAACATCCTTGCAAGCAGTGAAATATTCGTCATTTGAAAGTAACGGACAAATGTTAAATAAACCTACAAACCTTTGAAAGTAGTAGAAAATGACTGGACAGAAAATATTTCCTGGTTATTTAGCAATTAAACTTAAATTTAGATTAATAATTATTTATTATATGTAATATATATTTTTATAAACTGATTGATTGTTGAAAAATACTATATAATATACAAAGTGTAATCTACGATTCAGAGCATTGAAGATATCAAAAAATATTCACCTTAATTCTTTATGCTTTCTAAGCTTGTCCTATATCTTTCATTGGCACAAAGGATTTGAATTTCAAAGAATTTAAGATTTACGATCAAATACGCCGAATATAAATTTTTATGTGGAACAGTAGAAAACGTGAGGAAGAAAATATGGACTGCCACGTTATTCTGCTACGATTTTGTTTTTCGGTCTTAAAAAGAACAACATTTGGAAAATGCATTCTGTATCTGCTACATATATATAAAGTGGATAGCCATAGAAAATGGAATACAGGTGCGTTGATCATCTTACTGCCATCGATATGCCACCACTGTAATTTTTTTAAATTGCAGCTTGGTCATAGCATATGAATGTTTGAATTTTGGTAGGGTGATCTTATATCTTTGTTTGGTGAAGATATTCTTTATATTACAAATTAGTAGGAGGATACTAATTTTTTTTTTTTTTTTTGGGAAAGAATATGATTTTAGATTTTATTATTATAAGATTCTCTTTTTATCTTTCATTTTCTTTTTTGATGAATAGTCTCTATTAATAATTAATATACTAGTTACAAATTTATGGGGATGCAAGATTACTCTGTGAGAGTTCATACGGCCGAAGCCGGAATCAACAACTATTCATCAAAAAAACATATAAGCAGCTCCCTCAAGCTGCAAGAGCACTGCGAGCCGAGGGAGGGGGTTCATCACGATCATGAAAATCTCAGTCATCCTTAGGATTGGCAGGTATAGTAGGAATAGTCTAGCCATCAGCAACGTCATCACCAACAACTTTTTCTTTGTCTTTCTCCTCTATTTGCAATGGAGAAATAGCTAGATTTAGGTGGGCGAAAGACCATTTGGAGCCACTAGAACCAAGAGGAGCAACAATAGGGGGAGCCATAGAAACGGGGGACCAACCAGAGCCACTGTGAGGTGGAGAAGCAAAGCGACTCGACCAACCATCATCGCCACCACTAGGAGAGTGGTGGCAGGGAGTCTACGAGCGCAGTGTATGCGAGTGACAAATAGAAGAACTACGACCATGGGGTAGAGTATGGTCAGCCGAGGAGTCAGGAGGCACTTTGGCGGCTGTGCAAGGTGTGTTACCCCAATGATTGAGTAATTATTGAAGTTGGGCCACCTCCAAAGCCACCTTGTTGGCTTGGACCTGAATCTGCAACATGACATTATTACAAATACATGCTTTAGTGTACATAGCAATATTGATATCAAGAAAGTTGTGAATGAAAAGAACAACTTTCCTATCCTTCCATAAAGTAAACAAAATATCCATCTTGAAAGTATGCCAAATCTAAGCAAATTTTCTAGGAATCTTAAGGGAATCAACAGCACAACCATGTGCCAAGAAAAGGGTTCTGGCTTGAAGGGCTTGACAAAATCATATATCTAATGCCAATCATTTTGAGCATGCCTACAAAACCAAAAAAATGTGAAAATGACTCAAGATGCCCACAAAAATTACAACGAGGATCCATAACACCATTATGTTTGAGCTATGGCCCAAGGGGAAGCCCTTGAAACAACAAGCACATGCAAAATGGGCAATCTTTGGCTTAGTGATAACACTCCAAATAGTGTCAAATCACATCCTCCAATAATAAGTAGAAGACTGAAGATTCTAGTGCTGGTTGAGAGTATCCACCATAGGAAGATGAGGAGAAATCTATCGATATCCTAAGTTGTGCTTGTAATTGGTGAAGGGCATGGTAGGATATGAGTTCCAGTCTTTCCACCAAGGTTTCATAGAATGGATGCCCACTTTGTGAATCAAATGATCTAGAAGGGCTAAGAGTTAAAGATCAAAAGTTTGTCGATCTAGACAAGTAAGATGAAACTAAACCTGCATATCCTCCCAAAATCTAAGACTCATAGAGATCCATAAAAGATATAATACCAAACCAGCACTTTCCAAGCTTCATCATAGGTGAGAGAACATATAATCCACTTAGCACAAAGAGCAAGTCCTTGCTTCTATGTGGAGACAATGCCAAGGCCACCAGACTCTTTGGGGAATCAACAAAAATTCCAGGCAATCCTATGAAAACCATGATGATTAGACCTAGAAGCACAAAGAAAGTCACAAAGAAAATGCTCTAGCTTGAGATAGGAGGCTTTGGAAGGATCCCACCAAGAAGAGTAATACAAATGACTAGCCACCAACACCTTAGAGAAAACCTAGAATTTCCTTGCAAGGTAAAGGGAATGCCTAGAAAGTGGAATATCTCTCCATGAGTAACCCATTTCTACTTGAATTGAGCAAGCAAATGCAATGCTAAAAGGAAATATTGGCTATAACAAAGCTTCTTGTGCCATTGAATAGCTGAACCAAAAGCTTGACAAAAAGTGTCCAAGCATTGCAATGTATTAGTGATATTTTCCTCATCCTCTAGGAGAGTGAGAAAAGAGTCATTAAGAAAGTGGTCATCGACAAGCTGAGAAGAAGACTCAAGAGAGAAAATTCCATGAACCAACTAGCAGAAAAAAGAGTGGGAAAGTAAGTAACCAAACCCTTCAATAGCAAGAAAATACAAAGCTGGAGCTAGAGGGCAACCCTATCAAATAGATTGAAAGAGCCCAAAGGCTTTAGATTAAGAGCTATTAATGGAAATACAAGCATTAGCATCACCAAAAGGCATTTCCATAGACTGAAGAAAGAACCGAAACCCAAGGCCTAGAGCATAGCCAAAATGAAGGGCCATTAAATTCAATCATAAGTTTTGGCAAAATCAATTTACAAAAGTAGAGTCTTTGATTGGACTTGCGAGTCCTCTCCATGCCTTCCCAAACAACAATGGTGGTGTTAAGAATATATAGGGACTTGATAAAACTAGTTTATTTTGGGCACATAATTAAAGGAAGAAGATGTTGAATCTTGAGAGATAAGGCTTTAGCAATGTTCTTGTATGACACATTAAGCAAGGTGATGTGCCACCAATTGAAAATATCCTCAGGGTCACTAGCTTTAGGTATGAATTTAATGTTTCCTTTGTTAATGATGGCTCCTAGACTCTTAGTATGGTAGGCTTCAAGATAGACTTTGCGCAGGTCTTGACCAATAGACTCCCAAAGGTGTTTGTAAAATTCATAGGGGAACCCATCACACCTAGGGGAATTTTTATCGACCATAGAAAAGACAACCTCCTTGAGGTCCTTGATGGTGAGAAGTTGTTAATAGAGAGCCTGCTACTGCACTAGTAGGCGGTTTGGAGTAACATAAATACACTTTCTAAGAGCTTCCTCTTGGGGAACCGAATTTCCCTATGAAGCAAAAGAATTTTCATAATGATGTACAAAAAATTGCACGATGTTAGGGAGATTGGAAAGAATAGTATTTCCTTGTTTAATATTTTTAATCTCATAGTTTGTATGATAGCTTCTAAGAGCCTAGAAGAATTCTTTAGAAGTTTTATCACCAAACTCTAACCAATGGAGCTGAGCTTTGATGTGGGCACCCTAAGAAACATAGTTATCATTAATCTATTTCTCATGGAGAAGCTTGGCAAGCTGGAATTGCAAATCAAAATCAAATGGGTTAAGGGTAAGAGCTTTAGAAGCCCTCTTGAGAGCCTTGATATTCGCTTCATAAGATCCTTTTTCTAAAAATACCCAATTACAACCCATAGATGGAAAGAAACCTAACAGTTCTAGTAATAGCATCATTCCACCATTAAATCCAACCTATTTGAGAATGACGATATGGCTAAAAATTTCAAAAACGTAGGATGTGAGAAATAGTGGAAACATTTGTCAGCATTGATGTGTTGAGGAAAAATTGTGTTTTGATATATTGACGGACAATAGTTTTCTAAGAAATGGTAAAATAAATGGGATATTGGTCTCATAATGCCACATCTAGCAGAGGAATGACAAGTAACTCTCAGTCTTCAAAAAAGGAGAAAAAAGATTGTGTAGTAATCATGGCACGATTGAGATGTTTTAATATATGGTCAGAGCTAGCGTGAAAACTAGAAAAATTGTTACAAACCCCACTTTGCTGGCAACGGTTAGCATTGGGATTAGAAAAGCCTAATCTATTACACTTATAGTACTACACTTCCCTTTCCCTAGTTGTCTAGTGAAAAGGAAAAATACCTTCCTTGTGAGAAGCCAACTCTACCATGTTAAAATTGCCTCACATAACCCAAGTAGCTGGAGGCGAGTTGTTAGCCATGCAACACCAAAGTTGAGATATTTCTACAACATCATTGGGAGAAAATATATTAACTATACCAAAGGAATGATTATTGATAAAATGAAAAATCCAAATAATTCTGTGCATGGTATCATAACCATGAAAAATAATAGCAGAATGAAGGCAAGGTGACAGGAGAGTAACTACACCTCCTCTGCCAGTTTCGTGTTGAGAAGAAAACAAAATGTCATCTTGCCAAATGATGTGACATGCAAAAGAAATCATGAAACTAGGGATTTGAACTTCTTGTATACAAAGAAAATCTAGATACCAAGTCTATGATGGGTATCTCAGACATAGTACTTTCTGGAGAGGTTTATAAAGCCTCGCACATTCCATGTTAAAATATTCATGAAAATTATTCCATATCTTCTTCATCCTCAAGGGGGGAGTAGCTATTTTGCAAAAAAGTAGAAAGTGGGTTGAAACCAAAGGGAACCCCTTAAGAATTGATGACCCACCACTTCTCATTTGGTTTCTTAGCACGTCCAGGAGGACTACATGAACATCAAAAATTATGAGTCTCAATGCAGGATGCAACAAGCAGAATGTGAACCACTATAGGAGTGGTAGCCCTTGTAATTTCCCTGATCCCTTGTGAAACAAAAGGGTTTGAATCCTATGAAATAACAAGAATCTACTGTGGTGAAACTGTCATTGACCCTTCAATGGATGAAATTTTATCTCCGTTATACACATGAGGAATAGAAGATGAAGAAACATTCAATTGTTTGGGGCCTAAGGAAAGAACATGCGCTCAAAGAACTTAGCTTTCCCATAATTTAGTATCAATTGAAAAAGTCACACAAGTACAACAATCTCATAAAATGAAAAGTATAGAATGCATTCTCATATAACCAATATTATATTTCAACCAATACTTTGAGCAAGAACAAGAGATATAGAAGGTTTAGTTGCTTCTAAGAAAAATGGGCATATTCCCCCAACTCATTAATGTCTCCTTAATATTTATATATACATTATTTATAATTTTTTACATTGATTTTTAGAACATGAAAATTTGGAGGTGACTCACAAAAGGAAGACAATAATCCACAATATTAAAAGGATTTCTTGTCAATGTAGGAATAGATGGAAATGAGTTGTAAAAATTGACTCTATAAAAAAAAGTTGTCAAAGCTATTCACAAATAAGAGTGCGAAATGAAAGATTGAGTACTCCAATACTTCCTAAAATTATAGTTCACCAAGTCATCCACATGCATAAATTATTAGTCTGTTTGCAAATCAATTGATGAAATGTAAGCAAGTTACCATGGACATGATTATCTTTACAATGTACATGATTAATGACATAGGATCATGTTTGATATTGTTTGCCTACTAAATCTTACATCATTTGAGTAGATTGGTTATGAATATCATCAAATGGAAGTGGCATCATTCATTACATCTTCAGAGAACTACATATAAAATACTTATATGAGTTAGTTGATGTTGATCTAAAACATCATGTTTAATAGAAAATTAAAAGGCCATTATTTGATAAATGAATGGTTTCCAACCTAAAAATAAATTTAATGTCTGCATTTCTACAAGACAACTAACTAAAAAATGAAAATTTGAGAAAACAAAGGTAATGCAAGTAACGCTAATCGGGCTATGAATGCCCAACTAATAGTATATCAATGCCACATAGAAATTGAGACAATATCATCCTTGGGTCTATAGATGCATGTCTAGCAACAAGGAACTATCCAATTTGATATTAGAAATGAAAAAAAAATAGCTTGCCATGAAAATGGATTTCAGCCCATGCTCTCTATGAAGAGGAATGATTAATTCAGACACACACACACACACACTCACTCTAGAATTAATGCTCAATTCAACTCCTCTGATGGAATGATATATGTAGTTTATCCTTTGATCTATGAATTTTTAGCTTGACAATGTCATGAATAATCTTACACACTAATCTTGTCAATTATTCTATATTATAGTTACCACCACACTTTTTTCTTGATTTGCACAACTATTTAAATTTTCATTATCGACCATAGATTCTCGACCTTTCTTGATTTTTCATGGATACATGTACTTCTTTCTTCCCATCCTTTTGAAAGGATTGAATTCAACATTAAAAACAAATAAATGAATAATCGTAATAGACAAGAGAAAATACAACATGAGATTTATCCTGGTTCACCATAAATACAACTACATACAAACTGGGCTGAGTATTGTATTGATTATATAAAATTTTAAGTACAAATGAAATAGGAGTACTAAATATAAAGGCTCCAATTATATAATTTTTTGAAGAGTCTCAAAAAAGAAGAGACACACAATTGGAGGAAACAATGAGTATGACCATTGACCTTCAAATTATAACAAAATCCCACCTAAAGGATAACCAGTGCTACAAATGATCACCCAATACCATTCTTAAGAGTTGCTTTACCTTTTCTTTATGTTGAAATTTAGAGGTCTGATGCAAATATAATTGCACTTCCATTGTATTTCGTATGTGTTTTTCAAATGAAATATCCTCTCACATTTATATTGAGCATAAGGCAAGAATAAATGTGTTCCTTCATAGGACATGTCTATTTGGTAATCAAATAATTAATTTTAATTATATATATATATATATATAACAATACACATAATATCTCATATAAGATCAACACACAAATAAAAAAAATAAATACACCGGAATTGACTAAAAATTTAACACTCCCTCTTAGTCAAGAAGGATAAATACATTTTGATAATCAAAGGTAAAGGACAATCAATATTTTCAATAACCTAAAGATGATCATCAATTGTCATCTAAGCTCTTAGTTATTAAAATACCTAGTATGCATTTATACAAACAAGCCAAAGATAATCAACATGATGACATCCAATCTCTTAGTTGTTAGTCTCACAAAATGCATACTTACCTCATACCCAATATGCATCTATATAAACAACTCAAAGACAATAAATTTAATGACATCTAGATACTCAATTGTAAGTCTCACAAGATGCATATTCTCATGATTTAAGTACAACACTTACTCAAAATGTATAACATATAATTTAGTCAATTGAAGCTACTACACATCAACACTCCCTCTTAGCTAGGAAGGTTAAACACAAGACATATATTATGCCATTGGTAATATTAGGAATGACAAGTTTTAAGGATCCCTTTGATCAGAAGATACTAGTCATTTTGATATCACATTTGATATCACGAGTATTGGTCTTCCAAAATATCAACATATGATATTCACCAATTAGACAAATAAGGTTTTGATATCACATTTGATATCAAGAGTATTGGTCTCCCAGATATCGACATCTAATATTCACCAAGTACTCAAGTAAGGTGTGATATCACATAATACAAGTTAGTGTAAAATCATTACCTTACACTAATTTCTGCAAATACAAGTGACATCATTTTAAAGTTGCCACTTCCTTATGATGTACACAAGGGTTAGGCCCATTAAATCATATAGCCACAAGGTATATTCATGAATCACAGTCCTCTTGACTGGAATAGCTTAATGATTATTGGAGAATTTATCTCAACATGGTTTACTTCCTCTAGATCATCAAAGGTCGAATCATATCCTCTATTTGTTCCCTCTCTTTCAAGGTTGTCTCTAATGAAATGTCAGGCTCCCTCTGAACATCAATCTTCATTTTCTTGCAATAACATTCTTGGAGGAAAAGATCAAGGAACATAACTCTTATAATACATATAAATAAGAGATAATACTCAAAGATAATAAATGATTCTGCATAATAATATAAAATCATCTCAATATAATATCGATAAATATCTAATTTAAATATATGATTTGAGCATGCAACTGTATCCTCCATTTTTGTATGAATATTATCATTGAAAATTAAATAAATAAACTAATTTTATTTATATTCATATCAAATTGTTTAGAAAATATATTTTGCTTCATATATTTAATCACCATATATTTTTAGTTATACTATCTCATATAATATAACTATGGAATAATTTTACTGATTTACTTTAAATGATATATACTTATCTTGACTTCACACAGTTAAAATTGTCAAAGCCTTTGGTTTTATCACTTCTAGTACAAGAGGACCCTTGTTGACACATGAGTGAGGATTTCTTTCAAAATCTTGGTGGGATTAGGGACCCATATCTCTAATGAACTCTTTCCTATGTAACTTTGGTACATACAATGCCATCTCTATTCCCTCCATGCAAGGTTCAATATCTACCCTGTGGTTGAAGAAAAACATCACTGGAGAAATATATGAAATTATAAATTGGTGAGTGACATAGATATCATTACATGTCTCTACCAGCTATGACTACCAACATTGCACCATATTGAAATCTTCTAATCAAGCATTAGATGTCCATGTTCAATCCATCATGAAAGCTACCAACATCACTAGACACTATCAACGGTAGGAAGACACTTCCACATGACACTAGGTACAATTATTATTAATACTCAATGCACATTTATTGATCAAATATTGTCTTTCAAATGATATGGAGATGATGTAATTTATTTTAAAACACTTTATTATTTCTCCTCCATTTGCTAATAAAGTGGCATTGTAGATACCCTTTGTATATGTGGCAATATAATTTATCCACCTTGGTTGCATTTACATGGGTAATTAAAAAAACAATATTGGGATATTGCTATCAGGATTTAACTATATAGTTTTAAATTTATTTAGTTTTCGAGTCAAACTCATTGACCCATGCTTCATGAGTAATGATTCAACATGAATTCAACTCTCATGAGAATAAATGGAACAATTAGCACTAATTGGATCTAGGTGATGCTCACAAAGGTGAAGCACCAAGACTTCCTAGGAGGTCTCCCATCCCAGTACTACTCTAGCTTGAGTGCACTTAAATACAAAGCTTCCTCCATATAACTTATTTAGTTTATAGAGAATAAAGTTATAATGCAATGAAGCCCTTCATGGTTTGTTCAGTCTTTTATCACAAACCTCTTGATCCACAAAATAAATAGTTCATTGGCCAAAGTTTGACTTTTAGAGATTGTGGTTTGTTGCGTCCATGTCATTATCTAATCTCTTGTCCAATTTCACTTCATCCCCAATGGAAATAATTTATGAAACTGTTCAAGCCATCAAGGACAAGCGATCTCTCCCTCGAGGGAAAGAGATGTTATCCATGCCTAACTTTGCACACTCCATCCCATACCTTTGCACAATCCATCCCACTTCTTGTAATTTGTAGACTATCATATTTATAAACATCCTTTTTTCTTATTACCACCCGTTATGTCTCATAATATTAAAAATGGATATCTTGATATTATGAACAATTTGTATCTAACATGGGTGTCTTTGTTGTCGAATATATTATTCATATCCCAAACAATATTAATTTGTTAATGACAAAAAAAATCATATGAAATATGATACCAATATAACATTAGAGTTAAATGTATATCCCCATCCATCAAACCTTAGTCGCAAGGAAAATATGAAGCTATGTACTTGGGAAGATGATAGAATGGGAGTGTAAAACTCGTGCCTTGACAGATTTATTGGCAATTTGGAACCAATTTCCAACATACATTTATCAGGTATTTAAACTTCAGCTCCCTCCTCCTCACAAACTCAGCAAGCTCACGTACATGGTATATCTGTATTGAGAGAGTGAAGATCTTTTGTTAAGAGAATCCCATGTTGTGTGCATATGGAACTTTCCATTCTACATCAAATAACTTCCAATGTGGTGTTATACCCGTATGGAGGTTTAAGTAGCGGAGTCACACAAGATATTTTGATATGTACGCATCACCCTTCCAAATTTCATACGTTTTTAACTGTGAGCCGATGTTACCATAATCTCAAATGTATCCTTAGATTCAAAACCAAATATAGAAGTGTCAAATAGAGAGAAGGTTGTTGCAACACAAAACAAGGGAATGTTTGTGTCTGACAAATTCATTCAATAGAGAATCTTTGATTGACTCCCAGATGTCTGAAAGCGTACACATTTAGAGGAAATTATTGGTGTATTCAAAGTTCAGATGCAATGTAGAAAATTGATAATGAGCCATGGCTTCCGCATATTGAAGTGAGAATATCAGCTAAAAAATACTATTCATAAGCCTTTGCTAATGGTGTCAAAAATATTTTGTATTCCAGGCACGGAATCAAACTTGCTCTAATATCACGTTGAAATTCAATGGTCTGCTGCAAACATAATTGCACTGTCATTGTATTCGGTATGTGTTTTTCAAATGAAACATTCTTTCACATTTACATTGAGCACAAAGAAAGAATAGACATGTTCTTTCATTGGACATGTCTATTCTTTAATCAGATAATGAATATTAATTATAATTGTATATATATTACAATAAACTCAATATATCATATAAGATCAACAAGCAAATGTAAAAGATAAATACATTCGAATTGACTAAAACTCTAACACTTCACAAGTCCAAGAGAAGTCTTGGTACATTTGAATTTCTCTTTGGCTACAACCTTAGTGAAGATATCTGTTGGATTGATCTTTGTGCCAATCTTTACAACTTTCAACTTGCCTTCCTCAACTGGTTACTACATGATGAATAAAGTGAGGATGTACATTAATGTGCTTAGAGTGAAGTTGTGATGAATGATTATGAGCCATGAAAATGGTGCTGCAACTATCAAAAAACAAGGTATAGTCACTTTGCTGAAATCAAGTCACCAAGAAATCGTTGAAGCCAAATCGTTTCCCTTGCACCTTCAGAAAGAGACAAATACTCGGCCTTAGCTGAAGAAATAACAATAGAATGCTGCAACCTTGAAGTCCAACTAATAGAAGCTCCAGAAAATATGAAGGTATAACTCGTGGTAAACCTCCATTTATTTAAGTCTCTGACAAGATCTAAATCAGTGAAGCCTTGCAGCTGAACTTTATTTCCTCCAAAACATAACACATAATCTGTAGTTCCTTTTAGATATCTTAGTATCCATTTGACTGCTTCCCAATGAGCCTTTCTGAGATTTCTCATGAACCCACTCACAACTCTCACAACATGAAAAATATCAGGCTGAGTAGAAACCATGCATACATAATGCTACCAATTATAGATTTATAAGGAAATTTATCTTTGAATTCTTTTTCTTCTTGTTTTTTAAGACACAATTTTGAACTCAAATGGAAATGACCAGCAAGTGGAATAGGAGCAAATTTTGCATCAGCCATGCCAAACCTTTCAACAATTTTATCTATGTATTGTTTTTGAGACAACATAATTTGTTTCTTGTTTCTATCTTTAGTGATTGTCATACCAAAAATCTTCTTAGCTACCCCTAATTCTTTCATATCAAACTTTGTTGTCAATTTCTGCTTTAATTCATGAACCATTCTCTTACTTGTGTTAGCTACTAATACATCATCAACATAAACAAGGAGAATGATGAACTCACCATTAGGAAGTTTCTTGAAGTAGACACATGGATCTGATTCACATCTTGTGAATCTTCGTTCAACCATGAAGTAATCAAGTTTTATACACCATTGTCTTCGAGCTTGCTTTAGCCTATATAAGCTTTGATTTAGTTTGCAGTAAAGATGCTCTTGTCCCGTCTTGACGAATCCTTGAGGCTGCTCCATATACAATTCCTCCTCTACATCACCATGTAGGAATGCAATTTTTCCATCAAGTTGTTCCAACTCAAGATCCCATGCAACTACTAATTCTAAAACTATTGTAATAGTTGTCATCTTAAGAACGGGTGAGAATATCTCATTGAAGTTTAACCCCTTTTATTGATCAAACCCATTTGCCAGTAACCTTGCCAAGAGTTTTCTACCTTTGTCTTCCTCTTTCAACTGGTCTACCCCATTTGTTTTTGAGTGGTCTTTGATTTAGTGGAATAGTAACCAAATCAAAAGTTTGATTCTTGAAAAAAGAATCAGACCCCTCATCCATTGCGGCTTGTCATTTGTCACTGTTTGAATCCTTGAGAGTAGCTTTAAATGTTGTTGGTTTTGAGAATTCTGAAACTAATAATGAAGGCTCCGCCTCTTCAATGAATAATAACTCATAATCAGAGTATTTAGAAGGCATCCATCTCTGTCTAGTATACCATCTTAACTCAACTATAGAGTCTCTATTTGATCTTGAATTAATTCAAATGGAGAACCAAAAACTGAAGTTCTTCAATTCAAATGTTTAATTCCCTCTTTAATGATGTGACTGAAATTCATAGTTCCCTGTCCTTTTGCTTCATTACACCCATGAGTTGGGAATGATATACCCAAATTATTCCGGGAGTTAAGTATGTTTGGACGTTGGTTTCTGATTGCAGCATGCTATATTTCTAAATCATGGTCCAATTGTTGTTGATTGTAAACAAAATCCCTTGTTCTACCAATTATATGGCCCGAGCAATTTACACTTCGAGTGGCTTGATTGTGGTCTCCAAAAGAGGTTTCGATATCCTGCTGATAGGAATTCTTATCACCTAATTTATCACTGTCATCGTGCCTTGACTCTTGGCAAGGATGAGATGCTTTGTTCCAAATTTGAGAACTGACCCTGGCTTGGCCATCAATAATTTCCATCGATAGATAAGAATCCCCAATTGTTTGATCATGGGATTGCGTGGAGTTAACAAAGCGGTCCATTTGATCACTGCCATGTTATGCATGATCCATATTCTGGACCGAGTTTGCTAAACTCATACTCATCACTGCCGGTATAGAGACTTTTGAACCCTGATGCAATTCATGGTGTAACTAGCATCGTGCCTTGTCCCTTGACGATCACCTTGGCCTAGAACGTGTTCTATTTTTTTCTGTGAATGCTGAAAAAAGAGCCTCCTGGTCTTAAATCACCGAGAATTGGAGTGATTCACAGATAATCTGTCTCATTTGTATTTGTGGGTTGTTGACTTGTATTTGATCAAATAATATGGGAAAGAGGTTCTCTGTTAGTATTTTCTAGACTGTAATTCCCTATGGGTAACCAAGGACCCATCTGATGTAAATTATCACTATCTTGTCTTTGGAGAAGCAAATCAATGTTTGGAGGCTGCTCATTATGCCAATCATTAGCCAAGGTTCAAGATGTAGAACTTTGTGACAGAAGGGGTGTAGAAGATAGAATAAAGATGGGGAAATTTAGTGTGGAATTAGTTGTGGGATTTTTCAAAGTTGTTGGGAACTACATGTAAGTTAGTTCCAATTTTCCTTTGTACAAGGATTGATATGACGTATTCCTTTTCCGATATTCCTTGTCAATGTAAAGATGGAAATGTTTTCTCATTGAAAATGATATCTCTAATTCGAATGACCTTCTTTGCCACTAGATCCCAAATTATGAACCCAAATGGTCCTTTCCACAAACAATAAATATTCTTCTTTGGGATTTAAAATCTAGCTTAGTTATCTTTTCTTTGGGAACATGTACATAGGCTTCACATCCAAATACCTGAATGTGTGAGTATGAAATCCTTTTACCAATCCATTCCTCTTTTGGAATTCCAAAATTCAATCTTGATGAAGGACTCTGATTAATGAGATATACAACTGTATTACAAGCTTCAATCCATAATTCTTTACCTAGGCCCACATTTGAAAGCATACACCGTACTTTTTAAGGAATGATTCTATTGAGCCTTTCCAATGCCCAATTTTCTTGAGGGGTGTAGGGGACAACTTTCACCCTTCAAATTCCATTATCTGCACAATAACTATCAAACTCGAACAAACAAAATTAACCTCCATTATCCATTTTAAGAAATTTCTTTATGATCTCTTTGGTTTTCGACAAGCACTTTGAAATCATTGGACCTAGAAAACACTTCAGATTTGCTAGCAATCATATATATCCAAACTTTCTTACTACAATCATCAAGGATGTAACAAAATATTTTGCTCCTCCTAAAGAGCTTACCTTGGTAGAGCCAAAGACATCCAATTGCACAAGTTCCAATAGTCTAGTCTTCATGTCATACCCATCTTCCAAGAAGCTGACCCACTTTTTCTTTTTCTAGACATAATATTTACAAAATTCAATTTTTTCGATTGGAGACCTGATAGTTGATCCTTTTTGAGCATTACCTCAAGTTTGTACTTACTCATGTGGCCTAACCTTTGATGCCAAAGTGCCACATTGCTTCCCACAATAGCCATAGAAGCATCTACTTTGGTAGGTCTTTCAAAGAGATATAAACTACCAACTTTATTACCCTTGGCAATAGTCATAGAGCCTTTACTGACTTTCCAAGAATTTGAAAGAAAGAAGGGATGATATCCTTGTGTAAAAAGGTGACTAACAGAAACTAGATTTTTCCTCAACTTAGGAATATGAAAAACATCATTTAGCAACCATTGCCTCCTCATTCTAGGTGCAACATAATGTCACCTTTTCCAACTATCTCACAAGACTTATTGTTTCCAAGAAATACTTCTCCAAATTGTCCTTCATGATAGTTTGAAAACAATCTATACAAGAGGTGGTATGAAAAGAGGCTTTAGAATCTATAACCCAAGAAAATGATTTGATTTCAATTATTGAAAGAATTAAAATACTTCCATCCTTCTCATAGGCTATAGTTGTTTCAATATTCCACACCTTATCTTGTGCCTCTTGTAAGTCTACCAATTTCTCTTTGAGTGGTCAAGCTTACCAAAAAACCAACTCTCTTCATTCCTACCACTCAACCATAATCTATTGGGTCATTTAGATTTCCTTTGGTTCTAATTGTTACCTCTATGATGGCTTCTTCTCCTTGTCTTGGTGCTGAGTATTGTATGAGCATCACCAAAGAAATTTCTTGATTTCTCCTTCTCATATCTTACCTCAAAAGAGTGGCAACAACATCATCAATAAAAAGTTTTACTTTGATTGAGACTGAAGTAAAAATGGATGTAAACACTCCATCCCAGATACTAGGAAGAAAACATAATAAGAGAACAAATTTTCTCTCATTGTCTTGTGTCATACTCACTGAGTTTGATTGGATGATGAGAATATTAAATAAGGTTGAGGTGATTACAAATAATTCCACCTTCCTTTATTTTGAGTTTATACAATTTCTTCATGATGAAGACTTTGTTCACAGCTGATGTCATTGCATATGTGCATCCAAGCTTATCCTATGCTTCTTTGGTGGTCTTCTCATGTATAACATTAAAGAGAATTATTTGCTAGTGCAAGTAAAATTGACACCTTTTCTTTCTTGTCTAAGGTTTCCCAATTTTCATCTGCCACAGACACTGGTTTCTTTTCCTTTCCTTTCAACGCTAGAGAAAGTTATTATTTAATTAAAAATGACTCCATTTGCACCTTTCAAACGCTAAAAATTTTCCCTATAAATTTCTCTATTTTTGCATCCTCCATTTTTCCAAAAATTCAACACCAATTTCCAATTTGCACAATGTTTTCTTTGATACCAATTGAAAGGATTGAATGAAAAAGATGAAAACAATAGATGAACAATGAAAATAGACAAGAAAAAATACAACATGAGATTTATCTTTGTTTACCATAAATGTGGCTATATCTGGAGAAGTGAATATAAAGGCTCTAATAAAATAATGTTTTGAATATTCTTGAAAATGAAGAGACACATAATTGGAGGGAACAATGACTATGACCATTGGCCTTCAAACTAACACCTTTCCCCATCCTTTCAAACCTTATATTTCTCCATTGAAGCCTTGGGACAATACAAATATGCACATAAAAAAGAGATTATGTAAATGTAAAAAAACTTACTCTTCATAGCTATATTCTTTAGACATTGGCTGCACCAACCCATTGTAATACAATTCTTCATAAAGCTATTTTTGAATCATAACATATATTATGTGTATTCAAGTCAAACATATACAGACTATTACTCTTGTATTTAGGGTTATTATATAATCTTGTACCTAGTATTAAATATAATTGACTATATATTGGATAGTAATTGTTGATGTTTTGGTAGCTTTAGTATGATAAACCTATGAGATCAAAGAAAAATTAATATAATTACACACAGACACACAAAATTAAGTGTTTTATTATATTAAATATATTGATGAATAGACATGTCACATGAAGGGACATGTCGCTTCTCTTGGTTTATTCCTCATATAAATACAAGAGGACACTTCCATTTGGAAAGCACATACAAGACATTATGGCACTATTATTACATCTACAACAGTCCTAAGAAAAACATGGTATCAAATCAAGCTACAAAAGTGAAAAAGAAGAAACAAGAGATGATGAGAGTGAGATGAATAAATCAAAAAAAAAGAGGGAAGTCCATACATATGCAATGATATGCATAAACATTAGAGTATATCATGTCTTACTTCAATCATTAAATATTCTTTCAAAACCATAGAAAATGAGAGGAAAGATTTAGGCAAGGTATAAACCATATATTTCCCAATGTAGGTAAAGTCAATGGAAGAAGAATAATAATAAGGAAAGGAAACAAGAAGAAAAAGAAGAAGCATATTATCTTATATAAAGAGGCCAAAGATTAATCCATATCAACCTTCAATTAGGTGATTGGGCATGATAAGATCGAAGGTGGAATTTACATAAGTCCAAAGAATAGAAATTATGGGCCCTCACATCCACTAAGGTTTGAGAAAAGATCATGAATCGGGACTCTATCCATATAATACATTTTAAAGGATAGATAAGTATTATTGTTATGTCCAATATTATTTCTATTTATTTTTGGGATCATTTTATGTGAAATTAATAAGGAAATAATATGTTGAACATATAGAGTTCTATATATATATATATATATATATATATATGTTCAAAATATATATTTATCTATATTTTATTGGAATAATATTTATTATCATGTAGAATTATTCTTATTTCTAATTTCAATACATATTTCAAGAGCTATGTACCTTGATCTTTTCCTCTGAGGATGTTATTGCAGGAAGAAGGAGATTGAGCTTTAGAGGGAGCCTGCCATTTCATTAGAGACAAGCTCAAAAGAGAGGGAGTAGATAGAGGATATGATTTAGTAAACCTTCAGTGATCTTGATCATATTGATTCCATTGGAGAAAACCACGTTGTGATGGATTCGCCAGTGAACAATAAATCATAGCAATCAAGAGAACTATATATTATCATATACTCTATGACTGTGTATTTTTTATGGGCCTACCCCTTGTGTACATCACAAGGAAGTGATGACTCCAAATGATTGTCACTTATATTTGCAAAAGTTATTGAAAGGTGATGATCTTTTAATAATTTCTATTAAGATGGATACCTTATGATGTTTATGCAAGTCATGATAGATTATACTTTTCATGGTGGATGTTTATATGGTACACACTATGAGAGTGCATGTGCACGTACCTTATCAACATTTTTGAGTACATGGTGAATATAATGCAAATTGATGTTCTGGAGGCCATTATATAGAGTAATCAGTAAATATCATGCATGTTGATGTTCAAGAGACCATTACTCACAGTACTTGGTAGATTTTTTTGGGAAATATATGAAATTGACTCATGATCTTTGTAAACAATCCAACTCCATGTGTTAAATGGGGAATCTCACCACAAAAGAATTAATTTTAAAAAATGGCATCCCAATCAAAGATGGTTTCTTCTACATCAATTTTTGTTGTTTGAAATAATAGTAAAAGATCAAAAGTTTCCCAAATACATAAGCATACAAAGAGCATGGAGGAGGCACACAAGACAGTTGATAAAATTTTTGATACCATTCATAGAATATACAAGATTCTGAATGTAATCTAATAGAAAGGTCAATGGAAAGTATAGTTTCAAGATGATCGATTCATCAATAATTCAACTGAAATTATTATCAAAGGTGGAGGGAATTCATCTATTTGACTGAACTCTATTCATCTAAATGTGCAGAGATTGATTTATTGAATGCACATATGTGCATGACATTAAGTCAAGGGTGGTTTAAGCAAAATTGATTCTACATGCAAGAATGAATGGAAGGAAATGGTTGCAATAATGATCCATTGATCACTTTAGATATCATTCTCCTTATTTCTAAAATGAAAAATTCAAATAAAAGTCGGCAACCATGTGACAAGATTGTTGAATCATTGATTGTAATTATATACTAGTATATTCAAAATGGGTAGGTCAAAGCATTTTGGAAATTGCAAAAGGACTGCATGAGTTGCACCTTATCTCCTCGGTACCAAGTATGCTTGGAGTAATTTATTGAAGAGTTTTATTGTGTAGTTTGTCTTGATATATAATTTAAACCCTAACATACATCTTGTGGTCATGATTATGTGAGATGTAATTGTGTAATGTTACTAAGAAGCCTGGAGACTCAAATTCAAATGTACCAAAGTGGTTAGACATCCAAATAAAAATCCAACAATACCAGTCTTCAATGAGCTCATATTAGAGCATATGACAGTGACATGGGAATCTATCCAAGTATGAAAAATGTAAGGAAACTTGGCAACAAATAATATAACTGTTTCCACATAACCAATAATAGATCTAAAATAAACATGAAATTAAAATCCACATGCAAGAGAATAGACAACATACCCAAAAAATGTGACACAAGATATACCCTGGGAAATTCTCATTGAGGGAAAAAACCCAGCCTCCAAAAGCATCCATCACCATATATTATTCAGCAAAAATACCATTGCCATACAACCATGGAAGCCTTCATGGCCATAGCCACAACCGAGAAAACTATGTGAACAAGCATGAATCCACACATCCCATGCCATGCTTTCAACCTTCACAAATGCTCCCTTGGCTAACCTGTCAAGCCTTGTCCCACTTGACTCTTGCCTTTTGTCTTCTCCTTGTCACTCTTACTCTCTCTATACAACAACTACCCTTGTGGCTGCTTATATAGTAGCAAGTCCCACAAAACCACCAAGTGGTATTACATAAACCATGTGCTAAAACCATGTGCTACCTAACCCAGTGACCCCACATTTAATATTGGGCATTTAATTCTTTTCCCCAATATTAAATAATTACATAAAATATTTTCACAATGTTACAACGCAACTCATCAAGAATATTCCATGGGAATCTTTACATGTTGCACGTCCATCTAGGCACAACATTACATAATAAAATAAAATATAACAATATTATGCAATGTGTGCAACACCCATTATCTCAACAATCTCTCACTTGTTGTATACATTGCATAGGGTCAATCCGTAGCCACATAAATGAACAAGGGAACAATCCCTCCAAGCACATCCACCATCATGGATCAAAATACACCAAGTGCTCCATCCTGGTACCTGCAACAAAATCAAAGTATCTAGCATCTCGAATATGAATGATCTCACCTCCTATTATGCCACTGCTACTGGACATACATAGAAGCCATCCAAAGAGAAAACCACCCAACCTGTCACATTAGAAGATCATAAAATCTTGTACCAACTGAAATTCCAAGCACAATAACCTGATCCAAAGGTAATCACATGTATCCGTAGTTGTCAAAATATCCATAGCTGAAATAGCACCCATAGCAAGTGCCAAACCCATCCAACTATCCATACCTCAAAGGTATAACAAGTGAATCTCATATCACCGACATATCCAATCTATAACCTGCAATCACAAGCCTCAAGAGCAATACCTGCCACATATATACCAAGAAGCTCCCACTGCAAAAGATAATGTCAAATCTATAACCAATCCACTCAACACATCTCAAAGAAGTGAATCCATGTAATATCAAGGACATCCACAATACATAAATTGATATCCTGCAAGAAAAAACTCTGATAACAAGTCTTCACTAGTCTCCCAAATTCTCCACAACCAACAAAGGAAAGAGATCAAGAAATAACCATGTCATCTCTCACATGACAAGCATGAGCACAAACCAGTGATCACAATATCGAACCAATCTCAAATCCAATGTAGGCAAAACTGAACATCCAAGAAGATAACCAAGACCAGAGAAACCATGCAAAACATAACCTGTATCATGTCCTTCTACACACACCTCTAGATGTAGACTGTGCAAGTATGATCTCCTCCATAAAACCCCAACAAGAAGCCTCAACAACACCCAAACCATACCATATAGCTAATCATGGATGTAAGCCTCTCACAAGAAGATCAAACTCAATAAACCATTCCTAAACCAAGGAATAATCATTCCTGATCCAAGGAATATGCCCAATATAAAACCATCTCCCAAACTCAACCAGCATAACAACATATGCACATGGAGATAGCCAATGCTAAACCATCTCTCAAATGAACCCTCCAGAACTAACTCATGTACCATAGCTCAAGATCCATATCCATGAAAGACAAGTATAAATATAATGCACCTAAGAAAAAGCAATGGGCTATACCTCTCAAGTAGCAAACCACCGAGTAGACCAAGAGCGGGGAATGAGAATGCTCATCAAGATACCCAAGTCTCCAACCAAGACTCATCTATGAATAATCTCCTCTCAAGTCCATATCAGGTGACTGCCCCTCAGACTTCCTGCTGAAACCATCAACCATCCCAACAAATACTTCTCTAATCCAAGAGAAATCAACATCACCACCATCTCTAAGTATCCATGAGCACCTGTAACCAATCAATCCATGCCAACTCCAAATGCAACATAGCAATATCATGAAGTATCCAGCTTATGATCAGTGTACTCAATACCAAGAAACTAAACTAAGATCAATGTCAAAGTTCAAACCATGGGCTCAGGAACATAAACATGACAACATGATCTTACCATCTCAACTAAAGAGATAACATGCTCCATATAAACATACTATAACATGTCACAAATCTAAATGCGTATCAAGAGTATACCATGACATAATAATGAAACCATCCTCACACCAAGGATAACATGCCAAATAAAAATATAAACCACACCTTTTCCAAGAACCTTGTAAGTCCTCAAGATGCAACCATCTCCACACACCATGAAGAAAACCATCTCCACATACCAGGAAGAACCATCTCCACACACCATGAAGAACCATCTCCACACACCATGAAGATAACAAAGAACTCCCTGAGTCCTCAAGATCTAACCATCTTCATACACCATGAAGATAACAAGTGCAGCATGGAAATGTCAAAGATGCTTCTGCAGCAACAAGATCTAAGACAAACCTCCAACATCTGCAAACACTCAATAAATATATCAATGCCAACAACTACCACTCAACTGTGGTACCAAGTCACCTATGGCATCATAAAATCCATCTCCTACTTGAAGATCCAAACCAAACCAGGAACTAATCCTGCACTGTCACCCCATCACTGTCATAAGCTCCCACTAAATCGTGTATCCAAGCTATCCATGACATAATGATGAAAAACCATCTTCTAACCATGAGAATCAACCAAAGCATCAAGCCATCAAAGAACTCAAAGTGCACATCATGAGCTCCTCAAAAGAAACCAAATAACCATGATTCTCAACCAAGAAGATATACCACCATAACTGAATCAAAAAATCCAAGCTAATGAACATCAAGGATGTACCTATATATCCAATCATGTCATGCCAAAATCCATGACACCATGATCACATCCATGAACCGAGCATCTATCTCTCAAAGTGTCCAACCTGTCAGGATAAAATAGTCAACCACAATCCTCCACCATGACTGTATCGAGTAATAACATCTCATCCCTTCCACATGAAGAAAATAGTAAATCATGTGACTTAGGGAATAGACAACCCAAATCCAAGCCACCAATCTGAATATGCATCAATAATGAAAGATCAATGGGCAAAGACAACCCATAACCAAGCCATAAATGCAACTTGTAAGTATAGACCGCTTACAACATTGCACAACTTATAGATCCAACAAGTCATCATGCATATCCAAATCCAAACATTGATAACCATATCATCATGAGACCAATTTGAAATATGAACTGAGTATACAATGATATCAAATCTTAAATCTCCAATGCCATAAACTCACAATGTTACCATAGTCAAAATATACCTATAAACTGTTTAGATAAATATATCACTAAATAAATCATGCCAAACCTGCACCAAATCTGAACCATTGTGTAGAGCTCTCAAAGACCTTTCTGTTGACTACTTGAAGTCCAAAATCTGACTCTGTATGCCCAAGTTATGCCCTAATCCATGCTCAAAATAAATAACATCTAACTTTAGGGCTCTTAAAATCTGATAAAATTTTAAAATCATAGAACCAAACCTACACCATCTTGTAGTGCTTTGAATTAAATTTCCAACGCCTATAAGAACTCTGAAATCCGATATTCTGAGAGAAAGTTATGGCCATTTTACTAAGACAGTCTTTTTACCATTTTCACTGCGATTTTTCATTTTAATTTTTTTTTTTCAGTGACGAAAATTCCAATGGGATTAAATTTGATGGCCATCATGGGCTGAAACCAAAAAACTCTTTCATTTCCTTTGAACATGGCCAAACTAGGGCATATTATATATCAAAATTTATGGAAATGTTGACCCGGATCCAATGGCGAGGTTTGTTTTTACCCAGGAGGTCATTTCTGCAAGCTACCCCCCAAAACCCTCATTTTGAATGAAACATCAGAAAAAATTCTTTTGTCCAACAATTTCACATGCCCAAATATTTTAACATCCCATTATAACAACAAATTCAAAACCCTTAGATCTGCAATAAATCATTCATATATCTTGCCCTTTTCTTTTATCCTCTCATGCATTCCCATGGATTCAATCTAGGGTTACAATAATAAAACCATAGCTCTGCTACCACTTGTAAGGAAACTTGGCAACAAATAATATAACCGTTTCCACATAACCCATAATAGATTTAAAATAAACACGAAATTAAAATCCACATGCAAGAGAATAGACAACATACCCACAAAATGTGACACAAGATATACCCTGGAAAACCCTCATTGAGGGAAAAAACCAGCCTCCAAAAGCATCCATCACCATGTATTATTCAACAAAAATACCATTGCCATACAACCATGGAAGCCTTCATGGCCATAGCCACAACCGAGCAAAATATGTGAACAAGCATGAATCCACACATCCCATGCCATGCTTTCAACCTTCACAAATGCTCCCTTGGCTAACCTTTCAAGCCTTGTCCCGCTTGACTCTTGCCTTTCGTGTTCTCCTTGTCACTCTTACTCTCTCTATACAACAACTACCCTTGTGGCTGCTTATATAGTAGCAAGTCCCACAAAACCACCTAGTGGTATTACATAAACCATGTGCTACCTAACCCACTGACCCCGCATTTAATATTGGGCATTTAATTCTTTTCCCCAATATTAAATAATTACATAAAATATTTTCACAATGTTACAATACAACTCATCAAGAATATTCCATGAGAATCTTTACATGTTGCACGTCCATCTAGGCACAACATTACATAATAAAATAAAATATAACAATATTATGCAATGTGTGCAACACCCATTATCTCAACAAAAAATAATTGGTGAAGATTATGAAGCAACATATACATAAAATCAATGTAAGAACTACACCTATAAAATAGGAGCCATATCAACAATCATCATAAAGGTAAAAAAGAAAAGAAAAGTAAAGAAAAGTGTACAAGTCAAAGTTAGTATGCACATTCACTAGTCAACAATAATATTAAACCTATCAAATAAAATAATATATGTATATTCGATATGACCAAGGAATATAAAATGACATGTTCTAAACTTATAATTTTAAAATTTAACAAGATCAATCAAATGACTAACCAATATATCCAAGAGATCATATGTTGTACAAGGTTTCAAAAGTGTCCTAAACATGATTTTTTTGGTAGGAGCTCTAGAACCTATTCAAGATAGGCAAAGGGTGAGAATATTGGAGTTCTCTACCTCCCTACCACGAAGTTGTTAAGCTTCTTAATAATCTTTCATAACATGAAGTTACCCAGTCCAACAATGAGGAAGTCTAACTAAGAAAAACTAAGGGAAGTAATGGAATAGTGAAGCAAACAACAATCCACTCTGAAACAATGTAACGATAACACATCATAAATTTAACATAGAATATCATTTCATCCAAGAAAATAAAAATGTTTAAATAAAACATTTACACTATAGAGTCGATCCATTGGTCGCTAACTTCTTCACCAAGAAAAACCTTTAATTGTATACAACATTGGTTATTGTTATGTGTGATTCAAGATGACAAGATACAATTCATTTGGAACTCAACATTTGTCAACCCATTCTATAAAATCTATATCTCAATATAGATCAAGTATTAGTTTAGAATATTAAATAAAAATAATAGTAACAATAATCCAAAAAAATATCTTAGTTCACAAGATAAATCTACATAGCAATTAAAAGAGGCACATTTACTTAAAGAGTTATTTTTTCAACTTCCTATTGATGTTAAAATACCTAGCTAATCATCCGCAAAGTAAAAGCAAAGTAAGTTTACAAACCATTGTAATAAGATGACTTGTCATTTATCTACTATCTTATTAAAATGAAATAAACTAATTTTACTTTCATTTTCTTCAATTGATTTTTTTAATTAAATAGATTAATATGAAAGAAAATATCTATAAACAAATTAAAATCATAAGTAAGCCACCCTATCCACAAGGTCAATGATCAATAAAAGTTTAAATTAGTTACTTTTATTTTTCAAAAGCTGTAACTATAAAATTTCATTGAAACTTTCATTATCTAATTTGGTCATCTAAATTGTTTATATAATATGAAATAAACTTTATCTTACTATCCCATTTTTAAAACAAAAAAAAAAAGAAAAGAAAAAAGAAAAGAAAGAAAACTTAAAAAAAAACTAACTTAAAATCTATTTAAAAATGAAAAGATTTCTCTAATTTAAATAAAATAATGAATTTAAGGCAAGAGCTTAAAACACAATGTTAATTTTTGAGCCTTTCATGTGGGAGATCTTGGGTTCAAATCTACTTAACAAATAATAATAATAATTAATCTAGGCTTTGACCATTTACCAATTTATGGAACAAATTTCAGTATACCTTTAAAAATATAAAAGAAAATACTAAATCGCAGTCAAATATAATGAAATATAACCAAAATAGAGTATTGTTTTTCTTTGAGCCAAAGTGTTTTGCATTCCTATTCCTTTTGCCTATACCTGCAACTATATGAAGCAACATTTCAACTTGAATTGACCAAACAAAATAAAAAAACAAACAACAAAGTGGTGCATAAATAAAATGAAGGATCATTCAATGTTCAACCCATTCAATTTACAAGAGGAGCTAAATTTCAATAAGAACATGCAATGCTATTTGTAACATGGAAAAAAACATAGGAACCTTGAATGCTGAAAATATAAATTGTTGTTTCTAGCTTGCACTAAAAAAATTGACATTAAATTTCCCAAAGAAGAAGTGCATCAAAACACTTTTTTGCTTTCTTTCTCAATTTGCAAAAGTTTCCAAAATGCACATATTACTATTTTAATTTCTTTGGATTTAATTTTTATTTTCCATTTTTAATTATGAAGTATATAAAAGAAAAACTTTTCAATAATTTACACCTAGCAATGAGAAGACCTAATAGGGATATAGTAGTGAATATCAAAGAAGAAAAGGTAGCTTGAAGAACTCGTGCAAGAGTAGAGGGGTTAGATTTGAATGTGGCATCAAATACAACTGAGCTCAATTGTTTGGTAGATTTATGGGCTCATAGATATATTATCTCAAAGAAAGACTACGATGATTATCGAACGTGTAGAAAGTAAATTCTACATAGATTTTTAAAAAAATCTTTGAATTGGCAATAAGTTTTTAACTAAATGTTTGAAGGCAATGAAGTTACAATTTGGAAGGAAATTTACAAATATCTTTTAAGATCACTAAAGTGAACAACAAATGCATTTGAACTTATTTTGTTGGTAATGATTAGATTGAGTTGAAGTTATTCAGATGACCCTCAACTATGTATTATAATGTGTTCAACTCTCTCTCTAAATTATTTTGTCTTACTATGTCAGATTGAGTGGACAAATAAAATATTATTGGACTAGTGTGTGGCTAAAGAAATAGTTCACATCAAATGATAGACAATGGTGATGAAGGCGACAATTTATGAATTATGCAAACATGATGCTCACACCAATGAAATGGGAAACTTTTTATTTCTTTCAAATTTAAAAGGTTGCAAGTGGTAGTCCTTATATATAAATAATTATCACTTATTGTAATGAAAGTTAAGATTTTGACTTTATTTTGATAAAAATTAGAGTTTTATCTTTCTTTTTTGGAAAAATTAGAGTTTTATCTTTCTTTTTTGGAAAAATTAGAGTTAATTGAAAAGACCGTGAATAATTCCCACATCTTAACTTGGGGTAGTTGCCAATATAAAAGGGGTAGTTACAAGGAGGTTATCTTGCAAGTCTATAAATACAAGGATTTTGCATTGTAAAAGGGAGGAGAACTTTTTATTGGAGACCATGGATAAATTTTAAGGAAACTTTGAGATTAAATATGTGTGGTACTTTAAGCTTTTTGAACTTGTATATTTTCAAGAAGATAATGATTTAATGCATTTTTATTGTATGTCAAGATATGTTATTGAGTTATTGTTGTGATTCCTTCCTATGCCAAATACCTTGTCTTGTATGTTATAGTAATTTGTCTTCTATTATGTTGAGATAAGTTACCTTTATTGTATTGTTACACATTCAAGACTTATGATGTATTGAAATCTCATTTGAGTTGTTGTCCTTTAGAAATATCATATTCTATTCGAATTTCTAGAATTGTGGTTCCTCTCATTTCTATCTTTAGTTTTGTGTTCTATCCTTTTGTACATTCAAGTAAAAATTACTAAAAATTAAAAATAACCCAATTATATGAGGGAGTTGCCCCTCTTAGATGTAAATTGCAATCTGATTATTGTAGTCTCTAAAATTGAACATGGTCAATTTTAAAGATAATCTCATAGTGACAAATCTATTTACCAACATACTATTATTAAATGGATTGTTAAACTTCTTTATTTAATTTACTTTATACTATTCTTCTAAATCTAAGTATTTTTAATTTAGAATTAAATGGCATTAGAAAAATTGATTAATTTAATAATATTTATTAAATTACCTTTACTCTCTACTTAAGATTTTATTTTGTGCACATGTTTTCCCATTTAATGATTAAATATTAATGATTAAATGTAATTTAGCTCTTAGGTTTTCCCTTTTAGATTTTACGATATCCTTCTATAAGGATAATCCATTATATATTTTCTTTGATCTTTTTGTCTGATAATACATTCTTCTATATTTTCAAGGCCAAACCCTTGCCTTCTCTTGTCTTTTTCTTCTCTATGATAGGTTCTTGCATATAGGTGTTCTTTAGGATCTATGGATTTGTTCTTATCAAATCCTTCATGGTATTAAAGTTGGATTTTCTATAGCTTGTTTGTGTTTGAAGGAAAAGAGGAACAAGAGTTTGAAAAAACATATCTCACATTGTTTTGAGTATTTTTTTGTGATAATAGAAGGTATCTAAAATTTGGAGCACTTTGACTAAAAATAGACGTCACAATTGGATTTAGGGAACATCAAAACCCTTATTTCTATATAAGACATGGGCCTATTTTGGAGTCTGGACAATTTTGAGACTTTTTTTTCCCTACTAGCATCATACGACCTTTTAGACACGGATTGAGGCATTTTTAAATATTTAATAAAACTATCATATGCGATATATTTTTACCATTGCTTGTTATAAAAAATGTGCAGCTTGTGACCTGCTTGACAACCACTATTGCAACACCAATGAGCCACTACAACACCACTTGTAGTGGCCCCTTTGTGGTGGCCCTTCCACTACACTACACTTCAACCACCCTAGATCCTCCCTAGTTGTTCAACCACCTTGCCTCAGCTAGCACACCGCTCTACTGATAGAAGTCACTTGAGTGCCACACCACTTGTGGCTCGCTCAACCCCTTTAGCCTAACTCACAGTCACATGAGTTCTTGGGGAGGGGGGGGGGGGGGGGGGGCTTAAATGTTAGTTCCAAGGGGGTTTAAATTTTTATATTGCCTTATAGAGTAACTAGTCATTTCTTGTGATATCTTGAGCATATGGAGGCATTTTTGGGCAAACAAGACATCATCGAAAAGATGATTTCGAGACAGACGTGAGGGTCTTTTTTCCTTCTTCTAGTATGGTACCTTTTTTTTGTTGAAGTCAAATGATCAGTTTTTCATTTTGGGGGGCCTAGATTGCTCATTTTAGCTATCTTTTTTATCCAAAAGAAGCATTAGAAAGCTCATTTCAATATCTTTCTAGATTCTCAGTTATTTTCATCATATTTTTTCGAAGGTACATATGATGCTCATATGAAGATATTTTTTTCTCTAACTTGTATACACATTCCTTATAGCATCTAGGGTTTAGGTTTTTGCATTATGTGGGGAGGTTTTTTCTCTTGTTTCTATCATTTACATCAGTAAACTAGAACTATATAAAAAATCTTCTTTTTAAAAAATGGCTGAGACCTCTTCTTGTCTATTCCTCTAACCCCACATAACTATTACACATGGACAACTCCCATGACACAACTTCTCCGTTCAAAGGGTTTGTGGTCTTGTTTATATGAAGTGTGTTTCCAACATTTTAGAAGGCTTTGAGGGAGTAAGTAACAACTCTCTGACAGAGGTTTCTTTTCTTTACGAAGATATCAGACATTATATCCACTTATATTGTTGAAACAAATATATCTATGATTTAGAATGTAATACATATTTTCACTCTTCCATGGTTTGAATACATGTGTTGGTCTACCAAGCCAATTTATAGATGTGTTTGAATAGGAGATAAGAAAGAATACATATCTATCTGTTAGATTAGAAATCCAACTATATATATATATTTCATGTCTTACCACTGGCTGACATGGGGGACATGAAAATGTTGTGGGATTGTCGATAAATGTCAAAAAGAAATAAAAATATATGACCAAGGAAAAGATTTTATATTCTTGAGAAAGATAAATACGTTGAAATATTATAGAATTCTCATACTTTTGACTATTAGTTTGTCAGCTGAGGAAATTCCAATGCAACTCACCCAACGTTATCTTATCTGATGGGCCGACAGATCTTTCACATTATTCGTTACGTTATGCACCCTCGATTTAAAATAATAATAAATTAATAGTTAAATTAATATTAGGATTTGAATTTCAAAGAATTTAAGATTTACGATCAAATAAACTGAATGTAAATCTTCTTATTCTGATCCCTTTGTGTCCAATCTTTATGATGAATTGTCAAATATTGAAAGCCACTTTATCTTGCTACGATTTTGTTATTCGGACTAAAAAAGAATAACATTTGGAAAATGCATTCTATATCTGTTACATATATATAAAGTGGATAGCCATAGAAAATGGATTACATGTGCGTTCATTTTATTGCCATTGATATGCTACCACTGTAATTTTTCAAAATTGCAGCTTGGTCATAGTATATGAATGTTTGAATTTTGGTAGGGTGATCTTATATCTTTGTTTGGTGAAGATATAGTTTATATTACAAATTAATAGGAGGATAGTATAGATCCAATTTTGTTTTGTTGATGAATAGAAAACATACTAAGAATACAATTCACAAAAAGGGGCCGGGGGATACAAGATCACCCTGCAAGAGTTCACAGGGCCAAAGCTAGAATCTGAAACTATTCATAAAAAAAAACATATAAGAAGCAACATTTTAGGCAGCTAAAAAAATACTTTTTAATATATAGTACTTTTTAACTATATTTACTATTTATTTATGGATAGTTATATTAATATCATATAATATAAAATTCTATAGAAGAACATAATGTTGTGGTTAAGACACCTCACTTGTGTTGTGACTACTATGACACAAACCCTTCATCTTGTATTATGCTATTTCCCCCCTTTTATCTAATTGAAAATTATAATATATTAATGTAATTATTGTAATAATGATATATAAATACTAATACTAATATTAATATTATTACTAACAATAAATTCTATAATTCTTCTTCTAATAATAAAATGACTAAAAAAATATAAATATAAATAGAACAATTGTTAAATAAAATAGAATAGTCATTGAATCAATTAAACAATTAAGATTATTCTATGATGACAACGATGATAATGATGACAAGAAGGATGACCACAATGATAATTAGATTAAAAATTTGATTCTCGAATTGATATACATAGTAGTTTGTCATTGATATTACAACCCAATTATATTTGTTCACAAGACTTATTTACCATTGTACATATCTCACATTATAAGTTTAATATAACAACCTCCCTCTTTAGATAAAAGAGGTGCATCCATGTTAGTAAGATTTTATTTTAACTATAAAGTTTTAGTATCAAGCTTATGGTCTTTGGATTAAGGTAAAAATAAGTTTTAAGGGGACTTGAAACCCAGTTAAAGTTACATAAGATATTCAATAAAGACCAAAAAAAAGACTTTACTGGAAAAAGATAAAACCTGCTAACCATCCAAAAATTAAGAAAAAGACTAGCAACAAACAAATACAAGTTATAGCAAAGAATGAGACAAAACAAAAGTATAAAATAGAGAGAACCTACATGTGCAATCTCCTTTAGTTCTTTAGCCACCTAGATCATCGTCACTTCTGGATCTTCCTCTAGAATCTTCATGATTCTTGATGTAGTAGCCATCTTTCTATTGAGCCTTTTCCTAGTCCTCTTATCAAGATCCTCGACAATCTCCATATCTTTCACCTTGTTGCTGTGATCAACATTGAGATCAATCCATTGCAATATCACTTTACCTTTTCCAATATGAAGCTTATGGTTATTTGGATTAAGGTTTAGGATTTAGGGGATTGACTAGGGTTTAAAGCTAATGTCATGTTTTAGGTTTTGAAGAGGAGATAGGGGAAAGTGGGAGGCATAAAAGTATAATAGGAAAGAGGGAGAAACAAATAAGGAAATAGAAAGGAAAGGGGGGAGGGAGGGAGGATAGAGGGGAGATGAAAGAAAGAGGGGGAAGGTGGAGAGGAGAAACTAGAGGAGGGGAGAAAAATATAGTAGATATAGGGAGAGAGAGGAGAGAGGGTAAAATGGAATTAGGAAAGGGAGATCTAACCGATCACTCATTATCTCTCACCCATATTCATTATCCTCTCTCCCTTTCTTTTTATCTCTTTCACTTTATCTCTGTTATTGCCCTCTCCCCCACATCAACCTCCTTTCTTTATATCTCTTTCCCTCTCTAGCCACCCTCTTCCTCTTTGCCCATTTTCTCTCTTTTGGTTTCCCCATTTCTTAACCTGCACTCCCTTCCCCCCTCTATCTCAACCCCCTCTCTCTCCCTCTTTCCCTCTCTCTTTTCTCTCTCTTTCAACCTCTCTCACTTTATTACCATTTTCATTTTTATCCATATTCCCACACCTCTCCCTCTCTCTCCTTGTCTCAATATCCCCCTCTTTCCTCACCTCTCTCTCTCTTTTTCTAAACCCTAAGCCCCAAATTGTAAACCCTATAACTTAATTCCCCAATCCCTAAATCCTAAATCCATTCTCCTTTTCCCTCATCTATCCCTAAATCCTAAATCCATTCTCCTTTTTCCTCATCTATTTACCTCTCTCTCACAGTTTAGCTTTCTACCTTATCTCTATTTTCACTACCTCTCCCACCCCTCTCTCTCCCACCTTCATTTATTTCTCTTGTTTCTCATCACCCTATAACCATAATCTCTCTCTCTCTCTCTCTCTCTCTCTCTCTCTCTCTCTCTCTCTCTCTCTCTCTCTCTCCCCCTCCCTTCCTCCCTCCCTCCTCTAAGATATATTTTACCACTCTTTTTCTTCCAACTTTATTGTCTCACATTCTACCCCATCTTCTTACCATTCTCTCCTTTTCCCTTCTTTAACTTTCTTCTTGATCTCCTTACAAATTTACTCTCTCTCTCTCTCTCTCTCTCTCTCTCTCTCTCTCTCTCTCTCTCTCTCTCTCTCTCTCTCTCTCTCTCTCTCTCTCTCTCTCTCTCTCTCAAAATTTACCATTGATATAATTAGAGAGAGAAAGAAAGAGGCAACGAGTGAAAGGGAGATATAGAGGGGGAGATGAATAGGAGAGGAAGAAACCTAGAGATGGAAGGGTGAGATAAGATAAGAGGGAAAAAAGTGATAGACATGTAAGAAGAGATATTGGGAGAGGTAGACCTAGAAGGAATAAGAGACTTAAGGAGAGATCAGATAGAGTTATTGATAGGTGATATGAAGTTTAAAGGAGGAAGGAAAAGGAATAGAGAGATAGATTAAGAAATAGAAGAGACATAGATTATATATAGAGAAGAAATAGTGATAAAAAGAGATATAAAGAAGTGTCAATAGAGTAAATACCTTCTAACTTATTTAAGCTAAACCTTGCACAATCAATCTTACACCTTGAATCCTATATAGAGAGGGAGATGGTTAGTTATAGTTGAGGCATAGAGGGATAAAGAGAACTAGGGAGGGTGAAGAATTGGAGAAAATAAACCTAGAGTGAGAGAGAGGTGCATGAGAGAGAGAGAGAGAGAGAGAGAGAGAGAGAGAGAGAGAGAGAGATTACAACCTTCTCATTCAAGTAAAAGAAGCATGCACCTACTAAAATATATATTTCTCATTTTATGATTTTCTAGGTTTATCTAAAAAAATCATGTAGGGATAGAAAAAGAAACAATAAAACTATAAATAAGAGTTAAAGAAATATAATTTTTTTACCATAAACAACTCATATAGAAAATAAGATAACATCAATAATTCAAGGCTTCAACTATGAGTAGCTAGAAAGTCCACAAGTATGAAGTCATTGAGGTTTATCAAGGCCTCCTCATGAAAGACAATTAAATTATGAAAAATATGTTTTGAAGGGAGACTCTAAAAATATTATTGATTTTATTAAGGATAAGTTTAGACCCTCACAAACAATGGAAAATATAAAAAAAAAGTCTTTAATATACTCTATCTTACTTTGATAGTTGCCACATTTCCTATGTCTACCAAACAACTAATAGTGTGATGAATTGGTGTGCAAATAATTGTGTTTTCATTAAAGGAATGTACACGTGAAAAAGGAAAGACATGCTAGAGGTGTATGTGGCATCCTTACTCCTCAATGATAGGTTGAACATATGTTTTAATACTAAGTTTCCAATTAATAATGATATTTAATTTTGATATGTGTGGAGTGATTGTGATCATAATAATCAAGGTGATATAAGATGGCTTGTGAGAAAACCTAACATTATTAATATTGATCCTTTCCCTCACATAGGTTTTGAACTTTTTTTTTAATCAACTTTTAAATAAAGTTCTAGTATTATGGTGAAGAATAGATACAAGAAGAAAAATATGGGAGGTGATTAATGGCATGTTGAACCTATGGACTATGAGAAAACTAGAAGCAATGAGAAGATATGGAATATTGTATGTCTCACTATTTATTTGAACCTTCTCCATAGATGGGACCCCAACATTATTATGCTTTTTGAAAAATTGTGGAGAGATGGTATCATTATTGTATTTGGTAGAAAGAAAACCTTGGATGATAATTTAATTGTGAAGGTTACTAGTAGGCCCACAGATGGTAATTTTCTTTATAGAGATATAAATATCTCTTAGATGAGCCATAAAATAGAAAACAAAAGAAATGAGATAGAGGAGAGAGTTTTAAAAGGGAGCTGCAACTTAGGTAAACTCAAGAATATATAGAGATAGGGACTAAGATTAGTTATAGACCATATTATATCATTGGGTCATTTTATGAGAGATTTTGGGCATTATTTCATTCATTTAATATTTTCTGTCTTCACTATAGGGTTTACATTTCTTTTTATTTGTTGTCATCCATTAAAGACAATATCAAAGACAATTGTAACAAGTTCTAAAAAAAAATAAAAATAAAAATTAATTTTCTAGTATGAGGATTTTTTGGTTCTTATTTATGAATTGTTAGAAAGTTTTGCTACCCTATCTAATCCTATCTCCCTAATGGATGAGGATGATACAAGGATCGAGTGTGTTGCAGAGGATATATATGATAAGGAAACACTTGGTCTAAGGAATTGGATCATGTTCCTTCATATGATATAAAATATACCCCTAATAAAAAAGAAAAATATATGGGAAGCTTGGGTAAGGGTAGAGATTTTAATACTAAAGATGAAAAGTATGTTCTCATCATTGGTATTAAGAAAATTCTCATATTTACATGCTAATACAACTATTTTGGTAATATTAAGGTCAAGGGCCATAGGTTGAATGCTTAACCTTTTTACAAAATTCAAGAAAAGTTTAAAAAGAGGAAAGAGCCATTTATTGTGTCATGTGCTAATAAGGGTATTCAAGGTAATATTTAAATTTCAATGAAGGGAAGGGGTAAGGAGAATGAAAGGGAAAAAGAGGAGAGTTTGGTACAAACTCATATCCCACAATCTCATATTGTCAATTATGCCCCTTTATCTAGGAACTTTCTCCCCAAAAAGGAAGTTTTTATGTCACCCATAGAGTTAAATGATCATTCCTACCACCTTAAATCTAGTAGAGAGGATCATTGGAATGTTCTTGTTTTGGTTAAAGACCATGTGATTGGCACATTCTCTCTTTTTAAATGGTTTCTTCATGAAACCAAAGAGATGAAGGTTAACTAGTGAGGATGCACATTAATGTACTTAGAGTGAAGTTGTGATGAATGATTATGAGCCATGAAAATGGTGCTACAACTAAAAAAAAAAAAAGTACAGTCACTTTGTTGAAATCAAGTCACCAAGAAATTACTAAAGCCAAATCGTTTCCCTTGCACCTTCAGAAAGAGAAAAATACTTGGCCTTAGCTAAAGAAATATCAATATAATTTTGAAACCTTGAAGTCCAACTAATAAAAGCTCCAAAAAACATGAAGGTATAATTTGTGGTAGACCTCCATTTATTTAAGTCTTCAACAAGATCTAAATCACTGAAGCCTTGCAGCTGAACTATATTTCCTCCAAAACATAACACATAATCTAAAGTTCCTTTTAGATATCTTAGTATCCATTTGACTGCTTCCCAATGAGCCTTTCTAGGATCGCTTGTGAACCCACTCACAACTCTCATAACATGAAAAATATTAGGGTGAGTAGAAACCATTTCATACATAATACTACAATTTATAGATATATAAGGAAATTTATCTTTGAATTCCTTTTCTTCTTGTTTTGTTAGACACGATTTAGAGCTCAAATGGAAATGACCAGCAAGTGGAATAGGAGAAAATTTTGCATCAGCCATGCCAAACCTTTCAATAACTTTATCAATGTATTATTTTTGAGACAACATAATTTTTTTCTTGTTTCTATCTTCAGTGATTGTCATACCAAAAATCTTCTTAGCTGCCCCTAATTCTTTCATATAAAACTTTGTTGCCAATTTCTCCTTTAATTCATGAACCATTCTCTTACTTGTGTCAACTTTAATTTTTTTTGTTTTTGAGAATTCTAAAACTAATAATAAAGGCTTTGCCTCTTCAATGAATAATAACTTATAGTTAGAGTATTTAGAAGGCATCGATCTCTATCTAGTAGACCATCTTAACTCAACTATAGAGTTCTCTATTTGATCTTGAATTAATTCAAATGGAGAACCAAAGACTAAAGTTCTTCCATTCAAATTTTTAATTCCCTCTTTAATGATGTGACTGAAATTCATAGTTCCCTTTCCTTTTATTTCATTACACCCATGAGTTGGGAATGACATACCCAAATTGTTTTAGGAGGTAAGTATGTTTGGATGTTGGTCTCTGATTGCAGCATGCTATATTTCTAAATCATGGTCCAATTTTTGTTGATTTTAAACAAAATCCCTTGTTCTACCAATTATATGGCCTAAGAAATTTACACTTTGAGTGGCTTGATTGTGGTCTCCAAAAGAGGTTTCAATGTCCTGTTGATAGGAACTCTTATCACATAATTTATCACTGTCATCATGCCTTGACTCTTGGCAAGGATGAGATGCTTGGCCATCAATATTTTCCATCGATGGATAAGAATCCCCAATTGTTTTATCACTGCCATGTTGAGATGGTATGCATGATCCATATTCTAAACTGAGTTTGCTAAACTCATACTCATCTCTGCCGGTATAGAGACTTTTGAATGCTGATGCAATTTATGGTGTGACTGGCATCATGCCTTGTCCCCTGATGATCACCTTGGGTCATCTACTTCTATAGGTATTTCAAAGAGATATAAAATACCAAGTTTATTTCCCTCGGCAATAGTCATAGAGCCTTTAGTGACTTTCCAGGAATCTAAAAGAAAGAATGGATGATATCCTAATGTAAAAAGGTGACTAACAGAAACTAGATTTTTCCTCAACTTAGGAACATGACAGACATCATTTAGCAACCATTTCCTCCTCAATCCAAGTGTAACATAATGTCACCTTTTCCAACTATCTCACAAGACTTATTGTTTCCAATAAATACTTCTCCGAATTGTGCTTCATGATAGTTTGTAAAACAATCTATACAAGAGGTGGTATGAAAAGAGGCTTCAGAATCTATGGCCCAAGAATATTATTTGGTGTCACTTATTTAAATAATTACAATACTTTTATCCTTCTCATAGGCTGTATTTTTTTCAATATTCCACACCTTATCCTGTGCCTTCTTGTAATTCTGACAATTTCTCTTTGAGTGGTTAGGCTTATGACAAAACCAACACTCTTCATTCCTACCTCATGACCTTGATCTATTGGATCATTTATATTTTCTTCAGTTCTAATTATCACCTCTATGACGGCTTCTTCTCCTTGTGTTGGTGCTAACTACCTAATGAGCATCATTGAAAGAGATCTCTTGATTTCTCCTTTTCATATCTTCACTTAAAAGAGTGGCAACAACATCATCAATAACAAGTTTTCCTTTGGCTGAGACTAAAGTTATAATGGATGTAACAACTCCATGCTAGCTACTAGGAAGAAAATATAATAAGAGAACAACTTTTCTCTCATTGTCTTATGTCATACCCATTGAGTTTTCTTGGATGATGAGAATATTAAACTTGTTGAGGTGATTACAAATAATTCTAACTTCATTTCTATTGACTTTATATAATTTCTTCATGATGAAGAATTTGTTCACAACTGATGTCATTGCATATGTGCATCCAAGCTTATCCCATGCTTCTTTCGTGGTCTTCTCATGTATAACATTAAAGAGAATTATTTTCTAGCGCAAGTAAAATTGACACCTTTTCATTCTTGTCTAAGGTTTCCCAAATTTCATCTATCATAGACACTAGTTTCTTTTTCTTTCCTTTCAATGCAATAGAAAGTTATTATTTAATTAGCAATGACTCTGTCTGCACCTTCCATAGGCTACAAATTTTTCCTATAAATTTCTCTACTTTCCCATCTGCCATTTTTCCAAAAATTGAACACCGATTTCCAATCTACGGAATGTTTGCTTTGATACCAATTGAAAGAATTGAATGAAAAAATGCAACCAATAGATGAACAATCAAAATAGACAAGAGAAAAGACAACACAAGATTTATCTTGGTTTACCGTAAATGTGGCTATTTCTAGAGCAGTGAATATAAAAGCTGCAATTAAATAATGCTTTGAATATTATTGAAAATGAAGAGACACATAATTGGACGGACTAATGAGTATGACCATTGGCCTTCAAACTATGACACCTTTCCCCATCCTTTCTTGCCTTATATTTCTCTATTGAAGCCTTGGGGCAATACAAGTATGCACATAAAAAAGAGATTATGTAAATGTAAAAAAACTACTCTTCATAGCTACATTCTTTAGACATTGGCTGCACCAACCCATCGTAATACAATTCTTCATAAAGTTCTTTTTGAATCATGACATATATTATGTGTATTCAAGTCAAATATATACAAAATATTACTCTTGTATTTAGGGTTATTATATTATCTTGTACCTAGTAATAAATATAATTGACTATATGTTGGACAATAATTGATAATGTTTTGGTAGCTTTAGTTGAGAAAACTTGTGAGATCAAAGAAAAATTAATATAATTACACAGAGACACACACAAAATTAAGTGTTTCATTATATTAAATATATTGATGAATAGACATGTGTCATGAAGGGAAATTTCTCTTCTCTTGGTTTATTCCTCATATAAATAGAAGAGGACACTTCCATTTGGAAAGCACATACAAGACATTATGGAAATATTATTACATCTGCAACAGTCCTATGAAAAACATGGTATCAAAGTAGGCTGTAAATGTGAAAAAGAAGAAGACAAGAGATGATGAGAGTGAGATGAATGAAGAAATAAAAAAGAGGGAAGTCCATACATATGCAATGATATGCATAAGCATTAGAGTATATCACGTCTTACTTCAATCATTCAACATTCTTTCAAAACCATAGAAAATGAGATGAAAGATTTAGGCAAGGTATAAACCATATATTTCCCAATGTAGGTATAGTCAATGGAAGGAGAATAACAATAAGGAAAGGAAAGAAGAAGAAGAAGAAGAAGAGGCATATTTTATTATATAAAGAGTGCAAAGATTAATCTATATCGACCTTCAATTAGGTGATTGGGCATGAAAAGACCAAAATTAGAATTTATATAAGTCCCACGAATAGTAATTTTGGGCCCTCACATCTACTAAGGTTTGGGACAAGATCTTGAATTGGGATTCTATCCATATAATACATTTTAAAGGAGAGATAAGTATTATTGTTATGTCCAATATTATTTCTATTTATTTTTGGGATCATTTTATGTGAAATTAATAAGGAAATAATATGTTGAAAGTATAGAGTGATATATATATGTGTGTGTGTGTGTGTGTGTGTGTGTGTGTGTGTGTGTGTGTGTGTGTGTGTGTGTGTGTGTGTGTGTGTGTGTGTGTGTGTGTGTGTGTGTGTGTGTGTGTGTGTGTGTGTGTATGATTCAATATATTTATATATGTTCAAAATATATATTTATCTATATTTTATTGGAATAATATTTATTATTATCTAGGATTATTCTTATTTCTAATTTCAATAGATATTTTAAGAGCTATGTGCCTTGATCTTTTCCTTTGAGGATGTTATTGCAAGAAGAGGGAGATTGAGCTTTAGAGGGAGCCTGCCATTTCATTAGAGACAACCTTGAAAGAGAGGGAGTAGATAGAGGATATGATTTATTCAACCTTCAATGATCTTGATCATATTGATTCAGAGGGAGTAAACCATGTTGTGATAGATTCTCCAGTGTACAATAAATCATAGTAGTGAAGAGAATTGTAAATTATGAATATGTTTTTTATGGGCCTACCCGTTGTGTACATCAAAAGGAAGTGACGACTCCAAATGATTGTCACTTGTATTTGCAAAATTTATTGAAAGCTGATGATCTTATACTAATTCCTATTATGATGGATACCTTACAATGTTTATGCAGATCATGATAGATTATACTTTTCATGGTGCATGATTATGAGGTACAATTATGAGAATGCTTGTTCACATACATTGTAGACATGTTTGAGTAGATGGTGAACGTAATGCAAATTGATGTTCTAGAGGCCATTACATAGAGTAATTGGTGAATATCATGCATCTTGATGTTCAAGAGACCATTACTCATAGTACTTGGTAGTTTTTTTTGGAAAATATATGAGATTGACTCATGATCTCTATAAACAGTCCAACTCCGTGTGTTAAATGGGGAATCTCACCATGAAAGAGTTAATTTTAAAAAGGGCATCCCAGTCAAAGATGGTTTCTTCTACATCAATTTCTGTTATTTGAAGTAATAGTGAAGGATCTAAAGTTTCCCAAATACACAAGCATACAAAGAGCATGGAGGAGGCATACAAGACAATTGATAAAATTTCTCATACCATTCATAATAATATAGAAGATTGTGAATGTAATGTAATAGAAAGGTCAATGGAGAGTATAGTTTCAAGATGACTGATTCATCAATAATTCAATTGAAATTATTATTAGAGATGGAGGGAATCCATCTATTTGACTAAACTCTATTCATTTAATTTTGCGGAGATTGATTTATCAAGTGCACAGATGTGCATGACATTAAGTCAAGGGTGGTTTAAGAAAAACTGATTCTACATGCAAGAATGAATGGAAGGAAATGGTTGCAATAATGATCCATTGATCACTTTATATATCATTCTCCTTATATGTAAAATCAAAAATTCAAATAAAAGTTGGCAACCACATGACAAGATTGTGGAATCATCGATTGTAATTATATACTAGTATATTCAAAATGGGTAGGTCAAACCATTTTGGAAATTTTTGGAGTGCATGAGCTGTGCCTTATCTCCTGAGTACCAAGTATGCTTGGAGTAATTTATTGAAGAGTTTTATTGTGCAGTTTGTCTTGATATATAATTTAAACCCTCACATACATCTTGTGGTCATGATTATGTCAGATGTAATTGTGCAATGTCACTAAGAATCCTGGAGACTAAAAGTTAAATGTACCAAAGTGGTTAGACATCCAAATAAAAATTTAACAATACCAGTCTTCAATGAGGGTATATTAGAGCATATGACAGTGGCATGATAATCTATCCAAGTATGAAAAATAATAGGTGAAGATTGTGAAGCAACATGTACATAAAATCAATGTAAGAATTACACCTATAAAATAGGAGCCATATCAACAATCATCATAAAAGGCAAAAAAAAGAAGAAGAAGAAAAAATTCTACAAGTAAAAGTCAATATGCACATTGACTACTCAACAATAATATTAATCCTATCAAATAAAATAATGTATGTATATTCAATATGACCAAAGAATATAAATTTACATGTTCTAAACTTATAATCTCCAATTTTAAGAAGATCAATCACATGACTAACCGATATATCCAAGAGATCATATGTTTTACAATGTTTCAAAAGTGTTCTAAACATGATTTTTTTGGTAGGAGCTCTAGAACCTATTCAAGGTAGGAAAAAGGAGAGAATATTGTATGAGTTCTCTACCTCCCTACCATTAAGTTGTTAAGCTTCTTCATAATCATTCATGACATGAAAGATACCTAGTCCAACAATGAGGAAGTCTAATAGTGAAGCAAAGAACAATCTACTCTAAAACAATGTAATGATAACACATCATAAACTTAACATATGCATATCACTATAGAGTTGATCGCTAACTTCTTCACCAAGAGAAACCTTTAATTTTATACAACATTGGTTATTGTTATGTGTGATTCAAGACTACAAGATACAAGTCATTTTAAACTCAACATTTGTCAATCCATTCTATAAAATCTATATCTCAATATAGATCAATTAGTAGTTTAGAATATTAAATAAAAATAATAATAACAATAATCCAAAAAGACATCTTAGTTCACAAGATAAATCTACATAAGCAATTAAAAGAGGCATGTTTACATAAAGAGTTATTTTTTCAACATCCTATTGATTTTAAAATATCTAGCTAATCATCCGCAAAGTAAAAGCAAAGTAAGTTTACCAACCATTTTAATAAGATGACTTAACATTTATCTACTATCTTATTAAAATGAAATAAACTAATTTTACTATCATTTTCTTTAATTGATTTTTAATTAAGTTAGATTAATATAAAAGAAAAAATATATAAATAAATTAAAATTATAAGTAAACCACCCTATCCACAAGGTCAACCATCAATAAAAGTTTAAATTAGTTAAATTCATTTTTCAAAAGCTGTAACTATAAAATTTCATTGAAACTTTCGTTATCTAATTTGATCATCTAAAATGCTGATATAAAATGAAATAAACTTTATCTTACTATCCCATTTTCAAAAAAAAAAAAAAAAAACTGTTTAAAAATGAAAAGATTTCTCTAATTTAAATGAAATCATAAATTTAAGGAAAGAGCCTACAACACAATAATAACTTGTGAGTTTTCATGTGAGAGGTCTTGGGTTTAAATCCTTTACTAATTTACTCTTCAGTAACTATCCTTGCTATTAATTTTTATGAAACAATTTATAAAATAAGGAAAAACCAATCTTTCTAACAAAATACTAAATTGTAGTCAAATATAATGAAATATAACAAAAATAAAGCATTTTTTTCTTTAGGCCAGAGTTGTATAGATATTCTCACAAAATAAGTAACCTAGATCACATGGGATAAGTGAATTCTTTGTCAACGAAAAGAAAAGAAAATGATTTGGTAGTCCATTATGGAAGCGTGCCATTTTGATTCCCACACCAATCTAAAGTAGAAATTAGGAATACATTTTCTATTTTTCTATGAATTAATTGAAATAGGGAATTAATTGAAATAGGGACAGGAACACACATTCCTATTTTGCCTCTAAAATGGGTTTATGTCCATTCCAAAAAAAAAGGTTGTTATTGGAGTAGCCATTCCTATTTCCAATACACATTCCTATTCTTAATTCCTATAGCTACAACTATATGAAGAAACATTTCAAGTTGAATAGGAAAAATTAAATAAACAAACAAACAACAAAGTGGTGCATAAATAAAACAAAGGATCATTCAATGTTCAACCCATTCAATTTACAAGAAGAGCTAAATTTCAATAAGAACATGCAATTATATTTGTATCATGGAAGAAAAACACAAGAACCTAGAATAAAAAAAATATAAATTTTTATTTCTAATCCAGCTCGCACTAAAAAAAAATTGACATTTTTTCCCAAAGAAGAAGTGCATCAAAAAACTTTTTTGCATTCTTTCTCAGTTTGCAAAAGTTTCTAATATGCACATATTACTATTTTAATTTCTTTGGATATAATTTTTTACTTTCCATTTTTAATTATGAACTATATAAAAGAATTTATTTTCAATAATATACACCTAGAACCAAGAAGACCTAATAGGAATATGAGTTGTGACAGGAAGCATCTTGACATGAAGAGTCTCCCTTTCATGGTAGATCAACATAATTATGGGATCAAAGAACAAAAAGGAAACTTGAAGAACTCGTGCAAGAGTAGAGAGGTTAGATTTGAATGTAGATTTATGGGATCATAGATATATTATCTCAAAGAAGGACTACAACGATTATCAAATGTGTAGACAGTAAATTCTACTTAGATTTTTTTAAAATCATTGAATTGAAAATAAGTTTTTGACCAAATGTTTGAAAGAAATGAAGTTAAAATTTGCAAGGAAATTTACAAATATCTTTTAAGATCACTAAAGTGAACATCAAATGCATTTTAACTTCTTTTGTTGGTAATGATTATCGATTGATGATTAGATTGAGTTGAAGTTATTTAGATGACCCTCAACTATGTATTATAATTTGTTTAACTCTCTCTCTAAAGTGGTTCATCTTACTATGTCAGAGTGAGTGGACAAATAAAATATTATTGGACTAGTGTGTGGCCAAACAAATAGTTCACATCAAATGATCGACAATGGTGGCGGAGATGACAATTTGTGATTTATGCAAACATGATGCTCACACCAATGAAATGGGCAACTTTTTTTTTCTTTCAAATTTAAAAGGTTGCAAGTGGTGGTACTTATATATAAATAATTATCACTTATCTTAATGAAAGTTAAGATTTTGAGTTTATTTTGATATAATTTAGAGTTGCATCTTTCATTTTTGGAAAATTTATAGTTAGTTGGAAAAGATCACGAATAATTCCCACATTTTAACTTGGGGTAGTTATCAATATAAAAGGGGTAGTTACAAGGAGGTTATCTTGCAAATCTATAAATACAAGGATTTTGCATTGTAAAAGTGAGGAGAAATTTTTGTTGGAGGCTGGAGAAATTTTATGGAAACTTTGAGATTCAATAGGTGTGTTACTTTAAGCTTTTTAAACTTGTATATTTTCAAGAAGATAATGATTTAATGCATTTTTCTTGTATGTCAAGATATATTACTGAGTTATTGTTGTGAATCCTTCCTATGCCAAATACCTTGTCTTCTATGTTATAGTAACTTGTCTTCTATTATGTTGAGATAAGTTACCTTTATTCTATTGTTACATATTCAAGACTTATGATGTATTGAAATCTCATTTGAGTTGTTGTCCTTTAGAAATCTCATATTCTATTCGAATGTCTAGAATTGTGGTTCCTCTCATTTCTATCTTTAGTTTTATGTTCTATCCTTTTGTACTTTCAAGTGAAAATTACTAGAAATTAAAAATAACCCAATTATATGAGGGAGTTGCCCCTCTCAAATGTAAATGAAGATTGCAATTTGATTGTTGTAGCCTCTAAAATTGAACGGGGCCAATTTTAAAGATAATCTCACAGTGAAAAATCTATTTACCAACACACTATTATTAAATAGATTGTTAAAATTATTTGGTTAATTTACTTTATGCTATTCTTCTAAATCTAAGTATTTTTAATTTAGAATTAAATGGTGTTAGAGTAAATGATTAACTTAATTTTATTCATTAAATTACCTTTACTCTCTACTTAAGATTTTGTTTTGTGCACATGCATTCCCATTTAATAATTAAATATTAATGATTAAATGTCATTTACCTCTTAGGATTACCCTTTTAGGTTTTACTATATCCTTGTATAAGGAAAAATCCATTGTATATTTCTTTTGTTCTTTTTGTTTGATAATATATTCTTCCATATTTTCAAGGCCAAACCCTTGCCTTCTCTTGTCTTTTGCTTCTCTATGATAGGTTCTTGCATGCAGGTGTTGTTTGGGATTTGAGGATTTATTCTTATCAAATGCTTCATGATATTAGAGTTGGATTTGCTATAGCTTTTTCATATTTGAAGGAAAAGAGAAACAAGGGTTTGGTAGAACATATTTTTCATTGTTTTGGGTATTTTTTTGTGATAGTAGGAGGTATCTAAAATTTGGAGCTATTTGACTAAAAATAGGCATCACAATTGGATTTAGGACACATCAAAACCCTCATTTCTATATAAGATGTGGGCCTAGTTTGGAGTCTAGACAATTCTAAGACTTTTTTTTACACACCGATTGAGGCATTTTTAAATATTAACAATAACTATTGTACACGATATATTTTTACCATTGCCTATTATAAAAAATGCACAACTTGTGGCCTGCTTAGTGACCATTGTCGCAACATTAATGTGCCACTGTTACACCACCTATGGCGGCCCCTTTGCAGTGGCCCTTCTACTGCACTACACTTCAACCACCTTGGATCCTCCCTTATTGTTCAACCACCTCGCCTCAACTACCACACTGCTCTGTCGATAGAAGTTGTTTGAGTGCTGTACCACTTGTGGGCTACTCAACCCCTTTAGCCCATCTCATGGTCACATGAGTTCCTAGGGGGGTGGGGGGTAGGGGGGACCTTAAATGTTAGCTCCAAGGGGGTTTTAATTTTTTTATTGCCTTACAGAGTAACTGGTCATTTTTTGTGATACCTTGAACATATGGAGGCATTTTTTGGGCAAACAAGACATCATTGAAAAGATGATTTTGAGACAGATGTGAGGGTCTTTATTTTTTTTTCCAGTATGGTACACATTTTTTCTGTTGAAGTGAAATGATCATTTTTTCATTTTGAGGGGCCTAGATTGCTCATTTTAGCTCTCCTTTTTTATCCAAAAGAAGCATTAGGAAACTTGTTTCAATATCTTTCTAGATTCTCAGTTATTTTCATCATTTTTTTTTGAAAGTACATATGATGCTCATCTGAAGCTTTTTTTTTTTCTCTAACTTGTATACACATTCCTTTTAACATCTAGGATTCAGTTTTTTGCATTGTATGGGGAGTTTTTTTCTCTTTTTTATGACATTTACATCAGTAAATTGGAACTAAATAAAAAATTAGTTTTTTGAAAAATGGCCAGGACCTCTTCTTGTCTATTCCTCCAAACCCACATAACTATCACACATGGACAACTACCATGACATAACTTTTCCTATCAAAGGATTTGTGGTCTTGTTTAGATGAAGTGCAACTGGTATTTTGGAGCATCTACCAAACCTTGCAACATATGAATAAGATGGATGAGGTCATGGGTTTGATTTCTTTGAGTATTTCAAAAAACTTTTTGTTCCATCTTGATGGGTGTAATACTCCTTGAGAGATGTGGGCCAAGTTCAAGAACTTGTTTGGTACCATCAGTGAGTTCAAAGCACTTTAGAGTGAGGTAGATCTTACAGTAGTTCTACCTAATTCTTTTCTCTCCATTGAGGACTTCTTAATGAGTTATAAAAGATAGAAATCATTGTTATAGGGCCGTGGAAAGAAAAAAACTGATCTAGAGTGCATATACCTAATTTTGTTAAAGTTTTGAGAAAACTTTCAATTTTTCTCTTCTACCTTCCATTCCACTATGGATGCTTTGGGTTCTAGATTTACCATGCCCATATTTGAGGTATTCTATGATCAATTGATGAGAGAGCAGGCGAAGATTACATAGTTGGACTCTCTAATAGGATCAAAGAACTAGGCATTGGTTGCTTAGGTATCTACAAGGAAGCCAAAGCTTAAACCAAAGCCTAAAGAAGATTCAACTAGTAGTGAGAGCTCCTCCAAGCCATCTCCTAGATTAGATACATGGAAATCCACTCTATTCTAAGTTTGGTGAGTGTTTCTCCAAGAATAAGAAGTTTATAGAGGGCCCTTCTACTTTTTGTGGGAAGGAAGGATATCTAGTCTCTAGGTGTTGGAAACATCTTGAGGCTTTAGAGGAGGCCATACAAAATAAAAGTATTGCTTCTCTAAAGCCACCACATCCTCCTTTATGGAAAGAACATGCTCTTTCTACATGAGCTTTGTCTTCTTTTTCTACTTGGATAATTGATTCAGGTACTTCCCACGATATGACACACTTACTTGATTTTGTTACCTCACCTTCTTATAGTGTTACTACATGGATTGTAGTTCATGACTCTGCAAAAATTTTAGTTTTAGTTTTTGGCACTATCTCTTTGGAGGGTGGTTCCATACAAGATGTTCTATTGGTTCTAGATATTTCTATGAAGCTCTTGTATGTCTATCAAATTTGTCATTCTAGCTCTCGTACTTGATAGTTGAGTTCTCACCACATGATTTGGTTATTTGAGATCTCTACCATCCTAATTTGGATGTTGCTAGTGGGAGTGTTGATTTATAGTCTCACTTATATCAGTTTGATGGCTTTGAGAGCTCCAATTCTACTAGTGTTTCTCTTTTTTCTCATGTAGACATAGTGAGAAAACTTTGGCATGAGTTTTTTTGCTATGTCAACTACATAAATCTACATCAAATGAGTACACATGAGCTAGTGACTAGGCTACATATCTCTTGTATTGATGATATTTATTGAGATTGTGTACTTGGAAAACATCATAAAGATCCTTTTCTAGTAGGTAGATTAACCTATGGTAAGGAACCATTGGAGTTGATACAAAATTATCTTATGCCATTCCCCACTCTATCTTTTTTAGGTACCTAGTATGTGCTTACCTTCATAGATGACTTCTCTAGATGCACATGGGTGTACTTCTTGAAGTACAAGTCTGATTTCTTTGATTCATTTCAAATATTTAAGATATTTGTAGTGAAGCACTCTAGTCTTTTTGTTAAGCATACATATGAATTGGTAATGATAGAGAATATGTGAATTAGTCTTTAAGATATTTTTTCATTAAGATTAGTTTACATGATTTGTTTATAGTTCCTCATACCCATTAGCAGAATGGGTTTTTTGAGAGAAAGAATAAAAAATTATGTGAGATGACCAATTGTATGACATAGTCTTGAGATATGAGTCCTTCTTGGGCTAAGGCTATCAATTGTGCCAACTATATTTAGAATTGGATCCCTCACAAGGCATTGTAACATTTGACTCCTGTAGAGGTTTAGACTTGTGCCAAGCCTGAGTTTCTACATTCTATATTTTTGGTAGCAAGGCTTGGGAATTTATTATGTAGATGCTATGAGGAAAGCCATGGAGAGGAAGATTTGACACATATTTGTTGGCTACTATGAGGATGTCAAGGTGTACAACTAGTTTGATACTAATTCTAGAGAGCTCTTGTTTTGATAAGATGTGTAGTTTGATAAGCATTACCCTTTGATGGAGTCTCCATCACCATCTTCTCCCTCATTTACTAGTACTTCCTCTTCTCCTTTACATGATTCTTTATCCTTTGAGGAAGATCTTGATGATGATCCACCTTCCCCTCATCTCCTTGATATTTTGTGAGTTCTCAAGTGGGCTCATGACATTGTTAATGCAACTAGACCTATGGAAGGAGCTCCTTAAAATTCTTGTCACACTCATACATATAGTAATGGAATATTGAGTCATGTCACTTCAGATGATCGACTAAGTTCTCCATAAGTTTTAGGACAGTCAGATTGGGATAGGGTTATGAATGAGGAGGACTCTTCTTTGATGAAGAACCACACTTGGGATATTTGTCCTCTTCTAAAAGGAAGAAATTTGGTTTGGTGCAAGTGGGTGTACTATACCAAGTATGGTGTAGATGGTTAAATCAATAGGTACAAGGAACGCCATGTTATAAAGGACTTTTCACAGGTGGAGGGTACTGATTACTTTGAGACCTTTTCTTAAGTCACCAAGATGAATTCTATTCACCTTGTCCTCTCTATTGCAACATCTTAGGGATGGACATCATTTTAAATGGATATGAAGAGTGCCTTGTTGCATGGAGACCTACATGAAGCGATCTATATGTAGTAGCCTCGATGCTTTGTGCAAGACTCTTCTATAGTGTAAAAACTTTGGAGGTCTTTGTATGGTCTCAAAAAAGCCCCTTAGGCTTGGTATGTGAAGATGTATTCTTTCTTTCTTGCATCACACTTCACACATTTTCATTGGATGATCCTACAATGTACATTTAGCATCATGGGTTGATCTATTGATACTTGTGCTATAGGTTGATGATTTCATTATTATAGGTAGTTCACCCTCTATGTTTTAGAGTGTTGAACAAGTTTTGAGATTGCAATTTGAGATGATAGACCTTATAATTCTACACCATTTTTTGGGCCTACAGGTTGTTCAATCTTTGGATGGGATAGCCATAATCTAGAAAAAATATGCTCTTGATATGCTTTAGAGATTCAACATGCTTGATTGCAAGCTCAATCCCACACCTTTTTGGTCAAGTGTTCTTTAATATACCACTTACTCAACTCCTACAGTAGATTCAATTTTATATAGATATCTTGTGGGTAGTTTGTTTTATCTAATGCACACATGTCCTAATATTTCCCTTACAATTGGTCTTTTCTCTTGGTTCTCACATGATCCTCATGAGAGTCATTGGTAAGATGCCAAATGTATTTTGAGATACATTTGGGGTACTACATGTTATGAAATTCACAATACATTAGGGGATCCTCACATTTTTGGTTATATAGAATCAGGGCTAGTGATATTGATGATTGAAGGTCTAATTCTGGTCCTATCACATGGTCTTGCAAGAAGCAACATGCTCATGCATTACCATCCATAGATGCAGAATATAGGGAAGCAGTGCTAGCTAGTCAAGATATTTTGTGGCTTTGATAGTTGATGAGAGAGTTTGGATTTTCCCTTGATAGTTTCACCTTTCTTTGATGAGACAATCAAGTTTCTATACACATTTCCCACAATCCAACTGAGCATCAATAGACCAAGAAAATTAAGCTTCATATGCATTTCATCACGAATTTGAGTTAGGATGACTCTGTTAGTGTGGAGTATATTTCCATTGCTGAACATGTTACAAACATCTTCATTAAACCATTTGCATCTCTGTGATATCTTCAACTATGTTCTATGCTTGAGGTGAAGGAAGTTGTCCTTGGGGGATCTTAGTGATGAGTCCTTCCTTCCTTTTATTTTTCACATTCTTCTATCTCTTTTTGGAGTAGGATTTTTCCCATGTGGTTTTCCCTATTCCATTTTTTAAAGAGATTTGATTGTGTTAGGTACCTCATTAGGGCATATTGTCAAGACCCATTTATGCTTTCAAAATTGTAGTTTCCTTGAGTTTTAATGCATTGTTTGTCACTACATTATTTCTCATCTTAAGGGTCAATGTTAAAGTATTAATTTTATTATATTTATTAAATTATGTTTACTCCCTACTTAATATTTCACTTTATGCACATGCATTTTCATTTAATAATTAAATATTAATTATTGAATGTCATCTACCTCTTAGGGTTTCCCCTTTAGGTTTTACATTCTCCTTCTATAAGGATTGATCCATTGTACATTTTCTTTATTCTTTATTTCTGACAACACATTCTTACATATTTTCAAATGCAAACTCTTGCTTTCTCATCTTTTTCTTCTCAGTGGCATGTTCTTTTATGTAGGTGTTCTACATGATTTGTGGATTTTTGCTTATCAAATCCTTCAATTGTTTTTCTAAAAATCATCTTATTACCTTGTCATTATATGACTAAGTTTCTTATTCCAACTCACCATCCACCTTACCTATAGCCAATGAAATTATTTAAGACCACAAATTAGCTATTTGTTTTCAACACAATGCCCTTTTCAAAAAATAAGGAAAATGTTATGTGGCCTCCAAGTGTTTGTCTTTCCATTAAAGGAAGAATATCTCCCTGACTTTCCATCTCACAATTTAACCAATCCCCATTTCTTCTCTACAAGCTTAACCAAATCAAATTGAACCCTCCATTCTTCCAAGATTCAATCACAACCCTTGAAGTAAGCCAAATGGAGTCATGGTGAGGAAAAACCTATAAAAAGGAGCCCCCATTCCTTCTTTTTGAACTAGTTATAATTTTAACAATCAATTGAAACATTTGAGAGTATTGTAGCATTCTGAAAAGTGTGCCATTGTTTGTAGATATGCAAAATCTATATGTTATGTGGTAGATTTTGCATGTTTCAATCTATAGATTTTTTTTTTAACAACTTTTAACATATTTACATAGAATACTAAATCACATTAATAGTAAAAATAGAATATATTTTTTTAATTAAACACATCAGAAATTGCATAATTTATCCAAAATTAAGAAAAATCTAAACTATCTATTTGTTAAATTATATAAAAAAGTAATCCTTAAATCAATAACAATAAGTTTAAATTTCCGATTAAAAATCTATCCTACCTATCTTTAAGGTAATTCATGAAGAAGGCACTGTCTGATGTTTTATTCTCATTTTTAAAAGCTTTAAAAAAAAAAAATTAAAACATTACACCTAGAAAGTGACATTTTAATTTGTTTCATTTTTCTTTTAATAAATATAAATTTTAATCATATTATTTAATTAAGAAGTATAACACAATTAATTTTTTATTTAATAAAAAAATTATTTATATGTTTATATATATATATATATATATAAGAAGCAAGTAGAATTGAAAACCACATTCCAAAGCTCAAAATCGACCTTTGAAGTTTATACTAGCTTATATATTATATATATATATATATAAACCCGAGAGATATCCTTCTCGAGGTGCCTATTGCACTAAGTGAGATTATGAAAATAGGTGCCTCAAGAAGGATATCTCTCAGGTTAATTTATATATATATATCTAAAATCTAGTAGCACTCATGGTGCAAAATGAAAGACATTATTTTTAAAATTATAATTGGTTATAGTTAATATATTATGAAAATTTTAATTAATAAATATTTAATATTATTATGATTTAGTATAAGTTTTATATTAATTTTTAAAATTTGCATAGGGAAAAAATAATAATAGTAATTAAAAAAAATATTTTAAAATCATATAGATAACTATTTAATGTTATAAAAATTGAAGAAATGTTATACATTCTATTGCTAAAAAACTCGAGCACATTGAAGCAATATAGAAAATTTTATACAAACATGTCTAATAAAGAAATACTTAATTATCATTGAAAGAAATGATGACATAGTCCATCGCAAAATGTAATAGTGTAATATTTAATAGTTATTCCAAAATTGGGTATAATTAAAAATAGTATTGTTCAAAATGTTGACAATACATTGACAAATAATATGTAAATATTTTTACTTTTTCAACCATGGATGGATTTGTAATAACTCTACATTTCCATGAAGAACTTTTCGTGCTTTAATTGATAGAGTGGACTTTACATGAAATAATGTAGGTATGCCATAATTTGCATCCAACAACCTAAAAGATGGAATGACTTCATGTATTGTGAATGTAACTGTGTAACCAAAATTAAGAGTAGCTATCAACCATTCTTAGAGTGGACCCTTGTGATAGCTAATTTTAGATTCTCCTTTCAAAAATTTCATAAACTTTATACTGAGCTCATCAAAGAGAGTGTACTTCCTAAAATTTACTATTGGGGCAACGATAATTTTATAAATGCATCCTGCAAGATAAAGATCACAAATCTTAGGGTACAAAGCATCTAGCCATCCGCAAAAGTCTACAACCTCAATTGGAAGGTGATGAAATTTGAAATCTAAGTTCATCTTCACTTTTGTGGCATAATGGAAGTTGAAGTATAGAGCATAGTTATAAAATTTTAATTGATTGTTCCTTGGTCCATTGTTTATAATTTGACTCGTCATTCTATCCCTTATCCAATACCGAACACTCAACTCTTCTATATGAAGGGTGACATTTTGTGGAAGTCTATGATGAAAGTCTCGTAACCACTAGTAAACCCATTCCAAACACAATTTGTCTGACATCTTCGTAAGTTGCATGGGAATTATGAAATAAAATTATATTATTAAAATATGATAAAGAATATCACTTTTCAAAAAGGAAAGAAATATTGCATCAAGGATAGTAACCATAATAATTAAATGGAGGTATTTTACATGAAATAAACATAAAATATATTTGATCAAATTGATATCTTGACACACATTTCTCAAACGTTAGTGTTTTTTGTCTTGAAAAAATTTATTTGACACAGTGTGATACAAACTGATAAGGGCATAACAAAATAAGTGATCATTTTCTTTAATGTAAGAATACAAAAAAGAAATTACAATGGTATATTAAAAGTTTATTTATATATTATGGATGTGAAAATATGTATTTGAAACATTTCAAATGTGATTCATAGTAGTATACAAGTAAATGAAAACTTTATTTAAATTCTACAATCGTACAATAGTATAGTAAGTATAATAAAAATTAGAAAATATTAAAGTGGCAAATCAAAATTGTGCTTGCATGGGACAAAGTATTGAAAAAATAAATATTATATCAATTTTGTTCTAACAACTTAAGTCTATTTTCTTCATCCTTGCACTTGGTGACTTGTCTACCCTTTTTCATTTTCTCATAGCAATCATATGTAAATGGAGGTATTATTCTTAGACATTGTAAAGATTTAACATGAGAAATTGCAACAAATGTCAATCCTGGTCTTTCTCTTGGTCCTATATCAATTGTCACTTTTGGAAGAGTCAAACTTTGAGATTTATGTATAGTCAATGCCCATGCCAATCTTAAAGGAAATTGAAGTGTTGTACCCTTCTGTATTGATGTTATTGGAATTGTTTTTGGATGATTGTCTTCAAATGGTAGTCTAGAATAGTTATCAAACTCAACCATCACATATGTTGGAGGTTTAGGTGGAGCGCTACCTTGTTTGTAGACTATATTTCGAACATACCCCAAAGATCCATTTACAAGACCTACTTGTACCCATAGATTTGATGTTAGCATGACCTTGCATCCTTACAAAGTAGCAATTCCAGATCAAGTTTCTCATTTGAATAATTTTCCAATGCATTACCATTTCCTACTTTTGTGGCAACACTACATGCAACAGGATACTTAAATGAATGCAACATTTTCTATTATGACTATGAACATTTTCATTTTTTGAGAATAGATGGACAAAATTTTCAAATTGTAAATTTGTTGGAAGATCTATGTTGATAGGGGTTCTTGTCATTAGCAACCTCCAATCACCAATTTGTGGTTTTGCATCTCTTACATTTATCAAAAGTTAACGAAATCTTTGTTGATCATCATTTTCCCCATCTTTTTTGAATATCTTATCCAAAGTAACAACAATCTTGAATTCCTACCATAGCAACTTTGCCCTTCTATTACTATCATATGCTAGTCTATCACTAACTAGAGGAAGTTGGCCCAAATCTCCTACCAAAATAATAGATACACCTGAAATATAGGAATGAAAATATTTATGTCAAAAAATATAATTTGAAATTATATTTTACTAATGTATTAGTCTATATTTTGTACATGGTGCACTTGTTAATGAGGAAATGTGAAGCCTTTTACCTCCAAAGCTTAAATCTACATTCTGTGGGAATGGTTGTCAAAGTCGAGAGTCTATGTTCTCCAACATGTTCTGACCAGTGAAGCTCATTTCATCAATCAAAATATACTTGATATGTGCCATTTCTTCTTGAAAACTGCCAAGCCTTGTTCCTTCTAATTGAGAGAAATTTTGTATTGGTAATTTTAATTTTCAATGAATTGTAGAAGCTCTTATGTTGAATGCTACAACTCCTATTGCTACAAGTAATAGAAGGGGAGATATAGAGGGCATTGCTGCATTTTGAAGAGATTGACAAATGGTGCCAATTAGATATGACTTTCTAGTGCCTGCTATTCCTTGAATTATCATGAGCAATGGCTTCACATTCGGATTTGTGTAATAGTGTGTCATAATAATGTCAATTGCCTTTTTCTATTTTTAACCAAGGGTCATGTAGTTGATGCATTGAGGAATGTCATCATCTATTAGACAATCATGATTCTTCATATTACCTATAAAATTGATTGCTGCAGTAGTGTACTCTTCTCCCTTATAATCAATAGACCAATTTGTATGTTTGTCAATGTCTCTTCTCCCCAACATGTCTATTTTTGAGCACTCTATGTTTTGACCATGATCAACCTAGATATAATTTCCCATTTGTGTTATGTTGTATTTCTTTGAACATTGTGATTTTCTTCAATGTTAGAATCACTTGGATTTTCATCATTGTTTGTCACCACAACACATTGAACATGCCAAGGAATTTAATTAAATGTACCCTTGTTTTGTATGATGGTGTCATCATTATGACCAATATCTCGTTCTATATCAAAGAATGGCTTGTAGAGAAATAATTCTGATAAAAAAAAGTCAACCCATTTAGCTGATTTGTGTAAAGGCACAGATACAAATCTAGGAAACACTCTGACTATTGCTTCTTTGTCCCTTGCTCTCATTTATTCTCTCTTCTTCTTTTAGGATTATATATCCATGATCTTGCTGCATCAATTAATGTGACAGCTTCCATACATAGGGGCCTTTTTTTGTACCCATCAATGAAAGATTTTGTTTGTTCTTCAGAATTCTCTTCATCATTTCCATTTTCATTATTTACAATTACAGGTTTGAAGACCTCACAGTAGACATTTAGATTAACAAATCTTCTACTACACTCTACTAATGGAAGCTCTAATAGCATATGACATGTTTCTTGAGCACCAATGTCTCTTTCTATCATTGTCTCAATTAGAAGTTTCCTGTATGCATGTGCAGCTAAATCATCCAAGTTTTCCATTTTGGAGAGGCGCATCAACATTTGGTGGTATGTTTATGAGCTTTTCTCTACTTTTGCTGCATATTTGGCAATGCATTTCACTATAGCATGTTTGGAAAGAATAGGTTGCCAATCTATATTCACTCTCCATAGTTGTAGTATGTAACAATTATGTGAATTGACTCATTCATCATTTCTAGTTGGTTCAAATTTCTTTTCACTTGTTTCTCTGTCTTCATATAATTTGGATCCCTCTAGGTTTAATGGCCAAGGTGCATTATACGTATGATAAATATAAGAGAGATATGTAGTTAGTCATGTGAAGGTAGTGACCAATTTGTAATTTTGGTTTAAATATCACACTATAATGAAATGATTACCTGCAAACCATACGCCCCTTTTTTTTCGCAAACATGCACCCTCCTTACAAATTGTGTGTCTTTCTACACAATTTAAGATATCCTCATAGTCATGATCTAGATTGATCTTTGCAAGTTGTCTTCTATTTTTGAGACATGGGTGTTGTTGAAAATTCATGAAAGGCTATAATGCAAAATAAGTTGAATGAGTAAATCTGGTCATATCAAGTTATACCATAGAATACATATTCATAAACATACCTGTATATTTCACTAGTGAGGATCTTCTCTAGGGTTCCATGCATGAACAATAGAATGAAAATATCTTTTAGCACTTTTGCATTCATCCTCATTTGACCAATCAATGTTGTCCATATTAGGTGCCCCTTCAATCCATATGAATCGATGCACATGTGAGGACCCCCTATGTTGTCATTCATATCTACACCAAAAATATTTGACATTCTTTCCATTTTTTAGAATCTCTTTTCTAAACATAGAGTGTCTCAATTGCATATAGTGTGCCACAATGTGAGGATAATCAATTATATTTTTCCTACGCCAATTTTGAGCTTCGCGTGGATTAGTTGGCATTGTTCCTGGCATTAGCACATGTAAATTAGGCCAATACATATCTGCTGCACTCAATGTGAAAAATATTCTAGGACAACCAATTTGATGAAGCAAATCTATCAATTCTGCATGAGATTTTGCCAAATATGACCTTCTTCCCCTTAGTGTTGTACCAAACTGCATCAATTTATTTGCGAATCTGGAGTGAGGTGTAGTTTCCATATGTTGGCCCAACTCATTGATGGTGACTGGCATGCCTTTAAAGTTTCTCTTTACAAACACAGAGGTTGAATTTTGTGCATGATGTCTCATGATCATGTTATTTGTGAAATATCTAAATCTAGGATGTTTGCCAAAATGATGATCCCTATATCACACAAGATTCTTTACAAATTCATGAAGATATACATGTCGCAACCATGGTTCTAACCAATCATAGGTACCATTAGGAAATAGTGTTGGGAACTCCATATCCAATAATCCTCATGTGACATACTCATTAATAGGTGACACACCAATACTCAACCAATCTATCAATGATGCTAGGTTTGCATCAGGATTATTAACCCATGCATAGATAAGTTCCATTTCCTTTTGTGTATTAGGAGGTCTTGAAGCCATTGACGTTGTGTGTTCAATTACATTCCCTTCATCTGTCTCTATAACTGAACCTAGGAAAATAATATCATTTCCATCTGTATCAAACTCCATATTTACTTTCTTCAATCTATGAAAAACATTTTCATCTCTATTTTTGGGTAGATCACTGAGAGCACCTTCATTATGTTGAACATTAGAGTAAAATTTATCATGCTCTATTTTGTATTTGAGTGCTTTGTATACACGATCTCTATTCACAGTAAAGTTATACTATGTCCCACATTGATCTCTCCTTCGAACAATAACAATTGGCAACTTATCTATTGTATGCGGCAATATGTTTGAAACATGATCTATGTTTTGTGGGAAACTTATTGTGTGTCCTATGTACTTAAATTGGCCACCAGTTGCATGTGTCACTTGCAATATGGGACTCACTCATGCAATTAACATTTCCTCAACTTGTGTCAAGTTTGCAAGCTCCTTTGGTTGAGGTCCTAGATCCATATTATTTGAATATGAGAATCTATTATTTCCTCTCTCTTGTCGGCAGCTATTACACACTGGACCATTTGAGGTGTGTGACACTTTCATTCCTAGATATATTCTTGACAAATATAACACATGTTTGGCATTCTTAAGCTATCCAATTTTTGGTGAAACTGCATTTGGAATCTATAGAAATTATCATGAAGATTTCCATTTGGGTTTTGTGTATTTTCTACATTGCATTGTCTAGCTAAATTTATGCCAACTTGAGTTGTATGATGGGGTGTTTCAGGAACACGTTCAATTGTCCTCAAGAATTCATTTTGAAGATCTAGTTCCATATTTGTAGTCAAGGGTTGATTATGCCTCTCACTGAACTATAAATCCACTTGATGTCTTCCTTGTATCTCACAATGCGATACTCCATCAGATGTTCTTTGATGATAGCTTTTCTTACTATTTTTTTGATCTTTATTTTTAGATTCTAATTCTTGTATTGATAGTTGTGCCCTTTGTCTAGCATAATTTTATCTTTGGAGTTCATTATTCCTCCTTCTTTCATCTTGTCTTTGATCTTCTGTCATTTGTTCTCTATGATGTCTTCAATATTCCCTTTGATATTCTCTTTGATACACCCTCCGTTGCTCTATTTGATATTGTTTCCTTTCCTAATTAGATTGAAAATTTGGTGCTGATAGACTTATAGCTATAAAGTGTATAAAATCTTCAATTAATGAGAAATATCTTGAAATTTATGTTCACAACAAACATCACGGATAAGAAATATGGTGATATTTAATTTATTACCAAATATCTAAGAATTGTAAAAGTAATATAAGAAAGATATTTTCTCCATAGGAAAAATGCATACATAAATATATAAAATACTAAACTCCCATTTATATAGAAACATATATTTAATTTATCTAAGAATCCATACCATTGAAAGACGAAGTATATAGAAACAAAATTTCCTTAAACATTGTAACTCCAAACTATTAGACTAGTTCACTATTTCAAAAGAGCAAGAATTTATTGTAGTGGTGTAGAAACACTTGGAGTTCTTCAGTGATGAAATGAAAATTTTCTCCATAAAAGAACTACATACATAGATATATGAAATACTAAAAACCCTTTTATCCAAATACATATCTTCAATTTTTGTAAGAATACATACCCATTAAACATGGATTGTATAGAAAACAATATTCCTTAAAATTATTAATGCAAAAGTAGTAGAGTGGTTTATTATTTCATTAGAGCAAGATTTCATTATAGTGGTGTAGAGACACTTGGAATTCTTCAGTGAGGAAATTAGAATTTTCTCCTTTCTTATATTCCTCATCATAATGCATGTCTTTAATATATTCACAAAATTGGACTCCTTTCCTCCATGCCTCATGAATCACCTTTGTATAGTCTTCCATTTGTAGGATTTGAAGATCTTGTACATCTTGAACATTTAGGCTTGCGCCATGCATTTCATTGACCATTATTTTGCAACACTCCACAATGACTCTTCCCAATCTATCCAAAAAGGTTTCATCATTTCCATTTGATTCAATAGAAGCATCTTGAAGTAGTGGGCTGCCAATACTTATTTCAGATTGACTTTGGTCAACATCCATTTTATTATTTCTGATATATATAAAATTATGAAACACACTAGAAATTTTAGCTTAAAAAAATAATAGTCAACTTACATAGAAATTTAATTACTTTTTATTTATTTAATTTATACATATGGGAATGAATATAAATAGAAATATAAAAACATACAAATACAATTATAATAATCGATAGAATAATCAAATTAAATATCCAACAAAAAAAATTATTTACTAAGTAAATATAGAAAACAAAGTCGAAGTTAAGTTCAAATAGTAGTTTTCAGTTCAAAGATAAAAGAAAACTCAAAATTATCTATCAAGTAGTTAATCTAGTACTTCAACACAAAGGCCAGCTTCTATAATTGAAGGCAATGGTACTTTAGGTGGAATTGGATGCATATATTCAGGAAAGACCTCTTGTACAAGGGGCTCTAGAACCACTTCATCAGTTATGAAATGCTCATATCTAACATAATACTTGATTTGTCCAATATTACGAACACATCCCATGACAGTTGCTTCAAACCAAGCACCCTCAAAACCATTCTCATTAGATGAGACTTCAACCTTCATCCCTATATGCACATCCATGTCTGATACTTTTTTGCATAGTTAAAACAATAGAAAACTCTACTTGTTAAAATCATAACATAAATATAATTGTTAATAGTAAATAGAGTTTATATTATTCATATTAGGGGGAAAAAATATTTTCAAAACATAGAATGTAACAAAAAGTACTAGAAAAATTATTAAGTTTATATTAGTTTTTTTGTGAAGTTGGAGTCTCGTAATTGAAAATATAGTAAATTACACAATTATAAATAGGATTTTAAAAATGGAATAAATTAAATCTAACTTATAAGACAAACTATTAAAATTTGAACTAAATCTAATATTTCTAAAAAAATAGCAAAATCTAAATTTTAAAATCTAATGTTTCTAAACAATAACTAAATCTAATATTTGTACTATTTCTAAAAAAATTTGTAAATCTAGAAACAACGATTTTGAAATGATAGGATGACATTAACTAAAGAAAAGAATATAAAAGATTGATCTTTTCTAAAATAAAAGTAAGATTTGGAGGAGATGTGATACAATCCAGGCATTTAAATAATCTATTAGAATTAGTTTAGAAATATCTTTAATTAAGATTAACTGCATGTAGAAGGAGATGGTTCGTATTAGGATAGAGAGACATAATTTATTACACATTAAAAATAAAGCTTTATACTTGAACCTATTGTCTATTTAAATGGCAATAGAAATATATGTATAAATTCTAAATCTTGTACAAATTTTAAAATTGTACTTAAGAAAAATAAAACATAAGAAAATACAAATATAAAGATAAATGAATAATGTTTTATCTAACATTATGTATTTTTGAAAAATATCTACAATCCCTTTTACATACCAATAATTTATGAGAAAACAAATTGACATCTTCATTTTTTTTTCATATTAGAATGAATAACATTTAAATATATAAATTTAAACATCACTTTATCACCTTATGTCAATTCTATAAATGAATCTCATGAATTTTTTTTAGAACCATATGAATTTCTAAATCATAAAGTGAACATCATAGAAATGACAATTTAAAAGTGTATTAATGATTAAGATAACTCTATTGAATGAAATCTATCACAATAATTATTTATAACAAATTGGTCAACTTGTAAATTTTTTTTCTATGAAAATTTTAGTTTAGTTGATGTTTTACATATATTTCGCCATTCTTCAATGATAGTAAATGTTTGCTAGAAGGGCTATTGATTTTTCTTTTTCCTGAGGGCTAGAGTGAATAAATAAATATACTTGTTGTCCATGTGTTTCCTTGGATAATTTTGAATATGGTATAATTTGAAGAGTTCGTTTAAAAGAGAAATGCGCTTATGTAATAGATTTCTAAAAATATATATATTTTGTTTAGAAAATTTAAAACATTTGTTCTGGAAATATTGTATGCGTGAATGTTCTATATGATCTTGGATATTATTTTAAGGGTTTTAGAATATAGAAGCACTTCATTACATTCGGCTTTAATAAGATATTAAGAGTTTTTTTAACATTTTAATCAAATACTTGCAACAATATTTTTTTTAACTTAACATAGTAGATGGTAACTACTATTTAATAACCAACATACATATAAAATACATTAAAATAATTTTTAATTAAGGACATAGGATTTTCAGAGGTGATTCCTAAATTAAATTTTGAGATATTTTTCAATCAATAGATTATTAATCTCAATTTATGATCTATTATCAGAATGATATACAAGGACATCATTGTTATATTAGATGAAAAAATATGTGACTAAAATATTATAGATGCATAAAGAACATGCACTTGTTTCCAATCTCCGTTCTTTAGTGAAGATGAAAAAGGATGTTTCACTTTCTTTTCTACAAAGGTATCGTATATCCAACAAAAACCTTTGTATTCCTAAAAAATTTTATATATAAATTGAGTTAACAAATATATAAAGTTAAATATTATCTTCAAGTTTTTACAATAAATACAATCTAACTCTGTTATATCCAACTATAATAGTTGTACACAGTACATAAATCGCTCAAAATATAACTTAATTATGTTATGTGTAATTATAATAGCATACAAGATGGAAATTACTATTTTATCACTGTGATAATGAAGTCTTTTGAAAAAGGAAATAAAAACAACAAAGATAGCAATTACCATTTTATCACCATGATAATGAAGTCATTTGAAAAAGGAAATAAAAATAACAAAGACAATAAATTCATTTGTAAAAGGAAATAACAACAACGATAGCCTACAGATATATTGGATTCATGCAATAGTTAATGTTATTGGTAGCAAGGATGCAATTTTGGTGGGCTTTGTAGCTCTCCTTACTGATGCCATATGTGCATTGTGGTAATGGCAGTTATGCTCATTGGATTTTAAGCAGATTTGAGATATATGTTTGGTGATTCAATCTCATACAGGCCAAGAGCTACAACTATTTTTGTTTTGGGGTTTTGGCTCCTTGATCTTGGCAACAATATGCTTCAATGGCCTTGCAAGGCACTCCTCTACTGCAAATGCTTGGGAAAGAAACAAAAATTAAAAATAAAGAGTGCGTACCTATTGTCAACTTGTGCACTTTTGGCCTCTTCCCAAGAAACTGCTTTTGCTTCAATCTTGTCTCTGAAATGTAGAGGATCACTTGTACATGATAATATATATAAGATTATTGTTCCCAGTCTTGTAACTGATCAATTAAAAAATTGTTCGCTTCCATTTCAATGAATTTAATTTAATTTAATCAAGATTTTCTTCAACATTTCAAAAACATAGTAGTTTACAAAATGTCTCTTTATATTAATTCTCTTCGAGAGCTAAAAAGAAGTGTTTCAAGTCATTATTAATGATGCGTAATAGTTTTATGTGTTTGCAATTATCAAACAGATGATGGGTATATTTGCATGGTATTTAATTCATTCTTGTTTTGTAATTGATGCTACTGGTAAAGAAAGAAATAGAAACAGGTAAATGACTGTGAAATTTTTTGAAAAGTGTGTATTGTTTACATTGATATTTGCTCCCACTGTAGGAAAGTGTCTTGGCTTAACTAGCTTATATATATATATATATATATATATATATATATATATATATATATATATATATATATATATAATAAGTTGAGAGATATCCTTCTCGAGGCACCTACTGGACTGAGTGAGATTATGAAAATATGCACCTCGAGAAGGATATCTCTTGGCTTATTATATATATATATATATATATATATATATATATATATATATATATATATATATATAAGCTAGTAGCACTCCTGGTGCAAACTGAAAGACATTATTTTTTAAATTATAATTTGTTATAGTTAATATATTATGAAAATTTTAATTAATAAATATTTAATATTATTATGATTTAGTATAAGTTTTATATATTAATTTTTAAAATTTGCATAGAGAAAAAATAATAATAGTAATTTAAAAAGATATTTTAAAATCATATAGATAACTATTTAATGTTATAAAAATTGAAGAAATGTTATACATTCTATTGCTAAAAAATTCGAGCACATTGAAGCAATATAGAAAATTTTATATAGACATTTCTAATAAAGAAATACTTAATTATCATTGAAAGAAATGATGACATAGTCCATCGCAAAATGTAATAGTGTAACATTTAATAGTTATTCCAAAATTGGGTATAATTAAAAATAGTATTGTTCAAAATGTTGACAATGCTAATATGTAAAATATTGTTACTTTTTCAACCATGGATGGACTGGTAATAACTCTACATTTCCATGAAGAACTTTTCATACTTTAATTGATAGAGTGGACTTTACGTGAAATAATGTAGGTATGCCATAATTTGCATGCAACAACGTAAAAGATGGAATGACTTGGTGTATTGTGAATGTAACTATGTAACCAAAATCAAGAGTAGCTATCAACCATTCTTTGAGTGGACCCTTGTGATAGCTAATTTTAAATTCTCATTTCAAAAATTTCATAGACTTTATACTGAACTCATTAGAGAGAGTGTACTTCCTGAAATTTACTATTGGGGAAATGATAATTTTATAAATGCATCTTGCAAGATACAGATCACGAATCTCGCAGTACAAAGCACTTGTAAAAAGGTGGCCCCATTCCTTCTTTTTGAACTAGTTAGAATTTTAGCAATCAGTTGAAACATTTGAGAGTATTGTAGCATTCTAAAAAGTGTGCCATTGTTTGTAGATAAGCAGAATCTATATGTTATGTGGTAGATTTTGCATGTTTCAATCTATAGATATTTTTTTAACAACTTTTAACATATTTACATAGAATACTAAATCACATTAATAGTCAAAATAGAACAAATTTTTTTAATTAAACACATCAAAAATTGCATAATGTATCCAAAATTAAGAAAAATCTAAACTATCTATTTGTTAAATTATATAATAAAGTAATCCTTAAATCAATAACAATAATTTTAAATTTTTGATTAAAAATCTATCCTACCTATCTTTAAGGTAATTCATGAAGAAGGCATTGTGTGATGTTTTATTCTCATTTTTAAAAAACTTTTATTAAAAAAATTTAAAAAATTACACCTAGAAAGTGACATTTTAATTTTTTTCATTTTTCTTTTAATAAATATAAATTTTTATCATATTATTTAATTAAGAAGTATAACACAATTAATTTTTTATTTAATAAAAAAATTATTTATATGTTTATACATACATACATACATACATATGTGTTAACAAAAGAAACGAGTAGAATTGAAAACCACATTCCAAAGCTCAAAATTGACCTTTGAAGTTTATATTAAGACATAAAATATGGCATAACTTATCTATATTGAAGACAAAGTAAAGTATATTTTTAATTAAATTATATAGCAAAATATTCTTTAAATCAATAGTAATAATTTTTAAATAATTATAGAAATCTAACATTCACATGTTTAAAGAAATCTATGCACATGATATCATCTTATGTTTTTTTTTGTAAATTTGAAAAGTAGGAAAAAGACACTTAGAAAATGGCAATCTAAACTATTTTATTTATTAAATTCATAAAAAAATATATATTAAAAATATTAATTCAAATTTAAATATAAATAAAATATTTTATAACAATGAACTAATGAATATTGTAGATGCATTAATGTACTTCTTAATACTTTAGTTCTTATGTGTGATAATTTTTTCAAAATTAAAATAATTTTAAAATAAATTAAAATTCAAGATTATTTAATTAAATATTTTAAATAAAACATTTTCTAAATATAAATAATAAATAATATTTAAGAGAAAATTATGCAAATTCTGCAATCTGAACTATATAAATAATAATATAAGAAAAATTCATTTATCTGAGAGGCTCAAAAACTTTGTTGGGCTGTAGATCTTGTAGAGTGATTGGCCTAATCTACCAAACAATGTGCTCAAAATCAAGGAAGAAAACATCCTTGCAAGCAGTGAAATATTCGTCATTTGAAAGTAACGGACAAATGTTAAATAAACCTACAAACCTTTGAAAATAGTAGAAAATGACTGGACAGAAAATATTTCCTGGTTATTTAGCAATTAAACTTAAATTTAGATTAATAATTATTTATTATATGTAATATATCTTTTTATAAACTGATTGATTGTTGAAAAATACTATATAATATACAAAGCGTAATCCACGATTCAGAGCATTGAAGATATGAAAAAATATTCACCTTAATTCTTTAAGCTTTCTAAGCTTGTCCTATATCTTTCATTGGCACAATGGGATCCAATTTTTTTTTGGAAAGCTACACATGTTATCAACTCTTATCAATTCTGATTGTTATCAACTCTTATCAATTCTGATTGTTATATGATATTTTGAGAGGATAATTATTGAAAAACATGAGAATAATACCTGTAAGCACTATTCAGATTGGAGAGTCAAGTGTGTTGAGATAGTAGCAAATACAACAATAGATATATTGTGATCAATTTATTGATAAACGATATTATTGAGTCATTGACATTTACTCTTCTATAAAGAAACTTACTACAATATGTCTAAAACACCCTTTGAGATAAATATTTCATACCTATTCAGAGGAAGAGCAGCAGCTAGCACCCGTTTGATGAAGATAAAATATAATATAGATAGCTTCTTTTTACTCTTCCCTAAAGACATCCAAAACAGCAAGAAAAGAGATCAAAATGTTTTGTACTCTCATACTTACATTTCGGAAGCCTTTGAGGGAGTAAATAACAACTCTCTGGAAGAGTTTTTCTCCTTTATGACCCAATCATAAATGATATCAGACATTATATCCACTTATATTGTTGAAACAAATATATATATGATTTTAGAATGTAATACATTTAAATATATATATTAGAATGAATAACATTTAAATATATAAATTTAAACATCACTTTATCACCTTATGTCAATTCTATAAATGAATCTCATGAATTTTTTTTAGAACCATATGAATTTCTAAATCATAAAGTGAGCATCATAGAAATGACAATTTAAAAGTGTATTAATGATTAAGATAACTCTATTGAATGAAATCTATCACAATAATTATTTATAACAAATTGGTCAACTTGTACATTTTTTTTCTATGAAAATTTTAGTTTAGTTGAGGTTTTACATATATTTCGCCATTCTTCAATGATAGTAAATGTTTGCTAGAAGGGCTGTTGATTTTTCTTTTTCCTGAGGGCTAGAGTGAATAAATAAATATAATTGTTGTCCATGTGTTTCCTTGGATAATTTTGAATATGGTATAATTTGAATAGTTATTTTAAAAGAGAAATGCGCTTATGTAATAGATTTCTAAATATATATATATTTTGTTAAGAAAATTTAAAACATTTATTCTGGAAATATTTTATGCGCGAATGTTCTATATGATCTTGGATATTATTTTAAGGGTTTTAGAATATAGAAGCACTTCATTACATTCGGCTTTAATAAGATATTAAGAGATTTTTTAACATTTTATTCAAATACTTGCAACAATATTTTTTTTTAACTTAACACAATAGATGGTAACTACTATTTAATAACCAACATACATATAAAATACATTAAAATAATTTTTAATTAAGGACATAGGATTTTCATAGATGATTCCTAAATTAAATTTTGAGATATTTTTCAATCAATAGATTATTAATCTCAATTTATGATCTATTATCAGAATGATATACAAGGACATAATTGTTATATTAGATGAAAAAATATGTGACTAAGATATTATAGACGTGTAAAGAACATGCACTTGTTTCCAATCTCTGTTCTTTAGTGAAGATGAAAAAGGATGTTTCACTTTCTTTTCTAGAAAGGTATTGTATATCCAATAGAAACCTTTGTATTCCTCAAAAAATTTATATATAAATTGAGTTAACAAATATATAGAGTTAAATATTATCTTCAGGTTTTTACAATAAATACAATCTAATTCTATTATATCCAACTATAATAGTTGTACACAGTACATAAATCACTCAAAATATAACATAATTATGTTATGTGTAAATATAACACCATACAAGATGGAAATTACTATTTTATCACTGTGATAATGGAGTCATTTGAAAAAGGAAATAAAAACAACAAAGATAGCAATTACTATTTTATCACCATGATAATGAAGTCATTTGAAAAAGGAAATAAAAATAGCAAAGACAATAAAGTCATTTCAAAAAGGAAATAACAACAAAGATAGCCTATAGATATATTGGGTTCATGCAATAGTTAATGTTATTGGCAGCAAGGATGCAATTTTGGTGGGCTTTGCAGCTCTCCTTACTAATGCCATATGTGCATTGTGGTAATGGCAGTTATGCTCATTGGATTTTAAGCAGATTTGGGATATATGTTTGGTGATTCAATCTCATACAGGCCAAGAGCTACAACTATTTTTGTTTTGAGGTTTTGGCTCCTTGATCTTGGCAACAATATGCTTCAATGGCCTTGAAGGGCACTCCTCTACTGCAAATTCTTGGGAAAGAAACAAAAATTAAAAATAAAGAGTGCGTACCTATTGTTGACTTGTGCACTTTTGGCCTCTTCCCAAGAAACTGCTTTTGCTTCAATCATGTCTCTGAAATGTAGAGGATCACTTGTACATGATAATATATATAAGATTGTTGTTCCTAATCTTGTAACTGATCAATTAAAAAATTGTTCACTTCCATTTCAATGAATTTAATTTAATTTAATCAAGATTTTCTTCAACATTTCAAAAACATAGTAGTTTACAAAATGTCTCTTTATATTAATTCTCTTTGAGAGCTAAAAAGAAGTGTTTCAAGTCATTATTAATGATGTGTAATAGTTTTATGTGTTTGCAATTATCAAATGGATGAGGGGTATATTTGCACGGTATTTAATTCATTCTTGTTTTGTAATTGATGCTGCTGGTAAAGAAAGAAATAGAAACAGGTAAATGACTATCAAATTTTTTGAAAAGTGTGTATTGTTTACATTGATATTTGCTCCCACTGTAGGAAAGTGTCTCGGCTTAACTAGCTTATATATATATTATATATATGTAAAATAAGTCAAGAGATATCCTTCTCGAGGCGCCTACTGCACTAAGTTGGATTATGAAAATATGCGCCTCAAGAAGGATATCTCTCGGCATATATATATATATATATATATATATATATATATATATATATATATATATATATATATATATATATATATATATATATATATAAGCTAGTAGCACTCATGGTGCAAAATGAAAGACATTACTTTTTAAATTATAATTCGTTATAGTTAATATATTATGAAAATTATAATTAATAAATATTTAATATTATTATGATTTAGAATAGGTTTTATATATTAATTTCAAAATTTGCATAGAGAAAAAATAATAATAGTAATTTAAAAAGATATTTTAAAATCATATAGATAACTATTTAATGTTATAAAAATTAAAGAAATGTTATACATTCTATTGCTAAACAATTTGAGCACATTGAAGCAATATATAAAATTTTATATGGACATGTCTAATAAAGAAATACTTAATTATCATTGAAAGAAATGATGACATAGTCCATCGCAAAATGTAATAGTGTAATATTTAATAGTTATTCCAAAATTGTGTATAATTAAAAATAGTATTGTTCAAAATGTTGACAATACATTGACAAATAATATGTAAAATATTGCCACTTTTTCAACCATGGATGGACAGGTAATAACTCTACATTTCCATGTAGAACTTTTCATACTTTAATTGACAGAGTGGACTTTACGTGAAATAATGTAGGTATGCCATAATTTGCATGCAACAACCTGAAAGATGGAATGACTTGGTGTATTGTGAATGTAACTATGTAACCAAAATCAAGAGTATCTATCAACCATTCTTTGAGTGGACCCTTGTGATAGCTAATTTTAGATTCTCCTTTCAAAAATTTCATAAACTTTATACTGAGTTCATCAGAGAGAGTGTACTTCTTGAAACTTACTGTTGGGGCAATGATAATTTTATAAATGCATCTTACAAGATAAAGATCACAAATCTCATGGTACAAAGAGCCTATAAAAAGGTGCCCCCATTCCTTCTTTTTGAACTAGTTAGAATTTTAGCAATCAATTGAAACATTTGAGAGTATTGTAGCATTCTGAAAAGTGTGCCATTGTTTGTAGATAAGCATAATCTATATGTTATGTGGTAGATTTTGCATGTTTCAATCTATAGATATATTTTTAACAACTTTTAACATATTTACATAGAATACTAAATCACATTAATAGTGAAAATAGAACTAATTTTTTTAATTAAACACATCAAAAATTGCATAATGTATCCAAAATTAAGAAAAATCTAAACTATCTATTTGTTAAATTATATAATAAAGTAATCCTTAAATCAATATACCTATCTTTAAGGTAATTCATGAAGAAGGCATTGTGGGATGTTTTATTCTCATTTTTTAAAAGCTTTTATCTAAAAAAATAAAAACATTACACCTAGAAATTGACATTTTAATTTTTTTCATTTTTCTTTTAATAAATATAAATTTTTATCATATTATTTAATTAAGAAGTATAACACAATTAATTTTTTATTTAATAATATATATATATATATATATATATATATATATATATATATATATATATATATATATAGAAAAGAAGCGAGTAGAATTGGAAACCACATTCCAAAGCTCAAAATCGACCTCTGAAGTTTATATTAAGACATAAAATATGGCATAACTTATCTATATTGAAGAAAAAGTAAAGTATATTTTAAATTAAATTACATAACAAAATACTCTTTAAATTTGAAAAGTAGGAAAAAGGCACTTAAAAAACGACAACCTAAACTACTTTATTTATTAAATTCAAAAAAAAATTAAATATATATTAAAATTATTAATTAAAATTTAAATACAAATAAAATATTTAGTAACAATGAGATAATGAATGTTGTAGATGCATTAATGTACTTTTTAATACTTTAGTTCTTATGTGTGATAATTTTTTGAAAATTAAAATAATTTAAAAATAAATAAAAAATTTAAGATTATTTAGTTAAATATTTTAAATAAAACATTTTTTAAATATAAATAATAAATAATATTTAAGAGAAAATTATATAAATTATGCAATCTGAACTATATAAATAATAATATAAGAAAAATTCATTTATCTGAGAGGCTCAAAAACTTTGTTGGGCTGTAGATCTTGTAGAGTGATTGGCCTAATCTACCAAACAATGTGCTCAAAATCAAGGAAGAAAACATCCTTGCAAGCAGTGAAATATTCGTCATTTGAAAGTAACGGACAAATGTTAAATAAACCTACAAACCTTTGAAAGTAGTAGAAAATGACTGGACAGAAAATATTTCCTGGTTATTTAGCAATTAAACTTAAATTTAGATTAATAATTATTTATTATATGTAATATATATTTTTATAAACTGATTGATTGTTGAAAAATACTATATAATATACAAAGTGTAATCTACGATTCAGAGCATTGAAGATATCAAAAAATATTCACCTTAATTCTTTATGCTTTCTAAGCTTGTCCTATATCTTTCATTGGCACAATGGGATCCAATTTTTTTTTGGAAAGCTACACATGTTATCAACTCTTATCAATTCTGATTGTTATCAACTCTTATCAATTCTGATTGTTATATGATATTTTGAGAGGATAATTATTGAAAAACATGAGAATAATACCTGTAAGCACTATTCAGATTGGAGAGTCATGTGTGTTGAGATAGTAGCAAATACGACAATAGATATATTGTGATCAATTTATTGATAAACGATATTATTGAGTCATTGACATTTACTCTTCTATAAAGAAACTTACTACAATATGTCTAAAACACCCTTTGAGATAAATATTTCATACCTATTCAGAGGAAGAGCAGCAGCTAGCACCCGTTTGATGAAGATAAAATATAATATAGATAGCTGCTTTTTACTCTTCCCAAAAGACATCCAAAACAGCAAGAAAAGAGATCAAAATGTTTTGTACTCTCATACTTACATTTCGGAAGCCTTTGAGGGAGTAAATAACAACTCTCTGGAAGAGTTTTTCTCCTTTATGACCCAATCATAAATGATATCAGACATTATATCCACTTATATTGTTGAAACAAATATATCTATGATTTTAGAATGTAATACATATTTTCACTCTTCGATGGTTTGAATAGATGTCATGGTCTGCCAAGCCAATTTATAGGTGTTCTTGAGTAAGAGATAAGAAAGAATACATATCTATCTGTTAGATTGGGCCAACAATATATATATTTTTAAATTTAGATTTCATCTCTTACCACTGGCAGACATGGGGGATCCTGAAAATGTTGTGTGGTTCTAGATAAATGTCAAAAAGAAATAAAAATATATGACAAAGGAAAAGATTTTATATTCTTGAGAAAGATAAATACGTTGAACTTTTATAGAATTCTCATCCTTTTGACTGTTGATTTGTCAGCGAAGGAAATTCGAATGCAACTCACCCAACGTTATCTTATCTGATGGGCCGACAGCTCTTTCACATTATTCCTTACGTTACGCACCCTCGATTTAAAATAATAATAAATCAATATTTAAATTAATTTTAGGATTTGAATTTCAAAGAATTTAAGATTTACGATCAAATACGCCGAATATAAATCTTCTTATTCTGAGCCCTTTGTGTCAAATCTTTATGATGAATTGTCGAATATATATTTTTATGTGGAACAGTAGAAAACGTGAGGAAGAAAATATGGACTGCCACGTTATTCTGCTACGATTTTGTTTTTCGGTCTTAAAAAGAACAACATTTGGAAAATGCATTCTGTATCTGCTACATATATATAAAGTGGATAGCCATAGAAAATGGAATACAGGTGCGTTGATCATCTTACTGCCATTGATATGCCACCACTGTAATTTTTTTAAATTGCAGCTTGGTCATAGCATATGAATGTTTGAATTTTGGTAGGGTGATCTTATATCTTTGTTTGGTGAAGATATTCTTTATATTACAAATTAGTAGGAGGATACTATTTTTCTTTTGGGGAAAGAATATGATCTTAGATTTTATTATTATAAGATTCTTTTCTCATCTTTCATTTTCTTTTTTGATGAATAGTCTCTATTAATAAATTAATATACTAGTTACAAATTTATGGGGATGCAAGATTACCCCATGAGAGTTCATACGGCCGAAGCCAGAATCAACAACTATTCATAAAAAAAACATATAAGCAGCTCCCTCAAGCTGCAAGAGCACTGTGAGCCGAGGGGGGTGGTTCATCACGATCATGAAAATCCTAGTCATCCTTGGGATTGGTAGGTACAGTAGGAATAGTCTAGCCATTAGCAACGTCGTCACCAAAAACTTTTTCTTTGTCTTTCTCCACTGTCTGCGATGGAGAAATAGTTAGATTTAGGTGGGCGAAAGACCATTTGGAGCCACTAGAACGAGGAGGAGCAACTAAAGGGGGAGCCATAGAAACGGGGGACCAACTAGAGCCACTGCGAGGCAGAGAAGCCAAGCGACTCCACCAACCATCATTGCCACCACTAGGAGAGTGGTGGCAGGGAGTCTACGAGTGCGGTGTATGCGAGTGACAAATAGAAGAACTACGACCATGGGGCAGAGTATGGTCAGCCGAGGAGTCAGGAGGCACTTTGGCAGCTGTGCAAGGTGTGTTACCCCAGTGATTGAGTAATTATTGAAGTTGGGCCACCTCCAAAGCCACCTTGTTGGCTTGGACCTGAATCTGCAACATGACATTATTACAAATACATGCTTTAGTCTACATAGCAACATTGATATCAAGAAAGTTGTGAATGAAAAGAACAACTTTCCTATCCTTCCATAAAGTAAACAAAATATCCATCTTGAAAGTATGCTAGATTTGAGCAAATTTCCTAGGAATCCTAAAGGAATCAACCAGCACAATCATGTGCCAAGAAAAGGGTTCTGGCCTAAAGGGCTTGAAAAACTCATATATCCAATGCCAATCATTTTGAGCATGCCTACAAAACCAAAATCATGTGAAAATGACTCAAGATGCCCACAAAAATTGCAACGAGGATCCATAACACCGTTATGTTTGAGCTATGGCCCAAGGTGAAGCCCTTGAGACAACAAGCACGTGCAAAATGGGCAATCTTCGGCTTAGTGATAGCACTCCAAATAGTGTCAAATCACATCCTCCAATAATAAGTAGAAGATTGAAGATTCTAGTGCTGGTTGAGAGTATCCACCATAGGAAGATGAGGAGAAATCTATTGATATCCTAAGTTGTGCTTGTAATCGGTGAAGGGCATGGTAGGATACGAGTTCCAGTCTTTCCACCAAGGTTGCATAGAATGGATGCCCACTTTGTGAATCAAATGATCTAGAAGGGCTAAGAGTTAAAGATCAAAAGTTTGTCGATCTAGATGAGTAAGATGAAACTAAACCTACATATCCTCCCAAGATCTAAGACTCATAGAGATCCATAAGAGATACAATGCCAAACCAACACTTTCCAAGCTTCATCATAGGTGAGAGAACATATAATCCACTTAGCACAAAGAGCAAGTCCTTGCTTCTATGTGGAGACAATGCCAAGGCCGCTAGACTCTTTGGAGAGTCAACAAAAATTCCAGGCAACCCTATGAAAACCATGATGATTAGACCTAGAAGCACAAAGAAAGTCACGAAGAAAATGCTCTAGCTTGAGATAGGAGGCTTTGGAAGGAGCCCACCAAGAAGAGTAATACACATGAGTAGCCACCAACACCTTAGAGAAAACCTAGAATTTCCTTTCAAGGTAAAGGGAATGCCTAGAAAGTGGAATATCTCTCCATGAGTAACCCATTTCTACTTGAATTGAGCAAGCCAGGGCAATGCCAGAAGGAAATATTGGCTATAACAAAGCTTCTTGTGCCATTGAATAGATGAACCAAAAGCTTGACAAAAAGTGTCCAAGCATTGCAATGTATTAGTGATATTTTCCTCATCCTCTAGGAGAGTGACAAAAGAGTCATTAAGAAAGTGGTCATTGACAAGCTAAGAAGAAGACTCAGGAGAGGAAATTCCATGAACCAAACTAGCAGAAAAAAGAGTGGGCAAGTAAGTAACCAAACCCTTCAATAGCAAGAAAATACAAAGCTGGAGCTAGAGGACAACCCTATCAAATAGATTGAAAGAGCCCAAAGGCTTCAGATTGAGAGCTATTAATGGAAATACAAGCATTAGCATCACCAAAAGGCATTTCCATAGACTGAAGAAAGTTAGAACCGAAACCCAAAGCCTAGAGCATAGCTAAAATGAAGGGCCATTAAATTCAATCATAAGTTTTGGAAAAATCAATTTACAAAAGTAGAGTCTTTGATTGGACTTGCGAGCCCACTCCATGCCTTCCCAAAAAACAATGGTGGTGTTAATAATATATAGGGACTTGATAAAACTAGTTTATTTTGGGCACATAATTAAAGGAAGAAGATGTTGAATCTTGAGAGATAAGGCTTTAGCAATGTTCTTGTATGACACATTAAGCAAGGTGATGTGCCACCAATTAAAAATATCCTTAGGGTCACTAGCTTTAGGTATGAATTTAATATTTCCTTTGTTAATGATGGCTCCTAGACTCTTAGTATGGTAGGCTTCAAGATAGACTTTGCGCAGGTCTTGACCAATAGACTCCCAAAGGTGTTTGTAAAATTCATAGGGGAACCCATCACACCTAGGGGACTTTTTATCAACCATAGAAAAGACAACCTCCTTGAGGTCCTTGATGGTGAGAAGTTGTTAATAGAGAGCCTGCTACTACACTAGTAGATGGTTTGGAGTAACATAAATATACTTTCTAAGAGCTTCCTCTTGGGGAACCAAATTTCCCTATGAAGCCAAAGAATTTTCATAATGATGTACAAAAAATTGCATGATGTTAGGGAGATTGGAAAGAATAGTATTGCCTTGTTTAATATTTTTAATCTCATAGTTGATATGGCAGCTTCTAAGAGCCTAGAAGAATTCTTTAGAAGTTTTATCACCAACCTCTAACCAATGGAGCCGAGCTTTGATTTGGGCACCCTAAGAAACATAGTTATCATTAATCTATTTCTCATGGAGAAGCTTGGCAAGCTGGAATTGCAAATCAAAATCAAATGGGTTAAGGCTAAGAGCTTTAGAAGCCCTCTTGAGAGCCTTGATATTGGCTTCATAAGATCCTTTTTCCAAAAATAGCCAATTACAACCCATAGATGGAAAGAAACCTAACAGTTCTAGTAATAGCATCATTCCACCATTAAATCCAACATATTTGAGAATGGCGACATGGCTAAAAATTTCAAACATTTGTCAGCATTGATGTGTTGAGGAAAAATTGTGTTTTGATAGATTGATGGATAATAGTTTGCTAAGAAATGGTAAAATAAATGGGATATTGGTCTCATAATGCCACATCTAGCAGAGGAATGACAAGTAACTCTCAGTCTTCAAAAAAGGAGAAAAGAAATTGTGTAGTAATCATGGCACGATCGAGATGTTTTAATATATGGTCAGAGCTAGCTTGAAAACTAGACAAAGTGTTACAAACCCCACTTTGCTAGCAATGGTTAGCATTGGGATTAGAAAATCCTAATTTATTACACATATAGTACTACACTTCCCTTTCCCTAGTTGTCTAGTGAAAAGGAAAAATACCTTCCTTGTCAGAAGCCAACTCTACCATATTAAAATTGCCTCACATAACCCAAGTAGCTGGAGGCGAGTTGTTAGCCATGCAACACCAAAGTTGAGATCTTTCCACAACATCATTGGGAGAAAATATATTAACTATACCAAAGGAATGGTTATTGATAAAATAAAAAATCCAAATAATTCTATGCATGGTGTCATAACCATGAAAAATAATAATAGAATGAAGACAAGGTGACAAGAGAGTAACTACACCTCCTCTACCAGTTTCGTGTTGAGAAGAAAACATAATGTTATCTTGCCAAATGATGTGACATGCAAAAGAAAGCATGAAACTAGGGATTTTAACTTCTTGTATACAAAGAAAATCTAGATTACCAAGTCTATGATGGGTATCTCGGACATAGCACTTTCTAGAGAGGTTTGTAAGGCCTCACACATTCCATGTTAAAATATTCATGAAAAGTATTCCATATCTTCTTCGTCCTCAAGGGAGGAGTAGCTATTTTGGAAAAATGTAGAAAGTGGGTTGAAACCAAACGGAACCCCTTAAGAATTGATGACCCACCACTTCTCATTTGGTTTCTTAGCACATCCAAGAGGACTACACGAACATCAAAAATTATGAGTCTCAATGGAGGATGCAACAAGCAGAATGTGAACCACTATAGGAGTGGTAGTCCTTGTAATTTCCTTGATCCCTTGTGAAATAAAAGGGTTTGATTCCTATGAAATAATAAGAATTGACTCTGGTGAAACCGTCATTGACCCTTCAATGGATGAAATTTTTGCTCTGTTCTACACAGGAGGAGTAGAAGATGAAGAAACATTCAATTGTTTGGGGCCTAAGGAAACCTTGCCCTTCTGCCCAACAGTGGTTCATTCCTCTTTTTGTTTTCCTTCTACTGGATCAATTGGAGCATCCCTGGGAAGTGGTTTAACTGTAGGTACTGCTAAAGGCCAATCCATGATCTTGTGTTCTGTCGACTAACACCTATAACATGTGTTTGATAGGTTCAAATAAAGCACCTTTTTAGAGAAGGTGTTGGAACCAATCTGAATCTCCATAGAATCCTTGAGATTCTTAGAGAGATGAACCTCAATGCAAATGCATTTTTGAGGGTGAGCAATGAAAAACTTATCAAAACCAACTTTCTATTTTTTAGTTGGCTTTTGGAATCAGTGGAAATGTTAAAACTTGTACACGTGGATTTTAAACTCCATGACTACTCCAATAAGTTGTTCTCCTCTTCTTTCTTCACTTACCACTCACTGATAGCCATATGTGCACTCATTGATCTTTTGATGCCATGTAAGTCCTAGTTAGACTTGTATATTTGGTAGTGTCCATCTAACTCTTTGACAACTCATTGTTATTCACAGTTCTTTCAAACTAGCTACTATTTTATGGTGATATCAATCAACCTCATAAATGTATAAACATATTACATATATGAAAGTGCTAAAATATAAAATGACTAATTTTATTGATTTAGATTTTCATTGGATACATTCAGATACATACATAACGATTCATATTGATATCCGAATAACTTTATATAGCCTTATTTTCCCTTACAAAACTACTCATGGGAATAAGTTCCTAGTAAAAAAATATCTAACTTATTTAATTTTTTAATCTAAACATTAAAAACCAAATGTAATAAGTCCAAGATTCCCCCCTTATTACATTAATCCAACAAAAGTGAAAGTTGAGAGAAAGTTGTAAAGGTTTTAGTTACCAAACCCTAGAAACTTTAATGAAGCTCCTTTACCAATATTCTTCCTTTGGAAACTTTGATGAAATTCTTTCACCAATCTTCTCTTATTGAAGTAGATTTCACGTTTGCAACTTCAGATTGCAAATCTTGAAGTTGTCCTCATAATATGATTGTTCCCACCTCCCTTGCACAATGAGACATAGTTCCTCCAAATTTTCACATCTCCTTGGAGTATTTCTAATGTCTCCTTTAGTATAGAAGGAACAATAGCCACTAATATGTCTATACATGAGATGTGTTTCCTCCTCTCTCCTTAGAAGGACAATCATGATGGCAATCCCACTCTCCTCTTCACAGACACAAAAAGATGCTTCTCATGCAATAATCATCTCTAAGCGAGATGCTAGCTTGAGATGATAAATATCCTCCAAGCTCCATTACCTCTAGCCTCCAATTTATTTATTTATTATTTTTTAACACACAAATCTTGTATCAATTTCATGTGGACTATCAAAATCATCATTATTTTTATGTATTGCAAAATCACAAAAGTGTCTCACCTTCAATTGCAACAAAGGATATATTTTTCTTCAACTTCCCATTGATGAGATCTTTGGCCCACTATAAGCCATTCATCTATGCATGTCCATTTTGTTGACAATAAAAATTTTTAAATTCTCTTCTACTAGGAACACTAGATTTATTTCTAGCAAATAAAGCACATTCCTCAGTAAATTATGACTCTTATGAGCTTTACTTCCTTCGTCAATTAAAGAAGAAATTATACTTTCTAGGCTAGGATTCATTTTGTTCAAAGTGAAAACAATATGATTAAAGCTTGAAGGCAGGCTACAAAGTAGGATTGCTTTGGTATCATCATCATCAATTTTAGAGTTCACACCTGCAAGTTGATTAAGAAGTGAATGAAAAGTACTTATATGTTGAACAATGTTATCACCTTCATTCATCTTCAACCTAAACATCTTTTTCTTTATGGACATACTTGCACTAGAATCCCATGAACCAAACAAGATGTTAAGTCTATCCCATATTTCTTTTGAAGTCTTTGAAAGATTGATGTGGTGCAAATATGCATCTAATAGACCAAGTCCAATCAATGTAGAGGCCCTATGATCTTTAGCCATCTACTTTGTCATTTCATCTACATCTTGGGGTTTCTAAATCATACATCTTTTTCAATCAAAAGAAATTGTGTCTTAATTTTCCACGTGTGACACTCAGGTCCTTCAAATTTAGGAATTGTAATTAATTTATCCATTATTTAGAAAACAACACCATAGAAAAAATAAGAAATTGAAAATTGAGTGATCACAACATATTCATGGACTCATAGGCTACAATAAATCTCAAAACTCTCTTCAATAATTATTTTCCAATTTGTAGAAGATCTCATCATGTGCAAAAGTTAGACTATGATCTTTCAAAATCCATCAAAAACACTCTTCTCACCATTGATTAACCTGCTCTAAAAGTGCTAAAATATAAAATGACCAATTTTATTGATTCGGATTTTCATTGGATATATTCGGATACATACATAATGATTCATATTACATCCTTCTTTCATCCTAATGATGGATCATAGATTGTGACCCGAAACGTTGATGAAAAAAAAACATACACAAAAATCTAGAAGCAAAATCAAATCATTAGAAATGGATTGTGGAAATCTTATATTATTAAATGATTCATATTGATATCTGAACAACTTTATATAGCCTAATTTTCCCTTGCAAAAACTGCTTACAAGAATAACTTCCCAGCAACTAAATATCTAACTTATTTAGTTATTTAATCTAAACATAGAAACAAACCTAATTAATGTAATAAGTCCAACAATATAGATCCCTCAAGAGGCATACATGTGATCTTACTTGACAATAGCATGAACTAAAGATTAATTTTTCCTTTGAAATATTGTGACAAATAAAATGCATCACTTCAAATTAAGTACAAATGTATAAACTTAAAAGAGGCTTGAGATTATTCATTAAATATTAATTATTTAATTAGTAATTTTTTTTTACTATATTGTGCTAATTTTTACTTCTTCAAAATTAGAAAATATTAATCAAAATGGGCAAATAAACATCTAACTTTGAAATTCAGAAAGACTAATAATTCATAGGATTCTCAATGGCTTTGTCTGTCCAAATCATCCACTTTGTAAAACATTTAAAAATTTCACATTGGGAGCCCCAAACATAAAATTATGTTAGTTTGCAGTTGAGATTCTATCTTTCAATTTTGTTAATATAGGAAAAAGTGGGTTAATAAAAAGATTAATGTCTTAACTAAAAGAAGTTAATCGTTAAGAGTTAGCATTTCATTTCACTTGGTCAATAATTTCTCTCTCTCCAAAATCAATGCACTTTCCAAAATTGTAACTTTTAGAAAAATTAAGGTGAAGTGTTGGAGTTGGAATTTTCCAAAATTGTAGTTAAAAACTTAAGAGCATTTTTAACTAGGTTAACATTTAAATTTTCATCCAAACCTAAACCTTAAAAAAAAAAAAGAATTAAGATTTTAACCTTAGCCAAAATTTATGTCCTAATTATAACCTTCAAATATGCCCTAATTCTAATCTTCATATGTCAAAAATCCAATCCTCTCTATTAATAAATTAATATACTTGTTACAAATTCAAAAAAGAAAGGTGTATCAAAGAAGGTGGAAAATAAATGAAATTGACTCATGAAATGGAGAATCTCACCACAAACGAATTAATTTTTTGAAAAAAGTCATCCCATTCAAAGACGGTCGCTTCTATATCAATTTTTGTTGTTTGAAATTATTATTAATAATTCAAGATGACCGATTTATTAATAGTTCAATTGAAATTATTATTTCAGTGGGAGGGAAACCATCTATTTGATTGAATTCTATTCATTTAAATGTGTGGATATTGATTTATCGAATGCACAGATGGAGTGACTAAATATATGAAAGCAATGGTTTCAGAATCTTTCTTAAAATCTTTGAATTGGCAATAAGTTTTTGACTAAATATATGAAAGCAATGAAGTTGTAATTTGGAAGGAAGTTTCCAAATATCTTTCTAAAGATGACTAAAGTGAACCACAAATGCATTTTGACTTGTGTTATTTTTGTTGGTAATGATTAAAGATTGATGATTAGAGTGAGTTGAAGTTATTCAAATGACCCTCAACTATGTATTACAATCTGTTCAACTCTCTCTCTAAAGTGGCTTGTCTTATTATGTTAGAGATAGTGGACAAAGAAGATATTATTGGACTAGTGTGTGGCCAAAGAAATAGTTCACATCAAATGACTAACAATGGTGGTGAAGGCAATGCTCACACCAATGAAATGGGGAATTTTCTTTTTCTTCCAAATTTAAAAGGTTTACTAAAGGTAAGATTTTGACTATATTTTGATAGAATTTAGAGTTTTATCTTTCATTTTTTCAAGTTAGAGTTATCAATCTAAAAGGGATAGTTATAAGGAGGTCTATAAATACAATGATTTTGTATTGTAAAAGGAGAGAGAACATTTTGCTAAGGGAAGACTAATTTTGTATTGTAAAAGGGGAGAGAACATTTTGCTAAGGGGAGACTAAGGAGAAGAAATAAGTAAGCTTTCTCATTCAAAATGTGTCATAGTGACTTGTATTTGGCGTCAAGTTATAATAGTTTAATTAGATAGAATTAAACCTAATAATTAATAACTATAAGGCAATCAATTTATTGATTGGTAATGAGAATGTTTAATATAGTTTAATTAAAATGTTAATATTTTCATATAATATTTTAGATATTCAAAGTTCTAATATTCAATTTATAACTTTAAAAATTAATCATTCTATTTTTAAAAATTATTTCATATTTAAATATTTTAAAAATAAAATATTTTTTATTATATAATATTTTGTAATTTAATGTAATGTTAGCATTTAAAGTATTACTATTTTTTTTGATTTTATTTAAATTGAAAATATATTAAAATATGTTTGATCTATTTCATATTTTTCATATATCTGTCCTTACAAAATAAAAAAGAGAACTTCAAAATAAAAATACTGAAATGTAATTGGTTGAAATACATAAAATTAATCACTAACTTAAATAGAAGGGATTGCAATAGTATATAGCCTACTAGTTTATATCTTTAGTTTTGTGTTCTATCCTTTCATACCAATCATAAGGAAGTTGTCCTTCTCAAATGTAATTGAAGATTGCAATATAGTGACAAATCCATTTACCAACATACTATTATTAAATAAATTATAAAACTTATTTATTTAATTTACTTTATATTCTTCTTCTAAATCTAAATCTTTTAAATTTAGAATTAAATGATTTTCTCAAAATCATCTTATTACCTTCTCATTATATGATTAAGTTTCTTATTCCAACTCACCATCCATGAAATTAATTTAGATTACAAATTAGCTATTTAGAAGGAAAATGTTATGTGGCCTCAAAGAACTAAGTCACATGACTATATGTTCTCATGAGACGAGTCATTACCACCTTTACTACTAATTAGCCCATTTTCCCTCCACCTCATTTGGTCAAAGGAAACTCAAAGGAGCTTTGTCTTAAGATTAAAAAAACTTCTACTATTCTCTCTTTGACATGGAGAGAGAATGGAAGTGTCTATCCTCCCACATAAGCGTCTGTCTTCCCTTTGAAGGAAGAATATCTCCCCTATTTTCCATCTTACAAATTAACCAATCCCTATTTTTTCTCTATACTCCTAATTAAATCAATTTCAATCATCAAATTCAAAAACTTTGTTGGGCCGTATATCTTGTAGAGTGGCTGGCCTAATCTACTAAATAGTGTGTTCAAAATCAAGGAAGAAAACAAAACATTATGACTATAGCTCCCTATATGCTTGAATGTAGTGAAATATTCATAATTTGAAACTAATGCACAAATGTTAAATAAATCTAAAAATCTTGAAAAGCAATTGAAAATCTGTAATATTTTCTGATTATTTAGCATTTATATTTAAATTTAGATTAACAATTATTTATTATATGTAATAAATCTTTTTATAAACTGTTTGATTGTTGAAAAATACTATATAATATAGAAAATGTAACCCACAATCCAGTGACAAGGATATGAAAAAATATTCACCTTAATTCTTTATGTTTTCTAAGCTTGTCCAATATCTTTCATTGGCACAATGGGATCCATTTTAGTTTTTTTGGAAAGCTACACATGTTATCAACTATCAACTATATGATATTTTGGAAGCAGAACTAATGAGAGACATGAGAAAAAAATACCTGTAAGCACTATTCAGATTACAGAGTCAAGTATGTTGAAATCAATATTTTTATTTTTCTATTTAAACTAGTATCAAATACAACAATAGGTATATTGTGATCAATTTGTTGATAAAATATATTATTGAGTCATTGACATTTACTCTTATATAGAGAAAATTATTACAATATTCATGAGACATTTTGTATCTAAAACACCCTTTGAGATAAATATTTCATACCTCTTTAGAGAAGATGAGCAGCAGCTGGCACCCCTTTGATGAAGATAAAATATAATATAGATAGCTGCTTTTTACTCTTCCCTAAAGACATCCAAAACAGCAAGAAAAGAGATCAAAATGTTTTGTACTCTCATACTTACATTTCGGAAGCCTTTGAGGGAGTAAATAACAACTCTCTGGAAGAGTTTTTCTCCTTTATGACCCAATCATAAGATATCAGACATTTTATCCACTTATATTGTTGAAACAAATATATCTATGATTTTAGAATGTAATACATATTTTCACTCTTCGATGGTTTGAATAGATGTCATAGAATGTGTTTGAGTAAGAGATAAGAAAGAATACATATCTATCTGTTAGATTGGGCCAACAATATATATATTTTTAAATTTAGATTTCATGTCTTACCACTGGCAGACATGGGGGATCCTGAAAATGTTGTGTGGTTGTAGATAAATGTCAAAAAGAAATAAAAATATATGAATATGGAAAACATTTTATATTCTTGAGAAAGATAAATACGTTGAACTTTTATAGAATTCTCATCCTTTTGACTGTTGATTTGTCAGCGAAGGAAATTCGAATGCAACTCACCCAACGTTATCTTATCTGATGGGACGACAGCTCTTTCACATTATTCGTTACGTTACGCACCCTCGATTTAAAATAATAATAAATTAATATTTAAATTAATTTTAGGATTTGAATTTCAAAGAATTTAAGATTTACTATCAAATACACTGAATGTGAATCTTGTTATTCTGATCTCTTTGTGTCCAATCTTTATGATGAATTGTCAAATATTGAAAGCCACTTTATTCTGCTACGATTTTGTTATTCGGACTGAAAAAGAATAACATTTGGAAAATGCATTCTGTATCTGTTACATATACATAAAGTGGATAGCCATAGAAAATGGAATACAGGTGCGTTCATTTTACCGCCATTGATATGCCACCACTGTAATTTTTAAAATTGCAGCTTGGTCATAGTATATGAATGTTTGAATTTTGGTAGGGTGATCCTATATCTTTGTTTGGTGAAGATATACTTTATATTACAAATTAATAGGAGGATACTATTGATCCAAATTTTTTTTGTTTTTTTAAAAGAATAAGATCTTTTATCCATAAAATATATATGTTATATAGTACCTTTTTAATTATATTTACTATTTATTTATGGATAGTAATATTAATATTATATAATATAATTTTTTATAGAAGAACATAATGTTGCACGGTTAAGACACCTCATTTGTGTTGCAACTACTACGACACAAACCCTTCATCATGTATTATGCTATTTTCTCCCCTTTTATCTAATTGAAAATTATAATGTATCAACATAATTATTACTAACAATAAGTTCTATAATTCTTTTAATAATAATAAAATGAAGAAAACAATATAAATATAAATAGAACAATTGTTAAATAAAATAGAATACTCATTGAATCAATTAAATAGTTAAGATTATTCTATGATGATGACGATGATGACAACAGGGACTACGATGACAACAACAATGATGACAATGATAATTAGATTAAAAAATTTGATTCTTGAATTGATATACATAGTAGTTTGTCATTGATATTACTTGATCCAATTCTATTTATTTAAAAGACTTATTTACCATTGTACATATCTCACATTATAGGTTGAATATAACAACCTTCCTCTTTAGATAAAAGAGGTGTGCCCATGTTCCTAAGATTTTATTTTAAATATAAAGTTCTAGTATGGAGCTTATGGTTTTTGGATTAAGGTAAAATAAGTTGTAAGGGGACTTCAAACCCAATTCAAGCTACATAAGATATTCAATAAAGACCAAAAACTAAGACTTTGGAAAAAGATAAAACCTACTAACCATCCAACAACCAACAAAAAAGTAGACTAGTAACACACAAACACAAATTATAGAAAAGAACAAGAGAAAACAAAAGTATAAAATAGAGAGAACATACACAATCTCCTTAAGTTTTTTAGCCATCTAGATCATCGTTAGTTCAGGATCTTCCTCTAGAGTGTTTGAGATTCTTGATGTAATAGCCATATTTCTATTGAGTCTTTCCCTAGTCCTCTTATCAAGACCCTCAACCATCTCCATATCTTTCTCCTTGTTGTCATGATCAATATTGAGCTCAATCCCTTGCAAGATCACTTTACCTTTTCCGATATGAAGCTTATTGTTATTTGGATAAAGGTAAATAGGATTTAGGGAATTGACTAGGATTTAAAGCTAATGGCTATAATGTTTTGGGTTTTGAAGAGGAGGTAGGGGAAAGGGGGAGTCAGAAAAGTATAATAAGAAAGAGGGAGAAGGATAAAAGAGAGGGAGAAACAAATAAGGAAATAGAAGGGCAAGGGGGGCTAGGAGGGAGGAGGGAGGGGAGATGGAATAAAGAGGGGGAAGGTGGAGAGGAGGAGGGGAGAAAGAGATAGTATATATAGGGAGAGAGAGGAGAGAGGGTAAAATTGAGTTGGGGGAAGGGAGATGTAATTAATGACTCATTATCTTTCACCAATATTCATTATCCTCTCTCCCTTTCCTTTTATCCCTTTCACTTTATCTATGTTATTGCCCTCTCCCCCATTTCACCCCTCCCTTTCTTTATCTCTCTTTCTCCCTATATCCACCCTCTTCCAATCTCCTCATTTTCTCTCTTTTATGTCCCCCTTTTATTGACCTTCACTCCCTTCCCCCCTCTATCTCCACCTCCCTCTCTCTCTCCCTCTTGACCTCTCTCTTGTCTATCTCTTTCGACCTCCCTTACTCTATTAGTTTTTTCCTTTTTCTCCATATTCCCACCCCTCTCCCTCTCTCTCCTTCTCTCAATCTCCCCTTCTTTCCTCACCCCCCCCACCCTCTCTCTCTCTCTCTCTCTCTCTAATTCTATATCCTAAGATCCAAATCATAAACCCCATATCTTAAATCCCTAATCCCTAAATCCTAACTCCATTCTCCTTTTTCATCATTTATTTGCTACCCTCTCACTCTCTATCTCTCTCTTATCTCCATTTCCCCTACCTCTCCCATCCCTCTCTCTCTCCCATATTCACATATTTCTCTAGTTTATCGAGACCCTATAACCATAAGCTCTCTCTCTCTCTCTCTCTCTCTCTCTCTCTCTCTCTCTCTCTCTCTCTCTCTCTCTCTCTCTCTCTCTCTCTCTCTCTCTCAAATATAAAACTATCTCTCTTTACTATAAGATTTCTTTTACCTCTCTTTTTCTTCCAATTTTATTGTCTCCCATTCTACCCCATCTTTTTACTATTCTCTCCTTTTCCCCTCTTCAAATTTCTTCTCAATCTTGTTACAAATTTCCTCCATCTCTCTCTCTCTACAAATTTTACCATTGACATAATGTGTGTGTGAGAGAGAGAGAGAGAGAGAGAGAGAGAGAGAGAGAGAGAGAGAGAGAGAGAGAGAGAGAGAGAGAGAGAGAGAGAGAGAGAGAGAGAGAGAGAGATTACATCCTTCTCATATAGGTAAAAGAAGCATGCACCTACTAAAATATATATTTCTCATTTTATGGTTTTGTAGGTTTATCTAAAAAAATTATGTAGGGATATAAAAATAAATGTTTAAAATTTACCATAAGAAACTTTTAAAGAAAATAAGATAGCATCAATAACCCAAGGCTTCAACTATGGGTAGCTAAAAAAACCTCATGTATGAAGCCATTTAGGCTTATCAGGCCTCCTCATGAAAGCCAATTAAATTATGAAAAATATCTTTTGGAGGGAGGCTCTAAAAATATTGTTGATTTTATTAAGGATAATTCTAGACCCTCATGGACTATGGAAATCATAATAAAGAAGTCTAAATATACTTTGTCCTACTTTGATAGTTGCCACATTTCCTATGTTTACCAAATGGCTAATAGGGTGATGAATTGATATGAAAATTATAGTGTTTTCATTAAAGGAATGTAAAGTGGAAAAATAAAGACATGCTAGAGGTGCATATGGCATCCTTATTCCTCAATGGTAGGTTGAACATAGGTTTTAATGCTAAGTTTTCGATTAATAATGATATTTAATTTTGATACATGTGGAGTGATTATGATCATAATAATCAAGGTGATATTTCCAATAAGATGGCTTGTGATAAAAACTAACATTATTATTATTGATCTTTCCCTCACATAGGTTTTGAGCAATTTTTTTATCAACTTTTTAAAAAGTTCTAGTATTATGGTAAAGAATAGATACAAGAAGAGAAATATTGGACATGACTAAGGGCATGTTGAACCTATGGACTATGAGAAAACTAGAAGCAATAAGAAGATATGGAATATTGTATGTCTCACTATTTATTTGAACCTTCTCCATAGATGGGACCCCAATGTTATTATGCTTTTAAAAAATGGTGGAAGGATGGTATCATTATCTTATTTAGTAGAAAGAAAACCTTGAGTGAGAATTTAATTGTGAAGGTTAATAATAGGACCATAGATGGTAATTTTTTTTATAGATATATAAATATCTCTTCTAAATGAGCCATAAAATAGAAAACAAAAGAACTGAGATAGAGGAGAGAGTTTTAAAAGGAAGCTACAACTTAGCGAAACTCAAGAATATGTAGAGCCAGGGACTAAGATTAGATATGGACCACATTACTTTAGAGGGTCATTTTATGAGGGTTTTTGTGCTTGATTTTATTTATTTAAATACTTTTTTTCATAACTATAGGGTTTACATTTCTTTTTATCTATTTTCCTCCCTTAAAGACAACATAATTTTTTTTTTTAGCAAGTCCAAAATAAAAATTCTTTCTCTACTATGAGGATTTTTTCATTCTTATTTATGAATAGTTAGAAGGTCTTGCTAACCTATCAAATCCTATCTCCCTAATGGATGATGAAAATACAAGCATCGAGTGTGTTGCATAGGATATATATGATAAGGAAACACTAGGTCTAAGGAAGAGGATCATGTTCCCTCATATGATATAAAATATACCCCTAATAAAAAAGAAAAATATATGGGAAGCTTGGGTAAGGGTAGATATTTTGATATTGAAGATGAAGAGTATGTTTCCATCATTATTATTAAGAAAATCTCCATATTTACATGCTAATACAACTATTTTGGAAAGATTAAGGTCAAGGGCCATAGGCTGAATCCTTAACCTTCTTACAAAATTCAAGAAAAGTTAAAAAAAAGGAAAGAGTCATTTATTGTTCATGTACTAATAAGGTTATTCAAGGTAATATTAAAATTTCAATGAAGGGAAGGGGTAAGGAGAATGAAAGGGAAAAAGAGAAGGATACTTTGGTAGAAAATCATATCCCACAATCTCATATTGTCCATTATGCCATTTACCTAGGATTTTTCCCCCCAAAAAGGAAGTTTTTATGTCACCCAAAGAATTAAATAATCATTTCTACCACCTTAAACCTAGTAGAGAGGACCATTTGAATGTTCTTGTTTTGGTTAGGGACCATGTAATTGACACTTCCTCTTTCTTAATGAAACCAAAGAGATGGAGGTTAAATAGTGGTCTCTTAGAAGAGAATTTGACATTGTAGAGTCTAAATTAAAAGGAAAGGACTCTTCCCTTGACAATATGGATGATAATTTATGGGTTATTGAGGATATGAATTCAATGGTGGATTTCCTAGAGATGATTATAGAAGCCCTCGACAAGATAAAAATAGGCCAACATTAGCTAAATGAAAATATGAATGACTCAAGGATGTTCTATAGAAAGATGTAAAATAGGGTCAAAAGAGCATAAATCACATGGTAGAAGAAATGAGCATATTGGTTTATTCACTAGACAAGAAACAATAGGAGAAGAACATTGTGGAATTGGAGTATGAAAAATAATAGGAAGTGTATAGATTGAGAAAGAGGACCATGTGATACATCAAATGAAAGAATTAAATCTCTCATCTATAGCTCAAGGACCTAAGAAAAATAAACAATATACGAATAGGGTAGAGGATGAAATGTATGATGCACTAAATAACTTTGTTTATCCTTTTTCTATTTTTTCTTGCTATCCATTTTCTGGTTCTTAGCTACCATTTTATGGCCTTTCTTCTTTTTTAGTTATGTTTATGTGATTCTTTGTTTCACTTGGTTGGTGCAAAAATCTATATTTTTTCTCTATTTATGTTAACAATTTCAAACCCCCTCAAAACCTATTTTTAGTATATTACAAATTAATAGAGAAAAATAGATAACAATATATACATAAGCATATTGTGTTTACCATAATAACAATAAGTTGTGTTTAAAATTGTTGACTTGGCTAGGATAAAAAAAGTACATTTACAATAAGTCTATGGAGCATATTATCTATGCATATATTGAATTGATAAATAAATTACTTGTATAACTAAACACTTAATATAGTATATTGTGTTTTAGACATGTGCTTGAATTATTTTATAGTTTGTCTTACATGTGACATTGAGGATATACTAACAAATTACATACTATCTTTATTCAAGATGTGTTTCTAATTATATGTTTATGTGTGGTGTTAAATGAAGGTTTATATGTAAGAAGAATAAATATTTGTGTTAGTGTATAGACCATCCACCTAAACACCTTATCATATTGATGTTATAATTCATCCACATAAATACATCTTTTTGCAAATCATTTAAACATTGTAAATGGCATAAAAATGTGTTATCTTTTGTTAAAATATTGTTAAAATAAACCTTTATAGAAATCTTAGGGATGGATAAAATCCACATCTACAATTAAATACATAGGTGTAAAATGGTATATGCTCAAAGTATAAGATGTGAAATGATCTTAATTTTACTCTAATAATTAAATACTTTGATAAGAAGAATTGTAAGATTAAAGATGTATAAGGTTTTAAAAAATGTATCTCATATTCCCTCAGTGTTTCAAGGAAAATGACACTGATGCAAGAGCATCCTGGCTGTAAGAGAAATCTTGCATCATCTAAAAATATTTCTTTTTTCTTTTTTGTATTTTTAATAAGGGTTGTTCCTATGCAAGGTTGTTGTTTGTCAAAACTTGCTAATTTTAGTAAGTTGGTCTTATATGCTCAGATGGTTCTAATCCCATATGTGGAAGTTCATCTTAGACATACCACTCTACTAGATGAATTTCATTGCCATATCATATGTATGACTATAGTTATTGAAGATTTTTAATATGAATTTTGGCTCTTCAAACTTTGGGCTTAGTGATGAAGGCCAAAGTTGCTTCAAAATGAGGTCAAACATCATTAGATAGATAATTTTGCAATATGCCATGATAGAGCTTTAACCAAGGATTCTAAAACGGGGTTATAATAGCTCATTAGGTCAATGGTTTATTAATTATGGTCTCAAGAAGTGGGTGATTCAAAAATGTAATTTTTAAATTATCTTGAGTCAATCCTATGTAATAAAGTGGAATAAAATAACATAATATGAGGTTGGTTGGCCTCAAGGGTTCGGGTTTGGTGTCTAGAACCTTCTCAACTAGTGAAAAAATCCCATATAAGGAAGGGGCATAGGTTGTCTAGGGAAATTTTCATTGAAAGATGTAGTTTTGTCTTATAAACTGATGTAGGGAAGGAACCCTTATGGGTTTTCATATTGTAATTCTAAATTCTATAATTCTACACTTGTGAAGATAATAAGAAGTCCATATTCATTGTGGTTTCTCTATTTTCCTTTTATTTTTTTGTATTATGGGGAGCACCCTTCATGAAGTTCTATCAGAGTGAGAGTTCCTAAGTGTGTAAATAGATTACCAACTATGAGGCAGTTTGCACTAGGACTATGGTTGGGCTGAGCATGTAGGTAGATCATCGACTATGAGGAAGTTTTCTCTAGGGTTTGAGTGGAAGCACAAAAATGCCTCCATGAAGAGAGCACACTATAAGAGGTATTACACCCAAGTGTTTTAGATATCTCTAGAAGCAAATAAAAACATTGCAATAACACATGCATAGAGGGATGAATATTTTTGTAAGAGATGAGAGTTAAGGATACATTGATTAAGGAGAAGATGAGGTTTTGAAACCAGAAGAAGAAATTTTTTTTAGGGCCATTTCCAAGATTGGAAAAGGACCTAAGTTTGATGTTCCCATATTTTTGGGAAATCTTAACGTAGAGGAATTGATTGATTGGATTAATGAGTTAGAAATCTACTTTGAGTATAAAGATATTGAAAACCCTAATAGGGTCAAGTTTGTGAAGAACAAACTGAAGGGTCACATGAAGATCTAGTGCCATGATATCTAATTAGAGTGGAATAGAAGAGGGAAGGATAAACTAGCCACATGGGATCAGATTATAGCTAAATTGAGGCTACAATTCATCCCCATTTATTGTGAGCTTTATCTACTAAAGAAAATATAAGGGCTGAAGCAAGCATGAAGATTTGTTCAAGAGTTTACAAAAGAGTTCTACTGAGTTGTCAATAGAACTGGCCATGTAGAAGATGATAAGGAGAAGGTTGTCTATTATCTTAATGGGTTAAGGGCAAGAATTTCAAAGGAAGTTAGCCTAGTATGAATAAACAATATTGAAGAGGCATTACCAAATTTCCCTAAGATTTGAGGAAAAGGTGAACAAGAAGTTTGATAACAAGAATAGTGGTAGAGGTTGTGGTGGAAGATCTGGAGGATGGTCTTATAGAGGCTAAAGTAAATATTAGAGGAAGAAGGATGATGTCAATAGTAGTAGTCAGAAATAGAGAGGAAAAAATTCCAATCATTTCCATGATCATAATAATAGAGATCAGAGAGAAAAATGAAGAGGGAACAAATTTGGTAGAGGAGGTTTTTGTGGAACATGTTTCCATTGTGGAGAAGAAGGACATTAGGTCGTTGAATTTCTCCAACACCAAGGAAGGGAATATAGAAGAACTGAATGCTAGACTAGAGTTGTACATGTTGATAAATATGCCAAATCATTATATTGTGAGGATGCCAAAAGAGGAGAAATCCTAGTTAATTGAAGTGTCCTATTGAGTGGTGAGAATGAACCTAATCAAAGGAGGGCCGTGTGTTCAAATAAGCTATACATACGAATATATGTGTAATGATGGGATCATTAATGGTGGAAGTACTACCAATATGGTGTTAAAAAATATGATAACTAAGTAAAATCTCAAGACACAGAAACACCCACATTCATATTGTATTGCCTAGGTATAGAATGACCACAAGTTCATGGTTAATGAGAAATGCCTAGTGAAGTTCAATATTGGAAGGTAGTAGGATGAGGTACTATGTGATGTCATACCTATGGACATATGTCATATGTTGTTGGGTATGTTGTGGCAATTTGAAAAGTATGTTGTTTATGATGTTTGCACAAATACTTAGAAACTCTAACAAAGGATGTAGTGAGACATAAGATGAAACCATTGAAGGACAAAGAAGAAAAGGTATTTAGTGCTACTAGAATAGTGCTGCTAGAATATGTTTTATTGGTCAAAAGAAGTTCCTAGAGGGTATGAGGTGCGAGAATATGTTTTTTTTTCTAATTTCAAAAGATTGTAAACAAAAAGTACTATTAGAATTTTTGAAAAGCAAATAAAAATCTAGAATCTATTGAAAGAGTTAGATTGAACAATAGGAAATGAAATTGACATAATAATTACATAAGACCAATTTTTGATGTAAATGCTCAGAGGTATAATAGAATCCATATTTCATAATGTGTTATATGATATTTGATATATATTTGAGATATATAAAATACAAAAAGCTAGCATGTTTATACTAGCATGAGCTAGGAGGAAACTTGGACAAGATTGAGACAAGTGTCTCAACTTGGAGGAAGTAGAGTCCTAATGAAATCAACCACCTACCATGCACCTACAATCTAGAAGGGTGGTGTCCAGATTATAATGAACCACATGTGACATTTTAGAAGTAGTTAGAGTCAAAGGGATGACTCAGCAATACCCTCCCAATAATAATATCCAAAATGTATAATCAAGACCCCATCATTATGACATACATCAAGAATATATACTATCAATAAGTATAAGAAGAAGAGATACATAATAGCACTTCTTAAATATAGAATGTCAAATAATGGTAGATACTCTAGCTCTAATATAGAAACTATACCATGACTGAGTAACAGCATTCCTTCCTTTAGGAAGAAAGAAAAACCAAAGGTGCATCAATGAAGCCTCCTCAATTTGAAGGAAGAAACCTCATAAAGTATGGAGTCACTACAATGCAATCAAGTGTCCCCATGTCAAGCCTAAAAGAAGTTGTCATGAACCAATCAAGATCAAGCCTAATAGAACAAGGTGACAAATGAGGAGCCAATGGTAATTGATCCATGTGATAATGTGTAATTGGGCACTCTACTAAAAAAGACAAATCAATATCAATTAAGGATGAATTTAGAACATGTTGTAAAGAATCAAAAGTATTCTCTATAGATAAAGTGATCTCTAATTATTGTACTAATTCACATGAAGATAAAGTGATCTCCTCTAATTATTATACTGATTCATGTGAACCCATGGCTATATGAAGGATAACATCATCAGGAATAGTAGTAGATAGACTATTAATAGAAGGAAAGGGAATGGATGACTGAGGAACTTGACCATATGTGAGAATACCCAAGTTGAAGTAGCCAAATTTCTCCTCAATATGTGAATTAACACTAGAAGTGTGATCATAATATGTTGAACAACCACTATCATCATTAGAAGCAAAGTCTGCAAATTAGTATACTTGAGATGCATTATCAAGCACTCCGATAGAAATTATCTCTCTAATCTCCAAGTCTTTGATAATAATTGATTCATGAGTGAATTAAATAGTCCTCCTTGTTGGCCCATCAGTGAGTTGATAAATGGGTTAATCTTGGAGATGTAGTCTTCGATGTTGTTGAAACTCTTTGGATCAAGATTCGTCAAATCATTATTGATTTGGTAACCCTTGATCTTTTCATCTTTACCAAAAAAAGTTTCAAAAGCATCTCAAGCTTCTTTAGGTGTCTTGAATGATTCCAAATGAAATTGTAAATCAAAAGAGACTAATGAACAACTTTAAGTAAGAGCTTTCTCACAATTAATCTCCCATGCTTGATGCATATTAGCATCAGTAGGTGCAGTAATAGTTTCATTTACATATCTTGTGCAACCTTTTTCCCTTAGATAATTTCATACTTATTTTTTCCATGATTCATAATTATATGGAGTGAGGAGTTCAATTCATGATCTTCCCATTTTTACCACAAGAAAGAACCAATGAAACCAAAACAACACAAGATCGCCCTCCCAAATTTATTGGATTAGAAATTGTATATGACCAATGTTAGTATGCTAATAGAAACCAAATTTAAATAAAGCTTCTACAAACTAAAAAAAATTCATAAACTTCAAGATAGACTAAGATGAGCTCTCAATTGAGAATATGATCCAGTAATGGGCTCTCTCAATGAAAAGCTCTATTGTATAGTAGCTTTGTCTAAATAGATAGGATGTATGCACAAGCTTTATGCTTCAAAAAGGGCTTCAAATGGAGTTGGAATTTGGGTGTGAATGTATGTTTTTGATGTAAAATGGCTTCTTAAAATGGCATTATGACTTTACTTCATGGATTGTGTTAAAATGGCTTGGCAGAGGATTCCTTAAATAGGCAAAGGGCTTGAGGGATCAAGGGCTAGGATGCAAGGATGGGGAAAAGCTCATGGAGGGCTCAGATTGCATGAGAGGAGAGCACATGGATATGTCACAGGGTGAGAGGATGGAAGAAAGGGGAAGGATGAGTCAAAAAAAGGAGGCTCAAGGGATAAAATCTTCATAAAGACCCTCATAATGGCTTGTAAGAGCAATGCAAGGGCTTTGGAAGAGTCATTTATGGCCTAGTGGGCTTCATAAAGTTTTATGGTTGGGATATTTTGAGGGAGATGAGAGGGATTTCGACTTGGGCTTGATTAGGAAGGTTTTAAGCTTGCTTAGGCTTGTGCAAATGATTAGAGGATGGATTAGGATGGTTTAGGATTAGCTTAGGGATAGGCAAGTGGATGGCATTTAATGAGAGTGGGTGAAGGAGGAGATATTTGTTAACTTTGGCTTGGGTTAGTAAGTCTTAACCCATGTTTAGAGAATGTGACAAGGTTAGGAGGGGATTAGGATTAGGTTTAAAGACATCTTCTAGAAGAGTCTAGACTTTGGATGAGGATAAAGACTTTCTAGAATAGTCTAGAACTTCCTAGGATGAGGATGAAGACTTTTTAGAAGAGTCTAGAACTTCTTAGGATGAGGATAAATTAGATTTTTAAGAAATAAATAAAGTTTTATTTATTTCAAGGATTTGGGTTGAGAAGATATTTATTAAAACTTTTTTAATAAACATGAGGATTAATATTTAATCTTAATTAAATATTTTGAGTTGGGATTAGGGGTAGGAAATGGTGGGATTAGCCTTTAATCAAAATTAAAGAAGGATTAAAAGATTTTGGAAGAGGTTAGTGGTCTTAAGGAAATTGGCCAAGTTTTGGGTAAAATTTTTTTAAATTTTTTTTTTTGGGTTTTTTGGTTAATTTATTAATTAAATAATTAATAAGTTAAGAAATAATGTTTAAATAAGATTTAAACATTTTTGGGAGGGATTCCTTAATTAAATATTTTTAATTAAGATAAAAGGATTTAATGGCATAAAAATAAATAAATTAATTAAATAAATAATTAATTAATAAATGATGATGTCATCAAAAATTTTTCAAAAAATAAAAATAATTTATTTTCTAAAGGTTTTTAGGTGTCTACATTTTGCCCCTCTTTGATGTGATGCCGCAAGTGGCATGGCATCAAAGATAAGAAAATAAGATGCCGAAGGCTAGAGCAAAAGAGGAGAGAATGGACTACAAAATGCCCCCTCAAGAAGGTGACGGGGAGAGAAAGCGAGGCTCGAAAACTTCTTGAAAAGTACAAGAATCCGAGATGAGCAAGAAGACTCAGATTGGCTTAAGAGAAGAGGTTTAGTTAGTTCAAAATCTCATTATGGGAGAATGATAAAGGAGAATCAGATGCACAAGAAGAAGCAAGCTTAAGACTTTAGGGAAGGTGGAGGATGAAGGAGAAGAGTGCTATAAAAAGGAATCAAAGATAGGGAGAAAGATGAGGGGATTAAAAAGCTGATGCAATAGGATTTCAAAGAGTCATATTGGCGGAAGATGGGTTTCGGAGATCCCTAGGACTGGGATTATGGATCTCGAAAGATGAGGCTTGGTGGATTGATTTGGATTGGTAGATCCCTAAGACTAGGATTGTGGATCCCTAAAGCTAAAGGTGAGGAGTGATTCAAAGAGATACTGATGCATAAGATGGGGTAGGAGAGACGGATGCTGGATATGGACGGGGGATAATGGAGATGAAGGAAAACCATTGAAGCTTTTTGAGTGGGGGGATACTTCAAAGAGAAGTACCACCATGTAGTTGAGCACTAGATTTTCTATAGGACTGTTGGTTAATTTCCAAGGTTACCAAGAACATCAAGGCCTTTTCACCAACTGTCTAGAGGACTGACAGACTGACTCGAAACAAACACACAAGGATTGCCCCAGCATCACACATGAAACCTAGAGGAAACAGTGTGGAACCGACACTGGGTAACCAACAAGCAAAAAAGAAACAAACGAAAGACTTGATCAAAATCGTATGCTCAGAGTGCCCCATTCGTAGCATACCATGATATGGAAGATCGTGGCAACCTTGAGGAGGGAACAAAAAGATTGCTTGGAAAAGATACTTCAAGACCCAAAAGGGAAGATTCCAAATCAAAAGAAAGTGAAAATCCAAAAGAGAACCATTTGCCAACGAGATGGGTAGGACAAGGTACTAACAGACCAAGATCAGACATGAGGAAAGCTATATCCTACAAGGATCTATCGGAGAACACCTAAGCCGATGGATCTGGGTGAGTGATGCGTCTAGCAAGATGAACTAAGAAGGATAACACTTTGGTGATAGGAGATCTAGCTAAAGGATGCATTGGAATAGCTAACCAAGATGTGCGATGTGTGCAAGATGCTGATCAAGGAGGAACTGACACAAAAGCTGGATAAATACAATGGTACTAAGCTAAAGAGGATGTACAAGCTGATGGACCAAGATATTTACAAGCTGAAGCTGACCAAGATAGTTACAAGCAGGCAAAAGCTTAGGATGATAGGATAGCCGGATGGTTCGATGTTGTGCAAGATGTGAAAGCTAAGGGTGGGGTGATAGCAAAAGATATGGATTTGGCAGGATGCGTCCAATGATGATGATAGATTTTGTGACCAAGGATAGCTAGAGGAGCAGGATGAGATGGCTGGATAGGATGGTAGATAGCTAGGATTATGATGGATATAAAGAGATGACATTGGGTTTGCATGAGGATAGCCTAGAACTAGATACCAATGACAAGGGAGGATGGACAAGACAAGATTTCCAAGGAATATAGTGCCCCCAATCAGAAGATAACATGTGGAAGGAGGTCTTATGATGGATGTGATAGGATTGAAGCTAGGATGGAAAAAGCTGAAGGGGCTAGGGAGATGGATGATAGCTAGGATGGTTGGCTAAAGCTGCAGGAGATAAGTGGATGGTGTGAGATGGAAGATGGAGGGTGGAGGATAGGTGGATAGATTGGAAGATGGAGTTGGATGTCAAGACATGACCAAAAGCATGAGGGTGATAGGCTAAGATGGGGAGGGTAGGATTACGCATGACACTTGTTTGCCAAGTTTTCATCATGGTACTTGTCCAAGGCGCTTGAATTGCCAAGTTTTCACCAGTGGACACTTTATTTTTCTTTATTTTTTTTGACTTTTTGACTTTGAACTTAGCTGGAATGATTTTGGCTTTCTTTAGCTATTTTAGCTTTTTTGGAATTTTTCACTAGCTGTTGGAATGTTCCATTTTGTTGCTAGCTGTTGGTACACCGGATGTGTGATTTATGCAATAGATTGGATTAGATGGGATTGATGGTAGGAGATGGAGGGATAAAAAGGTTGGAAAGGAGCATGAGATGGGGATGCTTGCAAGAGCAGCATTGGCACATGTTCGGATGGGTGTGAAAAGAGCATATGGGGGATCGATGGTAGATGCGGGCGTGATGGAGGATTTGTGGAAGCGTGCTTGGGGATATAGGCACCCAAGATGGAGTTAGGAGATGGGGGAAATGAGTCACTAGATGGAGGATTAGCAATGGTGGATGCCATTATGTATTGGGTTTCAAATTTTTTCTTTGGGATCCACTTGGTTTTGGATTTTCTTTTCATAGGATTTTGCATTATTTTGCATTCTTTGATTGGATTTTTCCTTTATGGAGTATGTCTTTTAGAATAGACATATGATTGCATAGGATGTGGATTTTTAGCTTTATGCATTTTGAAGTTGGCATTTACATTGCTGTGGTAAGCTTTGGGAAGATGGTTAGGAGAAGCTTTATGAGATGGAGAGGATATGGGAGAGCGTGTAGGGGGATGATGATGGATGATGTGCCTCGATATGTGCCTTTTCTGATCTTGCATAGGAATAGAGGGAATAGGATTTGAATGATGGTTGATAGGAGGATGGAGGATGGTAGATTTTGGGACATACGAACCCAAAATGGATTTAGCGGATGAAGGGGGGATATGGTAGGTTGTTTTAGGTTGCAAAGATGGTGGAGGGGAGATGACATAAGATTTCTTGAAGGAGTGATGGGAGGCTGGCATGGGGGGTTTGGAGATAGGATTGGTTTGGGGGTGTGGTGTACCAACACCTTTAGATGGTGAGCCTTTGAATACATATCCAAGACTATGAAATCCTAGATTTTTTTGTGTAATAATAAGCTTTCTCATTCCTTGCTCTTTTGGTCCTAAACCTTGACCTTGATAATTCCATCGATTGAGCATTTGAACTAGCTAAGGATACTTTTTGCTTGCAAAAAATGGTGGAAGTGCTTTATCATATGTACTGCAATAGGGAGATACTATTCTTAATTCTTCTACTGAGAGGAGGCCACTATGGGTGAATGTAAGTGAACCAAGAGGGTATATTATAGATGGTGAAATAGCTTGGATAGGTGGTAAGATGGAAGCATGGAGTGGAGGAGATGGTAGGATAGGAAACTCAATTTAGCTAATGGGATGAAAAGATATCCTACAGTAGAGGAGGTATGGCTTGAGGTTTTGGAGATGGAGGGGATAGTGACTGCGCTAGGAGGTATGGCTTGAGGTTTTGGAGATGGAGGGGATAGTGACTGCGCTATGGATGGAAGACATGGTATGATGATATCTTCATTTATGCTTTGGGGGATGTCAACATGCTTTTGGGCAGGATCTTGATAGGATTGGTTTGGAGTGGATGGTGCGATAGGAGGTGAAGGGATGGACTCTTCAAAGGCAGCAGATGGATAGATGGGAGATTCAGTAGTGGAGATGGGTGAGTATAAGATGGATGCATAAGGGTCATTATGGGAGATTTTGGAAATGCTTGGAGGTGATGTGGATAGGATTTGGAGGGTTTTGACAGATGGTGGGATTTTGATGCTTGCGGGAAGTGGAAGGATTTTAAGCAATTTGATGGATGGTATGGGGATGATAGCTATGGGAGATGGAGGTGATATTATAGATGGGGAAGCTTCATTACTGACTACTTCACATGGTTGGATTAGATGACATCGCTTATCGACTACTGGAGGCAACTTTTCTTGTATTTCCTCTAGGAGATTCCTTGGAGACTTGTGTGTCAGAGGTCGAGGTGGATTGACAGGAATAGCTAGTGTGATGGGGGTGGAAGATTGGAAGCTTGGTTGATTAGGTGATGGAGGAGAAGCTGGGATATTAGATGGCATGACTAGATAGTTTGGAAGAATGCATGGATTTTGTGGGATGCTTGGGGAAATGTTTCTAATGCTTTCAATATACCCGTCATAGTCAACAAGATTTTCATCATCATTGGAATAGGAGGTGGCGGGAGCAAGGACAATATGACCGAACACATCATGATAGGTTTGGGATTTCATGTTTTGATGATGAGTCGGATGGGGATGGGGTCTTGCATATGGATGAACACAGAAGCTCATGGTTGGATTTGGATTAAGCACAGATTTTGGATTGGCCGATGAAGGATTTCCTAGGGAGAGTCAAAGCTGTATGACAGACCTAAGGAGGATTAGTTGGAGATTTTTGGCTTTCTTGTGGATGGAAGACTTCAAGGGCATGCTGTCAAAAAGTGAGAGTTTTGCTTTCCTATGCGCTAGATTGGTGGAGATTGTGTCAACTTAAGGATAGACTAATGATCCTATGGGCATGACACGAGATTGACCACTTGTGGATCCCAACCTTTAGCTCAAGGTAATGAGGGATAACAAGTGACAAAGCTAGATTACCCTAGACAAAGCTCTGTCAAAGGGATAACCTTGGTGAGGCTGGTCGATTGGTCAGATTGATTGGATAGCAAATTCTAGCAGAATGAAAACAATTCTCTAAAGGCTTGGGTGTGATTTTGGATTGGGTTGCTAGCTGGCTAGGGGGGGGGTGATTTGGAGAGACTTTGGATTTGGGATTGTTCTAAAGCAAGGAACTAGATAGATTTAGTTGCAGTGGGGGAGCTTGGATGATTTTTTGATGAGGCAGTGACTATGCTAAGTATGCTTTGAGCTGGGAGATTTTTGCTTTTTTGAGATTTTGACCAAAGTTGGCAAACATTCATTCAAAAGATATGAACAAACAAGCAGACAAAATTTTGGAGCAAGCACGTCAAACACACCAACATCCTAGGAAGCTTTCTACAAGGATGAAATTTGTTATAGCTAGGGAGTCCTCGATATATGCAAGGTACGTGAGGCCCAAATCCATAGATGAAACCAAAAAGATGTCACACAACCGAGAGGAGCGGTAACCCACTTCTCCTCTTTCACTTTTCAAGGGTATAAAGTTCCTTTATGCTTAGCCCGAGTGACAAAATCTTGATTCCAAGAGAGGTGTCTTTCGATTCACCTCCCGATTCTTATACTCTGCCAAAATGTTGGAGTTGAGGTCGTCCAAGGGGTGATGAAATCCTCAAGTAGGCATCCTAAAAAGAAACAAGGTTTTGGATCCTAATCTTATGCATCCAAGATGGCCTCGAAAGACGACAAGGGGAGAGAAGACTTGGATGACCTTGGGCTAAAAGAAAAAACACGCCTGTTCTTTTACCAACTGACTCTTATGTGTGCTAATCTAGACATTGCAAGCACTCATGTTTAACAGACAATGTTCAATTCCAACTTGAAGTGCCAACAAAAGTAAATCGATCGAAGAATGCAAACAAGAAGAAGCGTTAGGGTCAACAAAAGCAAACTCGCGTGCCCGGAGGCCCTCCACGTCAAGTATCGATTAATTTCCTTTAAAGCATTCAAGAGTTGGTGTGATTTTGTTTTAAGCCCAAAGAAAAGATGTGTGAGACTCGATTTGTCAAGCGCGCGCTTGGAGGCCCTCCACATCAATAGTTGTTCAATTTTAGTGCCCAAACTTGAAGTGTGATTGATTTAATCTAGAGTTTTGGTCATTTAATTTTTTTGATAAAGTTAAAGCAAACATTCAAAGACCAAGTGAGTGAGTTAGATTGCGAAACATTTAACACCTTTTTCAAGTAGACCCATCCCCATAAATGGTGCTGAGATTGCAAGCAATGGTTGAATTGATGGGTGATTAGAAAGGAGGTGAGTCCAAGGAACTACTCAAATTTATTTTTGCAAATTTGTATTTAACTTAACAAAGTTTCTTAAATGTCCAAAAATCAAACTTTACTTAAATTGCATGTGGAAAAGAGATTTATTTTGTTCAATTTTAGAAGCTCCAAATGAAGTGTTCGATATTGCAATGGTTAATTGATCCTTGGCATTCAGGATTGGATTTGTTATTTTAATCATGCATTCAAGGAAAATTTGATTTTAATCCATGGCATTCAAGAGTGTGTTTAGCAACATGCATTCAAAGACAAGTGATTAAACATTCAAGTTTTTTTCTTTGAGCATTCAAGATTGAGATTTTGTGTGTTGTTTTAAGAACTTTGAAGTTCTTTGTTTTAACCTTAGACCATTCAAGATTGTTTTGGACTCAAAAGTGAAAATGACTCTTTGGACTTTGGTTTTCATTCAAGATTTTGTGTTCTAGTTTTCATATTTTAAGCCCAAAAATGATATTCCTAGATTGTTTTGATGCATGAAAAACCTAAGAAACATTCAAGATTTTGGAACAAGACATTTGTTTGGAACAAATAACAAAGCTTTTAGGACAATTTTTGGCAACCATTTAGGACTCTTAGTTTTCATGAGATTTTTAAAATAACTTTAAAATATTTGCAAATGAGGTTCATTTTATCTTTGATTGATGCTTTGAGTTTGATTTAGATTTTAGTGTGCACTTAGTGTTGATTTTGAACCTTTTGAAATGGAAACTTGAAGTTCTTTTTAAATTTCCAAAAATGAAGTGTTCCTAACTTTGCATGAATGAATCTAAAACCTTGATGTTGCAAGGATGCAAATGATTGGATTGGTTTAGTTTCACTTGTTAAAAGATTTTTTCTTTTTTGCAAATTTTTAATTTTTTAATGGATTTAAGTATGATTTGGGGGTTCATTTTAAGCACTAAAAAGAAGTGTGTATGATTTTTCTTTCTTAAAAAAAAATGTCCAAGATCTCCAGAAGAAGAAGAAGAAGAAGTAGATGGAATAAGAAGAATATAGACAAGGAGAGGAAGAAGAATTCCAAGTGCTTTGTCCACCTATAAGCTTAAAAATCTGCAAATACTATGAGATAGACTATGAGTTCCTTTGTCTTCTTCATGCTCATGTGGACCTACAAAACCAATTTATACAATCCTACCAATCACAAAAACAAGAAAAATTAGACAAAATTAGCAAATGACATACAAAACTTGACTAAAAAATCTAATGAAGATGACCCATGCGGGGTCCCACCGGGCGTGCCAAAATGTATATGAGAAATGTTAGTATGCTAATAGAAACTCAATTTAAATAAAGCTTCTACAAACTAAAAAAAATTCATAAACTTCAAGATAGACTAAGATGAGCTCTCAATTGAGAATATGAGCAATTAATGGGCTCTCTCAATGAGAAGCTCTCTTGTTGAGTAGCTTTGTCTAAATAGATAGGATGTATGCTCAAGCTTTATGCTTCAAAAAGGGCTTCAAATGGAGTTGGAATTTGGGTGTGAGTGTATGGTTTTGATGTAAAATGGCTTCTTAAAATGGCATTATGACTTTACTTCATGGATTGTGTTAAAATAACTTGGGAGAGGATTCCTTAAATAGGCAAAGGGCTTGAGGGATCAAGGGCTAGGATGCAAGGATGGGGAAAAGCTTATGGAGGGCTCAGATTGCATGAGAGGAGAGGACATGGATTGTGCTTCCTTACAGCCAATGAGGGAGTGAAACATGTCAGAGGGTGAGAGGATGGAGGAAAGGGGAAGGATGAGTCAACAAAGGAGGCTCAAAGGATAAAATCTTCATAAAGACCCTCATAATGGCTTGTAAGAGCAATGAAAGGGCTTTGGAAGAGTCATTTATGGCCTAGTGGGCTTCATAAAGTTTTATGGTTGGGATATTTTGAGGGAGATGAGAGGGATTTCGACTTGGGCTTGATTAGGAAGGTTTTAAGCTTGCTTAGGCTTGTACAAATGATTAGAGTATGGATTAGGATGGTTTAGGATTAGCTTAGGGATAGGCAAGTGGATGGCATTTAATGAAGGTGGGTGAAGGAGGAGATATTTTTTAACTTTGGCTTGGGTTTGTAAGTCTTAACCCATGTTTAGAGAATGTGAGAAGGTTAGGAGGGGATTAGGATTAGGTTTAAAGACATCTTCTAGAAGAGTCTAGACTTTGGATGAGGATAAAGACTTTATAGAATAGTCTAGAACTTCCTAGGATGAGGATGAAGACTTTCTAGAAGAGTCTAGAACTTCTTAGGATGAGGATAAATTAGATTTTTAGGAAATAAATAAAGTTTTATTTATTTCAAGCGTTTGGGTTGAGGATATATTTATTAAAACTTTTTTAATAAACATGAGGATTAATATTTAATCTTAATTAAATATTTTGAGTTGGGATTAGGGGTAGGAAATGGTGGGATTAGCCTTTAATCAAAATTAAAGAAGGATTAAAAGATTTTGGAAGAGGTTAGCGGTCTTAAGGAAATTGGCCAAGTTTTGGGTAAAAAATAAATTTTTTATTTATTTTGGGTTTTTTGGTCAATTTATTAATTAAATAATTAATAAATAAGGAAATAATGTTTAAATAAGATTTAAGCATTTTTGGGAGGGATTCCTTAATTAAATATTTTTAATTAAGATAAAGGGATTTAGTGGCATAAAAATTAATAAATAAATTAAATAAATAAATAATTAATAAATGATGATGTCATCAGGAATTTTTCAGAAAATAAAAATACTTTATTTTCTAAAGGTTTTTAGGTGTCTACAGAAATCACCCCCCCTCCCCCAAGATGCAATGATTTGGCACTTGATAGTTTAGTGCATGCACAATTTCCACTTGCCAAAATGGGCCAAAGTGGACTTCTAATTTTGATAATTACAACTTCAAATATGAAGCAATAAGATACTCGTGCAATTGGGACACTAGATCACTCAAGGATCTAATAGAGTTCAAGTGCCAAATTAGGCTAATTTTGACCAAATTCTTGAAGTACTATGTCTACCTATAATATCTCAGAATTCATAGCTAAGATGACAAGTAGATAAAAATTATGTACTTCAAAAAATAACACCTAAAAAAGTGTTCGTATGAGCTCAAATGATGCCTTAGAAGTTGCAAAATTTAGGATTGTACAAGGAGTGTTATCAAGAATTGTAAGAGGGACACATAATAGGTCGGCCTCACAAGAAGATTGACATTGCTAAAGGTGGGCACCATTTAATGTGGGTGAGGTGGTGGTGGGTCATTCTTGATGTGGGCATTGCTAGATGTAGGCCTCATTAAATGTGGACCTTGCTTGATGTGGGACCCACTCTATGTATGTCCTGCTTGAGGTGGGCTTTGCTAGATGTGGACCACACTTGGTGTGGGCCTAGCTAGAAGTGGGCCTTGCTAGAGGTGGACCTCGCTTGGTGTGGACCTTGCTTGATGTAGGACATTGTAGGTAGGTTGGCCCCACAAATAGAAAATTTCTCTATCTGCATGTTGTCCTCAAGATCTGAATCCTCAAAGTGCTACAATCACTAGATCAAGAAAAATAATATATATGCAAAAGAGATTAATAGGTCTTCATAAATCCTTTCTAATTCTCAAATTCATATAGAAATGCAAGAGAAGAGCACACTGGATTTTCCAAGACCACTAAAAATAATCTAATCTTTGAATAACTGCTTTGATACCATAATATAACTTGTGAAAAATGAATAAAAATCTAGAATCTATTAAAAGAGTTAAAAGAGTTAGATTAAACAATAGGAAATGAAATTGACATAATAATTATATGAGACCAATTTTTGATATAAATGCTCAGAGGCATAATAGCATAAGTATTTCTTAATTCAAAAGGGTTAATTCAAAAGAGTTTGAGTCCATGCATTGTACCAATAGAATTAGCACCAAAGTAGAATTAAGAATGAAGGATGTGCATAAATTCTTGCACTATCAACAAGATCACAATGAAGTATAGATTTCCATTACAATAGATGGATGATATTATAAACTATTTGAGTGAAGATGTGTATTTCACAAAGATAGATATGAAGAGTGAGTACCATAAAATTTGAATTAGAGAAGGAGATGAATGGAAGAATACTTTCAAGAAAAGGGAAGGATTGTATGAGTGGTTGGTTGTGCCTTATGGACTAACCAATGCAGTGAGAACTTTAATGTGGCTCATGAATGAGGTACCGAAGGAATTTCTTGATAAGTTTGTCATCATTTATTCAAATTATATTTTGTGTTGAAAGTATAAGAGGAATAACTTAGAGGGGAGGGCTGAATCAATTACCACAAAAATAAATCCCAGATCCTTTAGATGTTAGTACAAAGCAAACTCTATGAAAAGTTAACTCTGCTAAAACTTGGCAAACACAAAGAAAATTTTTGTAACTTGGTAGGCATTGAAATAGCTCAAAAAATGCTTAACATGAAAATCTTTAAGATATTAACTATGATTAATATTCCTTTAACTTAGTTGCAAACACATAAAAGAAATAACATGAACACATTTAACACAAAGATTTAATGTGGAAACCCGATTTGAGAAAAAATATGAATTGCAACTAGTTACTGATTTTCACTCTTTTGAAGTGAGTCCTATTGGGAGCCAACCCTATTAAAGGTTACAAAACACATTGCTAGGTGTGACCATATTAGAGGATTTAATCACCCTATTAGGAGTGGCCTTGTAAGAGGTGTTTAGACACTTTAATCTAGAAATGCCACCTTGTTAGAGGATTTATAAATAGTTGTTAAGCTAACTCCATTAAGAGATTTAGATAACTGCTACAATGGGTAGAGAGTAACAATGAGATGACTTGATTTTTGATGCAACTAAATTGTTTATTATAGATCTCAATTTTGGCTTGTATACTTGATCCTTCATGATCTAATGTATATTTGCAAGGTAAAAGTACAAAGCTGTGTCACCTTTTAGGTTGACTTATCATAATGACTAATTTTGAGTATTTCTATCAAAAATTCATTTTTTTAAAACATATGATCTAAGATAAATTCATTCTAGCTAAGTTATATATGGTCTCACACTTTTTCAATTCAAAATGTCTATTAAATGCATGTTTTATACTAGTTTTCATACAAGTACTAAAGAAATAAAATTATTTTAGAAAAGTGGCATTTCAATAACTCTTACTATTTTTTATGATATTTTTTTAATAACATATAAAAGCCATTTTATAGATCTCAGAGTCAAGAATATTCTCATGTAGAGTTTATAGTGTTTTAATTAGATATAGTATATTGAAATTAAAAAATTCCACAACAACATATTTTAACACTCGAAAAGATGTCATTTTTGAGAAAGAAAAAATATTTTAATCATATCAAAAAACTCTAAAAATTATATGACAATCTAATGGAGATTCCTTTTCTAGAATATATAATTTTTTCTCCTGGTAAGAATAGATTTGTTTTAAAAAATGTGGTGGGAGATGAAAACTATCAATTTTAGGTGAGTTGAAATTTCAATCCTTATAAGAGAGAAAATATAATTCTAAAGCCAATTTTTATTTTTGGTTGTTCTAGGTATATATCTTATCTATAACATAGTCTGAGATAAAAGGAAAATAAGTTTATTTGGATATAGTTCTGTGGTGGGAACAAAACCCCTAATTTTTAGCATTTTTCAGCACCTAAAAAATTGTCTATATAAATTACGAAAGTATATCAACTCTTATTCCAAATAATTATTAAAAATTATAATCCTCATATTCATCCATTTCTACACATTTCATTAGTTTACTTCATTTCCAAATTCAAAATAATAATACCAATTTTATGTCATTGAAGGTGAATAGTTAAACTTTTGTTAGCCTTTCCTTTTCTTTTACAAAGGGTGACACAAGTTTGTGCTTTTACCCTGCATCTCAACAAGGATATTTTGCTTATCCTTCTAATTCACTTCTTATTGCCATCATCAAATATTCAATTGTGTTCCACTCATGCTTTGTTTCTTAATCCTCAACTTGACCTTATATTTATATCTTTCACATTATTAGGTTGGTAAGAATATAACTTAGAATTTTTAATATTCATCTCCTCAGTAGGCTAGAACCAACAAACAATTTAATTGACCTCAATATGCTAGAAAAAGAACATCTTTCGTTAGTCAACCCTACTCGATATACACTATCTCATGAATGATTTTCCTATGTTAACTATGTGAACTTGGTCAACATTGCATATTCACAAAGTTCTTTTGGTAACCGAGTGAGTTTGATTAACATTGGTTCCATCCAATATTTCCTTCATTAACCAAGTGAACTTTGTTAACACTCAACTTTCAGAAACTTTCCTTTGATGTCTGAGTGAACTTGGTCTACATTGTCTTTTGAATTAGGCAAACTTGGTAATGCTTGGTAGGCACAAGAAGCTGTCTTCAATGCTCAAGTGAGCTCAACATATAGGGTGAATGCACAAAGTTGGGTCGCAATTTTGCCGAAGTCAAATCTATGAAATGAGACCTCTTAGAAACGGGTACCCAATTTTAAAAAATAGGCACTTGGTTTTGGCTTGGGTGCTCGACTCTAAATTTAAAAATTGGGCACCTGTTATTTTTAAAAATCCGGTACTCATTTTTTATTTTCAAAAAATGGGTACCCGTTTCTTAAAAAATGAAAATTTTAAATTTTTAAGAAACAGGCACCCATTTTTAAAAAATCAGATACCCATTTTTTAAAAGTAAAAAACAGGTACCTGTTTCTTAAAAATTCAATTTTTTAAGTTTTTGGTAGATTTTACATGCCGCTTTTAGCTTTTCAAAATAGGTACCCATTTTTTGAAATTCAAATAACGGGTGCCTATTTCTTACAACATGAGGCAAGATTTTTTTTCCTGCCTCAGATTTTGGTTTGGGACAAGCTTGGTGAGACCAAGCCTATGCCTTGGCCTCTCAAGATTTGGCTAAGGCATTGAACTGACAAATTCATGCCTTGCCATAATTTTTAGAGGGTCTTCCCGATCAAAATTTTTAACGAAACAAAAACCCATTAAAGCTCTCACTATCTTGATTTCAGAAATATAAATTTTATAGAGTTATGATTTTATTTGCTATTTTTAAATTATTTTTTAATCAAAGGTGGTACCTAAATGTAAAATAGCAATGTTCACTAAAACTTTAATAACTTTTTAATTTTATATTTCTTCTTAAATTAATTTATATGTCATCAATCTACATTCAATTCTTTTGAAGTTAAAAAAAAAAAATTTGAAAAAAGTGAAATTTTGATCAAATTATGGTGTCCGTACAGAAGAGGTTTTAAAATTTTCTTTTATAGCCAATTAAAAATTAATAAATAAAAAAATATTCATTAAAAAATTCACAAAAAATATTCTCATCAATCTTTGGTGTGTTAGGTAACTCCATTTAAAAGGATTTGCAAAAATTTATTCATTTGTGTCAAATTATGGTGTCTGTACATGAGTGTGGTATGCATTTTGAAAAAGTGGTTTTAAAGATCCATACCAAAAAAAAATCTATGATATGGGTATAGAAATAAATTACATATTCAAAAAGAAGATTCCAAGCACTACAATTTTTATTTCTAAAGTTTTTAAATATTTAATCTCTAAATGGCTCAAATTTTGGTATCAATTGACAAAATATTTCAATAACAGGAAAAACACTTCCACTTTTTGGCCAAAAGTGAGACCCAACTTCTTGCATTGACCCTATACTAACTTTTAATGATATGGAATTTTGTGTAACAGCAAAGATAATAAACAATTAATCAATTGTTCCAACAACCTCCCTTTTTGGTATTGATGTAAACATAACATGTAATAATTCAATGAAATTTTAGAGCAAGAATAAAGTAACATATCCTTAGTTTCATTCTGATTCTCATCCATGAGAACTCCCTCTATCAGTCTGAACTCCTTTTGCCTTCAATTTCTCCCTTTGTTAGAAAAATTCTTCTCGCAACATCTTCTTCTAATAGAAAACTCTAACTTTGATATCAGACCAAGTTTATTCTCCCTTTTTGACATCTCTTTCTCTTTATCTTAATAAAATTTCAATGAGACATGACCACAAACTTTACCCTCTTTGACATCTCATGTAGAAGACAATATTTAGTGGATATCAATGTACCTCATATATTGATTCATTTACAATATTTTCTTTGTTAATATTGCATCAACTAATTGATCTTCAACATGCTCTAGTTGATGCATCACTAAACTTTATTTAGTGAGCTTTAGATAGGGGAATGATCCCTAGCTTACCTCTTAGATATAGAAATGCATCCTTAGGTAATGGCTTGATGAATATGTCTACAATTTTTTCTTTAGTATTCACATATTCCAATCTATCTTCTTTATCTTATACCAATTCTCTCAAGAAATGATATTTTATAGCAATGTTTTTTTATTTTAGTATGGATCACTAGATTCTTTGATATATTAATTGCACTAGTGTTATCACAGTATATAACCACTAGACCCTTGATCTCTATCTTCATACTTGCCAACAATTATTTGAATCAAACAATATTAGAATAATTAACTATTACAACCACATGATCTGCCTTTGTTGCGGACTAAGAAATACAATTCTATTTCTTAGTTGTCCTAGACACTAGTCTTTTATCAAGAAAGAATGCTCCACCATCGGTGCTTTTTCTATCATCAATGCTTCTTGCCCAATATGCATATGTGAATACTTTTAAATCTAGATTGCCTCCTATTTTGTACCATAAACCATAGCCTTTAGTACCTTTAAGATATCTCATGATTCTTTTGATTGCCATCATGTGATTTTGTTTAGGATCTTTTGAGAATCTTGCCACCATATTGACTACTAATGCAATATTAGGCCTTGTATGCATTACATACTACAATTTTTCAATTATTGATTTGTATGTGGTCTGATTTACCTCTTTGGAATCATCATTTTTGGAAAGCTTATGTTCAGTAGACATAGGGGTTCCAACTAGTCTTGAGTCTTTCATTCCAAATTTCTTTAGTATCTCTTTGATATATTTAGATTGAGTAATGTAGATACTGTCTTTCTCCTATTGGACCTACAATCCAACAAAGAATTTTATCTCTCCAAACATAGAGATCTCAAATTTTTTACTCATTTCTTTCAAAATTGCCTTGCACAAGTCATCATTTCTTGTGAATAAAGTGTCATCAATGAATATTTTTGCCAACATAATCTTCTTGCTTGGTCCTTCTTTGATATACAAACTACTATTATCATTTGTTCTTTTAAAACCAATCTATACCAAGTAGTTATGAAGTCTTTTATACCAAGCTCTGGAAGCTTTCTTGAGACCATATAATACTTTGTGTAATTTGTAGACCATATCTCTTTTGCTAGGATCTACAAAACCTTCAGGTTGTTCTATGTAGACTTCCTCATCAAGAATTCCATTCAAGAATGTAGATTTTACATCCTTTGATAAACTTTAAAACCTCTATGAGCTGCATATGCTAGTAAAGTTCTAACACCTTCTAATCTTGCAAAAGGAGCAAAAATTTCACCATAATCAATATCTTCTTCTTGATAATAACCTTTACATACTAACCTTGCTTTGTTTCTGGAAACTTCTTCATCTTCATTTAATTTTTTTCTAAATACCCATTTTCTACCAATTACATTTTTATCCTTGGGTCTAGGAACAAGAGTCCAAATTTTGTTCTTCTCTATCTATTCAATTTCTTCATTCATTGCTTCAATACAACTTTCATTATCCAAAGCATCTTTAACATTTCTAGGTTCAAATTCAACAAGTAAACATGTACATTTCAATTTATTTCTTGTCATTGTTCCATCTAACTTGTCTCTAATAATCTAATTAGGTGCATGATGCCTTCTGATATATCTTGCTAGCATAGGTACTTTAGATTTGGACTTTGTTTCACTCATTTCTTCATAAACTTCAATATTAATCTCAGGTCTCACTATTTGTGACTAAGGTCCATCAAATTCAATTTGCTCTAGTAATAGCTTGATAGCTTCTAACTATGACTTGGGTCCTTCAGACAATGACTTGGGTTGCACTGATTGCAACTTGGTAGCTTTTCGAGATTTTGGGAACTTAGGAGGTGACGACTTCTATCTTCTAGATAGATTTGGTAGAGTATTAGGTTCATAGTAAACAAATCTTCTATAATGCCCAAGCTCTTTGTTGCTTTCTTCTTCCCTCTTTTTTGCAAACTCATCAATTCTCACATGTGCACTTTCTATGATTTTATGAGTGGACAAATTTAAATATTTGTATTATTTGCTTCTTTAGGAGTATCCTACAAATATGCCTTCATCACCTTTGACATCAAATTTACCTTTTCTAGATTCTTTCAAGATATAACATTTGTTACCAAATACTTTCAAGTAACTTACATTAGATTTGCAGCCATACCATATTTCATAAGGAGTTTGATTTGAGTCTTTATTTAGTCATACCCTATTCAAGGTATGCATTTTAGTACTAATTACTTCTTTCTAGTATTTGATTAGAATATTCTTTTCTTTCATTAATGTTCTTGCACAATTCATGATGGATCTATTCCTTCTTTTAGCTATATCATTCTACTGAAGTGTACTAGGGGCTAATAGCTATCTCTTAATTCTTTTTTCAATGCAGAATTCATTGAAAATGAATTCACAACCTCTATTTGATCTCAAACATTTCATCTTCTTTCCAATTTCTTTTTCTACTCTTGCTAGATACCACTTCAATTTTTGAAAAGCTTGAGATTTTTCTTTTAGATACATTACAGTCATCATTCTAGAATAGTCATCAACAAAAAAGAATAAAAAACTTATCTCCACTATAAGTTTGTATTCTAATAAGTCCACATATGTCTTTATGTACAAGCTCTAAGACTTCTTCAAAATGATAATTCTTGTTTTTGAAACTAGCCTTTTCCATCTTTACCAATTTGACAATTTTTGCATAGATCCATATCAAGTTTTCTCAAGCTAGGCATACTTCTTACTCTTCTATATTTTCTTATCTTGATCAGGTTATCAAAGTTTATATGACACAATCTTTTGTGCCATAACCAACTTTCTTCTACTTGAGAAACAAAACATGAACTTTCAATGAGATCTAGATAGAATAGATTACCTTTTGTTTGTTTGTTGGATCCAACCAAATTTCCTTTTCCATCTACCAGTTTGGCCATCACATTCATAAATTCTACCTTGAATCCAATGTTATTCAACCCTACCACACTCGGTAGATTTTTTTTTAGTTCTTAAACCCAATAAGAATTGTCACATCTAAGTTCATTGGTTAATGAGATACATCATTTTCCCTTGATGGAATAAGGTTCATTGTTTCCAAATCTCACACTACCATCATCATAATGTTCCATGTGTTCAAAAATTATTTTATCTCCAGTCATATGATGTGAGTAGCCACTATCAATAATCCATGTATCATTTTTGCTAACATTAGAGATAAGTCTCATTTTATCTCCATCATCAGATTAATCTTTTACAACAATATATACCATTTCATCTTCACTGTTATCAGAGGCTGTTAGATTGTGGTGACTGATCAAGAAAGTGTTGTACATACTTCATAAATTCTTTGGGCCATCGTGCTTAAATTTTTTTGAGCCCAATTTCATTGAGATTTTGGGTCAACATGTAATTATTAATTATAGCCCTAAAGTAGTAAAAATACTTGTATAAAAAAAATTAGGGTTAGGGATTGTTTCATAGTTATGATGAAAAAATAGGTTCTTGTGATGGTATTGAGTTGTAAGGGATTACAAATTATAATCAAGTTGTAATCACTGGATCGTAGTAATATCAAACTTGCTATTTAGTGGATGTAGCCCAAGGATTGGGTGAACCACATTAAATCTTGGTATATTTTGTTCTTTTCTGTGTGATCTATTATTTTTTGATATTGGTTATATTTGCATGTAATTGTTATTTCTATTCATGGTTTAATCCTAACAAGTGGTATCAAAGATAGGTTGTTTTTTTAGTTATCCTCTGTAGAAAAGTCTCATGGTTGAGTGGAATTGATAAAAGACAAGGGTAAGCTTAGGGTTGATAGGTTTAATGTGTAGAACTTTTAGTTATGGAAGATGCAAATGGAAGACTATCTTTATCAGAAGGATTTATGGAAGCTGTTGGAAGGAAAAACCAAGAATTAGGGATCTATGTCAAATGATGAATGAGATCTTTTAGATAGAAAGACACTTGAAAGCATTCAACTATGCCTGGCACCATTAGTGGAACTTAATATTGCAAAAGTTATGATGATAGAAGAATTGATGCAAACCCTAGTGAAACTGTGTGAAAAGCCCTCTGCTTCAAACAAGATATTTCTCATAAAGCATTTATTTAATATAAAAATAGAAGAAGGTGGATTTTTTGTAGATCATTTAATTGAGTTTAATACTATTACTAGTTAGTTATCTTCTGTGGGTATTAATTTTGATGAAGAAATTAGGGATCTCTTTATTCTTTGTTCTTTGCCTGAAAGCTAGAATGGCTTACTAATGGTAGTGAGTAATTTTGTTCTTGGATCTAGTACCCTAAAATATGATGATATGATCGGTGTTGTTTTGAGTAAGGAAACTCATATGAAAACCTTAGGTGGACCTACATCTGAAAGTGCTTTGAATGCACAAAGAAAAGGTAGAATGACTAAAACAGGAAGTAATTGCAAAAATTGTGGAAAATCAAGAAGAAAGTCAAAGGAGAGGAGGTCTCAATCGAGAGGACCAAATGACTATTGGTATTGTGGGAAACGAGGGCATAAAAAGAAAGATTATTGGAATTGAAAAAATAAAATGAAAGAGATAAACTAGATGGAGACAATGGGGCAAATGTGGCAAGTAACAAATCCAAAGAGGATTCTTTACTTCTATCTTTAGAAAGTGTTAATGATTCATTGGTTTTAGATTTTGGTGCTTCATTTCATGCTACACCTCATAGAGTTTATTTCATTGTTTATGTCAAAGGGGATTTTAGACTTATCTATTTGGGAGATAATGAACCCTATTAGATTGTTGAAAAGGGAAAAATTAAGATTAAGTTGCAGAATAGGAATCATTGGCTACTACATGAGGTAAGACATGTTCCAAGGCTGAGTAGGAATTTAATTTTAGTAGGGCAACTTGGTGATGAGGGTTATGTAGTTAATTTTAATCATAAAAATTGGAAGGTTCCAAAAGGTTCCCTTGTAGTAGAAAAAGGTGTGAAAGCAGGAACCTTATATCTTTGTATAGGTCATAATGTTCCTTCTACTTTAATTGTTTTAGAGTAAAATGAATGTTGAGGAATAGTTGCTACAGTTGAACAGGGAGAACAATTAGCTACTATAAATTTTGATACAACACTATGGCACAAAAAAACTTGGGCACATGAGTGAGAAAGGTATGAAAGTACTTCATTCAAAAAAATGTTTTACTATGTCTAAAATGTGTTAATATGGATTTCTATGAAAGTTGTGTGTATGGAAAACAAAAGGGAGTGAGTTTTGTGAAGACTGGGAAGGAAAACAAAAAGGAGAAATTAGAACTTGTGCATACTGATGTATGGGGACTAGCTCAAGTATCTTCCCTTGGTGGCTCTCATTATTATGTTACATTCATTGATGATGTAGTTTATTTCCTTAGACAGAAAGCTAATGTATTTCAAAATTTTAAGAAATAGAAATACTTGGTTGAAAATGAGACTAGTAAGAAATTAAAATGTCTTAGATCTGATAATGGTGGTGAGTATTGCAGTCATGAATTTTAAGATTATTGCTCCAATAATGGTATTTATAGATGGAAAATTGTTCCAAGGACTCGACAAGAAAATGGAGTGGCTGAATGCATGAACATGACTATAATTGAGCGTGCAAGGAGCATGAGGTTACATGCTAGGTTTCCCTTACATATGTGGGTGAAGGCTATCAATACTACTATATATTTGATTAATAGAGGTCCCTCTACTCCTTTGGGTTGTGGTATTCTAGAGGAAGCATGGACTGGTAAGAAATTGAGTTATTCTTTTCTGAAAACTTTTGATTGTGAAGCATTTGCTCACATAGATTTTGAAATTAGAACCAAGCTAGAAGCTAAGTCAAAGAAATGTGTATTTTTTGGATATGTAATTAATGAATTTGGTTATAGGCTTTGAGATTTTGAAAATCATAAAATTGTAAGAAGTAGGGATGCCATATTCAATGAGAAAGTGTTGTACATAGATCTGTTGTAGCAACATGAGAAGAAAGAAGATGATTATGTAGTGCTAGATGATACTACAAAATATAATGTTCCATCCATTCCTCATGATTTACAAAGCCCACAACAACAAATACCACACACACCAGTGAATGTTAGAGGGTCAACAAGCCAAATTAGACCTACAAAAAGATTTTCTCTCTCTTTGTATTCAATTTTACTTATTGATGCTGGTGAACATAAATATTATGAGGAATCTTTGTAGGTAGATACTAAGATTTAGCGGGAGTCTGCAATGAAAGATAAAATAGACTCTTTGTTGAAGAATAAGACATCTGATTTATGCAAGTTGCTTGCAGATAAAAGATCTTTACAAAATAAGTGGGTTTATAGGTGAAAAGAAGAGGATGGAGGTAAGAAAAGATTTACACCTAGGTTAGTTATAAAAGGATTTGCACAAAAAAATGACATTGATTTTGATGAGATATTTTCTCCTACCGTTAAAATGATTTCTATCCATACTATTTTAAGTATTGTGGCTACTGAAGATTTACATTTAGAGAAGCTTGATGTTAAAATAACTTTCCTTCATGGTGATTTGGATGAAGAGATATATATGGCTAAGCCATAAGGATTTGAGTGCAAAAGTAAGGAGAAATTAGTATACAAATTGAAGAAAAAATTATATGGCTTAAGGCAAGCACCTTGACAATGGTATTAGAAATTTGACAGTTTTATGCATGAGCATGGATACAATAGGTGTCATTAAGATCATTGTGTTTACTTTAATAAGTTGGATGATGAAAGCTACATTATTTATATCTATATGTTGATGATATTCTTGTAGCTAGGTCTAACATGGATCATATTAAGGGGCTAAATTGCTAGTTAGCTCATGCATTTTCTATGAAGGATTTGGGGGTAGAAAAATAAATTCTTGGTAGAAAGATTTGTAGAGATAGGAAGAACATAAAATTGAAGCTATCTCAGGCTAGTTATGTTGAGAAGTTGTTGCAACATTTCTCTATGGAGAATGCAAAAGCTATCAACACACATTTACCTAGTCATTTGAAGTTGACTAAGGAGATGTTTCCCAAGACACAAGAAGAGAAATATAAGATGTCCAAGGTAATTTATGCTTTAGTTAAAGGAATATTGATGTATGCTATGGTATGTACAAGGCTAGATATTGTACATGTAGTGGGAGTTGTAAGCAGGTATATGAGTCATCTAGGAATTGAGCATTAGAATGTGGTCAAATGGATTCTTAGATATTTGAGAGGAACAACCAATAAGTGTTTACACTTTGGGGGATCTACTATTGATTTACAAGGCTATGTTGACTTAGATTTGGTAAGGGATATTGACACCAATAAAAGTACTATAGGTTATTTCTTTACTATTGGTGGGGCAACTGTGATTTGGGTTTCTAGGTTATAGAAGGTTAATGCTTCATCTACTACATAGGCAGAGTATATAGCTACTATAGAGAAAAATGAGGAGATGATATGGCTTTAATTATTATTGAAAGAATTAGGACACCTTTAGAGGGATAATTATTTGTTTACAGATAGTTAGAGTGCCATTCATCTTGCAAAGAATTCAGCTCTGCATTCAAAAACTAAACACGTTCAATTGTGGTACCATTTTATTCAATTAGTTTTTGATGGTGGACAATTAAATTTGGATAAGATATCTACAAATGAAAATCTAATAGATATGCTTACAAAGGTTATAACAAAGGAGAAGTTGAGCTTCTCTTCAGCTTCAGTTGGTCTTCTAGATTGAACATGAATAAAAGAATAATAGAGTCTAGGGTAGTTTGATCCAGTGGGAGCCTCATGTGGTAGTGATATTGCTATAGGATTAGTCTCCAAGTGGGAGATTGTTGTTAAGTCTAGAGCTTGATCAGTCCCCAAGTGGGAGATTGTTAGATTGTGGTGATTGATCAAGAAAGTACTGTACATACTACATAGTATTTTATTGAGATTTTGGGGCGACATGTAATTATTAATTATAACCTTAAAGTGGTAAAAATACTTGTATAAAAAAGCTTAGGGTTAGGGATTTTTTCATAGTTGTGATGCTAAAATTAGTTCTTACGAAAGTATTGAGCTATAAGGGATCAGGGATTGTAATCAGGTTGTAATCACTGGATCGTGATAATATCAGACTTTCTATTTGGTGGATGTAGCCTAGGGATTTTGTGAAACAAATTAAATCTTGGTGTCTTGTGTTCTATTTTGTATGATCTATTATTTTTTGATATTGGTTATATTTGCATGTAATTGTTAATTCTGATCATGGTTTAATCCTAACAAAAGCTTTACCCATAAAACAAGATTTCTTACATTTGTCCTTGTAGTCCTTGTAGTTTTTTAATTCCTTCTTTCCTTTGTACTTATTTCTTTTATTTTCATCATTGTCTACTCTATTTGGGTACTTTGCAGTAATGTGACCAACTACTTCACAAGAAAAACATATTAGAGGAATCTTACCCTTGTACTTTCATTTGCCTTTGGAATATTTCCTTACAAGCAGGGCTTCAACAACTTCAAGATCACTATCTAAACTTTCTTCTTCTTCTTCACTTCCTATTTGAATGGCCTCTAATTTCCTTCCCCTTTTCTTGAGTGAAAGCTTTGCTTCAAATGTAGACTCAATACCTTTGGAACTAGGAACATAGTTGTCATAGTTATCCAGCTCATAAGCTATCAATCTTCCAAGGTTATATTGCTATTTGGATCACATTTCATCTCTTGAATATTATACACTCTAATTGCATAGATAGGAAGAAGGGTTCTAAGTACCTTTCTTATAACTAATTTGTCATCAATGTCTCCCTAGATGCTTTGATTGCACTCACACTTGCTTTAATTTTCTCAACATATTCTACAATTTTTTCATCTTCTCTTATCTTCATCTGATCAAATTATCCTTTGAGACTTTCAGCTTTGGCTCTTCTTACATTATCATCTCCTCCATGGATTACTTTTAGTTTTATCCAAATATCATAAGTTGTAGTATAACTTTTGACTTCATCAAATTCAACATAATTAAAAGTAGATGCAATGTCAATCATCATGTTGTTATGATTTTTCTTTTCAACAATATCTTCAATTGATAATATTCAAGTAGGAGTCTTGTATTCATTATCAAGATACCTACAACTTGAATCACTGATAGTTGCTAGATGTAACCTCATAAATCCTTGCCATGTTATAAAGTTATCTCAGCTCAACTTGGGAACCTCTCTTTTGTAAAATATCCTAATCTTTACTTAACTCCTTAAAACCTTCTCTGCAAGCACCAAAAGCTCTAATATCAATTGTTGGAAATATAAGAGGAATAATTGAGAGGAGAGGGGTGAATCAGTTACCAAAAAAATAAATCCCAAATCCCTTAGATGTCACTAAAAAGTAAACTCCGTGAAAAATTAACTCTGATGAAACTTAGCAAACACACAGAATAATGTTGTAACTTGGTAAACATTGAAATAGCTCGGCAAATGCTTAACATGAAAATATTTAAGATATTAAATATAATAAATATTCCTCTAACTTAGTTACAAACAAATAAAAGAAATTTTATGAACACATTTAATACCAGGATTTAACGTGGAAACCCAATTTGGGAAAAACCACAAATTGCAACTAGTTGCTGATTTTCAATCTTCTAAAGTGAGCCCTATTAGGAGTCAACCTTGTTAAAGGTTACAAAACACACTATTAGGTGTGATCCTATTAGAGGATTTAATCACCCTGTTAGGAGTGGCCTTATTAGTGGTCTTTAGACACTTCAATCTAGAAATGCCACTTTGTTAAATGATTTATAAATAGCTATTAAGATAACTCTGCTAAGAGATTTAGATCACTACTACAATAGTTAGAGAGAAAAAATGAGATGACTTGATTTTTGATGCATCTAAATTGTTGATTATAAATCTTAATTTTGGCTTGTATACTTGATCCTTCATGATCAAATGTATCTTTGCATCTCAATTAGGATATTATGCTTATCTTTCTAATTCACTTCTTCTTGGAATCATCAATATTAAATTGTGTTCCACTCATGCTTTATTTCTTAGTCATCAACTTGACCTTATATTTATATCTTTCACATTGTCAAGTTAGTTAGAATATAACTTAGAATAATTAACATTCATCTGCTCAATCGGTTAGAACCAACAAATAGTTTAATTAAACTCAGTATTCCAAAACAAAAAAATTCTTCATTAGCTGAACCTACTCAGAAGACACTAACTTAGAAATGATTTTCCTATGTTAACGAAGTGAACTCGGTCAACATTGCATATTCATAAAGTTTCTTTTGTAACTGAGTGAGCTCAATTAACACTAGTTCCATCCAACATTTCCTTCATTAATCGAGTGAGCTCGATTAACAATCAACTTTCACAAACATTTCTTTGATGCTTGAGTGAACTTGGTAGACACTATCTTCTAAACTAGACAAACTATGGAATACTTGATAGGCACAAGAAACTATCTTCAATGCCAGAGTGAACTTAGCATACATTGACTAGAAATGATATGACATTTTCTGTAACTTCAAAGATAATACACAATTAACCAATTGTTCCAATAAATTTGATTTAGTAAGACATTAGAGGAGCATATGATGCATAGTTGTAAGGTGTTTGAGAAGTTGAGGAAAGAAAACTTGAATTGATAAACATGAAGAAGTGTAGTTTTGTGAAGGAGTTAGTGTACCTAGGTTTTATAGTTATAATAGAAGGTCTAAAGATGGACCCTAAGAAAGTGGAGGCTATCCTCCAATGGCCTACTCCAAGGAGTGCAATGAAGGTAAGATATTTTCATGGACTTGTTAGATTTTACAAAATGATTATTAGGGGGTTCAATAGTATTTGTGGATCCTTCACTGAGACAATGAGAGGTGATAGAAAAGAGATTAAGTGGATTGTAGGATTAAATAAGAGTTTGGATTTGTTAAAAAGAAAAAGTTAAAGAAGAACTTATTTTAGCGCTTTTGGATTTTAATAAGGTGTTTCAAGTAGATTGTGATGCTAGTGGTACTGCCATAGGAGTTGTTTTGAGTAAAAAAGGAAGACCTATTTCTTATTTCAATGAGAATTTGGATGAAGCAAAAAGTATTATGTTTATGATATGCTATAGTTAAAACATTGAAGAAGTGGAGATACTATCTTCTTCCTAAGGATTTTTTTGGTATACTGATTATCAAACTTTGAAACATTTGAATAATCAAGGAAAATTGAATCAAATGCATTTTAAATGGGTTGAGTTTTTGTAGAGCTATACAATTATTTTGAAATGTATATGAGTGAGAAGTCTAGTGGAGTTTCCAATACTCTTAGTAGAAGAAAAATTTTACTAGAAGAGGTGTTGATTGATGTGATTGGGTTGAAGGAACTCAATAATTTATATCTAGAAGATCCTAATTTTGGGGAAGCTTGTACAAAACCTATTATACTTGAAGGATCTCAATAATTTATATCTAGGAGATCCTAATTTTGAGGAATCTTGGAAATATTGTATAGAACCTATTACACTTGGATTTCATAGTCCAAGATGGTATGATATTCAAAGGAAGTTAGTTTTGTATTCCAAGAAGTTCTATGAGGGAGAATCTCATCAAGGAGAAGCATAGTGGAGGATTTGCTAGACATTTTGGTAGAGATAAGACCATTGTTTTGGTTATTGGGATTTATTACTCACAACGATTATTGTAATGTGTCAAGAAGTTTGTATAGAGTTACAAAATATATCAAATGGAGAAAGGAGTGAAGTAGAACATAAGAGTGTATCAAACATTATCTATACTTGAGAAGCCATAGGAAGATGTTAGCATGGATTTTGTTCTTGGTTATCAAATACATAACTTGATGGCACAATTCTATATTTATTGTGGTTGAGAATTTTTCAAAGGTGAAACATTTTATTCCTTGCAAGAAGACTAGTGATGGTGTTCATGTGGAAGAGTTATTTTTCAGAGAAGTGGTGAGACTACATGCTATTTCAAAGAGTATAGTTTCAAATAAAGAAACAAGTATTGCTGGGTATATCTGGTATAGATTGTGGAAGAATTTAAAGAGACAATTGAACTTTATTTTATCATATTCATCCAGATACTAATGGACAAACAAAAGTTGTGAATTAGAGTTTGTAGAATTTGCTAAGATGCTTGGTTGACAATAAGCCAAAGGGGTAGGATATGATATTACCATAGGTAGAATTTATATAAAACATTCTTATGAATATGAGTACTGGTAAATCATCATTCTAGATTGTATATGGGAGTAGTTCCAGAAATGCTTCTAAATTGAGGTAGTTGGATAAATGAGAGATAAGTAGTGTCAAAGTGGAGGATTTTGCTGAACATTTGAAGAACATTCATAACGAGGTCAAGAAGTACATTACAAGGATGAATACATAGTACAAGGCTAAGGTGAATTGAAAAATGAGTTATAAGGAATTTTAGATTAGAGATGAAGTCATGGTTCATTTGAAGGAAAAAAAGATTTATAGTGGCTACATATAATAAGCTTAAAATTAAGAAGTTTGAACCATGCAAGATATTGAAATGACATTATTCTAAAAATGCTTATGAAGTAGAGTTTCCTATTGAACTAAATATTTTACTAGTATTTAACATTTTAGATTTGACAAAGTGTTATGAAGGATGTGATGGAGATGACGTTGTAGACACATAGTGGAGTATTCTGATAACTAATTTATCTATAAAGGAGATTGCAAAGTTACTGGATAGTCTTGTTAGAAGGAGCTAATAAAACATAACATATGAAGAGTATCTAGTTAAATGGAAAGAGAGACCAATAAAGGATTCATCATGGCTAGCAAGGGAGGAGGGTTCCCATATTGATTTTCCTTTGACTGTCTGTGATGTGAGAGGGTCACTTCTCAAACTACCCTTGGTGTCTGATTTAAAGGAATCCTAGGTATAAGGGCAATCTTGCATCACCCAAAAATATTTCTATTTCCAGCTTTGTGTTTTGAATAAGGGTTATTCCTATATAGAGTTTCTATTTGTGGAAGCATGCCAATTTTAGTAAATTTGTCTTATGTGCTCAAATTATTCCAATCTCAAATGTGGAGGTTCATTTTAGACATATTAGTCTTCTAGATGAGTTTCATTTCCATATCATATGTATGCGTGCACTTATTGCAGATTTTTGGTATAAATTTTGGCTATCCAAATTTTAGGCTTAGAAATAAAGGCCTAAATGACTTTCAATTGAGGTTAAATATAAGTCTATGGAGGGTTGAAAAGTTAGCCACTATAGAAATTTAGCTAGGAATTTTGGAATGGGGTTATAATAGTCCATTAGGTCAATAGTTAGCTAGTTATGGTCTCCAGAAGTGGGCCATCTAAAAATATAATTTATAAATTGTCTTGAGTCAATCCTACATAATAAAAGGTAATAAAATAAAATAATATGATGTTGGTCAACCTCAAGCGTTAGGGTTTTGTGTCTAGAACCTTCCTAGGCAATGGAAAGTGCCTATATAAGGAAGGCCTTTAGGTTGTTTGGGGTAGTTCTAGATGAAAGTCGAAGCTCTATCTTATGTACTATTATAAGGAAGGTACCCATGTGAGTTTACATATTGTAATTTTGAATTCTATAATTCCACATGTATGGAGAAAGTAAGAATCCCATATTTATGGGTGTTTCTCTATTTCTGTTGTGTGTTTGTGGTATTAAGGGGAGAACTCTCCACCAGAAACACAACATACTGGGATTTCAAATAGAGGAGAAATAAGATGAGGATGATGTGCTACACTTTTTTAAATACTATGGATATTTTTAATATAAAATTGAAGGTGTTGAAGGATACATAAGAAAATTGAAAAAGGGAATTATGTTTTAATACGTTAATAGTCTTGATCAAGATATTTTCTAGAGCTATTTTGTATCTATGTTCCTAAAAAACATTTTAGTCCTAATTTTGACTCTTCCATCTAGATCATCAAACCTTCAACCTGTTAATGTTAGTGCAACCTACGAATATGCTTCACAAGTTAGACATGCACTTAGTTAGGCTATAGTGGGAGGATTACAAGTGGTTCCCCTACACCTCATTTTTATTGTGCTGAGGGGCATACACAATGACAGTTACAAACAATATTGAATATTAAAATTGAAATGAAAATATGAAATGTCATTTGGCATTCTAGAAAAAAAGATTTAGTATGACTTACAAACAATATTTATTGCACTTCTATATTAAAGAAGGTTGTTTTAAAAATGTCTTGTTTCAAATGAATTAAATTATCCTTAATTTTCTATCTTATTTGCAATAGTTACTAATGCTTAATATGTTTAAGTGTTACGTCTTAAAATTAGAATCAACAATTTTCTTAATGCAATTAATTAGTTTGGGCCGTTCTACCCAAGCGCATATTTTTTTGTCCTCACTTATAATGGCTTCTGTAGAAAAGGGAAAATGTGAAATTTTAAAGCATTCCAAGGTTTTGTTCAATCTGTGCTGTGAATCAGTAGTTTATTTAAATTTCTTGTCTTATTTTCCCATTTTTGAGACTTATTTCCTGTGTCTAAATTTCTTTAGATGATTATTTGAGAAAAATCACAGGGCACTTGAGAATTTAGGTTAAATATAATAAATGCTGAATGTAAAGGCATTATTCCAAGATGGTTTAAATATCTTGTAAGGATGAATCTGGTGGTGGAGAAGGTAGCGTGTTCGAATCCTCTAGAAGACAAGAAGATAGTTTTGGCTTTGGCTCTTCCAATAATGCTGGATCTGGTGGATACTTTTGTTGGAAATCCTGTGACTGCATTTTTGGTAGGTAAAATGAAATTGTTCAGTGATTGAAATCAAAAGTGTAAGTTACTATAAACATTTATGAAAATATGCATCTTTTTGCTCATACCAAGGCTGATGTATATATGAATCCTCTTCTCCTAATGGCAGGCTAAATGTAATGAGCACAACTTCTCCAGTAGGATAGAATGCTTCAGGTGCAGTGCTCCAAGACAATCTACCAATATTCATCAAAAATGCTAATTTAATGACATCTTTTTGTTCTTCTAACATCAAATTATGTGATGATTTTTTGGGATTCAACTACTTAGTCAATCTTTATCCATGTGGTTCATGAATCATAGATTAATTTACTATGAGTGATGGATATTGGAGATGGGTTCTCATGAAATTCCAAACTACTCAGTTGAACCCAAACAAATAGTCACATCTACTGTTTATTCTTTCTAATTTTTTAAAATTTAATTTTTAAATTTTTTTTAAAATTTAATTTTCCATGATGATGTACAAACTATTCATTTCAGGTACTATTGTATAATTCTGCCATAAGTTGAACAATATCATGAAGTTGGAAGTGAAGCTTGGCTAAGATGGGTGTGTAGATGTGTTGGGAATCAATGATATACATCTTTTGAGATTAGAAATGCAAATTTAGATACAAGAAATACTTTATAAATTTTGCAACTTCTTTACTTATCAGCCATGGTTGCACAGTTTGTATTTCTACTCAATTCTTCTCTCATTTTCGTTTTATTAAATAAATTTAACATTTCACAACTTATTTAGGAATGGGCCAAAACATAGAAAATGAGTTTTAATATCTATGGTTGAATAATTCTAAAATCAATCAGATTTTGGTCAAAATAAATATGTAATCAATTTCATTTATTTTATTTTATACATATTTTTCAAAAAAAAATTGTTTAGAGTAATATTTAGACAAACTCTTAAATTAATGACTGAGAAAATAGAACAAATAGATTTTTGTGAACATATCATAGTTCTTTTCTATTTATGTTTATTTATAAAAATTCAATCTCTAACCCTAACCTTAACTTTATCTCTAACTCTATCTCTATCCCTAACCCTAACTTTAACTCTAACTCCAATTGTAACCTAACCCTAACCATAACTCTACTCCCAACTGTAATATTTTACATAACAATATCCTTAAAATTAAAAAAAATTAAAGTTATAAAAATTAAACACCATATATAAAATTAAAATATAAAATATTGAAGAGTAATTTTATATAACTTTATACAACTATAATTAAAAATTATTTAATAATTTAATGTATCTTTATAAAACTACAATTTTATAGTAAATTTATACAACTTTATTTTAAAATAAATAAATAATTCAATAGTAACTTTATCAAAAATAGAAAAATACTTATACATATAGAAATTAAAATTTAAAATTAAAATATTATCATTCACATTAAAATACTATATTTCTTTCTCTTGACCATAACCATCCGAATTTCGTAAAAAAATGTTCACCCCTGCTACTAGCTTAGATGCATCTTGCACAAGAAAATTTATTTAAAAAAAAAAAAATTGGAGGAGAGAGAAAGTGACAAAAATTAGAGGGAAAAATAAATAAATAAAAAGGGAAAAAGGAGGAAAAGAAACAAAAGGAGGAATTTCTATTTTCGAGGTGCATAGGTGGCATAAATAGAAAAAATAAGAAAAATAGTTGTCATTCCATTAATCGAGTTGTGTAGGTGGCATCTTAGATGTTTGTGGAAAGTTCCTTAAATTATGCATTTAATATTTGTTGTGATCCACAAAAGAAATGTAATTTTCTAATTTGGCCATGTGGTGGTGCTTAGTTGTAGGTGGAAATCTAGAAAATTGTGGATATTGTAGAAGGTTGTGGATATTGTGGAATTCTAGAAGGTTGTGGATAAGTCATGCATGGGGTGGTAATTGCCTATTTAAGCAATACGTATGAGCATTTCTAGTCAAGCTTGAGAAGGTGAAGCTTGGGAAGGTGAAAGCTTTGGAAGGTGAAACCTTCAAGGTGTGAAAACTGGAAGGTGTGAAGGCTTTAAGGTGTGAAAGAGAAGGATGAAGTGAAGAGTGAGTTTTCCTGAGTCTGTGAACAAAGCACCAAATGTGAGGCTGTTTACAATAGGATTGTGTTGAAATTGTGAGTGTGTAGAGAGAGTGTCGAATGTGAGGCAGTTTACACTTGGATCTTGGACAAAGTTAGAGAAGAGCTAATGACTGCAGTTTAGAATTAAGGAGGTTGCTTGGTGGCTTGCGAGCACAAGTTGAGATCTTGGAAGTTTCTACCAGAGTGTGGATCTAGGCTAGCTTGGGTTTAGATTGGATCTTGAGAGATCTTGTAGAAATGTTATTGTAATTGCTATTGGATTTTCAAGTATAATCAAATTGCATGGGAAGCATTTTGTCTCTCTCTGTCTCATATTGTTGCATTCTTGGTTGTGAGTTGGTAAGTGGCCCTTCATCAAGTGGTATCAGAGTGTACCTTCATCAGTATTTGTGATGGCTTCTTTGACACTTTTCTATCATACCAACTTTGGACCTCTAATAGAATTTGTGATACTTATAATTTGTGTGGTGTAATAGGTTTCCCACAATCTGGACTGCCATTATTGACCCTAAGTTAACTCATTTTGCATGATTTTCTTAGGCTTGCTGCTTGGATTTCACCAGTAAACAACCACCAATTTTCTAGGCAATCAAAGATTTTCATACATCTCTTTTTCATATATCTCTTTTGGTATTGCAAAAGATACCAATAGTTGTGGTCATGGATTCATTATTTTTCATAGTCTTTCTATCCTAAGCCTTCCTTGGACATTACTTTGATGGAAAATCTTTGCCTTTTGGAAATTTTTTCTGATGGGTCAATCATCATTTGGTGAATAGCGCATGTAATATAGGTTAATTGCATCACTAAATATTTATTAGATTTGGGTCCAACACTCATGGTAGTCACCTATTAGTCATCACATGATTAGTCAAAAATATCTATCCAATCACCAATGTAATATACATTTTGGATACATTTATTTTAAAAAAATTTCCATCCTTTGCATGTTGTTTCTTATTGGACAATGTTCTTTCTCCATTAATACAACTAAATAATTTTCCCTTAGGTTGGGTGTTGCCTACTATTTTTGCAATGTGTGTCGACCATCAGCCCCATTTAGCCAACTATTTCCTATTGTGGGCTTGCATAAGAAGGTGCATTTTTCCTACATTAGAAATTCCCACTTGTTAATTTCATGTAATTCTCTAATCTAGATTGGACTATAAGATATTATTATTCTACACAATTCACTCTTTTCTAGTCTGCAAACTAACATTTCTTGTTGCTACCAAAGTTTCAGAGTGCCGAGTGCATTGCCCATTGACTTGTGCACTATGGTTTTCATAAAAGGTAAGTGATTTTTAATTTATTTTTTATGTGAACAGTGGTACTAGTATTGGTTATTTTTTAGTTTTACTATCTAGTGTCCACTGGTGACTGGACATCTCACATGCTAAGATAGGTTTACAAATTTTATTGGTAGTACCATAGATTGTAGTACCTTTTTTTATGAGAATAAATCATATTATTGTTATTATTTTTTGATTGTGGTGACTAATCAAGGAAGTAATATACATACTCCATAATTCCTTGATAGGATTTGAGGTCAAGTTGGGTCTCGAGTGGGGGTTTAGGGGCGAAGCCCCTGAGAAATTTTTTTGGGCCTTATTTTATCATGATTTTGGGCCAACATGTAATTATTAATTATGACCCTAAAGTAGTAAAAATACTTGTATAAAAGGGCTTAGGGTTAGGGATTTTTTTTAGTGTGGGTGATGTGAAAATTGGTTCTTTTAGTGGTATTGAGATGTAGGGGATTATAGACTGTAATCAAGTTGTAATGACTGAATCATAATAATATTGGACTTTTTGTTTGGCGGATGTAGCCCAGGGATTGGGTGAACCACGTTAAATCTTGGTGTCTTGTGTTATTTTTTGTGTGATCTATTATTTTATGATATTATTTATATTTTCATGTAATTGTAATTTCTGTCCATGGTTTAATCCTAACAAGTGGTATTAGAGCAAGGTTAATTTTTAGTTATCCTCTGCAGGAGAGTCTCATGGTTGAGTGGGAGTGATGGTAGACAACGGTAAGCTGAGGGTTGAAAAGTTTAATAGATATAACTTTTAGTTATGGAAGATGCAAATGGAAGACTGACTTTATTAGAAGGATTTATGGAAGCCGTTGGAAGGAAAAACCAAGAATTAGTGATCTATGTCAAATGATGACTAGGATGTTTTATATAGAAAGGCACTTAGAAGCATTCAATTATGCCTAGCACCATCAGTGACATTTAATATTACAAAAGTGAAGATGATAGAAGAGTTGATGGAAGCCCTAATGAAAAGCCCTTCACTTCAAACAAGGTATTTCTCATGAAGCATTTATTTAATATGAAAATGACATTTAAAGCTGGATCTCTTGTAGATCATTTAAATGAGTTTAATGATGTTACTAATTAGTTATCTTTTGTGGGTATTAATTTGATCAAGAAATTAGGGCTCTCTTGATTTTGTGTTCCTTTTCTTAAAAGCTGGAATGGCTTGGTAATGACTATGAGTAATTTTATTCCTGGATCTACTACCCTAAAATATGATGATATGATCGATGTTATTTTGAGTGAGAAAACTCAGAAGAAAACCTTAGGTGGATCTACATCAAGAAGTGCTTTGAACACATGAAGTTGAGACAAAATGACTAAGAGAGGAAGTAATTCAGGAAATCATGGGAAATTAAGAGAAAAGTCAAAAGGGAGGAGGTCTCAATCGAGAGGACCAAACAATTGCTGGTACTATGAGAAACTAGGGCATAAAAAGAAAGATTGTGGGACTTGAAAGATAAATAAAGGAGAAAAGAAAGATGGAGACAAGGAGGAAAATTTGGTAAGTAAAAAATTTGAAGAGGATGCTTTGCTTCTATCTTTAGAAATTGTTGATAATTCATGAGTTTTAGATTCTGGTGCTTCATTTCATACTACACCTCATAGAGGTTATTTCATTGATTATGTCCAAGGGGATTTTGGACTTGTTTATTTGGGGGATAATGAACCCTATCAAATTGTTGGAAAGGGAAAAGTTAAGATTAAGTTGCAAAATGAGAATCATTGGCTACTACATGAGGTAAGACATGTTCCAAGGCTGAGTAGGAATTTAATTTTACAAGGGCAACTCAGTGATGAGGGTTGTGTAGTTACTTTTAATGATAAAAAATGAAAAGTTTCAAAAGGTTTTCTTGTAGTAGAAAAAGGTGTGAAAGTACACACCTTATATCTTTGTACAAGTCATATTGTTCCTTCTACTTTAATTGTTTTAGAGAAAAATGAATATTCAGGAACACTTGTTGCAGTTGAGTAGGGAGAACAAATAGCTGTTGTAGATTCTGATACAATGTTGTGGCACAAAAAACTTGGGCACATGAGTGAGAAAGGTATGAAAATAATTCATTCAAAGAAATTTTTACCAAGTTTGAAATGTGTTAATATGGATTTCTATTAAAGTTGTGAGTATGGAAAACAAAAGAAAGCGAGTTTTGTGAACGCTAGAAAGGAAAATAAAAAGGAGAAATTAGAGCTTTTGCATACAAATGTATGAGGATTGGCTCAAATATCTTCCCTTGGTGGCTCTCATTATTATGTTACCTTTATTGATGATGCAACTAAAAAAGTATGGGTTTATCAGATATCTAATGTATTTCAAACTTTTGAGAAATGGAAATGCTTGATTGAAAATGAGACTGGCAAGAAATTAAAATGTCTCAGATCTGATAATAATAGTGAATATTATAGTCATGAATTTGAATATTATTGCTCCACTAATGGTATTCATAGACAAAAAACTATTCCAAGGACTCCATAGGAAAATGGAGTGGCTGAACACATGAATGAGACTATAATGGAGCTTGCAAGGAGCATGAGGTTGCATGCTAGGTTGCCCTTACACATGTGGGTAAAGGCTATTAATACTATTGTATATTTGATTAATAGAGGCCCCTCTACTCTTTTGGGTTGTGGCATTCTAGAGGAAGTATGGACTAGAAGAAGGTGAGTTATTCTTTTCTCAAAACCTTTAGTTGTGAAGCATTTGCTCATATAGATTTTGAAAATAGAACCAAGTTGGACGCTAAGTCAAAGAAATGTGTATTTGTTCGATTGACATTAATTAATTTGGTTATAGGCTTTGAAATTTTGAAAATCATAAAATTGTAAGAAGTAGGGATGTCATATTCAATAAGAAAGTGTTGTACAAAAATTTGTTATAACAACATGAGAAGAAAGAAGATGATTATGTAGTGTTGGATGATACTCCAAAAGATGATGTATAAACCCTTCATCATTATGTGCAACAACCACAACAAAAAATACCACACACAATAGTGAATGTTAGATGGTAAAATAGGCTATTTAGACCTCCAGAAAGATTTTCTCCCTCTTTTTATTCTATTTTACTTCCTGATGTTAATGAAACTGAATGTTATGATGAAGCTATGCAAGTGGATACTAAGATTTAGTGAGAATCCGCAATGAAAGATAAAATGGACTCTTTTCTGAAAAATAAGAGTTTGGATTTATGCAAATTGCTTGCAGGTAAAAGGACTTTATAGAATAAATGGGTTTACAAGTTAAAAGAAGAGAATGGAGGTAAGAAAAGATTTAGAAAGAGGTTAGTTGTAAAAGGATTTGCACAAAAAATGGGCATTGATTTTGATGAGAATTCTCTCCTATTGTTAAAATGACTTCTATCCGTGCTATTTTAAGTATTGTCGCTATTGAAAATTTGCATTAGGAGTAGCTTGATGTTAAAACAATCTTCCTTCATGGTGATTTGGATGAAGAGATATATATGGCACACCCATAAGGATTTGTGGTCAAAGGTAAGGAGAACTTAGTGTGTAGATTGAAGAAAAGTTTATATGGCTTGAAGCAAGCACCTCGACAATGGTATAAGAAATTTGACAGGTTTATGCATGAGCATTGATATAATAGATGTCATTCTGATCATTGTGTGTATTTTAAGAGGTTGGATGATGACAACTCCAATATTTTATACTTATATGTTGATGATATGCTTGTAGCTGGGTGTAACATGGATCACATTAAGGGGCTAGAATGCTAGTTAGTACATGCATTTTATATGAAGGATTTGGGGGTAGAAAAAAAAATCCTTGGTATGAAGATTTGTCAAGATACGAAGAGCAAGAAATTGATGCTATCTTAGGTTGATAATGTTGAGAAGGTGTTGCAAAATTTCTCTATGGAGAATGCTAAAGCTGTCAGCACACCTTTACCTGGTCATTTGAAATAGACTAGGCGATGTGTCCCAAGACACAAGAAGAGGAGGATAAGATGTCCAAGGTACCCTATGCTTTAGCTGTAGGAAGCTTGATGTATGCTATGGTATGCAAAAGGCTATTACACATTTAGTGGGAGTTGTTAGTAGGTATATGAGTCATCCAAGAATTAAGCATTAGAATGCGGTTAAATGGATTCTCAGATATTTGAAAGGAACATCTAGTAAGTGTTTACACTTTGGGAGTTCTACTACTGACTTATGGGGCTATGTTGACTCAGATTTAGTTGGGGATATTGATACCGAGCATAGTACTATAGGTTAAGTATTTACTATTGGGGGGGTAGCCGTGAGCTAGATTTCTAGGTTACAAAAGGTTAATGCTTTATCCACTACAAAGGTAGAGTATGTTGCTGCTACAAAGGCAACCAAGGAGATGATATGACTTCATTTTTTGTTGGAAGAATTGAGACACCCTCAGTGGGATAATTATTTGTTTACAGATAGCCAAAGTTCCATTCATCTTGCAAAGAATTTAGCTTTGAATTCAAACACAAAACTCATTCAACTCATTCAATTGCGGTACCATTTCATTCAATCATTTTCAGATGATGGACAATTAAAGCTAGAGAAGATACATAGAGATGACAATCCATTAGATATGTTTACAAAGGTAGTGTGATAGTAGTATTGCTATAGGATAGGTCTCTAAGTGGGAGATTGTTGTTAAGTGTGGAGCTTGATCAATTCCCAAGTGGGAGATTGTTAGATTGTGGTGACTAATTAGGGAAGTGCTATACATACTCCATAATTACTCAGTTGGGTTTAGGGCTAGACTAGCCTTGAGTGGAGATTTGAGCTCTAATTTACCAAGAATTTGGGCTAGCATGTAATTATTAATTATAATCCTAAAGCGGTAAAAATACTTGTATAAAAGGGCTTAGGGTTAGGGATTTTTTTAGTGTGGGTGATGCAAAAATTGGTTCTTGTGGCTGTATTGAGCTATAAGGGATTACAGATTGTAATCAGGTTGTAATCACTAGATTGAAATAATATTAGACTTGTTGTTTGGTGGACATAGCCCGAAGATTAGGTGAACCGTGTTAAATCTTGATGTATTGTGTTATTTTTTGTGTGATCTATTATTTTCTAATACTATTTATATTTGCATATAATTGTTATTTCTATCCATGGTTTAATCCTAATGATTGTATGTAGTCTAAGTAGTGTACTATCACAAACTTTGACTCATCACTCTTTGAGTCTTTTATCCAACAACTAAGTTGATTTATTTTTTGCAGCCTTTATCAGTTAGCAATGTCAAACAAGAGAGGTAATAGGGGTTTTGGTAGGATCCCTGAAAGCCAAAAAAAGCCACCATTACTAAAATGAAAAACCATATCCACATATTTTGGTGGTGGAAATGTTGGCAACCTACAAGATTCACAAGTTAGATGTTCATTGCTTATTGAAAAAGGAGATTCATCACAAGTTGGAGACCATAGTGAAGAAGTTCAAGTTGGTGAACCTGATATCTTAGTCGAGGATGAACTTGAATATGATCTAAAGACATTTCTCATGAATAGGGAGTCACAAACTAATATTATAGACTTGGAGTTAGTTAATGACCAGTCAGGTGAGATAACCAAAAGTGATTCCATAAATCATGTTCATGCACAAAAAGGGAAAAGAAAATTGGAATAAAAAAAGATCGATTTGTCCAAAAGAAATTTTTGATTAGAATAGGTGGAAATGTATTGTTTCATTGAACCATTGGTCAATCCAATTGATGATGAGCCTCTTGCAGAATGTAGCTGTAAGATTTGCACAAATATAACAAAGAAGGAAACAAAGTTGCAACTTAAACTTGATACTATAGAAAAGCATGTTAGTAAAGTTTACAAAAAGGAAACTATTTGCATATTAGGAATGCAAAAATATACGAGTTATATAAGCAATTATGGGAGAAGCATTCTACAGTAAAATGTTCCATTGAAGATTTCATTAGGAAAGCAATGTAAGTGCAAAATATGGGAAAAGTAGTTCAATTAAGTGTGATATTTTATATTTTGAGTGGAAGACATCCTATGATAGACTACCCTTCAGTTACTATTTTATTACGCTTTTTTAAAGTTTGAAACTATTCAAATAGTCATTGGTCAGTAAATAGCAAGTGGGAATGAGCTAGTTGTCTTGCACAGGTTGAAAAAGAAGATATGAAGGAAAAAATAAAACACTCAAATTTTATTGCATTATCTCTTGATGAAGTTACAACAATTGATAATACTTCGTAGGTGTGCATGCATGTTTATACTATAAACAATATTTTTTGTCAACCCTTTCTACTATCTATTGCTATATTGAATTGCAGTACAACAACTGAAAATTTATATGATTTATTAAAGAGTACTCTACTTGAATGTGGAGGTTTGGATATCATGGAGATTGCCAAAAAGTTGGTGTGTGTTGGAGCAGATGGAGCTTTGGTTATTCAATGACATAAAGGCAGTCTTTGCCAAAAGATCAAGAATGATTTAACACCCTATACTATTCTCATTCATTATATGGCCCATCGAATGAATCTAGCTTTTGGAATTGTTAGTGATTTTGGTTGTGTAAGTAAAGTAGAATCTTTAATCAAAGAGATTTACCAATACTTTTGTAGAAGTCCAAAATGAGTCCATGAATTTCAACACTTTACTCAAGGACATTTTGATGGGAGGAAGCTTCTTAAAGAAAATGATACCAAATGGATCTCTTTAGATGGACTAGTGCATTGAGTATTCTATGAATATTAGTCATTGCTTGGACTAATCGACTCTGTGCAAGATAGATTCCCTTGACTATATTCAGGTCTAACTAATGTTAAGATACTTTTAACTTTAGCAGCTATTCTCCCCATACTACAAGACATGAGAAATATTATGAAAAAGGTTCAACAAAGAGCTATGTCTATTGCAGAATATAATAAGCTATGTAAAATGACATGTAATAGCTTGGATACTTTGCATCAATTACTACCATTAGATGAATCAAAGTTTTTAAAGTGGATAGAAATCATAGATTTGAACAATCTTGGGAACTTTTTACATATTGGTACATACAATGAGGTATGTGCCAAGGTACATTGAGTTGACATACCAATGCGGTACTATGCTTGCATCAACCTTGACTCTAACCCCAATGAAGTAGGAAGCAAAGTAGAATCAAAACCAGAGAAGGTACTTTCATGAGTTACAAGTGAAGAGTTCAAGAAGATCAAAGAATTTGTGCTTGACACTTTCAAGCGAATTCGCTACAATATTTTGTCACAAATTAGATTCAGATTCCCTCTAAAGGAACTACTCAAAGCAATGCCTATTGTTTTTCCTCAATATTGGTCTCTAAATTGTTTGACTAATTTTCAAAAAAAGATGACAACTTTGATTCAACATTTTTGCAAACCTAAAGTAATCAATGGAGTAACTATAAATGGAATTTTAGAGGAATCTCAACTAAGAGATCAATCATATTCTTTTGTAAACATAATGAGGGAACAATATGATGTTATGGAGAATCCAAATGAAGAGGGAGTGGTAACAAAGCTTGGGAAAAACTTTGGTTAGCAATCAGTTGAGAGAGTCAATACCAAAATATTTCAAGCTTACCGATTTATGTTTGACAATGATATTGGGTTCAATTCAGGATGAGAGAGTTTTTATTACTTTGGGCTTCCTGAAGTCAAAGGTTAAAAAAAAATTAGAAAAAAAATTAGATAATTGTTTAAGACTCTATAATTCTAGGTATGAGGTAGATAGTTTCCCTTATGAGAGGGCTCTTAGCATTTGGGGAAACAAATGTGGAAGAAGAGGGATGACAAAAATTTCAAACCCAAGTGGCAGTGGTTCATGTCTTGATATTGGAAGCAATGAAGATGATGTTGACTTTGGCATGCATACTGACACTGATAGTGAATTTGAAGAAAACACAATGAAAAATAAAATTTTATATGCAATAAATGAGGAGGATTCTGATGATAGTGATGCTAAGCCGGTCCAGGCGGAGTTGCAACTATAGTTGCTTCTCAACTTCAAATTCTAACTTTTGCATGAGTCAAGTAGTAGGCTAGTGGCTCTAGTTGAAGACTCTATCTACTAATTAATTATGTTTTTAGAAGTTAATTTATGGCCTTCATGCATTGTCCTTTTATAGATGATTAATTTTTTTTAAAACATGCTAATGCTACAAACTTACATGTTGAGATTTCCATTGAAACTAGTTTTTACTTTTAGAGCCTATACATGTTGAGATTTTCATTGATTGTATTAATACAATAATGCATGTTGAGCTTGCAATTTTTATTTATTCTAGTTTTTAGACATTTTTGGATTTTCATTGATTCTAGTTTCTTTAAGAAATTTTAACATAATCCATTTTAAAAAATAAGCTTTATTTAAAAAATTGTATTATGATTTATAATTTTAAATCATCATGTAACATAATAGGGCGATCCCACAATAACGGATTTCACTTTTAAACCAATTTTGACACTGAAATAAATATTTTTGAAACAAACCTTACATTCGAGTGACCATATCTCTAAAAATATGAATAATTTCAAGATGACATAAACTAGTGATTTCTAGTACTTTGTTCCTACTTTGTAACCATAATTTTAAATCTTTAAAAAAAAATTATTTAAGTCACGTTTATTTTCTCATCTGAAAAGTGGTACATATGAAAAATCAATATTTTTAAAGAGTGATAGTCCGTTTGAAACACATAACTTTTTTTCTAGAAATGATAACGTAGTAATTCTTTCAGTGTTAGATTTGTAACATGAATATCCAAAGGATGCATTTGGTTTTATTCAATTTCATTAAATATTGTATAGTTTATAAAGTTTTTGAAGTGACATCAACTGTAATTCAGACATAGGTTCATTTTGACATGGATAACTTGTACTCAATTTGTCATAAATCCATTTTTTTTTAATAGAAAGCTATCATAACAACCTATTTCCTAGATTTTTTAATATTTTTTGCCCTGATTTACAAATTTTCTTGAAGTGTCAAAGTCAGTTGAATTTCAACTGTTAATGAACCTATAATGAGTTAAACTCATATTTGAAAGTCTTAATGAATATAGTACATGTATTACAACTATAGTCATTGGAAAGCTTGCTCTGAGTAGAACAAATTGGAATTTTTTAGTTTAGAGTAGGAGATCATTCAATCTCAATTTTGGGGGTCAAAAGAGCCAATTTCATTTTTTTCAAAAAATAACACCAAAAATTTGTAAATTGGTACGTTCACGCGAACACTATGTTTGCGCAAACATATTAGACATGTTTGTGCAAATGTACAAGCAAAAATAATCTAGTGACTAAAAATTTAATTTAACGTATTCATGTGAACATGTAAAATAATTTGTGTTCACACGAACATACAAAAAAAGACAAAAAGCATGACATCACCTGCAATGAGGAAAAAAAATTGATAGTGAAGGCAAATGTTTTAAAGTTTCTCCAAATTTTTTGTAAAGTTACTGCAAATTTATTAAGAAAAGGGAATATATATATATTTTTTAATGATTTTTTAATGGGAAACAAGAAATGAAGGAAAAATAAATATGAATGGAAGAGATCTGATGAAGCATAACAAAGAAATCTTTAGAAGATTGTGGCACATTATCATCAAATTAAATAAGGTCTATATATATTAAATTTATTTATTTATTGTGGTGTTGCATTTAATTATGTATCAATATTAATTTTTTATCTAATTTGATTTATTTATAAATTTTTTGTAGACAATCAACAAGGTGAAGGAAATGTCGAACGAGGCTTAACAGAAGTAGAAGAAGTGCATATGAGAGAAGGGTTAGGAACACTACCTGCAGAATCTCAAACAATGAATGTTGAAGATTGTTCAAGATCGCTCCCTACATAGGTTCAAATAACATAAATTGGAGAAGGGTCAAAATCTTTCCTTGTAGAATCCCAAACAATGAATGTTGGAGAAGGCTCAAGATTGTTCCCTATAGAAATTCTAGTAATAAAAGTCAAAGAAGGGACATGATTAGGTGTAGGAATTGGTATGGAAAAACTCATAAATATTTCCCAATCTTTAAAGAATGGAATTTCTCATAAAAATTTAGATCGTTTACTTAAAATGGATGTGGATAAATTGACAACACTTGCAAGTACTATTCAACCCTTAAGTTTTTCTAAGAATGGTCAATGAATAAGAAGATCAAAGAAATAATGACTAATTTTGATAACATTAAAACACTTGAAAAAGCTTAGTTGCTTTCACTTTCTCTTACACAAAAGAAGTTGCAAGAGACATTGAAATTATTAGGTGTAGACACAACATCAAAGAAGAGAAGATTTTCTAACATGCAAACTGATGTGATTGAAAATGTTAAACAATGTTTGAGAAACATAAGAAAATAGTTTCGAACTAAAGATAAGTCCATGGCAAGAAAAGTGATGTTGATGTCTATTGAAAATAAGAATATGACCCAAAATAGATAAATATTTTCAATTTTGTCTAAAATGGGTTTTAGTAGAACAATGAGAGGATATTCTAAGAGGAGATTAATTTTGGATTATAGTACTATGGAGGGCAATTGGGCAATCATGTGTGGAGCACCTCATTTTGATAGGATTGATGAGGGATTAAAAAATTTAGTCATATCATTTTGGATTGAAAACACTCACCCTTCATCAAATAGTAGAAATGTTATCTAGCATAGGATTACATCTAGTCAATATAAAGATCATATAAAACATTGGTTGAACACAACACAAAATGAGTTATATGTGTCATTTTATAGTGGATATCCTAATGCAAAAATTGGGCAAATATTATTTGAAAAATTGAAGCCATACTTTGCAAGGTCAAACCAAGTGTTTGAACCATGTTGTTATCATCATCATATTGAGTTTGATTTTCACTATCGGGTATTTCAAAAGTTTGTAGAAGACACATATGGTTTTCATGTTGCTCCTCCTAGTAGGAGAAGTGAGTTTATATCATCCATTCTATGTGATAAAATAGATGATCTAACCGGTCAAATAAATTGCATGAAATGATTATGTGAAACATGTGGTGAATTGGCTCTATTTCCTTCAAAAATTGAAAATAATGATGTAACAAAAAAATTGAATTGCAAAAGTTACAAGTATGTGAAGAATGAAGTAAAGTTGTGGAAAGAGACAAAAAGGTTAGAATATGTTGAAGAGGAGTTACCTGTTGTAACATTTATGGACAAATTTAAGAATTTGATCCAACCTTATATTCATCACACATTTTTTGAAAAGTGGCAAGCACAACAATTTCAAACTTTTAGAGATAATTTTCCACTTGAAATGATTGTATCAGTCGTTGATTTTACAGAGAACTATTCTTTTGGTCATTAGAAAGAAATTCAATTAGATTATTTCTTTTCTAAGTAGGTCACTATTATGGTACATGTTTGTTATAGACATTCATAGTTAGATTTGGATGGTGTTTAGAGTATAGTTGAAGCACGGGTCATTAAAAAAGAATATCAATTTTATATAAGTGATGATAAAGAACATGACATTCACTATGTAGAACATTGCTTCAATAATTTCTTTTCTTATTTGGAAGAAAGAGACATAAATGTTGATAAACATTATGTTTGGTCTGATGGATGTGCCACATAGTTCAAATTATATAGACCATTTTATGCATTATGTAGATATCATTGGAATGAGAATATAAAACACTTATGGAATCTCTTCAAGAGTGGGCATGGAAAAGGTGAACATGATGGTGCTAGATCTTGCATCAAACGTGCTCTATGAAAGTATCAAATAAATTATCAAGAAGTTGGTATAAATGATGCACATGATGTTATTGAATGGTGTAAGACACAGTTTGCATTAGACGAGGTTGGAACATCATCAACAGCGAGTTGATCAGTTTATTAATGTGTTTTTAAATATATACATTTTAATAATATTAATTACCATGGATGAATAATAATAAAAACTTGATTTAAATAGGCAATACAAGTATTTATCTTTAGCCCTACTAATTGATTTAACACATATGTATCTTTAGTCCTACTAATTGATTTAACAAATTTGTATCTTTAGTCCTACTAATTGATTTACCAAATATGTATTGTTAGGCCTACTAATTGATTATTTTATAATGCTTACAAATAAATAAAATATTTTAAATTTGTAATCTAAATCATTTGGGTTAATTTAGTAGTTTTAAGCACTTATATTAATTCAATTCAATCACCCTATATTATTATTATTTTTCAAAATTATAAATTAGGTTAAATCAATTTGAAACTTCTTCATATTTAACTATTGAAGTCGGTAAAGAGAAGTTAATTTAATTTTTTTTATAATTATCACAAACAAATCTAAAGTTTAAAATCTATAATCTAATTCATGAAGAATGTACTACCAAAATACAAAAAATACACATACATGTAGGTCACAAGAATAAAAATCTACGTCTAATATCTCTACTAAAATACATACATGTGCAAACTATAAGTCTCGAATAAACATGTATGTTGTAAAATATAAAAATTCATATACATGTCATCGAACAACTGAAGTATTAAGTAGTCAAATAAATAGTGAAACGTACATGTCATCAAGGTATTGAAATACATATGTATATAAGTCTCCAAAATCTACAAAGTCTCCAATAGATAAATGCATCAATATATATAAATCTACTACTATTGGAGGGACCCCTCAATATGCATATGAATAGAACAACCCTCTGATCGAGTCTCTTGTACATCCTATGGCCGAGGTGCAACAACCAAGCCCTACAAATATGTATACATTTGAACTATCTAAACATGAATATGAGTGCATATAGTTTGAAACATAAATAACTTTACAAAATATTTATAACTTGTACCTGATCACTACTAGGTATCTCAATAGAATCATCTCTTTGACATACATCCCCTGACCCAACACTAGATGTAATCATGTGCTTGGTGACCTATGCCTGCACAATTTATTATAACTTTTAAATATCTATCTAAACTAAAATTTAAAATTTCATATATTTAAATTTAAAATTATAACATATACATATACATATACATACATACATACATACATATATATGTACCTAGGTCTCAAGAGGTAGAGGATGATCATCAAACTCCACCGTATCATCTTTCAATGCACCTCTATTGTCAACATCTCATCCTAATACACCAACATCATCTCTTGAAAATTCAACACCTACTAAACCATCCTTGGCACCACAATCTCCAATTGCTAGTATTGATGAGCGAAGTGGAGTGTGTTTCTGGCTAGATAATGGTGTAGAATCAGTGTCGAGTTAGAATAGCATGTCCACATATGATGAAAATCCCATGCTCAGACTAATGTCAATCTCAGATAGCACTCATAACTGCTCACCAAAATCATCAAGGCCCTTAGCTGTGATCTTGACATCTCAAACTTGTATGCTTGAGTCATTTGTAGAGTGTCATGAGCCTGGTGCAAAATGGTGAGCTATGCTGTGTGGTGACTATCACTGGTGTGGTCTATGCCTATGAAACTACGGGGCTTTGATGGTGTCTAATGGTATCCATCACTAAGTGAACTAGTATCCTTGTGCATCAGAAATATAACAGATACTCTAAAATAGATCCTCCAAAAAATATAGTGCTAAATTGATATGTGTGTGTTGTCCTAAAAGAGCACAAACATTACCTAGTACTAGTAGACCAGCATCTCTATATGCCTCATCAGAGGAGGTGGTTGAAGTGCTATTGGATGCCTTTGAAGATGGTTGACTTGGATGACTCCATCGAGTGTGAATATAGTGACCAAGAGAATCAGATGTGGTACTCGCAGTCGTAGATGCAATGTGTCCAATACTATCAATTGCTCCCCTCTAGAAAGTCAAGACAACTCTATCTGCAATAAGTGCTAGTGCTAGAGTCACTAAAGGAAGTCTCTGTCCAATGAACTATCTCATGTCTAGAGGTAGTAGGTGTTGTGCATTGTGATACTGGTCATGATCTATGATCCGACCATGCCTCTATCCACAATAATCTAGAATGTCTAAGTAGTTAATGTTGAGGCCCATGCAGAACTTAGCGTACACCTATTGTGCAAAATAAAGAGGTATATGATCATTATTAGGATAATGACCATGTGTCACTAAAAACTAGGGATATATCATACAGGCGATAACAAGATCTTTGTACCATGTCACTCAATAGCCTCTCACCCTACCTTGTGTACCCTCATATGATAGAAACAAATATCGTTTGATGACATCTTTGGGTGCCACCTTCTTGACATCATCAAAATATGCATCTCCTAAAATCTTAGCTCTAACCTCCCTAGATATGGTAGCTAATACATTAGGGATAAATGAATGATGAGCTCTAAATCTAGCAATGAGATCTTATAAAATCCTACATATAGTCACACATATGTGTCTATATAAACCATCAGTGGAGGACAATATAAACTACTCTAATATAATAACCTCATGCTTTGAAAATACAAATAATGCATCAATATCAATGCTTGGAGGTGATGCAACAGGAGCCACACTAGGACCTCCAGCAGGTGCCACACCAGGATCCACATTAGGACCTGCACCAAGAGCTACAATAGGAGCCACACTATTAGCTACAATGAGAGCCACATCAAGAGCCACAACATGAGTGACCCCACCACGAGCGCTACAATGAGCCACAACATGAGCCCCACCACAAGTCACAGCACAAGCCCCATCACAAGTACCATTATGAGTAGCACCATGGACTACACCAGGAGCTGTAATAGGGACCATAGCATGAGTTGTAGTAGGAGCTACAATAGGAGTCACAACAGGAGCCTCATCACCCTTACGATCATGAGCATGCTAATTGTGTGAAGCCATATCTACAATGATGGAGCTAATATATATTGTAAACACAATATACATATACATGTAGTCTAGTACACAAATTTTTATTTAAAAGATATGTAATTTTGTACATCGTCTAATCTATAACACATCAATATATCATATATGAGAGTTAGAGTTAGAGTTAGGGTTTAACTTTTCAGTTAGGATTAGATTAGGGTTTGACTTACGGTTTGAGTTAGATGAAAGGGTTTGGTTAGGGTTATATTTACATAGAGGTTTGAGTTTTTAGCTAGGATTAGATTAGGGTTTTAGTTTTTAGTTATGATTAGATTAGGGTTTGAGTTAGGGTTTGGTTAATGTTTGGTTAGAGTTTGATTTTTAGGGTTATGGTTAGGTTAGGGTTTGAGATAGATTATAGGGTTTGAGTTAGATTAGGGTTTAGTAAGGGTTTGAATTCTAGGGTTACGATTAGATTAGGGTTCATGATTAAGGTTTGAGTTAGATTAGGGTTTGAGTTTTTTGTTAGGATTAGATTAGGGTATTAGTTTTTAGTTATTATTAGATTATGGTTTGAGTTAAGGTTTGGTTAGGGTTTGATTTCTAGGGTTACAGTTAGATTAGGGTTTGAGTTAGATTATAGGGTTTGATTAGGGCTTGATTTAGATTAGGGTTGGAGTTAGATTAGGGTTTGGTTATGGTTTTATTTCTAGGGTTATAGTTGGATTAGGGTTTGATTTAGATTAGGGTTTGAGTTAGGGTTTGGTTAAGATTTGGTTAAGGTTTGATTTCTAGGGTTAGTATTAGATTAGGGTTTGAGTTAGATTATAGGGTTTGATTTAGATTAAGGTTTGAGTTAGATTAGGGTTTGGTTAGGCTTTGATTTCTAGCGTTACAATTAGATTATGATTCATGATTAGGGTTTGGTTAGGGTTTAATTTATAGTGTTATGGTTAGATTAGGGTTTGAGTTAAATATTAGGGTATTATTAGGGTTTGGTTAGAGTTTGATTTATAGGCTTATAGTTAGATTAGGGTTTGAGTCAGATTCTAGTGTTTGGTTAGGGTTGTGATTAGATTATGGTTTGAGTTAGATTAGAGTTTCAATTTTTAGTTAGGAATTAGATTAGGGTTTGAGTTACGGCTTGAGCTAGATCACGGTTTGATTTAGATTAGGGTATATGAGTAGGGTTTAATTTAGGTTAGGGTTTGAGTAAGATTAGGGTTTGGTTAGGGTTTGAATTCTAGGGTTATGGTTAGATTAGGGTTTTAGCTAGGGTTAGATTAGGGTTAGGTTTAGATTCTACTTGGAACTAAAGTTTTCAAGTTAGGGTTAGATTAAAATTATGGTTCTAGGGTTAGATTAGGGTAACTTTAGTTAGGGTTAGTGTTAAATTAGGGTTTGAGTTTAAGTGAGGGTTAGATTACAGTTTGAGTTCTAGGGTTAGATCAGGGTTTCAATTATGGTTAGTGTTAGGTTGGTGTTATCTAGTTAGATTAGAGTTACAGTTCTAGGGTTAGATTAGGTTTTTAGTTACAAAACTCTAGGGTTAGATTAGGGTTAAAAAAATTTCAAGTTAGGGTTATATTAGGGTCAAAGTTTGAGTTATGGTTAGAAATTAGGGTTAGAGTTTGAGTTAGGGTTACGGATAGGGTGAGGGTTAGGGTTAAAGGGTTGGTGATAGAGTTCTAATATTTTCTAATTTTGCACACTAATGTTTTTTAAATTTTATCTAATGTTTTTCTAATATTTTGTTTAATGTATTTTCTAATATTTTGTGATGTTTTTTCCAAATATTTTATAATGCTTTTCTAATATTTTGTAATTTTTTTAATAATATTTTCTAATGTTATATATTAATTTATTTTCTTTAATGTTAAATAATAATATTTTCAAATGTTATACTAATTTATTTTCCTAATATTCTAATGTTTTAATATTTTCTAATATTCTAGACTATTGTTTTTCTAATATTTTATAATATTTATCTAATTTAACACTAATGTTTTTTATAACATTTTTCTAATGAAACTAATATTTTTCAAAATTTGTTTCCTAATGTTATACTAATTTAAAAAAATATTTTCTAATGTTTTTCTTTAATATTTTGTAATATTTTTCTAATCTTTTCTAGTTTTTTATACTAATATTTTTAAAAATATTTTGTAATATTTTTGTAATATTTTCTAATATATTTTCTAATATTTTCTCATATTTTTCTAATATTTTTTAGATTAATATTTTTAAATATATTTTCTCTTTTTTAAAATATTTTAATGTAATTTTTTTCTAATGTTTTTCTAATAAAACTAATATTTTTTAAATTTTTTTTCTAATGTTTTTCTATTTCTTCTCTAATGTTCTTTTAATAAACTAATATTTTTTCTAAATTTTTTTCTAATTAAACTAATATTTATTTTCTAAATTTGTTTCTAATTAACTAATGTTTTTGTAATAAATACTAATATTTTCTTACATTTGTTTCCTAATGTTATACTAATACTTTTTTGATATTCTAGATTAACATTTTAAAAATATTTTCTAATGTTTTTCTAATATTCTATAGTAATGTTTTAAATAATTTCTAATGTATTTTCTAATAACACTCATATATAACTAACAAATACAAAATAATTATAAACGATAAATTAATAGAATTAACTAACATAAACAAATAATTAAATTATTCAATAAACATGAAAATATGCTTTGAAAAGATAAAAAACATAAAAAAGAATTCAAATAATAATATATAAACATACCCAAAATAGTGTGACAACAAAAGTCTGGAGGAGAATGACGTAAACTGATGTGGCCCACTTACCAATGCAATATGTTTGCTCCAACGTCTAGATCAAATTCACCTCACTGTAAAAATGAACAAGGAAAAAGGAGGAATTGGGTTTTAATCTCAAAATTTCCATTAAAATATGTTCACACGAAAATATTAATAAGGTATGTTTGTGTGAACATACCTTATTTAAACTCAATATGCTCACATGAAAATATAATTGTTTTATGTTCACATGAACATAGTTAGTATGTTTGCGTGAACATACATAAAATTCAATATAGGAATTTTGCATCATGTTGTGATTTCCTTCGTCTCCCAAAAGTGGTACCTAGTATTGTGGGTTCACCTAATATATTTAACAATTACAACCCTTTGTAAATGACTCAATGTCAAATAACCCTGAATTGTATATATAATCAGATTATTACTACATAATACATTATGTATGTGCAATCACATTGCCAATTGTACAATTTTTTCAAGTAGGAGTAGGGAAATTTTTTCCATCTACTCTGTGTAGTAATAGTATGCAAGTGCCTAGTTGTCCAACTATCCTAATATGCCGGCTCTTGATTCTTGTAACAATTAACACTAAACAAAGTTGCAATTAAATCCATAAATTGAAATTAAAGAAAAATAAGTAACAAAATGATTATAGTACTATCACTTACTAAGTTGTTACTTCTTAGTGCTATTAGGTATGAATGTCATTGACACTAATAGTAACAATTTGGGAAGATGACCTAGCTCAAACGATGTTCTTAAAGGTGCTCCATTCTACATCATTTAGAAGCTCTATTTTTTTGAGGTTGTAGCTTGATAGTAATAACCTCGTCAACAATGAATACTTTGAAGAGATATTTTTATATGAATCAAGGAATTGATCTATAACTGCATTCATTGTTGATAGTGGTTTGATGCAACTTGCAATTCTTTCTAGAGTGGTTTCCTTAGACAAGTTACCTAAATTAGAACTCATGGTGTTGTGCAACTTTTTCATGTAATCTTCTTTTCCAATGAATTTGTCATCTGAGTAAATTGAATTTGGTAATCCAACATTTAACATGTTTAGTATGCTATGACTCATCTTCATCAAGTCTCTAGAAGCAGATTTGAGAGCTTGATCTATTTCCATTAATTGTTCACAATTGTGATAGACAAAAAAGGTCATTATAGAGGCATCTAGGTGGTTGTTTATTCCTTGGTTTACATAATCCCTATCACTAGATCTCTCTACTTTATTCAAAATTTGTTTAGCAAGATTTTTTTAAGGAATTAGTGAAGATACTTCTTTTACTTTCAACATCTTTTTTAACATTTTCAATGATAACTCTGAGATTTCTATTTAAATCAAGTCATTCAAACAAACTATCATTGTTCTTCATTATTTTGTCCCAGTTTTCTTGTTTGATAAGCTTAACTGTGTTTATTATAGTATCCTTGAGATGATGGTCTTTGGAAGATGTTATTATATTTTGTGCAATTACATTCTCCATCTTTCTTTTTTTTCATTTCAAACATCTCTATTCACTCTTTTTCTATATTTCCTCTAGTTTCCCTTGCCAATTAGTTTCCCTCTTCCTCTCATCCTCCAATTTCTTCTTCAAATCTTGGATTGTCTTTGCAATAGTTACCTCTTTTTTCTTCTCATCCTTGAGTTCCCTTTTCAAATCATGGACTGTCTTCCTAGTGGACTCATCCTTTTTCTATGCATGTCCAATTCCTTCTTCAAATCATGAAGTGTTTGAGTAGAATACTCTTTCTGCACATTCTCCAATTCCTTCTTCAAATCTAGTATTTTCTTTCCAAATGACTCCTCTTTTTTATTTGCAATCTCCAATTCCTTCTTCATATGGTGGATTGTCTTACTGTTTGTAGTAGCACTAGACTCCATTTTCTTCACATTCTCCAATTCTTTCTTCAAATCAAGGATTCTTTTTGTAGTTGACTCCTCTTTTTTCTTTATATTCGCCAATTGCTTCTTTAAATTATGTATTGTGTTTGCATTAGACTCCTCTTTTTTCTTCTCATTCCCCAATTCCTTTTGCAAATTATCAATTATCCTTGCCTTAGACTCCTCATTTTTCTTTTCATTCTCCAATTCAATCTTCAAATTATTATTTTCCTTGATAGCAGAGTCTAGGTCAGTTTTCAATTTATTATTAATCTATGCACTACTCTCTATAGACTTCAACAACTATGTAGTAGAGGCTTTTTCATGCTAAATTCTTTTTTTGCACTCATCCAATTCTTTAGTCAATTTTTTTAGTTGTTCATTCATCTTTTCTTGCTAGACAATTACCTCTATAGAAGAAGAATTCTTTAACCTATTTTGTAGTTCTTTGAACCTAATGTCTACTACTTTCTCCTTGGCCTTCACATTATTAAGGATTGCCTATAACTTTTTAATTTTCTTTGTAAGCCTTTTTTTTCCCTGTCCACTTTCAAAAATGTAGAGTAGACCATTTTGTTACTCTCTTTTGATATATTGATTTTGTCAATATTTTTTTCACTTTTGAGAAATCCATTTGAAGACTCATAACTTGTACATCATTATGATTTATTGCATTTTTTGGTAGATTATTATCTCTAACTAAGGGCATAATAGCCATGAAGTTCATCATTTTGGTGTTTGTGTCATATGTTGGAAATATACTGTTAGTAGATCCCTAACATTCAGCAAGTGTATCACTTTGGCCTATTTCTTTTTCTTGTCTAATCAAACTTTGATACAAACTCCTTTAAACTAAAATCTAGGTTTGCTGACACAATTGAGTGTTTGAAAGGTGAATTATCAATTGTATTGTTCTATGCTCCTCCAACTCTAGTTAAACTTACTCCACTTACAGTTCTATTTTGAGGATTGCCAACATACTAAAGATGGCCCATTCCAAATCCTAGTGTTTTAGGACTATTTTTAGGTTTTATACATAAGCTATTGGTGCATACATTGGTGAAGTAACCATTGACATTGCTTGCATCGTAATTGTCATAAATTTTTTCTTTTTTGCACAAGGTTCATCCATGCTAGTGCCAGTGCTAGTGTCAGTGGGATCAACAACAACTGAATTTGAAGATTTAACAAATATTGAGTTGGGATGACCTTCAGAAGCATAAGTATAATGTTTTTTTCTCTTTCTAGGTAAGTCATCTTCAATTTCATCAGAGTGTCCAATGATTGGTTTACTTCCTCTTTTGGGTGGGTTTGGTACTAGAACTAAATTTCAAATCCCTTCACCACTTGCACTAATGGGCCCTATATCTGCATGACCCATTTTTTGTATCATAATTTCCCCTTTATTATATGTTTGGTTAATATAATCACTTGTTTGAAGATTAATAATATGTTTTCCCTTAGTTGACCCTGAATCCTAAATACATTGAATGTCTCCATCAAGCTTGAGGTTCTTCTGCATTTGAATATCACTGTTACTACAACTACCAAAATTATATAGTATAGTTGGATGTTCTTTATTCCAATAATTTCTAAAAAGTTCATCCTACTCAATCTCCTCAAAACCTACTAAGGTCTGTGGGTCACCCAAATTTTTCCTCATTTTCCAAAAATCAGTCATCTTGGTTTGACACCAAAATTTAGACATGCATGCCTCTTTAATTTCTTTCGGCGTAGAAATCATAGAAGCTTGAGATGCTTTCTTGTAGAAATTTAAGTTTGTCAGAGGCTTTGATTTGTGTGACTCTGATATGTGCAATGTCATAATTTGGGATGACAATTCTTGCATTGAAATATTATTCTCTATTGCATGTTTCTCCATCTCTTTCTTAACTTCATCCCACAAATCCATGTTTTTTAAGTTTTCTATCAATGGCTTCTCCTAATATTGATATTTTCTTGTAGAGTTCCCATTGGCAATAAGTCTTTTTTTTATTATATTTAGTGCATCATAATTCTAGTGACTAAAAAAATCAAAGCTAAAAAAAATTACCAATTCATTTGCCACTTTGAAAGCCTTTCTTTCAAATGTGAGGCCTCTAATTGTGAAATGCAAGGAAGGAAGTATCATTTTTTTTTGTTGTCCAGTGAAAAGTTCATCTACGCTATCCATCTGCCATACATATTCCAATGTAGAAATCCTTTCTATACCATGGATTAGAAGTTTGCATGGTCAACTATTGAACTGTAAGACCTTAAGACAATGTACTCTTCCATGAAGAACCGATCAACCAATTGAATTTGACTTCCTAGTTGAATGCAATCTTTACAAGACACAGGAAATATAGGCATCAAAGTGCTTGTGAATTTTTGTGAAATAGGTGCCAAAAAGAAGTCTACAAAATGGTTGTAGTTGTTATTGTTAGGAGTCATCCTCATCTTATGTGTCCACTCATATACTAGACTTGGAGTCTTTAATTTCTTCTAGGTTTTCTCATCAAACTTATAGACCTCAATATAAAAAATTTTCTCTATCTCAAATATTGTGTGATGCTTTGCTAAAAGAAGGTAGTACAAGTAAATTGTGAACCTAAATGTCTTCATCTTTCCAGTAGTTATACTTTGTTTAATCATTAGTAATTGTTCTTGCATAGTTTCAACAATGTACTAAACAAAATTATATCTTACATCTACCTTCTCAACTGACTAACCTTGATAATGGATATTATAAATAATTTCAAGAACACTTGCCCCCACTTCCTTGTAAATGTCCAATCCTACACAAAATGATAACAAAGAAATAGTATTCTCAACCCATGGCACAAAAATATCATACTGATAAGGAGGCTTATGGTCTATGTCCATTGTAACAGTAACACTAATATGATCTGTAGATGACTTTGAGTTTATTCAACCCTTACTATATGAATCTTAAACAACTCTATCCAATTTGTCATAAGCCTATGCTAGTTTATCCAAGTCAATCCTCTCATTAAAGGTTCCTGGTTTAAACCCTAGCCCTATGTCTAATAGAGTGAAAAATTCACTCTTAGTTATGGATAAAATTTCCTCTTGAGTGTTTTGTTTCACAATTTCCTTTCTATTTTCATCATAATTTTGAGTGCATAGTGTTACAATTTCAAGGTAAGGAAATACTATGGGTATAATGAGGTTTGCTAATCTGGTTACCAAAGTAGCTAGTTTATTTGTATGTGTACAAACACTTTGGGTATATTTGTAATAATTTCTCCCCTTTTGTGGATCTTTCCACTTATTAAACAATTAATGTCCAATTTTCATGATTCCCAAATCTCCATGGATAACAAGATAAAACATATCATGACATTCATTGGTGACACCTAGGGTTTGTAGCACTTGCCTAAGTTCTATAATGTCTTTCTTTTCCTTTATGCTTGTACTTGTACTAGAGGTTTTTGACTTTGTTTTGCCCATGCCTATTTTTGGTTATTATACAAAATTATTTTTCAAGCTCTATTTAAAAAAATTGTAAAGTGTAAACCTAAGTCAAGAAGAATGAAGATTTCTATTGTTGCAAATTTCATTGATTCTTTAAAAAAAAATAAAAAGTCCCAGAATTGAGAATTGAGATTCAACAATACTAGTGCTAGTAGATACTCAGATGATTGGTGTTGTCTGTGATTGTGAAGTTTCACACTTTTAGTCTCCAGAACAAAAAATGGAATTCTATTAGTCTTTGAAAAGCTAAAATTTGAAAACGCTATCATATCAGACTCTCGACATCAAGAACTCTAAACTTCATATACTAAAAACATAAAAGGTTAATAGTTAAAACATAAGTATTAAGTAATTAAAGGTTTTAAGTATTTTACTAATACTACGTACAATGTAAGAATCAATAATGCACATAACTATAATTTAATAAAAAGTAAAAATTTATTACATTAATATACATTTGCATTTTGAAAATTTTTCATTCTAAATAAATAAATTAATAAAAATTGAACTTAATAATTGATATGATTTTTAGGTCAATTTGTGGAATACTATCATTGTTGTCAAGAGTCAACCTTGTAATAGTACAAACCTATGTCACCCTTTTACAAAGGAAAAGGCTAACAAAAGTATAACTATTCAACTTCAATGACATAATTCTTGTATTATTATTTAGAATTTGAAAATGAAGTAAACTAATGAAATGTGTAGAAATGGATGAAGTTTAGGATTATCATTTTTAATAATTATTTGCAAAAAGAAATGATAGATTTTCCTATTTTTTAAAGATAACATTTTAGTTCCTACAAAATGATAAAAATTAGGAGTCTAGTTCCCACCACAAAACTACAAGGAAATAAACTTATTTCCTTTTGATCTCAAACTATGCTATAGATAAGTAGCGATAACAATAAAAAAAAAAAAGAGACTTTAGACCTATATTTTCTCTTTTATAGTGATTCAAATTTCAACTTATTCAAATCAATAGTTTTCATCTCCCATCACATTTTTGAAAAGAAATCTATTCCAACAAAAAGAAAAATTATAGATTCTTGAAGAGGACTCTCTCCTCTAGAATGCCATATAATTTTTAAATTTTTCTAATATGATTTACTATTTTTTTCTTTCTCAAAATCAACATCTTCTCAAGTGTTAAAATATGTTAAAATACGTACTTGTAGATTTTTTTAATTACAATAAAATATGTCTAATTAAAACACTATGAACTCTATATGAGAATATTCTTGACTATGAGTTCTATACAATGGTGTTTATATGTTATTGAAAATATATCATAAAAAATAGTAATAGTTATTGAAATGTTAGTTTTCTGAAATAATTTAATTTCTTTGGTAGTTTGATACTCTCTACTATGAAAAATGCATTTAATAGACATTTCAAATTGGAAAAGTGTGAGACCATATCTAACTTAGCTAGAATAAATTTAACAAGATCATATGTTCGAAAACAATTGATTTTTAGATAGAAATACTCAAATTTAGTCATTCTAATTAGTCAGCCTAAAAGGTGACATAGCTTTGTACTTTCACGCTGATTCAAAATCCTGATACTTGTCAAGGACACATGTCATGATTCTAGATGTTTCTTGACAATAGCAATAACATTCCCAAAATTTACCCAAAATTCATCTTGAGACGCTGACCCATCTTTTACTTTATAATCATCAAGTTGGGATTAAGCAATAATTTTTTTAAAAGACCAAATATAACTAGCTTATATATACCTCTCTCTCTCTCTCTCTCTCTCTCTCTCTATATATATATATATATATATATATATATATATATATACATATATGTATACATATGTATATGTATATATATACATGTATATATATATATATATACATATATATATATGTGTATATATATACATATATACATATACATATATATATATGTGTATACATATACATATATATGTATATGTATATATATATATACATATGTATATATATATACATAATATATATACATACATATATGTATATATATTATGTATATATATATATACATATTATATATACATATATATATATATGTATATATATATACATATATATATATACATATATGTATATGTATATATATGTATATATATATACATACATATATGTATATGTATATATATATATGTATATATATATATATATATACATATATATATACATATATATATGTATATATATATATACATAATATATATACATATACATATATGTATGTATATATATATATATATATACATATACATATATGTATATATATATGTATATATATATATATACATATATATATATATATGTATATATATATATACATATATATATATATATATCTATGTATATATATATGTATATGTATATATATACATATATACATATACATATATATATATACATATATATATGTATATATATATATATATATATTACATTGAGATTAATTATTTTTGAGGTACCTATTTTCATTAAATTTGAGGATTATTTTTTCTCAATTGGGATTTATGAAAATAGGCGCCTCGAGAATGATTACTCTCAGCATTGTGTGTGTGTATATATATATATATCTAAGCTAGTGGTAGTTGTGACACAATAGGAAAAATATTTACTTTTTATTTGTATTTTGAGAAGGTTATTGTAAAATTGTTAATAATTTTTTAATTATAGATGTATAAAGTTACTATAAAATTATGCATGAAAAACTTTTTTAATTATAGTTGTATATAAGGTTAGTATAAAATTGTTAATAAATTTTTAATTATAGTTGTATAAAGTTACTACAAAATTATGTTTCAACATTCTTTTATATTTAATATATGAAGTTAGGGTTACAATTTGAGTTACGGTTAAGGTTAACATTAGAGTTATGGTTAAGGTTCCGATTAGAGTTATGTTTATGGTTAAGGTTAAGGTTAGAGTTATGGTCATGGTTAAGGTTAGGGTTAGAGTTATGGTTATGGTTAGGGTGAGAGTTATAGTAGGGCTAGGGTTAGTATTAGGGTATGGGTTTGAGTTAGGGTTAAAGTTAGAGTTAGGGTTTGGATTAGGGTTAGGGTTAGGGTTAGGGTTAGGGTTAGTGTCAAGTTTAGGGTTAGAGTATGAGTTAGGGTTAGAGTTTGAGTTAGGTTTAGGGTTTGAGTTTGAGTTAGGGGTAGATAGAGTAGTAGAAATAGGGTTACAATTAGGGTTAGGTTTAGGGCTTGAGTTAGAGTTAGGGTTAGAGTTAGGATTAGAGTTAGAGTTAGAGTTAGAGTTAGAGTTAGAGTTAGGTTTAGAATTAGGGTTAGGGTTATGGTTAGAGTTACAAATAGATTTAAATTTATGGTTAGGGTTTGAGTTAGGGTTAATGTTAGAGTTAGGGTTAAGGTTACAGTTTTGAGTCAAGATTAAGGTTAGAGTTAGGGTTAGGGTTAGGGTACAAATAAAAGTCTAATTATGATAGAGTTAGATTTATAGTTAGAGTTAGGAGTAGGGTTAGGGTTAGAGTTAGAGAAAGGGTTAGATTTAAGGTTATGGTTAGGGTTAGGTTTATATTTAGAGTTAGGTTACATATAGAGTTACATCAGGGTTAAGGTTAGGGTAAGGGTTTGAGTTAGGGTTAAGGTTAGAGATAGGGCTAGGGTTAGGGTTTAGGTTAGATTCTAATTATGGTAGAGTTAGATTTATAGTTGGAGTTAGATTTAGGGTTAGAGTTAGGGGTAGGGTTAGGGTTAGGGTTAGGGTTAGTGCTAGGATTAGAGTTATGGTTATGGTTAGGATTAGAGTAATGATTAGGGTTATGGTTAGAGATAGGGGTAGAGAAAGTGTTAAGATTAGGGTTAGGGTTAGGGATAAGGTTATATATGGGGTTTAGGTTAGGGTTAGGAATGAAAGGTCAATGTTTAGCTTACAATTAGATATAGGGTTAGAAATTTAGTTACAAACACATCTAGATTTAATGATAATGATTAGTGTTATGCGTATGATTAGGGTTATGGAAATGGGTAGAATTAGGTTTAAAATTAGGTTAAAATTAGGGTTAGAAATATTATTTCATTACTCAATTATTAGAATCCTTATATGATAAATTTAATATAGAGACTGCCATGTTTCTATTTTCATATCTTGTTTGAGGATACAATAATTTTTAGTATAAGTTATGGTTCTCTTTTGGCTACATTTGGTTTTTCTAGAATTGCTTTTATTGGTTTTATTAAGTTCAATCATATTCCCAAGCTAAAGGTTATTATTAGAGGTAGTTCTCATATTATAATCAAATTTAACTTGTTATTGTTACACTTAATGTTTTTGATAAAGGAGGTAAGGAGAGGGCCCCAAACCAAAGTTACAAATAAAGTTAGTGTTAGAGTTGTTTTTAGGGTTAGAGTTAAGCTTAGTGTTATGGTTGGGTTAGAGTTAGGGTTAGAATTAGAGTTAGAGTTAGAGTTAGGGTTAGAGTTAGAGTGTGGGTTAAAATAAATTTTGGGGTTAGAGTTAGGGTTAGAATTAGAATTAGGGTTAGGGTTAGAATTAGGATTAGCATTTAGGTTAGAATTAGGGTTAGGGTTGGGAGTAGAGTTAGAGTTAGAGTTAGGGTTAGGGTTAGAGTTAGACATATAATTAGGGTTAGGGTTAGGAATAGGATTAAGGTTCGAATAATGGTTAAGGTTAGGGTTAAGTTTAAAAATATGCTTACATTTAGGATTATAGTTGGGGTTAGAGTTACGGTTAGGGTTAGAATAATGGTTAGGGTTAGATTTAGAGTTAGGGTTAGAATTAGAATTAGGGTTAGGGTTAGATTTAGAGCTAGAGTTAGGGTTAGGGTTAGGGTTAGAGTAATGGTTAGGGTTAGGGTTAGAGTTAGGGTTAAGGTTAAAGATATGGTTACATTTAGGTTTAGAATTAGCTTTAGGATTAGGGTTAGGGTTAGGGTTAGGGATAGGGTTAAAGTTAGGATTAAGGTTAAAGATATGGTTACATTTAGGTTTAGAATTAGCTTTAGGATTAGGGTTAGAGTTAGGGTTAGGGTTATATATGGGGTTTGGGTTAGGGTTAGGAATGAAAGGTCAATATTTAGCTTACAACTAGATATAGGGTTAGAAATTTAGTTACAAACATATCTAGATTTAATGATGTAGGAGCATCTTGCATAGAAAATTATTGAAAAAAAAAAAAAATTGAAAAAAAAATTGGAAAAAATAAAATAAAATTTGTGGAGGAGAGAGAAAGTGACGAAAATTAGAGGAGAAATAATAAAAAAAATACAAAGGGGAAAAGGAAGAAAAGAAACGAAAAGAGGATTTTTATTTTCGAGGTGCATAGGTGGCATAATAGAAAAAATTAAAAAATAAATGGTTGTCATTCCATTTATCGAGGTGTGTGGGAAGAATTCTAGAAGGTTATGAATATTGTTGAAAGTTGTGTATGTTGTAGAAGGTTATGGAAGTTGTAGAAGGTTGTGGAGGAATTCTGGAAGGTTGTGGATAAGTCATGCATGGGGTGATAAGTGCCTAATTAAGCAAGGCATATGAGAATTTCTAATCAAGCTCAAGGAGAAGCTTGGAGAAGCTTGAGAAGTGGAAGCTTGAGGAGGAGAAGCTCAAGGAGAAGCTTGAGAAGAAGATGAAAGCTTGAGAAGTAGAAGCTTGAGAAGTGGAAGTTTGAGAAGTAGAAGCTAGAAAGTGTGAAGGCTTCAAGGTGTGAAAGAGAAGGAGGAAGTGAAGAGTGGGTTTTCCTGAGTCTGTGGACAGAGCACCGAATGTGAGGCAGTTTACAACAGGATTGTGGTGGACTTGTGAGTGTGTAGACAGAGTGCCGAATGTGAGGTAGTTTACACTTGGATCTTGGATTAAGTTTGTGAGAAGAGCTAGTGACTGCGATTTAGAAACAAGGAGGTTGCTTGGTGGCTTGCAAGCACAAGTTGAGATCTCAGAGGTTTCTACCAGAGTGTGGATCTGGACTAGCTTCGGTTTGGGTTGGATCTTGAGAGATCTTGCAAAAATGTTATTGTAATTACTATTGGATTTTCAAGTATAATAAAATTGTCTTCATATTGTTGCATTCTTGGTTATGAGTTGGTAAGGGTGGTGTGGCCCTTTGTCAGTGGTATCAGAGCATACTGTCATCATTTAATGTGAGGCCTCGCCCCAGCCCTTCGTAGCCTTAGTTGTTACACTATTATTTTTATACTCATGACTCGAGATGTCGAGACATTATCTAATGCTTAAAACATATTATATTATTTCATGCTGTATATATATATATATGTATATATATGTATATGTATATGTATATATATATGTATGTATATATATATGTATGTATATATATGTATACATATATATGTATACATATATATGTATATATATATGTATATATGTATATATATGTATATATATGTATAAATACATATATACATATATACATATATATACATATATGTACATATATACATACATATATATATATATATACATATATACATATATATACATATATACATATATATACATATATGTACATATATACATACATATATATATATATATACATACATATATATATATATACATACATATATATATATACATACATATATATATATATACATACATATATATATATACATACATATATATATATATACATACATATATATATATATACATACATATATATATATATATATATATATATATATATATATATATATATATATGTACATGTGATTTTACGGGGCTACTGATGTGTGTAATGAGTGTGCAGGATATTTAGCCAAGAAATCGATGGAGGAATAGAACTGATCTCTATGTGCTAATTTTGGAAACATTGTTGTTCGTAATTCAAGTATTGTATTGTATGTGCTCTTTAGCATGCTAGTTAGGGTTAGCTATGTAACCTTTGGACCTAAGTTGGTTTAAGATAGTGTTAGTTTTCTAATTTGGTTCTTAACTGAGTTTAATCACCATTAATCTAGATTAGTGCTTAATCTACTTTTTTTTAGAGTTGTTAGTTGGTCCTAATTATTTCCTAGCTTTTGTTTGGCTGCAAACCTATTCCTAAGGCTTTAAAACATGAAATATTTATGCCCAAAGGGTATGGGTATGGGTTGGGGGTCTTTTCCAACCCCTAAGCCCCTTTTTTTGACTTTTGAGATCACTCAAAAAGTCTCTTTTTACCTTTGTGCGAAAATTGACTATGGCTACCATAAGTTGCATCACCTCACCTCCACCTAGTGATTAACCATATTGTGGGTTGAGTTAGGAACTTCTAGATTTGTAGGTGGGTGGGAGAAGTTATTGCTCATTTTGGTGGGTGAGTTTGAGGCTTATTTAGAGGCCCTTCTTGGAGTAGTTTAGGGGTTACCCAATCTCTACTTTTAGAAAGGAGTCTTGGAAAGTTGAAGCAAGGAAGGCAAGAACTCTTCTCAATTTGATCATTTACCATAACTTTTTGATGAAGGTAGCGATTCTTAACTCCTTTGTATTGTTCTTCATGTTTTCTATGCTTGAATCATGTATAAGTTGATGTGTTGTTCTTTGTTTGTGCTTGCTTGTGTGTTGGGATGGGTTTGGAGGGATTCTTGTTTGTTTCTTGATGCATTCTTATGCTTGTCTTGATGTTTTGTGTTTTGAGAGAATTTCATGGGGATTGTTATGAAATCACTCACCCTTGGATAGGGAAGAAGTGGCCATGTACGAGGGTAGGGCCTTAGTTGGACCTCAATGGTGAAGAGTCTCCTTTCATGGTGAGAGGAGGGAAAAAGGGTAGGGTGTATGGGCCCCTACTGGTCATCACATACCTTGTTGATATTGTGAAATCTTGAATATCGAAAGGAATGAACATCCTTGTGATAGTAGCCTCGAAAGGGCCTTGTAAAAGAATGGAAATTCTTGAAGTTTTAGCCCCAAAAGGGTTATGGTATGATATGGTGATTGACATCTCCCATTGAGAAAATCCACCTCCCCCCTAGTCAGGTCCTATGTTTGGATCTATTGTGTAAAACCGGGTTAGGGTGTATGCTTGAATTGTTCTTGATGTTGTGATGATTCACCCGGGTTCAGCTCTTGTTCTCATTGTATTCCTTGAAGTTTTGAAGTATTGGAAGAAAGCACTTGTGAAAGATTTTGAAGAGATTTCAATTGATTTGAAAAAATTATGTAAAATGTAATTGAATTTTGATGTATTGGCAGGCAAAGACATCAGGTTTTCTTACTAGTTCTTTCCCGCTAGAGCCTTGAACCAGGATGAATGATATAGAAAGAAGAAGAAAAAATATTATGAAAACCTTCTTGTATTGGTCTCATGTGATTTTCAAGTTTTTGCATGTGTTTAAGAGAAAATAGAATGATAGATAATGCCCTTGAATTCTGAATTTCCAAGTTTCAATTATGTAATGAAAAGCAATTGGATATGTTAAAGTTTTCAATTTGATGTTATAGGTATTAAGAGGAAATGGAAATACTACATTGTGAGCACAAAGTTAATTCTCTCATTGTTAAGTTTCATAGTTGAAACAATCGAATTTGAGTAAGAAACTTTGCACCACTTTGAATTCTAAAAATAAGGAACATACACTTTTGTTATATGATGGTTGTTAAAACATAAATTATAGAAAGAAATAAGAATAACCATATTCACATACTGGTACAAGCATGTTGTCCCTAGGAAGAGAAGTTGATAAATCTATGTCACTCATGGTCTTCTCATATGTGAGTGATTATGTCTTTACACCAACCTAGTTTATGCTTGATATTGTGTTGAGAGTAATTTAAAGGAAGAACTGTGTACCTTGATACTCCTTTAAGAATGATCAAAACATTATCATCTTGATATTTTTATCTTCTTAGTTTTCTTAAGAATAGGTTCAGTTACAATGTTGTCTAGTTATGTGTTCAATCAGTCATAATAGATAGTTAATGGATATGTAGATGGTTAAACTAGTTATATGGATATCATTGAAGTGCATTACTTTTGATGTTTCATGAAATTTGTTAACCAGGAATTCTTGTAAGATCCATGTAGATTTATGTTGGAATTTCAACAATGGTTTATATTAAGATTTCCTAATTAGAATGAGATTTCTATCGTTAATGCAATGTCAGAACATTAACAACTTGAAAGTTAATTTAGTCTCAGAGAGAGGAGAGATAAGTAATGTAAGTTTTATCATATATATATATATATATATATATATATATATATATATATAGGAGAGACCTGTAGAAGTATATTTAACATTCCGAAAAATGTATGGGTTGTCAAAAAGGGAAACTCAGTCTATTACAGACATATCAAATAATAGCCTATATAAAATATTATTACTTTGATGGCAAGTGGAAGATATTCATTTAAAAAACTCACCTTATTTAAATAGCAAGTTAAGACTTAAGTGCCTCCATGATGCGACTCCCTAGGTGGGATAGTTGCACAATAAATGTGATTAGAAATGCATAATATTCCTTCATGCATCTGCCTAGTCGAATCCCTCTCCAAGACCATCCAATCAACATTAATTTTGGGAAATGTGTATGTCAACAAATTACATAGGCATAAATGCCTTGAGATACGTATGGAGATTTTTCTTTCTAAAAATGTGGGATGGATTTGACTTGTGTCAAATCGCTTGGGAAGAGAGCAATAAAATGTTTTAATGTTAAATATAAACTAACTCTTACACTCCCATATTTCTCCTCCCCACTCCATGCGTTGACCTTGCCTTGCATTGGGAGGGCAAGTGAATATTTTTAAAAAGAATTTTAACCTTCCATTCGCACCCTCCAATCCCCTTCACCATCATGCACTCGAGGATCATGTAGGGTGAGTGGAGATAGGCCTACGTCAGCCTATAAGGCCATGGGGCAGTGCACTATCCTTGTAGACAGGCCCCTTTGTCACAGGTAGATATTAGATTTGGGGGGGCGGGGGGTGATTTGATAGTATATTTGATAATTTTTTTTTTTGGTGATGAGTAGTGGCTAGTTAGTAGGTTATATGTAGTAGTTTAGTATTTAGATTAGTAGATATGTTATGATTTTGGAAAGTAGAATAATATTTTTTTTAGTTAGAATAGGATTTGGTAATATTTTTAAATGTGACTTTTGCATAGTGGTAGAATTTTAGGAACTTGTTTTTGAACTTAATTTAACAAAGATAGTATCTTAATTATTCTTTTTTTTTAAAAATTAATTTTAGATAATTTTATTAATTAGTGTTAAATAAGATTAGATTTAAATTGTTGTTAGATTAGTGACTTGGTTATTATGTTGTTTATTAAGTTCTAATTTAAAAGTTTTAACTTGAAATTTGAATGTTTTATTAATTAGTTTATACTGTCGTGAGAATTGTTAGAATGATTTTACTATGGACTTTATTAATGTGAATTTAAATTTATGATAGCTTCAAATAAAGTTGAGATTAAATTATAGATTATTGAATTTATTCTAGATATCAATTTCAAGTGTAAATGATAAGTGAATAAGTTAGAGTAGATTTTGGATTCTAGTATTTAAACGTAGTTAGCATGCGTTAAATAGTTAATGAAAGGGTCTAGCCAATTAGATCATCTTTAGGGTTAGTGGTACATTACTCGTAATTAAATTGTATCACTAAAACAATTGATAGATTTTGACTTTATTAAATGGATTAGTCATTAAATTTTATTAACGGATTTTCTAAGAGACTTTTAGTTCACTCAAATAATCTCTTTGCGAAGTGTTCAAACTAAGTTGTAACCCTATTAAATATCAATGGTGATCTTGCATGGAACTTCTTTGTACCTTTGGCTATCTAATTCTTAAACTGCTCTATCATTTTACTCTATTGTAGTTAAACATCTAAACCTTTGTCGATTGTATTATACTAAAAAAAAAAAAGATTGTGTGAGTTTTTGCCCTCGTAGTTTGGGCATGACATTTAAGGATAATGATTAGTGTTATGTGTATGATTAGGGTTATGAAAATGGATTGAGTTAGGTTGAAAATTAGGTTATAGTTAGGGTTAGAAATATTATTACATTACTTGATTATTAGAAACCTTATGATAAGTTCAATATGGAGACTCCAATGTTTCCATTGTTATATCTTGTTTGAGGATACCATAATTTTAGTATAAGTTATGGTTCTCTTTTGGCTAAATTTGGTTTTGTTAGGATTATTTTTATTGGTATGGTTAAGTTTAATCATATTCCTAAGGTGAAGGTTATGGTTAGGGGTAGTTCTTGTATTATAATCAAATTTAACTTCTTGTTGTTACACTTAATATTTTTGATAAAGCAGGTAGGGAATGGGCCCAATCCAAAGTTATGAGTAAAGTTAGTGTTAGAGTTGTGTTTAGGGTTAGGGTTAGAGTTAGAGTTAGAGTTAGAGTTAGGGTTAGAGTTAGAGTGAAGGTTACAATAAAGTTTAGGGTTAGAGTTAGGATTAGATTTAGAATTAGGGTTAGGGTTCAAATTAGGATTAATATTTGGGTTAGAATTATTGTTAGGGTTAGGAGTAGAATTAGAGTTAGAGCTAGGGTTAGAGTTAGACTTATAGTTATGGTTATGGTTAGGATTAGGGTTAGAATAATGGTAAGGGTTAGGGTTAGAATAATGGTTAGGGTTAGAGTTAGGTTTAAGGTTAAAGATATGCTTACATTTAGGGATAAAGTTAGAGTTAGGGTTAGGATTAGGGTTAGGGTTAGGGTTATAGATGGGGTTTGGATTAGGTTTAGGAATACAAGCTCAATTTTTAACTTATGATTAGATATAGGGTTAGAAATTTAGTTACAAATACATCTAAATTCAATGATAATGATTATTGTTATGTGTATGATTAAAGTTATGGAAATGGATAGAGTTAGGTTACAAATTTGGTTAGGGTTAGAAATATGATTATATTACCTAATTATTGGAAACCTTATGATAAGTTGAATATGGAGACTACAATGTTTCCATTGTCATATCTTGTTTGAGGATACAATAATTTTTAGTGTAAGTTATGGTTCTCTTTTGCCTACATTTGGTTTTGTTAGGATTATTTTCATTCCAATATGGTTAATTTTAATTATATTCCCATGATGAAGGTTATGGTTAGGGGTATTTCTCATATATAATCAAATTTAACTTGTTCTTGTTACACTTAATCTTTTTGATAAAGGAGGTAGGTATAGGGTCCCAAACCAAAGTTACAAATAATGTCAATGTTAGGATTATCAATACAGTTACACTTAGTGTTAGTGTAACTCCAAGTTATACATTGTAATTATTATTTGAGTTAGATTTAAAAAAATTATATTAGCATTTATTTTATGCTTAATATGGTTTTGGCCAAGAGTTGTATTCAACCTTATGTAAAATTAGGATTAAGATTTAATTTATTTTTATTATAATTTATTGTAATCTAGATGGTCTTTATGATTTGCATTAATCTTACTACAACATTAATTTGAGGACCCAAATAATGATCATACTAAAATTTATAAATTAGAGAATTAGTATAATGAATTTTCAACTCAATGAATGTTGCAACCATAAAAAAGTTAAAATAATTAGGTTGTCATGTTACATTGAGCATATATTAGTTTATTCATCATTAATCTTAAATTTTAATTTATCCAAGCACTTTTAAATTGGAGAAATGACATGAAATTTTAAAATATAGAAACATCCTTTTAATATAATTTTTCTTTAATTTAGAAATCAAATAAATTTATATATATATTTATTAAAATAAGATATTTAAAAGTAACAATTTAATTTCAATATGAAGATACTTTTCTAATATTTTTCTTAGAATGTTTCTAATTTACTTGAGAGGCATTTATTTTCAATTAAACAGGTAGGATGGTTCTATTTTATCTCTAAATAGTTGAGAAATAGTTCCCCTTATGGATAGTAGGGCTCCTCAGGATTCTGCACATGGTAAAGATACGGGGCCTATCCACCCTACCTTTAGAGCGGGGGGTTAAGGTTCCCCGGATAGCCGATTATTGGGAGGGCCTACCCCTATATTGAAAAGGGTAAAGGGCCCCCCTGGTGAATAGTAGGTTTATTATTTTGTGATTGAAAAGAAAAAAGATGCTTCTAAAAATAATGCAAGAGAATATAGAAACATTACTATTGTCAATTAGAAAAACACGATGTTTTAGTTATGCTCATTAGCTCATTATTTTTTATAACTTTTGATAATTTGGAGTTATGATCATTAGTTCATATTAGTCCATTAGAAATAAATGCACAAGTAAGGAAATGGATAATGGAAATTAATCTCTTTGAGACATGTGATTTTGTCAAATTAAGGTGGAGGAATTAATTCAATAACCAAAATTAAAATTTGTGAAAGCATGCAAAATAGTGGATTGTTAATGAATGCAGATTTTTTTCTCTTGTGAAAATGAAAAAACTAAAACATTGAAAATTATTCTCTTTCAAAAAGTGTGTTTGTAAATTTATGGTAAAGAAATTTTATTCAATAAACAAAATTGGAGATTGGGAAAGCATACAAATAGTAGATTATTAATGGAGATTCCTTTGGAAAAATTGGTATGGAAAAAAGTAGTGATTTTGTAGAATAAGAGGGGCACCTAAGTTCAAATTGAAGTTTGATGGTTTGAGGACTACCATTTCTCTATCATGGCCATTAAGAATCACAATAAAAATTGCCTCACAATTTTTTATGAGTGATGTGGATGAGGGTTAATATCCCCATGTGGGTATTCATCATGATGATGTTCTTTCTCTATGCCACTCCTTAAATGACATCTTTCAAAACATAATTATTTAATAAAACATTTCAAACAATACAATCATTTATTTAAACAATAAATAAGGAAGCACTTTAGTTAAAATTGAATGCAATACAACATTTTATAATAGAAATAAAAATGTTACAACTCTTTCACCATTAAAGCACTAACCAAATATAAGGAAAATGAGAAAAAATCAATTAAAAAAGCTAAGAAAAGTCAAATTCTTAGGCTAAAATATATGCTTAGCAAGAGCATTAAGCTGAAATCCATTCAACATCTCTAAATCTTCACTATTTTGCTCAATTATTTCTTGCATCCTTTGAGACTGAGATTGATTACTTGTGTTGTGGGTACTAAGTATAGGGTAAGGTTTGACGTCATGCACTCCATTATTTGGTGCTATAGAAATCTTCTCACTTCAACAACAACCACCACGTTGGATCCCTAACCCTAATTTAGAGGATCACATAAAAAATATTAGAGGAAACATTTTAATTGTGCAAACAAGAGCTCACCTTCCAAATATTTGTGAGTATGACCATAATGATAGACAAAAAAAAAAACTAGGCATATCCCATTGTGAAGAGAACGTAGTGACAAATGTTTGGGTAAGCAAAATACTCGAGCCTGATAGCCACCATGCCCAACATTAGTGGCAACAAGATCAAGTAAAATACCCACCATTTTGAGATGTCTTGCTCGACTTCAAGGCATTAATTTTTCCTTCACTATAATTTACTCTGATCAAACTCAATGTTTTTTTATCACACCCACATTTTTAAAGTTGTTGACAACAAATGTGAAATGACATAGTTTTGGAAGTTATTCCTAATTTTTACCATTGATCACCATTAACAAAAAAAATAAAATTGAAATTTACACCCAAAAATTTGTCCTCATAGTAGCCCTTATTGGCCTCATCCTTCTTTAATATGTTTGTATGCCAAGCATAACTTCAAATCAAATCTTGAGAACAGTTGAGGAAGAAAGCATTTCATTTTTGTGTTTATTTAAATTTAGTGTGTACTCACATCATTTCATATTCCAATGGTCATGGCTTTTTTGGTGAGGATACAATCAGTTGGCCTTGGTAAAAAAAGAAAGGTTTCTTTTTTCTCATACCATTACATTTTTTGGCCTCTCTCTATAAGTTTGTTGTCATGTGTTATCTTATTGTTTCCAGATGGTCATGTATCATTAGTTATGTGGAGAATACATTTCTATTTTTTATTTTATAAACTATTTTTTGATTAAATTAGTTTGTAACTGCTTATATTTCCTTTTTATTGACGGAGAAACTTTTTTGGCATATTCCTATGCTTGGATTTTGATTTGTGCTCCCATTGTATAGAATGCTTCTTAGCGTAATTATTTTTAATATTTACAGTCTTGACACTTAATTGAGCTTTGTAGTGACAAAACACGTGTCATGATTCTGGATGAATCTAGGCACATGGGAAAACATTCCTTAAATCATTCTGAAATTCATCTTGGGCCATCGATCTTTCTTTTAGTCTATGGTCGAGAGTCAAAACTAAGACATAACTATAACTTATAAGAAAGAATCTTAAAGTACACATATCCCAATTTTGCGTAGAAATAGAATTTAACTTTAATCTTTTAAAATTTAGCCCAAAATAGAGCCATGGTTGATCTAATGTTCATTTAACGGTCTAGATCAAATCATGAATCATTAAACTTTTCACATAACTAATATCAATTATTTAAATTATAATTTAGGGGAGAGGACCCAATAATTGAGTGGGGTCCAATATTCAATCACTCTGTCATGAACATAGAGTCCAATCTTCCAACACATTTTTACTATATTTTGTAATTAATTAATCTACTTGTACATATAAATTATCCAAATGTTGACAAAAAAATATACCAATACTTGAACACATGAAAACTTAAAAATGTTATAGAAAAAATAAATATATGAATTCATTAATGAGTGAAATAAATAATTTTTTGTCTAAAATAAAAATAAAAATATCATAGCTATTTCATATATGTGTGTCACTCAAAACATAATATGCTCAATTAAATAAATATTGATATCTTAGTGTACAAATAATCTCTTATGTGTATAACTATTGGGGTAGAAATGTATATGCATAGAGTAAATCATATCAATAATATGTCTCATCACAAATATAAAAGGTGAATACTAATAAATGCTTTGTATTTTCTTATGAAATGTGTGAGACTATAAAAAACTTTTAGTTTTAAACTAATGGTCCCTTTGTGTTGGTTATAGGTTGTATTTTATATAATAATGTGTTATTTTTATAACAACAAATAATATATTTTTTTGTTGAAATATTTGTCATTTTGTGTTATACATAAAAGTTATATATAACAATTATTTATTATTAATAATAACTATTTCGTCCATTTAAGTCATATACATGTTACATTTCATATAGTTATACAATATTCTAATAACAACAAATAATAGTTTTAAATTTAATTATTAGATATTTTTAGATTAAGGTTTGGTCAAATGACTAAAAAGTCATTTTTTCGACATATCTCACTAGGTGCACTATTTTAACGAGTTGTGTGTTGAGTCACACCTTCAAACCTTAGTTGTAGCATGAGGTTAATTCAATTTCCATTTTATATTTCTATAAAAAAAAATAAAGGTCTTACAATATCCCATGTAGTGGCTACATGTTGATGAAGTTAGCCCTCACAACTATAGGTTCCTCTCCCCTCTCTTAGTGTTGCACAATGCAAATTAAAACTTAAATCACAAAGTGTAGTAACTAGTTGCAAACATACAAATTATTTGAAGTTCTTGACAATTTCCAAAATCCATGATTTGGATGAAAAAAAATTAAACATGAAAAATTAATGAAACATTGAATTTTCAAATATATAAAATTATAATTTGTAAATTGTAATCAATTATCATTCATTGATCATTAATTGCTTGATAATAATAACTTGATTTAATAATCATAGCATTTGTACTTAATTAAAATTGATTTAGATTATAATCAATATTTGCTAAATTGCTTCAGCTTGATAATGATAAGTGATAACTTAATTTAAAGTTAAATAATCATGTAATTTTTCATTTAATTCAAAATATGATTAAAAAGTTAAAAATATTATGATGATCATGATATTTAAATAAATTTACATTTCAAAATAGGAAGAAATGAATAAATTAATTAATATTCAATATTTTATATGAACATTTAATATAAGTTATAATTTGAACTTTTTATTTTAAAAATAAATTTCAATATTATCTATACAATTTAAATTGCATGATCATTGATCAGGATTCATGATTCATCAGTCATGATGTTATGTGTATCATAAGTTTAACTTTAACAAACTATTTTTTTATTTATTTAATATTTTTAAATAAATTAATAATAGTTAAGACTATTATAACTAATAACTATTAACTTGCATGGCCCTTGCCCCCGCATTCATATATTATTGAATTTTACAAGTTTTAAAATTTAAAGGAAATACATATACATATTACAAATCTACAAATTTTCATTGGATAATTTTCAATTGAATAATTTTTTACTATAAATCATTAATCAAATATGAAATCATAAAGGGATTGTTGAAACCCTTTTTTTTTGCTTCTAACTTTATAACTATTAATAGTTAATTTTTTATAATAGAGTCATAGACAAACATTCCAATTGTGCATTGAGGTGCCAAAAATAGAATCATAGACTAACAAGAACAATGATTTGAGAAGCCAAAAAATAGTATTTTCATTGATAATATTTTTAAGTGTACAATGTACATAATAGTAATTCATAGCATATATATTCAAAATAGTTGCTTAAATCAACCAAGTTTTACTATGTCATAATTTACATTAAAGAGCCAGGTCCAATCTAAAGAAAAAATAGATATCTTAAAAACATTTTTTTCCCAAAGGGCAAGGGTCAAGGAAAATAAAAGGGATGCCAATGTTCGGCCCCAACACTTATCTACTATGTTTGCAAAAGGGATGCCAATGCCTGGCCTCAGTACCTTCTTGACCAATACAAGAATTTTGATGTCATCTTCTAAAAATATTTCCTTAAAATTTTTACATAGAAGCATCAAAATGTCTAGTTGATTGCCTCCAAGGTCAAGAAGAGACACGAGGAAGTGCGAGCTAATATCTGTGGACATGCATTACCTATTATCATTTCTTAAGAATTCATGGCCAAGGACCATGACTAAAGCCTGGTGGATAAAAGGACCTTGGGCATCTTCCTTGCAAACCATGGCTAGGACATCATTAGGTATCATACCGTAAAAGAGCTTTTGCAGACCCATTGTAGTGCATTTTAGGAATATTGATGTATCCATGACTAAAAAACTTTGTAAACTGAATTAAAATTCAAGAATTTGAGAAATGATAATGAAAGAGGAATTGAAGAGGCTATTTAATGGCTGTTGCATTAAATAGTTTGGCATTAATAATCTTTCATATCTAATTTTTCTGTATTCCTATTAATTTTCAAGTGTGTGAAATGTACTCGCATTAATGTCAGATAGTTGGAGTGCCTACTAAGGTGGCTGAAAATGGAATGTAATAATTGTAATTGTCAGTACAACATTTATGATTTTAATCTTGATGTGATGTTCACTACATTCCAAATTATGGTTTTCGTGCAAAAAATTCCACGTGTCTCAATTCTAGAGAATTTCATAAGACTCTAGGTCTTTTCAAGTGACTGGCCTTGAAATTCATCTTCTATCATTGATCTCTATTTAATCAATGGTTGATAAAACTATTGTATTAACAATACAAAAGTGATGGTAGCCAATTTGGTAATGATGACACTGATGTAATGATATTATTAATAATAGATCTAAGACAATACACAAGTTGAAGTGACTACTCAGTAGTCAGTACAGTCACTAGCCAATACACGTGCTAATTTGCTTTTAGATTAAACAATTTTTCAGTCTACCACTAAATATTAGCCAAGACTATTATTATTCATTTTCCTACAAAACAAGTAATTCACCTCTAATATTATTAATTCATTTTTGGCAAGGGAAAAAATAGCCATCATTTATTTATCTATCAGCAAGAAAAAAAATTAATTCACCACATTAAAAATCATTATTTAAAGGGCAAGAAAAAAATAGCCAACATATAATATTTTATTTCCCTACATGGAACAAAAAAATCACCCTCAAGATTAAAATTTTCCCACCCACAAAATGTTGGATTTGCCAGCATTTTAGGCATTTTTTTGTGAGGGGTTTCTTAAAGTTATCCTTGGCCTTCCTGTTGGCATATCATTTGTCATGAGAATTCTCCTTAGCCTCCTTCAAGTTCACACAAACTCTTGACATAATTTTTGAAAGGAAATTATTATTAGTTTATGGAAATATAGGAATGTTATTGTTTCTTCTTATATCTCACTCACATCCATAAATCTTTGTATACTAAAGATTGTATTTATCTTTGTAAACTAAAGATTTTAAAGATTGTATTTGTAATAATGTGATTTTTCAAATTAAAATGTAAGTAGAGAATAAAGTTGTTTTTGAGCTTGTAGAAGATTTTGTAGCTTCTCTATATTTTTGTAGAGATTTTGCAAAGATTTTGCTAGCAACAAAGGAGATTAATGCTGCTGAGAAGGAGTGGTCCATTATAGATGGTGCTTCTAACCCCATTAAATGTATGTGGTTGAAAGATAAAAAGATCCTTTATTGTCTTCCTTAAACACTATTTTAGTGGCTTAGTAGATTTTCCTCCCCTACCACTTCTTCTTTGGACTTGACCCATATTTTTGTTGAGTTATATTTCCAAACACTTCCATGCAACTTTTAAAGAACAATAATATCCTACATTTTTTCTAATAATATATCTTTCAACTAATTTAACAATATCTATTCATAAATAATTTTTAAAAAAAAAATGAAATTCAACTAAAAGTTTAAAATCTTAAAAAACTTCTATGACATATAGAAACTTTTCATCAAATCTTAGTCATATAGATGGCTTGTTTACTTGATTTAAGTAAAATTATTAACATTGTTATATAATGTGTCAAAAATATTATTTTTGTCATTATTGTACCTATAGGCAATGTACTATTGTATTCAGCTTGCATAATTACTGAATTAGTTCAAAATCTATCTACCAATCACAAGTCACGATTTTTCAGTAATTAAAATATTTCTAAAGTTTTTTAATTCATTTACAAATTTAATATTTCTTACAAATTATATGATTAGGTGAACTTATTTTGTGTTATAGGAGCCCTTTTTTTGGAGGGTCTCCATAATGCAATATTTTAGGCTAGATTCAAGGTTAATTTCACAAAATCAAATACTACAAAAAATGTTTGATACTTAATAAATTCAATAACACAGTGAATTTCTTTATGTTGTAAAGATTATTTTATGAGTATATATAAGTGAAATAGTAATGAACTTGTAGTTAACCAATGAGATAATGTGAATATAATGATTTTTTACACTATTCTAGTTAATCATTTATAATTATACTTAAGAATTTATGAATTATACTTTTCTTTCCACAATTCACAATAATATTTTATTGAATTAGATTAAACTAAATTTATTAAAAAAATACAAAATTTGTATTTGATACTTACAAATACAGTTAATAAGAATAAGGCAAGTACATGCCACTATGTGGCACTTGTTTAACATGAAACTCTAGTGTTTTGATTGATAAATTGAATAGAGGACCTTTGACAAGAAGCTCACAACTTATCTTTGTGTTATAGGCTTTTGTCTATCTATAAAATTTACTTTTTCTTGATAGTGAGAATTACTTTATCATCCAAATGTGTATAGTTCAACCAATTGAATATAATTAATGGTAAGAGGAGATAATGTCATGACAACAAACTCCTTGAAGTACATTTAGAACTATTGAAAAAGTGCCACATAGTGGCATTATTTTCCATTATAATTTAAAAATTAATAATAATTTAATTTAATTTTAAAAATAATTAGAGTATAACTAAAATAGTTATAGTATAAATCCTCTATTTGAATTTTTTCTTGTATATATTGTTTTATTCTATTGACTAAGATTTAAAACATCATAAAAAATATAAACACTAGTAGTAGCTTTATAAATTTATTCTTTTAATTGTACTTATGTGTAATAGTAAGTTAATTTATTATTTTAACAATGTCAATTGTTAATAATTAGTAAAATTTAATAAATATTAGAATGGTTATTAGTAATGTAAAATAATAAAATACTCTTCTGAAATATATACAATATATGCAATAAAGAATGACTATTAAAATTAAATAAGTATTTAAGCTTAATTTAATATGATCAACAGATATTAGTTTAATGACTAGTTATCATATTAACTAATTTGACCCCATAATTTTTATTACACAAAATGAGATAGATAAGATATTTAAAATATGAAATTATGATTAATTTTTTAATATTAGTGTAAATATTTGGCATATTCAACCATGACATTTATGTCATATTCACCTAGTGACAACTTTAACGAGTACAAAAGGAAGGTTTAGAGGAATATATATATTTTTTTCCTAATGGTATCACCCCAACACAAAGCTAATTCTTATATTAAATATATTTATGAAAATGAAAAGTCATTATTAATAATATATTTAGTGAAAAACTACATTAAAATATTTAACCAATCCTAAAATCTTTCCAAAAATAATGTATATGGAGTAGTCTTATAAGAGTAAATTGATTGAGCCAATCATAATTGAAATAAACCAATTATATAACATTTTAAATTAATAAATATTTATGAAAACTATAGTATTAATCAAATAAGAAAAAAATACTAATTAATGATTGGCTCATGAGTGCACAACTATTACTTAATTGAATAGAGGTGAATGTAATAGTACACTGCTACATCAAGTACAATAATCAAATCTAATTTATTATTTTTCATAGAACAAAGACATTATAAACTATTTCAAAAATACTATCCCTAAATTATCCAATTGCCCTTACAACAAGATCTAAAAAAATACTTGGAAGTGACACATATTATCAACTCTAGTTGCTCTAACAAATCATAAAGAGCTCTAAGCACCATTCGGGTTTGAAAGAGAGTGTACTGACGAAAAAAACAAGTGTCACATAGTGGCTAAGTACTTGCCTATAGTTATGTAGCTACTTATAATTTAAATTATATATATATATATATATTTATTTATAATTTTGAAAAAAGTACATGTTATTATAAAGTTTTATATAATAGAAAAAGGGTGAATATATATTATAATATTTTTACAATGTGTAAGGTTTAATATAAGTCCTTGACAATATAATTTAATCAATTAATTTTTTTTTGCATATATTTGTGTAATGTTAATATACTTTTTCAATTAACTAATTTAATTGCAATAAATTTCAACATATTTATAATGGTTCTACAAATATAAGAAAAATAAAATTTTAATTATATTATTATAATGTTTACTTTTAATTGTTATATATATTGATTTTCAAAACTATTGTAAAAATATTTGTGCAAGATCATTATTGTACTTGCAGTAGGCAATGTACTATTGTATTCAGTTTGAACAATTTTTGAATTAGTTGTCAACATACCCACCAATCATATTCAATTATTTTTAATTGATTTCAATTTTTCCTAAGTTTATATATTTTATATCAATTAAATATATTATGAAAAATAATTTATCTTTATTATAATTGGTTCAATTCATTGGGTGTTATAGGACCCCTTTTTTCGGACCTCCCTCCATATTTTGTTTTTAATGGCAAGATTATAGGAAATGTATGTATAAATAAAGATATGTACATATTGAAATTAAATATTGTTACTTGATTGCTTTAAATTTTTCTACATCCTCCAATTTGCTCTCATATTTTAATCTATTTTAATGTTTAAAAATATTTATCTTATCAATATTCATTTCATATGATGAAAATATTTATGATTAGAATTAAAATTATTACTTAATTATTATGATCTAAATTTTTTAAGTAACTAGATTCTACTAATCTTCCTCAAATTTTAAATTTTATCTAAGTTATATTAATTTAACTATGTTCTCACACAAAAAAATTATTCAACAACTACCATGCTAAAATACTCCAACTAAAAGTTGAGAGTTAGAAATATATTCTTGTGATAGCAATATAATTTCTAATTAAAATTTAAATAATATTCATTAAATCAAAAAATTAATATTTTAATTAAATTGAATATACATTGATAATTAATTTCTTCTAATCACTTTATTTTTTAATAAGCATTTGAGTGATGGAAAAATTTCTTAAAATAAACTACAAAACTATTTAATTATTTATAAAATATGAGAATTTTAGTAATTATCACTAAAACTATAACTATAATGGCAAGTACTAGCTACTATGTGGCACTTGTTAATTATAGTGGTATAATGTATTGTTCCAATAATTATCTACATAAAAACTATTGTAAAAATCTACCTGCAAAACAATAAAGTGTAAAAATAGAATTTTAATACGCTTTTTAGAGAGAATAAGGCCCTATAATATGGGCCATGAAATGTGCTAAAAATTAGGGATAGGAGGAACTTATTTAAATATTTTATAAAAAAATCATCTTACAAATTCACAAATCCACATATAAGAATTCAAATCATTCATCCAATCAAAATCTCAAAAAATAATATCTAGATATTTTATAGTTAACATGTAGTTTTAAATAAACATAATACTTATAAAAAAATATTAAATAAAATGAATTTTTTTTGGTAGAGGAGAGTACATTTAATAACTAGTTAACATGATTAATCCAAAAAGTGTCATAATAGTACTTAGCCTATCTGCAAATACTAATAAGTGTTTATTTGTGATCAATTTATAGGTAAAATTAACATTTTAGTGTATAATTTATCTTTTATCTATTGGAAAAAATAATAGAAGATTCATGAAGCATTTTAATTATGAAATACCACTTATAGAAACAAAAGAGCAAGAGAAAAGGAAATATTCATAATTCCAATCTTACATTTTGGAAGCCTTTGAGGGAGTCAATAACAACCCTCTGATATAGATTTTTTAAAGCTTTCTCTCAATAATAAAACAAGAGAGATTGTAACGATTTATAATATTAAAAGTAAAATCTCTATAATTCAGAATGCAATACAAATTTTCACTCTTCTATAGCTTGAATAGACATCTTTGCCAGTCGAGCCAATTTATAGATATGTGTTGTAGTAGGATATAAGAATGAATACATATCTGTCTCTGAGATTAGGCCGACAATATATTTCCTTAACTTTAGAATTCATGTCTTACCACTGGCAGACATGGGTGGCCTCTGAACACGGAAAAGGCTGAAGGGTTGTTTATTAAAGTCAAAAGTGTATGGCTAAACATCTTTTGGAAATATTTTATATTCTTTGGGAAAGATAAATATCTTATCCATTTCACTGTTACTTTGTCAATTACCTCGTGGAGCAGCCCCTGACTTTAAATAGTAGTTAAATTAATATTAAAAATATATATTATGGGTTGAATCAGCATCAATAAAGATTTACGATCAACTATGCCCAAAAGACATTGTCTTGTTCTTTGCCTCTCGTGTCAAATCGTTATGATGAATTGTCAAAACCTCGTGTGCCAAAGATAACGTGAAAATGGTATGCAACTCTTTTCTTTTCTATTCTTTTCTTTTTAATTTTTTTTTAATGAATAGTCTCTTTTTAAAATAAATTAGTATGTAATTTTATTGGATTATTCGACTTCATGAAATCTATTCGTGGGAAGGTATGAGTATCGTTAGTTGTAGCAAATGTGGGATAAATCATTGCAAACAAATATTAGAGATGAATAGAAGTTGAGAAACGTTTTCGAAGTGAACTATAGTTGTTTATGCAAAAATGTTTAAAGTATTTTTTAAAGATAACAAGTGTCATAGAATGGTTATGTATTTGTCTTAAAAGAAATAAAAAATTTAATAAACAATTTTTTTATTTTAAAATAAATAAATTACATAATTTTAATATAATATAATTGGTGACTAAAATTTATAATTTATCTATTTTAATTTTGTTGTGTATAATTATTTAACTAATCATTGATTATAAATTATAATTATTTTAATTGTTAATTGTTAATTGTTAATTTTGATTTTTATGTCTTAATCTTAATTTTATTTTACTAATATATTATTTAATTATACATGTCCAATAAATTTATATATATGATATATTATTGTATTATATATTATATTATAATAGTTAACAATTTACACCATTTCATATTATTATTTGTAATATTATAAAAAAAAATCAAATAAAAAAGATCATTATAATATTTAACAATAAAAGGATTGAATTTGAAGAACTAATAAAAAATTTAAAAAATTAATTTATAAAAATAATTATATTATATAAAAAAATGAAATAACTTAATTTCAATTGATATATTAAATCTCATTTAATAACTTGTTAACATGAGGAATTCCAAAGATGTCACTATAAGGCTATCAACAAGTATTAATAATAACTATTTTCAAAATAAATTGTCTGTACAAGTTACAATTACATCTCGAGTGTTTTGGAAGGAGAAGAAATTGGAAGCTAGATAGTTTATATCAATTCACAATGATTAATAACTTATTTTTATTTTATTTTTGTTTGTATAGTTTAAGATTTCAATATTTCAACTTATATAGATTAATAAAAAACTACTTTGTATTTTACATCTAAATTTATATTTTATGAAACAATTAATATTTTTTAAATATTTAAATCAATTAAATAAAGAAACTAATAGTTATAAAATTCAATTATCTTTATAAATATGTATCTTTGTTTGTACATAGATGTACACATATATATTATATATGTATGTATACATGTATATGTTTTGTATGTAATGCCCTTCTTAGGATCGTAAAAGAAATAAATTTAATATGCTATAACATTTGCTAAAATAATAATCTAAAGAAATGTTGCTCTTGGTTGGCCATGGAAGATACTTTGGTTCACCTCTTCTTGTGGCTACCTTGGTGGTCCAAGCCCATCTCTTCTCTTCTACCCTCATTGACCCTCACATCCCTCATGTTTTGTTTGCTGGGAAGGTGTTGGATATTCCCTTACCCCCAACTCCCCTTAGGTAAAAGCTCCTACCATGTCTCTGGTCATACCATCTTTGTTTTTGATGAGATTATTGATGCAACAGTGAATGATTTGGGATTACCTTGGTTGGGAAGTTCCCCCTATTTTGGCCTTTGATGAAAAAGCTCAGGCAGTGGGCAAGCTCAACCTAGTCCCTTATAGGGAGTTTTAAGATTAGTACCCTAGTAATTAGAGTATTTTCTTTCTCCTTTTTCTACCAAGAGGACCTTTCTTATGTTCTCAAAAATGATGCTTGGTCTCTTGGATTAAATCCAAGAAATATCCTTAATACTCACAAATGGAAACCTAAGCTCGACCTAGTGCTTAACTTAGGGAATCATACCTTAGTGTGGGTATAATTTTTAGGTTTTCCCTTGGAGTTTTGGAATAATGAGGTTTTTATAGGTATAATAGATCTTCCTTGCATTCACTTTTGATAGTTGACAAAGTTACTCAAACAAAAACCTGTCTCTAGTTTGCTAGGATCTTTGTCAGTGTGGCAGTTAATCAAATTCTTCCTATGGAAGTCACTACTGAATCCAAGATGGGGCCCTATGTCCAATCCCTATTCTATGAAAATGAAGACCTTTTCTCTTTGAGATGTAAAAGCTTTGGGCATTTGGATGTGAACTATATTGCCGAGTTGCCTAAATTAGAATCTCCTATTGTGGCTCTTGCTAATAGATCTGCGGAAGCTGTTTCTAACCCACCCCTATAGATGGAGATCCCAACTGCATGCCCAATTAGGAAGAAGAGGATGAATATTCCCCTTGTCTTGAATCCTAAGGTTTTGTAGTCTGTCCCTCTAAAACACTCGAGATTTAATGATCTGAATCCACGGACCTTGTTGCCTTGCAATCTTTTAAGTGTGAGACCCCCCATTAAAGGAGATGGAGGTTCCCTGTTAACCCTAGTGAAAAATAATATTCTACACTTGTTGGTTGATGCTTCCCAAGTTTTCTCTTCTAAATGTATTGGGTCAATAAGTCCCTCGTCCCTTGTTCAATTGCATGTTGAAAAATCCTATATTTCTATGGTTATCCCTAGGCAAACATCCTATTTCCAAGTGTCCTTTAGTGGTCACGTCTCATCAAAATTGGAGGGAACTAAGATGGTTTACCTTAACCCTAGGATGGGGATAGATGGGTAGTACAATTCCACAATGTTGGAAGAGGAAGTCTGGACAGTGGTTGATAAGAAGTACAAAAGGAAGAATAAAGTAGATATAGGTAAAGACAAAAGAGTGGGAAAACCCCCAAGGGTGAAAGAACCTACTAAAGGGATGAGAGATCCCCAAAAGATATTGATAGGCAATGGGGCCCCTCTTGAGTGTTAACAAAAAGTTCAGGTCAAAGGCTTTGGTTGTTTTAGAAAGAAGAGTGATTTCTCTTTTGTTATCATGGTCAAAATAATTTCCTAGAATGTGAGAGGACTGAATAGTCACTTTAAGAAACATATAATGAAAAGTGCATTACTTAATTCTAAAGTTGATATGGTGCTCATTCAAGAAACTAAGATGAGCAATGATAATTTAGACAAGGTGATGCCCTACATCTCGTTGATGGCTTCTTGGGTCTCTCAGGAGGTGAATAGTGCTTCTGGAGGTTTGGCTATTGCCAAAAATGCAAACAAAATTTTAGGTACTCTGATGTGAACTCCATTATTTTAGTTTTCCATGACATTATTACTAGTTGGTACTGGAATTTAGTGAAAATATATGCTTCAATATTTAAGGGGCAAAGAAAAAATGATGGGAATCCCTAGAAAATATGATGTTTAACAACCAAAATATAAAATGGATGCTTGTTGGTGATTTCAACACTCCTCTTCTCAGTTTGGAGAAACTTGGGGGCTTTGAAGACTTCACTAACAACATGGTAGACCTTGAAGACTTCTATTAAGTGACTCATCTATTAGATTTGGACCTCAAAGGGGTGAAGTTTACTTGGGCCAACCGGAGATAGGGCAAAGGCCTTATCCGGGATAGATTGAATAGGTTTTCTTTGTCATCCAATTATCTGAGTAATATTGATAAATTCTTCCTAGAGACCAAACCTAGAATAGGGTCAAACTACAGTGCTCTTAGGGTAAGGCCATGGTAATGGTTCCCACTTTTAAGCCAAATTTGACACTAAAGTAGATATTTTTAACAAAAAATTAATTTTCAAATGAATATTGCTACAAAACTATAAATAATTTGATGATGATGTAAACTAGTATTTTTTAACATTTTCTATCTAGTTTCTAAAAGTATTATTTTATTTTTTTATAAAATTTAGTTGAAGTCCAATTTTCCATCTCCTTTGAGAAGTGGGTTATATGAAAATTGGCATTTTCAAAGAGTGATGAGTTGTTTGATCAAGATAGCTTTTAAAAAGTAATGATAATGTGAAAATTCTTTCAAGGATAGAATAGTAAAATCAATATCTAGCAAGTTTATTTTGTTTAGAGTCAAAGTGATTGTAACAATAACTTAGCTTTTTTTTTTATCAATATAATTTAAGTTATATTTATCAAAATTATTTTTTTTCTTGATTTTTTAGAAAGGTATCACACATACCTTTGATGGACATATTTTTGAATTTTTTTTTATTTTCTCATGTATCTATTTTCCTTGAAGCTTCAAATCTAGATTTGTGAAATGGCCAGACAACATATATTTAATAAAGCTAAAAATTAAACATCATGATAAACACAATATATACTAAAAATATAGTCATTGGAAAGCTTATTTAGAGTACAAAATTTTTCTATATTTAGTTTTTGAATATGGACTTGTTTAGCCTTTTTTAAGCCTTAAAAAGGGAAAAGTTTGTAAAATTTCCAATTTTGGGACCTTCAAATGAAGCCCCCTAACGGGTTATTTGGGTAGCTCTACGAAAGTTCAAAAGAAGTCCCCTACCCAACTTTTTGGCCACCTGGTGGCCGTAGGAGGGTTCGTTCGAACCCCTCTAGACCAATTTTCATCCACCTATTGGCCCTAGGGGATTTTGAAAAAAGCCCCTCGGCCTACTTTTTGACCACCTATTGGCCCTAGGGGCTTTACTCAAACTTGTAAGGCCTCATTTGAATCCCCTTTGGTAGTTGGCACAAGGGGCTTGGAATGAAGACTAGGTCTTTGATTGAAGCACCTAAGGCCATGACTTCGAATGAAGCCCTAGATGGGCTTCATTCAAAGCATAAGATTCATTCAAAGCCCCTCGAAGATGATTTTCCCTCTTTCCATCTATTCTCTTCATGATGAAAATTGGGAACCATTATTGTGGCCTTTAAAATCATGAAATGGAAAATAGAAGAAAGAAAACGTAGCCCTTTTAGATTCGAGATAATGTGGCCATCCAATGTTAAGTTAAGAGACCTGATTAATGGATGGTGGAAGATGTTTGGAAATATTTTTAAGAAGAGAAAGAACTTTGAGAGAACACTCTTGATCTCCCAGAAAAAAATGGAAGAGAATCTAAAAGATCTAGACTCCCAAAAGTTGGAAAGATCTTACAGAGACAAATGGCTCTTAATCATGACCTAGGGAGAAACCTTCTAGGGGCCATTAACTACTTTTTTGAAAGGTGTGGTCATGATGATGTTTCTAAAGATCCCTATAATCTACTAGATTATAATCCTAAGCTCATTTCTCCTTTCTCCTAAAGACAGTAAGGTTTTGACCAAAATGGTTGAGTGTGAAGAAGTCAGAATTGTTGCTTTCTCCTTCCAAGGTTTCAAACATCTGGGCCCTGAGATGTTCCCTTTGACCTCTCTTCAAGAGTACTAGGATATTGTGGAAAGGATTCTTTAAAATCTCTCTATCACGTTGTGAGAATTGGTAATATAACTAATAAAAATAATCAAACGTACATTTCTCTCATTCCAAAAAATATAATGACCCTAGTTGTATGGAAGAGGTTTTCCCTATTAGTCTCTATAACACCATTTACAAAATTATTGTCTAGCTTTTGGTGAATAGGATGAAACCAATCATGGGAAAAATCATTTCAAAAAACCAAAAGGCTTTTTTGGTGGGAGGAATATTATGGACACAGTCATTAAAAGCCATCAAACATTACCTTCAATGAATGCCAATGTTAAACCAACAATTTCTCTCATAGTTGACATTTTAAAAGTGTATTATAGGACAAAATGTTCATTCCTTGCTAATGTGTTAACTAAATTTGGCTTCTCTTGTAAAGTCCACAAGATTATTATGAGATGTGTCACCTCTACCAACTATGTTGTTCTTGTCAATGGCACCCCCTCAGGATTTTTCACTAATGGTAGAGGACTTAGGCAAGGAGACCCCCTTTCCCCTTACCTTTTTATAATCATGGAAAATGTTCTAGGTAGAAATATGGATTGAATAAAACTATACATGACTATCTATGGTGTCAAAGAGGCCTCTAGTATCCCCACTACTACTCATGAGCAATTTTTGGATGATACTATCATGTTAGGAGAAGCTACCCTTTCTGAATCTAAGGCTTGGAAACTCTATTAGATAACTATGCCAATCTGTCTGGCCAATAAATAAACTTTTATAAAAGAAAACTCTTCTTGTTTAATACTCAATAAGACATGAAAATAATCATTTCTATAGAACTAGACTGCCAAATCCAAAGTCTCCCAGATATGTATCTCAGCCTCCCTTTCTTGACTGAAAAACCCAACCATTTCTACTAGAATAGTGTCATAGAGAAATTTCAAAAGAAATTACTTGGATGGAAAGGAAAAATTCTTAGTTTTGGGTGTAAGCTCACTCTTCTTAAAGTGTGCCTTCAAAGTATTCTAGTGTACCTCCCTCTTTTTTCTTAATTCCTATAAAGGTGGTAGATATCCTAGAAAAAATCCAAAAGAAACATCTATGTTTGGGAGTTGAGGAAAACAAGAGGATGATTCTCATCAACTGGAATCAAGTTTGCAAGTGAATGGTAGGTTGGGTGTTAGAAATATCAAAAGTATGAATAAATATCGTGTCTCTAAGATACGTTGGTTAACTATTGAGGGAGCTAAAGAGTGGACAAAAATTGTAAGGGATAAATTTTTATCTTGTGAGGCTTCTTGTTCTTATCTCAGCAAGAATAACCCCAATGGAAGTTTTTTCATATGGAAGAACATTCTAAAAACCAAAAGCTTGTTTTGAAGAGGTAGGCATACCCAAATAGTGAATGGTAGAAAAATTCTATTCTGGAAAGAAATTTAGAAGGATGAGGTTTTTATTAAGGAGGTGGTGAATGACCAAGGTCTGATTGACTGGTTAAAGGTGTATGTGGGGGAGAAAGTGGAAAACTACTTAGAATGGGAGAATGGTAATGCTAGATGGAAGGACCATATTAACCTATGGCATGTCCAATGCGAAGCCATAAGAATTAGAAATTTTAGAAAAGAGGTAGTTATCTCCCTTATAAACATTCTGCTTGACACTCCTATCTTTAATCAAGATCTAGAAGATAAATGATTTTTGAGATATAACTAAAATGAACTCTTCTCTATTAGTTCACCCTATAGAGTACTTGAGGACTCCTTTGCTGCTGATAAATTTTGGAAAATTATCTAGACCTATAACCTACCACAAAAAAAATACTATTTTTAGTGGGTTGTGCCTCATAGGAAAATTCTCACTCTCGACAACCTAACTAAATGTGGTTTCCAATTTGCTAACGAATGTGCCCTATGTGAAAATAATGTTGAACTATTAATCATATCTTGTTACATTACTAGTTCATATTTGAGACTTAGAATCTGGTGCTCAAGGAGTGTAATCTTGCTATGGTTTTCCCAAAAAAAATTCAGTACATGATGTTACAATGGAAGATGTAACCCTTCTCCCTCCTTATCTCAACCAATACTTGGTGAATTATTCTACGTATAGTTAGATGGTGGATCTGGAAATAAATAAATAATAGAATCTTTAGAGACGAAAAGAGGGAAGTTGGATCTATCTCCCACATTATCAAGAATATCATTAGAGATAGTATAAATTGTGCTCATTTCCCCAAAAGTGTGACATTCCATAAGCTCCTTGATCTAAGGATTAAAAAATTGGAATATAGAACAAAGCTTGACTGGTATCAGCTAGCAAGAAATTCAAAAAAATAAAAAATGCTATTGGATCCCACCTAAGAAGGGATGGTTGAAATGTAATGTGGATTATTGCTCCAAAGGAAATCTGGGGGAAGCTAGAGTAGGAGGGATTATCATAGATTGGAAAGCTATAAGGTCCAATAACTATGCTAAGGCTATAGCTATGTTGTTTGGTATTAAAACTCTTTATGATCTACAAGAGGTTAAAGTTGAGTTGGAGGGAGACTCGAAGATCATTGTTGATCTTATTTTAAATAAAGTCAAGTGTTTATGGAGTATTTCCCCTATGATGAAAGATTTCAAAAGAAGACTCTTGTATTTAAAAAATATTCTAATCAAACACAACATTAGAGAAGGGAATACAACTAGAGATTACATGGCTACATGGGTGCTAAACCATGAAGAATGGAAGATAGTGACTAGGAAAAAGGGGATGCAAAAGTTAAATAAAATTATTTTAAATGGTTATAAAAATTATAATGGTATGTGGTAAAGGCTTTAGAATTTCTAGATGGATGAGCAATAATCATAGTCAACCAAATCCTAGCCACATGATCATGAAAGGAAACAATACTATTGTAATTTTTTAAAATGTGATGTGTAATTATCATAGTAATGCAGAGTTATTTCTCATGAAGCCGAGAATGGCAAGCCATATTATTTTAATTATAAACTTATATCATGCAAATCTTAACCCATAGATCCATCATTTTTATTCCCCAACATGGTTTTATTTTTCTGTCAGATATTTAAGGCACTGAGTTGGAAAGTACACCACTCAACTATGGTAGTCTGTGTCACATGTCAACTTGATTTACTTCATTGATCTCCTCAATGACAGGGAAAGAGTTAGGTCTACAAGTAAGTATGGAGCTAGCAACAATAGAAAGATTCTTGGAAAGATATATTTAAATCGCAAGTATGATTATTTTTTTTACCCTTGCTTAAAAATGGAAAGTTTCACTTTTCATTCTAAGTTTCTTTATAACATCCTTAGACCTTAGGTTGTGGAGAAATCATCCATGATGAGAAGGGTTATAGATAAGGGTTCTTTCAATCTTATCTTGGACCCCAAGAGAGACAATGAGTTGTATGGGAAGGAAAACATCATGGTTGGCCCACCAAAAAGTGTAGAACCTAGAAACAACAAAGAATTGCTGAAGAATAAGGATATATAGGGTTAATTTTTCAAGGAGGGACTACATCCTTACATCTTGGCTATGAAAGGCCACAACATGACCCTCTAAACTAAGTTTTCTAATTCATGAAACAAGGGTTAGGTAGAGATAGAAAGTATAAATTGCATGGTGACACTAGACCTGATTTGTGAAGTGATGGTCCTAGATTGTGTTGGTGTGCAAATTGAAAGGAAAGGTATGCTAGATTATAGAAAATTTAGGCAAAGGAATAGAAGAACATGTTAGAGTTAGCTCTAGAAATGGTTATGATAGGTTATCCCTTCCAAGTCCCTTTGGAGCCATTAGTTACTTGCTAATTAAGTATTTCAATCTTGAAGTTTGGCACACATGACCTACCATGGCTTCCATTTCCACTTTCTTAACACGTTGTGTCATGGGGAAAAAGTGAACAACCCTTTCTTCTTGTACTCCTCTCCAGTCAACAACATTGTCTTGGGTTAAAACCCTCCCATCCACCAAGGGCTCAATTTTTTCCTCTACCATCATTTTGATGCTCACCATTCATGGTTTTATATATTTATCACACCCATTGTTAAACTTTCTTCTCCTAAAGGGCCTAAGTAGTTGTTGGTTATTGAATAAATATTCTTAGAAAAAACCCCTCTGCATTTGTCCCAAATTATGGAAATATTTTACCCCCCCAAGCACAAGAAGCCTACCATTGCCATGGAATAATCCCTTTTTCTTAATGTAGCCAAAAACCATAAGAATGCTTCTACTAAGTATAGCCCTGTAAGTACCCCCCAAAAAATGAGAATGGAAAATAACATTATTAACATTGACAATAATAAAGGGGAGGATTTTTTTTATTTTGAGATGGAGGATAGCGCTGTGGACTCCAAGAATCAAAAGAGTAATACTAGTTCTATGGAAAGAAGATCTGTAAGACTTGAAAACAAAAAAAAGGGAAGATCTATAATGAAGAAAGAAAGGAAGAATCCCACAATGATCAAATTGAGGATAAGGCTGAAGAGATGAAAGTGGAGGAAACATCAAGGAAAGTTGGAGGATTTTCCTCTAAAGATGCAGATTTTAGAGTGGAAGCAAAGGATTCTGATGAGGAAAACTTGTCACCCAAAGAAATGAAAGTAGTGGTGGATCTTGGAGTTTCAAGTAATGAAGACTTCAAGGCCTCTGATAAAGCCAAGGTAGGGGAACAATACATCTCCCCTACTCTCATCTAGAGACAACAAGAAGACTTCAAAAATGATTGTGTAGAAATTATTATTGGTATTAATGAGAAGATTGATGTTCTTAACAATAAGTTCAATATGGCCATAACTAGAGTTGATCTGGGTGTGGTAGTTTCAAAATTTTGCAAGGTGTAGATGAAATGACGAGAAAGGTCATGTTTGGGATGATAAATGAGAAGAGAGAACTTAGAAAGGCAGCCAAACCAAAGAGGAAAAGTGCGATGAGATTGAGAGTGCCACATGGATTAAGAACTAGATAGAGGAGGTCGAGTACCTTAATGAAGACTTAGAGTACATCAATCAGGCCTAGCCACCCTTTTCTATGTTTGGCACTTTTTAAGTTCTTTTTTGGTTATAGGTTTTTAATAGGTTTTTTAAAACTTCATTTTTATGCTCTAGATGTTGTTGAGCTAGTCTCACATTACTATTTTCTATATTAATCCCAACTATTATTCGGGTAGAAAGACCTTTATTTTGGTTAGAAAGATTAGTAGATTTTAGTTTAGACTTATGTTAGCTTTATGTTTGGATGGCTTAAAATATTCAAAAAATATAGTGTGTTTTGATTATTTTAGGATTCTATAAGTTTAGGTAGCTGCTCTGGCTACTAAAATTATAGTTTACTTCTCAGTTTCTTTGCTATTATGGCCTAGAGAAGACATGGTATTTACTTTTGAATATGTATCTAGGCTTAGGACCCTCTTCCTTCTTTTATTAATCAAAAAATTTACTAAACTATTTTTTCTTAAATTTTTTAACATCAAAGAAAAATGTGAAAGAAAAATACACAAACACAACATTTACAAATATACAAATAGAATATAGATTTAATTCACCACAGTTTCCTTCACATTGAGTCACACTTAAGAATTTTTATTATTAGTTTAAATTTTAAGTACAATGTCCATAATCATAAAATGAATAAAAAAATATGAAATTGCATATGCATAAAAATAGGAATATACATGTTGTAGTGTATACAATAAAAAATACAAGTACATCAAAATACCATACAACATCCCATAGGATCTAAATATAGCATACATAATAAAAATAGATACAATATCTAAATAGAAATATCTAAGATTAAAACTAAGAATCATAATGATACAATTGTTTTAGTGAACATCCAAGATTTGTGAATTTGAGGGGGACCTAAATGGTAAGAAGTCACTACCTCATAGTGATGTGGTCACCTAATTAGGCTCCTACTCCCACCATATAGGGTAGATAATCTATGATCTATGTACGAGTATCAAAATATAAAATAAGTCCTACGCAAGGAATCCTGATAGCCAAATCTACCTTAAGGGTACACAACTACTAATAAAAAAAGGATAATCAAAGTCAAAAAATATTACCATCCAATATAAAAATCACTATATACCAAAGTCAACAATAAGATACCATGTCCAAATCAAGTGTCAAAATACTGAAATACAAGATTGAAAGACAATCACTTCTAAATAAAATGAAATGTGCCATAAGAATAATGCCCAACAAAGAAATAATGGTCATCAATAAAAGTCCACTGGCCACAATAAATAAAATCCAACAATGAGTATCAATTCACAATAATACATCCAACAAGTACACTACCAAAGAAAGCTATAAAAACCACAAAGGAGATGCAAGCTATATACCAGGGACTATCATCACATGGTCAAATTACTTGAGTTATCCTATATTGGTCTCTCAATAGGTCTTAGACCCTCAAGTGATAATACTACATTTTTATTATAAGTGGCTACTAGGGTAATTCATTATAAGTTTCATAATAAATGATAATCTAGTAATTAATATTTAGGAAAGACATTAAAAAAAAAAATATACGTATTACCTCACCAATGCCTTAAGTTCTTCTACAGACTAATGATGGGAATGGGATGATACTTGGTGAGAGGTATGATTAGTTTCCTTATACATGAGATGGTATTATAGTTTCAAATGTGGTACATTGAGGGCCCGAGTCCACATATGACAATTTTTTTCTTTTGAGTATTATTCTTTTGATTCTTGACTTTTGATTTGGATGTGATTTCCTTTCAATGTTATATTTCTTTGTTTTGATACTTGATTTGGAGTTTGTATCTTATTCTTAAATTTAGTTATTTGGTAATACAATTGGTACTATATAATTATCATTTTTACTTTGATTATCTATTTTTCATAAGTAGTTTTGTACTCTTGAAGTAGATTGGGTTGAGAGGATTTCTTACATAGGATTAATTTTATGATTTGATAATCGTATGTGGATCATAAATCATCTCATCTGTATAGTAAGAATGAGAGCTTGATTATGTGACCACACATTTAAGAGGTAGTGACTTCTTACCATTTGGGTTCCCCTCATATTGGCATATGTTGGATGTTCATTGATGGAAATTTATATTTACCATTCTTGTTCTTATCTTGGAGACTTCTATTCATTTGATAAATCATGTAGCTTGAGATCTTACACAATGTTGTATTTTGTATCTATGTGTATTATGTATCTTTCATTTGAGATCAAATACGATGTTGTATAGTATTTTGATGTGTACTTGTATTTTTTATTGAATACATTGTGACATGTGTAGTGGATGATGTTATCTAGATGTACTTTATCATATTAGTTATTCTTATGTATATGTGTATGATATTTTGTATTTGTTTATTCATTCTATGATTATTGACATTGTACTTAAGAGTTAACCACTTAATAAAACTTTTTAAATGTGACTCAAAATAAAGGCCATGAGGAATAAAATCTTTATTTTATTTTCATATGTGTAAAAATTGTGTCTGATATATTGCTTTCACATTTTGATTTTGATTTTGTTTGAATGTTTTTATAAAAAGTCTAGTAAATTTTATAGAATATTAGGTTTATTTTTTTTGGTTTTCTGAGTGAGGCATTATAGTATATGTAAACATGTGTGTCTATGTTCATATGCACATATTTATATTTGTGCATGTGTGTATGCATGTATGTATATATATATGTATCTATATATGTTTGTGTGTATGTATGCACATATGTATGTACTATCTATTCTTAATTTTACTAGTAAATGACATCTACTAATATTTATCAAGTAATTAATTGTAATAATTTTTAATAAGAGAATGTTCCTATTAAATATATATTTTTAGGGTGAAAAGTGAGATAGTTTGATAGGGTTCTAGGTCGGCACTTATTTGGGAAACTAAGCCATTCACATATGCATGTGAAGGAAATACCAAAATTTTGAAATATGATTCCACTTATAATCCAAATTGGATTAGCTAGAACCAAACAAAAGAAAGGTAAATTTATATTATAAAGGAGAATGCAATACAAGTAAATTTACTCTTTGCCCCTTAATAGGATAACGTGTATGTAAAATTGAACCAACTTCTTAAATAATATAAATCTAGATATTATGTGTGTATAATTAGCCCAATTAAGATATAGATCTAGGGTAAATATATAAAAGAAAATAAAATATAAAAGTCTCACCTAGAAATGCATAGAGGAAGATGTAGTAAATCCAAAATTTGTGGATTTAAGTTATTTTCTAAATATGAACGACAGATCTTAGAATGAAATAATGAAAAGAATAAAACACATACATCTCTTAGTAAGAAGGCATTGAAGAAATAGGTCGACTTGGAAAGATGTCTTACAACACAATTGACATAGTCTAACAATTATGTAACAAATTTTAGTAGAAATCTCCAAAGGAGTATATTCTAGATCTATAAGCTCCAACTAATAACTTGCAAATAAACATAGAAAAAAGAGTTTTTGTGGTTGGGTTGGATGAGGGATTTTCTTGGTCAAGCCAAACCTTCATGGATTAATTATAAATTGTAATATAATTAATAAGGGAAACACTTGCATATAGTAGATCTGAATAATATCAAATGAAAGATACAATTACCTTTAATTGTGCTATTGAATTTGATATGTGATCAAGTATGTAAAGTGTAACAACCTTGAGTCAAAGAAACCATAAAATAATTAAGGAAGCCATTACCCCATGTATGGAAATGCATGTGACATGCCATTGGTAAAAAATAGAAGAACCTAAATGGAATGTTGGATCTTCTCCTTAGAGCCAAAATCCACTAACACCTTCAAGAAAGAAACTTGATGCAAAAAGGAGATGGTTAGACTTGAATGCTTGAAGATGCTTTCTTAAAGAACATCTTGATTACTTGCTTACTTGTGGATGTATTTCAAAGATAAGATAACATGAGAGTGATCTATGAAAATAAATCCACCAAACCTCCTTTTATACTAGTTTTGGAGTAGGAAAACAACTTAGGCCAACTAGAGAGTTAAATAAAATAATTGGCATACTTGAGGACTATTGGGCCCCGAATCCCACAACTACTAGGAACTAGATTGACTTAGGTCGACCAAGTAATGGAATAGGTTTACCTCCAGTCAACCTAGTCTAGGCCAAGTCTACTTGGTCCCAAAGGATAGCATAAAATTTCCTTAGAAAGAGATATGTGCAAGTGAAGCTAAAAGATAACAGATTGATCAGGAGATATGGTCAAAAGCTTAGAAAAGAAACACCTATAAAACCATGTCAGAAATCAAGAAATGATGAAGAAACATGAAATAGAAGGTGAGAGGAGAAAAAGAGACCAAAACTATGTTAATGAGAGCTAAAAGGTCTAAAAATAAAGTATATCCATTTTAAGATGGTACATTTAGCCTCCAATTTAGTAGAAGTATGAGGCAAGTCATACTCCTAGTAATGCAAGCAGAGATGAAAGACAATTTTACAATGAGGTAGAATGTTACTAAGTGTAAGGAAACTTGCAACAAAGAATATAACTATTTTAACATAACCCATAATAGATCTTAAATAAATACGTAATTGAAATCCACATGCAAGAGAATAGACAACATAACCACAAAAATTGTGTCACAAGATATACTTTGGGAAACCCTCATTGAGGGAAAAACTTAGCTTCCAAAAGCATTCATCACCATGTATTATTCAGTGAAAAAATACAATTACAATACAACCATGGAAGCCTTCAAAGCCATATTCACAACCAAGTAGTCCATGTGAACAAGCATGAACCCACACATCCCATGCCATGCTTCCAACCTTCGCAAATGCTCCCTTGGCCAACCTGTCAAGTCTTGTCCCACTCGACTCTTTCTTTTTTCTCTATTTCTTCTCACACACAACAACTACCCTTCTGGTTACTTATATAGTAATAAGTCCCACAAAACCACCAAGTGGTATTACATAAACCATGTGCTAAAACCATGTTCTACCTAACCAATTGACCCCACATTTAATATTGAAAGTTTAATTTCTTTTTCCTAATATTAAATAATTTCATGAAATATTATCACAATGTTACAATACAACTTATCAACTATATCCCATGGGAATATTTACATGTTGCACATCCATCTAGGTGGAACATTATATAATAAAATAAAAAATATAATATAACAATATTATGCAATATGTACAACACCCATTATCTCAATAATCTCCCAGTTGTTGTATACATTGCATATGGTTAATTTATAGCCACATAAATGAGCAAGTTAACAATCCCTCCTAGCACATCCACCATCATGGATTGAAGTACATGAAGTGCTCCATCTTGATACCCATAGCAAAATCAAAGTATCCAACATCTCAAACCTGAATGATCTCACCTCCTATTATGTCATTGCCACTAAACATACATAGAATTCATCCAAAGAGAAAGACACCCAACCTATCACACTAGATGATCATAAAATTTTGTACCAACTAAAATTTCAAGAAAAAAAACATAATCCAAAGGTAATCACATGTATCTACAGTTGTCAAAATATCCATAGCTGAAATAACACCCACAACAAGTGCCAAACTCATCTAACTCTCCATACCTCCAAAGGTATACCAAGTGAATCTCACATCATCAACATATCCAATCTATAACTACAATCACAAGCCTCAAAAGCAATACCTTCCACATATATACCAAGAAGTTACCACTACAAAAGATAATGCCAAATCTATAACCAATCCACTCACAACATCTCAAAGAAGTGAATCCATGTAGTTTCAAGGATATCCACAATACATTAACTAAAAACTTGCAAGAACAACTATTGTAATAAGTCTCCAACACTCTCCCAAGTTCTCCAGAACCAAAAAAGAAAAGAGATAAAGGGATAACCATGCCATCTCTCACATGACATACATGAACACAAACCAATGATCACAATCTCCAACCAATCTCAAATCTAATGTAAGTAAAATCAAACATCTAGGAAGAGAACCAAGACCAAAGAGAAACCATGCAATCATAACCTGTATTATGTCCTTCTACACATACTTCTAGATGTAAATTATGCAAGTATGATCTCCTCCATAAAACCCCAACAATAAGCCACAATAACACCAATACCATACCATATAACTAATCATGAATGGAAGCCTCTCACAAGAAGATAAAACTCATAAACCATTCCTAATCCAAGGAATATGCCCAATATAAAACCATCTCCCAAATTCAACCAGCATAACAACATATGCAAATGGAGATAACCAATGCTAAACCATCTCTCAAATGATCCCTCCAAAACTAACTCATGTACCATAGCTCAAGATCCATATCCAAGAAAGATAAGCATAAACATAATGCAACTAAGATAAATATTGGGCTATACCTCTCAAGTAACAAAACTATCAAGTAGACCAAGACCAAGAATCATCTAAGAACAATCTTCTCTCAAGTTCATATCAGGTGTATGCCCCTTGGACTTCCCATCAATTGTCCCAACAAATACTTCTCTTATCCAAGAGAAATCAACATCACCACCATCTCTAAGTATCCATGAGCACCTATAACCAATCAATCTATGCCAAATCCAAATGCAACATAGCAATATCATGAAGAATCCATCTTATGATCATTGTACTCAATACCAAGAAACTAAACCAAGATCAATGTAAAAGTTCCAACCATGGCCTTAGGAACATAAACGTGACCACACAATCTAAAACATCTCAACCAAAGAGATAATATGCTCCATATGAACACACCATAATATGTCACAACTCTAAATGTGTATCAAGAGTATACCATGGCATAGTAATGAAACCATCCTAACACAAAGGATAACATGTCAAATGAAAGGATAAAACACACCTTTACCAAGAAACCCATTAGTCCCCAAGATGCAACCATCTCCACACACCATGAGAAAAACCATCTCCATATACCATGAAGAACCATCTCTACACACCATAAAGATAACCAAGAACCCGATGAGTCTTCAAGGTCTGACCATCTTCACACACCATGAACATAACAAGTGAACCATGAAAATGTCAAAGACTCTTCTATAGAATTAGGATCTAAGAAAAACCTCCAACATTTGCAAATAGTTAATAAATATATCAATGAGAAAAAATCCCACTCAACCATGGTAAGTCACCTATGACATCATAAAATCCATCTCCTACATGAAGATCCTCTAGGTCTAGACTCACACAACCAAAGTGTCAGTACCAAGTGAAACCAAGATCTCCAAACCAAGAAGATACAAACCAAATCAGGAACTAATTCTGCACTATCAGCTCATCATTGTCACAAGCTTACACTAAACCATGTATCCAAGCTATCCTTCACATCATGATAAAAAACCATCATCTAACCATGAGAATCAACCAAGGCATCAAACTATCAAAGAACTCAAAGTGCACATCATGAGCTCGATAAAAGAAACCAAATAAACATGATCCTCAACTAAGAAGATATACCACCATAACTAAATTAGGAATCCAAACCAATGAACATTAAGGATTTACTTATATATCCAATCATGTCATGCAAAAATCCATGACACCATGATCACATCCATGAACCAAGCATTTGACTCTCAAAGTGTCGAATCTGTAAGCATAAAATAGTCAACCACAATCCTCCACCATGACTATGCCTGGTAACAACATCTGATCCCTTCTACATGAAGAAAAATCAACAAATCATGTGACTTAGGGCATAGACAAACCAAATCCAAGCCACTAATCTGAATATGCATCAATAATGAAAGATCAGTGGGTAAAGACAACCCATGACCAAGTCATAAGTGCAACTTGTAAGTATAGAGTGCTTACAACACTGCACAACATGTAGACCCAACAAGTCATCATACATATCCAAATGAAACACTAATAACCATATCGTCATGAGACCAATTTGAAATATGAACTAAGTATCCAATGACATCAAATCTTAAATCTCCAAACATACAATGTCATTAACTCACAATGCTACTATAGTCAATATAGATCATAAACTACTCAAATCAATATATCACCAAGTAAACCATGCCAAACCTACACCAAATCTAAACTAATTTGTAGAGCTCTCCAAGAGCTTTATGTTCACTACTCGAAGTCCAAAATTTGACTTTGTATGCCCAAGTTATGCCCTCATTTATGTTCAAAATAAACAACATCTAACTTCTAGGCTCTTAAAACCTTAAAATATTTCAAAATCACAAAACCAAACCTACATAGAGTTTTAGTGCTCTAAATTTTCTTTCCAACTCCTATAAGAAGTTTGAAATTCGATATCTTGAGAGAAAGTTATGGCCATTTTACTAAGATAGTCTTTTTACCATTTTCACTGCAATTATTTTATTTTTTTGTGACAAAAATTCTAACGATATTAAATTTGATGGCCATCAAAAGCTAAAACTTAAAAAACTCTTCCATTTCCTCTAAATATGGCCAAACTAGGGGATATTATATATCAAAATTTATCAAAACATCAACCCGGATCCAATGGTGAGGTCTGTTTTTACCTAGGAGCTAATTTCTACAAGTGCCACCTAAAAATCTCATTTATATGAAACATCCAAATAAATATTTTGTCCAACAATTTCATATGCCTAAAATCTACCAACATCTCATCATAACAAAAAACCCAATATCCTTAGATCTGCAATAAACAACTCATATATAGTGCCCTTTCTTTTGTCCTCTCATATATTCCTATAGATTTAATCTAGGGTTACAATAATAAAACCATAGCTTTGATACCACTTGTAAGGAAACTTGCACCAAATAATATAACCATTTCCACATAGCCCATAATAGATCCGAAGTAAATATGTAATTGAAATCCACATGCAAGAGAATAGACAACATACCCACAAAAATTGTGACACAAGATATACCTTGAGAAACCCTCATTGAGGGTAAAACCTAGTCTCTAAAGGCATCCATCACCATATATTATTCAGCAAAAAATACCATTGCAATACAACCATGGAAGCCTTCAAAGCCATAGCCACAACCAAGCAATCTATGCGAACAAGCATGAATGCACACAACCCATTCCATGCTTCCAACCTTCACAAATGCTCCCTTCGCTAACCTGTCAAGCGTTGTCCCACTTGACTCTTTCCTTTTTCCCGTTTTATTCTTACAAACAAAAACTACCCTTGTGGTTTCTTATATAGTAGCAAGTCATACAAAACCATGAAGTGGTATTACATAAACCATGTGCTACTAAACCCATTGACCCCACATTTAATATTGGAAGTTTAATTTTGTTTTTCCAATATTAAATAATTACAAGAAATATTATCACAATGTTACAATAAAACTCATCAAGTAGATCCTATGGGAATATTTACATGTTGCACGTCCATCTAGGTGCAACATTATATAATAAAATAAAATAAAATAATTTATAACAATATTATGCAATGTGTGTAACACCCATTATCTGAACACTAAGCATAAGCACATGATATCCCAAACATAAATCCATTCCCATGCATAAGAGAATGAAAAAAAAGCAAAAAAAAGCCAAAGGAAATAATGCCAAAAAGACATAAAATGGGTTAGTATTAATCCCAAATCAACTAGTCAAAGAGACTTTTAGCTAAGGAAACTTCTCACTCACTAATATTGGTTTTGGAAGGCTATTAGAAAACATAAGAGAACATATAGGATAGGCAAGAGCACCACAAAGGACCATGTCCCTTATGATTCTATCTTGCCAAAATTGAAGCATAAAGAGGGAGAGGGAAACAGGGTGATTATCTTTCCCAATAAGGTTTTTGTCCCTTAGCATGAATGATAATGAGGAAGCAATGAATGGTATAATAGATTCGTATTCCTGATAGTCAATCCTGAAAATATAAAAAAAAACCCATGATCAAATGGTGCCTGGTAGTCAATTTTGTGCACTTGTCACTGACTTATGCATGTGTATGTGTGTGTGTGTACACATACAAATTAATTTCATGATATCATGACAAAGTGAATATGTGTGTGCAATACTCTTGGAGGGATGTAGGTAAAAACTAGAAAAGATGTATTTCCTCAAGATGGAGAAGTATCACTAATATCCATAGATGATTTAGAAAATATACATGTATTACCCATATGTATGAGTTAAAATATATTCTTGGGTGTTCAAATGAAACAGGAAGCTGCAATGCATATATTTGAGAATGACTTAGAAATCATACCCAATAAAACAAGGATAAAGTACTCCAAGCTGTCCATAATCTATTTTTGCACTTCATGGAAACTATGTATATATGCCCCCCTCCTTGGGATGATTATGTGTCTATAGAGAACATAAGGAAGAGAATTAGGGATAACTATTTCTATCAACAACAATATATCCTTTATCAACAATAAACATAGAAAAGATCATGAACTCTTATAAGCTACGAAAATTGATAAATTATGAAATGATATGTCACAAATGAAAAGAGACCCTTAAAAGGAAGAGATCTATTGTACAAGTCATATACCTTCAAGAGGAATTTCATGAAAATAATACAACTTCAAAGAAGAACAAGTTTGCACCTATTTAGTCCCCCTATGTGTAGGTGGAATAGGGATTGTAGAATGAAGGAGGACAAACCTTAGAGTGCATAGTAAGGGAAAATGATTATAATGAAAACAATTTGCAAATGAAGAAGAAGTGATGATCAAGGACATGAAAATATTTTATAAGAGAGAGTCATGATCAAGACACAATTCTTTATAGGAAAAGAACGCCACATAATAAATAGATGCCCCATATGCTCAAGAAAGTCGATCCTTAGACAAAGAGAGAGAAAGAATGTACAAAGGAACCTTTCGCCCTAGGTGCAAGACAAAAAAATAAAATCTATAGTTATGACTATATTTAACAGAATGTCATGATAAAAAATACACAATAGTTATTCACAAAATACAAGCACACCATATCCAACAAGAAGTATTATATAATAAGAAACACCACATATGATTAAATAAAGAAATATCATAAGATACGAAACTCTATACAATATAAAAGGCTAGAAAAGATATCACTTATTAAGTAAACTATATATATGATTATCAAATAAGAAAAATTACATTCACATTATAAATTGATATTTTCTAGGAAATAGAAAAATGATGCTGCATGACACAAAACTTTTCATAGCCAAAGATAAGAATGTGCCATAAAATAATGCAATCTATAGAGAAATTAAGGAGGAATATGAAAGGATACCACATCATTCCCACTTAGTTATTGTGAAAGAGACAATAAAAGGATAATGGATCATTGAGAGAAAATTAATAAAAGGAAAATTTATAAGATATGCTCCAAATGAGAGATTCTATTATAATAAAGATGCACTTACAAGCATAAGATTGCACTTGGGATGGTAATATAGATGTAATACAATAAATGCATGCAATAGAAAACATCAAGTTATAAAACAATGCAAGTTAATAAAGGATATTGGAAAATAGAAGACAAGAAGAATTACATTATACCTCCCTCAGTGGTTTATGTTTACACAATACACATGATTTGAAGAAAACATAAGATTTCACTTGGGGTATTAGTCCACAAGTAATTAAAATAAATGAATGCAAGAAAGAATGTCATTTATAAAAGGAAAAAAATTCAATAAAGGGGAAAATAATTATATCCTATGACATAGATAGAAAGAGGAAATAGGGCCTTGCCCCCCAAGTGAGGAGATAAGGGAATTGCGATTATGTTACTGACAAAGTAGGAAAAACAACCCCAATAATATAGGCTAGCAATATCTCATAGCTAGAGAAACATTATAGAGATGTGGATGTCTTAGGTCAAATAATCATGAAAAATACCATTCAACATTGTAAGTCATATGAGACATAACAAAAGAATTGAATTGAAAAGAAGGATGAAGCATAGATAAGGAATGCCTCTTAGATTTAAGGAAATGTAAAGAGAAGAATCCAAGATTCATATACTCATAAAATAAATGTAAATTATACAAATTTTTAGCAATAGAGAATGTTAGTTCTATATCTAAGGTTTTCCAATCTTGGATAGTTGAGAAGCCAATTATAGAGTCAATGTGAGTAGGATCCTTACGAGCTACATTTCAATTTGTGAAAATAAAGTTATAAGAATCACATTTTTCAACAAGACTTAAATTGAAGTAAAACATTTGATGAGAAGGAGGATCAAATGTGTGGTCTTCTCTTTCTAAGGTACTCTTAGGAGAAAGACAAAAATAACTCATCAAATCCTCATCTATAGATGGAATGTTAAGAGGATGAAAATAAATACATTATAATAACAGGAGTAATAATATTATCATAAAATTTTATAAAATTTAATTCATAAGGAAGTGAATAATCCATGTCCTTAGCTAAGGGTTTACCCCAAATAGTAGCATTATCATCCAAATATTGATCAATATCATTTTTATGAAGATGGGACTCAATGAAAGAACATATTAAAGTATCATCATATGCATAAAATGGAATGTTTTGTGGACAACGATGATAATTTTAAAATAAAGAAAAATAACCCAATTAGAAGGAAATGCAATGACTATAAAGAAAATGCAATCTAAGATTGAACTAGATGTAATTTTTTGTATTTTCAAAATGCAAATATATGATATTGAAATTTATATGAAAATAACACAAAAGGAGATCTAAATGCCACTAATGTAAGAAGCAACATATAATGAAGATCTAGATACACTCATAAAACACCTAATGTAAATAAGGTAATAAGGGAGCTCAAAAATATCCACCTCTAAAATCCACAAGAATAGGGAAGAGATATTGGGTTTAACAAAAGAAGGTGTACACCTAATGTAAACAATCTAGCTCCAAAAAAAAAGAGAGAGTAAGAGGGCGGGTTCAAAAAAGAAGGTAAACACATAGTAAAATGAAAATAAGAAATTTTGACACCACATGAGAAAATGTTGATGGAGTACAACTCACCAAAATATTTAGGTGAAGTCAGTGCCAAAGAATATAGATAGCCAAAATAAGAAAAAATAACTCAAGGAAAGAGGGTAAGAATGTTGGGTTCATAAAAAGAATGGAAACACCTAAAATAAACTAACATCAAAACAAAGGGGGACTCATCAAGTTGACCAAAATATTTAGAAAGAAAAGGGAGACACTTTAATAGGTTTGTAGCTCTCCACTTATCTAGGCCATGAATCCATTCAAATATGTTTGTGAGAGAAAGAGGGAAAGAGAGAAAGAGGGAAATTATTGAATACGATTCCAATTATAATCCAAATTAGATTAGGTAGAACCAAAAGGAAGAACAACACAAATAGAAAATTCAAATTATAAAGGGGAATGCAATAAAAAGAAATGTACTCTTGGGCCCTTAATAAGGTGATGTGTATATAAAATTGAACCAATTGCTTGAATAATATAAATTTAGATACTATGTGTCTACAATTATCCCAATTAAGATATAGATCTAGGGTAAAGATATAAAAGAAAATAAAATGTAAAAGACTTACCTTGAAATACATAGAGAAACATCTATTTTAACTCCAAAAGTCATAGATCTGAACTATTTTCTAAAATTCTAATTGTGAATCTTGGAATGAAATGACGAAAGGAATGAAACCCATAAATCTCTTGGAAAGAAGGCACCGCAGGACTAGTTTGACTTGGAAAGACACATAATAACATTGTTGACATAATGAAATGATTATATACCAAAATTTTCAAGAAAGATCCCCAAGAATAGGTTTTAGGTCTATAAGTTCCAACTAATTCCAAACAAATAAACATGAAAAATAAGGATTTTTGTGGTTTGGCTGGATGAGGGCTTGCCTTGGTCAAACCCTTGGCTAAGGAATTAACTATGAATTGAAATATAATTAATAAGACAAATGCTTGTATATAGTAGAGCTAAATAATATCAAATAAAAGATATAGAGACATGTGCAAGTGAAACTGAAAGATAACAAATTGATTAGAAGATATGGTCAAAAGGGTGGCAAAGAAACACCTAGAAAACCATGTCACAAAGAAGAGATGATGAAAAAAGATGAAATGGAAGGGGAAACAGGAAAAGGAGACCAAGACCACAATAAGGAGGGATAAAAGGTCTCAAAATGAAGTGTATCCATTTTAGGATGCTGCGAGATCAACCTCCTTTTTTATATAAACGTTTAACTAATGACTATTTCAATTCTCATAAAAATTAATAATATTGGTTTAAGTCAAAACAATGAGTATTTTTTATCTCATCATTTCAATAAGTGATTAGTAAGTTAGAAAACATGATGTAAATGAACCTAATCAAGTCTTATAATTTTAAGAAATCCTAAATAATATGTTCTCAACTTTTACTTCCAATATAAATAATTAACGTTTAGTAATTTTCTACATATTGATTCTTAACAATTTTTCTCTAACTTGAAATCCCTAGGGTATGTTTTGTTGATAATTAATTCTAACCTGAGATTTACATTAAGCCCTTTCCAGAAATCATATTATATACAAATATTGATATCATTGAATTTCATGTGTTTGATGCATTTGTGAAGAAAATTATGTGTCTTATGTTCAATTTTTTTTTATAGGATTCTTGTGTTTGATGCATTTGTTGAGCAAGTGACTAAATCATATGGTAATTCTACATATAGGGTAGATGTGTGAGGCTTTCACTAAAGGGAAAATATATAAGCATGTGTATTTAATTAATCATGGTTTTAAAAGGAGCCCAAAAAAAGAGGCAATCTATTGCCTAAATTGTAGGAGGGGACATGCAATGATATGTTGATGATATGTTGATGATATGCTTGTAGCTGGGTCTAACATGGATCATATTAAGGGGCTAAAATGCCAGTTAGCACATGCATTTTTTATGAAGGATTTGGGGGCAGCAAAACAAATCCTTGGTATGAAGATTTGTAGAGATAGGAAGAACAAAACCTTGAGGCTATCTCAGGCTGATTATGTTGAGAAGGTGTTGCAACATTTCTCTATGGAGAATGCTAAAGCTATCAGCACACCTTTACCTGGTCATTTGAAATTGACTAAGGAGATGTGTCCCAAGACACAGGAAGAGGAGGATAAGATGTCCAAGGTACTTTATGCTTCAGCTGTAGGAAGCTTGATGTATGCTATGGTATGCACTAGGCCATATATTGCACATGTAGTGGGAGTCGTTAGCAGGTATATGAGTCATCCAGGATTTGAGCATTGGAATGTTGTTAAGTGGATTCTTTGATATTTGAGAGGAACATCCAATAAGTGTTTACACTTTGGGAGCTCTACTACTGATTTACAAGGCTATGTTGACTTAGATTTGGCAGGGGATATTGATACCAAGGTTATGTCTTTACTGTTAGTGGGGCAGCTGTGAGCTGGGTTTCTAGGTTACAAAAGATTAATGCTCTATCCACTATAGAGGCAGAGTATGTTACTGCTACAGAGCCAGCCAAGGAGATGATATGGCTTCAGTTCTTCTTGGAAGAATTGGGACATCCTCAGAAGGATAATTATTTGTTCACAGATAGTCAGAGTGCCATTCATCTTGCTAAGAATTCAGCATTGCATTTGAAGACCAAACACATACAGTTGCAATACCATTTCATTTGGTTAGTTTTGCAGGATGGATAGTTAAAGCTGGAGAAGATACATACTAATGACAATCCATCAGATATGTTGACAAAGGTTGTAACAAGGGAGAAGTTGAACTCCTCTTCAGCTTCGGTTGGTCTTTTAGACTAAACATGAATAAAAGAATAGTAGAGTCCAGGGTGGTTTGATCTAGTGGGAGCCCCATGTGGTAGTGGTATTGGTACAGGATCAGTCCCCAAGTGGGAGATTGTTGTTTAGTGTGGAGCCTAATCAATCCCCAAGTGGGAGATTGTTAGATTATGGTGACTGATTAGGAAAGTACTGCACATACTTCATAAATAATGGGGTTTGGGGCCGTGGTCGACATGGTAGCCGACATATTATGGCTGACATAAGGCCGACATGTTGCAACCCTAAAATAAATAAAATACTTGTATAAAAGGGTTTAGGGTTAGGTATTTTCATTATGTTGTGATGCAAAATTGCTTCGTGCGGTGGTATTGAGATGTAAGGGATTACTGATTGTAATCAGGTTGTAATCATTGGATTGTAATAAGATCGGACTTGCTATTTGGTGGATGTAGACCAGGGATTGGGTGAACCACGTTAAATCTTGGTGCCTTGTGTTCATTTCTGTGTGATCTATTATTTTATGTTATTGGTTATATTTGCATGTAGTTTTTTATTTTTGTATGTGGTTTATCCTAACATTTTTCACATGTGGGTGGGAATTTCTATAGGAAATAGAGGAAGGGTACTAATTGGGTATTAGAGGGGTATGAAAAAAAAGATTTTTAGGAAAATAATTTTAATAAATAGGGAGATTCTTTAGTATGCACATGCTATTATTTAGTTTCACTATAGAGCATCTAATTTTAATAAAAAAGAAATAAATATAAATCAAAAAAGAAATTATTAAAAAATAGGATACAAAACGATAAAAAATATAATTATTCATCAAAATGGCCACATACACTATTTAAAGAGAAAAATAACTTTATTAACTAATTGGTTACACAATACATCCATTCTATAGTAATACAATTTATTTTAGGTCTTATATTATGAAGAGATTGAAAAAAGAAAAAAAAACAATTTGAGGAATTGAATAATACTATAAAAATTGATCTTCGCTTTCTCAAAATTATCCAACATAACATATGAATTGACATACCATGAATATAGACACCCATTTCATTTATCAAAGTCTATATTTAGGAGGAAGCAACCACATTTCTTGCAAAAACATCCAATTCAAGTAAGCCTTCTTGACATGAGGGAAAATATCTCTTTGAGTTTACTCATCTCCTGTAACAAATCCAAGAATTAATGACACCAAAACTATCTTGATTATGGACTACCCATGTTGTAATCACTACTAGGAATCCCACTAGAAGGGGAATCATTATATTGATCAATGTATGGACTTCACTAACATAAACATCATTATTGTATCCCTTGTATCAAACATAAAAACTACTAGCAATGGGAGGCTTGTTAGAATCTGAAAAGATTAATAACCCAGAAAACTAGTGCAAAGAGTAAATATCTAAACTATGAATGCAAATGATACAAAATCAAAATAGCATCATAGAGTTAGTCTCCAAGAGAGTAATGCAAATGCTGGAAGCAAAATAGCATTAAGAGGATGCAAAAACAAGAGATACAAATACAAGCCAGGTAGCATGCTTATATAGGCAAGGAAGAGAGAGAAGGTGGCAACACCAACCAATGAGGAGCAACCATCTATCAGACTAAAGATAGCAAAGTATCTTCCCAAGATAGCTAATGGATGCTCACATGTAGGAAGGTGACACCTCACAACCATTCACCTAATAAGACATGCTTTATTAACCTAAGCGAGATTATTAAAAGTGTAGGAAAAACCTAGCAAAATAGGAAAAAATAAAAAACTACACTAACACCCCCCCATAAGCGAAGCTTAGGTGGATGTAGAAATGGGTCCCGACAACGAGGCCATGTTAGGTACCCAAGTACAATGCAAGAAGATGCAACCTCTGAAAGAGGGGAAAGAGAGAAAACCACAAGGGAAAAACCCTCCCCCAAAAACAGGTAAGAACCTAGTGAAGAACTGAAGAAGTCTCCTGCTAGGGAAATTGTCCCCTAAAATAGGAACAAGGAGTGATCATGAAGAAGCAGCATCACTGAAGCATGAAGAATAGCAAAACTCTGTCAAAATGCTGATATCTAGAACCCCCATGGAAATAGAAGGCACGAACCATCAACCAAAGGAACCTCCATGGAAATAGAAGGCACAAACCATCAACCAAAGGAACCTCCATGGAAATAGAAGGTACAAACCATCAACCAAAGAAGCATAGAACAACAATATAACCTCCCCTTAAGGTAGGTGAGTTGACAGGCAGCTGAAAAGATGCGCCAAAAGTCTCCTACAACACAGGAGCCAAACTCATCGAGAGTGAGGTACAAACACAAATAAAGGCATGTGTCGTTGACACTGCATGAGGAATTAGAGAAAGAGGGCCTATAAGCGGCAAACAACTATCCCCCCCATGGCACTTTATATAATAGTGCGAGTACAACGAATCACAATGATGAAAAGGATCCCGAAATGCAAGAGTGACACTTTATCTCAATGTGTTGCATAAAGATGCTTACAATGAATATCAACAATGATTAGAAAAAATATTAGGCTGAAAAAATAGAAGGTAAAGCCCAAAACGAAGCAACTGAAGCAACAAAATCGATCTCCGGACCTGAAACAAACAAAATATCCACTAGAATGCTAAAACACAAAAGCCTAAATAGGATGTGTCTAGAATAGAATCTGGAACAAAAACCAGCATCACTAGAAAGAGCACAGAAAGAGCTTTCCAGCGATATAAAGAAGTCAAAAAGCGGAGATTGAAAGCTCAAGATACGCCTCCCGGAGTGCAAAATAGAACATCTAGCTTTGACTGCCATAATAGGCAACCAAACTACACCAAAACTCAAAAATACCTACACCAACATCTCAATCTCAGAACCAGATTTTTGGCGCTTCTTTTGGATCAGAAAAATACCTTCGTATGCAAAAGTTATAGCCAAAAAACTGACTGCTGCTCCAAAAATGCACTTGCTGGAAAACTTCAGACACTGGCCTAAATTTGACGGTCGTATGCCCGTCACAAGACTGTCGCCGGCAAAAAAAATTTGATCACCGAAAAAAGATGTCAGCAAGTCGTAAAGTGACATCACTGCCGGAAAAAGACGTCAGCGCCAGAAAAGTGACGTCAGCGCCGGAAAAAGACGTCAGCGTCGGGAAAGAGACGTCGTTGCCGAAAAAAGCCGCAGAGCGACGTCGGAGGAATATCTGACAGCGGCGGCGGCGATCGGGAGGAAAACCCGGCGGTGTGATTGTCATCGACGGGCGGCGGCGGCGGGGCCTTTTTTTTTAAAATTTTTTTTTTTTTTAGCTCTGCGTCCGTACGATCCGTAGGGCAACGACTCTGGAGGCTTCAAAAAATCTCCAAAATTGCCCTGTGTCCAAAAATGACAAGTTTTATATGAATCCTGACTGCAAATGGCCTTCCGGATCCAATGGTGATGTCCGTTTGGGCCCAAAGTGCTCCAAAAATTTGCTGATCCCCTGATTTGAAGAAAAATTGCATTCAAATCTGTGACTGCCAACAGAGAGGGGTATGGCTGTAGCTTTGCATGCTTGATTCTGAAAAATATACAGCTTGCATGCAAAATCTAAAAGATACCCAGATGGTTTTTCGGGGCTGCGAACAAAACCCAGAAAGTGTTTTTTTTCAAACCTTTTCTGATTCTCAGGATCAGCCAAAGATGCAAGAGAAGAGCATACTTCGTTTTTCAAAAAATTACAATAAAGTTTATTTGCCCCCCCCCCCCGAATCTCTTATTTTTGCATCCTCTTAATGCTATTTTTCTTCCAGCATTTGCATTACTCTCTTGGAGACTAACTCTATGATGCTATTTTGATTTTGTATCATTTGCATTCATAGTTTAGATATTTACTCTTTGCACTAGTTTTCTGGGTTATTAATCTTTTCAGATTCTAACATGGTATCAGAGCCATTCAGATTCTAGATGGTTGCTCACATGTAGGAAGGTGACACCTCACAACCATTCACCTAATAAGACATGCTTTATTAACCTAAGCGAGATTATTAAAAGTGTAGGAAAAACCTAGCAAAATAGGAAAAAATAAAAAACTACACTAACACCCCCTATAAGCGAAGCTTAGGTGGATGTAGAAATGGGTCCCGACAACGAGGCCATGTTAGGTACCCAAGTACAATGCAAGAAGATGCAACCTCTGAAAGAGGGGAACGAGAGAAAACCACAAGGGAAAAACCCTCCCCCAAAAAGAGGTAAGAACCTAGTGAAGAACTGAAGAAGTCTCCCGCTAGGGAAATTGTCCCCTAAAATAGGAACAAGGAGTGATCATGAAGAAGCAGCATCACTGAAGCATGAAGAACCACAAAACTCTGTCAAAATGTTGATCTGTAGAACCCCCATGGAAATAGAAGGCACGAACCATCAACCAAAGGAACCTCCATGGAAATAGAAGGCACGAACCATCAACCAAAGGAACCTCCATGGAAATAGAAGGCACGAACCATCAACCAAAGAAGCATAGAACAACAATATAACCTCCCCTTAAGGTAGGTGAGTTGACAGGCAGCTGAAAAGATGGGCCAAAAATCTCCTACAACACAAGAGCCAAACTCATCGAGAGTGAGGTACAAACACAAATAAAGGCATGTGTCGTTGACACTGCATGAGGAATTAGAGAAAGAGGGCCTATAAGCGGCAAACAACTATCCCCCCCATGACACTTTATATAATAGTGTGAGTACAACGAATCACAATGATGAAAAGGATCCCGAAACGCAAGAGTGGCACTTTATCTCAGTGTGTTGCATAAAGATGCTTACAATGAATATCAACAATGATCAGAAAAAATATAAGGCTGAAACAATAGAAGGTAAAGCCCAAAACGAAGCAACTGAAGCAACAAAATCGATCTCCAGACCTGAAACAAATAGAATATCCACCAGAATGCTAAAACACAAAAGACTAAATAGGATGTGTCTGGAATAGAATCTGGAACAACAACTAGCATCACTAGAAAGAGCACAGAAAGAGCTTTCCAGCGATATAAAGAAGTCCAAAATCAGAGATCGGAAGCTCAAGATACGCCTCCCAGAGTGCAAAATAGAACATCCAGCTTTGACTGCCATAATAGGCAACCAAACTGCACCAAAACTCAAAAATACCTATACCAACATCTCCATCTCAGAACCAGCTTTCCGGCGCTTCTTTCGGATTGGAAAAATACCTCCGTATGCAAAAGTTATAGCCAAAAAACTGACTGCTGCTCCAAAAATGCACTTGCTGGAAAATTTCAAACACTGGCCTAAATTTGACGGCCGTATGCCCGTCACAATACTGTCGCTGGCAAAAAAAAATTCGATCACCGGAAAAAGACGTCAGCAAGTCATAAAGTGACATCACTGCCGAAAAAAGACGTCAGCGCCAGAAAAGTGATGTCAATGCCGAAAAAAGACGTCAGCGTCGGGAAAGTGACGTCGTTGCCGAAAAAAGCCGCAGAGCGGCGTCGGAGGAATATCCGCCGGCAACGGCGGCGCTCGGGAGGAAAACTCGATGGCGTGATTGTCGTCGACGGGCGGCGGTGGCGGGGCCTTATTTTTTTAGCTCTGCGTCCGTACGATCCGTACGGCAGCGACTCTGGAGGCTTCAAAAAATCTCCAAAATTGCCCTGTGTCCAAAAATGACAAGTTTTATATGAATCCTGACTGCAAATGGCCTTTCGGATCCAATGGTGATGTCCGTTTGGGCCCAAAGTGCTCCGAGAATTTGCTGATCCACTGATTTGAAGAAAAATTGCATTCAAATCTGTGACTGCCAATGGAGAGGGGTATGCCTGTAGCTTTGCATGCTTGATTCTGAAAAATATATAGCTTGCATGCAAAATCTAAAAGATACCTAGATGGTTTTTCGGGGCTGCGAACAAAACCCAGAAAATGTTTTTTTTCAAAACTTTTCTGATTCTTAGGATCATCCATAGATGCAAGAGAAGAGCATACTTCGTTTTTCAAAAAATTACAATAAAGTTTATTTGCCCCCCCCCCCCCCCCCGAATCTCTCAAATAAGGAAACTAAAATCTACTCTTGCACATAGAAAAGCTCTGATACCATGTTAGAATCTGAAAAGATTAATAACCCAGAAAACTAGTGCAAAGAGTAAATATCTAAACTATGAATGCAAATGATACAAAATCAAAATAGCATCATAGAGTTAGTCTCCAAGAGAGTAATGCAAATGCTGGAAGCAAAATAGCATTAAGAGGATGCAAAAACAAGAGATACAAATACAAGCCAGGTAGCATGCTTATATAGGCAAGGAAGAGAGAGGAGGTGGCAACACCAACCAATGAGGAGCAACCATCTATCAGACTAAAGATAGCAAAGTATCTTCCCAAAATAGCTAATGGATGCTCACATGTAGGAAGGTGACACCTCACAACCATTCACCTAATAAGACATGCTTTATTAACCTAAGCGAGATTATTAAAAGTGTAGGAAAAACCTAGCAAAATAGGAAAAAATAAAAAACTACACTAACAAGGCTAATAAGTTCAAGTAATAGTAACACTACCATATCTTCTAACACATGCAAGAACATAATACACACCTTTATAACTATATCTATCATCAAAACCTTGAGCTTGCTACACATCCCTTTCTAGGGATATAACTATTGATGTCAATATGCTTTGTGCATTGATGTAAACTTTTTTCAATGAGACATGAGAAGTGTACGGTATCAAAGGTTTGTTATGAAAGAAACTAAATTTAATTTGATGTTTGGAGAAAAGGAAAATTCACTATGTGATATATCTAGATTGTAGAAGTATGAGAATATAGAAAATTTAGCAAATAGTTTTTAAATTCCTTATGGAAAGAATACTCTCCATTTCTTTTCTTTTTTTAATCAAAAAGTGACATAGCACTTATATAATATATTTATTAATGAACTAGTTCAAGGGCCCATTAGAGAAAGAACTAGCAAGAAAACTCTGAATCATTGCTGAAATACAAAAGTGTTAAAAGCTGATATGTCATACTAGGCATAGCTACAACAAAATACAATTTCTTTGCACTAAGAAAGAGTACCCAAAATATGATATATATCAATACTCAACAATGATCAGGGTCTAATTATGCCAATAAACCTCTCCTTCTAAAAGATTTAACTAAAATCAAGAGAGCTGTGAACCTCCTATCAAATTGGAGCATTTGTGAACATGCACAAAGAATGTGCAAGCTAATAGCCAAGTGTTGATCAAATATAGTACTAGTTTCTATTAAGCTTCATTCATCTTCTTTGTGTCCCAAATATGGCACTCTGCTAAGCATGGGAATTTTGAAAAAATAATCTCTGAATGGCAAGATTCAAATAGGGAGCCTTCACAACCAAGATTAGCTAGACAATCAGCATTTGTGGATTCTTTTAATGGAAATTTAGTGTATAATTTGTTAATATTCCCAGGGTAGTCATAGTAGGAGGGAACTCCAAGAGTTGTTCCTAAACCATTTGCTAAGAGTAATACATTAGAAACAACAAGGACCAAGTATGATATAAGCTAAATTGAGCTTCTTATGATTATCATAAATCTATTTCCAATAGACGTGCAACACATAATCTTGTATATGAGGTACGTACATGTTTTTTCATAAATTGAAATTTCTTAGCCTCAAGCATTTGAGAGATAATTTTTGGAATTATCCCCAGACTAGGAATACCTACCTAAAAATATATACAACTACATAATTCCACAAATATTGCAAGAACATCAAGATATGCTCCATCATTATTTACTAATCAAGGAATTTTCTTATGAAAATTAAATTAAAAAACTAGCTAGGAAACAAAAAGTACAATGGGGACTTATCAAGAATATTCAATAATTCATGCATGAAGGAACATATTAGAAACCTAGCATTATTAAAAAGTGATCCTCTCATTTTTATGCTAGAGTGAAACCAAGATGATCAACCTTATCTCGATAAATCCCTATTGATTCTTCTACTAGTCTATCCTTCGAGTTTATAGGATATCTTTTATATTGAGAACCCCTAGTTCTTATACAAACTTGGATTTCCAATATCTCTTCTATCAAATATATCTTCTTCTTAGCATTGGATTGTTCAATATGTGACTTAAACTTGTTTCTTTAAATCCCATTTTTTCTTCACAAAGCTTCTTTCAATGTCAATTTTAGGTTTAGGACCTATGAATTTACCAACTAGGGTTAGTACCATGAGATTGATATTCTGATTGATGAGTGTACCATTGGCCATAATTATAAATTTTTCCTTCTTCATATCAAATATATCTTTAACTTCAAGGAAGTAAGACCTCCCCATAGATTTGACCCCAAAAAGAGAAATCCACTGCATTGTCAAACAATCATCACCATGTGACAGATGAGGATTATGAAAAAGATCACCCGACCTATACTTCTAACCCAAGAAACCCCTATATAAGATGATTCTCCTTCCTAAACTACACCTTTGAATCATTCTCTTTAACATAGTCCTTTTGGATTGGCATTGGGTTCCCACCCCTTAACCCTTGCTCTTATTTCTCTAATTGACAACAATTATGGGACATAGAGCCAATAGAGGCTCCCCCTCCCAACATACAAAGATTCCCACCCACCTCTAAATTCAAAATTCTACTGCCAGCCTTGTAGTCCTTGTTTTCCATAGAAGCTCTCCAATCACTATAGAAAAGTTGATTCCCATTTCTATAGTTTCGTAAAGAATGGATGAATAAATAGAAAGTGTGCCATCAAGATCATACTTTTCAATCATTGATGCTTGAAATTTAAATGTTGGTCTTAAAAAATGGTAGGTCCATTTGGTGAAAAAGTTGCCTTTAAGTAACCATAGTTAGTATTTCTTTAATTTTTCATCTTTTATAACTCTTATTTGGGAATTTATTTGATCCCATTGAGTGGAGAGTTTGGTCAAACCTAAAGTACATGTGATAAGAAAATGATAAAATAGACAAATATATGTTATATGTGTTAATGATATGAGTTTTCCTAAAATGGAAAGCATGAGTAGTGGTTGGGGAGGTTTTCAAAATTAGAATTTGGAAGAGGGCAGTATCCCTCTAGTCTGTTAGAATCAGATCCCTAGACTAGAGCATCGACCACAGAAGGGGGATGGTCAGGGGTCGTGTACAGTTCAAGAATGCTAATGGGGACCTAGATGCTTCCCCCAAGGAAGTGGTCAAGATTCCTTCGAACCCCAAAGGTGGTTAGCCAGCTAAATGGTCATCCCTTTTCGGGATCAAGCCCTCAGGTAAGTCTTCTTTCTTGCCTATTAAGATTCTTCCCAAGACAAAGAAAGGATTTTGTGCCATTACCATCCCAAATGAAATTGTGTATCATAGCATTTGATCCATGGCTTCTACCTTGATTGGCAAATTCCTGGGGCCTAGACCGAATATTCATGTTGTGAGGACTTTCATAAAGAAGAAACAAGCTCTTAAAGGTCATGTCTCGGTCACAACCATGACAAAGGGCTTTCTATCTTTTGAATTCACCTACATGGAAGACCTTTCTTCCATTCTCAGTGAAGGTCAATGGGATATTGTTCATTCGACACTAGTCCTCCAGAAGTGGTCTTCTAAGTTGAATCTGAATGACTCTTTTTTTGTTTAAGCCCCTATGTGGGTTATACTTCCTGAATTGCCTATAGAATTTTGGAACAAAGACATTTTTCTGGGGCTAGCTAGGTCTTTTGGAGAACTTCTATCTATTGATCCAATCACTGCTTCCAAAAGATGTCTCAACTATGCTCGCATCTACATAGGAGTTAGAGAAGGAATGGACATGCTAGAAACTGTGGATTTTGACTAAAAACTTGGGGTGTATGTCCAAAAAATAATTTATGAAATAGTACATTTTGCCTGTTTCCTTTGTTTGAAGGCTAGCCATAAGGAAAATTAGTACCCAAAGGCTGTGAAGCAAAAAAGTTAGAAAAGTCAGGATCCTGTTAACACGGCCATAGCAAAGAAGAAATTCAAATCCTCTAGAACCTCTATCAAGGGAAAGAAAAAATTGATCTAGAGACGTAAACATGCAAAGCAGACTGAGAACCAGGATGGAAAGGAGTCTAAGGGTAACACTGCTAGGAAGGATGAAGATCAAGGTGATAAAAGTGGCAACATGCCACACCACCCTAACTTTGTTTCATAGGATAGTCTCCAAGGTAGTGTCCCAAAGGAGCACCTGGTGGATGGACTAATTGTTGTGGCCATAACTATGGCAAAAGATAATGTGATATCTAAGAAGGAGTAGAATATAGGAAGGTAGGAGAACCCATAGGTGGAGATCTTAAGGGTCTCTAAATCAGATCCCCCATATAATGGGGCTGATGATTCTTTGAGGGTGGTGGATCACAATCAATGTGACAAATCTACTGGTGATGGGTCTGGTCAGGTGGGAATCCCTAGTCCTCCAACAAACTTGGTAGAATCTAATGGTTTGGGGACTAAGATCACAGAGCTCATTAACAACTCTTCTCTAGAAATGATTTCACAATGGGAAGATTGGATTGATAGCTATACTCAAGACAATATCAATGGCTAGAGTTTGGTTAAAAAAAGAAGAAGAACTGTGTCCACTCTCCTCTATCACTAGTGATAACCAGAAGTAGGGTTAAGGTCGATGTCAGGGATAAACTCAAGTCTCTAGGAAGGAAAAACATGAATTGGCTATTGCAGGAAGAGGCCAAAAAGAACTTGGGAAATGGGAGCTAGAGAACCATTAAGGAATACTCTGGAAGTAAGAAATGAAGATCATTTCTTGGAATATAAAGGTCCTCAATGGGGATCATAAATAGGAGTTAGATAGGAACATGATCAGAGACCAAAGACCTGATTTTTTGTTGATTGAAGAAACCAAAATGAGAAAAGATGTGGTAGGAAAGATCTCCTTCAATAAAAACATGAGCAACAAGGCCATAGACTCAGAGGGATCTTTAGGAGGGGTGTTGATTCTCTAGAATAACAAGGCTTATTATATATTTACTATCTATAATGTAGGTAATGCCCTCCTTTGCAGGGTGTCCCATATTCATAGTGATGAATCCTAGTTTATTTTAAACCTTTATGCTCCCAATTCAAAAAGGGAGAGAAAGACTTTCTAGGCTAAGGTAATAAAGGTTATTAACTCCAATAATGTAAAAAAAGGAATTGTAATGTGGGACTTCAATTCCCCCCTATCTGATGAGGATAAAAGTGGAGGGCTTGCTCTAGACTAGGAGAGTAAGTTAGACCTCTCAAACTTCATCAACAACTTGGCCTTAATAGATGTTGATCTCATGGGGGGTAGATTCACATGGTCTAATAGGAGAGTTGGGGGGGGGGGGGATTGTATCCAAGTCTGTCTTGACAAAGCCCTCATTTACCCTATTTAGTTGCAAACCCACTCCTCCAGGGTTTCCCTTCTTCCTAGATTGGGATCAGACCACTCCCCCATATCTCTTTCTATTTGTCCTATATAGTTCAAAAGGTCCTTCCCTTTCCATTTTGAGAAAATGTGTATCTCCCACTTGGCTTTGGAAACCAAGATTTCCCTATGGTGCAACATTGAGGTGGAGGGCACTGCAATGTTCAAGGTAGCCCAAAAACTGAAGAATGTGAAAAGAAACATCAAAATCTAGAACAAAATATAATTTGGCCACATTTTCTAGGATAAGGATGAGAGTGCTAATCAACTTCATGCAATCCAAGCAAAGACTTAGCAAGATGGTTGTAATGATCAGAATTGGTTGGAGGAAAGGTCTATCCTCTCTGACCTTCATAACATCATCCCTATGGAAGAACACTTTTGGAAATAGAGGTGAAGGGTTAATTGGCTTAAAGAAGGGGGCCAGAACACCAGGTTTTTCCACTTATCTACTTTAAAGCATAGGGCCACTAATAGGATTTCCAGCATCAAGAAAGGTCAGTTTTTGTTAACTAAAGATAATAAGATAGCAGATGAAGTTGTGTAGTTTTTCTCTTCTCTCCTCTCTAAGGATCACACTATCTCAATGCCTGATCAAGAGGATATTCTGTTAGTTATCCCTCCTATTCTGCAAGCCCACCACAACTCTATGTTGAAAGTTATCCCAACCCCTGATGAAATTTTTCATTCTCTTAGTTCCCTTCTAGGTGATAAGGCCCCTGGTCTGGATGGTTTTTTGACTTTCTTTTTCCAAGTCTACTACGAAGTGGTCAAAGGGGATGTTGTGAAGGTTGTACAGGAATTCTTTGGGGCTAGAAACCTTTTGAAACAACTCAATGCCACTTTTCTGGTTCTTATTCCAAAAATCTCGAGGGCAGATTCGATGCATAAGTTTAGGCCCATCAGTCCTTGCAATTCTTTGTATAAATTCATCTCCAAAGTCCTTATTTCTAGGATTCTCAGTATTCTTCATCTAATTATCTCCCCTTTGCAAACTACCTTTGTCCTAGGGAGACAGATTTTAGACTCTATCATCACAGAGCATGAGGTGATTCACTCTCGTGAAGCTGGCAAGAGGGAAGGTTTCCTGCTCAAGCTTGATCTATCTAAAGGTTATGATAGGGTGGATTGGAATTTCTTGATGGTGGTCCTTAATGCTTTTGGATTTGATTCCTAGGTGTGTAAACTCATCTTTTAGATTATCTGTTCTGGTTAATGGCTCCCCTTCAAATTTCTTTTTCCCTTCAAGAGGGTTGAGAAAGGGTGATCCCCTATCCCCTATTCTCTTCATTATTTTGGCTGACTGTCTGGGTAGGATTATTTTAAGAAAAAGACAAGATCAGAGTTTGCAAGGTCTCAAGCCTTCATTTGGTCATCTTTCTTTCACCCACCATCAATTTGTGGATGATACTATTCTTGGGGGCAAGGCCACAGTCTAGGAGGCCAAAATTTTTAAGGGCTTGCTAAATACTTATACTAGGGGTTTTGGCTAGGCTATTAACTAGGATAAGAGTTTGGTCTACTTCATTAATACTCCACTTGAGAGATAGAGGAAAATTGCTCGTATTTTGGGAAGTGGCATTGGTTCCCTTCTTGTAAGTTATCTTGGTATGCCTTTCAGGTCCAAATCTCTGGAATCTTTTTGGAACAACATCATTGATAGATTCAACAAGAAGTTAGCTGGTTGGAAGGGTGCGACTCTTAGTCAAGCTAGAAAATGTACTTTGGTGAAATCTATTTTCCAAAACCTCCCCACTTATGCCTTAAGCCTCTTTGGAATCCCATCTAAGAAAGCTGACAGAATGGAGAATATTCAAAGGGACTTTCTCTAGACAGGGTTTGAAGAGCACAAAAGATATCATCTTGTGGCCTGGGACCATATTAGCCTTCCCAAATGTTATGGGGGCCTTGGTATTAGAAAAATTAGACATCTCAATAATGCATTTTTAACCAAATAGATTTGGTACATTTTTCAAAGTTCGGGAGAATGGAGGGAAATTATGATTGAAAAGTACCTAAGAAGGCAATTGCTCAACCTTTTACTTCATGAGGATAAGATTCTTCAAGGATCTTACATATGGAATGGGATCCTAAAGGCTAAGGCCTTGGCTAAGTCCAAAGCTAAATGGAAAATTGGTAAAGGTGAGGACATATTATTTTGGCAAGATGACTGGATGATTTAGGGACCACTTATTGACCACCGCATTTATGGTAGATGGGCACAGTCATGCATAAGAAGATATGGTATGAAAGTTAGTGATTATATAACAAGAAATGGATGGTAGGACTTGTCAATGATTTCCCTAGAATTTAATTCTTTGATGATTAGCCTAAATACTATTTTTATAAATAACAAGAGGGATGAAGTCATCTGGGGAGGTAACTCAAATGGCCATTACTCTGTCGCCTCTGGGTACTTTTCATTATGGGATAGAATGGAGAAACCCATCTAGGCTAAGGCATGGATCACTTGCCTTACCCCAAAAATCAAAATATTCTTTTGGCTTTTGCTCCAAGACAAAATCCTTACTCTGGACAATTTAGCCAAGAGAGGCCAAATTATCCCCAATAAGTGTTGTTTATGATAGTAGGCTTTGAAGTCAGTTAATCACCATTTTATTCATTGTTCCTTCTCCTCCAATGTTTGGAATCTCCTAACTAGGGACTTTTGGGTCAGCTAGTGCCTCCCAGTCAACATTCAAGATTTCTTCAACCAATGGAGGAGTTTACAGAAAGGGTTAATCACCCAACTTCCGTGCTCCTAGTCCCTTTCGCACTTCTGTTAGGGCATTTGGAAAGAGAAAAATAACCAAATTTTTAGAGGTAGGGAATCCCCTGAGCTCGTCATTGCTGAGAAAATTGAAGGATTAATGAGGGAGAACTTTGCCACCACAAAGGAAGGAAATATTGAAGAAGGTGGGAATAGTAGACAAAGGAAATTGGATAGGGATAGAAAAAGATAGGAGGCCAGGTGGTTTTTCCCCCCTAAAAATTAGTACAAGGCTAATTTTGATGGAGCTGCTAAAGGGAACCTAGGCCCTGCTAGCAATGGCGACATCATTAGAAAAAACCATGGTGGAGGAGTGGTAGCTTTTTCCTACCTGCTCGGACATTAGATGAACCATTTCACTGAAGCCAGTGCTGCCAGTCACATTATTAAGCTGGCCCTGGCTTCTAGAATAGTGAACATGTGGCTCGAGGGGGACACATTAAACATTATAAATTGTCTCAATGGTTCTTCTATGCCTTCTTGGACGATTGCAAATATGATAGAGGAATTAAAGTTTGACCTAGGCAAATTCAAAAAGACCTATATCAGCCATGTGTATAGGGAAGCCAACACAATAGGCAATTGGTTTGCTTACAAAGTGGTCAGCAACATTGCAGAGATGATGTGGCATGTCAGTGATGCTTTTCTAGTGGCAATGAATAATTTAATCCTACAAGATCGCATCCAGGGAAGTACAAGTAAAATCCAAATTTAATAATGGGAAGATTTGCTAGATTGTATGTCAGAGTGGGAGTTAATAAAAATCATGCAAAAATCTTTTCAAAACATAATAGCATGTATGTACGACACACTTTAAGGTTTGAAAACTACCATTAATACTAGTATTTTTAAAAATATTTTTGAGTTTCATAGTTTCAAGGAGGCTGAGGTCTATAAGAATTTTGTGAGCAGGTGGGGTATGCATTCTACAAGCAAGAGGGGACATATTGTTTAAGAGAAAACCATGGTGGGGGAGAGAAGTCAGAGGGAGCTATCAGGAGAGGTAGAGAATTGGAAGGAGAAATCGAAGGTTTTGCATAAATTTGAAAAGGGAAAAATCACTAGATTCTTGGAGAAGCTCAATGGTTTTGATGCGGGCATAACTAAAATGATGGTGGATTCCTGGAAAAATGGGAGAGTCAAAATTGACAGGTTCACTCACCATGTCAATATGGAATTGATAGCTTGGGTAGCGAAAATCCCTCTGGAAGAGAGTAATTTTTTCAGAGATAAGAAAATGTCAACAAACATTGTTAAGGCCTTTGCAAAGGATGAAAAGGAGCTGAATAAGCTCATCAAGGTGGAGACGTATTACAACATGGAATCAATCAAAAAGATATGGAAGTATGTTCTCAAGATTATCATTGAATATATCTCCCTAGACCCCAAATTTGATAGGATAAGAACACATCATTTTGTCTTTCTTAATCACTTTAGGCATGGTATCAAAATTTCTTTTCCTTTATATCTCTTCACCTCCATGAGCCAGGTCATTGATAGTTTCAAGAGGAAACCAACTGCTAACCCAACTCTCCATGTGGGATTACTCCTCTTGGTTTATGAGTATATGAAGTCACAAACTAGGGGAAAATCTCTTAGTGATACTGGATGTGCTTCTAAGGAAATGATGAGCTCGGACTCTGAGGATGTGCAGAGCATAAAATTGAAAAGTAGAGGACATTGTTTCCTCTAAACCTAAGGAAGAAAGGAAACCTTCTGCCTGCATTTCCTATAGAAAGAGCCCCAAAGGTCTTCCTCCCATCCTCCCTAAGCCTAAGCCTCAGGAGGAGAAGGAGGAAGAGGATAATGATGATAATGAGGAAATTGACTTGGAGGAAGAGGAAAAGAGGGAGGAGGATGAACAGGAGGAGAAGAAGGGGAGGGAATGTGAGAAGGAGGAGGAGGATTCAACGGACATGTTAGGGAATCCTAAGAAAAGGCAAGCAGATGAGGCCCTTGAAACCAAAGACCAGATTCTTGTGATTGCGGGCCTTGGCCCCACTCCCTCCCTATCTGTTTTGGGAAAAGAGAGTGGGGAGTTGATATCGAAAAATAGGAGGAGGTCTTGGAGGAATTTTAATTTGAAAAAATCCAAATTGGGGATTGTCAGGGAGCCATTGAATATTCAAGTGATGGAGGAAAATGATGGCAAAACCCACTATGTTGATCTCATTGATCTTGGTCTGGTCATGATATCTGATAATGTGAGGGAAACTAGGCTTAACCTATTGAAAAATGCAAAGAACAACATGATAGACAACTTTTGGTCTATCAAATGGTTATTTCATGAAATTGAAGAACTTAAGGGGAGAAGAAGCTAAGAAGGAAACCAAAACATCAGTCACGACTAGGGGCACAATGAAGAGGACAAAAGCCAGGATGAAAGCCAATGACTCTACAACATCCAAGAACATAGGGTAGGCTAGGAGGAAAGAATCACCAAGGTTGAACAAAGAGTCCAAAGGATGGAGTTCTTTGATCAAAACTTAGCAAATCAGGTGATCTCCTCTTTGAATACTCTGAATGAGAACATTAAGAGTCTGGGTGAATCACTAATTAGCACTGGATTCAACAGGGATATGATGGAGAAGGCTAGTCTGGAAATTGGGTAGGAAGAGGATGATAGGAAAGAAACCAGGGACTAGGTGGAAGCTCCAAACCAGGATTAGGAGGATGCAGACAATAGGAAGACCAATGAAGCTGTAGAGACCCTATAGGTTCTTGACAAAGAGAATTGATAGTTAGTGCTTTTTTGTTTTCTTGTACTCTCCTTGTGTTGCTGGTTTTTTCTTGTTCTAGTTTAGTTGGTTTTTTGTTTCCTAGCTGTGGGCCTGTTGTTTTGTGTTGGCTCTTGTTAAGTTATTTCACTGATACTAGACTTTTCTCAATTTTTCTATATTTGATATGCCATAAAAACTTTCGAGTTTCATGATCCCTATAAAACCTATTTTACTTAATCAAAAAATGTTATATGTGTTAATTAGTAGGGATAAGATGAATTTTATATTCAATTCAAATTTAATAATTTTCAAGGCATGGACACTCAATTAGAAAAATATTCTAGTTTTAAATTTCATACATGCAAAATAAAAATAAAAATTTATTACATGAATAATAATTTATGGTGAATAGTAAGTGGAAAAGAAAAACCACCTATAGATGCGAATAAATTACTAGAGTGTAATAGTAGGGTTGATAAATAAAAAGACTAACATTGGTCTTGCTCTTATATATTTTGAGCTTTATCATGAAGATTTAGATCAATTTTGTGCAAGCAATGGGGATTATTTAAATAATTTATTTGGAGTGAAAGATGTTAATGAACTTTTTTCATTCAAACTTTAATTTTTTAGATTCAAAATAGAAAATGGAATTACAATGAAAACCATATTAGTAATTTGAGGTCTCTCATTAGACAACTTACATAGTTAAAACTCTTGTTGATGATGATGATGCTAAGCCTATCCTTATAAATAGCTCTTCTTCAACATATAGTAATGCTATCTTTACCCTGAGCTAAATCACTTCACAAAGTTTAGAAGATAGAATTTTGACCCTTTTGGCATGAGAAAAGAGGAAAACAAAAGTTATAGAAGAAGATCATCTAATAGACAAGGCATTATGCTCACAAAGTACTAATAGATGTTAAAAAAGAAATAAAAGTGATATATAATTTTTTAATTGTAGGAAAACCATAGAAAATTGATTTGTGGAACTAGAGCTAGTGATGTTCTTAAAGGAAAACTAAAAGAATAATCTAATGAAGAGGGAACTATTCTTTTCATTGAAGATATGGATCTATATTAGATAGTGAAGAAATTGAATTAATATTTATCTTATCAATACCAAATCTTTTCTTTGAAAATTCATCTCTAGTGGTTGGTGGCATTAGAGCATAAATGCACTTCCATAATTTCAAGTCAACCTTTCACCTTAGGGTCATTCTTTGCATGAGAAACATTCTTTAAAAAAAATTGGTTTTCAATTTTTATATTTTTTTGATGTTGACGAATGTGGAGATTATTTAATTTTAAATCTTCATTTTAGAGACAAATTGGGACTTGTTATTTCCCTCAATATGGATTGTTGTTGAGGGATCTTTAGAGTATGTGTTTAATAATTATACCTTTCTATAGTCACTAGACAATGATAGAAATCTATTGCATCTCTTAGGGATCATTGTCTCTTAGGGATCATTGTTAAATAATTCAAGACTTTGTGGCTTAATAAAATAGCTCAAAGCTACATCTTTTTGAGAGTCACAAGATAGCGTGATGACCTTGTATTGTTCACAGTCTTTGACTTTCAAAGAATTTTTTCTCAAAACATTTATTCAAATTATGTAATCAACATTATTTGTTATGTAAGCTTGAAGGCCCCCTCCTTAGGTAAGATGTCTTTTGATTTTTTTAGGATCAATGTAGTAAGAGGGGGAATATTGGAAAAAATTAACAATCATCTTACATTTCTATTTGGTGTAACTACCATTTAGTAACTATATTCACTAACAATCCTTAAATGAACTATATTTTGTATTATATAGAAACTCCCCTATATAATTGAATAAAGAATCATATGTTTATATTATCTCAAGGACACCTTCCAACCTCTTAGCCAAAATATTTGTCATCACTTTCTAATTTAAATATTAATAATGTTACTTATCTCCCATTTATTTCAGAGAGTCATGTCACCATATTTAGGAAGGATTTTGATCTACCACAACTAATTTCTACTCCTAGAGTTCCCTCCTAAATAACTTCTCTATAAATTTGTAAGAGATCCTAGCCAATCAAGCTTATATGTTTTAATAAAACTCCATAAGTTTACTATAAGGACTAAGGGCCTTGTCACTCTTTGGAGAAATGATGGTAGATTCAATATATACTAAACTAAATTTTAAATCAGTTTGTTAGATTCTTCACTAGAGACATTATTTGGATTAATGCTTCTATTATTATCCCTTCTTCTCTTCTTACCCTATTTATCACATTTTGAGTTAAAAATATTAATATAGAACTGAACAAAAGGTTCAATATTTTAATGATCATATAAATTTCTATCCCCATGCCAAATATAGTCAATGCTTTCCTTACCTTCCCTACCTTTCAAATCTTAAAAAATAATTTGGAATCCTTGTCCCCATGCTAGACATGTTATTTTAGTCCTTCTTATGAGTCCTTGAGTTCTAATTATTTGTATCCTCCTCAAGGCATTATTTTCTTGGTTATGGGAAAAAGCTACATCTCTATTAGATGTGCATTAACCAACCTATTATGCACAACTCTCTCTAATGATCTTTAGTCTTTAGATTTTTTACTTCCCATAAATTGAAAAGGAAACAAAGCACTCTTTACGAAAGCTCTCTCTAGCAATCATTTTTGTATTGAAATGTCTAATAACATACACATGTGACACATCCTCACCTTGTACTAATAAGTTTTTTTAGGAAAAATACTACTATCTCCAATTTAGAACCTGAGAGGGGAGTAGAGTGAGATAATAGACATGATGGGGTGATGAAATCGTAGACATGATGAGGTGATGGTTAAAAAGGATGAATCGGAAAAGCTTTACACTACATCCATTAAAGTCCTTTTGAAACTTAAATATCTCCTTCTTGACCTTATGGCACATTTTTGGTAGTTATAACAAACTCCATTGTTTTTCATTTTTAGATCCTACCAACAAGTTAAAAAAAATTCAATTTGTTGATCATTCTATTCGAAAACAATATTTCCATACCTTTCAAATCTAAATTTTTATCTCGTGTCTTATTTGAGAAACATTCAATTGTATTAAAGTCATCCTCTATACACCATTGCATATGTTCTGTTTGAAACATTCATCTACATAGATTTGTCAATTCTTTATAATTATTTAATACATATATTGAAAAAATGTAAAGATTACCTAAACTAGCCTATTGCAATGAAAGAATCCCTAACTTGAAACATGCATCCTCAAACTATAGCTGATCATGATGACTGATCCACCTTTTCCTTTAGAATGACTTGCAATGAAATATTTACCATCCCTCCAACATACATTTCAAGTTATATGCAAAGTAAATTGAACTTCTTTAATAAACTATAGAAATAGAACACCCACGTTCTTATTCACTTTTAAGATCCTTTTAACCTGCCATTTCTTGTCTAGGGACTCGTCACATAATGTTCCATGAAATACACTTCTGCTCCATGATATATTAAGAATATAATGTCCCAGAACGGCTTTCATACGAAGAAGAAATGTTATAGAGATGGCTGCTTTTGACCCTTCCCCAAAGGCATCCAAAATAATAAGGAAAAGAAGAAATATTTCTACTATTATTTTGGAAGCCTTTGAGGGAGTAAATAGCAATTCTCCCTGGAAGCAACTTTCCTTTTGATTATATTATCACAAATAATGAAAATACGTGAAAATCTCAATCTCTATGGACAAAGAGCCTAAACATAAGCTGCCAAAATCTCTAACTCAATGGTTGAGCATGCAATACAAATTTGCACTCTTATATAGCTTGCCTAGACTACCTTGTGACCTGGTTAACTAGGTTTTGGTCAGCTAAGAAATTTATACATGTGTTGGAGTAGGAGAGAATAATTCTTTTCTATCTGTTAGATTAAACCATTTTCTTCAAATTAGATATGATGTCTTACCACTGGCAGACAAAATCATAAAAATGTATGACTAAACATCGTTGGAAAAGAGTTTGTATTCTTGTGAAAGATAAATACTGGGCAATTCTCATTCTTTTCATTGCTTCAACTCACCGAACGTTTACTTATCTGAAGGGCCCATAGATCAAATCGATTACTGCCCCATTTATGGCTATGATGTCATATGCTTGGTGGAGCTAGAGTTGACATTGACTAATAAATTTATTAATATAAAAATATTTTAGGGTTTGAAATTCTATCAAATAGGATTACGATCAAATATGCTTTCTTGTTCTTAGCCTTTTGTGGAAAATCTTTATGATGAATTGTCAAATCTTCCCGGGCCAAATATTTATTATGATTTAACAGTAGAAAACGTGAGATAAGATGGAAGTGCAACGCAACTTTATTCGATACGCAATTAAAAGAATAGCATTTGAAGTTTACATGAATCCCACAAATACTTTGTCCCCGTCTCATCTGCTGGCAAGGGGTGAGTTCAATATGAGACGTTAGATATATATATATATATATATATATATATATATATATATATATATATATATATATATATATATAGTATGTATATAGTAATATTTTAAAAATACCTTCGTAAGCATATTATTTACACATCATATGATTATTAGTGCTTTTATAAGAAAGCTTTTCAAAAATATATTTTATTTTAGTAAATAATAAATAAATGTTATTGAATATATCAAATAAAATGTTAGTGTATAAAACAATTGTTTCTAGTCTTACCATTATATTTTGGAATTGCTATGCAAATCTAAAATAGCTTGGTCTTTTGTGCTTGTCCATGCAAGCCATGGTAGGTTCCAGGATCATTGAGATGATTTTCCTAGACCTGCTATTGGTCCAAGGCTCCCAAATAAATGGTTTCTTGGAGGATTTTAATAGTGTTGGATTGGATGTTGTTTGTTTGATGGCCTCATGTGTGGAAGATGGGATTGGGATGGTTCTCATGAAAGATAATATTGTGGAGCCTAGCTATGAGGTCAAGGGTAGCTTAAGGAAGGTGAGCTAGAAGGGCATTCATGTGGGTCAACTGGTTAAGGGAAAAGAGTTCCTTCAATCCCTAATTTCACTAGGTGTAGGTGCCATGATATTGACCTCCTGATGGCATTATGGACAATATTGTTGTGGGATTGAACTTGTGAGTTTTTGGGATATTTTTGGCTTTTAGAACAACCATTATCATGGTAAGTATGTAGGTGCATGCAAGGTCAAAGATAAATGGAAGCGTAGGGGTGTCTATCATGTTGGGCAGATTTTTCCTCTTCCAATTTACAATGGAGTCAAACTTGATCAATGTGCTTTTAGGGACATCATATTATGGTAAATAGAAGCTTGCCCTCTCATCTGTCGATCATTTGGCATAACATAATCATCTAGACCTCGTACATGGGTTAGGTCACTCACTTTATGTCGGCCCATTTTTCATCCTATACCCATTCTGCAAAGTGGAAAATGGTCTTGTGTCTTAATTTGGTCTAGGTATGTCCAAGTATAGCTCTTTCCCTTCAAAGTGAAAAGTTTCTTCATCAAGTTTTCATCTTTCCTCTTCCCCCACATTACATAACCAAGTGGGTTTCCTTCTTGTTGTGAGTTTGTGGGTAGTCTAGAACCTAACCAGATGGGGATTCTTGGGTCACATAATGATTTTCACAAAGTTATCTTTGAGGATGAACTTGCTTGTGGCTCATTATAGTTTGCACATAAAGAAAATGGAGTTTGCGAAAAATCCAGCATTGCCTTCTCCTCAACGGGTTTTTGACTTGCAAAGGCAATTTTTCACATAGGTCAATAAATGAGGTCTACAAGCTAAAGCAAGGAAGAAATGAGTTGTTTTATGGATAGATCATCCCCACATTGCAGTATTCTACCTTTGGAGTCACTCAAAATTCATCACAATGATCAAGATAACATTTGGTGGAAAGCTCTGAAGTAACTTCTCCACAGCGGCTTTTCAACCCAAGAAGTTAGTTTTCTAACAAAAGCATTTGTAAGAGAGAAAAACAAGTAAGTGGGTTCCTTTTTCACTTTCACAAACCTTTTTAGATTTTCCAAAGCTTAGAGACACATTGACTTAGAGGGTAAAACAAAATTAAAGGCAAAGCAGAAAAATAGAAGTTGCCTTCTCCTCAGCGGGTTTTCAACCTTGGAAGGCAATTTTTGCATCCATTGAAAAATCACTACTGCAAGCATGTTGGGCTCATAGATCAATCACAAGATGTTTAAAAATGGTATTGGAAGCAAGCTAATCACATTTGGGAAGGTATCTTAAGCAAAATCTGGTGGAGTGGATTTTTCCTTACGAAGTACTCCATTCTTAATTTTTTGGAACTTAGTGAAAAATATGAAAGTAAGTCTATAATGAAGGAAAGTTACTATTGGGCCAATGGAAATAGTGAAAAGACATGGAAAAATCCATTAAAAACCCTCGCATTTACTAACCTAACAGATTTATTCTTTAATTCACTCGTGCAGTGTAGATCTTGAAGATCAACAAGTGAATAAGGATTTCTATATAGAGATGAACATAACATATTTTCAAATTACCGCTCTCTTTGTTGAACTATTATGATGTTGAATTGAATAATGATTTCAAAACTCTCATAGTTGCCATGTTCTACTCTCTACACTACTTTCAATTTTAAGATTTCAATTCATCTCTACCTCATACTAGATGGCAACTAGATTTGTTGGTTTTGATAGGCTGAATGAAATTAAGTCAACACTGTAAAATGTTACAGACACCTTGCTCTATTTCTTCGACATGCAAGATTTCTAAAGGAGGCTGAGGATAGAGCCAATTCACCCTATAATAGAGAAACTCTGAGGAAGTGGGCTAGTGGAAGAAGCTAGTTTTCTAGTGGAAGTTCAAGCTCCCGAGCTGATTGTTGAATGTATAAACCACTATAATCTAGACACTAAAAAAATCTTGTTGCCTGATCGTACAATTTTGATCTTAATGGATAGGAAAATTGTGGTAAATTGCCTATGGATCCTAGAGCAAGAAGAATTTTTTGAATTAATAATAGGAGGAGCCATGTTTGAGTTCTCCATGAAGAAGATGGTGTGGTGGAAAGAAATTATGAGGTCCTAGTTCCAAAAGCCATGGGGAGCTAAAAGTAAGGTTCCTAAGACTCTGTTCAACACTGATCTCAAGCACGAGATTGTGGACATTCTAGTTCTTTTGCATCGATTGAAAGGTGAGGTAGAAGTGATCAATTTCATAGAACAATATTTCTTTTTGGTACAAATCATCTGCTCAGAGACACATTATGTTGATTGGGCATATGAGGTAAGTGAGCATCTATCGAGAACCCTCAGTGTTGCAAAGTTCTACAATACCTTCTACATGCCTTCTTTCTTGATTTATATGTTAGCTTCTCTACAATTGTGGCTAGGCCTTCCTAGAATAGAGAATTTCCCTGATGATGTGAAAAGTTATGAATTTTATCCATGCTTGCAGTTATAGAATAGCTATGCAGAGTATGTCAGAGTTATGATTCATTTACAATGAGGATTTGCAGGGAACTCCAAGGATGCTTTGAGAGGAGGTTCAACCCAGAAACGATGGCAACTATCAGTCATTTTGGTAGCTAATTTATTCAATTCTCATCCTTCTCATATTTGTGTCTTGCAGCTTTCGACAGATTTCCTTTGAAGCTACCCAGGTACCCAAGCGACATGATCGTGCTAATAGAGATTGTGAGACAAGCTATCTAGGTGAACGTGTTGAGCCAGTTTAAGGAAGAAGGGGTATGGATTTCCCATGAAGGTCAAAGCTTACAGTTGTAAGTCTTGGTCTGATGCCAAAAACATGCACAAAGCATTCAAGAATAAGTACAAATTGGAAGAATATGAGGTTGTGAGACCCATGTTTGATCCAAATGGATATGTGCAAGAGGTGCTACAAATTTGGAGCATGATCAAGTATGGCACGACTATAGAGGATTATTGGGCAGATTACAAGGATGAGTTGGAGAGTCGAGATCATGCATTCACTAGGCTAACGGTGGAACAAATAAAGACATATGGCAATGATCTCAATGTCAAAGGATTAGAAGATGATGGTCAAAATATGTATAGCAATACATATTTGACCAAATTAAGGGGGATTCCTATCAATTTTGAGCCATATGTAGATATGGAAGATAATCTTGATATCATGGTGGCTAAGATCATCAAAAGAACTGGGAAATGGGTTGAGTGGACAACTAGGAAGAGTCAAAGCATGGGTGTAGCCACTCAAGGTTCTCTAGCAACTGTAATGCCTACCTCATCTAAGAGTGCTACAGTGGGTGTGACCATAGCTTCCACCCAAGGGCCAGCTCAACCTGCAGGTGGAGGTGATCAACCTCCAGACAAGAATGGTCCTATAGCCCAAACCTATCATGATGGTTCTTTGCTAGTCATAGGAACCTAGGCTGGTATAGAGGAGAAGAAAATGAAGGAACCAAAGGATAGTGTCTCTACTCCAGTCCCATCCCCTCATACTACTCTAGCTCCATCTCCACATACTACCCCTATTCCTTCTCTACATACCACTCCAATCCCATCTCCTTGCCATAGCCCTGTGCCATCAGCAAGCAATTCACTTTTGAAGCTAGGTGGTTCCTCTATACATATAGTAGACCTAGGGGATGGAAAGAGTAGCAACAGTGATTCTACTGAGTTAGATGAGGAGACAAAGAAGACTTTAGAAATGGAGAAGGGCCAAACTTCTTCCAGACTCATCTTTAAGGATTCAAAGAATACTTTCTCTTCAACTTCTATAACAATGACTCTAGTGAAGAAGAAAATGTTTAGTATTGAATCACTGAGAACAACTTCCAAAGTGATACGAATAGATTCTTGGTTACAAGATACTTTGGAAAGGAAAAGAAAGAGAAAAGATGAAAGTATTTCTGCAAAAGACATTGTATCTCTCGCAGTTCATTTCGAGACTACGTTGACAAAGGTCAAGAGGAAAAAGACTTTGTCAATACTTGGGCAAGATTTAGAAATAGGGCATTTGACAATGGAAATAGCCAAGCCAAACAAAGGAGGGAAAATTGAGGATATGCTATGTAATGATTTTACTTTGCACTCAATCGATCTTGGAGAAGCCATACATGGTACAAATGATGGCTTATGGAGATCAAGTAATGAAGTGATAGAAGGACAATTGGAAAGTCTCAAATTGTCAAAGATCAAGATGAAAGTTTAGATAGAAGAATTGAATAAATTTAACAGGCAACTAGTCACTCCACTAGAAACTATTTTTGGTATGTCTATGACATAGACTCCTAGTGCAACTAAAGTGCAAGCCCTCATTTCCCAACTCCAAGAAGATAGGCATTATGGCTAGATTGGTAAAGAATGGATTGAGAGACTCAAATCAAAAGGAGCTTCTCTTATAGATCAAATTGGAAATACTATCCTTAGACTGGAGATAGAAAAGGATAACATATTGTCTAATAGTAATACTTTGGTTGGAGAAAGGGACAAATGTGATGAATGCATCTCCCTTTTAAAAATGATCATCTAGATGAAAGAAAATGAAGCAGTTGAAGCAAATATTCCAAAGAAAGGAAATGAACCGCTATTTGAATGGCTTCAAAGTATGTAGTTCAAGCTGGAAATGATTCAAGTAGCTGAGAAGGGACTCAAGGAAACAAATATTTAAGTAAAGAAGACTCAAGACAGAGGATTCAAACTTATGAGAGGATTACACATTGATTCACAAACTAGTGGTCCAAGAAAGGCTCTCATTAGAGTGGATGTAATGAAAAGCTACTTCTCTACATTTTTGGATAATCTATCTGGAGTAGCTTCTAGTAGTCAAAATAGAATCTCAGAACTCTAGGAGCTCAGAGGCTATATACACATAGTCACGAAGGAGTTTTTAGATCAGTTTAATGTTGTAAAGGAGCTAACGAGGGAACATTCAAAAAGGCTTTTGAGATTCACTAATATACACGTGCCCAACCACGAAGAGGTAATCCCAATAATGGTATCTGCTAAGGGATAGGGAAAAAATAAAAAGGGGAAGAAGTCTAAATGATTCATATAATGCCCCCTTTTTGTTCTCTTTTGTAATTTTGTAATACAGCAAATTACCACCTTACCATTTGTCATCCTCAGAAGATGAACCGATTAAGCTTCCATTGTAATGGTCATCTCAAAAAATCTATATGTATGAAATTAAAAGATTAATGAAAGTTCAAAAAAAATTTGGTGTGAAGTACTTTTGTTGTAGAGACAATTGAATGGTATTTTATATTGATCATTTTCTCTTCCAGTGAATGTTATAGTTAGTTTACATTTTCTCTTTTGTTAAAACTAAGATGAGGGAGAATCAAATTTTTACCTCCCTTGTTTCGAGGCAATGAATGAGCATAATAGGTGTTGTTATTGTTCATTCAAAGAGAAATCTTTTTAGTGTTTTCAATTTATTAATCAAAGTTCAGATTCAAATTCGCTTAGTTCATTATTCATTATTGTTTAGATAAGTTTTATGAATTCATAAGATGTGTGAGTGCATAAAACTATTTTGGTGTTCAAAAACTTCTATTTTCCTAAGTTAGATTCCATTTAGGACTAGCTTGGTTATACCTCTACTATTCTCAGGTTAAGATCATACCCCAAAGTAATTTAGGAAGAAAATAGGATTCATTGCAAATCTATTTTAGGGAGTTGTACCTACCAATTCAGAGGAAAGCCAAAATATCCATAAGTAGCTTTTCAACTGTTTGTGATTAGATATTTTTTTGAATTGGGCATGAAAGAGTAATAATTTGAAAGAAATTTTTTTTTTACCAACACTTTAGTTCTAGGGTGAGAAAGTGTTCAGAAGTTTTAGGAGTTCTTTTGGATACTTTGTCTCAACAAATAATATTTCTCTCAAAAATATGAGGCTTCTTTATTTGAGGTTTTAAGTGAATGTGGTTATCAACAAAGAACTCCTTAATGTCATCTCTTTGAAGTCTAAGGGAAATGGACACATGCACTCTTTTATGGAAATGCTTTACTTTATCCATCAAAGGTTTGAAAAACATATTCATATTCTTTAATACTATAAGGCCACAAAGCTAAAAGAATAAAAGATAAAAGATAAAATTTTCCCCCACCACCCTACCCCCATTGCCCACTCTCCCTCCATTCCCTTGCAAAGTGACTTATCCTTTTCGAAGAATGGAAAATCCAAAGGTAGGTCCCATGCGATAAGGATAAAAGGTTTAAAAGATTAAAAGAGGAGGGAAAATAATGAGGGGAAATATATAAGAGAGAGGTAACTACTACAGGTACTAGTGTTTAATGTCTAAAAGAAATCATTTTGAGTACTCTTGATGAAGGGGAAATTCATCCATTGGTAGATTCCTCAAAAATATTAATTGATACTTCTTCCATGTCAAACCCACTCTTGTAGCTTGTGGTTACCCCTTAGAAAAAGGAAATCCCAAGGTCTCTTACTAGGAATGAGGAAATAGATATAACATGGGGAGATAGGATATTGATACACATGAGAGACATGGTGATAATGGATGATAAAATAGATAAGAAATTGGATCTACAAGGTAATAGGTCATGGAACATAGATGAAGTGGGGAACTTTGATCTATTGATCTTATAGTTCTAGATGGGGTGGAGGGAACATCCCAAAATGAAAACAAGAGAAAAAAGAAAAGAAAATGAAAATGTTGGGTCTCAAGTGAGAGTCGGGAGACCTCTACAAAATATTTTTAGGATGAATTAAATGGATAAGGAATTTGCTAATGGAAGATAGTTAACACTATAAGATACTCAAACAATTAATGAATAAAAGTTTTATCATGGAATATTTGAGGAATGAACAAGCCTCAAGCATAGTTTTTTATAAGATAAGTAATATTTAATGAACAAGTTGACATTATGCTAAATCCATGAAGTTAGAATCAAACTAAAAAAAATTGAAATTCTGCTAGAAAAATTATGGCTAGGTGTGGATTTTTTCTATAGGTGTAAAAATGGTGATTTGGAGGAAATTTCCACTTTATGAAACCAAAACAAATGTTTTGTGGTGGTTGTATCGTCTTCTGACAACTTCCTTGTGGTTTTCTTAAATATGAATAGTGTTTCTTGGTATATAATAAAAATATATACTCCCAATTGACAGGGGAGTTGTTGAGAGACATGGAGTGACATCTCAAAGATTATAGAAAATAAAAGGGATTATTTTCATATGATAATGGGTCATTTCAATGTCACATTATATCCCTCATTTAGGTTGGGTAGTATGGTTTACTATAAAGAAATTATTAATGACATTTCTAAGTTCATCAAGAAGGAAAAATTTTTGGATATGGAACTTAGTGATAACTTTTTCACATGGTCTAAAAATAGAAAGGGGAAATCACTCATATAGGGAAAATTAGATAGATGCCAAGTTTCTACGAAATGGGATATGGGAGTGAACACCTCACTCAAGGCTCTACCTAAAACTATCTTGTATTATGCCCCCATTCTCTTCAATTAGTTTGTAAAACTTAAAAATGGTCCATTTCCTTTCCATTATGATATAATATGAAAAGGTCAACTAGAGTCTAGCTATGGTATAACAAGATGATGGAATATCCCTATAAGGGTTTTAATAATGTTCATGGTTGCTAAGAATTTGGAAACAAAATCACAAGTCAAGTGATAAATGAGAGAAAAAAATATTTTTTGGATATCTTCCAAAAGAAATGAGTGTTAATTTGTGTGACTAATTAGAGAAGTACCATACATAGTTCATAATTCTTTGGGACTTAGGGCATTGCCCCAAAAAAAAAAATTTGGCCCTAGTTTATCGTGATTTGAGGCTAACATGTAATTATTAATAATAACCCTAAAGCAGGAGATTATTGTCTAGTGTGGATCCCGATCCGTCTCCAAGTGGGAGACTATTGTCTAATGTGGATCATGATCAGTCCCCAAGTGGGAGATTGTTTGTTTGTGCTGACTAATCAGGGAAGTACTATACATACTTCATAATTATTTTGGGCAAAAAAAAATTTGGGCCCTATTTTATTAGGATTTTGGGTCAACATGTAATTATTAATTATAACCCTAAAGTGGTAAAAATAATTGTATAAAAGGGCTTAGGGTTAGGGGTTTTTCATAAGGTGTGATGTAAAAAATGCTTCTTGTGGTGATATTGAGTTGTAAGTGATTATGAATTGTAATCAAGTTGTAACCACTAGATTGTAATAATATTGGACTTGTTGTTTGGTGGATGCAGCCCAGAGATTGGGTGAACCATGTTAAATCTTGTTATCTTCTATGCAATCTATTATTTTTTGTTATTTTTAATATTTGCATGTAATTTTTATTTATGTCTGTGGTTTTATCCTAACAACGAGACATTAAAGAGAAGCTGGATTGAAAAGTAAAATGTTAAGTAATATAGGGAAACTCCAACTACTTAGTGTTGCCGTCTAGGGAATCCTAATTTACTTCCTATCTAATTCTAAGATTTTAGGAGGATGGAAGAGAAACTATAGAAAATCCAATGCATCTCTATATGGAAATGGATGTAATAAAAAAAGAAATTAAGCATTGTCAACTGGGAGATTATGTGCAAATATAAGGTTATTGAGACTCTTATATTAAGAAAAGTGTTTGATCTCATTAAAGTATTGTTAACCAAGATTAGCTGGAGGATTTCACATGGACCCTTGGACTACTTTAGGATTATGAGTGAAGCACTTCTAAAATTTGTATTTTATGTAGCCTTCTTACTACCCATAAACTTCCTATGGGCTCTAAAATATAGGCTAGTATGTTAAAGTGTAGAGTGGTATTATAAGAAGGTCTTAAATGGAAAATTGGGTAATGAGAAGAAAGTAAGATTGTAGGAGAATCTATGGCTCAAGGATAAGCTGCTTAGTTCAAGATGATTCAACACATTGATAGAAGTGTTGAAGAGAAGGGTTGGAGTAAAGGTCTCGAAGGAATGAAATAAATTTGAAGGATTATATTATGTAGTATTAAGATTTAGCTCATTGAGATGAGGGCTTGAAATCAATTATGAATAAATACAGAATACATCAATGCATCATAGAGGATGACATAGCCTAGCTGAAAACTTTGGCATCTTCATGGTCAAGTCTGCATATCTGCATATTATAAGGACTAATGGGGATAATTCCAGATTGAAAAAGGTGTGGAAGCCCCAACATTTCCAAAATAATTACTTTTTCTAGTAACTAACCCTAGATGGAAAAATCTTGACTCAAGATAACATGACTAAAGGAGTGTTTCACATGTTTAAGATTTATGTATTATGTGTATAAAAGAGGTCAAAAATATTAAGCACATCTTAATTCACTTCTATTTTGTGATGGAGGTTTTGTATAAGTTATGAGAAAGTTGAATAATACTTGGGCATTCAAGCATAACCTGCAATAATTTATCATTAGCAAGGACTGCACCCCTCACCACCGATAGTAAACTAGTTGTGGAATTTTATCATGCCCAACCCTCAATTAGAGTTTGTGGAAAGAGAAAAAATAGATTTTTAGGGAGCCCCTAGAAAACTTCTATGGATTAAATTACTATTGTATATTCAATCTTACTATATGAAATTTGAGATGATACAAATGGAAAACCCTCAAGGATCTCTGATCTATGAGGGACTATTAGATTTCTTAGGCTTGGCACTACTTTACACATTCCACAGTTTTTATAATACCAAAAGTGAAGCTAGAAGAAAAAATCTATGGATAGATATCGACTTCGCTTGGGTTAAAATCAATGTTGATGGAAAGGCTAGGAGAGAAAATGCTATAAACGGTGTGGTTATTAGTGACCATAACAAGTTTTTTCTACTTGCCTCTACAAAAACAATTAGAGATACCCACTAGAAATCAAGTAAAAGCTATGGCCCTATAATGTTGCCTTACATTTTTAACATCAAATGGGTAGCAACTTGGTACATAAGGAAGGGGATTTGAAGTTGTAGTGGAAGTTATGAAGGGAAAGATAAAGGGAGGTTAGAGCTTGTCCAATGTTATGAATGATGCTAAAGTGATCTTGAGGATTACAAAATACACCAAAACTACTAGGAAACTAATGTGGTGTTAGATTCTATGGCAAAAACAAGGCTTGGGTTTGAGGGCCTTCACTTTTGGATAAATATATCAATTATTCCTAAAATTATATTAGCCCTCATTACTAAGAAATAAAGATAAGTGGTTAATAATGAAGGAAATGATCAAAAAATTTAGCAAAGATGGAAAAAGATTGGGAAGATGTGAGAAAGAAAGAAAGTTCTAAATGAAATGCTAACATGGATTATTAAAAGACATACAAGGTCGATGTCCATAGCATCCACAATTTAGATTTTAGGAAGCATCATGCATCAATTATAATTATGATCTTGAATGAATCAGTTCCATCATATTTAAACTTGAGAAATCTAAGATCTCAAGATATTGTACCATAGATCTACTCATTATAAAAACTGTTACCTTTACATCCTGTGAAGGAATTATTTTAAGGATACTTGGATGAAAGAGGAAGATAATAATTAAAGAGTTGGCTATCTCATTGGTTCCTTAGGAAAGGATTTACTTTCTATTAATTCCAATATTTCTTTAAACTTAAATGGTATTCAAAGGGAAATTTAAAAAGAGTCTTGTGAGAAGAGGTGTTCTTTACAAAATTTGTATAATATTAGAAAGAAAAGACCTAGAAAAATTATAGAAGTGAGAAGATGGATAGAAAAATTGTGAGAGTTAAACCTAATAAAAATGAAGACACTACCCACAACAACCTTAGTTTATGGTTTATACAAGAAAAGGGAGGAATGGTGCCCTATATGGATGCCATGAATATTATCGTAGGCATGGCTATGAATGAGGATGATAGGATCCCTAATTTTTTCTAAAAATATCCCCCTTGGTCTAAGGACTCAAGCCTATGACCAAGCTTTGTTACCACTTGTTAGAGTGGGGTTTCCATTGCACCAAAATTCCAATTTTCAATGCCCAATATAACCACTCATCTTATAGTACACATGAGTGGCTATGCCCTTGTCAAAAATCCCAAGGGGAGCACTGGAAAAAGAAATCTAATAGAAGGTTGCTCCACAAATATAAGGAACCAATGGAACATTTTGTTGCTTTTAACAAAGATGACATACCTAAACCATGAGACTAGGTCTATTCCTTCATCATAAAATATTTTACACTTGAGATTAGGAGTTTACTATTCTTGTCAACTACATTTCTAGAATCACATTTATCAAAATGACTGGACTTCAATTCCATTTCTTGTACTAAATTCATTGAAAACTATGCTTAAAGATGTTAGAGAATGGGGCAGATGAAAAAAGGAGTCCATCTTAAACTAGGGTCTAATGTTAATGATTTATTATTTCTATTTATCATTTTTCTCTACTTAGATTATCACTATCCATTCTTCTCCCCCCTCTCCAAACCTTCCCATCATTAACCTCCCAAGAGTGAATAAAGGAAAAAAGAGAGTAAAAAATACCCCATATGGAGTTTCTTGTCTTTGGTTTATAATGGAAAGTGGGTAAGGGTATGTGTAGGATCATGGTCAACCAAACTATGCTCTTAAGTGGCAATAATAAATCATAAAATCAGGGTTATGTCAACTTGATGTGAAATTTTCTACTCATTATTAACTTTATATCAAAAAGTTGAGAGAAAAAAATCTCTAGAAAATTGAATCTAGTTTCTAAACTACTAGAACTTATCTCAAAAAAATAAAAATTGATAGGTCAAAATTTTGAATTTTAATGCAATATTACAAAATTTTTAGAACAAAATTAAGAAAAACATGTATGTCTAACCACCTTAATCAAAATCAAATGATAGTATTTTTTAATAATATTCTAGATATAAGTAGTAGACTCATGCTTAGATGTGACACATATTTTTAGGCATTCTTATTCTAAATAATTAATTTTTGACTTTATTATTTTTGGAATAAAAAACTTTCATGTCTGACCACCTTAACTAATTTAAAACTCTACAAAATTTAATTTTTCATTTTTTTCCTTACAGTAGAAGAAACATATAATGTGATGCATCTTTTGGGCTTACAAAATATTATACCATTTGAAAGTTATAGTTTTTTTTCATGTAGTGTGTTAGTCAACACTTTATAAGTAACTCCATTAGAAACTAAGTAATAATTATTTACTAAAATCATAATTTGACAAACCTTACTTTAATGGAAAGATAAGAACATTCTTAGGAAACCCTTTTGATTTCATCAAATTTTGGTAAAAGAAAAGTCGTCAGCTACATGTTTGAAGTAAAAATAACATAAGAATAGGCCAAAAGCATATTTTTAGGATTTTTTAAAGTTGACCATATAGGTTTGGTATCAAAAGATATAGTAGACCTTATAAAGATATTAATTATTTTCATTTAGTATCAAGGTGGGTGGGAAAATAGTTGGAATAGATTTTGAAATGGTTTGAGATATTTTAGAACTACAAATTTTTCAGATCGCCACTTTTTGGCACACCATGGTCGTGCACATTCTCATAAGAATTTGAAGATAGAAACAATGAATAGTCCAAATTTTCCAAAAAACCTAATTCTAAACCAAAGGTTCATCTGGCTAACTCAAAGTTTCAAGAGGATCCACCTTGTGAGCCCTCTAGAATATTTGAAAAACCTAGGATGAACAAAAACTTGGATGAAAAATTATGACGAGGTGAATGAAACAACTAAATCTAAGAGTAATTGTGGGGTCTAAGATGAGAATAAATGAAATCAATAGTAGCGTTTATGTCTCTAAAATTTTTAAAATAGAAGAAATAATCAAAATTCTAGATATTCAAGATGCGAAAATTAAGGAAATTATCTTCCCTAGTAAGGCCCCTTCCCTTTCCCCATCTATATTTTCTAAAAGTGGAAATTGAATTGCAAGTATAAAGGACATGATTGAGGTCATAGACAAGGAAACCAATTGTTGTCAATGTTTCTTGTACACTAAGAAGAAACTAAATGTGTTAAGGCATGAACTATAGGGAATGAGAGAAAAGTTTGAATAGGCTGACCAATTTCACAACTTATTTGATGCATTATTTTATAATTACTCTCTACCTATTAGTAGGAAGAAGACACTAACTTGGAATAGATAGGCGAGGGTAAAAATAAAATATTTGAGTTCCTTGAAGAGGAATAGAGAAGCATGTTTTTTTATGCACCTAAGGAGAAGAAAAAATGCACAAGAAGGATCTTTATTTATATTATTGTAATATCTAACATGAATTATTTCTTAGTAGGGAGGGATACACTTACAAGTTTATTAATAATATTTCTCAAACTCCTTATACTTTTATAAAAATGAGCCCTTTGTGGTGGTAGAAACATACTAATATTTTGGTTTCTATAGCTTAAATTATCATATTGCATACTATGATAAAGTTTAATGGGTGGACTTCTTAGATTCATTTTAGCTTAATAAGTCTATTTGTTAATTGTAATTACATTAGATGGATTATAAATTTCATAGATAGGAGTAGAGGATTTAGAATCTTTTCCCTATGTGGTTCATGAATTTATTTTTGGTAATTGCATGATGACTATGATGGTGTCTTCATGGAAACTACTAGTGGGTTTTAAGTTGTCCTTTAGTTGTTCATGTGTTTCTAATTTTGACTTGTAGTTTTGATGTAGTTCCTTGTTATTTGGAATAACCCCAATTATGGTTGCTTATTTATTGAAAAAAAGTTAAGATATTATGTTGTTTGTTGTATATATATTTATTATTATTATATTGAATTTTATTTCAATATTTTTTTTGTATGTTCTTATTTTTAAATGTCTATAATGTTTGTTCTTTTTATCCAAATGAACAATGAAAACATTTATCTTTTTCTTTAAATTAAAATATATTGCATTTGTGGAAAAATAAAATCTTTGAAAAATGCTATAGAGAGGAGTCCACAAGTGTATTTTATGTGAGCTATAAGTATTCATGAATAAAATTGTTAGTATTAAATTTTTAAGATACTACTAGATATTTCCTTGGTGATTTGGAAAGAAATGTAATTGGAAGATAATTAGTTAATTGTGAGAACATATGTTGGATAATACACGCACACACATCTATGTATGTACATACATACATAATGTTATATGCATTTATGTGTTTGTTTGTACATACATGTGTATGTATGTGTGTGTATGTAGATATGTATGTGTATGTACATATATACATATACATGTATGTATGTATATGTGTGTGTGTGTGTGTGTGTGTGTGTGTGTGTGTATACATACATGTATCTATATATATATACATACATACATGTATACATGTGTGTGTGTATGTGTAGAGAGAGAGAGAGAGAGAGAGAGAGAGAGAGAGAGAGAGAAACATCTATCTATCTATCTATATAATTGTGTTGTAAGGTTGATGGAATCATTAGATTTATGATTAGTATGATAAAAATATCAAAATAAATTTTGTTTAAGTTCAAATAACAAGTGTCTTGTTTAATATCATTTTATAAATATATGATTGATTAAATTAAGAAATGAATCATAGATTTTTTTTTCTTACATTTTAGAAATATGTATAGTAAATTTTTAATTTTAGAACACAAACATTTAATAACATGTTAAATTGTCTTTTCAAACATTTAATAATATTGCATTTATTGGAAGAATTAGAGTGGGGTTTTCATTGCACCAAAAGACTGATCTTTCAATGCCCACAAGAGGCAGTTAAGCCCTAGTCCTTGTCACGAATCCCTCAATTTCCAACAATCTACCTAAATGCTAAGGATTTGAGGATTCAAACCTATGACCAAGCTCTAATACCACTTGTTAGAGTGAGGTTGTCATTGCACCAAAAGACCTATCTTTCAATACATGATACAACCACTCAACTTATAGTACACAATAAGTGGTTAAGCTTTGTCACAAATTTGGAGGGGAGGTTGTATAAATTTCCAATAGTATTTTAATTATATATAGATGATTTCTAATAGAAGATAAAAGATTTTTTTACTATAAAAGATAAATATTATTTCTCAATTATTTTGATTAATCATTAATATTTTTTTATGGTGAGTTTAATAATAAGTATGTCAAGTAAAATTGTTTAATATTAAAGAATAATAAAAATTATTTTTGAAGAAAAAAAAATATTTTTCTTTTTGATTATTGAAATATATATATATTTTTTAAAGAATAATGACAATTTTGTTCAACAGCAATAATACAAACAGATTTAAAAACAATATTTATCACTTATAATGGAAAAATCTATTATGTGGATTTAGTTTGTAAAATGGCAAAATAAAATAAAATAGTACTCTTGGTATATTGTGTTCAATACTAATTATTTATGCACGCAATCATTGTATTGACCACATATTGTAACTTTTTATTGTGATCAATTTATGATGTTTGAATATAAGTTTGAAATTAGCTATTTCTAAATTAATCAGAGTATTGACCACCAAATACTAGCACCAGATTGACATGTGCCCTAATTTAATACAGCAGTCATGGGGCATTTGAAGTATGAAATACCCATCGTACAGAAACAAAATTCAGAGCTAAATATAGAAGAAGATGAGCAGCAGCCAGCATACCCTTAGTGAAGAGAAAACGTTATAGAGAGAGCTGCTTTTGACCCTTCCCCAAAGGCATCCGAAATAGTAAGAAATAGAAAATGTTTATACTTCTAATCTTACATTATGGAAGCCTTTGAGGGAGTAAATAGCAACTATCCCTCGCAGAGATTTGCCTTCTGAGTCTATCATAATATATCAGATATAAAAACAATAGGTGAAAATCCTTTTCCCAAAGATTAAGAATGCAATACAAATTGGCACTCTTTGATAGCTTGAATCGATTAGCTTATGCCTTGGTTAAGAATGGTTCGATCAGCCAAGCCAATTTATAAATTTTCTGGAGTAAGAGATAAGGATGCATTTCTATCAGTTTGTAAAGTCAATCTACAGATTTTCTTCACTTTTAGATTTTTGGTCTTACTACTGGCAGACATGATGGCTTGTGAACAGGAAAAAGATGTGGGAACAAAGTTAGAAATGGATGACTAAACATCTTTTTAAAGATAAATTATATTCTTGGCAATGACAAAAACGGGGTAAATGCATAGAATTATAATCTTTTTCATTGTTATGTTGTCAGCAAAAGAAATTCTAATGAAAGTCAACCAACGTTATCTTATCTGAAGGGCCAATAGGTCAATTAGATTATTCGTCCATTTGTGGGCTATGACGTAGTATTTTAAGTGGGGCTGCACATGACTTTTATATAATAATAAATTAATAGTTGAAATTAAAGAATCAAAACAATAAAATGATTACTTGTTTGCAACTAAAAAGGTGTGATTTCATTATTTTTTTGCCTTTTTATTCGAATGATAGAATTGATTACAACCAACTATTTAGCTTAATGAGAATTTGCAAGCGCTTTATAGGTGAACCATATTTATATTTATTTAGTAGCAGGGGTCAATAATTTATTGTTTATATATTATTTAAATATATTTTTAGAAGGGTTTATTGTACAGTTTGTTGGTTAAGTGATTGTTGTATTGTTACTTTCTCCAAGGCTCTAGATCATGAAGGATGATGAGATAAATAGACATTATATTCATATTTTGGATTCTATTGGTATTAATCTTGATGAATAAGATACATTAGATGATCCTATTGACACTAATAATGATGAATATGATACTATTGCTCTTGATACTGATTTTTCTTACATGCTTTCTAAAAAACTTTCACTTACATATAGTTGAGAATAGAAATTCTTGATTTGGTCCCTACTTAAGATTATCTATTTTCTCTATTATAGTAACTTTTGTGTGTTTCCTTGATGTGATATGCTTCCCCAATATCATGCTTGCTATATATTTGTTTAGATTTCTTTAGATGGTCCTTGTTGTGCTGTTGGTGCAAGCTGATAAAGGAATCAAACTATCATATCATTCTTCTATTCGTATCTTACTTTTTCTATATGTTGTTACATATTGTGTTGTGCATGTGCCAATGTATTTACATATATCCTTGTGTTTTCATTTGGATTTGCAACATGGTAGCATCAATTCTTTTTTTCTCCATGGTGGTAGTCGAAATTGACTCTTATCATAGAAACTCCTCCCTATCTTTCTTCCATTGTGTTGTAATTCTACTTCCTTTGGAAAATGATAGAATTTTATTTGCAATACTATTTATATACTATCTCATGATTATAATGAACATAAAGATAGTAGATCTCTTTTGTTATCTTTATATATGTTATTTTCTTATTTCCCTTTATTATTATTCATCTTGGGGTTATTTTGTTAGGATTAACCATAGACATAAATAACAATTACATGCAAATATAACCAATATTAGAAAACAATAAATTGCACATAAGAGAACACAAGACATAAAGATTTAACGTGGTTCACTCAATCCTAGGCTACATCCACCAACAACAAGTCCAATATTATTATTATCCAATTATTACAATTTACAACACAAGAAACTACAATATCATCATACATTATGAAGTCCTTAACCATAAGGAATTTTATAAATGCTTTTGTTGCTTATAAACTTTGGGCTAGAATAAGTTGTCAATAGAAAAATAGCACTCAATGCCTATTTAACAATAGTAAGTCATTTTTGGCTTCGAAGGTGCTATCCCCCTAAAATCCTCCATAGGGGAATTGTCCCTCAACACCAACCTATATAATCTAGGTGGAAACTATGTTGAAAAAACCTCTGATTATGATTAGACTAACCACATCATAACATATTTCATTGTCAAAATTATCTTAATGGATGCACGTATACCCCATTAAAGTTTTAGTAATGAATTTAATGTAGGTTCATACATTATACTTCCATTTTTATTATAATCATGGAGTAGAAAATAAAGATTTGGATTGCCAATTGGAGTACTTTAGCATTCAGGGGGTGGTATTCTTTCACAGTTATCCTCAACTATATGCATTCTTTCTCCATCACTTTTTTCCATACATCTTTTCAATCCCTTTATGGATTATGAAAAATCCCAAAGATTGGATTCTCCATGCACACATTTAGTTTAGAAAGCGAACATCCTTAAGATTGAGATCTCTCTTTCTTTTGCACTTTTAGTATATTCTAAATCTCATTTATGGTAACACATACAAATTTTCTAAATCTCATATATGGGTAACATATTAGCATATTTTGAGTCCCATAGATGAGTAACATGTTCCATTCAATATGCTAAGTCCAATAAATGGGTAATACATTTTTCCTTTTTATTCTTCCATGATTCATGATGAGATGTATATTTTTCACTAACAAATTAATTAGACACCTTCTTTCTTTTCTTCTTCTAGTTAATATTTTTTCCTTATTATGATATTGCAGTTAGCAATGTTTTAATACCTTGAAGGCTTGATGGATTCTTTGTCTCCTTGATCCTAACAAGTTTTTCTCATTCCTTCTTCTCTACTATACCAAGATTTTGGATCAAGTCCACACTCTCAATAAAGTGGGGGCTAAATGTACCATCTTAAATTGGAATCACTTCAATTTAATGTTGATCTAGCACCTATTTACTGTGAGATTTAATGCTAGACTGATATTTAATTTTCATTTCTATCTTTCTTGATATCTCTATATATTCTTCCACATGAATTCGGGGTAAATCTAATAGACCCTCCTTGGTATTCATATTTTACAACATAGGGTTTGATCTAGGACCTATCCATTTGGGTCATCCCTTTCCTCTTCCTTAAAGCTTTGAATCTCTTTTTCATGCTAAAACTAGGTTTTCCCAATTTATAATACATGATTTATATAAATTTGGGAGCTCGAGGGATTCACAAGGATTTATAGACTTGGTTTGTAGAGAATAAGTACAACCCTCCTCAATTAGGGATGAAGTTCTTCCCTACATTGGTTCCCTTTTGAGTCCCCTTCTTAGGTTGTGCTAATTTTAATACCCAATCAGTTGATAGGAGAAACTTTATTCTAATTTCTATATAATCCCCTCTATTAGCCTCATTTTGCATCTGAACCATACATGACCAAGAACCCATCTAATATACATAAGTGTTCAATTTCACAAGAATTCAAGCATTGAAGTCTTTAAGCATTTAAGATATTTCCAAGTGCATTAAAAGAGACTCCTTTGCAAGCCCTCGGATAAGAGATCTCTTACACTTAAAGAGCTCTCAAGAATATTTAAGGAGTTATTTTGGAGGCCTCATCAATTCTACTACATTCATCCTTCTTCTATTTGATGCAATAAATGGACAAAGTGGTCTCATTGCATCTTATTTGATAAATCCTACTATTGCAAGATGAATTTGTGCATTTACTTTACATTTCTAACATTTCAATTATTTGAATTTTAGGGTTTATTCATAAACATTAAAAAAAAAAAATACTATTTTTCTCATTGGTTGTAGATCTCAAAAGGAAAAATAAAGTCTAGATTTAGGCACCCTTTTCACAGAACTTTAGAGATCTATAAGTTGTTTTGCCTTTTAATAGTGCCAAGAGGGGATGCAGTTCATCCCTATGAAGTCATCCTTGCTACCTAGAATCATCCATGTTTCCTAAAGTTGTCCCTACTACCTAAAGTTGACCTTGTTACCTTAGGTCAACTCTACCAGATAATAGAAAGATTTTTGGGTTTCAAAGATCTTATTGTTTCAGGTTTGGAACTAGATATGATTGCCAAAGGAGTTGCAGAAACATTAGAAAATGAGATCTCTCTCTTCATTTTCTACGTAATTCACTTAATTTCTTTCTTTATTTCAGCACATCTATTTTCTATATCCTTTTTCTTGATTGTACCTTATATCTCTTTCTCCATATGTTTTAAAACATATCTAGCATTCTTTCTCTAACTCTATAACTATTAAAGCTTTATTTGCATTATTTCTCCTTAATCATTTGTTTGGAACTAATTAGATTTGATTCAATTACATTAAAGTTGAAATTAAGAGTACCATATTTCTTAACTTCCATTTTAGGTCTAAGGTTAATATTCATCTTGCATATTTTGAAAATCTAATATTCAAATTATGAATAGATTAATAAATGTTTATATTTTGCACATATATTATTTTTTATATATTTTCCATAAAATCTCTTAAATCATATATTTAAATCTTCAAATACATTTCCACATATCATTAGAATTACTAGTATTAATATCATCATTTGCATTAGAAACATTGAATCATGATAAGAAAAACCTTCTTCTTCTTAAAAAAATAATTATAATAGTATTTAAGATATTAATTAAAATTTCAAAATTCATATTTTTCAAAAAACCTTCCTCCCTTGGGCTATGTATAGGACAGCCTTAGGAAATTAAAGAATATATAGGTGGATTGGGAGGGAAATTATTTTGAGAAGTATGGCCATTGGCTCTAGCAGACAATTTATGTTTGAAACTATGAGAACAATAGTTCTCACTTGGTTTTTGCTGTAATTATATTTTGTTTAGGATAAAATGATATTTTTTGATTAGATAAAGAAAGATAGGGCTTGAATCCACTCAATGAATGAAATGTAAAACAATTATAAAATTAACATGAAGTTGAACTTCTAGGTAGAAAAGAATTCCTAGAGTTGAATTCAAATATAATTTGAAAAGTTCCACAACTAAAGGGAGAAATGGTCCAATACTAGGTGCATTATGTTTTATGAAAGAAGGGGTTTATGTGTGAACCCTAAACTAAAATTTGAAGAACATACCTTGCTCCCTATAAAGGAGGAACAAGGAAGATTAATATGAAAGGAAACAAGAAAAATGATCATTAACTCTAGCAGCCACAAAAGGAAACACTAAAACCTAAAAAAAATGAGAACAAAATATAGGGATCAACAACAAGGTAATTTTTAAAACCAGTAAAACTCCAAAATGAATAGAGTCAATCCAAACATGAGTGAGAGGGAACAAAAAACCCATGAAATAAAACCAACTACAATTGGACCCACCAACATGAAATAATATGATGAAAAATTGAACCTCTACCCATTGAACTCCTATTTCTAATAGTAACTCATCTCCAAAGGGTATGCCTCCACCTTTATAGGAACTCCTACCTGAATAATCAATTAGAAAAAGATAAAATTAAAAAGAGTACAAAATCCACCAAAGAGAAAGCAAGTGAAATCTCTCCTCCATGGAGAATGACTCTCAATTAATAAGATCACTGAGGGGGGAAATCAAACTTGATAGGACCATCAAAAAGAAACAAGTAGAATATAGGGAAAGAGAGAGTCCCATGTAAATAAATAAATATTTTAAAGGTAGAAGGGACTAAAGAACAAGGATTCTATTAGACCTTCAAGGAAATAAATAAAAGTCCAACCTTGGGATAGAAACATAAAAGAATCCTAGAAGTAAAGCACTACCCCCTAGAACATAACAAGGGTTAAAGATGTAAGTAGTAGAGAAGGATTCATATAATCACCAAAAGGATGAAACCCTACAACCCAACTCCAAGCCCCACATATAATGGTAAAAAAGACATAAGATGGAGGGCACCTAGAATGTAATGACCCACCCATGTCTCAAAAACCCCACCACAATGATAGAGCAAGTCATCCAAGAGAATGACTACCAACATAAGAGTTTGACCTAAAAGTACCATCTCTCCAAATATTCTCAAAAGTAAACCAACACAAGAAAGGATCCAAAACTGACACCATAAGAAAAAATCCACAATAATTCTTTTTTTGTCAACAAATAGACTACGAAGAATCTGCCAAACAAAAGAAAATATCTTAGAGAAAAGGGCATATCCTCTCAAAAAGGATAGGTACATCAACAAAAAAGAAAATTGATATCAACAAATTAATCCTCGATTACTTATCGAATAACATCCAAAATTCCTGCTCTACATCTTCCCACTCCATGGTCTTCAGCTTTGTTGGTCCTTAGCCTTTGGCTTTGTTACTCCTCTTGTTATTCTAGGCTTTATGCCTAGAGTGGATCCTTTAGTTGGGGTCAACTCCCTTCCTATTCTTTGCCCTCCTTTCCCCACCCACCTATCCCCTCTACTCTATCCCCTACTCCCCTCTCCCTCCTTGTGCTCTTAAGTAGAGTAGGTTCCCCTTCTCCCTCAACTATTACTAATAAAAACATAGTACTTTCTATTATAGATCCCTTTGTTTTCTCCCACAAAGTGGTAGAGTCTTCTGTAGATTAAAGATGTGATACTTCATGAAATGACTAAAGAACTAGAGCTTAATTTGGTTGGGCATTTCATCCTATATAGATCATCCATTGAAATGTTTATGATGTGAGCTTCTTTGACCTAATCTTTGAAAGGTAGTGTCAATATTAGCACCCTATTTAATGGTATCTTTTTGTTCTCCTTCTAAAACTCTAAATATATTAGTTAGGTTCTCACAAATGGCCCTTAGACCCTTGGGATGAAAATGAAAAAAAAATTCCATTTGCGAATTAAAACCTAAACTAGATTCAACTAGTGACCTAGTGCTAAAGCTTCCACTTGTGTTCATCTTCCATGATTCCCCCTAGAGTTTTGAAATGATGATCTCTTCCAAAGAATTATAGAATCCTTTGGAACCCTCCTCTCTATTGATAGAATCACTCAACATAAATTGAGGCTTTTATATGCCACGATTTATGTGAGTGTCAAATTTAATAAAGTTCTACCTTCCTCAATCATCCTTCACTCCATGTTGGGAACCTTTTTGTAAACCATAGAGTATGTGAATTCTCAAATGTATTATATCCAATGCAAAAGGTTTGTGTAGTTATGAATTTTGCACCCTTCCTCCTACATATTGTTCACCAAAGGCCACCCACCTAGCCTGTCCCCCCTTGTGGGCTTTCTTTCTATGAATCCATTTGGATCGGTGGTAGGCACTTTAGAGGTACTAGGGATAACACTTCTTTATCTGCCCATTCTGAATCCTCTACAATAAAAGATCTTGGATGAGGCAGTTCGAAATGCCCCACTTAATCCACTTTGCTCTATCCTAGGTTGTGCCTCCTGAGGTGAAAACCCTACTCTAGCCCCACTTTTGAATCTTTCAATGGTCCCATGTCCCTTGTCCCCCCCTTTTGACCTAGAAGACACTCAAGCTTTCAAATCTAGAGAGTAGTTGAATACCCTAAATATTATTTATGTCCCTTCTTTAGTAAAAGAGCTAGAAGACAATGAAGAACTTTTTGAAGAATGTAACTGGAATATTGTGGATAGAATAAACAATATAAAAAGAATAATTTGAACCTACAAAGGAATTTATAAGTTTTTGAAGGTCCAATCATCTTTTACTCTATCCAAAAGGAAAGAAAAGGACCATAGAAAAGGGCCCCACAAAGTTAAAGGTGGAACGAAAGGTTAAAAAAAAATCTCACTAATTTACTATATCAAAAGAAAGTCCCAATTTTTTTTTTTTTAAATGAGTCTTTTCTTGGAATATGAGAGGCACGAATAACATTATGAAGCAATAAGCAACTTAGGTTTGATATATATATATATATCTTTGTGTGTGTGTGATAAATTACAATCTTTTCAGTAGAGTCACTTGTCCATCAACAAATACAAATTCATTCTTTAATATAGAAACCTTTTTGTTCCAAGAAATAATATTTTATCATTTTTTCTTCTATCTTTTAAACTAGACATAATTCCTTCATTTGGTAGCATAATCTTTAATCCTTTTTGAAGATCATTGATTGAATTAATGAGTTTTTCTCCATTAAGATTATAGAACATATGGAAACCTCAATCTTTAGTTTGGGACTGACAACCATGTCTTATCTAGGTAGTCTTTCTTTAGCACTTATCAGCTATGGATGGCATTTTTACCAATCTGTTATGTTCCTAGTCTTCTTATATGTCTAATACAAAATGATGTCAAACGATTTCTAAATCAACAGTAAACATAATCTAATTCTAATGTAAAAATTGATAAGAACTTATATTGCTAACATTATCTTTGATACCAAATATAATAGAAATTCAACTAAAAAGAAAAAACTTATATATATTCTTATCTACGCCAATAGAAATGACCATAAGGTAAAAGAACAAAACATTAATTATTACTACGAAAACTTTGAGATTCAAGAGAGGGAATGTGTAAGAACATATTTGTCAATCAGGAAGTCAAGCAATGTCATTATATAGTTATGATACCAATTGCAGGCTACAAAATATCTTTCTAAGTTAGTGCTTTTTCCTTCCAATATGTCTCTCAAAAGAATTACTAGTAATTATCGATTCCTCTTTTGTCTCACCAAAAACAGCACCATTTTCACGATTCTTCTCTTTCCTGAGATGGCGTTGGTTTCTCTAGCCAAAATCCCCAAGAGACCATCCTTCCTTCAATTCTAAAACTATTTCTTTTTATTATTCCCACCGTTTCCAAAACCAACTATTTCCCTTCGAAAGACTTTTTCTAATTATTTTTCAAAGACCAATGACTTGGCATTACTGATTCTTGTGAGTGTAGCAAGAAAGAATCAATTATCCATCAACGAGATTTCTCCCCAAATATAGGCAACCATTGAATGAAATCAGATCGGTAAAGGAAAAATGGTTCATTATAGACCACTCTGTAGTTGACTCTATTTTAATAATTGCGATAATATATTTTTAATAATATTGCATCGAACTATTTGCCACTTTAAAGCTCGATATTTTGATAATGATAAATTTAATTGAATAAAATGTTTTTTTGAATCTAACATACAACAAAGTCTGCTGATATGACACCATATGTAATGACTTAACATTCTAGCATTAGTTATAATTGGAAGGCTTGAGGAAAAAAGCTACTATGAAAAATAATAGAAATAACTTAGAAGTTTCAGAAAGAATATAGAGAAACATAGAGTCAAAACACTCAAGTAATAAATCATCTAATCAAAACAAAATAGTTTTATCATAGTTTAAGATTTGAAACAATAGGTGGATACAGTTAGTATCCTAAGAACACCAACTATTCTGTATTTTGGAAGATGATCAATAAGAAATATGAGGTTGAAAAGCACTATGTAGTAATCAGATAAGAAGTGAATGCATTGATATAAAGTTTAAACGCCACAAATTAAGACTTGATTTTTATGTTAAGAGTATAAAATGGTTAAAATTAATATATCTAATCTGAATTTAATTGTTTCCTTAATCAGGAACACCCTTATATTTGGTACTTAATTGTCATGTCCCCTTTTCAAATAATTAAAAAATAATAATCTTTGCTAAGATAGGCAGGCCTAAGAAAGTGAAGTTTCGGAAAAAGGGAGTTAATCTTTGGAAACCGTTGGACTAATAAATGATAATTATTATTAAAATATGTTTCATTAACCTCTCTTGGACATGAGTTACAGTTATTCCCTTTTTAAAGAGGTTTGGAGGCATTTTGTGGGATTCCAGACTTGATTTTCGCTCATTCTTTTTTATTCTTCAGAGGCTGCAAAACCTGTGGAGAAGGAGACCCAAGAATGGGATTTTGTAAGTTTCCAGGGAGACCCAAGAATGGGAGTTTGCAGGTTTCCAAGAAGGCTAAGGATGGGAGTTTGAAGCCATTCCATGTGCATGCTCATACAGAGTTTTCCTTTGTGCTGAACAGTGTAGATTTGTGGATTTTTGGGTGTGTTTTTTGCATGAGTTTGGTGTTTTCAGTTGACCATTTCATATCAGTTTTGGTTGCTACTGTATTTCAGACTTTAAGCTGTTAAAATAGAGATGAATATATGTATTGGGATGTGATTAAACTTCTGAGATAGTTTATTAGTGTTTTTGTGGTGTTTCCAGGCATTTTGTGTTAATTTCGGGAGCCCGATGAGCATAGTTTTTGTCCTACATTTGTGAGCTGTTGTGTAAAGGCTATATAGATCTGGAAATGTCATTTTGTAAGCTATTATGCTGCTGAAATTTCTGTAAAAATTTCCACTTTCAGATTTATTAATAACAGGTGAAGCTGTGAAGCTTTTTGGCACTATTTTCGGCATACCCGATTTGGGGTTTCTTGAGAAATTTGGTGGATCTTTGTGATAGCAGTTGTTTGATTTTGAAAATTTGATTAGAGGTTTGAAATACCATATCAAATTAGAAAAGGGGACATTCCATTGGTATCAGAGCCATGATCTTGCCAGCCTGAGAGTTTGTAGAAGTTTGCAGGTCAGTTTTAACAACTACCCAGATCTTGCATTTCAGTTTTGAGAACTACCCAAATCTTGCATGTCATAATTTATGATTGCATGTTGCTTCTAATCAGCTACATGTCAAAATTTATGGTTGCATGCTACTTCTAATCATTTTCATGTTAGTTCTTGGTGAATTTGGTGGTTGTAGAAGTTTGCATTTCAATTTTGACAAGTACCCAGATCTTGCATGTCAGTTTTGACAACTACCCAGATCTTGCATGTCATAATTTGGTGGTTGCATGTTGCTTCTAATCAGTTGCATGTCCAAATCTATGGTTTCATGCTACTTCTAATCATTTTCATGTTAGTTCTTGGTGAATTTGGTGGTTGTAGAAGTTTGCATGTCAGTTTTGACAACTACCCAGATTTTGCATGTCAGTTTTGACAACTACCCAGATCTTGCATGTCATAATTTGGTGGTTGCATGTTGCTTCTAATAAGTTGCATGTTCAAATCTATGGTTGCATGCTACTTCTAATCATTTGCATGTTAGTTCTTGATGTTTGAAGAAGTTATATCCTATTGGGGTTACACTCTACTTTATCCAGAATGGACAGGTATAGTACAGAGTCTCAGACGGAATGATCTTGGACAATTGATAGCCAGAGTCAAAATAGTAGAAAGGATGGTTATTTAGACATTCGAGATAAACTTATGAAAATAAGCCATGACATGTCTAAACAGTTGGTTGAGCACCACCATATAATGAATGACATGTTATCTGACCCAGCTAAGGTGGATAAGTTGACTGGATTTCTATTTGGCAGATTTTCTCATAAGACAGATGATACAATTCCCAAGAACTTGCATGAGGAGTTTGAGAAACTAGCTGATAGCCAGGTAGAGGTCTTAGATTCTACTTTGCCACAGGAGGTGGTGGGAAAGGATATTACACAGATTGATAGTAACAGTCAACTTGATACTCAAATTGAGACAATTGTTTATAGGTTGTCAAAGGGTGATGCCACAGGTATTCAGGATGGTATAGTTATATCAGGCAGTGACTACAGTGTAGTGGGTTCAGATGATGATTATGAGGATGTTGTTGTGCAGGATGGTGAGATACCTGGTAGAGATGAGTAGACATTGAGCATTCATGACTTTGTTGAGAAAGAGTACCAGGCGCAGTTAGATGCTTCATCACATGAGGTTGAGGCAGGTAGTACTTCACATGATTTATCCCGCCAGCTGAAGGTGAGTGAAGATAGTATTGTGACTTTATTACCTCATCATGACAGGTATGTGGAGTTAGTTGGTATTGGTCATATTACTCAGGTGAGGAGTTTGCTTGAGTTATCAGTTGATTCTAGTTTACGGATATGGACTCAAGATTGTTATATTGGTGTTTGGGATTTAGTTGACTGGAGATCTTTAACACTTTTTGGTAGCAGTGTTTGTTTGGGTGCTATCATGGATTTGATTAGCAGATTACACGGTGTTGTCTTTTCTTGTGCCAGTATCTTGTCTGATGTTGGTATTAGTTTTTATACACCGGTGTTGGGCTTTGTTCATATATCCAGTCGACCATACTTGCTGGAATGTGTTGATGATCTTTCATATTTGGCAGTGTGTACAGATGAGTCCCAGGATCATATTGGCATTGATGACATCTAGGAAGATGTAGTGGGAAATTTTGAAGACTTAGTTTCTTTGGGTACAGAGGAGTTGGACAGCAGTGCTACAATTTTTGATACTCTGTATGTTGATATGAGCTTTAGAGTTGATTCACAGGACATGGATGGTAATACTCTAGAGACTAGTAACTTTGAGGATACTCGTTTAGACAGTGCATCAAAGGAGGTTTGTAGGAGACAGTCAAGCCAATGCCAATATGTGTCTAATCAGTTGAGAGTTAGTGACCGAGACATTGCTATCACTTGCCAACATTTTGATGCTGCTCGTCAGTTATTAGCAGTTTATGGATGGGGTTCTCCTACTAGTGATGAGCAGGAAGGAAGTTATCTTTCCTTGACAGAGATCCACTCTTTATGGGAGGCTATTCGGATTTTGAGATAGAATTATATGTAGTTGGTAGCTGACAGAGATTATCTTATGGAGTGGGGTAGTACAACATATGATGCATTGTTGGCCAAGGAAGATGAGGTGAGTGAGCTTACTAAGCAGCTTGAGGTGACTTCTGAGATTCTTGAGAGTACATAGTTGGCTTTCAAGGAGTCACAGTTTCATTTGGCTAAGGTGACGATGGAGTTAGAGCGACTACAGTCTTTATCTGATTCTATACAGTCACAAGCTATGGTGTTTGGTGATTCGAGGATGTCCATGGCTAAGATTGTCAGAGACAGTGGAGATGGGGATGCATCCATCCTTGATACTAACATTGGCATATCAGGTTCATTCCCACTAAAGTCAGGTTTAGTTGAGTTGGGTATTGTAGCAGATTATTGTATGCCTAATAGGGTGGTGGCCTCTAGTACTGAAGGCACAGAGACTAGAGATGTATCAAAGGTCATGTGTGATGTTGGTGAGTCGACAGTTGGCATGGTTCCTGCTAGTAATACTACTCCCTTGCTGATATCTTTGGAGGTAGTAGTCAGTTCCAACATGGTTGATGATCAATTGCAGTTAGTTTCATCTGGATTACAGTCTGAGCCATTGACTGAGATTGGCGCATTCTATCGATATTACACTGTGAGGTACGCTCATCAATTTACCTTTGATTACCATGTTGATGAGATTATGATACAGAGATGTACTTTGGTTCCTAGTGCTTATCATCAGTTATGGAATAGTTTGATGCCTCGAGATGAGAGTTGTGATGGGCATGACATGGCGACAGGTTCTGTAGTTGATAGCTTGATAATACATGACTTAGAGTAGGAGTTTTGGAGTGATGCTTCAGCAAGTGTTGTTATTGATTCTACTCCTTTGGCTATGACATCTCCTGACTTAGCTCGTGATCAGTCACAGTGGGTTGTATCACTTGTTCATGGTGAGATGTTGACTGAGGTTGGTTTTTTTAATCAACATTATATTGCAAGGTATGTACATCAGTTAACAATTGATCCTTATGCTGAGGATTTGATGGCAGGAAAATTTGGTTTGGGTTCCATTTCTTGTTGTTTATCTTGTGATGGCTTTTCACCATCAGGGGTGCATGGGAGTTATGGTTATGAGACAGTGGCCAATGATCTACAGAGTTATGTTGACTGCAGGAGTTGTATAGTGTGTGGATTCTCCATACTTGGTATAGTTTCATTTGAGAGCATTCACCATTGTTGTAGAGTTGGATTGTACATTCCATATAGGCCAGTGGAATGCATTGATGGTATTTACTATGTTGGTAGTCCACTTTACTTAGATTTTGATATTCTAAGAGTTTTTGTCTCATGGGTTTTTGACTGTGGTAATGGTGATTTTGGAGTTTGGTTGAGCTATAATTGCCAGTTTGATTATGGATTCCTCTTGGTCATATTGCAGAGGATATTGCAGGAGCCTGTGTTAATTGGTAGTAGTACAGTTCATGACTACATTTGGGATCCAGGTGGATTGATTGGTTTATTATTCAGCCATTGCTTGAGGACAAGCAATGTTTGGGAGGGGAGGACTTGTCATTTCCCCTTTTCAAATAATTAAAAAATAATAATCTTTGCTAAGACAGGCAAGCCCAAGAAAGTGAAGTTTCGGAAAAAGGGAGTTAATCTTTGGAAACCGTTGGACTAATAAATGATAATTATTATTAAAATATGTTTCATTAACCTCTCTTCGATGTGAGTTACAATTATGCCCTTTTTAAAGAGGTTTGGAGGCATTTTAGGGGATTCCAGACTTGATTTTCGCTCATTCTTTGTTATTCTTCAGAGGCTGCAAAACCTGTGGAGAAGGAGACCCAGGAATGGGAGTTTGCAGGTTTCTAGGGAGACCCAAGAATGGGAGTTTGCAGGTTTCCAGGAAGGCTAAGGACGGGAGTTTGAAGCCATTCCATGTGCATGCTCATACAGAGTTTGCCTTTGTGCTGAACAGTGTAGATTTGTGGGTTTTTGGGTGTGTTTTTTGCATGAGTTTGGTGTTTTCAGTTGAGCATTTCATATCAGTTTTGGTTGCTATTGTATTTCAGACTTTAAGCTGTTAAAATAGAGATGAATATATGTATTGGGACGTGATTAAACTTCTGAGATAGTTTATTAGTGTTTTTGTGGTGTTTTCGGGCATTTTGTGTTAATTTCGGGAGCTCGACGAGCATAGTTTTTGTCCTACATTTGTGAGCTGTTATGTAAAGGCTATATAGATCTGGAAACGTCATTTTGTAGGCTTTTATGCTACTGAACTTTCTATAAAAATTTCCACTTTCAGATTTATTAATAACAGGTGAAGCTGTGAAGCTTTTTGGCACTATTTTCGGCATACCCGATTTGGGGTTTCTTGAGAAATTTGGTGGATCTTTGTGATAGCAGTTGTTTGATTTTGAAAATCTGATTAGAGGTGTGAAATACCATATCAAATCAGAAAAGGGGACATTTCATTAATGTTGGGAGCATCTAATATAGCTTTCAGATTAATCTGTACCAGCATATTGTATATGTCTAAGCTATAGAAAAATTCACTACTGAATTCATGAGACAATTCAATTTGAAAGTACTTTTGAAGGAAATAATTCTATCTACAAATAAAAAGATTACAAGAAGCAGCAAATATTCCTTTGATGCCCAATAAATATAATAGAGATGGGTGCTTTTGACTCCTCCCCAAAGGCATCCAAAACAGCAAGAAAAGAGAAACTATTTATGCTACTATTCTTACATTTTGGGAGCCTTTGAGGGAGTAAAAAGCAACTTTCCCTGGCAGTGGCTTTCCTTCCGATCCTTGGATAAATGCACAATTGATGGATAATGAATTACAAATCATAAGATTTCAAAATCTCATTGATGGATAATGAATTACAAATTCACTCTTTTAGATAGCTTGACCTAATTTATGTCTGGTTAACAATCTTTGGGAGAGGAAGCCAATTTATAGATGCATTTGAGTAGAAGATAAGGAGACATTTTTATGAGTTGGATACGTCAAGCAAGAGTTTTTTTTCAAATTTAGATTTCATGTCTTACCATGGACAGACAAGTGTAGCCTGGGAGCAGAAAAAACATTTATGACCAAACATCTTTGAAACAGATTTTATATTCTGGGGAAAGATTAATACTGACCAAATTCATAGAATTCTAAGGCTTTTCATTGTATGTTGTCAGCAAAATAAATTCTAGTGTGACTCACCCAACGTTTAATTACTTGAAGGGTCGACAGGTTAATTAGATTATTCGTCCATTGATTTACAATCAAATATGCTGAATAGACGTTGTCTTATTCTTAGCCTTTTTGTCAAATCTTAGGAAGCGTTTCAAATCTTCCTGGCCCAAATATTATTAAAGAAGAAAACGTGAAATGAAATGTAACACAACTTTAATGGATTCTTATTCATGGAAACGTTGCCAATTTCTTATTCGTTGTGGAGAAGGATAACGTCTGAATACAGGTTAATGTAATTATCATTATCATTAATTATTTCATGAGTGACAAATACCAAATTCTATATGTGATAAAGTTACCTAAAGAAAACACCTACTTTACCAAACTAAAGAATACATGACACGAACTGCTTGCAATTTTGAACATATTATTATGAATGCCAAAACCGTATATTTGCATGAAATAAAATATTGTAGCGAAACATCAGGGCCATATAGGAATTTACAAGTGTTTTCGATGTAAAAACTAATATAATTTTTCTTGAATTAATTTTTTAATGTTTTAAAGATAGCTCTACATGTTTTTTTTGAGAATTGCTAGTTTGTACTAGGCTAACATCTTGACTGTTTTGGAAGGATTAAAACTATAAAATATATAACTTATATATAATCGAGGCATTGAGCTTTTCCTATTATATATAGGTTATATATTAGTCATCTTGTGGATAAAACATTGAATGAATTAATCGAATTAGGATTATAGTTAGGGTAAGTGTTTAGGATTAGAATGTTCATCATGCTTATGATTTTTATTTTGCTTAAGATTAGGTTAAGGTCAGGTCAAGGTTTTCCTTGGTGATTAGGATTACATCTAGGATTAGGATTAGGATTAGAATTAGCATTATGGTTTAGAGTTAGGGTTGGGAATAGATTTTAGGGTTTAAAGTCAAGAATTTGGTTAGGGTAATCATTTAGATCATGGATATCATGACATGTTAGGGATAAATTATGAGTAGAGTATGGGCTTATGGATAGGGCTAAGATTAGGATTAGGTTTAGAATTGTGGATATAACTTATGATGACATCATTATTCACACCATGGCTAGGTTTGGGGTTTTAATTAGGGTTAAAATAAAGATTAGGGATTACAATTAGTATTATTATTAAGGTTAGATTTGCATCATGGCCTTTGGTTTGATTTATCATTTTGATTAGGGTTAGGGTTAAGGATAGGATAAATGTTTAAGTTCATGTCATATTAAGGGAGAAAGTAAATGGTAGGGATAGGCTTAACATTAGAACTTCATGTTATGTTTATGAATTGGATTTTTAGACTAGAATTATGATTACAAGTAGGGTTAGAATTATGGTTAGACTAAGGATTATGGACGTGTTTTAAATTATGCTTATGGATAGGGTTTAGGATCATATTAGAGTTTGGGCTAAGAGTTAGAATTGTGGTTTATATTAAGGTTTAAAACTAGGATTATGGTTAGGGTACGGGTATATAGTATGGATAAATAGTATTATGTTTAGGTTAGGGTTTGGATAATGGTCAAGTATAAAATTAGGATTATGGTTAGGACTATTTTTAGTATTAGGGTTAGCATCATGGTTTAAGATTGGTATTATGGTTGAAGGTTAAGATCATGATTTACTAATAGAATTAGGAATTTGGTTTTAAGGTTAGTATATGTATTGTCATAATGGTTTACATCATGGATAATATTATCTTTCAGTTAGGTTCTAATATAATTAAGGTATATGAGTAAAGGTAGGTTTAACATTATGGTTATAATTGGGGCTTAATAAACGTTACTATTATGATTAGGGTTGGGCTTTTTATTAAGGTTGGACTTAGGGCTAATGGATAACGATTAGTATTATGATTAGGGTTACAAGTCTACATCATGGCTTATGATTAGATTTAAAAATTAATGTTATGGTTTTATTCTATTTTGGTTAGGTTTAAGTAGATGGTTCAGTTTCAATTTCAATTAATTTAGTTAGGGTTTGAATTCATAAATATTAAATTTAATAATACCATTTAGGATATAGTATATGTTTCATATGTATGTATCTTAAATCTAATAATATATGTGTATCTTAAACTTAATAATATGATATACTATCATGATAATCTTGTTTGAATTTTATGTATGTCACTGTTGAATTAGGCTAAAATTATGTTTATAGTTAAATTTAGTTTAGTGTAAGGGTTAGGATTAGGTTTAGGATTTAATTATTAGGTGACCCTAGTTTTTATTATCTTAGAGTGGAGTAGAGTTTGGGAGCCTATAATAGATCAATTATTGCTATAATTATGATATATTTTCAACTTATGGCTCAATGCAATTTAGTATTAGTGCTCAGTTTTAAATTATCAATGGATTTTATACTATGATGATGTGATGATGATGACGAAAAATTCATCTAATGTGTGAGTAGTTTGAGAGAACTTAATGCTCTTAATCTTAAACCAAATAAGATTAATGATGATGGCTTAAAGATTTAGGGTTATGATTTAATTTTATCTTCAATTAGGTTTAGGGTTAGGGTTTAAATTATATTAATATTTTTTGAGTTTAAGAATAAAATTTTGGGTTCCAATTTTATGGGATTCAATTCTATTTGATTGTGTTTAAAGTCACCATTAAATTTTATTTATCATTTATAAAAATTCATAGTTATGATTTATATTTATGTTTCATAATAAGATTATGATTATTTTTGGTTTTTGGAAAACGTTAATAATTAATTTAGTTTAATATGTAATTAGGATTATGGTTAGGTATACATTTAAATTTATTTTTCATTTAAGTATCATTTTTGTTTTGTATTATATAACTAATTAGCAATTTAGTTGGGTTCGTCTTGTTTTAGATTTTTGTGTAATATGAAACATTAATATAAAAAATTATCACAAAATTAAATTAATTTAAAAAAAATTCACTGAGAAGATTATGAATTAAACGTATGTTCAAAGTGTAGAACACGATTTAGTGTACAAAGAACATTAACATTAAAGAAAGCATTCACAAACTAAAACTATATTCACATATAAGATTAGACAAAGGAAACAATTAAGGAATGCAAACCCAAAAATGGAAACACTCCATGCTTCTTTGATTTTGTAGATGTGTCCTTTGATGTGGATGTATGCTCAAATGCTCAAAGTTGCTTCAATGGTGGAGATGGATAATAGCCAATTGGTAGCTTTGTGAGCTCTCAATTTGGCATTATAAGGGTATGAGTATGGCTTTTGGCTCTCAAAAGGGCATGGTAACTTTAGCTCAAAGAATGTTGTTTGAAATGGCTTGGGATGGGATTCAATTTATGGGCTAAGGGCTTGAGGGATGGAGGGCTTAGATGCAAGGATGGGGAGATGGTTAAGCAGGGCTAAGATGCACTCAAAGGGGAGCACATGGATTGTACTTGTTTAGCACCAATGGGAAGGTGACACTTGTGACAAGGAGGATGAGTGTGAGAGGGTAGGGTAAAGGGTTGGTTAAAGGCATGATGAGTGGGGTTGAGTATGTAAGAGAGATGTAAGAGGAATGAGTGTGGAAGAGGGAAGAGTGTGGAAGATGGATGTAAGAGTCATGAGTGGGTTTGTAAGAGTCTTTTATGGTTTGTAAGAACACTCATGACTTGGTGGTTGGAATTTTTGAGGGGGGACTTTGATTTGGTTTAGGAAAGTCTTAAACTTGTTTAGGGAATGTGACAACATTAAGGGGTGGATTAGGCTTGGGTTTAGGATTAGATTAGGGATGTTAGAGATGTGCAAGTGGATGGCATTAATGAGGGTGGGTGAGTTAGTGGCTAAGCTTGGTTAGTATGGGTGGATGGGGTGGATTAGGCTAAATGGAGGATTAGAGATAGGTTAGGGTTTTTTGAATTTGAGGATTTTATTTATCAAATAGATTTATTTAATAAATGAGGATTTTTGGAATTAGATAGAAGAATAGGATTTAATTGATAAATAATAGGTTTATTTGATTTATCAATTAGGACTATAGATGATTAATTAAATTAATCAGCTAGGGATGGCAAAAAATTAATTAAATACAAATTTAATTAATGATGCCTTTAGAGATAACTAAATAGGATTACTAAAGCGGTGTAATCAAATTTAGGTGTCTACACAAAGAATTATCCTTTTCTACATGTAAAGCCTTAGTATAGAACTATTAAACATTAAAATTAATTATTCACTCATATATACATAAATGTCTATATGTATGCATTATATTTGTATGTAATATATATGTATATATATACATATATACATGCATACATATACATACATATATACACATATACATATATATACATACATACATACATACATACATACATATACATACATACATACATATATACATACATATGTATATACATATATATATACACACATATACATATATACACACACACACACACACATATATATACACATATACATATACACATGCATATATATATATACATATACATACATACATATAGTGTATGTATGTATGTATGTATTTACATACATATACATATATATATACATACATATATACATACATATATATACAAATAAGTATACATTTATATTGTTGGAAATATAAGAGGAGTAACTAAAAGGGGAGGGGTGAATCAATTACCACAAAAATAAATCTCAGATCCCTTCAATGTCAGTGTAAAACAAACTCTGAAAACTAAATACTGTTGATGCTCGAAAAACACATATAAAATGTTGTAACTTAGTAAATAGTGAATATACTCGGTAATGAATTAAGATGTAGAACTTAATATGTTATTTGTGGTTATCATTACTTTAACTTAATTTCAAGCATAGAAAAGAAATAGCACGAACACATTTGACACCAAGATTTAATGTAGAAGCTCAATTTGGTAAAAACTACCAATTGCAACTAGTTACTATTTTTACTCTTTTAAAGTGAACCCTATTAGGAGCTAGCCTTGTTAAAGGATTTAATCACCTTGTTAGGTGTGGCCTTGTCAGAGGTCTTTAGACAATTCAATTGAACTACCACTTTGTTAGAGAATTAAAAAATTTCTATTAAACCAACTCATTTAAGAGATTTAGATCATATCTACAATGGTTAGAGAATAACAAAGAATTGACCTAATTTTGATGCAACTAAATTGCTGATTACAAATCTCTATTTTGGCTTGTACTTGATGGTTCCCGATCAAATCTATCTTTTTAGCTCAACAAACACATTCTTCTTGTCTTCTAATTCACTTCCTCTTAGCATTTATCAAATCTTAAATTCTTGCACTTCACACACTCTATCCCACAACTTGACCTTTTACTTATATCATTTGCATTGCCAATTCAGCTAGAATACAATTTAGAGTAACTAACATTCATTACCTTAGTCAGCTAGAACTAATAGATAAATCAATTAAACTCAATATGCCAAAATAAGAATTTTCTTTGGTAGCCAACCCATCTTGGTAGATAGTAACTCAAAAGCAATTTTCATATGTTAACCTAGTAAAGCTCAATCAATACTACATACTAGAAAATTTCTTTGGTAACTGAGTGAGCTCGGTTAGCACTGGTTCCATCCAACATTTTCTTCATTAACTGAGTACGCTTGGTTAACACTCATCATCTACTGAATTCCTTTAGTGCTCGAGTGAATTCGGTAGACACTGCCTTTTGAACTAGGAAAACTCTGGATTTCTTGGTAGCCACATAAAACTATCTTCAATGCACAAATGAACTTGGCATATACTGATTGATTATGATATGACATTTTTGTAACATCAAAGACAATACACAATTAATCAATTGTATCCAACAATCTCCCTCTTCAGCATTGATGGCAACACAACATGTCATAACAGAATGAAATTTTGGAGCAAGAATAAAACAAGGAACATATCCTTATTTAAATTCTTAATCATGAGAACTCCCTCTATCAGTGTGAACCATGCCTTCAGTTTTCTCCCTCTATCTGCTAGAACTTCTATCAAATTCATTCTCCCTCTTTGATAATTCTTTTCTTCATCTCTTTGTCAGGCTTTCTAAAACAAAAAACTTCTTCTTTTCAACAAAATTTTATGAGATATGACAATATACTTCTCCCTCTTTGACATCTCATGCTAAAGACAATGCTCAACAAATATTAACGTACATTAAGTATAGATTCATTTGCAACGTGTCTTTGTCAATATTGCACCAACTGGTTGATCTTTAAAATGCTCTAGTTGATGGATCATTGATCTTCATTTTGTGATCTTTAGATAGGGGAATTAACCATATCTTACCTCTTAGATATAGAAATGCATCCTTAGGTAATGGCTCTTTGAAAATGTCTACAATTTTTTTATTTTATTCAAATATTCCAATCTGACTTCTTTATCTTGCACTAGTTCTCTTAAGAAGTGATATTTTATAGCAATGTGCTTTGTTTTGGTATGCATTGCTAGATTCTTTGATCTCTATCTTCATTCCTTCCAATAGTTGTTTGAACCAAATGATGTTCAAACCATTGACTACTGCTATGACATATTTTGCCTCTGTTGTGGATTAAGAGATGCAATTTCATTTCTTGCTTATCAAGGACACTAGTCTTTTACCAAGAAAGAATGCTCCACCACTAGTGCTCTTCTTGTCAGTACTTCCTACCCAATCAACATTAGTAAATACTTTGAAGTCCAAATTGTCTCCTTTTTTACACCATAAGCCATATTCTTTAGTACCTTTCATATATCTCATGATTCTTTTGATTTCTACCATGTAATTTTTTTGGTATTTTCTGAGAATCGTGCCACCATACCAGCTTCTAATGCAATATCAAGCCTTGTATGTAATACAAACTACAATTTTCTAATCATTGATTTGTATGTGGTTTGGTCTAACTCTTTAGAATCATCATTTTTGGAAAGCCCATGTCTAGTAGACATAGGGGTTCCAACTAGTCTTGGGTCTTACATTCTAAATTTCTTTAGTATCTCTTTGATGTATTTTGATTGAGTAATGCAGATACTATCTTTCTTCTATTGAATCTATAATCCAATAGAGAATTTTATGTTTCCAAACATAGACATCTCAAATTGCTTGCTCATTTCTTCTAAAAATGCCTTGCACAAGTCATCATTTCCTATGAATAATGTGTCATCAACAAATATTTCAGCCAACACAATCTTCTTGTCTAGTCCTTCTTAGATATATATACCACTGTTATCATTTGTTCTTTGAAAACCAATTCATATCAATTAATTTTGAAATCTTTCATACCAAGCTCTAGGAGCTTGCTTGAGACTATATAATGCCTTGTGCAATTTGGAGACCATGTCTCTTTTGTAGGATCTACAAAACCTCCTAGATATTCAATGTAGACTACCTCATCAAGAATTCCATTTAAGAATGTAGATTTAACATCCATTTGATAAACTTTAAATCCTCCATGAGCTACATATGCAAGTAAAGTTCTAACACCTTCTAATCTTGCAACAGGGGAAAAAGTTTCACCATAATCAATACCTTATTCTTGAGAATAACTTTACATACCAACCTTGCTTTGTTTCTAGATACTTTTCCATCTTCATTTAGCTTGTTTCTAAATACCCATTTTGTGAGAATTACATTTTTATCCTTGGGTCTAGGAACTGGAGTCCAAGTTTTGTTCTTTTCTATTTGTTCCTTTTCTTCATTCATTGCTTCAACCCAACATTCATTATCCAATTCATCTTTAATATTTTGTGGTTCAAATTCAGCAAGTAAACATGTACCTTTCAATTTTCTTCTTGTCATTGTTCCATCAAATTTTTCTCCAATGATTTGATCATTGCACGATGCCTTCTAAAATATCTTGCTATCATTTGTTATATGGACTTGGAATGAGTTTCACTAATTTCATTAGGCTGGGGTCCCACTATCTATGACTCAGGTCCATCAGACTTAGTTTTCTCTTGAGGTGGTTTGGTAGCCTTTGACTACGACTCGGGTCCTTCAAACTGTGACTCAGGTTGCACTATCTACAACCTAGTAACTATTGGATATTTTAGGTACTCTAGAGCTGAATCCTCCTTTCTTTCAGATATATTTATTAGGGTAAATTAGGTTCATAGTAAACAAATCTTATGTGATCCTTTGGCTCTTTGTTTCTTTCTTCTTCACTCTTTTCTGCAAACTCGCCAATTCTCACATCTACACTTTCTATGATTTTATGGATAGACAAATTCAAACATTCACATGCTTTACTTTTGTAGGAATACCTTAGAAATATTCCTTCATCACCTTTGACATCAAATGATATTTTTTTCAAGCTATAACATTTTCTACTAAATGCCTTTAAGTAACTTACACAAGGCTTGTAGCTATACCATAACTCATAAGGAGTTTTGTTGAAGTCTTTCTTCAGTTGTACTCTATTCAAGGTATGAACTATAGTGCTAATAGCTTCCTTCTAGTATTTGATTGCAACATTATTTTCTATCATCAATGTTCTTGCATAATCCATGATGGATTTGTTTCTTCTTTCAGCTATACCATTCTACTTTGGTGTACCAGGGGCTAATACTTGTCTTTTAATTCCTCTTTCAATGCAAAATTCATTGAATTCATTTGAGATGAATTCACCATCTCTGTTTGATCTTAAGCATTCTTACTTATTTCCATTTTCTTTCTCTACTCTTGCCAAGTACCACCTAAATTTTAGAAAAGCTTTAGATTTTTTTCCATTAGATACATTACTGTCATCATTCTAGAATAATCATCAACAAAAAGAATGAAAAAAATTTCTCCATCATAACATTGTATTCCAATAGGTCCACATAAGTCTGTATGAATAAGCTCTAACACTTCTTCAAAAAGATAATTTTTTCTTTTGGAACTAGTCTTTTCCATCTTATCAATTTGGCAATTTTTGCATGGATCCATTTTAATTCTCTTCAAACTAGGAATACCTCTTACCTTTTTGTGTTTTCTTATCTTAGCTAGATTATCAAAGTTTACATGACATAATTTTTTGTGCCATAGCTAGATTTCTTCTATATGAGCAATCAAACCTAAAATTTCATTGAGATCAAGATAAAATAGGTTACCTTTTGTTTGTTTTTTAGATCCAACTAGAGTTACATTTTCATCCATTAGTTTTCCCTTTCCATTCATGAATTCTACCTTGAATCCAATTTTGTTCAACTATGCCACACTCAGTAGACTATTTTTTAGTCCTTCAACCCAATAGGCATTATCACATATAAGTTCATTGGTAAATGAGATATGAACTTTTTTCCTTTTATGCAACAAGGTTCATTGTTTCCGAATCTTATACTACCTCCATCATAATGTTCAAATTTTGTTTTATCTCCAGTCATATGATGTGAACATCCACTATCAATAATCCATATATCATTTTTGATAATATTTGAGATAAGTGCCATCTTATCTCCTTCATTGTTAGATTTATCCTTTATGACAATATACACCATTTCATCTTCACTATTATCAAAATCTTTTGCCATAAAAAAAGATATCTTACCTTTCTCCTTGTAGTTCATGTAATTTTTGAATTCCTTCTTGTCTTTGTACTTATGAATTTTCTTTTCATCCTTACTTTCTATATTTGGACACCTAACAGTAATATGACCAAATTCTTCACAAGAAAAGTAGATTAGAGAAATTTTACCTTTGTACTTTCCTCTTCCTTTGGAGTATTTCTTTGCAAGTAGGGATTCAATTATTTCAAGATAACTATAAAATATTTATTCAATTTCTTCTTCACTTCCTGATGTATTGGGCTTTGATTTCTTGATCTTTTATTTGAGTGAGAGTTTGGCTTCAAATTAGAGTCAATGTTTTTGAAATTAGGAACATACTTATCATAGTTGTCTGATTCAAAATCTATCAATCTTCCAACTAGAGCATCCAAGGTTATTTTATTAGTTGGACCACATCTCATTTCTTTAATAACTAACACTCTAATTGCATAAATAGGAAGAAGACTTATGAGTACCTTTCTTACAACAATTGTGTCATCAATGTCTCCTCCAGATGCTTTGATTACACTTACACTAGCTTTGTTTCTTTCCACATATTTTGCAATATTTTCATCTTCTCTTACTTTCATTTGATCAAATTATCCTCTGAGACTTTTTTCTTTGGCTCTTCTTTCATTTTCATCTCCTCCATAGGTATCTTCCAATTTGGTCCACATTTCATGAGAAGTTTTATAGTCTTTTACCTCATCAAATTCAGCATAACTAAGAGCAAGTGCAATATCAATCATCATGATGTTATGATTTTTTTTTCAGTGATATCTTCAATTGAATCATTGATAGTAGATAGATGTAACCTCATAAGTCCTTTCCATGCTGAAAAATTGCCTCTGTTCAACTTCGGAATCTCTCTTTTATAAGACATCCTAATTTATAGCTTGGATCCTTGAAACCTTCTCTATAAGCACCAAAATATTTGATACCAATTCTTGTAAATATAAGAGGAGTAACTGAGAGGGGAGGGGTGAATTAGTTACCACAAAAAAAAAATCCTAGATCCCTTAGATGTCAGTACAAATAAAACTCTAAGAATTGAATACTACTGATGCTTGGCAAACACACATAAAAATGCTATAACTTTGTAAATACTGAATATACTTGGTAGTGTATTAACATGAAGATGTTAAGATGTTATTTGTGCTTATTGTTACTTTAACTTAATTGTAATAATAGAAAATAAATATCACAAGTTCAAATTTGAGACCAAGATTTAATGTGGAAACTCAATTTGGCAAAAACCACCAATTACAACTAGCTACTATTTTCACTCTCTAAATTGAGCCCTATTAGGAGCCAACCTTGTTAAAGGTTACAAAGAACACTATTAAGTGTGACCCTGTTAGAGGATTTAATCACCCTATTAGGAGTGGCCTTGTCAGAGATCTTTAGACAATTCAATCGAACTACCAACTTATTCAAGGATTTACAAATGGCTGTTAAACCAACTTTGTTAAGAGATTTGGATCACTACTACAATAGTTAGAGAGTAACAATGAATTGACCTAATTTTGATCCAACTAAATTATTGATTACAAATCTATATTTTGGCTTGTCTTGATCCTTCCCGATCAAATGTATCTTGTCAACTCAACAAGCACATTCTTCTTATCTTCTAATTCACCTCATCTTAGCATTTATCAAATCTTTAATTATTTCACTTCACACACTAATTATTTCACTTCACACACTATAGTCCACAAGTGACCCTCTACTTATATCATTCACATTGTCAAGTTGGATAGAATACAATTTAGAGTAAGTAACATTCATAACCTTAGTCAGCTAGAACCAATAGATAAATCAATTAAACTTAATATGCCAAAATAAGAAAATCCTTTGATAGATGACCTAGTTCAGTAGACATTAACTCATAAGCAATTTTCCTATGTTAACCAAGTGAAACTCAATCAACATTAGATACTAGAAAATTTCTTTTGTAACTGAGTGAGCTCAATTAGCATTGGTATCATCCAACATTTTCTTCATTAATCAAGTGAGTTCGGTTAACACTCATCATCCATTGACTTCCTTTGGCACCTAAGTGAGTTTAGTAGACACTACCTTTTGAACTAGGCAAACTCTAGATTGCTTGGTAGCAATAGAAAACTATCTTCATGTAATGTCCCATTTTTTTTTTTCTGGAAGAATTAATTATAAAGTTATCAATTAAAAATATATATATTACAAGGTAACTTTATAAATGAAATAAAAAAATCTTCTAGAGGTTGCTGGAAGAAGCGGAGAAAAATTAAAAAGGGAGGCTAACCTATCAAGGAAAAAACAATAAACAGGCATTGAGGTCTCATTGCCTATCATTGAGATTTATTATTTCATTTTGCTGATATGCATTGTGGAGCCTAGGGTTTCTGCAAGTAGTCACAATTGGCCATTGAGAATGAAAAATCTCAATTGGTATGCAATTTTGAGGGTGTGAAAGATCACCTAAATTATTGCAACTGTGGGAAGGATATTTTAGTCCTTTCTCTTGTGCTTAATTGCTGGTTTGGAGTTTCAGTGGAGTTGCACTTTCACCATATCATCTTCAACATTTAGTCTCCACCATTTGATCAGTCTAGGTTCTTCATTTCAATCTGTAGTTGCAACAAGTTCCCAATTGTATACAGCTAGTTAGGGTTTCTCTGTAATGTGCTATGTCATAATGTTTTGGTGCTGAAATTTTCCATATCATTTGTAAAAACATTTGGTTTTCATTGAATGAATACATTGGCACTATTATTTCTTTTATTTCAGCAATATATTTTAGCAATGTATTAAATTTAGGGTTTTGTTTAGTGGCCTATTGGTACGGGTCATTATAGTGGTATCGGAGAGATTTCCTGCCAGCCTGATAGGGTTACCTAGCCACCATTTAATTTAGTTTACAAAGGAACTAGCATAACTAAGAATATGGCTAACAGATATTCTCAAAGCCCATCTAGAAGTGTCCGAGATGATGAGACTTTATAGCAACAAGAGAGGCTTCTACAGTCAATAGAGGCAAGTATACAGGCAATGATGGTTATGATGTAACATTTGATTGGGGAAAATAGGAGAAATAATCATAATAATGATCAGGATGAAAAAAGCATAGTAGGATCACAACATAGGACACGGTCTAGAACAACTGATAGACCCACACGTCCTACATTTAGAGAAGAAACTCCAACATGCATACCTGATGCTATGGTAACAGATATTATAGATGAACTCTGACAAGCAAGTAATGAGTGGGATTCATTACCAAAATATGTAAAGGATGGATGGACATTTGACAGGTATCTAAACTATAGAGCTACCAGGTAGAAGCAAGTAGATAAACACAATGAGTTGCAATAGGTCACCAACAAGTTGGTATTACCCACATTTGATGGTAGTGGAAAAATGACTGCTCGTGCTTGGATTCATAAGGTGGATGCTTTCCTATCTCTGAAGACTATGACAGAAATTGAAGCACTCAAGTATGCCACTTTACACTTAGATGGGGCAGCACATGATTGGTGGACACATGGCATGATCACATTTCAACACAATCAGGTAACCACTTATCAAGAGTTTGTGGATAGATTGATAGAAAGGTTTGATAAAAAAAATCTTGAAGTTTATTTCTGGGAGTTAGCCTAGTTGAGATAGTCAGGAGGCTTAGAACAATTTATCAATGACTTCTAGAAGCTTGTAGTGATGGTGCCTAACATTTCAGAAAGGAGGCTAGTCATTTTATTCACAGAGTGATTAACTGAACCACTCAAGGGGTTGGTAAAGGCCTTTGATCCTCCTACATTATAAGAATCCATGAAGAAAGCTCGCAGTATGGAACTTGCAACACCAGCAAATCGGTTTAGTTCAAAAAGTTCTTCATCATTTAGAGATAACAAAGGGGAATTCAACAAGGGTAAAGAGAAGGTTAGTGACTCAAAAGACAAGCTAGATGCACCTTGGGATAAGGAAACACTTAATGACCTACGTAAGAAGAAGCTATGCTTCTTTTGCAAAGGTCCCTATGAGTTTGGTCATGATTGTCCTATGAAGCCTAAGGGGAAGGCTAACCAGTGATGTGGGCTTATTACGAAGGTTCAGATTTAGACATCTTAGAGCACCATGATGAGGATCCTGATGAGGCAGAGGGTGAATAAGAAGTAGATAGTGTTGAGAAAAAAGAGGCTCCAGAGATACATTTATAGGAGGCACGTCTGTCTAGTATGCAAAGAGGGAGATCTTTCAGATTTCAAGGAGTCTTAGTTGGACAAAATATTATTACTGTGTTGGCTATAGGTGCCACACATAATTTCATTGATGCACAATTTGTGGAGAGGTGTGGACTCATTACAAAGGAGTTCAAGGGACTGAGAGTTAAGGTAGCTGATGGATATACTCTTCGTTGTGATAGGATGGTACGAGATCTACCTTTGTGCCTAAACAACTATGAGTTTTAAGGTGGACTATCATGTGGTCAACATGGCTGACATGGACATAGTACTTGGAATGCAATGGCTACATTCTTTGAAGGAGGTTACCCTAAGATTGGAGGATATGGAGATATAATTCATGGTGGATGGAAGGACTCATGTGCTGAAGGCTATCCATAATGGTGATGTCAGGACTATCTCATTTAGGCGGTTGGAGAGATTAGCCAAACATAATAATATAGAGTGGGTGGCAATATGCACTTTGATGCCTACCTAGGAGGGGCAACATAAGATTGAATATCATCCAGATATTCAAAAATTGAGAATCAAGTATGGGAAGGTATTCAGTGAGATTCCACTAGGCAGGCCACCAGACAGAGGTATTGAGCACATTAGCGAGTTGGAGGAAGGTGCTAAGCCTATCATGATCACACCATACCCTCACCCAAAATGACTCAAAGATGAGATCAAGAGGACCATCACCGAGTTGCTAGCAATGGGACACATCAAATCAAGTAAGTCACCCTTTGCATCTTTTCTTGTTTTGGTAAAAAAGAAAGATGGTACTCTACGAATGTGTATTGATTTTAGGGTGTTGAATAAGAGAACTATAAAGAACAAGTATCCCATCCCATGCATCGATGACCTGATAGATGAATTGCATGGGGCTTGTTATTTCACAAAAAATGATTTGAGATTAGGCTATCACCAGTTCAGAGTTCGAGAGTAGGATATTGAAAAAACTGCTTTTAGATGTCATTATGGGCATTTTGAGTTTGTAGTCATACCTTTTGGTTTGACTAATGCACCTGCCACTTTTTAGTCCACTATGAACAAGGTCTTCGACCATCAATTGAGGAAATTTGTGCTAGTGTTCTTTGATGATATTTTGATCTATAGCAGGACATGGCAGGGACATTTAGAGCACTTGGAGATAGTATTAAGCATCTTACAAAGTGAGTCCTTGTATGCCAAGGAGGCCAAATGTGATTTGGGGATGACAGAAATGTTGTATCTTGGACACATCAGTAGTGCAGAAGGAGTGTGAATGGATCCTAAAAAGATACGTGCTATTGCTTATTGGCCACCACCAGAGAACCTTACACAGTTAAGAGGGTTCCTTGGTCTATGTGGACTCTATCGTAGGTTTGTTAGTGGCTACTCACGACATGCAACACCCATGAAATTTTTTTTGAAGAAAGGGGCATTTGTATGGACTCGGGAGGCACAGGAGTGTTTTATGCAGTTGAAGGAAATAATGACCACATGCCCAGTATTAGCATTACCTGATTTCACAAAGCCATTTGAGGTTCAATGTGATGCTTCTGGAGAGGGAGTTGGTGTTGTACTCATGCAGGACAAGCATCCTATAGCTTATGAAAGTAGGAAACTCAGAGGGGCTAAGAGATCATTCAGCATATATGATAAGGAGATGTTGGCCATCATGCATGCCTTGGCAAAATTTAGACAGTATCTTGTGGGTAGAAAATTTTGTATTAAAATTGATCATAATAGTTTGAAGCACTTTTTGGGACAGCGAGACCTGAATGATTGTCAACAAAAGTGGGTGAGTAAGTTATAGGCCTATGATTTTGATATCACATATGTTAAGGGGACACAGAATATTGTTGCAGATGCTTTATCCGGTAGGCCACACCTCACTTCTATGATTCAGATATCAGAGGATTGGCAACACTTGATTGTAGCAGAATATGCCAAAGACATGTGAGCATCTGCTATAATGGAGGGGACAACAATTGACACTAGATACACTCTCATAGATGATTTGATCATTTACAAGAACATGATTTCCTTAGTTCCAGGATCTAAAGTGAAGCAGTTGAATTTGAGAGCATTCCATAATTCACCTTCAGCAGGCCATCCTAGGTATTTCAAGACTTATAAGTTAGTACGAGAATAGTTCACTTGGAAAGGACTTAAGGCTGATGTTTTGCAGTATGTGTGTGAGTGTCATGTTTTCTAGTAGCACAAACAAGAGCACACTTATCCAACAGGGCTCCTATAGCCACTTCCTATTCCTGACAGGAAGTGGGAGTGCATCTCTATGGATTTTATTATGGGCTTGCCTAGGGCCCAGGGGCACAATTGTATCTATGTGGTGGTGGATAGGCTGACAAAATATGCTCACTTCTTCCCTATCGCTACTACGTACTCAGCAACTTAGGTGGCAAAGGTCTTCTTCAGGGAGATTTTTAGATTACACGATTTTCCTCGGAGCATTGTAAGTGATAGGGACAGTTGCTTCATGAGTCACTTTTGGTAGGAGATATTTCAGTTGTGTGGCACTGAGCTTACACCTAGTACCATTTATCACCCATAGACTAATGGTCAAACAGAGATTGTAAACAAATGGGTGAAAGGGTATTTGAGGAATTATGTGGCAGATCAACAGTGAGCTTAGGTCAGATGGATATATCTCTATGAGTATTATTACAATACTACATATCATATGACTATACAAATGACACCCTTCATGGCACTTTATGGTTATGAAGCACCTAGTTTCGTAGATTTGTTGTTGGGAGACAATCGAGTAACCCGTGTATGTGAACTATTACAAGAAAGTAAGGGTATAGTTGCTACTCTACGAGACAAAATTGCTAGAGCTCAGAACTAGCAAAAATAGTATGTAGACAAGAAGAGGACGGAGCATATTTTTGAGGTAAATGATATGGTTTACCTCATGTTGCAGCCATATAAGTAGTCCACTCTCAAGAAGAGTGGTACAGAGAAACTCAAGCCACACTATTATGGACCATTCAAGATCATCAAATGAATTGGTGAGGTGGCTTATGAGTTGGAGCTTCCCACAGATAGTTGAGTGCACAATGTGTTTCATGTATCATGCCTCAAAAAGGTGTTGGGTCAGAATGTGATGCCTTTTGCGGTATTACCTCCCTTGGATGATGAGGGGAAATTGATCTTAGTGCCAGAATCCATTCTAGATAGTAGAGAGAAGCAGCTTTGCAAAAGAGTAATTAGAGAGTATCTAGTTAAGTGGAAAGGTTTACCTATTGAAGATGCTACTTAGGAGGGAGAAGTTATTTTGCAGCATCCAACATTAAGATTTCTTGAGGCCAAGCAATTTTAGGAGGGGCGGACTTGTAATGTCCCATTTTTTTTTGGAGGAAATAATTATAAAGTTATCAATTAAAAATATATATATTACAAGGTAACTTTATAAATTAAATAAAAAAATTCTTCTAGAGGTTGCTGGAAGAAGTGGCAAAAAATTAAAAAGGGAGGCCGACCTATCAAGGAAAAAACAATAAATAGGCATTGAGGGCTCATTGCCTATCATTGAGATTTATTATTTCTTTTTGCTGATGTGCGTTGTGGAGCCCAGGGTTTTTGCAAGTAGTCACAATTGGCCATTGAGAACGAAAACTCTCAATTGGTACACAATTTTGAGGGTGTAAAAGATCACCTAAATTATTGAAACTGTGGGAAGGATATTTCAGTCCTTTCACTTGTGCTTAGTTGCTGGTTTGAAGTTTCCAGTGGAGTTTCACTTTCACCATATCATCTTCAACATTCAGTCTCCACCATTTGATCAATCTAGGTTCTTCATTTCAATCTGTAGTTGCAACCAGTTCCCAATTATATACAGCCAGTTAGGGTTTCTCTGTAATGTGCTATGTCATAATGTTTTGGTGCTGAAATTTGCCATATCATTTGTAAAAACATTTGGTTTTCAATAATGAATACATTGGCACTATTATTTCTTTTATTTTAGCAATATATTTTAGCAGTGTATTAAATTTAGGGTTTTGTTTAGTGGCCTATTGGTACGGGTCATTACACTTCAATACCCGAATGAGCTCAGCATATACTAACTGATAATGATATGACATTTGTGTAATATCAAATACAATACACAATTAATCACTTGTATCAAACTATATATATACATATATACACACACACACACATATATATATATATATACATATACATACATACATTCGTACACACACAAACACACACACACACACACACACACACACACAAGTATATATGTATATATATGTACATGTATGTATATATATATATATATATATATATATATATATATATATATATATATATATATATATATATGTATATATGTACATATGTATATATGTATATATGTACATATGTATATATGTACATATGTATATATGTACATATGTATATATGTACATATGTATATATGTATGTATGTATGTATGTATTCTAATAGTATTCGCTAACTTTCAAATAATCATAATAAGTTACGATTGGATAAAGAAGGAGAGAGCCCAAAACATTAAATCAACTAATAAACCAAGTCAAATAGATGTAAAGAAATAGGCTCATATGAGGTGAAATCCTACAAAAAGAACATGATAAAAAAAAAAAACTTTTTAATGGATATACATGAACCAAGAATAAAAAGGATTCAATAACATGAAAATAAACTATTAGGACAAACTAGCACCAACCCTTAGTGCAACAACCACTCCACATCATAGGACCACTAGTTTCTCAACTCCTTGGGATTCTCTAGGAAGGATGCCTTCTTAGAAGGCGTAGAAGATCGAGACATTTCTCTTTACTAATTTTTTTCTTGCACCTTTTTCTTTCGTGTTTCCTTTTCTCCAACTCACTTTGTATCCCATTATTGGCCACATCTAACTTGTCCAACATAGTTCTATATTGACCATCCAAATCCTTAATTTGATCACCTAGCTAAACCTAGGGTGCATCTAATGATGCTAGAGAAATTAGTATCTCATTCTTCTCTTCCTCTAAAGGAACAAGAGCACCAAGCTCCATAGTCCACTTCTATAGCATCTCCTAGTTGTATAGTTTCTCAACAAAATATCATTCTACTTCCCATAGAGCCTTATCAATCTCTCCTTTGGTTCACCCATAACCTTGTGATTAGCTTTAGAAAGGGCTTGAAATTTATTAATCTTTATTTTTAAAATTTCAAAATGAATGAGAAGTCACTTGGAAAAAAATTTAAGCCTATTATTAAAGATGCACAATTCATCAAACTTGAGGACCAAAGCCTGAGAAAAATTGCTACCACTTATAGCCTTAGGTGTTAGCCCAATGTAATAATTCTACTAATGTATTGAAAAGAGTTACATATCATTTTTTATATTGTCATTGATGTTGAAGCCTTAATTAGCGAGATATTATGCTAATTCAATAGACTTCCACATCATTTGATTGATGGAGAGGATTTAATTGATGAAGAGGATTTGAAGAGAGTATAATGATGATACAATAGCATCCTTGGATGGTTAGAAATCTTGAATGTTAGGGTATTATGTCTTTTGAGTTGGAGGATTCAGTCAGTACTTAGTTAGTGCAGTGTTGGTACTTGGTTGATACTAAGTTGCTCACAATTGCTATGTTAAATGATTGACTCAGTTAATGAAGGCATTCAGTGATGCTTGAGGCACTTAGTAGTAGTGTTTCCTAAATTGGATTTGTCAATGGGGAGCTCCATCATGTCTTCGTCTTTGTGGTGCCTAAGTTGTTTGTAATGTGAGCCAACTTTGGAATATATTTTCATTACATGTATTTGATTGTTTTTGTAGCTAACTTGTGGCTTTCATGGGCATTTAATGTAAGGGTTTATTTTAATTTGTATTGGGCTAGGCCAACCTCTGGCTTAGTTGGGTATAATAGTGGTATCTCTTAGAGTCTTAAGGAAGATTATGAGATAGTCATCTAGCTTGAAGAAGAGGATAAAGTGTAGGAGAAACTTTTGAGAAGGGCCAGTGGTTGAGGCTTGGTAAACCAAGAGATTTCTTGGTGGGTTTGCTAGCACAAGTTGAGATTTCCTTGGTAATTTTTACTAGAGTGTGGATCTGGACTAACTAGTGTTGAGTTAGATCTTGAGGGATCTTGTAAAATTTTTTTCTAATTGCTATTGTATTTGGCCTTAATCCCAAATGCCTTACAAATGAGCATATTCCATCTAAATAATTATTTTATGAATAAAGGCTTGAGAATTGGTATCAGATATTGCATTGTGGTTGTATTTCTATTGTGTGGTTATTTAAAGGGATCCAAATTATCTCTAGTAGGGGTACCCTTGGATCATCACTGCATTAGGTGGTATGAGAGCTCAATTATTCCTAAGTGTGTAGACTAAGCACCAAATTTGAGGAAGTTTGCACTAGGACTTGGGTGAAGGTTGGAAGTTAAGGTTGATCTTGTGGAGCCGATAAATCTTTTAGGTTTGTGGACTTATTGCTTTGGGTTCACAAGAATCTTGAAAGATGCCTCCAAGAATATTGGACCCTAGGGATATTGATGATCTTAGTGATACTATGGAGGAAAGGATCTTAGAGAAAATTTAAGAAGAATCTAGATCTGAGATGGTACTAATAAAGAGTGGTGTGATAGCTAAGATTATAAGTGTTATAGGTGATGTAACTTTGCATGTGGGTAGTGAATATGGCTATGAGGAGGTTGCTGAAGACTTTGAGGTTGTTAAATCAAGTGGTGAGGACATAACTGATCATGTGGAGAGACCTATGGTAAATAGGACTAGTTAGTTTGCTAGACCTAGATCTTAGTTGAAGTTTAAGCATAAGATGGAGGTTCCTAATTTTTCATGTACCTTGAATCCTAAAGACATGATTGATTGGATTGATGAATTAGAAGACTACTTTGAGTTAGAGGATAATCGAGATCTGCTTAGAGTAAGGTAGGCACAATTTAAGCTAAAAGGACACGTTTCTCTTTGGTGGAAGGAACTATAAAGAGATAAGGAGGAGGAAGGTGAGTTGAAGATTACTATATGAAGGTTGATGTGAACTAAGTTGAAGGCTACGCTCATTCTCACTAATTGTGAACTTGAGTTGTTTACAAGATTATAAAATTTGAAACAAAAAGTTATGACTATGAAAGATTATACCAATGAGTTCTTCAAGTTGACTATTCAGTTTGGACATAAATAATTATCAAAGGAGAAGGTATATCGGTACATTAATGGTTTGATATTCAATATCGAAGATGAGGTTAGATATGTTGAAGATTGATTTGGTTGAGGATGCTTATCAATATGCCCTAAAGGCAGAAGATAAATTGAAGAGGAAAAGTCAAGATAATTCTAGAGGGAAGGGGAACTAATATAGCTTAGCAAAAGCTAAATCAAGTGTAGAAGATGGACCAAAACCTATTCATCAGAAGATAAGAACAAACAAATGTGATTTTAAGGCTGCTTGTTTTAGATGTCATCAAGAAGAACATAGACCTTATAAGTTTCCTCAAGCTAGTGACAGAAGACTTGTTATTGTGAATGAGGTTGAAGACCATGATAGTCAACCTTAGAAAGGAGATAGTTTGCTAGGTTAGAGAAAATTTATTGGTTAGAGGACAAGTTTGTCTAGTAATTTTTGTAAGTCTAGTAATAAATAATGCATGGTAGAAGTACTAAGAACCTTGTTGGTAAGGAGATGGTTTAGAAACTTTTTTTGAAGAGAATGAGACATCCTTATTCTTATAGGATTGGTTTGTTGCAAGGTGAGCATGCTTTGGAGGTGAGGGAGCAGTGCCTTGTTGATTTCGAGATTGGGTAGTATAAGGATCAAATGGTTTGTGATATTGTGGACATGAATATTTTTCATTTGTAGCTTGGTAGACAATGGTAGTATTATTGGAGGGATGTGCATGATAGTGTCCAGAATGTGTTTACAAATGTGAAAGATAGAATGAAGCATTCTTTGATTCCTTTGCAAAATGATGATCTCAATAGGAGGAACCTAAGTATTGGTAGTTATGTTGATCTAAAGGGTTTATAGAGGTATAGAGATCAATGTGGAAGAAAGACCTATGGAACACTAAGGATGGAAGTGAAGAAGTAGAAGAAGATCAAGGGAAAAAGTGTACAAGTTAAGGACTTAGAGGATATGTATGTGAAGAACCGATTTGGGATTTATGTGTTGATTCCTAGAAGATTCTCTTATAGCTATTAAGAAGAACTTTTCAAGCTCAAGGTGTCTGATATAGGAACATCATTGGTTGGTTGAAAATCTTACATGTTGGCATATTTTGGAATTAGAATTGGAGAACTCGATTAGTGAAGAGGTTTTACTCAATCGATATTGAGTTGTTCATGGTTTCTATGTTAACCGAGTGACTCGATTAATGAAGGTGTTCAATGATGGTTGGGGCATTCGGTAGTAGTGTTACCCAAGCTGGCTCAATTAATGGGCAGTTTATTATGCTTTTTGAGTTTCTGATGCTCGGTAGTGGTTTTGACTCTTGGTCCCTATGGTGCTTGAGTTGTCTATAGTGTGAGTAAACCTTGGCATTTAATTTTGTTATATGTATTTATTTTGTGTTGCAATGGACTTGTGACTTGCATGGACATTTAATGTAAGGGTTTGTTTTAATTTGTATTGGGCTAAGCCAACCTATCACTTAGTTGGGTATAAGGAGGGGTATTTTGTGAAGTCTTAAGGTAGACTATGAGATAGTCATCCAAAATTTAGCTAAGGCACTTGAATGAGTTAGACTATGACAGTATAATATTGGTTTGATTTTTTAAAATGATTTGGTAATGTTTTGAGATTAGATATAATAAGAAAGCTAGTTTGGTCATTGAAAGAAGATGCCAAGTATTAACTAAGCTACTTAAAGTGTTTCCAAGAACCTAGAAAAGAAGTAAAGGAAGTGTAGTACCACCTGACTCTAGTGTCGATTGAATGAGATGTAATGTTCACTAAGCTCATGAAAAAAATAAGAGATTAAATCTATGGTTGACATTTGATGGAAATAAATATTATTGAAGAGATTAGTTATGAGATAAATGATTAGAGAAATTCAAATGTGATCATAGGAAGGTGGATTTATGATTTGAATCAAATCACTAATGTCAAGGTGAAAGTATGTTAATCGAGTGTCTGGATTTTTGGAATCTGGTCTAAATGAAGATCAACTATTAAGATTAAGCAGAAAAATAAATGAATCTAATAGAGAAACAAAGAAAAATAATCTATTTAAGGGATGAGAATATTGTTAATTATTAGTGAATAAGTTAAATAATAGTATTGATAGTAAAATGATAATCGAGATGACCTATATTTTGAAGATCAAGTTAGAAGAAAAGATAAGTTGATTTTTCAGTGAGAGGATCAAGAAAAAGTGTTTAGAAGGGATAAACAAGAAAGAGATTGAGAAAAATAAATATCTAAACAAGAAAAATTAGTACCAAACCTAAAAAATCATTTCATTGTTCTATTTTAGTAATTTTAGTAGAAAATATCTTAACCAAGTGGACCTAATAGTCTTATTAAAATCTTGTATGGTGACATTCTACTAAAATATTTTGTAAGACCTTTAGAGAAGGCCTCTTTGTAGATTTTTTATGGAGCAATATAGTGTAGATGATCTTTGGTGAAAAATCCTCTAAGAAGGAACCATTAACAGTGTATGTAATGTTTACCAAGGTAGGCTTCTAATAGAGCTCACATTAGATAGGTAAAATTTTTGGGCTTCTAGTTCCCATGTGTTTTTTTTCCTTTTACATGGTTTCCATGTTAAATATTTGTTTCAAAATTGTGTAGATTCTTTTTATGTTACATCTTTATTAACATGTTTACTATTAATTGTTGCACTCTCTATAAGTTAGAAGTTTACTTTGATAGTCAGTATATTAAGTTACTAGTTTGGTGGTAAGTTTATATAAGTTTATATTATTATGTTAGACCTAGTTGCTAAGCTCATGATCAAATAGTTTAAAGTGTTTATGTTGGTGATATTTTTTAAAAGGTCTGTAGGATAGTTGGATATGACTAATTCACCACTCCTTCCTCCCTCCACCCCTCCTCAATTATCTAACATTAGAAAGAACACTTGGGTAAGAAGACAAAGCGATATGGGGATTCTTAGGGTAACCAATCTGGGTGTTAGGCGAGGGTAGGAAAAAGGACATATAAGGCTTGTAAAGAAAAAAATTTAGGGTGGAGTTATCAGGGGTCTAGGAAGATTCTATAAACCAAGAGAAAATAGAAGGTGAATCATCTAAGATTTTCAGCGTCTCATTTTATTTCTCCTAATGGACATAATTCCTAAACCTATACTGAAAGGTCAATCTTTTTAGAAATAGATAATATGAAAAAGGGGTTGAATCAATAATATTCCAACACCTTTTTCCCAGCTAAACATTTCAACACTTAACTATTCACATGCACAAATTATAAAACGTAAAGTACATAACACCAAGAACTAATAACACCATGATATTTTAACTATAGAAAAACCTAGTGGGGATGATACCCATTACAAATTGCTCTAGTTTGTGAAAAATATTTGTAAGGAAAGTTCACCTTGTTAGTATTCTATGACATACATTACTACATAAGTCTATTGTAGAGAACTATACCATGTTAGAGATCTCAATTTTATTAGCAATTTTATTACAATAGAGATCACTTCCCATATGTAATGATATAAAATCTATAAATCAGGTGTAGATAATATACCAAAACTATCTATACTAATATCTTTAATAGCTAATTAGTTTTTTGTGTATGTCAAATCTGATTATCCTCATGCAATAACTGATTCCATCTAGCCATCAAAATATTAGTATACCATCATGCATATAAAGGTTGCATATTATTTACATAGAATAAAAATACTTTGCATTATCATAATGGTCTCCTTGTGTACACTTCTAATTGTCCTATCCAATTGACCTTAATGGTCAAACATGTCACCACTTATACAAAAAAAATTACTAAAACTTTCTAGATAAGGGTTAACATCTAGAATGTTATCCCTATATTTTTAAGTAATTAATTTGACAAGACCATTAAATTCCTTATGCCCAAATTCTTACTCTTTGTCTTATACTTTGTACTCTGCGATAATGACCTATCTTCATATTTTTATACCAAAACATGTGTCCAATTGATACAATAAAATTATTTAACATAATTACATAACATGTACAAACTCTATTTTGTCATAATAAAAAAATTCAGCCATAAATACAAAGCTAGTGAGTCTCCTTGACTAAAGTAATACCTCTACTAATAGTATTCCTTGGTTATACATAGTCATTTTTGACATCTAACAAAAAACAAAAATATACTTAAGTCCATGCAATCTTACCTCCTAATAGTGTTACCATAAATGAAAATATGGATACATTCATATCTCCCAACTTTCTTGCAATCACCCCCTTTTCCATTCATGGAAACAATTAGTGACAAATGGAAAAAGTGTCAAAACTATAAAAACTTGATATGTCTCAAAAAATAATTCCTTGTCAATATTTAAGCCTAAAAAAATTAGTTATAGCTGCTTATGTTGCACTTCTAATCGCATATATATTATCCATTTTCACTATACACATTTTATATATTTTTCATGATATATCCTCCCATTTGGCATCAATGATAGTGGTGAGTAATCTATGTACTAGTTAAAATTGTAAGACTTCAAAACATTCTTCATACCAATTTCTAAATGTCTCCAAAAATCATCCATAGAGTAGAAAATTTTGTATCCCATATTTTATTTTTGTTCTCTTCAATTTGAATGACACCACATGTTGCATATGGCTCAATAACAATTCTATTTAATTCACTATGTCTAAATACCACATAGGTCTTCTTAGTAGACCTAGTAAATCTAATTTCTTCTATATTGTCTCCAATTTAGGTGTTATAAGATTGTGCAATAATGAGTATATTTTTACCCCTTTATTTATTTATCTTTGCAAAAACTTAAGAGCATTAAAATATTTTCTTATTTCTTGGTCCATGTCCACAACACTCTACTTTGAATTAGCAAAATTGTTAACTGAATTTTTAGGGTTATCCTCATCATATTTGATGTATTTAGTTAAATCCTCTACATATTTCATAGATTTTGTATATGCAATGTACCTTCTTTTTCTTCTTTTACACATTTTATAATTTTCTTAATACATTCATTAATTACTTGAAAATCAATAGAAATGTTTCTATATAACTTATGGAATTGTTCCTCTACAAACTCATGTTCTCTCTTGGCCTTTGTAGATTGCATACTCTAAGTCTAATGAGTATAAAGATCTTCCATATTACTAGTAAAATTATCAATAACATCATTACCTCAAAATTTATTTTATGACGACAATGAATTATTTAATCTACACAATTCTTATTCCAATATTCTGCCATGTTTTTCAGACTCTTTCTTTGATCTTTCATTTTCAATCACTAAAGCTATTAAGTATATACGCATCAAAGAATATTCATCTATGTCTTCCTTAACCGTTCTAAAATTATCTTGACTAAAATGAGTTGCCAATAATTATTTTAGTGATGAAGTGGATGTAACAAGTGTAGTCTTCTTTACCTTCTATGATGTACTTTTGATGTTATCTTGTGTTACTATGATCAATTAAGGAGCTATAAATATCTACCTATTACCTTGTGTAGCATAATATACTATGATAAATGAATCCTTTCCATAAATTTTCATAGAATTAACATCTACTAAGTGATATTTCATCCTTTTCTTCATGTTCCTTCTTGTTAACACATTTATCTTGAATGCTCTTATCTATGTTACTAATAACTTCTATTATGATATATTGAATCACTATAATATTAATTTCATTATAAAAATCATATCTTGATCTTTCTCTTATTCTTTGTGAGTTACACCAAGTGTGATTGCGATACATTTAATATATAAATGCAACATATAAGTATGGCTACATGGTTGTACTATAGATTTGATTTACCACCTTTTCCTCTTCTTGTTGAAATACTATTAGCATGAATGCTAATGATATTCCTTGTTAGAAATATTTAGAATAGCTGAGAGGCAGAGGGAGGGGGTGAATTAGTTACTCAAGGTCAAACTGTACCACTTCAATAATTAAACAATAAACATTTCATTGTTCTAGTTATCCCATTGTTCCTCGGTCTATACTATAAAATTTTCATAAACATAGCTTGCATTTCATAATGAAAATATTATTTTATGTAAACACACATAAAGAATTCATCACTATTTTGGCACTAGGATTTTATTTGGAAACCCAATTTTGAGAAAACATTGGCAACATGTCACTCTTTTTCACTCTTTTTAAATGATCTTTGTTAGGAGTTGTATGCGTGAATATGTGGCCTCTGCTAACACACACACTTCAACATGGTCATTGTATGCAGATTCATCCCAGAATGAAAATTGGATTGTTCATCCGAAAATTAGCTGACAAAGCAACCTGTTGCCTTCTATCTAAAGGGAATTACTTGTGAGATATCCTTAGATTCGAGGTGTTTAAGCAACTAGACATTATAAGAAGGAAGGATTTGAAAGAAAATGAGACTAATCTATATGAGAATGTAGATTAATCTAGAATGGAGTATGCACGTTTAATCTAAGAACATGTAAAAGAAATTAGACTAAATGTATGCATATTAAATCTATATGAGAATTAAACTAAAAAATGAATATGAAAGTAGGGAGCTCAAATGAATACACAATCCAGCAGCAATTCAATGCAAATTCTCATTCAACCTCCTCTCAAAATGAAGAGATCAGGGTCTCTTAAATAGACTTTCCTAGAATCCATCAACGGTTGAGATCAATTTCAATCAACGGTCAGGATTAAAGGTGAAGTTCAGTCATAAAGGAAGATTCCCAAATTAAAGGGAGGTAACTGATTCAATTTGAGTAAAAAAAAGGAGTTAACTAATTTAATTTGAGTAGAAAAAGGAGTTAACTGATTTAACTCATTTTTGATCAATAGTGAACTGGAAATTTCCTTTTTTGAATTGAAGAGAGATTTTGGTGAGATATTTAATTTAATAAAATGAGATATGCTTTCATAATTACCTTTTCTATTTAATTAAATAATCCTTTAATTAATTAGAGGCACTTTTCTTATTTAATTAAATAACTTCATTTAATTAATTAGGAATGGCTTCCCATTTAATTAAATAAATTTGTTTAATTAATTAGAAGTAAGTACTCCATTTAATTAAATAATTTTCATTAATTAATTAAAATAGGCACATTTATTAAATTAAATAAATTTAATTCCATAGTACATTAGCCTTAAGATATAATTTAATTTAATTTAATTAAAGTATAAATACTTATTAATTAAATTAAATATTAATCGATAGGTTTAATGTGACTAATATGAGTAAATACTATAGGAATTAAATAATAAGCATGATGAATGCAAATTAGGGTTTTCTACATCTGACAATTAAGTCAAGTAGCAAGTAGCCGAATAAGAATTTGCCTAATGGAATAGGACTTAGGATTGATCAGAATAGACCAAAATTGGTATCATGGCAATGAGCCAATTTTGGGGTATTACATTTTGCCCCTCTTTGAATGAATGTGAGAGCAGCACGTTGAATTCAAAGAAAATTAGAAAGCATGATGCGAAGATGAGATTGGTTTTGAAGGTGATGACATGGAGACCAATTGATAAGCTTTTAAGGACTATCTCTAGAATAGAGCTTAATCCCAAGGAATCCAAGTAGAGCACCTAGATACCTAAGATTGATAGCATTTAGAAGACTATCTCCATAACGAAGCTTAACCTTCAAGGATCCAGATAGAACACCTAGATACCTAAGATTGAAAGCATTTAGAAGATTATCTCCAGAATGGAGCTTAACCTTCAAGGATCTAGATAGAAGACCTAGATACCTAAGATCGAAAGTATTTAGAAGATTATCTCCAGAACATAGCTTAACCTTCAAGGATTCATATAGAACACCTAGATACCTAAGATTGAAAGAAAAGATAACAAGGTCCAGTCATGAGTCGTAGAATCATCTCCCGAATGAGGCTTGATCCTCAGGAGTTGGGGTTTAGTTTGTCCCAATATCTGTCCAACGAACTTTGAGAAGAGTTGTTATAAGGTTGATCAATTGATGAAAAGATAAGATAGGTAGAAAAGATGCCAGATAGAAGGGAACAAGATGCCCCGAGTGATGAGATGCCCCAAGTGTTAAGGACATAAGATGGGAACTAGATGCCCCGAGCAATAAGTATTTAATGATGTAATCATCCTACCCCCTCAAGAGCGAAATTGAAAGATGACACACCAGAAATATGATTTGAAGCTGTATATCATGAGATATAGAAGACGTCTGAGATTCAACAGAATCTAGAAGAGATCAGAATGATCCAAAGAAGATTGAGGGTTAATTTGAAATGATTGTGAAGTCGCAAAGACCAAGGTTGACCAAAAGTTGACCAGATTTAGCCATAGTTGACTTGAGTTGACTATTTTCAAAATGAATTTTGAAAATATGGAGAAGGTAAATTTGAAAGGATTCCAAGAATCACAAAGTAAAAAAAAGATTTGGGTTGCACAAAAAAATTTAAAATGCATTTTGAGCCACTTAAGTGTGTCAGATTTCGAATTCGATCCCAAAAAATGGGTTCAGAGCAACCAAAGTAGCCAAGAGGGTGATTAATCAATCATTTGTGCAGTTCATCAAAGAACATGATACTTTGAAGAGATCAGCAATCCCTCATCAGAGAAGGTGAAAGTAGATTTGCAATTGAATTGCATGCTTATGCAAGTGAAGTATGTAATGCAAGACTATGTTAAATGTAACCCTAGGTTTGGTTACCAAGCCTCGATATTTAATCATCACTAGATATAAAATAAAGCTCGTATGTTATATAATTCTCATTGACATTGAAATCATGGAAATATGAATATAACATACATTATTGGTTTGTCGGAATTAAATGTAAGCATTCGAGGCACAAGAAGCCAGAATGACTAGAACATTTGTCCCTTTTAATGTAGCAAGTTAACATAAGCATCAAAGCATAGACACTAGGATGACCTGAATGTTGCTTGCATAATAGACACACCAAACACATGGGAGATCCATCTTATGCTAAGCACTCAGTATTTATACTGTCTGCAATGACCCTTGCATTTTAAACCTGAGACAGAAGTGTGCTAGATATACTCACAGTGACCTGTACATTCACTTAATAAGATGAGTATTAGTATGTGCTATAGCATGAAGAGTTCACTCCAAAAAACAAGGAGAAGAACCAATGTCATTGATGTATCTATATAAAAGGAGTCGAGGTACACACAGCCATCCAATACAAGATGGAGGCTCTTATAGTGGACATTTTTTTTATAGGAACGTATCAACTTGTTGGAACTAAACCATAGATAGAGAGCCAAGAAAAAATCATGCCCCCAGTCATTACTTCTCTAGTCAAAGATGACATCATCAAGTTGCTCAAGGAGATATGATAAAGCAAAAACAAATAAAACAAAGAAAAAGCTCAGCATATCCAAACAAATATATCATTTTTTTGAATTCAATGTTTTGGATTGATGTCAAGTGTCAATGTCCAAAATACATTTGAAAGAAATCTCATCAAGAGGGTGATGATAGTAGGTAGAAACAGTCAAAACAACTAGTGACTGAGGCCAAAGAGGAATCTTCACGGTGAAGAACCTAAGACGGACTGAGTGATAGTAGATAGATAGCCAGAACGATTGGTGACTAATGCAAGAGAGATCTTCCATAAAGGAATTTGGAGACATAACCCGAGCAACAGTAGGCAGACACAACTGAAACAATTGGTGACCATTGCGAAAGATATTCTATGAGGAGAATCTTGAAAAAGTGACACTTGCGACAGTAGGCAGACGTAGTGAGGACCACTAGTGACTATCGCGAAGGAGATTGTATGAGAAGAATCTCGAAAAGAGAGTGACACTGGTGATAGTAGGTAGACGCAGTGAGGACCACTAGTGACTGTCACGAAGGAGATTCTATGAGGAGAATCTCAAAAAGAGTGACACTAGCGACAGTAGGCAGATGCAGTGAGAACCACTGGTGACTGTTGCGAAGGAGATTCTATGAGGATAATCTCAAAAAGAGTGACACTAGCGACAGTAGGTAGACACAGTGAGAACCACTGGTGATTGTCGTGAGAGAGATCTTCCATAAAGGAATCTGAAGACATAACTTGAGCAATAGTAGGCAGACATAGCTAAAACAACTGGTGATCATTACGAAAGAGATTCTATGAAGAGAATCTCAAAAAAGTGACAGTGGCGATAGTAGGCAGATGCAGTGAGGACCACTAGTGACTATCATGATGGAGATTCTATAAGGAGAATCTCGAAAAGAGTGACACTGGTGATAGTAGGCAGACATAGTGAGGACCACTAGCGACTGTCATGAAGGAGATTCTATGAGGAGAATCTCAAAAAGAGTGACACTAGCGATAGTAGGTAGATGCATTGAGAACCACTGGTGACTGTCATGAAGGAGATTCTATGAGGATAATCTCAAAAAGAGTGACACTAGCGATAGTAGGTAGACATAGTGAGAACCACTAGTGACTATCATGAGAGAGATCTTCCATAAAGGAATCTGAAGACATAACTCGAGCAACAGTAGCCAAACACAGCTGGAACAACTGGTGACCGTTGCGAAAGAGATTCTATGAGGAGAATCTTGGAAAAGTGACACTAGCGATAGTAGGCAGATGTAGTGAGGACCACTGGTGACTGTTGTGAAGGAGATTCTATAAGGAGAATCTTGAAAAGAGTGACATTGGTGATAGTAGGCAGACGCAGTGAGGACCACTGGTGACTATCATGAAGGAGATTCTATGAGGAGAATCTAAAAAAGAGTGACACTAGTGACAGTAGGTAGACGCAGTGAGAACCACTGGTGACTTTCGCAAAGGAGATTCTATGAGGATAATCTCAAAAGGAGTGACACTAGTGATAGTAGGCAGACACAGTGAGAACCATTGGTGACTGTCATGAGAGAGATCTTCCATAAAGGAATCTAAAGACATAACTCGAGCAACAATAGGCAGACACAGCTGAAACAACTAGTGACCGTTGCGAAAGAGATTCTATGAGGAGAATCTCAAAAAAGTAACACTGGCAACAGTAGCTAGATGCAGTGAGGACCACTGGTGACTGTCATGAAGGAGATTCTATAAGGAGAATCTCGAAAAGAGTGATACTAAGGAGGGATGCCCCCGAGCTATGAGAAGACTCAATCCATGGATACATGAGCAGAAAGAAGGAAAGCAGGAAAGCAAAAGCATGAAAGTGACTGTACAGAAAGCCTATAGGTGTGTTGCAAGATGGGGCATTGGGAACAAGAGGCGCCTATTTACTAGGTTTTCACCTTCTTGGCAGGATTCTCTTTTTTTGCTACCATGATGCCTATTTCAAAGTTTTCATCAATGGCACTATTTATTTTTTTTCAATCTTTTTTTGTATTTTTCTCATTTTTTATTTATTTTTTGGTGTTACCAAGGTGCCTATTGCTAGGTTTTCACTAGGGTAACAATTTTTTCCGGAATTTTTCTGATTTTTAGGATTTTTGCAAAATTTTAGAACTTTGTCAGAGATTACTAGCTCTCAAGAAGGATCACCTTGATTTTGTTCTAGTGTCTAGCAAGGTGTAGGAAAATATGTAGTAGCAAGCTAGTGGATAAGCAGAGATGGAAAGGCAAGGAGTATGAAGCAATGAATGTTACCCTCAAGGAAAGTCTTCACAAGATTACCCAAGCTAGGGGAAAAGGATATAACAATATAAGCTCATGGTGTAATGAAGGGTATCATGTAAGTAATCCAAGAAAATGACCATGTCAAGAGATTGCTAAGAACTGAGTTTTATTCTTTCTTTCATTGATCAAGACCAAAGGGTTAATTGAATAGGACAGAAAAGTTTTTTTATGGAGGTTATGAGTGAATGACTTTCGGAATGAGGACATCTGAAGGATAAGCAAGATCATGATAGGATGTCATGGATGGAAGAATTACGCATGATGCCTGTTTACTAGGTTTTCATCATGGTACTTGTCCAAGGTGCCACAAGAAGTGGTTTTCACCATAGGACAGATTATTTATCTTTACTTTTGCTACCAAGGCACCTGTTTCCAAGTTTTCACTGAGGCACATTTTTTTCTTTTTGTTTTTTTTTTCGTTTGTTTTTTTGGGATTTTTAGAGTTTTTGGAAAGAATTCAAGCCTTCTTCAATTTGAATATTGCTCCTATTGGAAGGATAAATTATGATAACCCAAGACCATAGAAAGGTATGCTCAAAGATGCTAATAGGGTAATGGAAGGGAGATAGGAAAATGAGAGGTAGATGGAGGATAAGGTTGTTGGTTTTGGAAGACTAAAACAAGCAAGGATGGCAAGTAGGCATAAGATTTAGAGGATCTAATGAGGGTGGATGAGATATTAGGAAAGATCAACATTGACACACACCTTGAAGGGTAGTGGAATGATGGAGGAAATATGGATGAAATAGATTGAGGCTTAGATATATGAGGTAGCAAAGCCATTTTGGAGGATGGTGGAGTAGAAGGTTTTGAAAACTTTTCAAGAAGATGTTGGGAAGAAGATGCAGTGGAACCCTTTGGAAGCTTGAATGTCAACTTTGATTTGTTTTCAATATTCAAGTCCTTCAAAAGAGACTTGGGAATCCATATAGCTTTTGATTTTTCATTAGATGCTTTGGAATGCATTTCTTCAATAATAGATTTAAGAACCCATACTTTCTTTGGTTGAGCTCTTTGAATAGTGGACCTTTGCGGTCTCTTTTTTGTTTTTTCTTCTTGACATTCACATTTCAATTAGAGGAGACATAGTAAACTTTTGAGGATGGATTCATGCACTTGTATTTGAGTTGATCATCCAAATTGCTTCCAAAGGACTTGGGACTTGTGGATGAATGAGGCCAATATGACTAGTTTAGATGGAAAGGTGAATGTGAAGAGTTCAAGTATGTGCATCTTTTTTGGTCTTGAGGAAGGGTAGGAGGAATGTGTAATGAGCTAGTAGTGGCAACAGGAGATAGAGGAACATAAGGTCCCAATATGGATGGAAGACTTGAAGGTTTTAGCTTAGATGGGTAAGGACCAAGGATAGATTTAGAAGATGTGAATGAACCATGAGTATGGATATTAGCATCTTTAGAGTGAGCAATATGACCAAAGTCATCAATAGATTTATGAGTAACTGTTATAGGAGCAATACCTTTGACATGAGTATTTAAAGCTTGAGCATATTTTGGAAGTAAATGTAGCGAGGTAGAATAAGAGAGCGAGGGAACACTTTTATCTTCAAAAGGAATTTTAGGTAACATTGGAAAAGTATCCTTCTCTTGGTCTTTTATAATCTCCTTAAGGATGGTGGAATGAATATCTTGATCTTTCTTAGTAGAGGTGTATGACATGGGAGATGGAGGACTATGTGGCTCTTGAGATGGAGGCACGAGATCTTGGAAGACTTGAAAGGGGATGAAGTAATCTTGGTCTTGATCAACACTTGTTTCTTCATCATTTAAGTAGTCCTCTTGACATGAAACCAAATCCAAGGATAAGGGAGTATCTGAATCTGTATTCAAATATATTTCTGGAGGCTGCATAATAGGCTCTTGAAGGGACAATGGAGGAATAGTTGGATTGGGGATAATAGGAGGAGCAACACATGGAGGTTTTGGATCTTTTCTTTGTGCAGTATGGGAGAGGTTTGCAGCCAAGTCAAGATTAGCTTGAGTTTCCTTTAAAGGTAGTCCTTGAGGGTACACATAGTCAATTGGGGGAGTAGTGAGTTCTTTTGGTGAATATGTGTTGGAAAGATAGGACAATTTAGAAGGTGGATGTATGTTGGAAGAAGTAGAAGTTGCATTTGAACCATTACTAGACATGGTTTCATGAGGTTGATCCTTCTTGAGAGTAGAATCTTTAGTAGTTGAGAGCTTAGATTTTTGAATTATGCATTTGTCAAAGAGATCTTGGATCTTGTTTTTCAGCTCCTTACAATGTGAAGTTTTATGTAAATTATGTCTGTGATAGGCACAATAGTTACTCATAAAGGAAACTCCTACCAAAGTGACCTTAGGTAACACAATGAGTTTCTTTTGAAGAAGTTCTTCCAAAGTTGATTCATAAGATCTTCCCAAAACGGTGAAATCACACTTTGGTTTAGGTTCCCAAGGTTTTTCTTCAAAAATATTTCTAGATTTCTTGGGTATTTGCAGAATGTTTTGAGACGACTTGGACTCAACATTATAGGAAGGTAAATAATCTCGCAAGGAGAATTTGTTCGATGATGTGTCATCTTCCTCCTTCAATATTTGAAGTTGAGTGCTCATTGATTGGATTTTTTGCTTCATGTTTGCAATAAGTATCTTTTCTTCCTCACTAGGAATATTGGATTTAGCATAGTTGTTAGCCATTTTGATGTACTATGTTTCAAGTAGTGACAACCAAGTTTTAGATCATAAGTCAAGTTGCCACAGTCATAGAAAATGACGAAAAGAAAAAGTTTAGACAAGGACCACACTAGAATGTAATCTCAGAAAAGCAAGATAAGAGTATAGTATAGTAAGGTACAAGTAGTCTGATTTGAAGGCTAGAACAGCAAAAGATTATGACTATCATGACATAGAGTACAACAAGTACTAAAGGACAAGAGCAAGATAATTGAGAGACAAGACTAGTTAAAGTATGGATTGCAAGTCATTAGCTAAGCGAAGTGTCATTGTTTTAAGACTATTTGCAGATAGAGACCGATAAAAGGATGCATAAAAGGGCAGCGTGCAAATCGCAGATAGCTAGATTGGATCAAAAGTGGAAATGTTGACAAAAGATCTCGCGTGAGAAACCTTTACAAGCCGTGCAAAGGAGTTTTTCGAGCCACGTGAAGAAATTTTAAGGCTCATGTGAAAGTTAGTAACAGTGTTTTAATTTTGCACGAAGAAGTTCATAGGGTCACACAAAGACTGATGATAGAGGTTTAATTTTGTGAAAGAACAAAATGATTTTGTGCGAGAACCAGATAATTTTGCACAAGAACTAGATAATTTTGAGCGAGACCCATATGATTTCACATGAGAAGGCAGACCAGTTTTACAATAGCAACTAATTTTGACAAGGTTTTGATCGTTTTAGTAACCAGGCAGATAAGCATGCACGTAGAATAGCAAGCAAATGATTTCAAGCACGTCTAAAAACAATGAGCAAGGGTAAAAGCAACCTTGCGCATGAATAATCAAGTGACTTAGTTTGTGCTAATCCCTAGGAGAGCTATTTGTGTATGTTTTCAAAAAGTTTTGCAATCACACATACATCCCTAGAAAATAAAAGTTTGCCTCTCTAAGGTTTTTAGTAATGGTTTGACTCTGCAACTTTTATGACTCATAGGGGTGACCTCCAATCCCAAGGCATCAAGGTTTTGACACAGTCTTATAACTTATTCTTCAAGAGCTGCTAGGGAGATTTGACAACCCACAATGAACCACACCTATGGAGATTTCTTTCGCAAGGACATTTATATAGCAGTTGTCACTACCATGTCAAAAATGGCTATTACCGCTCGAGGTTCTGTCAACACAATTTTCCCTATAGAGGGATTGTCTGCTACAGTTAAACCTCTCTAAAGGTGACTGACTCAGAATAGTGTACCACAAGGGGACTTAGCTTCCAAATTCAAGGTTTTGACATCTTTTCACTTTTAGCCCAATCAAAGTAGATAGATTAATCTGACACGCTAAACAAAGAGTATCTCTTAAAGATCTATGATATCAACTCCCACTGATCTATCAATCTCTCCGAAGAAAGGATGCCTCAATCAACAAGTTGAAGATTCATCTATGTACACGATGCTCAAAGTATCCTCCCCACCTACAAGGAATTCATCTTAGAGAGAAGTTTCACTAGGAACCCACTCCCTCAAGATCCATGAATAGTTTTCATGGGGGCCTAATTACTATGTGTGTACAAATGTTAATTCCTGAAAGCAAATCTATCCAAAAGCAATCAAAAAGCACAAGGTGGTACACTTAATGCTTTAACTATTGTGAGGTGAGTCCAAAGATGTGGAACATTTAACCCCTCAAACAAGCCAAAACAAGTCCACAACTCAGAAACTAGTGATTTCTAGAAAGCACAAAAGGGTTGCCTTGTGGAGCATTTAATGCTTATTTCTTGTAGACCCCTCCCCTTTAATGTGGTGTTGATCTTGCAACCACAAGGTGGAACGAGGGGTCGACGGATTAGCGAGTCCAATAACCCAAAATAGCTAATTAGATCTATCACTAGTAACTAAGACTGTTGGATGAAAACTAATGGAGCTCACAACCTAGTATCAAATTATGCATGCGTTGTAAAATGAGAACATGGAAGGAAACACACACAAGCTTGACATGAGAGATGTTCGTTTTAGGTCCAAATGAAGTGTTATTAGTCAAAGATAATTACCTGGTAATCCTCACAACGCGCTTAGTAGATGTTTTAACTATTTTTAGCAACTTTATCATGCTTTTCCAATTGTCTCACAAACCATTGTTATGCTGCAAATAAATCAGAAAAATGGAAATAAAGATGCTTAAGAGAAAACATGTTAGTGAAAACTGAAGCTTAACTTTGGGAAAATAAAATTTAACTTTTTTTCTTCATTTTTATACCCATAAGAAAGCTTAGAAAATGCTAAAACCTATGAAAACTTCAAAAGTCAAAATTTGTTTTATACTTTTTTTTAATTTTTAAATAATTTATTTATCTGAAAACAATGGTTAAGCTGCAAGAAATCTAGAGAAATAGAAACAAAAATAGATCAGATAAGCTAAAGATCGAAAATGCTCAAAAACCAAGCTACTATTATAGGATCTCGTGCAAAATCTCTGACAGAGCCATGTGAAATTGTTTTAGGCTCACGTGAAATTTTGCTACTGCTTGCACGAAAAATTTTGTAGTGTCACGCAAAGAAATGGGTTTCGTGCGAAATTATTTCAGGTCTGTGCAAAATTATTTTATAGCTCATGCAAAGAAAATAGTCACGGTGCAAAGTTTCGCACGCTCAGGCACTTTCTTGCACGATACTAAAAGAATCTTCGCATGAAGATTCTGGATCGTTGCGTAAAAATGAACAGTTTCGCACGAAGATTCTCGAATCTATATGGAACTATATGGATAGAAAAAAAAAAAATGATTAAAAAATATAGAAAGAAGCCAGAAAAGTTGATTTTCTTGGCCCCATGGTGGGCGCTACAAATGTATGTGTGAATATGTGGCCTTTGCTAACACACACACTTCAACACGATCATTGTATGCGGATTCATCCCAGAATGAACATTGGATTGTTCATCCAAAAATCAGCTTGCAAAGTGACTTGTTGCCTTCTATCTAAAGGGAATTGCTTGTCAGATATCCTCAGATTCAAGGTGTTTAAGCAACCAAACCCTATAAGAATGAAGGATTTGAAAGAAAATGCAACTAATCTATATGAGAATGTAGATTAATCTAGAATGGAGTATGCACGTTTAATCTAAGAACATGTAAAAGAAATTATACTAAATGTATGCATATTAAATCTATATGAGAATTAAACTAGAAAATGAATATGAAAGTAGGGAGCTCAAATGAATACACAATCTAGTAGCAATTCGATGCAAATTCTCATTCAACCTCCTCTCAAAATGAGGAGATGAGGGTCTCTTAAATAGACTTTCCTGGAATCCATCAACGGTTGAGATCAATTTTAATCAACAGTCAGGATTAAAGGTGAAGTTCAGTCATAAAGGAAGATTCCCAAATTAAAGCGAGTTAACTAATTTAATTTGAGTAAAAAAAAGGTGTTAACTGATTTAATTTGAGTAGAAAAAGGAGTTAACTCATTTAACTCATTTTTGATCAATAGTGAACTGTAAATTTCCTTTTTTGAACTGAAGAGAGATTTTGCTGAGATATTTAATTTAATAAAACAAGATATGCTCTCATAATTACCTTTTCTATTTAATTAAATAATCCTTTAATTAATTAGAGATACTTTTCTTATTTAATTAAATAACTTCATTTAATTAATTAGGAATGGCTTCCCATTTAATTAAATAACTTTGTTTAATTAATTAGAAGTAAGTACTCCATTTAATTAAATAATTTTCTTTAATTAATTAAAATAGGCACATTTATTAAATTAAATAAATTTAATTCCATAGTACATTAGCCTTAAGATATAATTTAATTTAATTAAAGTATAAATACTTAGTAATTAAATTAAATATTAATCAATAGGTTTAATGTGACTAATATGAGTAAATACTATAGGAATTAAATAATAAGCATGATGAATGTAGATTAGGGTTTTTCACATCTGACAATTAAGTCAAGTAGCGAATAGCCAAATAAGAATTTTCCTAATGGAATAGGGCTTAGGATTGATCAGAATAGACCAGAATTGATCTCATGGAAATGAGCCAATTTTGGGGTATTACAAGAGCCAACCATGTTAAATGTTACAAAACACATTGTTAAATGTGAATTGGTTAGAGGATTTAATCACCCTATTAGGAATGGCCTTGTAAAAGGAATTTGATCATTCTATTTAGAATGTCACCTAGTTAAAGGATTTACATAGTCTGTTAAGTCTTCATATGACAATTAGGACAACCTCTGTTAAAAAGATTTCAATATAAACTATTTATAATGACTAGAAAGAAAATAATAGGTTATGATCTATGTGATTAAAACTCACTTTTGTAGGTTTAGATCTCTATTTGGTCCTTATGTTGGTTAATTAATAAGCCTTCCATTGACATTTCTGATCTTGATTTTCTTAGATAGCCTTCAAGTAATTAGTCCATTCTTCTCATCAACACTTAATCCTTCTGCTCAAATTTACTTATCAATAACAACATCATATATGGAAGCTTTCTCCCTTAGCTTCATATTCACTCACACTCTTGTGTGTTTTTTATCAATCTTTCTTTGTATGTCTTTCTTCACATACAAGCTTCACACATACACACTTATACACATTGTGAACATACATGCACACACCCATTCACATGTGCACACACATGTACACATGCACACACGCACGCATGCACGCACACACGCACACGAACACACACACACACACACACACACACACACACACACACACACACACACACACACACACACACACACACACACACATGCACATGCACATGCACATGCACGCATGCACACACATCAATTGTTTGAATTTGTATCTCTTTAAATAGTCAATTTGTGCTTTACCATTTTCTATATGCACTGTAGATCTTAGGGGTTATGATCAGGTTCAACTTGATCTATTGTATCTTTCCATCTTCTTGATCTTCTTTTAGAAACTTATGTAGAATGTTTCTATTAGGTCTTTCCCTAATCCTTACCTTGAATTCAATGATCTAGCTCATCAATCCTATCTTCAATGTGGTTTACATCTCCCAAGAAGTCAACTGATTCATCTTGATCTCAGGATCTCATTGAATTCATTCTTACACTATCACTCACAAATTTTTAAATTTTAGCACTCAATGATCACTAAAATACTCAGTCACTATAAATATTTCTGACTTAGCATCTATTATCTTGCTTAGTCGATGATCATGCTCACTACACACTAGATTTTATTAGCACTAGCTATAGCTTGACTGACACTAGCATTACTCAACACTAACTGTATTTTGTACTTTTGTTGAGCTTGGCTTATCTTTCTTGACATAAAAAATCACCTTTCTTTATCAAAGTCTATCTAATAAAATATCCATTATAACTTTCTTTTCATAACTCGACCTTTCATCTAGGTGTTATTTTTTATGAGAAACTTATGAAATCCCCTTCATCAATCAAATAGATATGACATTTAGATTAGGTAACAATATGTCTTATTAATAGATTTGACATCAGCAAGAAAACAACAATTATTCAAATTATAAGTTTCCAACAATATCCCTCTTTGGCATTGATGGAAACATCTCAAGCATCTTAATACTAATTATATTTTAGTTTCCATACAATCCAAAATATTTTAGAGTAAGTGCACAAAGTTGGTGGCAAAAGGGGGATATAAGTGGCCACCTTTTCTTGTTTCCCGCCCTCCATGAAATCAACAATTTCTAAACTTTGACAAGAATTCGAAGATACTTCTACTCAAAATTTTAAGATATGACAAAAAAAAAGTATCAGTCCTTTGAATCTAGTTTCTAACCTATAATTTTTTTCAAAATGGATTAGTTTTAGTTCCTCAAAAAAGGGGGTCATAGAAAGTGGTACTATGGTTTTTGAAAAAAAATAACATAGTGCAAAGTGTGACACCCCCCCTCAAAAAAAAAAATTAACTTTTTTATTAAATTCTTTAATTGCTTTGGTCAAAAATAACCTAACATCGTGTAGTTTATCCCATATTTTTTGAGTAATTTTATAATGTATATATTTTTTTAATGAATTTTGTAATTGGATAGTACGGATAACTTTAAGAAACCCCTCAAAAAAAAAGTCTAAAATGTTGGTGAATCCAACATTTTGTGAGCAAGAAATTTTTTATGTCAAGGGTGATTTTTTTGTTCCATGTAGGGAAATAAAATATTATATGTTGACATTTTTTTCTTGCCATAGAAAAAATCATTTTAAATGTGGCAAATTGATTTTTTTCTTGTTGACAGATAAATAAATGATGAATAATATTTTCCTTTCCAAAAATGATATTGTAATGTCAAGTAGATTACTTGTTTTATAGGAAAATGAATAATAATGGTCTTGGCTAAATTTTAGTGGTAAACTAAAAAATTGTTTAATCTGGAAGAGAATTTGCACGTGTATTGGCTACTAATTGTACTAAGTACTAAGGTGTCACTTCATCTTGTGTACTGTCTTAGGTCTATTCTTAATAAGTTTATTACTTTGATGTCACCATTACCAAGTTGGATACAATCACTTTCATATTGTTAATCCAATAGTTTTATCAATTGTTGATTAATTATAGATCAATGATAGAAGATGCATTTCAGGACCAGTTTCTTGAAAAGACCTTGAGTCACATGAAATTTTCTAGAATGAAGACACATGGAAAATTTTGCATGGAAACCATTAACTGGAATGTAGTGGACATCACATCAAGATTAAAATTATAAATGTGGTATTGACAATTACTATTTTTACATTCCATTTATAGCCACCTTGGCAGGTACTTTGACCATCCAACATTAATGCGAGTACATTTGAGACACTTGAAAATTAATAGGAATATAAAAAAATAAGTTATGAAAGATCACAAATGCCAAAAAATTTAGTGAAACTACCATTAAATAGCCTCTCTAATTTCTCTATCATTATCATTTCTCAAATTCTCAAACCTTAATTTAGTTTGGAGAGTTTCTTAGAATCTTAGGGATTAGGGTTGTAATTGTCATGGATAAACCAATTTTCATAAAATACACCACAATGGGTTTGAAAAATCCTTCATAATACCTGAAAATGTCCTAGCCATGGTTTACAAGGAAGATGCCCAAGGTCATTTTACCTGCCATGCTTTGTTCATGGTCCTCGACAATGAATTCTTAAGAAATGATAAGAGGTACCACATGTCTACAAATATTATATCTTGCATCCTTGCATCTCTTCTCGACCTTGGAGGCAATCAAGTAGACATTTTGATACTTCTGCATAATATTTTTAAGGAAACATTTTTAGCAGACGATGTCAAAATTCATTTATTGGTGAAGAAGGTACTGGGGTTAGACATTAGCATCCCTTTTGCAGATTTAGCAAACCAATGATGGGAGCAAGGCATAGGGAGCATCGTATAGAAGCACCCCTTCTTACTCGGCATGAATGAATGATAATTAACTCACTATCAGAAGTAGGTAAGACTTGGGAGAGATTTTCTATGGAAGTGGTTGTTGTTGGATGATGTCACCAAGACTAAATTCACATGGCTGCATGAGTTCAATGACATCATCTTCTCCAAGAGGTTCCTCATGGATGGGCCTGAAGAACTTTTTGATTGAAGGCTTCAAGCCCTCCGACCCTGAGCCTACGGATCCGTTGTGTTCCCTAGTTCCCTAGCCTCTATTTCTTGCATCCTATTTCCTTGACCCTTGCCTTTGGGCAATAGTTTTTTTTGTAAATATCCATTTTTCTTCGAATTGGGTCTTTTCCTTTAATGTAAACTATAAAATATTAAAAATAGGTTGATTTAATCAGCTATTTTGAATATCTATGCTATGAATCAGTAGTATGTACATTGTATACTCTCAAATATTATGAATGAAACTAATAGTTTTTGGCTTCTCAAATCAGTGTTCTTGTTAGGACTCTATTTTTTGCTTCTCAATGCATTGTTCAAATGTTAGTTTGCAACTCTGTTACAAAAAATTAGCTGTTAATAGTTATAAAATTAGAAACAAAAAAGGGTTTCAATAATCCCTTTATGGTTTCATATTTGATTAACAATTTATAATAAAAAAATTATTTAATTGAATATTATCCAATGAAAACTTGTAAATTTGTAATATGTATATTTATGTCCTTTAAATTCCAAAACTTGTAAAATTTGATAATATATGAATACAGGGGCCAAGGCCATGCAAGTTAATAGTTGTTAGTTATAATAGTTTTAGCTATTATTAATTTCTTTTAAAATATTTAAAATATTTAAAAAATAGTATGTTAAATTTAAACTTATTATACATGTAATATCATGATTCATGAATTATGAATCTTAATCATGATCATGTAATTTAAATTGTATAGATAATATTGAAATTTGATTTGAAAATAAAAAGTTCAAATTATAAATTATATATGATGTTCATATAAAATATTGAATATTAATTTATTTATTCCTTTCTTCCTATTTTGAAAAGTAAATTTATTTAAATATCACGATTGTCATAATATTTTAAATTTTATATCATATTTTGAATTAAATAAAAAATGCCATGGTTATTTAAATTTAAATTAAGTTATCACTTATCATTATCAACCTAAAGCAATTTAGCAAATATTGATTATAATCTAAAATAATTTTAATTAAGTAAAAATGCTACAATTATTAAATCAAATTATCATTATCAAGAATTGAATGATCAATGAATGATAATTGATTGCAATTTACAAATTATAATTTTATATTTTCAAAAATTTGATGTTTCATTAACTTTATATGTTTAATTTTATTCATCCAAATCATGGATTTTGGAAATTTGCAAGAACTTTAAATAATTTGTATATATACAACTAGTTATTGCACTTTGTGATTTAAGTTTTAATTTGCAATGTGCAACAATAAGATAGGGGAGAGGAACCAATAGTCGTGAGGGCTAACTTCATCAACATGTAGCCACTACATGGGATATTGTAAGACTTCCATTTTTTTTAGAAATGTAAAATGGGCATCAAACTACCTACAACTAAGATTTGAAGCTGTGATTCAATACACAACTTGTTAAAATAGTACATTTAGTGAGATGTGTCCAAAAAATGACGTTTTAAACATTTGACCAAAGCTTAATCTAAAAATATTTAATAATTGAATTTAAAAATATCATTTTTTGTTAATAGAATATTGTATAACTATATGAAATGTAACATTTATGTAACTTAAATGGATGAAATAGTTAGTGTTAAAATCATAAATATTTGCTATATATAACTTTTATATATAACACAAAAGGACAAATACTTCAACAAAAAGAATGAAAATTATTGCTATTAAAATAAAACATTATATATTAAAATACAACCTATAACCAACACAAAGAGACCATTAGTTGAACACTAAAAGTTTTTCATAATCTCACACATTTCATAAGAAAATACAAAGAATTTATTAGTATTCACCTTTTATATTTGTAATGAGACATATTATTGATATGATTTTCTCAACACATATACATTGCTAATGCTCCCCAATAGTTTTACATATAAGACTAGTATTTGTATGCTAAAATATCAATGTTTATTTAATTGAGCATATTATGTTTTGAGTGACACACATATATGAAATAGCTATGATATTTTTTTGAAACTAAAAGCTATTTATTTCACTCATTACTGAATTCATATATTTATTTTTTCTATAACATTTATAAGTTTTCATGTGTTCAACTATTGGTATATTTTTTTATCAACATTTCAATTTTTTATATATGTACAAATAGATCAATTAATTACAATATATATAGTAAAAATGTGTTAGAAGATTGGATTCTATTTCCATGATAAGGTGATTAACTATTGGACCCCACTCAACTATTGGGTCCTCTCCCCTAAATTATAATTTTAACAATTAATATTAGTTATAAGAAATTTTTAGTGATTCATGATTTGATCTGGACCATTCAATGAATAATAGTTCAATTACCATGGCTCTATTTCAACCCAAATTTTGAAAGACTTAAGTTAAATTCTATTTCTACCCAAAATAGAGACATGTGTAGTCAAAGATTCTTTCTTATAAGTTATAGTTATGTACAAGTCCTGACTCCTGATCATTGATTAAAAGAAAGATTGATGGCTTGAGATGAATTTTGGGTAAAGTTTGGGAAGGTTATCACTGTTGTCAAGAAACTTCCAGAATTGTGACACATATCCGTGAGAACATTGCACTACCCATAATGGGACACGTGTAGTCCAAGATATTCTCTTATAGCTATAACTTCTATTCGAGTCGCAGTAATTGATCAAAAGAAAGATCGATGACCTGAGATGAATTTTGGACGGATTTGGACAATGGACAATGACACATGTTTGGTCATTGAAAAAATTGATTAAGTGTTAAGATTTAGTTAATATTAATAATAATTATGTTTAGTCTTTTAAAAAGATTATTAGTTAATCCTGACCTGGCGACCATTAATTAAAAGATAGATCAATGAGATGAGATAATTTTTTGGAATGCTATTGTTGCTGTCAAGAAACATTTGGGATCATGCCACATGTCAAGGACATGTGTCCTTGATGAGTGTCATGATTCTAGATAACTCTTGATAACAACAATAGAATTCTATAAATTGACTTGAAAATCATATTGATTATTAGGTTCAATTTTTATTAATTCATTTATTTAAATGAAAAAATTTGAAAATTCAAATGTATATAAATGTAATTAATTTTTACTTTTTTATTATTATAATTATGTACATTATTTATTCTTGATGTCATTTACATGTACATTGTACATAGTATTAGTAAAGTACTTAAAACTATTAATTGCATAATGCTTATGTTTTAACTTTTAACCTTTTATGTTTTTAGATTATGAAGTTTAGAGTTCTTGAAGTCAAGAGTTTGATACTATATGATTTTCAAATTTCATCTTTTCAAAGACTGACTGAATTCCATTTTGTGTTCTAAAGACTAAAAGTGTGAAACTTGAGTATCACAAGAAAATGCCAATTATTCAAGTATCTATTAGTACCATTATTATCGAATCTTGAATCTCGATTCTGGATTTTTTAAAAATTTGTTTTAAATTCTGCAATGCAATTTGCAGCAATATAAATCTTGATTCTTATTGTCTTAGCTTTACAATTTACAATTTTTTTAAATAGCGAGCTTGAAGAAGAATTTTGTGTAATAACTAGTAGCAGACATGGGCAAAACAAAGCAAGCATAAAGGAAGAGAAAGACATTATAGAACTTAGGTAAGTGCTACAAACCCTAGGTTTCACTGATGAATGTCATGATATTTTTTTATCTTGTCATACATGGAGATTTGGTAATCATGGGAACTAGGCATTCATTGTTTAATAAGTGGAAAGATCCACAAAAGGGGAGAAATTAACAAAAGTATTCATGCACATACAAATAAACTAGCTACCTTACTTATTGGATTAGCAAACCTTGTTGTACCTGAAGTATTCCCTTGCCCTAAAATTGTAATGCTACATGCTTAGAATTATGATGAAAATAGAAAGGAAATTATAAACCAAATCACTTGAAAGGAGATTTTATACATAACTAAGAGTGATTTTTTCACTCTATTAGAACTAGGGCTAGGGTTTAAATCGAAAAGCTTTAATGGGTGCATTGACATGGATAAAATAGCATAGGTTTATGATAAACTAGATAGAGATTTTCAAGATTCATATATTAAGGGTTCAATAAACTTAGAGTCATCTACTAATAATACTAGTGTTATTGTTACACTAGACATAGACCATAAGCCTCCTTATCAATATGATATTTTTGTGCAATGGGTTCAGAATACTATTTCTTTGTTATCATTTTGTCTAGGATTGGACAATATTAAGAAAGTGGGGGCCAATGTTCTTGAAATGATTTATAATATTCATTATCGAGGTGAGCCAGTTGAGAAGGTAAAAGTAAGATATAATTTTGTTCCACACATTGTTGAATCTATGAAAGAACAATTACTAATTATTAAAAAATGTACAACTATAGAAAATATGAAGACATTTAGGTTTATAAGTTACTTGTACTACCTTCTTTTAGAAAAGAATCACCCAATATTTGAGACAAAGAACAACAAGCTTAATATTGAGATCTATAAGTTTGATGAGAAAACCCAGAGGAAATTAGAGACCTTGAGTCTAGTATATGAGTGGACACATAAGATGAGGATGACTACTAATGATAATAACTACAATAATTTGTTAGACTTCTTTTTGGCATCTATTTACCAAAAAATTATAAGCACTTCGATGTCTAGATTGCTTCTATCTTGTAAAGATTGCATTCAACTTGGAAGTCAAATTAATTGGTTGACTACTTCCTATGGAAGAATACATTGTCTTAAGGTTTTATAGTTCAATATTTGAACCATGCAAACTTCCATTGCATGTTACAGAAAGGGTTTTTGAATTGGAATATGTATAGAAGATGGAGAGCACAGATGAACTTTTCACTGGATAGCGAAAGAAAATGATGTTTCCTTCCTTGCCTTTCATAATTAGAGGCCTCACATTTGAAAGAAAGGCTTTCAAAGCGGAAAATGAATTGGTAAATGGTTTTGGCTTTGATTTTGTTAGCACTGGAATTATAATCCACTAAACATAAAAAAAAAACACTTATTGGCAATGGGAACTCTACAAGAAAATATTAACATCAGGAGATGTCATTGATAGAAAAATTTTAAAATATAGATTTGTAGAATGAGTTTAAGAAAGAGATGGAGAAATATGTAAGACAAAATAATATTTCAATGCTAGAATTGTCAGCCCAAATTACGACATTGCACATATCAGAGTCATACAAATTAAAGCCTCTAACATACTTAAATTTCTATAGGAAATCATATCAACCTTCTAAGATTTTTGTAACAAAAGAAATTGAGGCATGAAAATCTAAATTATGGTGTCAATTCAAGATGACTGATTTTTTTAAAATGAAGCAAAATTTGGGTGAACCAAAGACCTCAGATGGTTTTGAGAAAATTGAGGAGGGTGAACTTTTCAACAATTATTGGAATAAAGAGCATCCAACTATACTATATAAATTTGGTAGTTGCAGTTACAATGATAGTCAAAGACAAAAGGAACTTGAATTTGATGGAGACATTCAAGATATTTAGGATTTTGGGTTAGCTAGGGGTAGGCATATTGCTAATCTTCAAATTAGTGATTCTATTAAATACACATATAATAAAGGGGCAATTATGATACAAAAAATGGGTTATATAGGTATAGGGCCCATTAGTGCAATTGGTGGAGGTATTTAGAAACCAATTCTAGTACCAAACCCACCAAAAAGAGGAAGTAAACTAATTATTAGACTCTTCTATAAGATTGAATATGATTCATCTAGAAAGGGAAGATAATTATAATTCTACTTCTGAAAGTCACCCCAACACAATATCTATTAAATCTTCAAATCTAGTTGTAGTTGATCCCATTGGCACTGGAACTAGCAATAGCATGGATGAACCTTTCACAAAAAAGAAAAAAAAAATGACAATTACAATGTAAGCAATGTTAGCACTTACTTCACCGGTGTATGCACTGATAGATTCTATGCAAAACCCTAAAAATAGTCCTAAAATGCCAAGATTTGGAATGGATTATCATGAGTATGTTGGCAATCCTTTGAAAAAATTGTAGGTGGAGTAAGTTTAATGGGAGTTGGAGGAGCATAGAACAATACAATTGATAATTCACCTTTCAAACACTCAATTGTGTCAACAAACCCATATTTTAGTTTAAAGGAGTTTGGATCAAAGTTTGATAAAAACAAGCAAAAGAAATAGGCAAATTATGAAGACTTTAAAAAGTGATGTAGTTGTAAAACATCAAGGATCTACTAACAATATATTTGCAACATATGATCCAAACACCAAAATGATAAACTTCATGGCTTTTATGCCCTTGGCTAGAGATAATAATTGACTAAAAAATGTAATAAATCATAATGATGTACAAGTTACCATTCTTCAAATGGATTTCTCAAAATTGAAAAATATTGACAAATCAATGTATCAAAAGAGAACAACAAAATGGTCTAGTCTACACTTTTGAAAGCGAAGAGGGGAAAAAAAGGCTTACAAAGAAAATAGAAAAATTACAAGTAGACCTTGATAATGTGCAGGCCAAGGAGAAAGAAACAAACAATAGGTTCAAAGAATTGCAAAACAGGATAAGAAAAAATTCTTCTTCTACAAAGGAAAATGTCCAACAAGAAAAGATAAATGAACAACTAAAAAATTTGACTAAAGAATTGGTTGAGTGCACAAAAATAATTCAACATGAAACTGCCTCTACTACATAGTTTTTCAAGTGTGTAGAGAGTAGTGCATAGGTCAACAATAAATTGAAAACTAACCTAGACTCTACTGTCAAGAAAAATAATAATTTGAAGATTGAATTGGAGAATGAAAGGAAAAATAACTCCTATACCAAAAATACAAACCATAATTTGAAGACAGCATTAGAGAAGGAGAAGAAAAAAATAGGAGTCTAAGGCAAGGATAATTGATTATTTGCAACAGGAATTAGGGAGAGAAGAAAAAAAGGAGTTTAGTACAAACACAATCCACAATTTGGAGAAGAAATTGGAGAATATGAAGAAAAAAGAGAAGTCAACTACAAAGACAATCCTTGATTTGAAAAAGGAATTGGAGTGTGAAGAAAATGAATTCTAGTGCAACTATAAACAAAAAATAATCTACTATGTCAAGAAGGAATTGGAGAATGGGAAGAAGAAAAGGAGTTAACTACAAAGAAAATCCTTAATTTGAAGAAGGATTTGGATAGTATTAAGAAAGAGGAGTCTACTCAAACACTCCATGATTTGAAGAAGGAATTAGACAATGTGAAGAAAAAGGAGTCCACTGTGAAGACAATCCATGATTTGAAAAGGGAACTTGAGGATGAGAAGAAAAAAGAGGTAACTACTACAAAGAAAATCCAAGATTTTTAAGAAGAAACTAGATGATGAGAGGAAGAAAGAAACTAATTCAAGGGAAACTAGAGGAAATATAGAAAAATAGTGAAATAGAGATGTCTAAAATGAAGAAAACAATGGAGAATGTAATTGTACAAAACATAATGTCATCTTTTGAAGACCATCATGTTAAGGGTACTATAATAAACATAGTTAATCTTATCAAATGAGAAAACTGGGAGAAACTAATGAAGAACAATGATAGTTTGTTTGAATGGCTTGATTTAAAGAGCAATCTCAAAGTTGTTTTTAAAAATGTTAAAAAAAAGATGTTGAGGGTAAAAGAAGTATCTTCACCAATTCCTTAAAAATATTGCTATACAAATTTTGAATAAAGTATAGAGATCCAGTGAAGAGGATTTGGCAAACCAAGGAATAAAAAATTGCTTGGATGCCTCTATAATAACTTGTGTCATCTATCACAATTGTGAAAAATTAATGGAAATAGATGAAGCTTTGAAATGTTTTTCCAGAGACTTGACTAAGATGAATCACAACATGTTGAACTTGCTAAATGTTGGATTGCCAAATCTAACTTAGTCAGATGGAAAATTCATTGGAAAACAAGATTACATGAAAAAGTTGCACAAAACCATGAATTCTAATTTAGGAAACTTGTGTAAGGAAACCACTCCAGAAAGAATTGCAAGTTGCATCAAACCATTATCAACAGTGAATGCAATTATGGAAAAATTCCTCAATTCATATAAAATTATCTTTTTGAAGTGTTCAATGTTGAAAAGGTTACAACTATTTAGCTACAACCTCAAAAAAATAGAGCTTCCAAATGATTTAGAATGTATTGCCCTAATGAACATCATTAGAGCTAGGTCATATGCTCAAACTATTATTGTTAGTGTCAGTGATAGTCATAGCTAATAGCATGAAGAAGTAACAACTTAGTAAGTGATAGTACTATAATCATTTTGTTGCTTGTTGCTCTTTAATTTCAAATTTTGGATTTAATTTCAACTTTGTTTAATGTTAATTGTTATAGGAATCTGGAGCTAGCATATCAGAATAGCTCGATGGCAAGGGACTGACATACTATTACTGCATAGAGAAGATGGAAAAATCTTCCCTACTCCTACTTGAATTTTTTTTATAATTGGCAATGTGGCAATGTTATTGTATACACATAATTTATTATGTTGTAATAATTTGATTATATATACAATTACAAGCTGACCTACAACTATTGTTGCTCCTTTGTATCTGTAAAATGGAATTCAGGGTCATTTGACATTGAGTAATTTGCAAAGGGTTGTAATTAATGTAACTATTAAATGTATTATTTTATAGGCTGATTTATAATTATAAATTATAATACATTTTTTTTTTAAAGAAAGCTTATTCTATTAAATTAATTATGTTACAATTTCTTAAGGAAACTAGAATCAATGAAAATATAAAAATGTCAAAGAACTAGAATGAATGAAAACCTTATGTTCAACATGCACTATTTTATTAAAACTAGGATCAATGAAAATCTCAACATGTGTAGACTCTAAAAGTAAAAACTAGTTTCAATGAAAATCTCAACATGTAAACTTTTGTAATATCAACATATTTAAAAATATTAATTAAGAATCTATAAAAGAATAGTAAATAAAGGCTATAAATTAACTTCTACAAAAATAATTAATTAGTAGATAGAGTCTTAGACATTGGTAAGACCATAGCTCATAACATAATTTGAATTGAAATGGGTAAGACTAGAGCTACTAGCCTACTACTTGACTCATGCAAAAGTTAGAACTTAAAGTTGACAAGTTACTATAGTTGCCACTCCACCTAGACTGACTCAACATCACTATAATCAGAATCCTCCTCATTTATTGCATATAATATTTCATTGTTTGTTGTGTTTTCTTTAGATTCACTATTAGTGTCAGTATGCATGTCAAATTCAACACCATCTTCATTTCTTCCAATAACAGGACATGAACCACTACCACCACCACTATCATTGAGATTACCATCACTACTATCACCACCACTACCACTTCCACTTTGGTTTGAAATGTGGTCATGCCTCTTCTTTAACAATTTTTTTTCTCCATATGCTGAGAGCAATTTCATAAGGGAAAATATCCACCTCATACTTAGAATTATAAAGCCTCAAACAATTATCCAATTTTTTTCTAATTTGTTTGTAACCTTTGAATTTAAGAAACCCAAAGTACTAAAAACTCTCTCATCCTCCACTGAACCCAATATCATTATCTAACATAAATTGGTAAGCTTAAAATAATCTTGTATTGACTCTCTCAACAGATTGCTTTGACCAAGGTTTTTGCAAACCTTTGTTACTACTCCCTCTTCATTTGGATTTTTCATAAGATCGTATTGTTCCCTCATTATGTTTACAAAGAATATGATTGATCTCTTAGTTGAGATTCATCTAAAATTCCATTTATAGTTAGTCCATTAATTACTTGAGGTTTATGAAAATGCTAAATCAATGTGGTCATCCTTGTTTAAAGATCACTTGGATAGTTTAGAGACCAATATTGAGGAAAAACAATAGATATTGCTTCAAGTAGTTCCTTTGGAAGGAATCAAAATTTGATTTGTGATGAAAGATTGTAGAAAGCACACTTGATAGAGTCAAGCATAGAGTCTTTGATCTTCTTGTTTAGTCTTCACTTGTAACGCATAAAACTACCTTCTCTAGTTCTAATTCTACTTCATTTTCTACTTCATTAGGGATGGAGTCGAGGTCGACATGGGCATAGTACTAAATTGGTATGTCAAATCCATGTACCCTGGCACATACCTCATCATTTTTACCAATATGTTAAAAGTTCCTAGGATTGTTTAAATCTATGATTTCTATCCACCTTGTAAACTTTGATTCATCTAATGGTAGTAATCGATACAAAGTATATAGCCTACTACATGTCATTTTATAGAGCTTATTATATTTTATAATGTACACAACTCTTTTTTGAATATTTTTCATAATATTTCTCTTGTCCTATACCATGGGGAGAATAGTTGCTAAAAGTAAGAGTATCTTAACATTAGTTAGACTTGAATATAGCTGAGGGAATTTGTCTTGCATAGAGTGGATTAGGACAAGTGATGATAGATATTCATAGAATACACAATGTGTTGGTCCATCCAAAGAGATCCATCTAGTATCATTGCCTTTAAGAAGCCTCCTCTCGTTAGTAAGTCCTTGAGAGAAGTGTTGAAATTCTTGAACTTGTTTTGGACTTCTACAAAAGTATTGGTAAATCTCTTTGATTAAATATTCCATGTTACTTACACAACCAAAATCACTGACAATTCCAAAATTTAGATTTATTTGATGGGCCATGCAGTGAATGGGAATAGCATAGGGTACAAAATCATTCTTTAACTTATTATAAAGACCACCTTTATAACCTTGCATAACCAAAGCTCTATCGACTCTAACACAAACCAACTTTGTGACAATTTTCATGTTATCCATACCTCCATAATCAATTAGAGTACTTTTTAATAAATCATATAAATTTTGGGCTATCACACTACAATTCAATTTAGCAATAGATAGTAGAAAGGGTTCACAGCAAAGATTGTTTATAGTGTAAACATGGATGCACGCCTAGGAAGTATTATCAATTGATGTAACTTCATCTAGAGACAATGCAATAAAATTTGAGTGTTTTATGTTTTCCTTCATATCTTCTTTTGAAACTTGTGCAAGACAACTAGCTCATTCTCACTCATTGCTTTCCCAATGCAGTCTTCAATGGAACCATTTATTGTAGAACACTTATCTCATAATTGCTTGTGTAACTTTAATATTTTGGCATTCCTGATATGCAAATAGTTGTCCTTTTTTTCTAAGTTAGAATGGATTATTCAACTCCATCTATAGTTTCTTTTTTGTAAACATTACTGACATGCTTTTCTATGGTATCAAGTTTAAACTGCAACCTCTTCTCCTTCTTTGTTATCTTTGTGCAAATCTTACATCTACATTCTATAGGAGGTTCAGTACCAAATGGATTGGCCTCTAGTTCAATGAACCAATAGTTTTCCACCCATTCTAATTAAAATTTCTTTTCGACAGATCCCAACAAGATTGATCATTTTTTTATTCCAAATCTTGTTTCCCCTTCTATGCATGAACATGATTTATGGAATCACTTTTAGTTTTCTCACTTGACTGGTCTAGAACCAACTCCATGTCTATTATTAGTTTGTGACTCTCTACTCAAGGTAACTGCCTCCAAACCATATTTAATTTCATCCTTGACTAAGATATCAAGCTCACCAACTTGGACTTCTTCAATATGGTCTCCAACTTGTAATGAATCTCCTCTTTCATTAAGCACTGAAGATCTAAATTGTGAATCTTGTAGGTTGTCAAATTTTTCACCACCAAAATATGTAGATATGGTTCTACATTTTGGCAATGGTTTCCTCTCTTAACTTTGAGGGATCCTATCAAAACCCCTGTTACCACTCTTGTTTGACATTACAAATTGATAAAGGCTACAAAAAAAATTTAACTTAGTTGTTGAACAAAAGACTCAAAGAGCTATGAGTAAAATGCTATGATGGTAGGCTACTTAAACTACATATAATAATAATAATATGATTCATTCTTATAAAAAGGGTACTACCACTATAGTACTATAATCTACATTACTACCTAATAAAATTCGCAAACATATCTTAGCATGTGAGATGTCTAGCCACCAGTGAACAGTAGATAGTAAAAAAAACAAATACTAGTAACACTATCCACATAAAAAATAAATTAAAGGTCATTAATCTTTATGGGAAATTCACTCACCACTCTAAAACTTCGGCAACAAAAAAAATGCCAGTCTCTAGACCAGAAAAGAGTGAATTGTGTAGAATAATAATACCTTATAGTTCAATGTAGATTGACAAATTACATTGGATTAACTAGCGGGAATGTCAAATGTAGGTGATACACACCTTCCTATGCAAGCCCACAATAGGAAATAGTTGGCTAAACATGGCTGGTGGTCAATTACACATTGACAAAATGGTAGATGATGCCCTACCCAAGGGAAAATTAATTGGTTGTAGTAATGATGAAAGAACGTTGTCCAATAAGAAACAACATGCAAAGGATGACAATTTTTTTTAAATAAATGTATCCAAAATGTATATTACATTGGTGATTTGATTGAGATTTTTGACCAATCATGTAATAACTAATGGGCAACTACCACAGGCATTGGACCCAAATCATATAAATATCTAGTGACATGGTTGACTTGCATTACATGCGCAATTCACCAAATGGTGAGGATTCACCACTAAAGTAATCTTTGTTAGAGAGAGAGAGAGAGAGAGAGATCTTTTACCTATGTCATTGGCGATTACTACACCCAAATATGTAGGGATAACACTCTAGAAGGCAACAATAGATATTTTGTAAAATGAGAGGGAGGATTTACATTTACACCTATGTCTAGAATGAAATAAGTAGATAGCCTCTGTATTTAATTTTTCTTTTTGCTAAATAAGAGGTACTCCAAAATACAAAAAAAAAAAAATTATATATATATATATATATATAATAAAGGAATCTTTCCTAAATCAATTGATGCTCAAAACAAAATGTAATTTTTATGCACATATAGAACAAAGAAACATAATGACATCATTACACACACATACACACACACACAATCAGTGTAACACTTGCACTCTTCAAAGGTGCTATTCCTAATTTACCTAAGTAATAAAGAGAAAATTAGTATTGCACAATCATTATAACAATGGCATGTAAGTTCTTAAACTGAAGATTCATCAGTAAAAATGTATTGCTTTGACAAAAAATAAACATTTATAGAAATAAGGAAAAATATTTGTAAGAGTCAATTCAAGGAATATATATATATATATATATATTCAAGGATTAGATATGTTAACAAATGTATGATTGAGAAGGACACATACATAACACTAAAATCAAATCTAATGTAGTATTTTAATAATTTATGCAGATTCACATAAGCTTAGAGGAAACACACATCAATAGACAAATACTATACAATAATAACAAGAAAAGTTGTAGTTTATGAATCAATCACCAATGCAAAATACTATATCATAATAATAATAAGAAAATCATTTCTATAGAAGTGAAATTACATAAAATACTTAGCTTCAATAAATTTCTTCTTTTCTTTATTAATGTAATGGATTAGTGCCCCTCCCATTTTACTTGATCAAAACAAGTTTTTTCTTTTATTTGAAATATGAAAACTACTAAGTATGTTAGTTTTTGGATGATAATAATTTTCACTATTATAAATAAAAGTTGAATTCACATTTAGTAGTAAATGAAATGAACATAAATATAGGTGGAACTAAATTCACTATAACATAGTACTTATTAGAACAAAAAGAGAATGACATATACTCCAAGATACTAATTAATCATATTAGATTCTAACTATAGTACACTTATTTGTATTAGGCTGTCATATAAAGGTTTTTATCTAAACCTTATATGTAGTACAAAATATTTCATATAACAAAAGATCAGATATCTAGACATCAATATGAAAAATGAAACCAATCAGTTTTCTGATAAATAATAAATAATAAGAAAGTAGAAGTTCCATTCAAATAGAAAATTCAAATTTATGTTTTTAAATATTCAATCCTTGCTTAACCAAATTTTGAAATATGTCAAGTTACTTAAAAATATTTAGTAATTAAAAAAGTCCCAGACCTATTTTTAATTAGGAATCAAGAAATTATTAACTAATTAATAGTTATCATGAGATGAAACAGTTTTCATCTGTTTCCATATGGCTCTTTCAAAGAGATTTTGAGAGGTTTGGCCTGAGGGTAACTTGCCCAATATTTTCAATTGTCTAGCGCATAAACTAGTCTTCTAATTAATATTTGAGAATAGTTTACTAAAATTATCCGTTCAATGTGCTCTTTATCAAGGTCAATTTATATCTTTGGTGACGCTTAAATATTTATGTTCTCTAATTAGAAGTTCAAATAGAATTTTCCCACCACTCACAATGTTTATCCCTCATACAAAAATAAATTCCCTCCCACAAAAGACATGTTTTCCTATGGGAAGACAAGAATGGTATAACTGAAAATTCTGGATAACAAGTTATCGCTTGAGAATATTTTGAATAGTTTCATCAAAATCTCTATAAATTTGCCTAAACAATCTTGAACATACACAACTCTAACATATTCTCCCATTTCGAAGGATGAGACAAACGTTTGTTTTTGCAGTTCTCTGGGTCGAGGACACTTGATTTGCCTTACCAAACGTTGTAAGAGGATTGTTTTCTGCTCCCCTCAAAGGCTTCCCAAAATATGAGAAGAGCAGTGAAAAGGTTGCTTTTTTTATGATTTGGGAAAACCCTGGAGGGGAATAGAAAGCTGATTTCTCTGATACAACTTCGCTTCATCACTATATAAATGATACATGATTTAACAAAATGTCATGTCATTTGTTTTCTCATTGTCATCTTGCAATGAAAGATTCATGCTGCCATTTTTTACCAATACCTATTAATAAACTTCTCATGCAGGCATCTGGATGCATTAAACTGATATACCGCATTCTTCTAGAATTCTGTTGGAATTTCAACAACTGGGATTCACTATACTTTTTCTTTACAGGATAGATGGACAATGCAATGAAAGCAAATAATGGGATATATTTATCATATCGATTGCTTTCATATGTGATATTCCCACGTAAGGAACTTATACCAAGTTGATCAACATAGAATTCTTCCTTATATTGTCTTCTTTATTCAGTAGATACATTCCATTAGGGGTTATTTATGGTAGAACACTAGGAAATGCATTTCGTTATTCTTATAAAAGGATAGAAAATGCTCTGCACTTTGTTGGGCTTTATTTTGTTGTACTTAATGTGAATGAAATCTCGACGAGATAGGGTATCTACTTTTTGTTATGTGTTGATGTCATGAACATTGATGGATGTATAGTAAAAAGGCTTTATTGTACACTAAAGGGCTCCTAAAAATAAGGGAATGATGCTCTTGTATTTGGTGTAGGTTTCGTAATAAAGAGGAGCATCTACTGGTTTACAATTTTGGTTTGCTTTGTTTTGTTTTAGTTCCTATTTTTCCGGGGTTTGTGAAGTTTTAGATAGGTTGATTCTTATTCAGTCAATGGTGTTGAAAATATGGTGTGCTTTATACCTTTCATCTCTGCTCAGATCTTCGGCCCCATTAAACATCAAGCTTGAAGAAACCAAGTCTGGAAAGATGGATGAGATGGTTGGGTTTTCGTCGAGGAAGAAAGTGTTGGTAGTATTAATTTCTCCCACCGTCCACAGCTGTTTAGCGTCCACAACCACAGACAAACAGTGGTCAGCAGCAGACAAGTAGCTGTCCGAAGTCATCTTCAGTCATCCAAGCACTGGCCAACACACCAGCCTCACCGTTCAGCATTAATTATATTGTCAACTCTTTCCTACAACATTAAATATGCATTTGCTTATAAATATAATAAATTGGGCTTGTGATCAGCAGAGCTCATTTTGGGTTTCTCATTATGGATCATGAGTGGATGGAATGTTGTAGCATTCTAAGGACTTGTAATAGATTTTGATTATGAATGAAGTGCTGTAGCACATTGTGCTAAGTCATTGTATTTTACATATTGAGTTGAATGCTTATCTTTCAGTTGGTGTTTGTCTTTGATCCACTCTATCCACCTCCTTCAGAAAGTCTTGCATTGCTGTAGGAAAGGCTAATTGTGTGTGAGACAGATTATAGAATATACGAAATATGGTTAAATAAAGCAAACAAGGCTTTGTAAAGGAACAACGTGTTAGATTTTAGTAAAGAATTTACTGATAAAGAGAGTTCCGGATTTGATATTCTTGCTATTATTCTTCTTTCTCGTCGTCTAACTCTTCCTTCTGTAAATTTTTTCACTTGATTGGCGGGTAGGCTGCTTCATAATGTTATCAAGTGCCATATGTTTTCTATGTTATTCTATTTGAAGTATCTTCTCTAATTAATTTTCTATATTTAAAATCTTATTCTTATGGGTTTAGTTTGTGAATTGATGTTATGCAATCATTTCTTTAAAAAACCCTTTCCTAATTGCTCATTATTAAGCCATGATTCAAAATAAAGTACAAACATTGTCCAATAGTCTCAGATTACTTTTTAGTTTAATTTAATTCTTCATTTTTCATTCTTATAATTCCCCGATATTCCTTTTCCTGGCATTTTAATTTTACTCCTTGTAGAGGAGGGGTTTTTCATTTCCCAGTACTCACCTTCCCTTTTTAAATTTTCCAGCATTCTCCCTTCCTGTTTCGAAATGCGATATCTATAACAATTTGATTTGCTCTTGTAAACATATGCAAAATGTGGAAGCTCATACAAGGTCTTTTAACTGTTCAATCAGACGGCTAAAATAAATGTGTTCTCCTCAAGTGCTGTGATTGCAAGATAAATGCACTTCACGACAAGAATTGCCAACTGTTGAATGTAGGAAAAATAATTAATACAACTGGCTAACATAGATCATCATACTGTTTTATCGCAAAAAAAGAAGGTTTTACACAATGTATAAATTAATACAACTAAAGAGAATATCAGAATTCCTCTTGTAAACAGAAAATAACACTTATTAAAGATAATTCCATTCTAAAAGAAAGAGTTATTATTCTATTGCAAGGCTCTAAATGTAGTAATAACTAGCGCATATATATATATATATATATATATATATAGACACACACACACACACACATATACACACACACAAACACATATATATGTATATATGTGTATGTATATATATATATATGTATCTATATATAGATATGTATATATTACAATAAATATAGACAAAAATCAAACCCAAGCTATTACTTTTAAAAAAAAATTAAAAACAAGTTCGTAGTAAACTGCACCTCTTTCAAACGAGATAATAAATCAACCCTACTAAATTGATGAAGATACGTTGTAATAAAAAGAGTTATTATTCTATTGCAAGACCCTAAATGTAGTAATAACTAGCGCGCGCGCACACACACACACACACACAAACACACACACATATATATATGTGTGTGAATATATGTGTATGTATATATATATATATATACATATATGTATATATATATATATATATATATATATATGTATATATGTATATATATATATATATATATATATATATGTATATATGTATATATATATATATATATATGTATCTATCTATATATATATATATATGTATATATCTATATATCTATATATATATGTATATATGTATATCTATATATGTATATATATATATATATATATACAAGCTAGTAGCTCCACACAAAATGAAGACATTATTATACTTAATACATAAAAGTAAATTATAATTATTAAAACTATATATATTTTATATGTTCACCTAGAAAATATGTATAATACAAAAGTTTCCCTTTGAAAATAAAAAACTTGTGTGATCTGATAATAAGCAGATCTTAAAAAGTATAATTTTTAAGGAAGTAATTATAAATAAATTTAGTATTGAAATTAGAGTTTTGGTTTTCATTAGCATTAGCATAAGTTTCATGCTGAATAAAGTAGATTATAATTTGAAATAGAGAAAATGTTGTATTGGGGCTCATTTATTTTATAATACATAGGGAAGTCATATTGGGGACTCTCTCTCTCTCCCTCTCTCTATCTCCATCTATTTCATGCCCTAATTATTACATCTCTCTACTTCATCTCTCTCTCCCCCCCAAAATTATAATCCTCTCACCATCTTTTCCCCCTAATTACAATATAGCGCTAGCCCATATCTATCACCCTCTCCCTCTTGTCTCTCTATCTCTCTCATATGTCTTGCATGCTAATTACTCTATGTTTCTCTTCATGCCCATCACCATCCCTATCTATTTGATTCCCTAATTATTCTCTCTCTCTCTCTCTCTCTCTCTCTCTCATGCCCTATATCTCCTTTTCTTGGTTTCTAGCACACATTAGAGTTTTCATTTGCATTAGTGTTAGCTTAAGTTTTATCCTTAAAGCTAGATTATTATTTGTAATAGAGAAATAGGTCATAGTGGGACTTCTTTAAGGAAATCAAGAGTTAGAGAGTTATTAAGGCTTCAACTTTTATAGTACATGGTTTTTGTATTATTCATTAAATTAAAGTCTCAAAAACTCTCTCATGTTTCTTTATGTCTCATCCTTCACACTATGTCTACCTCACATCTCTCTCTCTCTCTCTCTCTCTCTCTCTCTCTCTCTCTCTCTCAGGCCTAAATTATCCTCTTTCTATATTAACCTCTATCTCTCCCCACTCACCCTTCTATTTTTCTTCCATCTCCTTGCCCCTCTAGTGATTGCTTCCCCCTAAATACTTTATATATCTTTACATCATGTCTCTTACTCTCTCTCACACATCTATCTTTCCCAAACATATAATACATATATCTCCCCCCATAATTATTCTCTTTTCGTCTCTCCCCACCCTCCTCCACCCACTTATCACTATTATCCTCTCTTCATTCCTTCATTGCCATGTCAATCTATCATATTTATTAATTATTATATTTACCCCATCTCTCCCCTATTCCCTCTCCCATTCCCTCTTTCTCTTATATCCCTCCCCCTCTCACCATATATTCCTCTTGATTACCATATATCCCTAGCCTACCTCTCTTTCTCTCTCTCTCTCTCTCTCTCTCTCTCTCTCTCTCTCTCTCTCTCTCCCTCCCTCCATCCTTCCCTCCCTCTCCCTCTCACACTCTCTCTCCCCCTCCCCCTCTCCCTCTCCCTCTTCTCATCATGTCTCCATCTCTTTTGGACCCTAATTGTCATCCATTCCTTAATTACCATATCTCTCTCTCTCTCTCTCTCTCTCCCCCCCCCCCCCCCCCCCTCCCTACCTCCCTCTCTCCCTCCCTCCCTCCCTCCCAAATTCCTCCCCCCATCACCATTTCCATCCATTCAATGCCCTAATTATTCTCTTTCTCTCTACCTAATGTCTCTCCTCTTCGACATTGTCTCTTTCTACCTCATATCTTCCTATATTTCTCCCTTTTTCCTATTTCTACCCCTATTTATCACATGCTCTCCTTTATTACCATTTATTTCTACATCATCGCTCTACCTCCCTACCTTCTTAAAGTCCCCTATCCATCCTCTCACAATCTCTTCCCCCATTTACACTTTATATCTACCCCATATCTCTCGCTAATGTATCTTTATCTCTCACAATATCTCTTGCCCATATCTCTTACCATATTTCCTCTTATCTCACTCTCATCTCCCCTCCTCATATCTCTTTATCTCTCAAATTATATCTCTCTATATATATATACCTTGTGCCTCTCATGCCCCCCAATAGCCTCTATCGTGTCCCCTACTGCCTTCTCTCTTTGTGTTATGTATCTTTATCTCTCACTCTCTCTCATAGTGTTTACTTCATGCCTCACCCTCATCCCCTTTTCACACTCTCTCTTAGATGTCCCCTTCTATAATTTACCCACCCTTCCTTCTCTACACACTCCACCTTCTCCTCATAACTTAGACCCTCCCCACACCCCCTATTCCCCCTCTCCCCCACATCTCTCTCTCTCTCTCTCTCTCTCTCACACAAACACACATGCACACCGACACACACAAACACCCACACCCATACACACATCCACACCCATAGACACACCCAAACATCCCTTTTGAAATTTGACTATATGTATATATTTTGAATTAATTTATAAAGCTTGATTTTATTTGTAAACTTAAACTTTCTTTTACAGCTAACTTTATAACACTTTCTCATAAAAAATTTAGCCTTACTTTAGAACATTCTTTTAATTTCAACCTTATATGTTTAACTTCATTAATTTAATATTTTCCTAAATTTATAAATTTCAACCTTATTTCAAAATTTGATATAATATCTAATACTTTTTTCTAATTTCCATCCATCCTTTAATTACCACATCTCTCTCTCTCTCTCTCTCTCTCTCTCTCTCTCTCTCTCTCTCTCTCTCTCTCTCTCTCTCTCTCTCAGATTCCTTCCCCCATCACCATTTTCATCCATTTGATGCCCTAATTATTATTTTTCTCTCTACCTAATCTCTCCCCCCTTTGACTTTGTCTCTTTCTACCTCATACCTTCCTACATTTCTCCCTTTTTCCTATGCCCACCCCTAGTTACCATATCCGCTCCTTTATTACCATTTATCTCTACATCATATCTCTGCCTCCCTACCTCCTTAATCTCTTTAAGTCTCTCCTTTCCCCCCTCTTAAAATCTCTTCCCCCTATTACCCTCAATATCTACCCCATATCTCTCATTCATGTATCTTTATCTCTCACAATCTCTCTTGCACATGTCTCTCACCATATTTCCTCTTATTTCACTCTTATGTCCCTTCCTCATATCTCTTTATCTCAAAAATTATTTCTACATGTCTACCTTGTGTTTCTCATGCCCCCCATAGCCTCTATCACATCCCCTACTACATGCTCTCTTTTTGTCATGTATCTTTATCTCTCACTCTCTCTCATAGTGTTTACTTCATGCCTCACCCTCATCCCCTTGTCACGCTCTCTCGTACATGTCCCCTTGTATAATTTACCGACATGTCCTCTAGACACTCTACCCCCCTCCACCCCCATCCTCATAATTTAGACCCACACCCACACCTACACCCACACACCCCTTTTGAAATTTGACTATATGCATATATTTTTAATTAATTTATAAAGCTTGATTTTATTTGTAAACTTAAACTATATTTAAAAGCTAACTTTATAACACTTTGTCGTAACAAATTTAACATCACTTTAAAACATTCTTTCAATTTTAGTTTTATATGTTTAACTTTATTAATTTAATATTTTTCCTAAATTTATAATTTCAACCTTATATTAAAATTTGATATAATCTCTAACATTTTGTTCTCTCTCTCTCTCTCTCTCTCTCACACACACACACACACACACACACACACTCCCTTTCCTCCCAAATTACTCCCCCATCACCATTTCCATCCATTCAATGCCCTAGTTATTGTCTTTCCCTCTACCTAATCTCTCTCCCCTTCAACATTGTCTCTTTCTACCTCATACCTTCCTACGTTTCTCCCTTTGTGCTGTTTCCACCCCTACTTACCATATCCTGTCCTTTATTACCATTTATCTCTACATCATGTCTCTCCTTCCCTATCTCCTTAATCTCCTTAAGTCTGTCCTCTCCCTCCTCTCACAATATGTTCACCCTATTTACCCTCTATATCTATCCTCTATCTCACACTCATGTATCTTTATCTCTCACAATCTCTCTTGCACATGTCTCTCACCATATTTTATCTTATCTCATTGTCATGTCCCCTCCTCATATCTCTTTATCTCTCAAATTCTTTTTATATGTCTATCTTGTGTCTCTCATGCCCCCCCCACAACCTCTATCATGTCTATTACTACTTGCTCTCTTTGTCTCATGTATCTTTATCTCTCACTCTCTCTCAAAGTGTTTACTTCATGCCTCACCCTCATCCCCTTGTCACACTCTCTCTCACATGTCCCCTTCTATAATTTACCTACCCTTCCTTCTTTACACTCTCTCTCCCCCTCCACCCCACTACTCATAATTTAGACCCTCCCTAGTCCCTCCCTTTCTCTCTCTCACACCCACACCCACACCCACACATCCCTTTTGAAATTTGACTATAAGTATATATTTTGAATTAACTTATAAAGCTTGCCCTTTTGAAATTTGACTATGTATATATTTTGAATTAATTTATAAAGCTTGATTTTATTTGTATAGATAAACTTTATTTTAAAGCTAACTTTATAGCACTTTAGAACATTCTTTTAATTTTAATTTAATATTTTTCCACATTAATAAATTTCAGCATTTCAAAATTTGATATAATATCTAACATTTTGTTCAAATTTTTAAAATCTATTGTAATTTCATTATTTGTTATTGTCTTATCTTTATTATTTAATTACTTTATCCAAATTTAGTCCAGCATTTTAGATTATATAATCACAATATTCAATAATGGTCAGTGCAAAATGTATATTAAATTTTGCTTGTGTTTATTTAAAATGAAATTTTTTAAAATGTTGAGGTTGAGATACTCCAAATTTTAACCATAAGAACAATTGAAGCCATGATCACACAGTGGAATAAGAACAAACTTAAAAAGAAAGCCAAAAAAATAAATCATTTTTTTCAAACTTTGGGCTGGTGCCACTATGGGATTCAATCATGTTATTTTTGGCAATAATTGGATTCAAATAAGTCAATATGGTGAGGCTTGGGAGATGTGAATAGAAGGAAAGATGGGACAAGTGAATCCAGCAAAGGTGGAGGTACTCCAATTGCTGTAATTGAGATAGAGCAGATAATACTTGGCTGCTTGAATTCCTCACCATTGCTAACAAGGGAGAATCTAAGGGGCTAAGATCTCGACAATCCACATGGCCTAAGCCCCAGTGGCAGGTGATTCACAGCCAGGAGCAGCAGTCTATATTTATAACGAAAAAACATCATAACAAGTAGATTTCCCAAAGTCTAATTATAAATCATTGTTTCTCCCCACAAAAAATCAATGATTTAAAATGGCAATCAAATAAAGAACTAAATCATAAAAATTGGGTGGGAGGAGATTTTAATATGGTGCTAGAAGCCTGGATCCCATTATCACTACAAACTAAAATATCATAATACTACAACTATGTTTCAAAAATTGTACCATTGATAGATTTCCAAATATTAATGATTGCATTGATTTTCAAATATAGGGGAAAAAGAATATCATAATAGAATCGATATAAGGAGACAACAATTACACGAAGAAGAGATCCACATAAATAAGAATAAATGAATTTCCAAATCAAAAGGATTCCGGATAAGTCCAAATCAGGCTAACAGAAATCAAATGGATTTCTTGAAGTGGAGGAGGGCACTTCTTTCTTTAGTGGCACATCCTCCCCAACTAGATGAATAGGAGAAGCAACAGCAACAACAACAGAAACATGCAGTATTTTCTGACCCTCTCAATCTCAATAACAATATTGAGAACAATCCATAGACACTATGAATTGAGGCTTCCTTTTCTGTTTATGAAATTGGGGCAAATGAAGATTATATACCGCCATTTTAGCACAATTTCCTTTCTATTACCTCCATTCATTAATATTGCATGTAACTGTCAAATGAAGTGATTTCTTTATTCCTGTGAATGAACAATTTTACATCAACATTGCTTTCACACGATATTACAAACCACTACAAATTAATTTATCCTTATATCATATTTTACATTTCAAAATATAATCCAATTCAATAATCTTGTGAAGAGAAGCTACAGAGGAAGAAGAAGAGTTGCTGGTGAGATGCAGTTATTTCAACAAATCCCTGTAACGTTTCCTCTCTTCACTTGTCCGATGATGGTGTTCCACAAATGGCACAGCGTAAATAGAGACAACATGTTGCTTATCTATTTCATCTTCATTCTTCTTCCCAAGGAAACTAAAAACATCACTATCCTTCTCTTCTGCTTCATTTTCCTCAGTTGTTATTTCACATAGAGGATTCACAGGAACTGAACACTGCTTGTCCTCTTTTGTCTCCTCTTCATTTTTATTTCCACATAAAACCGTGATTTCAATATCTTGCTGCTCGTTTATTACCTCTTCAATCATCTCCTCAGATACTTCTTCACTTGTCATCACTTCTGCATGTTGAGCCTTTCATTCAGTTTCACTTGAGTCATGCTTTGGCACCTCAAAGGGATTAACATGAACTGCAGGCTGCTCGTTTTTCTGCCCATTTTTCTCTTCATATAAAACAATGATGTCACCATCTTCTTGCAGCTCTATTGCATTTGTTTCCGCCATCACTTCGTACTAGAAAATAACTCAACAATGCAGGAAAATTGTAGTTCAAAGAGTTTGATAAAATGGAAGGAGGTGAAGTTAAATATATAGGATTGCAGAGGTATGGAGGACGTGCTAAGGGTGAGTGTTGAGATGACCGCTATATTTACCTTCACTTATACGAATCCCTAGGTGTCTGTGCATAAATATTATAGAGAATTCGTGCTATATTTGACCTTATTAATTAAAGCCATTTATAGACCGAAAATAATATATAATAATTTGTAACCGTAGAGATATATAATAATTTTTTTTAACAAAAATGCTAATTTGAGCGGTCAGCTGTACATCAAAAATTATAAAAATTGATTCAGCAGAAATATTAATAAATTATATATAATATGTAATATTCAATACACAATTATAGCTCATGTTCATACATAAGAAGAATAGTTAAAATTAATAGAATCTCTATGTACGTCGTCTCACCTATTATTGGGTTTCTTATACTTCTCATTCTATTGTCTATGGTGAACTAAAAAAATTAGATTATATTGGTATGTATTAATTTCTAATATTCTCCTATTTATATATTACATTATTTTAGTTCCCCTTATTATTCCTTGAGAGCCCACATAACAATTTCTTTAGATTTATATTAAGTGATTAATATCTGCTAAAATATGAAGTACTATATTTTTAAAAACTTCTTCCAATCTTAACAACTTGACTCAAAAATTTACATAATTTGGAACTCATAAAATTTTGGTTAATATGATAATATCAAAAGTTCAATACACTAGACATTATAATAAAAAATAATAATATAGATAATTTAAATGATATCAAAAGTGCATTAATTAATTACAAAATACATTGAATGAAATAAATTCTCCCTAAATAGATGATGCTGGCACATTATGTAGAGTGTGAGTACCATTGCCACTTGCTCAATTTTCCCAAAGTGAACTTCTAATTTTGACAATTACAACAATAAATATGAATGAATAATAGACTTGACATAATTAGGACAAAAGATCACTTCAGAATCGACAAAGTATAAGTACCCAATAGATTAAAATAGATGAAACTCTCTAGCTGAAATTTTATCCAAATAAGTCTATTCTATTAGAGAAAATCTTCATTGGTATCTAAAAGTTATGCAATTTCAAAAAAAAGATGGAAAGTAAAGATGTGTTTATATGATCCAACCAAAGCTTCTAAATTTTTAAAATCAAAGATTCAATAGGTATGATTTTCAAAATCTACACTTCCAAGAAAAGGTGTCCATCAAAATCAAATAATAGATGCACCACTTAAAATTTAAGAAATTTAGGCCAAAAAAAAAAAAAATATTCCATTCAAATTAGAATTTGTACGATCAAGTTTTTTTTTTGATGAATAGTCCTTTTCTATTAATAAAATATACTAAGAATACAATTCACAAAAAAGGGGTCGAGGGATACAAGATCACCCTATGAAAGAGTTCACATAGCCGAAGCCGGACTTAAAAACACGGCCTCAATCAGAAATAGCAACTATTCATAGAAAAAAAGAGTAAATAACCTCACACTGCCAAGGCAGTGCTAGCCAAGGGAGGAGGATCATCTTTATTAGGAAATCCCCATGTATCAATGGGATTATGGGGAGGACTAGGAACATTCGAGCCATCGTCAGCAGTAGTATGATTAGGAGTAGCCTCTGCATCCTTAACCTCTAGCCATGGAGGAGAAATCACAAAAGCCAGGCAAGGAAATTTTTGAGATTGTGTCTGCCGAGGCCCAAGAGGAGGATTCAAGGACTAGCTAGAACAATCTCAGGGTGGGGAAGCAGAGTGGTGCCTCCATCTTCCATTACCACCACTGGGATAGCAATGGTGGGAAGCTTGGGAGCATGGTGTGTGCGAGTGGTGGCCTGAGGACTAGCAGTGAGAACGATGGTCACAAGGTGTAGAGGCATTAGCCAAGGCATCCAGAGGAAATTTGGCAATGGTGCAAGGAGCATTGCTCCAGTGATTTAACAATTCCTGTAAGTGAGAAACTTCTAGGGAAACTTTATTAGCTTGCACTGGATCTTCATAATCACATTGTTAAAAATGCATGCCTTAGTGTACATAGTAATGTTAACATCCAAAAAACTATGAGTGAACAGAATAGCATTCCTATCTTTCCATAGAGAAAACAAAATTTCCATCCTGAAGGTATGCGAAATCTAAATGAATTTTTGAGGAATTCTGAGGGAATCACCCAATAGGATCATGAGCCATGAAAATGGTTCAGGCCTAAAAGGCCTGAAAAAATCATAAATCTAGTGCCAATAATTTTGAGCATGCTTACAAAATCAAAAAATATGCAAAAAGGACTCAGGTTGACAATAGAAGGGGCATCTAGGATCAGGAACCCCAATGTGCTTGAGCCAAGGCCCTAAGGGAAGACCTTGGAAGGAAGGGCACCAAGAAAAGTGGTTAATCTTGGGTTCGGTAATAGCACTCCAATTGGTGTCAAAATGTTTTCTCCATTGAGAAAGCAAAGATTGCAAATGCCACCACTGGTTAAGTGTGTCAACCATCAGAAGGTGGGGCGAGAGCCATCTGTACCCCATATTGGGCTTATAATTGGCAAATGGAGTGGCAGGATATCAATTCCAATCATGCCACCAAGGCCAAACAGACTATATCCCCACCTTATGAACCAAGTGCATAGGGATGGAAGACAATAGAAAGTCAAAAGTTTGTTGATCCGTACTAACAAGGGGGTACTGAAGTTGCATATCTTCCCATGGCCTGAAACTCATGGTGACTCTTGAAAAGAGATCCTTAGGAGTTTGGATGCCACATTTGAAAAAACACAGAGCACTAGCACCTTGAATCTTGGTGAGAGGAGTACCCTGAATTGCAAACAGGGGAGACCACCAAATGGTCTATTGATTCAAGGAGAGCCCATTGTGAAACTCATCTCTAGCCCAATGAAGCCATGGCTTAAGAGCTTCCTAGGCTTTCCAAATACTCTTAATAACAAATGAGCCCCAAATGGCCATTGGTTCATGCATGATGAGAAGGGTTTGAAAACTAATCCACTTTCATGCAGGCTTGTTAACAGGGAAGCCAGAAAAAATGTAGTGCCTTACCAAAATCTTCTAGGCTTCGTCCCTAGAAATAACTTGGATAAACCATTTTGCATAGAGAGCAAGGCCTTGTTTTTGAGTGGAAAGCAGGCCAAGACCACTAGACTCCATTGTGAGACAACAAAAATCCCAAGCAACTCTGTGAAAACCATGATGGTCAGAACCAGAAGCCCAAAGAAAATCTCTGAGCAAATGTTCCAGCTTGAGATAGGAAGCTTTGAAGAGTGTCCAACATGAAGAATAGTACACATGAGTGGCGGCTGGAATCTTAGAACAAATCTAGAATTTACCAGCAAGAGAAAGCAGCTTGGTGATCCAATAGTCGAGCCTTTTGCTAATCTTGGCAAGCACAACATTCCAAAGCTCCATAGGAGAGGCCTGGAAGGAAAAGGGAATGTGAAGAAAGTGGAAGATTTCGCTGTGAGTAACCCATTTCCACAGGAACTGGTTGAGCCAAGGTGGAGCTGGCAAAAAAGACTGGTGGTAGCAGAGTGTTTTATGCCATTGGATGGTAGAGCCAAAAGCTTGACAAAAGGTGTCCAGACAATTTAAAGCATTTTTGATGTTTTCTTCATCCTCAAGAAGTGTAAGAAAGGAATCATCAGCAAAATGACCATTGACTAACTGGGAGGAAGATTCAGGCAAGGAAATGCCATGAACTAGCCCTGAAGACACAGAATGAGCTAGCAAATAGCCAAAACCTTTAGCAGCAAGGACATATAGCACTGGAGCTAGAGGGAAACCTTCCCTAATTCAAAAAAAAAGTCCAAAAGCCTTAGATTGCAAATTATTTATGGTAATGCAAGCACTAGCATCACCAAAGAGCATTTCCATAGACTAAAGAAAATTGGGACCAAAACCCAGAGCCTGAAGCATAGCCAAGATGAAGGGCCATTCAATGCAATCATAGGCTTTAGCAAAATCTATCTTTAAAAAGATAGCCTTCTGCTTGGACTTGTGAGCCCATTCCATACATTCCCGGAAAACAATGATGTTGTCAAGAATATATCTGGACTTGATGAAGCTAGTTTGCTCATGCCGCATAATTAAAGGCAACATGTGCCTGATTTTGAGAGAGAGCACCTTGGCAATGATCTTATAAGACACATTCAAAAGGGTAATGGGCCTCCAATTGCATATGTCCTCAGGATCACTAACTTTAGGTATGAATTTGATATTCCTTTTATTTATTATTGGTCCTAAGCTTTTAGTATGATATGCTTTGAGATAGACATTGTGCAGGTTAGGACCTATTTGTTCCCAAAGGTGTTCATAAAATTCACAAAGAAAGCCATCACACCCAGGAAACTTGTCATTTGCCATGGAGTAAATTGCCTCTTTAAGGTCTCTAAGGGAAAGAAGTTGCTCACAGAAAGCACGTTGCTCAACTGCAAGGAAGTTTGGAGTAACAAAGATATACTTTCTAAGAGCTTCCTCCTGAGCAACCAAATTTCCCTGTGAAGCAAAGATGTTCTCATAATGATGAACGAATGCTTGTAGGATGTTAGGGAGACTAGACAAAATAATCGTTCCCTACTTGACCTTTTTAATCCCAACATTGGTATGACAGGCTTGGAGAGCCTGAAAGAACTCCTTCGAGGCTTTATCACCAACCTCCAACTAGTGGGGACAGGCCTTGATTTGAGCTCCACGAGCAACATAGTTGTCAGCAATTTTCTTGTCATGGCAAAGCTTGGCAAGGTGAATTTGTAAATCCACATCAAAGGGGTTGAAGGTGAGAGCCTCAAAGCCTTTTTTGAGGGTGAGGGTGTTGGCTTCATAAGAGCGTTTCCTAGAAATTGTCAACTGGCGCCCATAAATGCATAGAAACTGAGCAGTTCTGGTAATGGCATCATTCCACCATTGAATCCATCTCCACTGGGATTGTGGACGTGGCTCCATATTCCAAACATGTTGGATGTGTGAGATGGTGGAAGCATGCAGTAGCACAGATGTGTTGAGGAAGAACTGAGACTTGGCCACCTTGGGGATAGTTGTTTGCCAAGAAATGACAAAATAAATGGGATAGTGGTCAAATAACATCACATTTGTCAGGGGAATGATAGGCTAATCTTGATCTTCAGAAAAAGAGAAAAAAGATTACGCAGAGATCATAGCACAATCGAGACATTTTAAAATGCAGTCAGAGCTAGCTCGAAAGTTGGACCAAGTGTGCCAGACCCCACCACCCTGGCGGCGGTTTGTATTGGGATCAAAAAGGCCCAATTTATTTCACATGTAGTACTAGGCTACTCTTTCCCTAGCTATCCACCGAAGGGGTAGAATGCCATCTTTGTCAGATGCTACTTCAACCATATTGAAGTCCCCACATCTAGGACCTTTCCACAACATCATTGGAGGCATAAACTTTAATGACTCCAAAAGAATGATTGTGAATGGAAAGAAAAAGCCAGATAATTCTGTGTGGGGTCAGAACCGTGCGAAATAATAGCAAAATGAAGGCAAGGTGACGGGAGAGTAACTACACCACCTCGACCAGGTTCATGCTAAGAGGAAAAAATAACGCCATCCTACCAAATGACATGGCACTCAGCAGAAAGCATGAAACTGAAAATCTTAACTTCTTGCAGGCAGAGAACATCTAAATTACCAAGTCTATGATGGGTGTCCCAGACATAGAATTTTCTAGGGAGGTCTGAAAGACCTTGAACATTTTAGGAGAGGAAGTTCATGAGAACTCTTCCATATCATCCTCATCCTTAAGAGAGGAGTAGCTATTGTGCAAGAAGGTAGAAACTAGGTGGAAGTCAGACAAGAAATCCTTTGACCTAACAGCCTTTCATTTCACTTCTGGTATCTTCGTATGTCTAGGAGGGCTATGAGAATGCCTCGTCACTGATGGCACGATGGAAGAAACTGCAAGGGGAGAACGGACCCCAACCAAGGTAGAAACCCTAGTGGCCACCTTAATCCCCTGTGTACTAGCAGGGTTTGGAACTTGCAAAACCCCTGGAATAGGCATTGTGGAAGCCACTTGTGTCCCCACGCTAGCTGTTGCGAATGCTCCTATGTGAATAGGAGGAACTGCAACAACTGCCGCATAAGTTTTCTTGGTGGACAAGGGCTTCAAGGGAACCTTGCCCTTGCACCCAACAGTAACCCATTCTTCCTTTTTTCCTTCAGCCTATTTTGAAGGCACTTCTTTAGGCATGGGCTTGACCTTAGGCGTAGCTAGAGAGCAATCCTTGATATTGTGTTTCGTGGACTGGCACCTATAACAGGTGTTAGGTAGATTCAAGTAAAGCACCTTCTAAGAGAAGGTTTGAGCTTCAATCTAGATTTCCATAGAATCCTTGAGATCCTTGGAAAGATCAACTTTGATGCAAACATGTCGCTGTGGGTGAGCATTAAAAAATTTCTTAGGCTCCTTGGTGACAACTTTGCCAAGGGTTTTGGCAATAGACTCAATGAAAGGCTAGCATGGCAAGGGAAGACCTGCAAACTCGACCCATAGAGGAACCCTAAGCTTTTTATCATCTAAGACTGTGAAGTCTCAAGACCATTTTTGGAAAACAAGTAGAGAGGAACACACAGACCAAGGTCCATTGTTAAAGACCATGTCTACTTGTGACGAGTTAGCGAAGCAAAATTTAAAAAAAAACTTTTGGTAAGGTTTTGCACAGCATCAAGATGGACTCCATGAGGAGTCCAACATTTGTTAACCCAGTCTCAGAGCATAGCTTCAGGAGGAGTCCTACCAACACAATAACCTATCAAAGTATGTTGCTCTAACCAGTCACAAGCAACATCAAATTCTTGCAAATGAAGGATAATGTCAGGATTACCTCATGAAAAACCTTCGGGACAAAATTGCACAGATGTTTGTTCTAAGGCAGCGCCATGGTAGTCCAAAGTAGCAACGTGAATACTAGAAACAACTGGTTCACCACTAGTCGGAGCCATTATATCCTAACCTAAAAGCTCCTATAGTAAATGCAGTTTGACAAGTGGTGCCTATAGAAGGAAAGCTCAGATGAAGAGTCGTACACAAGAAAACTAAAAGTTTGCATGAAGCAGGAAACCCTAGCAGAGCGAAAAAAACTTGTTCTCCCAAAAGACAGCCACATTAAAAAAAATCACGATCAAGTTATGACTCTGCATGATGAAACTAAAAATGCAAATAGAGAGGGGTATGGATTTTTAACACCTGATGATGTCATTAGATTAACATATCAAATCTGATAGTCAAATGACCATCACAACAAATTGAAAATTTCCCAGTTTGATGGTCAAAAAACCATCAATTTTGGCACAATGAGTTGGAACTCATGGAAAAGATGGACCAGTTAGAAGACACTCGGACTATTGATAGGGTAATATCAAAGGTGGAGAAATAGTGACTCAATGGTGTCGATGTCACTAATGACTAAGCTTTGGACTACAATGTAAAGAGATACGTGTTTCCAATGCAATGATGTTGACCATTTTTATAGAAGGGTCGCTGCTAGCTCATGCTAAAATTGATGTGATATTTTCTTGGGGTAACCACTCAGTAATGGTCAACGCTCATGTTGTGAATACTTACAAAGCGTTTTGCGATTGGATCCAAGTGACGAATGCGTAGAACAATATCAATCTCATCTCTATGTTTGAAATTGTAGAGGGGCTCTGCTTGGTTTCTTTGCAAGTGTCGTGTGTCTTACACTCATGGTCTAGATAGATCAGATCAATTATGTGTTGTAGGGTAGTTAATGACTGCCAAGTTTCTTCTTTGGATACCAATGAGACCCTTGTTGTGTAGCAAGCTCATGCTCAGACAATCTCTATGACTCAGTGATCATAACAATTGTCAAAACTGTTGTCAGACTGGCAGATGAATGTGCCAAGTTGGAGCAATGGGCTTGTGTGGATTGTCTCGCTGGAGAAGGAATATCCATGTTACATGTTGAGTTTAATGTCTAGCTTGATTCATGCATGAGGAAAATGTTTGTCTGTAGGAACCAGGGATACGGATTCGATCAAAGTTACCAAGTCATTGGATGTATGTGGAATGTATTACTTGATGGTGATAGTGGTCTCACATGGAACCTAACTTATGTGATTAGGGTAAGTGTTGCTTGATCGAATGAATGATCTGCTTAGGCGGGTTAATGCTACTATATAGGTTCGGTGACAGATGAGGGAAGCCAAGGTTAGTCCACGTAGATGATGGGTGGGAGAAGGATCTAGGCCGCAGGCCATGGTTCCACTTAGTGGTACGATAGGGGGCGTGAGACATTTAGTCCCTTATTCCTTATATAAATATAAAATAAGTCTTTAAATAAGTATTCTCATCAACACTAAATTTTAGTAAGCTGCATGTTGTGATGGATTGGTGATGTTTGTTTGCGATCTATCATAGCGTGGGAGCTACAGAAATTTGACACCAACTACAATTTGATTGCTTTCCATATTGATGCACTAGTGCAAATGTGATTTGGCCTGCAAACATATTTTTCTTGCCCCAAATTGTAGAATAATGAAATGATGAAAACAAATATTGAAATCTGAATAAATTAAACAAATTTGAAAAGTATTTTGTTTTAAAATTAAATAATCTGGATCGCTACTGCAAATATGTAGATTATGATATCTAAAACTTTGTTGAAAAAAATGCTTCAAATTTGACTTTAGCTCAACGCATGCAAATTTATAGTCTAAATTATCTTGATGATTTTTATAGATTATTTGGTGAGGTCCAATCTTTCTTTAGATGCTCCCACAAGAATGTTGATCTATGACCTAAATCATTACATTCCAAAATATCAAGAAAAATGCTCACAAGTGATTATGCAATGAAACCCTTGTTTTAATAGTAAGTAATTTACATTACTAATTCATCCTTAGTAAGCATTGTCTTTTCCTCAAATTTAACTAGATTGAGTTTATATTTATTATTTTTATAAATTAAGTAATTAGATTGCAAATTTTATTAATTTAATAGATTTATTTTCTAATTAAATTTTTTAATTTTGGATTAAAGTAAAATGATTTTTTTAAGGGCCTAAAAACTAAAAGTAGAAAAATACAAAATTAATCATTAATTTTATAAGAAGAACTATGTTGGACAAAAAAGAAAACCTACAAAACACCTAGCAATCCAGCTACCAAAAACTAGTAGAACACAAGACTAATGCAAATTTTGATGCATAGAAGGTAAAAAAAGAGGATTCCTAATCTATTCCAATTTCTTAAGAGTTATAACATTCCAAATCTCCTTACAATCTTGACTACTAGGGATATTTGGACTTATGAGTATTGTATCCTTGTTAAGTCTACCGCTTGTCTACCTTACATCCCTCTCCTTGCCCTAACTTGAATCTATAAACACTTTTCCAAAGCACCCACCTTCTCTCTAAGGAAAATGATTTCCTTGTAGATCCATCTATATAGGTCTAGGGACAGCTCATCTTTATCTCTTTATCATTATCTTTGTGACAAAAATCTAGGATCCTCAAAATAGTATTACTCTCAAAGTCCTCAATGTTCTTTCCCTCTTTCACAATATGAACACCTTTCAATTCAGAGACAAAGTACCACACAATATCTGTGGTAGTATCCTCCTTCTTTCTAGCATTTATCTTACTTTTTTTCTTGAATATATTATCCTTCCACCATTTCATAATGGTAGGAGAGGTCATCTATGATTTCAGAGTAAGGGATTCCTCATCTTCCTCCCTATTTTCCATACTCTATGTATCTCATTCTCAAGAATCCTCTAGATCCATCTCATCTTAGGACTCATTCAACATGGATTCCTCATTTTCCCTTGTGTCTATCATAGTATGAACAGTTCACAAAGATTTATTTTTATTTTTACCACAACAAGAGGATTTCCTCTTACTCCCTTAACCCCATCTTGTTTTTGTTTCAAGAAAGATTTAGGAGTTATGGCATTGCAACACTCCATAAAGAGGAGAATAACCCCTTCAAGAAGTATGGGCTGAAATGAATTTTCTCATTTTTGACTACACTCACATTCATATATTTCAAGATATAATAAGGAAAATAAACTTTTGCTCTATACTAAAAGTGATTAAGAAAAACAATATTAAAATATTGAACCCTTTTCTTCCATCTTTGTGGAGTGAAAAACTCTCTAACACAATACAGTGCATGCCTTCAAATGGGATTAATTTTCTTATAAGAGAAGAACTTACCCACCTTTATTAGTTCCTACTTTAGAAATTTTGTCAATGATTTCTCTATGACTTATGTTTCGTTGAAGAAATTTACACCCTTGCATGGAAGTTTAGATATTCTAGAGATAAATTGAGTCTCTACAAAAAAAAAACCCGTACATAGTGATATTGTACTCATTTTACCCTGTATAAAATTCTGAGTGGCTTTAGGGTCAAACCATGGAACCTTTAAAGGTAAATGGTCACACTTCCATTATAATGCTACTCCCAAACCTTCAGGATGTCCCTCAACTCTTTACAAGATATCATCTCCTACTTCCTTAGTTTACCTCCCATTTCTTTTCACTTAGTGAGAAAGTATTTGACAACAATAGAGATGGCAATCCAAAAATTACCAAAGAAAATGATGAGAAAGGAAAAAGAAACTCACAAAGTCTGCCACACAATAATGCTTTTTACAAAATCACTCCTCCACCATGTCTTGTAATGATTATAGTACTTCCTTGATGTATTCATCATAATTTTTTATGTTTCCAAAAAGGAAATGTGTCCTATCTTCATTAATTCACTCCTTTTAAATAAAATCTTTTTCAAGATTGTCTTTCCAAAACATTGTCTTCTCTGACCTCATGTCTAGGTTAGTAATTTGAAGTTAGCAATAAATTTTTCCTCATAGTAAGTATGGGATATAACAACCTTTTCAAAGGTTTTTAATATTGCTCTCACCTCTTTTATTATAGTTTCCATTTTATATTTGGGAAGAGACTTTCCAATTAAACAATTGATGATATTTTGAATCCCCTTCTAACTGTATATATTTACGATTTTTATTTTTCACTCTTTTAGTAGCAATGGGGCCACTATTTGATTCATTTTCCTACCAAATTGAAAATCTTTTACTTTGATATAGTTTACATTCATAAACCTAATTATACCATCAAAACCAACATGCAACCAACATGCCCTTGGTTACCTTTGTCCATTCCATCAAATTTTTCGTTGATCCAACCTTTAGGGGGACAAAACCAAAATGTTTCCTCACTTTTTTTATTTTCCATTATTTATGTTTAAATCAAAGAAAATAGGATCCCCTAGGGAGAAACCATCATTGCTAATTTTGGTGCTTTCCCTAATAATGAGAAAATTTTCCTTACATCCTTCTATAGTTTTCTTCATTGTTTTTGAAGTATTAGATACAGTCACAAAAATGAGGGGCTAACCCCAAAGTACAAGAAGGATGAAGAATCAACCAAAGTTTAGCTCTTAGCCTTCTAAATAATACCAACTTTAAACTTCAAAAAAATAAAAAAATCCATAGCTAAATTAATAGTACTATTAGTCCTTAAACTAATATAAAGAAAAGACTATAAAATAAACCAAAAACACCTAAAAAAATCACTGCTATTAGCCCTATTCATCAACATGAGCATAAAAAGTAAAACCCAGTGGGATAACAAGTTCATAGGTATGAGCATAAAGTAACAAAATAAACACCAGATCTAGGGCTAGCTACCCTCTTCTTGCCCATAGTTGTTCTCCTTATTTTCCTTAGGTGCATTCTTATCCACATCCTCCCCCTCCACCTTAATCAGTTTGTCTAGGATAGTCTTAATGAGTCCTCCACTAGAAACCCATAGATGGATTAGGTTGTCTTAGTAACATTGCCCGAGTCCTTCTCCTCTTTATTCATATACAAAAAGTAGAGGGCTGTGGCCATGGAGTGCATGTCCTTGGTGGAAAACTCAACCAAAGTTTCAATTCTATGGTAGAAACTAGCTTGATTGTCTACTAGGTCCCTCGTAGATTGCTCAAGACTTTCTAGTCTGACCTTACTATGGCTATGCTTTCCTTTCTTCCTAGCACCTTTGGGGGTTTATTTCCTTGGTCATGTGATATTTTCCCCCTGGTTCTAGTTAGGGTAGCCTTGAGAGTGTCATAGATATGGGTGGGGCTAAGAGGGCTAGGGGCAAGCTTGGTGTTCTAAGGGAATCTCTTCTTTCTTGCATGTTTGACATCATGTTTATTGGTTCTCTTGGCACTCTATGTACCCTTCCTAGTATCCAAATTTGACTCTATGGGGCTAATTTTAGCCTTAAGATTAATTTTAAACTCATGGCCAAGAGTTTTCTTCATGTTGTTACCCAAGGTAGAGACTCCTTGATCCTAAAGACTTGATGGTTTATTTCCTTCTAGATATTCCAACATAAATAAAGTGGAGTAATATTTGACACTATCTTAATATTGTCATTCACTGCTAGGAAAATTGTTTGCTTAATAAAGTCTTCAATGTTTCTAGGAAAAATACATTTATGGTTCCATCTAAGAAGAAAATGGCTCCAAACTTCACAAGCATAGGGATAGTTAAAAAAATGTGAAAGACCCACTCCTACTGCATTTTACAAAGATAACCTCTGATAACCATATTAAAACCTCTTTTACATAGCATATCCAAGGAGATAATCTTGTTTTGAATCATTACCGAAAAAATTGTACCAACTTTAGGAGTGATATCTTTAAACTAGTAGAATTTCCAAAAAGGAGAATTATACATAGGATTAAGGACAAATGAACTAGATTCAATAGAATAGAGACCATTTGCACTTATACCCCAAATAATAGTTTCAAATAAAACCTCCTTGACAATCCAAGCATTTTGATTTAGTTGTACATTCCTTTAATTAGAGTTAACTAGCAAAGGATTCACCCAAACATAATCCTTCCAATAATTCGACAACAAATTTCCATAAATATTTTTACATTGATTTAGTATCTTCCTTCACCCAAGATTAACCAATAATACAATAATCAGATATCAAATTACCATAGATATTGTTACAATTACATTTAGCTATATTATTATTCAACCAAGATAAATGAGCACAAGATTCACCTGACCATCATCCTTCAAATAGATCGACACCAAATTTCTATAGATATTTTTACATTAATTAAATTATGATAATTTAAGTAGTTTATTTTATTTTGTTTCTAGTCAATATTTTATTTAGCTTTCGTATATAGTTAAATTTTAGTAATTTCGATTAGATTTTAGTTGTCTTAGATTAGTTTCTATTAGTTAATGAATAATTTGCAAATTAATTTTCTTAATTAGGTTATGATTCATTTGACTTAGTTTTTGAATATATGTTAGACTTTAAATTACACATGATTAATTATTTCAATTTATTTTATTGATTAAATTAATTTAGAATTTTATTTATTTTGATTGGATTAGTTAAGAGTTAATTTCTAATCCATGTACTTTTGTTGTCTAATTTAATAAATGTATTGATCTTTAGAAAAATCTAATTATGTAATGGATTTAAATAATTAAAGAAAATTTCTAATTAATTATTTTTTTAGAAAGATTTTGTTTTAAACAAAATAGACTATTTAGAGACATTTGAGACAAGTATATTTAAATAATCAAACAAAAGTTATAATTAATTAGTTATATAGAAATGTTTTTTAAAAATAAAATTAGATAATCAAGACATTTGAGACTACTCAAAATTTACTTCTAAAAGAAATATGTAGGTTAGGCATGATTTCAATTTGTCTAACATTCTTAATTATAGCCATTAGAATTTTAAACATTAATTTATTTAGCTTTAAAATTTTTCCACTCCTAAGAAAAAGGTTTTAAAGTAGAAGGTAGTTCTTTAATATGATTTATTGAAATATTTTTTCAAAGTAAATTTATCTAGAAATTATTTCTCCTAATCAAAATCAATAAAAAATTATATGAAAGAGCGAGTGAATTGGTTGAAATACCATTGATTTGTCTTCAACCATTTGAAAATAAAAATAGAAATTACAAAATTGTTTTGAGAATGACATTGTTAGTCATGGTTACTGTAGATGCTAAAATCCTTTTGATTAAGTACGAAGGGAGAGGGTCCCCCATCCCACATAAATAGTTATATTAAAACATCACAAAACATCAATGGTTAAGAAAAGAAAAAGGCCAAACAAACTGAAGCCTATCTTTTTTATCCAAAATATAAAAAGTGACAAAAATTGACATCTATATATACATCTCATAGATAGAAACCCACCTTATGACTATATTGGTCCTTCTATTAACAATAAGAAATTTCAAATCCAACTTATGGAAATAACTTATCGTACTATCATTGACCATAGTATTAATCTGATGTGTGACAACTATGGGAAATGAAACTAATAAAGTATCAATTATATCAACAATTGTTCAAGTTTTAAATAAGAAACAAGCTAAATTTAAGAGTACAAAAATAGAACTAATCATTTAGTTTTGTTAAAAGTCCCAATTATTGATGAGGCTTCCCATGCCCTTTTTCAAATTTTCCTCCCCATTTCCTTATTGATATCATTTAGTTAAATCATGTCTTATTTTTTAATGTATCTCTTGATTATTCTTGTGCCTCTAGTGATGTCGACATCTAAATGTTGTATCGAAGCATCAAATATTTTACAATAGATACTAAAATGGCTTTCCTATAAAAATATTGTGAAAATTAATATGAAATAGAAAGTGAATTATTTTAAATTCCTTTCATTCAATTTGACCCATTTGAAAATAAATATAAAAATCTACAATTGTTTTGTGGTAGTGACTTCATTAGTCATAGTAACTATAGATACTAAAATGTCATCCACTCCTCAAAAACTATATATATATTTTTTCCTCCAATCTCTAAGTCCTCATCAGTGGTTCAATTAAGGTGATTTGGTTTCTTGAAACCTAATAGATCAATTTTGTGGAATTTATTATAATCTAAAAATAATTTTCTAATATAGTTAATGAGTTTTGGGTTTGACTACGATGTACTCTATAATAGAAATGATAATAGATATAGGCCTATAAATCTTAGGTAGAGGGATAAAGAGAGGCATCAGGGTAGGTAAAGATATAGGGATATAGAGACCAAAAGTCACAATGAGGATGAGATGAAGAGATAAAGATATATAGAGTAAGATGGAGATTACGAGATGAAACCTATTTTGGATTATTGATTTCAACAAGATTGGTTTTTCATTTTATATAATAAATGTGTGTGTGTGTGTGTGTGTGTGTGTGTTTGTGAGAGAGAGAGAGAGAGAGAGAGAGAGAGAGAGAGAGAGAGAGAGAGAGAGAGAGAGAGAGAGAGAGAGAGAGAGAGAGATCTTCCTCCTATGTCAGGGTTGTTACTCTACAAAAATATGAATGAATTACACTAAAGAGGGCAACAATTAACATTGGTAAAATTAGAGAGAATGGTTGACACTCACATCTACGTCTAGAGTGAAATCATTATTGGTATTTGTATATTAACATACTTTTTCATGAACAAGAAGTGGTCCAAAATTAAAAATAAATAAATAAAAATTATATGAAAAAAAATTGATTCATCATTGAAACAAAATGTAATTTAGTATGTTCATGTAAAAAAATTAAAATTACTAACATCATTTTATTCATGTGCGTGGGCGCGCTCATGCGTGCATGTTTGTAATCCTTACTTGAAAGGTGCAAGTGTTAATCTGAATAAGCAATAAAGAAAAAATTAGTAAGCCACAATCCATACAACAATGGCATGTACATTCTTAAATTGGAGAGTGATCATTTATTATGATTTTTTTACACAATAAATAAATAAATAATTTATTTTTTAAAAGTACATCTAAGAGTTAATTCAAGGAATATATATTTAAAAATTAGATAACTCAACAAACATATGATATAGAAGAATAAAAAGATATAACGAACTTCAAATCCAATGTAGTATTTAGTAATTTATCTGAATCCACATAAATTATAAGAATCACACATCAATACATAATATTATGCAATAATATCAACAAAATTTGTAGTTTACATAAGTTGGAAATAATCAGTCACCAATGCAAAAAACTATATCATAATTATAAGAAAATAATTTCTATGGAAGCAAAATCACTTAAAACACTTAGTTTCAACATGTTTTTTATTTTGTGCAGTAGGTGTTTATTGTGTTATAATGACTAAGAATCCATCCCTCACCTTTTCATCCATTGTCCCTATTTTATGGATGTAATATCCCTATCCAAATGTGATTGAAACCTACTATATTTTCTTTTAGGAATTTTGTCAAACACTTGTACATCAGACATCTATTTAATGCAAATTAACACTTAAGACCAAGGTACATTATGTCAAACAGTTAACATGGCAACTAACATTATATTCCAAACTTCAAAATTAATATTTTACTGATATAAAATTTTTGATATAAAATCAAATTACAATGTCTTCAATAATCAAACTAGACTATCCATACAAAACCATGTAGATGTATTTTTAGATAATGCATAAACATGAAGATAAAATGAAGGGAACCTGAGATTGCTAGGAAAATCAAAATTGTCATCCACTATAGCAGATGGGTATAAAATTCCTAATATGCCTTTGAATTAGCTACTTAACTCCTTCTAAAGTGCAGATGAAATGAGGGCATCAAATGACCCTAAAATCTGAAGTGTATCTTCTTCATGAATTGCTGTAGAAACTGAATAAGTTTCAATGAGATAACTAAAATATCTCCTCCAGCAAATGCAACAATATCAGCTGATAGTTTCCAAGTTTCCAATCAAAGAGAATTATCGATCTCAATGATTAAAATGTCCTGCAAAAACCCTTAGCTCCAGAAGTGCACAAGAAAATATCAATATCAAATTTTGATGCCCCACAATGAGGCTCTCTCCTCTATTTATTCTATTCCTTGACCCCTTCTAAAATAACTAGAAATATTGTTTTATTGTACTTTTCTAGAAGCTTCCTTCTTTCCAACAATAATTAGTTGTGCTTCTAGAAGATTCTCTTTTCCATATAGCATAATATTAATTTAGTGACTTGTGATTTAATATTTATTTTAGTCACTTTTAATTAAATTAATTAAATATAAAGTCACCATTTAATTTTTAAATTATTTAATGACCTTATAAGAAATTAATTTAATTATTTCATCTTATTTCTCCACTTAACCTTCAAAGAATGAAAGGCTAAGAACTCTATTGAGAGGCTAAAAAGATGGGGACATTACAATGCAGGTTTGGTAGACTACAATTAGTTAGATATAAATTTCATGGGTCTTCAATAGTATTGATTTCCAATTTATCACTTGATTGAAATGCCCTCTACACCACCCCCTAATAAAAAGGATATGGAAGGCCATTCCCACCTATATCTACTGGAACATATGGAAAAAATGGAACAACCATATCTTGAGAGACATAAGTACCCCTCCCAGAGTAGTCATACCCAAAATTATGTGAAGATTAAGTGAGTGTTCTCTAAACTAGAAATTGAAACCACCTCCTCACCTCCCATACAAATTGAGCAGGGATGGGCATATGTTGGGGGCATCAATCACATTATTAAGATAGTTGATAATACGAAGTTCTAGAAGAGGCTACAAACTAAGTTGTAGCCACCTCCCTTGAACTAGATGAAATTGAATTTTTTTGGGTCTAAATGTAGGGAGAGTGCCATGGTGAGAGGAATAATCCATAATGTACATAAAGCTTCTATCAAAGGATATTCTACATATTATGGAAGTTTTTTTAGTAATGAGGTGAAAGTGCCTGGACTCTTATTGGGAGTGGAAATATCTAGTAGCATGAGAATTTAAAACATACTTGTGGAGGGAAAATCTCTTTTAATCATTAAATATGTCAATTGGGATATTTTGATGAGCTTGAATACCAAGTCAATTATTAGAGATACCCAACATATCTTGAGTGGTCTTAATGACATTAACATACAATACATCTATAGGGAAGGAAATCAAGTAGTGGAAAACCTAGTAGGAGACATACATGAAGTCATAATTTAGGCTCATGTTGGGAAGAATGAGAAAGATCTCTTGGTGGTGATCAAATCACTTGTTCAAAAATATTTCTTTTTAATGATGGAGTAAAAGATTATGTTGTACAATAGGGAAAGTCTCATCAGGATGGGAATAGTGATGGCTATTAGCATGACCACTATTATTTTGTTTGTTTGTTGAGTCACATCAAGATGGTGCTAACTCTGGAGGAGGCCTCTATCAAATGTGGTACTACATTTAGAAAAAAGTTGGTAATCATTACTTGGGATTGGAATTGGAAAGTTGATATTCAATTTAATACTTGGGAGATATTTCCTTCATTCAAGATGGATTTCCAAATCACAAGACTAGGCTTCCAAAGGAAATCACAAATATATCATTATCTGGCAACTTAAGAACAATTATTATCCTAACTTAAAAGCTATGGAACACAAATGGCCTTTATTCACTTGGAGCATTCATAATTTCAATCTTCATTTCTTGGTGTGTGACGATTTGACTTTTCTTTTTCTAAATGGTTTGCCAAAGTCAATGAAGGATATGGTAGTTGAAGTTAAGGAAGGGGAGGAATATCTCATGGTGGACCTCGATAAAGACAAAGTTATGGAGGAGGAGATTTCAATAATTGAACCATTGTAATGGAGAGATTTGTTAGGGAAGAAAAAGTTATGTGGTCAGATTTGAAGATGGGTGGACTCATCCCTTTCATGGAGAGGATCGAGGGCATGACAAGATGGTCACCTAATAGTTCTTGGACTTATGAATGAAGCATTGGGTTACAATTGATGGCATATCTTTTGACATCAATTAAGGACTAATAGCTAATGTTATTAGCCTATATATGGAAAGAAAATCATGAAGGAAGTAGGCTAGAGTGGCAGATGAGAAGAGCATCATGAATTTCTTTCACTCTAGAAAAGATCATGTCTAATTCCATCATCATTTCTTTTGGGAAAAGATTCCTAAACCATGGGATATGATCTTCTGTGTCATAATGCAATATGTTACCATGGAGGATTGAGTCAAGGTCTTTTATTACTATCACTATCTTGTTCTCAACAATTATTAGAATAAGGATTGTATTTCCTTCCCTTTTCTCCTATTACACTCGATAGAAGATTATGTGTGGAATATTAGGAAGAAATGTGAGGAGTGAAAAAGTTACAATGTTTATAATCAAGCCTTAATTTTCTATCTCTTTAAATTTTACAAAGGCCTTCACCCTCAAATCTCAATCTTCAACCCTTCTCCCCTAAAATTTACTAGCCAAAGTTCTTCACTCCTCATCAAACCTAAGATCAACAAAGACCTCGCTACCTTGACTAGGAAAATCAAGAAGGAAAAAAATGAAATACTACATGTTGAGAAAATGAGTGCCACCTTTAGGGAGAAAATCAATCAGTTAAGAAAAAGGGTGAGAGATAAAAACCCCCTAACCATTACCAGAATGTCCAAACTAGACAACTCTAGAAAGGAGTATGATCCTTGACCTAAAAGCATGGAAAATAGAAGGAATTATGGGGAGCAAGACAAGGAAGAAACTAACAGTGAGGGTAAGAATGAGGATATCATCGACGGGGGTCAAGATAGTCCCTTTCCTTGTTAGGTGTGTAAAATTTTTTGGTGTTAATAATTATCACTTTTACTAATAGAACATGAGAATTCATATTTAGCAATAAATGGAAGCAACTTAAATATGTGCGAAACCAAATTCAATATAATATAGTATTTATTAGAATAAAAAAGGAATGTGACATAATTCAAGATACTAGGTAGTCATAGTACATTCTAACTATAGTACATATCCTAACTATAATACATTAATTTATATTAGAATATCATATAAAGAAGAAGGTTTTGTCTATACTTTATCCATAGCTCACAATAATTCATATAACATTAGATTAGATCGTTATTCATAAATATGACTAATGAAACCAACATATTTTCTAATAGATAAGAAACTAGAAGGTCCATTTAAATAGAAAGGTTATGTTCACCCTTGGATATGTTATCCTAAAGAATTTTTTGCGAAGACAATTTGAAACAATTTGGACAATGGGTTTAGATAACTTACTATTAACTCCTCACAAGGTTGAAGTGGTTCCTAACAAGGTTGGAATCTCTTAGAAGGATTCAAACTCTCCTAATAGGAAATACATGTATTTGTTATATGTAATTGGCTCCTAACAAAGTCACACTCTTTCACAAGGAAATTTAATAGTAGTAAATTATCTTGTGGAGGTTTTCTTTGTGATCAAGGGTTTTTCTAGTTAACAAATCTTGATCTATTGTGCATGATTCTTATCTTTTGCTTGTTAGATATATTCATTAAGAGTTTTAGACTTGATAAAATTAATTTAATCTTTATTAGCACATAATTGATTCAACCCTCTTTTGGGTTAATAGACTATAATATGTGTGAAATTAAATTCACTATAATATAAAAGGAAATGTGATATAATTCAAGATATTAGTTAATCATATTAGATCCTAATCATACTACACTATTTTTATATTAGAATATCATATTAATAATAAAAATTTATCTAAACTTTATGCATAGTACAAAATAATTCATATTACAAAAGATCAGATCTATAGGCATGAATATGAAAATCAAACCAACTAGTTCTCTAATAGATAAGAAACTAGAAGGTCCATTGAAATAGAAAGGTTAAGTTTTTTTTTTTTTTGGTAAATGTCAAATTCTTGTAATTAATAAGGTAAGCAAATTTTCAATCTATCAAGTTCCTAAAAAATAAAATATTTATAATCACAAAAGGCCCAAACCTATTTCTAATTAGGAATTGAGGAACTATTAACTAATTAAGCTGATAGACTTATCTATTGTGGCACACAATGGAAAAAATCATCATAGGTTGGAATAGTATTTGATGTTGGATTCCAAAAATTCCAGAAAAGTTTCGATACCACCAATATTTTAAAACAAAAAATGTAATGAAATGAAAACCATTACCTTTTTAGTTACGTGGAGCTCATTATTGGGGAGGAGCTTAGAAAATAGTTAAGGATACTCCTAAACACATGATAATGGATAAGTTTTAGGGAGGGCCATTTACACATGGAATGATGTAGTTAAAAGTATGAGGGAAAATGATAGTTACGGATCAGGGAGGTTGAGTGGAGGTGAGATAACAAAAATGTTGAACTAGGTTCCTTTTCATTACTTAATAATTTTCATTACAATTAAGAAGGATAATTTTAGGAACTATTAGATTATCCACTGCTAAATTGATAAAATTATTACTATTGTGTACATTTCTTTATCATATCTATGTTGTTCTTGGATTTTAGTATTTTTCCTATGTGGAACATAGAATTTTTTATTTTTAATCAATATGAGACCTTAGGAATAGTTGTTCCCTATAGATGTATGATGATGTTTGAGAATATAGTTCCAGTTTAAACAAGAGAAAAATGTTATGGGTGATAATCATACCAGTCAAAATCCACCCTTCAATTATTGAAGCCCTAACATATGAATAAACTCTTGTATGCGAAATAGATGAGGAAAAAATTAACTATATTTTTTCTTGCTTTAGTGATTGCATTTCATTTAATTATTGTCTTCCATTATGAATATGGTCAAGACGAATGCCTTATATTTCAACATTATCACATCTTAGAAAGATTAGAGTTTCTTGCCAATTCCTTTGAGTTACCAAATGAGGAGTGTAAATATTCAAATGATCTTCTTCTACCAACTCACCATGCCATGAGTGAGGACTAAGTTTGTGGATTTTAATCCCATGTATGGAATGAATATAAAACATACTTCAAGCTGTAGGTAGAATACCTATTCTTTTATTCATAGTTTAGATATGATGATTGATATAATGGGAAATGTATGATTTCTTTCTCTATGAAGTTATTAACCTTATAATTGCATTGATTTTGTTCTTGAGACCTCATTGGTTCCCATATTCTTAACTAAATTGAAATATGTTTGATTTGAAACATGTGTAATAATGTATAGTGTGAAATTTTGCTCCATTAAACTAAAAAGTTAGATTCTGGGAACCATATGCCAAGAGGAGATTGATCATTGACTTTTTTGGATGTAAAAATATGAGACTAAACATGAATATATAAACATTCACCACCCAAGATGAATAGTGTGAAGTAGACTTTTTAAAAACTTTTAAATGGAACCCACTTAATCGACATTATAACTTAGGAAGACAACATTCAGTAATGAGTTTCCATCACCACAATAATTTTACATAGCTCACATGCACTTATAGGCTTGCAACATTGTGTGGAATCCTTTTTCAATAATAAAAGTCTTATAATGATTAAAAAGGAAAAAGGAATAGAGAATAAGTAAAAATGTAGCTAATTTGTTTTGAATTTGACATTTAAAAATAATATTACAACTTGAAACCTAATAGCAACTATAAAAAAATTATTTTTGCATGCACTTATAGGCTTGCAACATTGTGTGGAATCAAACCATCATTTTTCAATAATACAAGTCTTAAATTGATTAAAAAGGAAAAAGGAATAGAAAACAAGTCAAACTATAGGCAATTTGTTTTGAATTTGACATTTAAAAAATAATATTACAACTTGAAACCTAATAGAAACTATAGAAATTTTACATTTGCATAGCTCATATGCATTTATAGGCTGGCAACATTGTGTGGAATCTAGTTATCATTTGTTAATAATACAAGTCTTAAAATGATTAAAAAGGAAGAAAAAATAGAAAACAAGTAAAACTATATCTAATTCTTTATGAATTCAACATTTAAAAAATAATATTATGATTTGAAACCTAATAACAACTATAGAAATTTTATTTTTGCATAGCTCATATGCACTTATAGGCTTGCAATATTGTGTGGAACTCGACCATTTTTTGTCAAAAATATAAGTCTAAAAATGATTAAAAAGGAAAAAGGAAAAGAAAACAAGTAAAAGTTTAGCTAATTTGTTTTCAATTCAACATTTAAAAAATAATATGACAACTTGAAACCTAATAGAAACTATGCAAAAATTATTTTTGTGTAGCTCATATGCACTTAAAAGCTTGCAACATTGTGTGGAATTCAACCATGATTTGTCAATAACACAAGTCTTAAAATGATTAAAAATGAATAAGAAATAGAAAACAAGTAAATGACCATCATTTGTCAATAATACAAGTCTTAAACTGATTAAAAAAGAAAAAGGAATAGAAAATAAGTCAAACTATAGCTAGTTTATTTTGAATTCAATATTTAAAAACTAATATTACAACTTGAAACCTAATAGAAATTATACAAATTTTGATATTTGAGAAGAAAAAACCTTAAACTTAAAGATGTACAAAAAAATACCAATACAACAAGCCCCACAGAAATGTCTTGTATTTTTATAGAAAAAATGGTTGATTTTGATGCAAACAAAATGTTTCCTCCTTCACATTGAAGAAATTGTACAACATATGCTACTATCAACGTACACATTGCATCTTATGGTGCAATTTATAGTTAATAGTTATGAGATGAAACTAGCCTTCATTGGTCTTCATATGGCCCTTTCAAAGAGATTGTGACAAGTTTGGCATGAGAGTAACTCCCTCAAAAGTATCAATTGTCCATTGTCTTGCATGTACAGTAGCTTTCTATGATAGGATTCCCATAGGAGGGGCTTGGCCTTTATATTTTTGGAGTGGGTGACTCCATAATAATTGTGTAGGGGAAGCTAAAGGTTTAATTGGTTTTTTTTTAATATAAAATAGGAGCTCCAAATTTTTAACCCTCTTAAATTGATTGGGGAGAAAAAGATATGATGCTGAACCTATAAACAAATTTTATTTTTATTTTTAAAATCCATAGAACCATTTCTCTTTTTAAATATTTGTAAAAAGTCTTAGCAGTGCTTTATTTTTAAGGAAGCACATGGATATTGAACCTAGCATAATTAGTATGTGAAAATAGTTTGCTAAAATCATCCTTTATTAGAAGTCAATTTGTATTCCTTCGCCATGCTTAAAGATTTATATTATTTTACTAAAATACATTAATAAATAATCATTAGAATTTCTCCACCACTCAGAGTGTTTATCCTTCATCCAGAATATATTCTCTTCAAAGACATCAACCATGTTTTCCTATAAAAAGAAAGGAATGGTATAACTAAAAATTGTGGATAACACATTATCACCTCAGAATATTTTGAGCAATTTAATCATCAAACCTTTTATAAATTGGCTTAAACAATCTTGAAAAAACTCAACTCTAACACATCCTTCCATTTTGAAGGATGAGATAAATGTTTTCTTTTATAGTTTTCTGGCTCAAGGACTAAATGAGTTTCCTTTGAAAAGGTTGTGAGAGGATTATTTTCTTCTCTCCTCAAAGGCTTCCCAAAATATGAAAAGATTAGTGAAATCGTTGCTTTTCTTGTGATTTGAGAAAACCCTAGAGAGGAATAGAAAGCTCATTTCTTTGATATAACTCCACTTCATCACTAGTATTCTCTAGATTATTTAACTTGATTCTCAAATGTCATTTTTTTTCTTGTTTTCATCTTGTAATGAAAGATTCATGTTGTCTTTTATTGGTAATACATATTAGCAAACTTTTCATGGATGTGTCTGGATGCATTAAACTAATATACTTCATTTTTGTGGAATTTTCTTAACCGGTATTCACCGGTAGTTCTCTTTATAAGATAGATAAACACTGTAATGAAGTCAAATAGTGTGACTTATTTATCATATAGTAGGATTTTATATTTATGATTTTTCCAACTAAGGAGCTTATACCGAGGTGGTCAACATATAATTCTTCCTTATATTGGCTTTTGTATTCTATAGATATATTCCATGAGGATTGTTTATGGTAGAACACTAGGAAATGCATTTCATTATTCTTATGAAAAGATAGAAAATGCTATGCATTTTGTTGGACTTTATTTGGTGGTACTTAATGGGAATGAAATCTTGACCAGATATGGTATCTACTTCATCTTATGTGGTGATATCATGAACATTGATGGTTGTACAAGAAAAATACTTTATTGTAGATTATGGGCTGCATAAAGTAAGGGGATGAATGCTCCTGTAGTTCTAGATTTTGTATATAGAAGAGCATCAACTAGTTTACAATTTTTATATATTTTTCTTTGCTTTAGTTCCTATTTTCGAGGGATTGTATAGTTTTTAGAAAGATTGATTATGAATCAGTCTGTGGTGTTGACGATATGGTGTGATGTCTACCCTTCATCTCTGCTTAGATCTTTGGCCACCCTAAAACATCGACCTTGAAAAAAAGTAACTTGTATGGTTTCTTTATCTGCCTCATCAACAAAGGGGAAGCTGAATTAGGTGGTTGGGTCGTCATTTTTATAAGAAAGTCTCTTAGGATACAGGATTGTGCAACGTACCCATTGTTATAGGAAAAGCTAATTTCGAGTGAATCAAGAGTATAGGATATAGAAAATATATTTCCATTCTTTGTAAAATAACTCCGTGTTAGATTTTTGTAAAATAACTCAGAACTTATTATTGAGGTACTTAAAAGGAAAATCAAAATTAGGTAGAGAGTTGCTCCGACTATCAATGATGCAAATACCATCATTTTGAAGTTTCGCGAAGCGACTATACAACACATTTACCTTGAAGGAAGCTAGTTGGCAAATGTTTTGGTGGAAATGTAGCATCCGAGGTTAATAAGTGGAGTTGGGACAATTTTGACCTACTAGCTCATATTGAGACCATAGTTATTAATAAAATAAACTAACATTGATGGGATCAATTAATGATGATTTTAATGATGTAACCTTTTGGGCTATCATTATTATCAGTGGTCTATTAAGAGATCTTAAATTAATTCATTAAAATCTAGTAAGGCCATGCATTGTGGTTCACTTATTGATCAAATTTGGAGAAATGCTAGAAAAAGGAAAATGACAGTTTTAATGAATAGAAGTACGTGCATCGTTCAGAAAAGGCTATGTGGCTGAATCCGAGAGAAAGAGAGAGAATTAGAGCTAATTATTATTTTTGGTGGTTGATGCCCATTAGTTTCAATTATTACTCAGGCATATTTCATTTGAGCAACTGCCATTTGAGATGTTTCATACCTATTTGTCTGTCTGCTAGTTTTCCAAACATTTTCAATCTAGATCTTGCAAAAAAATTGGCGTAATGTCAGTTTCCTCTGAAGATTTCATTGAGAACGTGGGTGAGAACGAATTAGTGGGTGGGAATCATATTCATTTTGAGATAAGCACCATTGAAAAATATGATGAGAAGGCTTGGAGTTATTTGAAAGAAGGTGGTTTACTTCCTTTTGTGTACTATATTTAAATTAATGATGAATCAGTTTCCATGTAATTTGTCAAAACTTAAAATAATAGATAGGTGATTGTGAACGGGAACTCATTTTAAATTAATGAAGAGGTTTTTGACAAAGTTGGTAGTCTTTCATAGTATGGACAAAAATGGAAAAATAAGTCAAGGGTTTCTAATGAATTGAGCCTCAACTAGTTCTTTCACCCTGGTGAGAGTCTTAGCCCTAATCATAGTGGATTTGTTGGAATGGTCCTACCAAATTCTTTGAAGCAGGTATGGTTCATAATCATGTGTTACATGACTCTCAAGGGTGAATTCCATATCTTTTACTACTATCACTTGCCTATTTTGAACTATTTTTTTTGAGTCATGGTTTCATTTCTTCCCGTTATCTTATTTTGTACTCCATGGAAGATAATATCCTCAATGTTAGGAAGAAATTAAAAGTAGGCAAGCCTTTCAAAATCCTTTACTAGGAATTTATGTTCAAACTAATCAATTTTCACAAAGGCCTTTGCCTACTCTAGCCTATTAATGTCTAGGTTTTTCTTCATCAAAATGCTTGACAATTTCCACCTTAATCCCTCAAATTTTCACCGACTTTATGTCAATTGTAAATACTAAAATCCCTAAGAACTATCTGCATCATATCCTTAAATAAATAAAAATGGACAAGGATGTTCAAACTCTGGACATAGACTGGGAAATGGATGGGGGAGGACATAGGTCCCTTAGCAATAAGAAAAATTGGTTCCTATTTGATCCCAAGGCCAAGCATGTTACTCTTGTAAATTGGGATTCCACTTGTAGTGGTAAAAATAACAACCCACGAAAAGGGGAAAAAAAAAAGGCATTTAAACATAAATATATTGAAGATGATGAGGATGAAATGGCTAGTAAGGGGAAAATGAAGAAATTAGCCCTACTCGTAGTCATAATCACACTTGAGTGATAAGGGAGGGACCATCACCTCCCCTCCCCATCACCATGAGAATGATAAGTAGAGTCAGGATAAGAACCTCCTCATGACCCCTAGCGGTGAAAACTAGATGGAGAAGAATTATTCCACATTAGAGAGAAGCTTTAAGAAACTAAAGGAGAGACAAGTTATTTATGAATAGAGATTTGATGAAGTGGCCAGGTTTGCAGTTAGGTTTATGCACTTAGTGTCATTGACTCTTCACCTTCTTCATTCTGAGAAAGAAGGACATGATTGTTATAGGGGTTGACACCACTGGTTCACTTTACAAGTTCCTTGTGAATGATTGGTTTCTACTCCTTTAAAAAATCAAGCAAAAGGAAATCACTACTAGAGCTAGCTCTCCTCTTTCCTTTAATTTTTTGTTATGATTTCTTTCATAGTGCTTGGCTCATGGGATTTGTTCATGGTTCCTTTCAAGACTTTCCATATTTACCAGTTGTCTATATATTATTACTTATCCTGGTTTGATAATTTTTGTTAGACATTGAGATACTTTAATGTGGGGGTTTTTGAAATTAAGAAAGAGGGTAGGCTAAGTCAAGTGCTAGATCTAACTTTTACCTTTTAAATTTTTTTTTTTTTCTTGAGTTAGCCCCCATTTTTTACTTCTTTTTATTTAAAAAAAACCCTCATTAAATATTGCATATTAGGTGATTAATATTTGATGAAATATCAAATTTAGTAAGTTTATTTTGTCAGCTTGTTTCTATATTCACTATCATAATCAACATCCTTCTATTGGTATTCAGCAGCCAACTTGATAAACTTAGAACTAATTAAATTTCATTTGATAAAATGATATCAAAGTTCAATATATTAAGTAATATAGATAACCAATATCATAATCAACATCCTTCTATTGGTATTCGGCATCCAACTTGAGAAACTTAGAACTAATAAAATTTTATTTGATAAAATGATATCAAAGTTCAATATATTAAGTAATATAGATAGCCTAGATCATACAAAATTGTTTTTTGTTGAAGCAATATTTCTTTGGGTATAAGACAAGTACCTCTTTATGTTTATCTAGATTAAGTAGTCTTATTTTTAATGGCATATAACCATCAATATAAAATTTAGGACAAAGTTTTTGACAAAGTTGGTAGTCTTTCATAGTATGGACAAAAATGGAAAAATAAGTCAAGGGTTTCTAATGAATTGAGCCTCAACTAGTTCTTCCACCCTGGTGAGAGTCTTAGCCCTGATCGTAATGGGTTTGTTAGAATGGTCCTACCAAATTCTTTGAAGTAGGTATGGTTCAGAATCATGTGTTACATGACTCTCAAGGGTGAATTCCATATCTTTTACTACTATCACTTCCCTATTTTGAACCTTTTTTATTTTTAGTCATGGTTTCATTTCTTCCCCTTATCTTATTTTGCAATTCATGGAAGATAATACCCTCAATGTTAGGAAGAAAATAAAAATAGGCAAACCTTTCAAAATCCTTTACTAAGAATTTATGTTCAAACTATTCAATTTTCACAAAGACCTTTGCTCACTCTAGCCTATTGATGTCTAGGTTGTTCTTCATCAAAATGTTCGACAATTTCCACCTCAATTCCTCAAATTTTCACTGACTTTATGTCAATTGTGAATACTAAAATCCCTAAGAACTATCTACATCATATCCTTAAATAAATAAAAATGGACAAGGATGTTCAAACTCTGGACATAGACTAGGAAATGGATGGGGGAGGACATAGGTCCCTTAGCAATAAGAAAAATTGGCTACTATTGGATCCCAATGCCAAGCATGTTACTCTTGTAAGTTGGGATTCCACTTGTAGTGGTAAAAGTAACAACCCACGAAAAGGGAAGAAAGAAGAAGGCATTTAAATATAAATATATTGAAGATGATGAGGATGAAATGGCTAGCAAGGGGAAAACAAAGAAATTAGCCCTACTCATAGTCACTTAATCACATTTGAGTAATAATGGAGAGACCATCACCTCCCCTCCCCATCACCGTGAGAATGATAAGTAGAGTTAGGATAAGAACCTCCACATGACCCCTAGAGGTGAAAACTAGATGGAAAATAATTATTCCACATTGAGAGAGAATCTTTAAGAAACTAAAGGAGAGACAAGTTATTTCTAAATAGAGATTTGATGAAGTGGCCAGGTTTGCAGTTAGGTTTATACACTTAGTGTCATTGACTTTTCACCTTCTTCATTCTAAGAAAGAAGGACATGATTTTTATAGGGGTTGACACCACTAGTTCACTTTACAAGTTCCTTGTGAATGATTGGTTTCTACTCATTTACAAAATCAAGAAAAAGGAAATCACTACTAGAGCTAGCTCTCCTCTTTCCTTTAATTTTTTGTTATGATTTCTTTCATAGTGCTCAGCTCATGGGATTTTTTCATGGTTCTTTTCAAGACTTTCCATATTTACTAGTTCTCTATATATTATTACTTATCCTAGTTTGATAATTTTTGTTAGACATTGAGACACTTTAATGTGGGGTTTTTTGAAATTAAGAAAGAGGGTAGGCTAAGTTGTGCTAGATCCGACTCTTAACTTTTTTTAAATTTTTTGTTTCTTGGGTTAGCCCCCATTTTTTACTTCTTTTTATTTAATAAAAACCTCATTAAATATTGCATATTAGGTGATTAATATTTGATGAAATATCAAATTTAGTAAGTTTATTTTGTCAACTTGTTCCTATATTCACTATCATAATCAACATCCTTCTATTGGTATTCAACATCCAACTTGATAAACTTAGAACTAATAAAATTTAATTTGATAAAATGATATCAAAGTTCAATATATTAAGTAATATAGATAACCTAGATCGTACAAAATTGTTTCTGGTTGAACCAATATTTCTTTGGGTATAAGAAAAGTATCTCTTTATGTTTATCTAGATTAAGTAGTCTTGTTTTTAATGGCATATAACCATCAATATAAAATTTAGGAAATTATATTTCAAAAGTTTTACCATATGAGGTCAAAAGAGCATTACAAAAATTTCAGCCAAACTATTATAGTAATAATAAGAAGTGGAATTAGAAATAACACTATAAATCAAATTCTATTTAAAAAAATGGGTGTCCAGTTCAAACACCCCAACTAAAATTTATAAAACAAAAAAGAGCAAATTTTTAATTTTAAAAAATTGGGTGCCTATTTTCGATTATTTTTCTAAATTATGAATTGAAATGTAGATTTAAACATTGTTTTTTTTTTTTTTTTTTTGTGCTTAAGAAGGAGCTACCAATTTTTTGAATTTTAAATAATAATCTCTCATTTCCTTAAAAAGGGAGTAAGATAATTCAAGATCAACATGGTAGAACAAAGCATATGCCTTGACCTCCAAAACTAGGGTAAGGAACCCAAATGCCAAATTTCAACTTTGTCATAATAATTTGAATGTCATTTTGATCAAATATTTGGATAAAACAAAAACCCATTAAAGTTCTTTTAGAAATTTAAATTTATAAAAAGAGCACATTTTTAATTTAAAAAAATTGGGTGCCCATTTTCAATTGTTTTTCTAAATTATGATTTGAAATGTAGATTTAAACATTGATATTTTTTTGTGTGCGCTTAAGAAGGTACTACCAATTTTTTGAATTTTAAATAATGATATCTCATTTCCTAAAAAAGCGAGAAAGATAATTCAAGATAAGCATGGTAGAATGAAGCCTATGCCTTGACCTCCAAAAACTAGGCTAAGGAACTCAAATGTCAAATTTCAACTTTGTGATAATAATTTGAATGTCTTCTTGATTAAACATTTGGATGAAACAAAAACCCATTAAAGTTCTTTTCTAGTGATAAAAATGTTTAGTAATTTTTCATTTTATTAGATTTTGATGTACTAAATAGGATCTAGGAAAGGGGGCTCACCTTGAACTACAATAGGTTGGAGGCCAATTAGTAGTCAATCATTAGGAGTTCATCCTATACCTTTTTTAAACATAGAAAACAACCTATCTTCACAATAAAAATCAAGATCCTTATTACTACCAGTACTCATAGAAATGTACATAATATCTTGCTAATTAAAAAAAATAGTAGTGATGCATATTACGAGTGTTGCTATGGTTACGATAGTGTTTCGACATTTACAAATTAGCCCCACTAGACAAAAAGTTTATTAAATACTAAAACATAAAAAAAAATAGAGCACCAACATAGGGGCTAGTCACCCTCTTTATTTGTTGTTTCCTTCTTTCCAACCCCATCAACCTCCTCCTTCATGGATTTGTCCAACATGGTCTTGAACCAGTCATCCACCAGGATGCTGTAGAGTGAGCTAGTGGCTTTGCTTTCCTTTCCCGCATCCTTCTCCTTGTTATTGGCCTATAGAAGATATAGAGTTGTGGCCACCAGATGGATAATCTTAGTGGTATACTCAGAAAGGGTGTCACATTTTTGATGCAATGCCTCCTGGTTATTCACAAGATCATGCATGGATTTCTCCAGCCTATCCATCCTATTATTACACTTGTCATTCTCCTAGTGGGCTTTCCATCTTCCCCCCACCCTTCTTAGTATTCTTCATAGTGGAAGTGATATCACCACCCACACTCTTGTCCAGGAAAGGATTACCTTCAAGGGTATTAGAGATATGTGATGGGCTAGGATAGTCTTTCCTTCTAGAGCTAGGTTGCATCTTTTTAGTTTTCTACTTCTTGGTGGGTTTAGTCTCTTTCTCTATAAATTCACAACTCACATTCTCTTTGGATGGGGTTCTAAATTTTTCCATTTTGAGCCTATTTCTTGACATCCTAGTAACTTTATTTCTCCTACAAATATCAATCTTTAAGCCTATCACACTAATATCCTTCCCAATACCATGGGCTTTTTAACAAATTTTTTCAAGGTTGACCAAGGTCTCAAGTTGCTAAAGACCTGAGTGGTATAGATGGCTAATGGGTTCACAAGAAAGGGAGGTATAGCTTGTTGAAAATTATACAACTTGAACATAAAGGCTTGGTGAATGACATAAAATAGTTTCCCATCTTCCCTCTTCTTCTGAGCATAAAAAACACAATCTTCCATTGAACTCAGAACACAATGCAAAAAGGAGATTAACTAATGCTTTCTAAAAAGGTTTAAGTTGGGGAACTAATAATACTAAAGCACCTAGAAATGATTCTCAAGTATGATATGCCACATGATAGCATACGACACAACATCCTAGGGCTCTAGGAGATCCTCTCTAGAAAGTCTAGGAAACATACACATAGGTTCCTCCTTAAGTAAGAAAAATATCCATAGGCTCATCTCATTTGAGACTATAGGTTTCTTACGCCAGCTTCTGACTTCAAGAGAAATGCCACTGACATTTGCAATGAGTTCCTCTATAATTTTGAAAGAAACCTCATTAATAGTCACCTTTCTATAATTTTATTAGTTAATAGTGGTACTTAACATAAATTAATGAGGTTGACAAAAATTTAATGACTTTTTTATTGCTAGATTTTTTAGAAATTGAATTGTATATTATCAATCTACATACAATTTTTTTGAAGATAATATTTTTTTTGAAAAAAATGTAAAATTTTCATCAAACCACAATGGTTGTACATGAAAGTGTTTGAAAATAAACTTTATCATCATTAAAGACTAATTAAAAAATTAATATACCATAAAAATAAGAAAAAAATGTGCAATATTCGATTGATATTCTTCATCAATCGGCTCTCATTGGTAAGTTATCCTCTTCCTCCTTATCATTTTTGGAAATTAAGAAATGAGGATTTGCTTCTTGGTCTGGACTTAAGGATATTTTCTACACTGATCTAGAACCTAAGTTTCTTATTACAACTAATGAAAAAAGAGTTATTGTTCATAACTAGAAATGTTGGTTTTGTCAAGGTGTTGTATCACATACTATGATGTGGGTTCCAAATTTTAATCCATGTGATACATCTATTCAATTTTTCCCACATTGGACCGCTTGAATACCGTGATCCAGAGATAATTGAAATTATAGCTAACAAACTAGGAATTTTCCTAAAACATGACCTCATTCCCTTTGAATGCCCACAATTGGAAGTTAGAGTTTTTCTACTGATTGATATGTGCAAATATTTTCCCACTTTGGGTAATTGGTCTCAGTTAGTTAAGCTTCAGGATGCAAGTGTAGTAAATAAATTTTGAGATAATCTTGGTCATTTCAACACCATGTGCCAAACTAGTGATATGGATGATATAGAAATATGTTCAAATCATTTTTCTGACACAAAGAATTGTTCTTGGAAAGCTTATAAATATGATGTTCAATTTATCTCAGAAACACTGGTCAAGGACCTCGAATTAAATTTAGGAGATCTAGATAAGCAAGACCTTTCTGCATCTAGTCAAAATAATACGATTAATTTTGTGCATAGAGATCTAGATTTGCAAGACCCTTCTACATCTAACAGAAAGAATACGATTAAATTTGTGCATTTTCTTTATTGGATTATGGAATTTTTTCAATAGATATTTAATTGTTCAAAAGTATCTATGCTAGATGTACTAGATTCTACTTTGGATTCTCTTTTAGATGTGGTCCCAAGATTCATTGTCTTGCCTAAATCTCAAAAAAAATTGGTTTCAAATTCATTCCAACCTATTATCTTCCAAAACATGAGTCTTGCCCTATCTATATGGCCTATTCGGCTTATATCTTTTCATTCTTCTTTTGCAATATTGAGCCATATTGGAGATCAAATTATATCAAAATCGACACATCAATTTTTTTTGGAATTGCAAGAGAAGAAGGTATACCAGATGAGGAATATATTTTTCCTATGATTGATTATTTTCTCAAAAAAAATTAGTTTTGGAATAGATTGGTTCTGAGCCATACTTGTGTTAATAAAAGAAATTTCCTCTAGGGGTCTCAATTCAATAGTTTTTTTGAGGGAAAAGTCTTAACCTTGGAAGACTCTATGGGATTGGAAACTAGTATCTATCAACAAGTTTAGAAATCCATTGATTTGATTCCTCAAGTCTCTTGTCGCCAGCATGAGAAAATACAAAGTTTATAGGATTGTGTATCTATTAATGGAAGTCAAGACACTTATAAGCTTAAAACCTTAGCAATCTTGCAAACCCTATCTAAAGTAGTCTTCTATCCCAAAACTCCTAAGTCTAGAGGTAAGCCAAAGGGCTCTAAGACTAGGACTGAAATAGTAGTTGGAATACAAACCACATTGGATAATAGTTTTATTGTTACCAAAAGATTGACAAGGAGAACAAGGTGTTCTCCTTATCCACATTGAAAATCAACTCATGCAATGCCAAAGGTATCAATGACTCTAACAAAAGGCGTAGAATTAAACAAATGGTTGATTCTATGGAAAATGAAATTATTATGCTTTAGGAGACCAAGTTATCTAAGGACAATTTTGACAAAACTATTGCAAAATGGGAGAAAGGGAAGTCTATTCATGTTCCTGGAAATGGAGCTTCTGGGGGTCTTGCAATTCTTTGGAATCCTCTCACCATTATTACATAGCCCATCCATCAAGATAACAATTGGAAAATACTACATATTTCCACATTTGATATCTCTTTCATCCTTATTAATGTCTATGGGTCTTCTTCATCATAGGACAAAACCGGTTTGTGGGAAAATATTACTCATTCCATCCAGGTTCAAGATCCACAAAATGTTATTATTGGAGGTGACTTCAATGCTTTGTTATCTTAGGAAGTAAAAATTAGGGGTATCATCCCTCCTAAAAATTTACAAGATTTTAATTGTTTTTTTTATAACAATAATCTCATGGATATTTATCCAAGAAATGGATCTTTTACATGGACAAACAAAAGGTCTGGGTTTGCACATATTGTTGCTCATCTCAATAGGTTTCTTCTATCACATGACTAGAAATTGAGCTGTTTGGATGTTACATAAGATATTCTTTCATTACCAAGTTTTGACCATTTCCCTATATCTTTAACTCTCATTCAATAAAACAAAAACAGTGATAACCATTTTCACTCTTCTTTCAAGTTTGAAATAGTGTGGCTTCGACATCCACAATTTTTGAAAAATGTTCAAAATTGGTGGAATGAGGCCTCTCTTGTGGATGGATTTAGAATGTATTAGTTTTCCATTAAATTGAAATATGTGAAGTCTCAAATCAGAATTTGGAATCAGTAGGTGTTCAAAAATGTGTTTTCTCAAAAATTAGAAGTCAAACAATAGCTAGAAGAAGTATATAATCATATAATTCAAAATGGTATGAATGAAGAAACATATGTATCTCATAAAAATCTCCAAAGAGAATGGGATGAATTATGTGTGAGAGAGGAAACTTATTGGAGACAAAAGTCTAGAGATTTATGGCTTCAAGATGGTGACAGAAACACAAATTTTTTTCATGTATCAGCTAAACAAAAGAGAGTCAATAACTCAATATTTCAAATCAAAGATGCTAATTTAGGAAACCTTATTACAAATGAAGATCTTATTTGGCATGAAGGGGTTAAGTATTTTAAGAATCTCCTTGCACCTGAAATTTTGCCTTGTCCTACTACCTCACAAGTTAATGAGATTCTAGATTCAATACCAAATATGATTTCATATCAAGATAATGGCATGTTGATGGCACCTATCACCATCCAAGAAATTCATAAGGTGGTATTTTCCTTCCCTCTAGATAAAGCTCCTAGTCCAGATGGTTTTCTATCCTATTTTATCAAAGTTGTTGGGATCATTGGATGGGATTTGTTAGTAGTTGTTGAAGAATCTAGGAAGGGCAAGAGCATGCTTAAGTATTTCAACACTAAAAACATTTCAATTATTCCCAAGATCAAAGATCCCAAAACATCTGTAGATTTTAGGCCAATTTCACTATGCAATATGTCCTATAAGATTATATTTAAGGCTATATATCTATGAATATAACATCTTTGTAAGATTAGGTGAAAAACTAATCTCTCAAGAACACCTGCATGCATAAACCTGTCACATGGATGAAGCAAAGAACAAAGGCAAGGAAAAATCAAGGAGGCCAAAAAGCCATATCCATCTTATGGACATGCAAAGAGCAATATCTCATATAATCCAATAAGTGAATAATAAAAATACAAAGAGGTGAATCCTTATAAAGGAATCATGAAACCCGAAAAGGGAAACTAAAGCCTAAAAAAGCTAGGGTTGCACAATATAATTAATAAAATATTAATTATATGCACCTACAAGATAGCTTAAGAAAACTAGAGTAATAGGAAACTTAATTAATTAAATCAAAGTGATTTAATTAATAAGTTAGAATAAATAATTACTCTAACACCCCCCCTTAAGCGAAGCTTGGGAGGAAGCTAACCTAGCACAGCTATGAAAGAGAATTGGGTCCCGGCAACAAGGCCAGATCAAGTACCCAATCACAACAAAATCTCTATAAAGAGGAGAAATAGAGAAAACCACATGGGAAAAACCCTACTCCAAAAAGAGATAGAAAAGAATGTTCCAGAAGAAGGAACAAGGAGTGATCATGAAGAAGCAGCATCACTGAAGCATGAAGAACCACAAAACTCTGTCAAAATGCTGATCTATAGAACCTCCATGGAAATAGAAGGCACAAACCATCAACCAAAGGAACCTCCATGGAAATAGAAGGCACGAACCATCAACCAAAGAAGCATAGAACAACAATATAACCTCCCCTTAAGGTAGGTGAGGTGACAGGCAGCTGAAAAGATGGGCCAAGAATCTCCTACAACACAGGAGCCAAACACATCGAGAGTGAGGTACAAAACACCAATAAAGGCATATGTCATCGACACTGCATGAGGAATTAGAGAAAGAGGGCCTATAAGCGGCAAACAACTATCCCCCCCATGGCACTTTATATAATAGTGCAAGTACAACGAATCACAATGATGAAAAGGATCCCGAAACGCAAGAGTGGCACTTTATCTCAGTGCATTGCATAAAAATGCTTACAATGAATATCAACAATGATCAAAAAAGACATAAGGCTGAAACAACAGAAGGTAGAGCCCAAAATGAAGCAACTGAAGCAACAAAATTGATCTCCGGACCTGAAACAATCAGGATATCCACCAGAATGCTAAAATGCAAAAGACTGAATAGGATGTGCCTGGAATAGAATCTGGAGCAATAACCAGCATCATTGGAAAGAGCACAGAAAGAGCATTGGGTCCCGGCAACAAGGTAGCTTAAGAAAACTAGAGTAATAGGCAACTTAATTAATTAAATCAAAGTGATTTAATTAATAAGTTAGAACAAATAATTACTCTAACAATCTTATCCCTCACATCATTTCATTGGAAAAAGGTGCATTTGTTCTAGCAAGAGAAACTATGGAAGGAGCTTTAGTCGCACATGAGGTTCTTCACTCAATAAACTTAAATCAAACATCAAATTTTGTAATAAAACTTGATATGATGAAAGCTTATGATAGGGTTTGTTGGAATTTTTTACTTCAAGTGCTTAACAAAATGGGTTTTTCTACAAACCAATGCAAGTGGATTAAGGCATGTATCTCAGGTTCTTGGTTCTTAGTGTTAATAATGGTAAACCAATGGGTTTTTTCTCATCTACACAAGGGGTTAGATAGGGAGATCCACTATCTCCATATCTATTCATCATTATGGCTGAAGGTTTTAGCAGGACCATTACACGTCAACATGAGATCAGCAAGTGGCATGGTTTTTATATTTTAGGTACAAATATTTCTACCACACATTCTCTATTTGCAGATAATACATTATTATTTGGTTTGTCAAATGTTTAGGAGGCTCCACAAACTAAACATGTTCTTGGCCTTTATTCAACAGTTTCAAGTCAAGCAATTAATGCACATAAGTCAAAAATTTATTTTTTCAATACAAATAAAATGATAGCTGACAAAATCAATCAAATTTTGAGTTTCATAGTGGATTTCTTACTTTCCATATATTTGGGAATTCCTTTTCTTATGAGTTCAAATAAATCTTCATATTGGTCTTCAGTCATTCAGTGTATTCAGGGTAGAATTGTGGCTTGGAAAGTTAGATGGTTGTCTTTGGCTAGTAGAATTTTGCTGATTAAATCAATCCTAGCAGTAATTCAAAATTATTTTATTGTGTTTCTTAAAGCTCCCTCCAAAGTTTAACTTAAAATACAAAAAGTGATTAAGGGTTTCCTTGGAATAGGTAATATGGATGATTCTCAAAAAGTTCCACTTATTTCCCTACAAGATATGTCACATATCCCAGAAGTAGTAGGGGTAGGTGTGCATGACCTGACCAAAAGAAATGAAGCTTTTGGTGGGAAATTAATTTAGAAAATGTATAACAAAACTCAATCCACTTGCTTCAAAATTATGCAACAAAAATATCTCGATAATAATGATCCCTCCAGAATTTTCTCTATTTTGGATCCTCCAAAAGGCTCAGTTATTTAGGATTTCATGATAGCTTCATGAGGTATTGTGGTAAAATATATTTCTTGGGAAGCTAATAATGGTAGTAGAGTTAATTTTTGGAGGGATTTTTGGAATGGTTAGATTCCTCTATCAAATAGCTTGATCTCTCCTAATATTATTGAGGTGTCAGAGTTTCATTGGGGTACTTAGCTCAATCAATTTAAAGATATTTTGGCCTCTAGACAAGTCTTCTTTTCTAGATCTGAAGATAAGATTCTTTGGTCTCCAGCTAAGGATGGTCATTACTTTGTAAAGGAACGCTATAAGATCTTTCAGAAAAATGTTTCAAATAAAGCTACTAGCAAAGCATTCTCATTTTACTGGAACCATATTGTGCTTCCAAAGGTAGGTTGTTTTTCTTGGCTTGCATTAAAACATAGGATTTTGACTAGTGATAAATTGAATAGATTTCACATTGCCCCATATTTCAACCATGTTTTTTGTAACAAGTGTGAAGAATCAGTGGATAGTCTCTTTGTTTCATGCTCATTTTCCTATCAATGTTGGACTTTTGTTTTGAACAAATTAAACTATAGTACTCCACTCCATAATAACCTCTAGGATCTTTTTCAAACTTGGCTAGTTCTTTATCCTAAGTCAGTATTTGCAAATCTTTGGATATTTATTTCAGCATTGGTTCTTTGGGCTATTTGGTGGGAATGGAATAAACACATTATTAGAAAAGAGTGTCATACTTTAGAAAAAGTTCTCTGGGAATTGAAAGAACAATCTTAGAGGTGACAAACACAAGTTTGAGAAATTCAAAATTCAATCCTGTTGTTACTTTTTGGGACTCTCAAGTGATTCATAATTGGAAACAATTATTCATTCTAGATGGTTGGAAAATCAATAATACATCCTCTTCTTCCTTATCCTGTAAGAAAATAGTTTAGAGACCTCTAGATGAGGGATATTGGAAACTAACTTTGGATCGTACAACAAGAGGAAATCTTGGTACTTCTAGTTTGGGTGTTTGCATCAAAGACTCTAATGAAGATATTGTGGCAATTACAACCTCCCCTTTGCCCATTGGTACAAAAAACATTGTAGAGGCTCAAACTGTGTAGCTAGTCTTATACTAGCCAGACAAGGAAATTTTTGTGTGTTGCATATTGAAGGAGATTCCTTTGTTGTTATAGAAGCTTGTATACATAGGAGAACTTTCTCATGGAAATTAAGTTACATTCTCACTCAAATCTAGAGGCTATTAGATGAATGTCAAGATAATTTCATTTCACATATATTTAGGGAAGGGAACCAAGTTGCTGATTTTCTATCAAATATGGGTTGTGATGGGTTGTTAGCTTCATCGCTTCATCCTATATCTATGGTAGAAAAATATGATGTCCTCAAAAGATTAATTGAGGCTGACAAGACTAATGGCTCACACTTGCATTAGTGTCTTTGATCAGGTTGTACATTCTATATTTATTATATTTGTTGTGAATCATCCCTATTTCATGTGGAAAATTTGAGTAATCATGGAGGCATTTGGGTAGTACATAGCTCAACCTTATTGAAGAGATTGTGTGTGAATTCACATGGTTATTATGAGAAGAATTACTCCACAATCTAGATTCTTCGGATAGAGGCATGATGTTTTTCATTTATAATTCTCCCCCAATCTTCATTTCCCTACAATTTATTTCAAAAACTCTACTCTATAGTCTCTATCGTGCTTCAATATGTTGAGAGGGTTGGATATAGTTGCTTCTTGTGAGCTTTTCCACAAAAAACATTGAGCTATCTTGCTAAACAACTTTCGAATTTGGGTTCCACCAAGTCTTGATGAAGGTTTTTTGCTCAATGAGGTTAGTGACATGGTGCTTGACCTGATCTTCATAGTTCATTCTCCAACTATTAGGTGAGCTATACAACATGTTATTGCAGAAGAAATATTGATTTCTATGGTGCCCCATTTTTTCTATCCATTACACCTTGTCTCCATCTTCTTGTCAAATGCAATGGACCTTATGCAATCACCTGTGGTGCTTCAATCGTTGGTCCAAAAGGTAATTTGAGGCATCTTTTTTTTGGATAACAAATTTTCTATTGCTATGCAATAGTATGATCTCTAGAGTGTTATGGCTTTAGTGGCTTTAGTATTTTCCCATTCTCAGTTACTAGTCAAGCATGAATGTTACGTTTTGTTTGAAGCCATTAAGAAATTGATAGAAAATCAAAGCTCCAATCATATGAAAAATGCTTTGCAAGCTACTTCTCGTGTTCTAGGTTTTCAATTTGAAGAAAGAATTAAGAAGGAGGGATATGCTCTCATAGATTTGCAAAGGGCTTCAAATCTAATTCATCCTTAAGGGCTATGTTCGGGAAATGTGAATCTTCAGCATGATGAAAGAATATTTGGAATTCAGTGTTTGAACCAATTATCACTTCACATATGACTCCTCATGCTAGCTTGGGTTTGTCTCCTAACCTATCTAAGGTGGCGTGCTCTGGCTGGGGGCTTGATAATGATTATAGCCGGGGCTAGAATGATATAATCATCAATTGAGGTGGTGGACAAGGTGCTTCAATATGTGACAATAGAGCTATTTAGGAGGGTTTTCCTAAAATTGATAGTAAGTTTCTTCCTGGTTATGATGATATGGAAGAATGAATTTGGGAGTATGATTTTGAGTTTTGATTTCTTGCTGGATTAAAATGCTATTGAGAACTTGAAATGTGCTAATTATCAAGTTTTGATAGAAAATTTTGGACGTGCTGATAATCAATTTTTGATAGCTAATGGAATATTATTGGGTTGTAGTTGATACACCTATTTGTAATTATGTTTTTTTCACTATTTTCACTAGTTTCAAAAAATATTAAAACTATGTATATATAAGGGACAATGTTGGGTTTTCCTCATTGATTCTTTCCCACTTGACCTTTTTGAATCATATTAATAAAATATTGCAGTGGCTTGCCACTTTTCCTAAAAAATAAATAAATATTTGATGCCTTAGATATCTTACCTAAGATGTACTCACAAAAGATCATTTACTTATGTCAAAAAAGAAGACCATACACAATTGTGGTATGCTCTTGAAACAAACATTCTTTAAAAAATAGTTTTTAAATATCCCTACGAAAGAATAATTTATATGATGTAAACTATTGAAATAAATTACACCTTTGTAAATTAGACTCTGAGCACTACAATTTTGATTTTTGATTTTTTTATATTCAATCTCTAAGTACCTCAAATTGGGATATTACTTCATAGAAAATTTCAAAAACTAATCAAACACTTCTACACTTTTCCAAAACATAGAACTCAAGTTCTTTCAACCACCCAACATTTGTGTATTAGTAAACATTAAATATTTAAGCTTTCGAAGATATAAAAATTTCATTCCTAGGTGATCTAGATCCTTGTTGAGTAATTAGACTATACATTCATACAATTTTGTTAATTCTTTAAAAATTCTAGATTAGTCGAGGAGTTGTGTATATTGAAAAAGTAGTATAACCTATAGTTGTGATATTATGAAATGTGACTCTTAATGAGATTATTTAAAATATTTACCCATGTTTACATGTGTTCCAAGTTCCATGTATGTAATAATAACATTTGACTAATGGTGAAAATTTTAATCTTGAAACTAGAACATGTCAAAAGATTTCAAATATTTATTTTTGATAACCATATCTTATAACAAAAATATATAGACAATAATGATTCCACAAGAATTATCTCTATCTTGGATCCTCCAAAAGGTTTTGTTATTTAGGATTTTATGATGGCTTCATAGGATTTTTTAGTAAAATATGTTACTTGGGAAATGAATAATGGTAATAGGGTAAGCTTTTGGAGGGACACTTGGAATGGTCAACCTCCTTTATCAAAAAGTATGGTATGTCAGAATATTATCATGGTTTTAGAAAATCTTAGGGGTACACAACTCAATCAATATATAGCTAATGTATGTGAAAATTTAGGTTTTAAGTGATTTGGAAAAGTCTAGGTGAGTTACCATTGACATCTCACAAATTACTCAATTCAAAGTAATTTTGATCTCTAAACAAGTCTTCATATCTAGGTTTGTAGATAAAATCATTTGGGCTCCAGCTAAGGATGGCCACTATTCAATAAAAGAGGGATATAAAATCTTGCAGCAAAATGAAATGGATAAAGTTTCTAGTAGAGCATTTTCATTTTGTTGGAATCATGTTGTTCTTCCAAAGGCAAGTTGCTTTGCATGGCTTGCATTAAAGCATAGGATCTTAACTACTAACAGATTGAGCAAATTTCACATTGCCTTATCATTTAACTATATTTTTTGTAATGAGTGTGAAGAAACAATGGATCACCTCCTTCTTACATGTCCATTTTCTAGTCAATGTTGGAGTTACATTACGAATAAGTTAAATTATCGTACTCCACTCCAAAATAATATATGGGACTTGTTTCAAGCTTGGTCAGTCCTTTACCTAAATTCTTTATTTACAAGTCTTTGGAAGTGTTATGGGCATCAGTTGTGCAGGGTATATGGTGGGAATGAAACAAGCACATTTTAAGAAATGAGGTATCTACAATAGACAAAGTTTAGGAGGGAATTGAGAGGGCAATATTAGAACTGACTAACGTGAGTCTAAGAAATTCTAAATTTAATCCTCTTATTACTTCATGGGATTCTAAAGTGATTTAGAATTGGAGGTAGTTAATCATTCCCAATGGTTGGAAAATTAATAACACAACATCATCTCCTATGTCTTGAATGAAGGTTTATTGGAGATCCCCATATAACAAATATTGGAAATTAAATTTCAATGGGGCATCTAGAGGAAACCTAGGAAGATTTGGTTTGGGGGCATGTATCAGGGACTCTCATGGAGCAATAGTGGCTATTACAATTTCTCCTTTACCTACTAGTACAAATAACATGGCAGAAGTTCAAGCTTTACTTCCTGGCCTCATTCTCGCTAAGCAATGTAATTATCAAATGTTGCATAATGAAGAAGATTCATCGGTAATTTATAGATGCTTTTATATATATAGAAAAGGGTACTCATGGAAATTAAACTATATCTTTAATCAAGTCTAGAGGCTCGTAGATGAATGTCAAGATGTTTGAATTTCTCATACATTTTGGGAAGGTAACCAAGTAGCCAATTATCTCTCAAATTTGGTTTGTGATGGGTAGTTATTCTCATCATTACAACCATATTCTATGATTGAAAAGTATGGCTTTCTTAAAAGATTAATAGAAGTTGATAAGAAAGCTTATTATCATCCACATCATGAATATGAGCATGATTTGATTTAGTCATTATATGTTGAAATATTTAATCAATGGGAATGTTGTGAGTATTTCTTGTGGAATATTTGGGCAATAATATTTACATCTTGAAGTACAGGTTGTAGACTTTTCCAAGGACACATTTCATGCAATATTAACATGGCTTCTCAAGTGCGAAGCTAAAGGCAGTGTCACATCATATTAGTTTTATATGGGTAGTGATTTTCCATATCTACTAATAAGTGCTTTCAGCATAGCATACATTTCCTAGTTATTTATTTGGCTCTAGTCTGCACTTTATTCATTTGTTTTGAACCTGTGAAAAGTGATTGATGTCTCTACTTTCTAAAAAGTTTGTCACAAACAACATCGTGTTTTGTTGCCAAAGAATTATCTCATATGGATTCCTTTGAGACTCGATGGAATTGTGTTGCCATCTAATGTGGATGATGCAATGCTCAATTTGATGTTTATTGTCCACTCCCCTACAATTCAAAGAGCTATCAGACAAGTTATTAGAGAACAACTCATGGTTTCCTCGGTGCCACATTTCTTATATCCTTCGAACATGGTATCGATCTTCCTCTCTAATGCAATGGATTTAATGCAATCTCCTCTGCTTCTTTAGTCATTGGTTCACAAGGTAATATGGCCTCATTTTATTATTGATAATAAATTATCTGTGTTTATGCAAAACTATGATCTTTGAAGTGGATTAGCTCTGGTGGGGGATTTATTTTTGCATTCACAATTGCTTCACAAGCATGAATGTTTTGTTATGTTTGAAGCCCTTAAAAAGTTAATTGATAAGTGTAGCTCCTCCCAAATGAAAGATGTGTTGCAGGGCACTTCCTGTACATTAGGTGGTTTTGAGCTAGAAGAGAGAGTGAAGAAAGTTGGGTATGCTCTCTTAGACTTGCAAAGATTTTCTAATTTGATTTATATTTAGGGTCAAAACATGGGGACGATGAATTATCAAGTTGATGAATGGAGTGCTTGGGACTCTCTAGCCACACCAGAATTATCATCATCAAATAACACAATACAAGTTGGGTCTAACTAGTCTCCCAAGTTATCAGAGGTGGTGTGTTTTCGTTAAGATCCTGTGGTTGCTCATGGTTGGGTTTGAACTTCAGCAGAATGGAAAAATTCAAGAGTGCAAGGTGTCACAGAGTGTGGTTGTCACTAAGATCAAGTGGACATGAAAGATAAGGAAAACAAGGGTCTTCATGGCTATGATGATTTGGAGGAGTGAACTATGAAAGGAGTTATTGTTTTTTGTTTTTTTTATGCTTAATTTGTAGATTTGAACATCTGATGTGATGGTAATTAGTTTTTGTAAATTAAAAGTGTAATCTTGGGAGGTAGTTGATACTCCTTAATGTACTTATAATATGCTTTTAATGGTGTTAAATTTTTTAACTTTAGATAATATTTTGATGTAATTAAAAGGGATGATGCTGGTTTTCTTTCTTAGTTAACCTATTTAAGAATCTATATAGAAACTTTTCTAGTAAGATTCCACCTAACATTTATTTCATTAAGACATTCATAAAAGTTAAAATACAAGAAGATCAATATATTCAAAATGACAACCATGTTTTAATTCTATCAAAAAGTAAATATATCTGTATTTATTAAAACTTATTCATTAAAAATAAAATTAATGAATATCAATATTCAAAACTATAACATTTTCAATTTAAAAACAAAAATAAAACATCTTTCCTCATTTATTAAAATTTATACTATAATTTTGTATTATATTTCTTATTATTATATTATATAAGTTTTTCACATAAATAAATCACAAAACTAATTAAAAATACTTTTATATAATATAATTTTTGAACCTAGATTAATTAACAAAGTGGATGGTTTTCCTTAAAAATGCCCTTTTCTTCTCATGTATTGGAATATTAAATCTCTTTCCATTTCCTGTCCACTGACCTCTGCTTCCCTCAAAATATTCGATATGCCTTCTTTCTTTCTGTTTTTTCGTTTCTCTCTAAATTACATTCTTGACACTCTTGTGAATTTAATAAATTAAGCTAAAACTAGTTGTATCGAGATAAACAAAACAAATAGTGCTTCAAATTGTGCCACCACTCGCAGTTCTTATCCAGAATAAATACTTTCTTTTACAGCTCCTCACTGATTTTTCCGAATACGAATACATGAATGAAATAATGGTCATTCTGGATAACATGTTATTGCTTGAGAATCTTCTGGAACAGTTTTTTCACAATCTCTATAACTTTGGTCAAGCAATCCTCAGCATACATGTTTCTTTGGAGGCTTTGGTTCGACTGACTACATCATTAGATTTCTGCACGTTGTAAGAGAGTTGTTTTCTACTCCCCTCAAAGGCTTCCTAAATCTCAGAAGAGCGTTGAATACACACTTTGCTTTTTAATGATTTGGAAAAACCCTGGGGAATAGAAACCTTTTTGCTCTAATCGTTGTGCCAACTTTATCAATGTTATTGCCTTCTCGTAGATGGTAATATTTTAATAAAATATACAAACTAAAACAAGGAAATACATTTCAACATTCTTATAAAATGATAAAAAATAAATGCACTTTGTTGGGTTTCTTTGATTCATTTTATTGTCAATGAAATCTTGGGCACCTAGGATATCTGCTATTTATTAAACTGGTGACATAGGAAAATTGACAGATATATAAAGGAAAGCATATATTTTACATATAAAAGATGTTAAATTATATGTGCTAAATAAACTATAGGTTGTGTAACCATCAACAGTTAAAAGTAGATATAGTCTATTGTATTGCAAGCTTTAGTTTTACTTGTTATTAATTAGTTTCTGTTGTGTATGTTTTGTAAGGAAGCAAAGGTGTGCGGAATCGCTTCCTACGCTAATCTTTGAGAGTACAATTATGCAAATTAAAGTAACTATTGTAAAGATCTCAAGAAATGCATAATAACATAATCAAAATAACAAAAACATACAACACAATGATTACCATGGGGAAACCCTTCTAGGAGAAAAACCCCACCCTCCAAAACTCGCACAATGTATTATCAAACCAAGATGATTACAATACACTTGCAATGCAAGTTCTTACAGGAGTGCATCACCACAACTCGAACTTGGAGAGACTCCTTCTAGCACCAGTCTTGCAAACTAAACTCAATTACACAAACACCTCCCCAAGCCCTCCTTTTATAGTGATTTTACAACCTGGAAACCACTTATGGTTTTACAAAACCATGAGCAAAACTACCATGCCACATGTTACCCATTTTTGACAACAACCAGGTTAAAAATAGTAATCCCGTCCACAATTTTGTCTCTTAGCCTAGACCCCCATAAAAGTCACGAAATGAGTCATCAAGGCTCTAAAAATAGCCTACCTATATTCTACTAAGGACAAGACTCATTTAACAACTCACTAACCACTTTCCAATGCATAAACAAGTGGAAAACTCCCACAAACTAATTTTGGAATTTTCCAAGAAAAGATTGCAAGGTTGAGACACATGTTTCTCAACATTCTCCCACTTGTCAAACACCTTGCAAGAGTCAGGGGATCCGAAATATCATGGACTTAATTGCTAGGGGCCGAGAGGCCCATAGACTCTGAACACCATCTGAATTTCTTTGTGCTCATGAGCTTAGTTAATGCATCAGCAACATTCACCAAAGTCTCTACCTTTTCCAGCTTCACCTTGCCATCCTTGACCATATCTCTCACAAAATGATATTGTACATCAATGTGCTTGGTCCTTGCATGAAAAGTCAAGTTCTTCGCTAGGCAAATTGCACTCTAGCTGTCACTATAAATTGTCACTGCACCTTGTTTGAACTCTATATCTGAACACGATCTCTTTAGCCAGATGGCTTCTTTGCAGGCATGAGTAGCTGCCATATACTCTGCCTTAGTAGTGGAAAAAGCGACCACAACCTATCGCTTACTCATCCAACTGATTGCACCACCAAATAATGTCAACACATATGCACTGGTGGATCTTCTTCTATCAACATCACTAGCCCAGTCTGAATCCACATAGCCTTGAATATCCAAGGAATGTTCACTTCCTATTCCATGAAAACATATTGAGTACTTTGAGGTACCCCACAAGTATCTGAAAACTCTTTTTACTGCATCCCAATGTGCTCTTCCTAGATTAGACATATAACAAGAAAGTACTCCCACTGCTTGGGCTATGTCTGGTCTTGTATAAACCATAGCATACATCAAACTTCCAATAGAACTCTGATATGGTACTCAACTCATCTCTACCATCTCCAATGGGGATGTAGGACACTGTGAGCTACAAAGCTTTGTTCCCATAGTAACCGGAACACTCAATGGTCTTGAATCCTACATATTGAATCTTTTCAAAATAGTACCAACATACTTACTTTGGCCTAGCCAAAGCTTTCTATTCCATTTATCTCATATAATCTCCATTCCCAGAATGTGCCTAGCTACACCAAGATCTTTCATTTCAAACTTTATTGAGAGTTGAGATTTTAACTCTACAATCAAACCCTTTCCTTTGCCAATAAACAACATGTCATCGACATACAAGGCAATAACCAAGAAATCATCACCATCAAATTTGAAATATATACAGTGATCAAATTTAGATTGCATAAATCCCAAACTCAACACATATGTATCAAACTTCTGGTATCACATCCTAGGACTCTGTTTTAAACCATACAAGGATTTCTTCAATTTATAGACAAAATGACTTTTACCTTTCACCACATAGTGCTCTAGCTATGACATGTAAATTTCTTCCTCCAAATCTCCATGAAGGAAAGTAGTTTTCACATCCATTTGTTTGATCTGTAGATCATAAGCTGTTGCAATAGAAAGGGGTATGTGCAGGATCATGGTGTGCCAAAAAGTGGCGATCTGAAAAATATGTAGTTCTAAAATGCCTCAAAGAATTTTAAAATCTATTCCAACTTTTTTTCCACCCATCTTGATACTAAATGAAAATAATTAATACCTTTATAATTCCTACTATATCTTTCGATACCAACCTTATATGGTCATGTTTAAAACATCCCAAAAATATTTTTTTGGCATGTTCTTATGTGTTTTTTACTTCAAGCATGTAGCTGACGACTTTTTTTAAACCAAAAATTGATGTAATGAAAAGGGTTTCTTAAGAATGTTCTTAGCTTTTCATAAATGTAAGGTTTGTCAAATTACGAGTTCAATAAGTAATTATTACTCATTTTCTAATGGAGTTAGCTACAAAGTGTCGATTGACATACTGGTTGAAAAATAGCTATAACTTTCAAACCGTATAAGATTTGTGAAATCCAAAAGATTCATCACATTCTATGCTTTGACTAGTATAAGAAAAAAAATAGAAAAACTTAATTTTGATTTTTTTTGAACTAGTTAAGGTGGTTAGAGACGAGAGCTTTTTAATTTTGAAAATAGTATAGTAGAAAATTCATAATTAATTATTTATTTGGAATTAAAATTTCCAAAAATATGCATCACATCCAGGCATGAGTCTAATTTTTATATCTAAAATTATATTTAAAAATATTATCATTTGATTATGATTAAGGTGGTCAGACATACACCTACTTTTTATTTTTGCCCTGAAATTTTTGTCATACTGCATTAAAATCCAAACTTTTGACCAATCAAATAATTTTTTCTCCAAATAAGGCCTTGAAGTTTAGAAACTAGATTCAATTTCCTACAAATTATTTTCTTACAACTTTTTGATATAAAATCCAGAACCACTTTAAAATTATGTGTCAAGTTGACATAACCCTGATTTGCTGGTTTTTAACTGCCACTTAAGGCCATAGTTTGGTACACCATGATCCTACACATACCCAAAGAAAAAATCTAATGGATGTCATTTTGGCTATTGGAGAAAAAATCTCACCATAATCTACTCCCTCAACTTGAGAGTAACCTTTTGCAACCAAATCTGCTTTATACATCTCAATGCTTCCATCTGAACCCATCTTCTTTTTGAACACCCATTTACAACCAATAGGCTTCCATCCTTCAGGCAATGGTACAAGGTCCCACGTTTGATTCCTCTTAAGAGCTGCCATTTCTTCATCCATGGCTATTTTCCAGCACTCTAAATCATTCATACCAAGAGCCTCTTCTACAGATCTCGGTTCATCAATTTTAGCATTCAATGCAAATATGCACCTCCAATCATCAAGAGAATACCCATACCTTTCAGGTGGTTTCCTTTGTCTAGTAGATCTTCGAACAAGATCTAGTTCAGGTTTAGGAGGTTTAGGTTCGTGATTAGGTTCTCCCTCTTCCTCTGATGATTCAGAACTCATAGAGCTCTCTTCAACATCTTGTCTTTCTAAGGGCCTTGATTCAACTTTCTTAGGTGTAGCAGGAAGTTGAATCACTTTTCTCTTTTCTTTAATTGGTTCTGGCTGCACTGTAATAGAAGAAGGCTTAGTTTCTCTAAAAATAACACTTTTGGAATAAAATACCTTTTGTGCAATAGGATCCCAATGCTTGTATCCTTTCACACCATAACTATATCCGATGAAGATACATCTGGCAGCTTTGTTGTCCAATTTTGTTCACTTCTCCTTTGGCACATGAGCATATGCCTCACAACCAAACACTCTCAGATGTCTAAGTGAAGGCTTGTGGCCCGACGATGCTTCCATTGGCATCTTATCAACAAGAGCTGATGTAGGAGACCTATTTATCAGGTAGCAAGCAGTGGCTATAGCTTTAGCCTAGAACTTTTGTTCTAGTCCAGCACCACTCAGCATACTCCTAGCCTTCTCCATCAAGGTCCTGTTCATTCTTTCTGCAACTCCATTCTGCTATGGAGAATACAGAGTTGTCTTCTCTCTTTTAATACCACAATCTTTACAAAGTGTGTCAAAAATATTGGAGCAAAATTCACCACCATTATCAGTTCTCAAGCATTTTATTTTCTTTCCAGTCTGCAATTCAACCATTGCTTTAAATTCTTTGAAATGACTGAAAACTTTAGCTTTACTCCTAAGGAAATAAACCCATGTTCTTCTACTAAAATCATCAATGAAAGAAACATAATAAACTGATCTACCAATAGAAGGAACATCAACTAGACCCAATACATCTGAAGGAATTAGATCCAAAATACATGAAGACTTATGAGAACTCGAGTAAAACTAAATTAGGTTTTGTTTACCATAGATACAATGCTCACAAAAATCAAACTCAAGATTGCAGTTATTCAACCCATCAACAAGGTTCTTATTTTTCAAGGTCCGTACACCCTTCTCACCTATGTGGCCAAGTCTCTAGTGCCATAACATAGTCTTCTCTGTAGGCAACTTTGATTTGGTAGACAGAGCACCCTTGGGTACCCAAAAACCATGACCATCTGTTGAAAGAGAAACTCTCTCCTTCTCCAACTGAATAGTCTTTTTCACAATCTTATCAGAAGTACTATTGCACTCGACTGTGCATGTATCAAGTTGGTAAAATGTACCCAATCTACTTCCTCTCGCTATTACCATAGCACCTCTCACCATTTTTACACCTGCTTCAAAAAACTGTACATGCACACCCGCATCTATTAGCTTACTAACAGATAACAAATTTCTTGCTAGTCCAGGGATATGCAAGACACCATCAAATCTTCTAATTCTACCATCAAAAAATTTCACATGAATACTTCCATGACCAGCAATATGAAGTACTGAATTATCACCCAAATACACCTTACCACCATCAAAATTTTCATACTTACTAAACCAGTTCCTATTAGGATTCATGTGGAAAGATGCACCTGAATCTACTAACTATGCATTTTCACCTGAATGAGTGGCCAAGGCTGTAATGAAAGCATCTCCATCTTCCTTCTCAGACTCAGAATCAGAATCTTGCTTCTTCTTCTTCTTCTCCTCTTTACAGTCCTTTCGAAAGTGTCCAGATTTGCCGCAATTCTAGCAGATTGCCTTGGACTTACTAGGGGATTTCAATGTCCCCTTATTTTTGGACTTAGAATGGCCATGTTGCTTTTCATTCTTGCCTCTTTCTTTTGGTCTTCCGTGAACACTCAAAGCCTCTTTGGCATTCAGAGAGACCTTCCTTCTCATCTCCTCAGAAAGTAGAGAACCAACAACGTCCTCCATCTTCAAGACAACTAAAGTGCTCCCTATAGCCATCACAAGACTATCCCATGAGTCTGGCAATGAACATAACAAGATTTGACACCTTTCTTCTTCATCCATTGGCACCCCTACTGAGGTCAACTAAGTCACCAACATATTAAACCTTTCCAGATGCTCAAAAATTTGTCCACTTTCTTCTATTCTCAAGGAATACAACTTCTTCCTCAAGAAAATCTTATTCACAAGTGATTTAGCTTGATAGATCTCATTAAGCTTTTTCCAAAGCTTCTTCATAGTAGGTTCTTCATGGACATTAATTAGAATTGAGTCTGTAAGACACAATCTGATGAGACCCTTAGCTTTTCTATCATTCACATCATATTGTGTAGCTAATGTCAGCTCTGTGGGCCTCGGCTTGTTCTCATCAATCGCATCCCATAGATCCCGATAAATCAACAGATCTTCCATCTTCAGCTTCCACATCTCAAAGTTTGTGCCAGAAAACTTTTCAACATCAATTCTCCCTGACATGCTTGCCATCTTTTCAATCCTGCAACACAGAAATGAAATGCTCAGCACAAGCTCCCACTCAAACCTTGATTAGCTCAAAAAACCCTGTACCCAAAAAATAGAACCAAAATTGGCCAGGCTCTGATACCACTTGTAAGGAAGCAAAGGTGCGCGAAATCGCTTCCTACGCTAATCTTTGAGAGGAAGATTATGCAAATTCAAGTAACTATTACAAAGATCTCAAGAAATGCATAATAACATAATCAAAATAACAAAAACATACAACACAATGATTATTGTGGGGAAACCCTCTAGGAGAAAAACCCCACCCTCCAAAACTCACACAATGTATTATCAAACCAAGATGATTACAATACACTTGCAATGCAAGTTCTTACAGGAGCACATCACCACAACTCGAACTTGGAGAGACTCCTTCTAGCACCAGTCTTGCAAACTAAACTCAATTACACAAACACCTCCCCAAGCCCTCCTTTTATAGTGATTTTACAACCTGGAAACCACTTATGGTTTTACAAAACCATGAGCAAAACTACCATGCCACATGTTACCCATTTTTGACAACAACTAGGTTAAAAATAGTAATCCCGTCCACAATTTTGTCTCTTAGTCAAGACCCCCATAAAAGTCACAAAATGAGTCATCAAGGCTCTAAAAATAGCCTACCTATATTCTACTAAGGACAAGACTCATTTAACAACCCACTAACCACTTTCCAATGCATAAAAAAGTGGAAAACTCCCACAAACTAATTCTGGAATTTTCCAAGAAAAGATTGCAAGGTTGAGACACATGTTTCTCAACATTTTTATCTATATAATCAATATGTAGTATTTCAACTCTTATTGTTAGTATACATTCTATTATTTTTTTATTTCGGATCATGTTTTATATGAAATTTTAACATTTTTATTTTTGTGACATTGCTATTGGGATTTAACTATGTAGTTTTTAGTCAAATTCAATGATCCATGTATGACAAGTAGGGATTCACACACAAATCCATCTTTCATGAGAATAAATGGATCACTTAGTACTCGTTAGATCTAGGTGATGCTCAAAGATGTGAAGCACCAAGACTTTTTGGGAGGTCACCCATCCTGGTACTACTCCACCTCAAACGCGTTTTAGAGTATAGTTTATTAATATGATGCTAGGGAGGGGTTATTAAGTAAGAAAACAACAATCACCATACAGTAAATAGTAGAGAATCAAACTTTGGAGCATTACTGTTAGAAGTCAACAAAGCCATTACGTAACAAAATTAATCAATTATGAAATGAAAACTTCTAGTAACTCACTCTACACTATCTATAGAACTTTTTTTTCCCCTTACTACTATCTAAAATCAACTATCAATACCACACAAACTTCTTTTGTCTCAAAGAAAAAAATACATAGTTCTAGTTGTAACTATCATAACAAAAAATAGTAACATTGCAATTTTCAACCATAATATCATTAGTCTCATAAAATAAAAAGAAAAACTTATATGTCCAGAAATAGGCTCCTAGTCCTTAAAGAGGTGGTTTAGATCCATCTTTTGATCCTCAACATCAACATCCTTTGCTTCTCCTTCCACATTCTTGTCTTGTTTCCTCCTCTTAGTGATCTTCCTCCTCCTACTCCTAATAGCTTTTGTAAATATTTCATTCATCAATAAACATGTTAATTAATGTGTGAATGAAAGATACAGTAGCATTATAATCCTCTTTAGAAAAAACATGAGAAATATAATTTTCAAGAGCTTCCAATCTATAATGGAGGTCCTTGATCATTCATCATAGAATTTTCCCTTTCATAGTCTAGGTAATGGCTTGGGGACTTGTTTTTCATGCAATCTTCCTCTAAAACTATAGGGGAGATATAGGCCAATAATATCTTCATAATTCCAATAGGGAACACTTATTAGGAAAACTTAAGGTTTTGGGTTAAGACATTTAGTAATGAGATCAATTCAATGTTTCTTGGGTGAGAAAAGAAGATTAGTGAATACACTTCCTCAAAGTCTCTAGAGGGTTGGGTTATAGTTAATGTCACAAGACAAAATGCTTATAGAAGAGTCAAATAGGGATCATTTCCAATCTCCGGCAATCTTCTTCCAATCACTATATTTCCAATTCCTTCACTATTATCCTTTGTAATTAGTACTCTACTTGCATAATTTATAAACAAGTATTTATTCAAATGTTCATGCTTGTGTTCCATCACTATTACAATTTTTTTTTTATGTCATCATATCCAAATATATATTTAATCTAAATTCATAATTTTTATAGAAATAAGTCATTGTAAGGAAACATTTAAATTTGAATAGAATGAGGTATCTTGAGATACTCAATAAGGTTCAATCCATTATAATTTTATCCAAAGGATAGGTTGGGTATAAGAGAACTATATATCATGCTACAATGAGACCCATATATAATTCATACATAAGATAAAAATATTACATATTGCAATAAATAAAGGATAACATATGCAATGTATTCTAGAGCTAATTGGTAGGCAACAACTAAGAGGGAGTCTTGATTTTCATAAAATCTACCATGAAACAAAATATAACACCAAAACGTATCTATCAAAAACCAAGTACAAGTTATGTAAAAAAAGTACTATATTACATGATTGTCTAGATCGAAAGAATATCCAAAATAAGATCTTTAGACATACACAAATGATAATCATCCAATATTCTTATTTCTATACTAACTAAATTTCATAGGTGTACCAAAGAGGATGTATCATGAATGCAAGAGAAAGGATAGCATCCATACAATTCAGTATCATAATGTAATTCAATAGACAGATAAATACTGTAAAACACACAAAGAGAAAATGTTTGATACACATGTTTTGACATCAATGACAACAATGAAAGAAACAACATCTCAAATAAACCTATATCTCTTTACTTTATCCATTTCCATGATATTTATTCTTTCTTTATTATATTTTATATTTTATTATTTATATGTTTTCATTTTAGGATCCATGTCTTAAAAATAAATCCTAACTACAACTTCAAGAATAATTCACAATAATTAGAATCAATATTTTATACTTCTAGTTTTATTACCACTAGATGCTCTTTGTAAAAGACCATTTTTTGACCTTTTCTCACGATCACATGTTTCAAGAATATAATCCACTTTTAATTGTTATAATATTATCTAGAGAACCTTTCTCTAATACCAATTATTGAATACACTAGAATTCTAAGATGGCCTTGAACCAAAATATAATTTAATTTAAATTAATGTATTTTTGAATTAAATACTAAACCATAAAATAATTTTCTTTGAAATAATGCATCATAATATTCAACACAAAAATACTAGTGGTTTTACATAAAAGATAAATTGAGGTGAAAAGCATAATCTATGTTTTTGAAATTAAAAGCGACCAAAATAAGGGGGTCAGCCCATACAAGCAAAAAGCTGGTAACTAGCACACTACCAGCAGAAACCACCAACAGACAAAAGACTAACTAAACATTAACATAGTTCCAAATGTCTGCAAGAACCAATAGATTTTAAGAGCAACTAAGCTAAAACCAAGCTGAGAAAACTAGCAAACTACAAAATTCAACCTAACCAAAATTGGCATAACAGGCTAACCCAAGTCTTAATTACAGCTATAAACCAACAAAACCTTAACCAATAGTAAAACATAAAAGAAGTCTTGGATCCAAGGATCCCAGAAAACTAAGAAACTTATTTTTCTTTTGTCCCCTTCCCCTTCGCATCCAGCAAGATTTGGGCCCAGTCATCAGTAAGGAACTTGAAGAGCAACTTGTGGTCCTACATATCCATACCCGTCTCCTCCTTTTCTTGTACTAAAAATTGAAGGGTGGTGGCTGCAACATGTGTGACTTTGAGGCCAAATTTGGAGAAGGAAAAAAACCCCTTCTCCAAAGTTTTAACCCTCCTTTCCAATTCAGCATATTGTTCCTCTAGCACCTCGATCCCTTCCTTAGTTTCTACTTCCACCTTTAAAGCTTCCTCCTTAACTTTTAGCACTTGGATTTCATCCTGAAAAAACCTTGGGTTGGAGGAAACCTTAGAATTATCCTTAACCAGGGATGAAATAGCTATGGGGAAAATTTCCATGTTGCTACTCTCTTCAGAAAAGGTGATGGGTTTGAGGGAAAAGCTGGCAGACACATGGGTGATCTCCGTATTCAAAATATTACCATAAGATGCCTGGGTTTGGGCATTATCCATTGATTTATCCCCCAAGTTAAAAATTTTCTCCACCTCCTCTTTTCCATCATCCTTCTTGGAATTAGAATTATCTTCCTCCTCCCTTCCTTCATTATTGTTTTTTGAACTATCTTCCTCAACCTCCTTAACCGGATATCTAAGGGATTTCTATTTGCACCTATCCTGAGATTGTGCAAGCCTACTAGATCTCCTCATAGCCTTGCCCTTGGTCTCCTCCTTTGAATCCTCTCCATCAACCTCAACTAGTTTTTCAATTTTTGTCTTCTTGTTTCCCCTTTGAAAGCATAATCTATGTTAACTCACAATATATGAACATTTATTTCATTATGAATCATTAATTGATATTTACAACGAAGTTGAGATCTATCTTAACTATGTAGATTAAAAGAATGATTAAGGTATGTATTAGAAAAGGTCATGTTATATTATAGTAAATTCTATCAAAATTATTGATGGAATTATATAGATTATATAATAGAAGTCTCACATGAATATTTGTGTTGCTAATATTTCTAATAAAAAATATACAGTATCATTTCTTTAATGTAGCTAAAAATTTCTTATTAAGATGATAGGCTTATATGTGGGAGCTTTGCTCCTAGATTTTACAAAATTTCACCTAAAAATTGTCAGCCCCATGCCTAAAAATTTATTAAGGCGATAGGCTTATATGTGGGAGATTTGCTCCTAGATTTTACAAAATTTCATCAGAAAATTGTTAGCCCCATGCCTAAATATCTATTTCTGGTTAACTATTTTTCAGTTATTTTAGGATTTTTTATATTTGCAACGCTTTCTATTCTATTGCCAACTCACAATTCTAAAATTAAGAAAAACTGAAAAGAAAGCTTGAAGAAATAGGCTTAAATTAGATTCAACAATGTCGTTTGGATGTAAATACAAATGATGATTGGAAGATAAAATGATACATTTCAATCATTCTCAAATGTCATTGCTAAATTCAAATGGACAACATAAAGATGAAATACACTTTCTTGAAACATTATCAAACAAGCCTAATGAGATAGGTCTATTTATTTTGCATGAAGGATTGCATTTGAATGTTTTATTTTTTCTACAATGCTCTGAAATTTTGAAAGATTGATGAGCTATTATCGATAGTAGATTCAAGATCTTTGATTTTCTAAGAAACTTTCTTGATATGATTTATTTTGCAGCCTATATTGAATAGTTAGTTCTCTAATTAGATCAATTATCTAAAATGTGGTTGTCTAAAATGCAAGTTGCATGATTAGATTGTATCCAATAATGCCTAACATGACTTGTGAACAAATATTTTGAGTATTAATAATCTAAGCCATTAATAATTCCTAGATTGCTATGATTATTGATGGTGGTCTATTTTTAATGTCAGAGAATTTTAAAACTTTGCAGGATGATTCTTTTGGTCTTATTCTTATCTAACTTAGATTTGGAATATGATGGTATGTGGCATATTTTTATTATATTTTAGTTATAAACAGTTTTCAAGAGACTTAGAAAGCCATTTTCAAATATGTTTATGTTAAAAAAGCATTCTATGTGTTTTATCGTTTTTTGTTTTGCATGCATGAAAAACATTATACTTGCTTTGAGCTTCTTTGTTTTGCATGCATGTTGACAACATTTGTAGCTATATTTGATGAAAATCAATTTGTAATGTTATTTTTGAAACAATTCATGTCCTATTAAAAGCTTTCATTTAGACTCAATTAAGAAGAATGAGCCAAAAGAAAATATTTTTAAATCGATGGCATGTTCTACATATATTTTTATATACAAATTTTAAAATCATTGCATGCCATTGTAGCCATATTTCTGAGAGATTGGAAATTTGAATGTGCCAAACAAATTGGACATACAAACAAGTTTGACATGATTATAGTAGCTTGCATAAAATTTAGAAAGAATTAGTTTATTAATATGTTTTTTCATTAGAATAAAATGAAGTCTATCATTAAGAAATACATTTTTATTTCCATTATCTATCTTTACATTATATTATATAATTAATTGACATAAATTTAATCTTTTCATATTTATAAATATTAAGATTTCTTCATTGTAAAACATATAAAATTTATACAATAACAAGATAATTTGAAAATAAAGATCATACTACTAATACATTAAAAATGCAATTAGAAACATCTTATTTTACTTATTAAAAATAGACATGTTTCTATATTTTCTTAATCTTTTGTATTTAGATGTCATTTTATACTTTACAATTATAAGTATCTTTATTTTGAGTTAAAAAAGAAAAATATTAAAAGAATAGAAATAAAATAACAAAAGGTCTTATTAAAATCTTATAGATATGATAGATTTTAGAAAATTATTTGTACATATTTTTAAATATCATTAAGAAACATTTTTTTTCTTCTATTTGATGTCTTTAATTCTATTAATTAATTATTTGACATAAATTAAATCATTTCATATTTATAAATATTAAGATTTCTTCTTTGAAAATTTATATAATAATAATAAGATAATTTGAAAATAGAGATGCATACTAATAATACAATAATTAGAAATATCTCATTTTTTTAAAAAAATTGACATGTTTCTATTTGTCTATTAGTTTTTTGTAATTAGATGTTTCCATATTCATTTTGGACTTTTCAATTAGAAATATCTTTATTCTCTTTAGAAAAGAGAATATATTTAAAAAGTAGAAAGAGAATATCAAAATATCTTACTTTATTTTTCAATTAAATTATCACAATAGTATATTGTCATATCTATTAATATAAATATAATAACATAATATTTAGCTTATATCTATAAATTATTTTAAGATGTTTCCAATTTTTTTGAAACATTTGTAAAATGCAACTATATGAATTTTTTTTTACATTTTTATGATAATTAATAAAAATATAATTTTTAAAATATTTATTTTTTAAAAATTATTGAAGAGTTCTTATTTACTATTATTAATAATTTCTTCTGATTTAAATTAAATTACTATTTGAAACAAGTAGTCTTAGGTGAATTTAAAGTAATACAAATTCAATAAAAAAGTTTGATCAAATTAGAATTAGTATTAAAGATATACATATATGAATATAAATATAACTAGGAAGAACTAAGTTCAAATGTATGAGATTTAGAAAAATAATATAGTCTTTTAAATACTAATTAGAAAATAAGTCAAATTTTGAAACTAAGTAATAATGCTAAAGAATTGTTTCAATATATCCATTCTTTCTTTCTTTTAAATACATTTAATTAGAAGGTATTGGACATTATCAAATGCTGATATGATAAATCAATATTTAGTAAAATTCCAACAATATGAAATAAAAAATAAGATTCATGTGATGGATAAAGAAGTGTATAATTTAATTAATTTAAAAAAATAATAATTGAAACATATAACTAGCTTTCTAACACCTTAATCACAAATAAGACTAATTTTTTCTCAAACTTTAAAATAATTCTAATAATAATAGACAACGTAGATGAAGTGTGAATAAAAAAAATTGGGGTAATTATTATTTAATTTGATATTAAATTTTGAAAGTAAAATAGTTGGATATAAAAGTGAATGATTATAATAAAAACCAACACATGTCATCATTTATTTTTCTAGACATTAATATACTAGAGTTGATGCATGAACATTTGTGTAATTTTATTTTAAAATTCTAATTTTATTACAATATTTATATATAAGTATAAGATGAGGCTAAAGATTCATACTATTTTATTATGATTATGAAATAAAATTTTTGTTTTCTGTTAAGAATCAATGTGCCTATTTGTTTCATCAAAACCTTTTTGTTTTCTTTAAGAATCAATGTGTCTATTTATTTTGTCAATTTTTTTTATTAATTATGTCTAATGTCCTTCCTAAAAATTTTCTATCATTCATATCGACTTATAATTGAGCATACAAAAATGAGGAACATCTAGTTTATAATTTTTCTCAATTGAATGACAAGGAAGTGTATATAATTGTACACACACACACACACACACACACACACACACACACACACACACACACACACACACACACACATGCAAAGATATATATATACCAAAGACCTATGTGGTGAAAGTCAACTAATGTCATCAATAAAAATGGATAAAAGGATGAAGAGTATATATCTTATTTAAAGCCCCTAAGAGTGCTAAAATATATAAAATTATATAATTAGTATAATATCTTTTATATCTGTTAAAAATAAAAAATGATTCTTCAAATATTGTTAAATAATAGTGGTTCAAGAGCACCCATATAAAATATTTTTGATGTGATTTCTACATGAAGAATTTATCTTGATTTTGTCATTATGATAAGATCTTTTCTTGAGATTCATACAGATCATTGTGGGGTCATTTGTCCCCATTCTATATCGATCTAGAGTTATCCATAGGTTGTTCTAGAATGTTTCATAGATCGTCTTAGCAAGTATAAATAGAGTTTTAGGTTTTGGTTTAGGGCAAGTTTTTGCATAGGAAGTTATAGGAAGAAGAAATCTGTAGGAAAGAAAGTATATATACTGTTCATCTAATGAATTAATTAAGAAGAATTTTATTATATATAACTCTTGCTGGTACTGGTTCCTTTTGATATTGCTTCCACTGAAATTATCTCTGCATCATTTTTGGTATCAAAGTTTGGGGAAAGCTCCTAAGGTGCTTGGGAAAATCTTGGGAAAATCTTGGGGAAAGCTTTCAGCTTCTAAGGCGAATTGGATTTTGTGACAAGTTGAGGAAAGAACCTATAAGTGTGGCCAAAAGACTAGGTTGAGTGGATAGAACCTAGATAGGAGACAATGGTCCCAAGAGGAGATTTATCTCATGATCAGAAGATACTATTTGATGCATGGGTTTCATATTGGGATTTTTTAGAACAAGAAGGAAGAAGCAAGGAAAAGAGCAGAAGGGAAAAGGAAGAAAAGAGAAGAGGAAGCCAGAATAGATCAATAGATAAAAGAATGAATGGAATTCCTAACACAAGAACTGAGAAAGCACAAAGAAAATTTAGTGCAACTAAAAGAGGAATTGTAGAAAAATATTGATAAAGAAAATAAAGATCTAGAGCATCAACCAATTCAGATTAAAAAAGCTTGTATTGAGACATTGGAAGAGAAGAGTTATCTGTTGAAAGAACAACTTGATCACATTGATGCTAATATACTAGATGGATAGATTGATGCTGACATACCAAATGAACATAGTGAAGCAGATATACAAGGTGAGCAACAACATGTTTTTGATGAAACTTATGATACAAAAGTTCTTGACGATAGAAAAGAGGTTGAAATGGTTGATGAGCATTGTGATGAAATGGTTCATAAAGAGTTGGATGTGATGGTCCTTAATGCAACCAAGAAATGACATTTGAAGTTAAGAAAGAAGGTGGTCTAGCCTATCAAAAGGATACTAGTAGCAATGAAGAAGATTTGTGATGAAGCTAAGAGGATAGAGGAGGCTCCAATAGTGATGAATTCATCTCCAAGCATGGAGATATTGCAACATAAAGACATCATAAAAAAGGATGCAGTTGTTCCTACAGTAACCCAAATTGGTGAAGTGAGATTTAATGAGGTTTCATCTAATCCATTTATTGTAGGTTTGTAGGATTTCCATCTAAATATGGAAAAAGATAACGCACATATGACAATTGATTTAGATACTAGTCAAGAGTACAAATAACAAATACCAAAGAATTGGAAGACATGAAAGAGAAAGACCAATCCAAGGGGCTTGGATTCTATTGTCCCGGGGAGTATGGTGCAGGGGCATTGACATAAAATATTTTGGACATGATTTCTACATGAAGAATTTATTCTAATTTTGACATTACGATAAGATCTTTTCTTGGGATTCATACAAATCATTGTCGGGTCATTCTTCGCCATTCTATATTGATCTAGAGTATTCCGTAGGTTGTTCTTCTTATTTTGTAATAATCTAGAATGTTCTGTAGACCATCTTAACAAGTATAAATAGAGTTTTAGGTTTAAGTTGAAGGAAAGTTTTAGTATACAAAGTTATGGGGAGAAGAAATATGTAGGAGAGCAAGTGTATATATTGTTCATTTGCTGAATTAATTAAGAATAATTTTATTATATATAACTCTTTCTAGTGCCGGTTCCTTTTGATATTGCTTCCGTTGAATTTATCTCTCAATTTATCTCTGCATCAAAAATATAATATGTACTAGTTAATACATAACCACGGATATTACATATTAATAACTTATTATAAACATCATGTCTAAAATGCTAAACTTTGTGAGGTACCTTTCAAATAAGAGCAACAGGTTTGAAAATATTGAATATTAGCAACTAATTGATTCATATATAACAAAAATAATTAATACGTACATAGATAAACTATATATCCATCCATGTCCTCTCACAAAGGATATTTTACTTGTGATGACCAATCATTTCATCAACAACCCATCATGTTAATTGTTTTCATTATTCAACTCAGAATCATCCTAGAACCTTTAGAGACATAATCATATATTATTCATATTTGAAGAAAATACTAACTACTATTTCTTCATCCTTATTTCTGTCTTCATCCTTATATAACTATCCTCCAAAATGAAACATCATAATTTAAAGATAATATCAATAGGAACTAATTAAATTTACTAGAAATCAATATAATAAATTTTATTACATAAGAAGATCGTATAGATAACCAAAATCTTAGATAAATTGTTTTTTTAATGGTACTAATAGAACTACATATTTAAAAGGGTTCATGTACTACAAAATACATGTTTTCTTTTTTTTTTATCATTTATATCAAGTAATCTTGATCGTTATGACATAAAATAATATCTATAAATTTTAGAAGGTTATATCCAAAAATGTGGATGATATGTTGCATTAAAAATATTATTAGAAGGTCAATCAAAGTGTTAGCACGACAATAACTTGTAATTGTTAATAGATTCTAAATTGTTCATGCTTTGGAGGTGTAACAATTTTACATATGGGTAGATGAGTTATAAATAAATAATGAAGAAAAAAAGGAGAAGAAAGAACATAAATGAAGAAGAAGAAGGAAAGAGCACAATATTTCTCACGGTTCAACAAACTTGTCTACATCTACACACAAGTTGGAAACCAAGTGTATCGCTAAAATATATGATATGTGCTAGATAATCCACCCAAGTCATTTATAGAGAATTCTTCAAATACAAAGGGACAAGAGGAAATGAATGGTCATGCGGCCATTGGGATTGATACTCAAAAAATATCTCCCATGAAGTTTAACTCGTACAGCTAAGCAGTGCAATATCCTCTACTTCCTATTTTGAATCGTAAAGAAGAATGAGTGCTTGAGACAATCTCAAAATTGTCACACTTTTCTTTACCACACTGTGAATAAGTCTTCTCCACATAAGATAAGAGCGATCAAAATGTTCTCTTCTAATTGACCACACTGTGAATAAGTCTTCTCCACATAAGATAAGAGCGATCAAAATGTTCTCTTCTAATTGTTTCAAATTTGATGACTGTGCATGGCTGCAACACTTTTGTCTCAACACATCCCACAGGTATAGTTCCAATGCCACCACTGAATACCTTGCACGCAATCAACAATTATGACACAAATATCACTGACTGATCTTTGAGATCACACTTCCTTCCTTGAAAACAAATTGGGCAATAAATAGGATGCTTTATTCATAAGAGTTTTATCACTCCTTTTATCACCTTCCTTGCTAATGAAGTCATTGACTCAATCTTCATACCTGGAAGTGCACGAATTATATAAGATGTAATAAGTTTGAAATTTTTCTCTACCTTCATAAGATACATTCTGCAATTTCCTATCATGGAGAGATGGGGAGGGTAAAAAAACATAGGATATCAACCCTAGCTAGCTCACGAGCCTGAAATTTTGTAACATTCTTTAGAATTTTGACTTTGTGTCAATCCACACTGATGCCAATTACCTTAGCTGGCTTAAAATATTTCACCCTTTCTCGTACCACAGGTTTAGCTACTGTGGCTTCAATATAGATGTTCAACTGGTCATATCCGTAGTGTTTTCTATTATTGTGGATCAGAATGGGCATCCGTGACAACATTTTGTATTTATAGACAGTTAAAAGAAACTTGCCCTACAATGGCGAGGCATGGACGAGGGTCCGCATACAAAAATTGTATGTCATATTGAAAAGCATGAGGTTTGAAAGAAAAATCTACCTATGGGTGAGGCTCATGCCCAGTTTCTATTGTCTGCACTTTATTAGTGTTGTGCAGATCAATTTCATGTGAATTGATGTGGTCAAATTGCTCAGTGTGATCAACCCCATGCTCATTAGCTATCACATATAATAAGAAGTTGGTGTCAATTTAGTTTTCACCAAGCAATTTGCTTTTCCCCTTCTCAAATGACACAAAACTATATGTTTTTGCTTCTCCTTCGGACAGAGGTGTCGACCGAGAGTGTCATTTCTTATCACTACTAATACTTACTCCATGTCCCTTAAGCATCTCTTTTTCCACATTCCGAACACCTGTATCAATATGGTTTCCACTTATGCGGTTGGCACGATGGTTATTATTTCTCCTTTTACCAATTTTTCCTCCATTGATGATTTCTGCGGTAGAATTTCAACCCTTTCCATGTCGTGCACTACTTTATTGGTAGGGTCAAATGGAAGAAAAGTTAGTAATGTCGCTTTCTGGTCATTACTAATTGGCATAGGAGTTTGATGTGTGCTTGAAACTATAAAAAATTACTATTGCGTATTGTATCGAAAAGATTATTTAACTATCAAATATTAATTTACAACTAATATTAAAAAAAAATACAACTTAACCAATAAAAATTAAAAATAATTCATAACACAATGACAAAATATTTTTGTACAAATTGTACATAGAAAAAACCTTAAACAAAAATCAGTTCTACGGATGAGCAGTTCTATTAATTCTTAGAAAATTAAGAGTTACAAAATTTCATTCCTCTTACTGATGAGAATCTACCAATTCCTCCAAATGATATTTCCTCACTTCTATTTAAAGTGCTATCATTGGACCCTTTCCCATAGTGTAAGACTATTTATTACCATTGCAAGTATGTTTGCTAGCACTAGAAATGCTTCTACAACTTATGTTCTAGAAAAAATTAACAACCAATAATGATATTGGTTGTAAGGTATCCCTCAAGAATCCAAAGAATTAACCATATGTTTTTTTCATAGTGATTAAAGTTTCTTGTTAAAAAAATTAAAAATTCTAATTATTGGAAATGGATGAACAACTTTCAAGCTACTCTAACTAATAAACCCTCTTAGCAAATAATTTATTTTAATGACAATCAACATATCTCTGAAGAAGGTGAATTTTTTCCTACTCAATGCTTTAGTCAGAATATCTTCTACCCACTCCTTTGTAGGTATGTATTATAGCCAAACAATCCCCCACTATACATAATCACCGATGAAGTGATATCTAATGGCTATATGTTTATACCTATCATGGAACACTAGATTTTTAGATAACTTAATGCAACTCTGATTGTTACCATGTATCATTGTATTCTTAACCCTTTGACCAAACAATACTACTAGGAACTTTTGAATCCAAATAACTTCTCCTGTCACCATGATAGCTATTGTGTATTCTTCTTCTATTGAACTCAGAGCCATAGACTTCTAGTTCCTACTAAATATAGAAATAACTCTTGATCCCAAACTGAAACAACAATCTAAAGTTCTTGGCTTGTCCATTGTACTTCCCACGTAATCTTTTTTAGTATAGCCTATCAACTTGAATCTTTCAGCTCAAAGATGTCTAATCCCATACTCAATTGTACCACACAGATAACATAGAACATGCTTAGCTTATATTCAATGTACTCTCTTTTGATCAACCATGAACTACCTAAGAGAGTTTACTACAAACACAATATATGGCCTGGTGTTGACCAAATGCATGAGTGAATCCAAATTCCTATATAATGTGGGATCTACATCATTTTCCCTATATGTGTCTACTTTCATCTATTTTTTTATTATAAGTGTAGACATGGCTTTGCAATGCTCCTTCTTGAGCCTATTCAAGATTTAAATGCAATATTTCCCTAGACCAAGAAAAAACTCTCTATTTATTTGTTGCACCTCCATGCCTATAAAGTAGTACATAAGTCCCAAATACTTTATCATGAAATCTTTTGCAATATTCCTCTTGCAATCCTCTATGATAAATAGTGAACCTACAACAATTAAATCATCCACATATAGAGAAAGAATGAGAATATCACCCTAATCTCCAAGTTAGCAAATTAAGAGTTGTGAATTTCCTTGCCTCTTACTTGTAGAACTTTGACAATCTCCCAATTTGTCATGTTAATATTTTTTCATTCCTATTCCCAATGCTATTGTTGCACCTTAGATCACATAGGAATATTAGTTTCTATCAATGCATATACATTTGCTAACACTACAAATGATTGTAGAAGTTGTGTTCTCCAAATTCCCGTTGACTCCCTTTTATACCACTCTTATTAGGAAACCAATGACCCAAATTGATTCTCAATCAATGATTGAGATTTAAAACAAATAAAAAACTAATAAAGATATTGGTTATAAGGTGTCCATAATGAAGCCAAATAATTAAACATATATTTGTCTTTACACTAACAATAATAATTAGGGAAAGCATATTTATTAATTATTGCAAATTGATGAACAAATTTCAAGCTACTCTAACTCATCAGAACAAACTTCAAAAAGATAGTGTCACGCCACAGAGTCACCTCAAATGCCATTTGGTGACCATTTAAAGAATTGTGTCTAAATGCCAAACTATCTACAAAATGATATTGGTTGTATGGAGCTATTTTCAATTCAAAATTTATATGTCTGGGAAATGGCATACCCAATTTTTGAGAAAGGGAATTATTTAATTACACACTTTTGTGACTTCTTGAGCCACACACATCTATGTGAATCAAATGATCTTGCATTTGAGCAATTTTTAAAGAAAAACTCAATGTCACTTCTATCTTTTGCCCCTTCATCTTATTTGACAATATTTTGTTCATCTTCTCTTACCAAGAATATTTCATGCTTTGCAAAGTACTCTAGCTACAATATCATATGAATTCTAGAAGGAAAACTATTTGAGTCAACACTAAAACCATAAAAAATAAGAGAAGATATTTATTAATAGGACAACACTAGACATTTTACATACTTGCGAGTCTTATGTACCATTGTCCTCTTCTTCTATTTTCCATAATGACTTTCTTATATTGTGCATGACTCATGTGCTCAAGAATTACATGAAGCTCAGATTTAATAGATTTTAAATCTTCTGCCTTAGCTTCAAGCTTATTTTCCTAGCCATCTCATGAGCATACATGGAAAATTAGTTTCCTTTTTTAGGTAGAACCTTATTCTCTATTGATCCTAAATTACCAAGAAATTCATTAGTGATAAAATTAACTTAACCTTCTTCCATCTCTACTATAGCCTCACCTTTGCTCTGATACCAATTATAAATATCAAATGAGAAAATAAAAGTAATAAAACATAAACGGAAAAGACAAAATACAAGAACATAATACTTATAATGACTCCAAAAAAATGCCTATGCCCACACTCAACGAAGAAATTAATTATATTATTGAAATATTTGATACACATTACATAAACTACACAAGTCATTTATATAGAGATATTTGAATACAAAGGGACTAGAGGACATGAATGGTCATGTATTAGTTGGGTTTATATGTCAACACTAGAAACTTATTGAAGAATTGAATTATACAATTTCATGATTTTATTAACTCTAAAAATGATTAGATTGTTTTAGTTAATTTTAACAAATGTAGAATTGTATATATAAAGAAAATGTAATTTATAGCAAAGAGATTAGCAAATGTAGTTTAATATGAACTTATTGGGAAAGAATTGCCTATGTTTAAGCATGTATTTAAAGTTCTACATCATTGATGGGATGATAAACAATGTCTATCATGATGTATGGTGAAAAGCTCAATCTTAAAACTAGAATACGATGAAACATCTAAACATGTATCTATGCGGTAATGTTTTTACACATGCATCTTACTTGGTTGCAATAAAAAATGTCTAGTTAAAAGATTTCAACCAAAATAGAATGTTTAGATAGTAAATATGTTAAAAGATTTCTTCTTTCATAGATTTATATTATGCTTTATACATTTAAGAAAATTAATAATTGAAAAGAATGGAAAAATCTGTAATTTTTTTTGAAAAAACTGAGGGAAAAGGTTGAAATTAAAACACTTTTTTTTCATGACTAAAATATGTAAAGTTTAAAATATGTGTTTACTTCTAAAGAATTCATAAAATATCATTAATAATAGAAAGTAAGAAATATTTTTTAATCAATTAAAAAATAAAATAATTTATTTTTCTAAATAAGTGATAGGAGAAATATTTTATAACTTTTTAATAATCTCATTAATAAATGTTTCTAATTGTTAGATATTTCTATAATAATTCATAAAGAAAATATATAGAAACATATAATAACAAATTTTGAAAAATCTCCCCTAATTTAGAAAAGCAATGATATTGTTTTAGTAACTTTTGAAAAAAATTCTCTAACTTACAAAAGCACTCTGTATCTTCCCATCTTCCAGTATTCCAAATTCTGTTGATCCATAAGAATGCTTTGCTTTTCTTGAATCTTTGTCATGAAATTGTCAATTGTATCTGATCTCTCAACCTCAAGAGTAATTATTTTACTAGTGAAAGCCTTGACAAAGATGTGCATCATTCTCATCAGATGAACAGGGGATTCTCTTTTAAAATTATAATTGTTGATTCTACCATCATCTTCTAATTGATTTCAAGAAAATATCAATCTCTCTTGATTAGGGAAATCATTTCTCTATCTTTAAACTTTACGTAGTATGTTCTCATAGATGTCTACATGGTGGTAGAGATTGAAAAAGAGGATAGTGAATAATATAGATCAAAAAATTATTGGCAAAACAAAATTTGCTTATGTGAAATTCAGAGCAATTTAAATAACACATTTAGTTGAGATGATTTGTACTATTTGGCCCAATTTAGAAATTGATTTATGTTATATATGCCCATTACAAGTCATTATATATTATCATTACAATTTGAAATCATTGAAGAAAGATATAATATTATTTGCATGACTTTACTGCTTTTATTAAAACATTATTATTCAATCAATCATCTTAATCTTTATCCTTGGTTACCTGTCAAATTTTATTAAAATAGCTAAATGTTTACATTGAAGATTACTCCCATTGTCGGCTTAACTATAATATCATTTGCATGACTGTACTTCTTCTATTAAAACATTATTTTTCAATCAATCATCTTCATCTTTATCGTTGGTTACCTATCAAATTTTATTAAAATAGCTAAATGTTTACATTGAAGATTGCTTCCATTGTTAGAAGCCTCTCGGCTTAAATATAATATCATTTGCATGACACTACCACTTCTGTTAAAACATTATTATTCAATCAATCATCTTCATCTTTATCATCGGTTACCTGTCAAATTTTATTTAAATAGCTAAATGTTTACAATGAAGATTGCTCCCACTGTAGGAAGCCTTTCAGCTTAAATTTTTTATTAAAATTGCTAAATGTTTACATTGAAGATTGCTCCCACTGTACGAAGCATTTCAGCTTAACTAGAATATGATGAAACATCTAAACACTTATCTATATGGTAATGTTTTTACACATGCATCTTACTTGGTTGCAATAAAAAATGTTCAGTTAAAAGATTTCAAACAAAATAGAATGTTTAGATAGTAAATTTGTTAAAAGATTTCTTCTTTCATAGATTTATATTATGCTTTACACATTTAAAAAAATTAATAATTGAAAAGAATGGAAAAATCTATAATTTGTTTTTGATAAACCTGAGGAAAAGCGTTGAAAATAAAACATTTTTCTTTTCTCATGGTTAAAATATGTAAAATTTAAAATATTTGTTTACTTCTAAAGAATTCATAAAATAACATTAATAATAGAAAGTAAGAAATATTTTGTAACCAATTTAAAAATAAAATAATTTATTTTTCTAAATAAGTGATAGGATAAACATTTTATAGCTTTTTAATATTCTCATTAATAAATGTTTCTAATTGTTAGATATTTCTATATTAATTCATAAAGAAAATATATAGAAACATATAATAACAACTTTTGAAAAATCTCCTCTAATTTAGAAAAAGCAATGATATTGTTTTAGTAACTTTTGGAAAATCTTCTCTAACTTACAAAAGCACTCCGCATCTTCCCATCTTCTAGTCTTCCAAATTCCATAAGAATGGTATGCTTTTCTTGAATCTTTGTCTTCAAATTGTCAATTGTGTCTAATCTCTCAACCTCAAGAGTAATTATTTTACTAGTCAAAGCCTTGAAAAAAATTTGCATCCCTCTCATCAGATGAACAGGGGATTTTCTTTTAAAATTATAATCGTCGATTCTACTGTCGTCTTCTAATTGATTTCCAGCAAATATCAATCTCTCTTGATCAGGGAAATCATTTATTTTTCTTTGATCTTTACATTACATGTTCTCATAGAGAAATTTAAATAATGCATTTAATTGAGATGATTTGTAATGTTTGGCCCAATTTAGAAATAGATTTACATTATATATGTCCATTACAAGACATTACGTATTATAGTTGCAATTTGAATAATTGAAGAAAGATATAATATCATTTGCATGACTATACCGCTTCTACTAAAACATTATTATTCAATCAATCATCTTCATCTTTATAGTTGGTTACTTGTCAAATTTTATTAAAATAGCTAAATGTTTACATCGAAGATTGCTTCCACTATAGGAAGCCTCTTAGCTTAAATATAATACCATTTGCATGACTGTATCACTTCTTTAAAACATTATTATTCAATCAATCATCTTCATCTTTATCGTCGATTACCTATTGTTGGTAAACAGATTTGTCATAGTAGAATTTGCCCAACAGAGTGTGTGGCAAACTATTCACAACAGTTGGAGAGGCCCTTGATATGCGGCCTTCCTCTGCGTTTAGAGGGGCAGCTCCCTCATATGATATAATTTTAAAAATATTTTCAAATAAAGAATCTAAAAACTTCAAAGATCAAGAGAAAGTCATTCAGGATGAATGTACCACACACCTTCACAACCTTCTTCAGTAAACAAGATTGATAACAATGGTGATCAAGAACTACGCTTGAAGGCAACCAGTATTACCAAGTACATTCATTATCATTCATAAACATTTGCATAACACCATCAAAATTTCTACTACTGCATATAACAATTTGGATTTAAAAATAAGAAACCCAAAGCACATCTCATTTCATTTTCTTGCACCAAGAAAGCAATAGAGATTTTTCAATTCAAAGATAAAAGGTGTACATACTTTCCAAAATTTATCCCTCAATCAAAATTTTAGCATAGTGTTCCCTTATTTTTAAAACCTCAAAAAAGCCCCTTTACAAAGCCCAAAAGAGCCCTTTTATAGACACAGAGGTTAATAACTACCCTTATGTGGTTAGTAACTACCTCCCAAATACGTGATTTGGGTGAGGTTAATTAACCTCTATAAAATTAACCCAAAATGATCAAAGTCATAATCTACAATGTATAACTTGAAATTTATATCCTCTAGGATCTAAGTTAGATAATTCGTCTTGATGAAGAAACTAGAGAATCTTCTTGATCCTAATCAAAGTAGTCAGTCGGTCCCTCTGAAAGTAAAGTGAAGCCACTTTCAAATGCATTAGGAGACACAAAAAAATGTGAGGAAAGCAAGGAAGCCTGTGTTTTTCCAGTATATATAGAGATCACTCCTTGTGTAGCAATATAGGTGGTGAGGATATCCAATGCATCGAGAATGATCCCAATTGGGTCTTCCTTGAGAGAAATCCAAAGCTCATCGGAAAAAGCATAGTGTGACATCCTATCTTTTGTATATGTTTCCCAATGCATGCCATTATGAATTCCCAAACTTTTCTTTGTATGTTTGAATGATGCATGTTGTGTGAAGCATTTGGTGTATTTCTTCTATAAATCATCGCAAACCTTATTCTTCATGATATGTTTCACTCACAATTTGGCTTTGTAATCATTCCAAACATCTACTCAAGAAAATATTACTCTGAGGTATTTAGCAACACAATTGGTGCTCCTTTGTATTACCACACATACACCTTATCCATTTGCACCCATGGATTCTTGGTAAGAATTGTAACGGTTCTGCAGAGATTCTTTGTGAAGCCCAATCATCATTGATTGTAACTGCTCCTCCTTGATTCTCAGAGATGCTTGAATGCATTTATATATGCTATGAGCTAAGAGCTGTTGTATCATTGTATCAAGATTTATTTCTAATCGAGATATTGGCCCTGCTTGTAATGTGGATGTAATCCAGAATATCTGGATGAACCACTAAAATTTTGGTGTCTCTATTTCTGTTCTTTTTTTCTCTAGTCTTGTTATTGTTCTATTCTATTTCTGTTGTTAATTAGTTTTTGGGTCTGCAACTTACTTTCAACAATTGGTATCAGAGCTTGGTTAAGCTCGTTCGATTTTTTTTGGAAATTGGTGAGGTTTTTTTGTAGGTACCATGGATGAAGTAGAAAAATGGAAGATTGAAAAGTTTTTTGGGCAAAACTTTGGGCTATGGAAAGTGCAGATAGAGTCTTTGCTCATCAAGCAAGATTTACAACCTGCGTTGCCTGGTAAGAAAAAGGGAAAAGGATCATTGTCAGACGAAGATTGGGAAAAATTGGATTTGAAAGCAAGGGAAACAATTTTCTTGGCACTCTCAAGTAACGTGTTGTTTATCGTTTCAGCTGAGAAGACAACTAAAGAGTTAGTTGAGAAATTATCTTCATTGTATGAGATACCTTCTGCTTCGAATAATGTTTTTATAATGAAGAAGCTATATAATCTAAAAATGAAAGAAGGGGGAGTAATGTTGAATCATCTAAATGATTTTAATACATTGGCCAGTCAACTCATTTCAGTTGGTATATCATTAGATGATGAAATCAAAGCTATTCTTTTACTATGTTCACTTCTGAATAGCTGGGAAGGTGTAGTATTGGTCCTGAGCACTTCAGTTGCAGCCAAGACCAAATTGAAATTCGATGAAGTTGCAGCCACACTTCTTAGTGAAGACATGTAGAGGAAGCATCAAGAACCCTCTTCCAGTGATGCTCTTATAGTTGTGAGCATGAGCAATAGAGGTAGAAGTTGAGAGAGAGGAAGAAATAATAATAATAATAGTAATGCAAGAGGAAGATCGAGTCATCACTCCAAATCGAGAGGAAGAAATGGGTCTTGTTGGTTTTGTGGAAAACCAGGGCACTCAAAGAAGTAGTGTTGACATTACAAGAAGGCTCAAAATAAAGTCATAAATGATGGAGTTAATTCTGCAACTGATGAAGCTTTTGTACTTGCAACTAGTGACACAAATTCAAATTCGTGGGTCCTTGATTTCGGTGCCTCATTTCATGCAACTCCATGTCAGAGTGTTTTCATAAATTACCAAGAAGGTATGTTCGGTAAAGTTTTTCTTGGGGATAATAAAGAATGTGACATAGTGGGAAAAGAGGACATTTTTTTGTCATTGAAAAATGGGAGCAAATGGATTTTAAAAGATGTTGGGCATGTACCTACACTTAAGCGTAATTTGATTTCTGTTAGTCAGTTATATACACAAGGCTGCAATGTTAGTTTTGATTTAGCTTCATGGAAAGTGTCAAAAGGTAAATTAATTTTAGCAAAAGGGTATGTGCAGGATCATGGTGTGCCTGATGTGGCGATATGATATCGGATATCTGACTTTTTTTTACCTATCCAGGAATCAAACCTGGAAGGTTAAGCTGAGCCTTATCAGATATCCGATATCATATCGGATAGCCGATATCATATCGGATACCCGATTTGATATCGGATATCCGATTTTAAATCCAATATCCGACTAATAATTAAAATCATATAATAGTATGATATATTATTTAATATTATTATTATTGATATAAAATAATAATAATAATATTATTATTATTTAATATTATTATTATAATAATTATTATACTATAATATAATAATAATATTATTATTATATTATAATCATATAATATTATACTATAATAATAATATTATAATAACATATTATATTATAATAATATAATATAATATTTCATATATTATAATATATAGTAATGTAATATAATATATATATATAATATAATATAATAATAAAAAGTAATATCTTATAATATAAATATAATAAAAAAGTATAATATATTATAAATTATAATAATATAGTATAATAATAATATTTTATATTATAATATATAGTAAATTAATATAATAAATATAAAATATAATATAAAAATATATAAAATGTAATATATATGTTATATTATATATATTATAATATCGGATATCCGATACCTGTGCATGGATTAAATACAAAATCACAGACTCGCGGCCCTTATTTTCATGCGAATTTGGGCCAGTCAGATCAGATATCAGATAATAAATCGGATATCAGATAGCAAATCGGATATTAGATATCAGGTATGTTCCCCCCCCCGTTGACTCATTTTTAACCTAAATTTAATAGATTTTAACAAGATTTTGTTTGTTTTAGTTGAATCTAGGGTTTTTTTGACAAAAATGGTTAAAATTTAGATTTTTTTTAATATATATTACGTTTTGCAATTCAATAGGAATGGCTGATCAAAATGATGACACTGAGGCAGGGAATAATATTCCTCGCAACCCACCACCAAACGATCCAAAATCCCCACAAAATCGTCCACCAAATGATCCTCTACCTCCTCAAAACCCTCCTCGAATTGAGGATTTGATAAATGAAAATCTCACTGAGTTGAGAGGTTTGCATAGAACATAAAATAATGTACCTGCACTGGCTCCTATGTTATCCACGTTAAACACCATAGTGGATAACATTGAAACTCTTACAAACCAACAAAATGCCACTCTTCGTTGGCGTGATGAAATGCACCAGATGTTTGATGATGGTTTGGATTATGATGAGGTCGCGGCCCTCAACATAACCAAAGACGATTTGGCAAGCCTTTTTGCTAACCCAAAAATGGGTATACCAGTTGACCCAAAAAAAACCAAACTATCGATTAAATGGTGCACAAATGACGCCATACGTGCAAATTTTTGGGACCGTTGGTGGATGGTCTTTGGTATCCCTCCACATGGAAATTTAGAAATACCATTTTATTTCCTTAAAAAATTATATGCAGAATTTGTGTTGAAACTTAAAGTGAACTATTGGAGCATGAAGCCCAACATGGGCTTAGGACTAGGAGCTCCTCAGGATAGACCCTCTTCCCAGCGGAAGAAACTTGGCACTTTTGTCCCCCCCCGATATCTCCCCCCCTCCTCGAGTGCAACATCCAGATATTATGGCAGAGGCTAGCTCTCAGACCATCAGAGCCATTCATAGGCTGAGTAGCCTAATGATATCTTAGGCTAGGTTAGTCTTGCCTCCTCATGTTGATGATGTTGGTGCCAGTTCATCATCGGCTAGCTCATCACACGTTTGTGTGCCTCACACTTGCATTACATGCAAGAATATTTGCCTGGGTCCCATAGGTGATCTTCCTGAGTATCATTTTGTATTAGACGAGGATACACCAGACACACGTGCAGAGGCTACAGACCCTGATGTGAGAGAGGAGGGGAATGTAGAGGCATGTACTCCTTCGATGTCGGTACGTGTATACATTTTTTTGTTACGACATATGTGATTTAAAGTTAATTTTTATAATAGAGTAATTTTAATTTTTAAGCCATACTGACTTTTACATGTATGTGATCTTCATTCATGTTTAGTTGATGACCGAGGAGGAGCTCAGACAGATAGATGATGCAACACTCTCGGCCATTTCATTTGGCCTTGAGACATCTACGGTACATTATGTTGTGTTCGCATTTATTTTTTCTATTTGATATTGTAGCATATATGGTTGCTAATCTTTCTTTTATCTTGCAGATACCACCTGCCCCGAGGGGACAAAGTGCGGGGGGTGAGCCAGCATGCATTGACAAAGGAAAGGTAATTAGATGTTTTCTAATTGATTAAATATTGATGCATTCTTGTAAAATGTTTGTGGTAATCTCATTTAATTACATTATTTATTGTATATAGGGTGTGGCTACCGGCGATGAGCCTGTACAGATTCAGCGTCCTAGATCATTAGGGATTTTCATTCGCACAGAGAGCCCCATTGTATGTATAAGTATCATTTAATTTTTATTTTTTTAATTGATGCCGAAATCCTAAAATCCTATCTCATGCCCAATTACAACTTTCTTCCACATATCAGTCCAACATTATAACTTTGTATGCTTCCATGAGCCATAATTGGTGCAAGGATTGCCCAATTGACTTCAAGAGATGTTCCATGACCTCTGTAATGCCTTGGATCTTCAATGTTCCCCTGATGAGCATGGGATGCTCTTGCATCACTTATCTTCATAAATAAATTCAAAACTAATTTCCGTGATATTAACAACTACTATTTTGTATCTCATAGGAGACTCCTAGTGCACATGAGGTTCGACGGGACAGTTATGTAGATTTGATGACGCGGCCACTCACTCCTGAGGAGGAGCCTACAATAGTAAGTTGTAGTTTGAATTCATGATTAAATATGTTATAAATTTAGCATGCTATGAATTATAATGTTATAGTTTAAATTTTACATTCATCTGAAAAAGGTATTTGAACATATACAGCCCACAATCACAGAGGTACCAGCGTTGCCGAGGGCATACGAGAGGACTCCTGAGCGGCGCAGGAGGTCGACGAGAGAGGTATTTATTATGAAATCTTGATAGTATTAATCTCCAATACGGAAAAGATCATTATGCATTTGAGTAATTCAATGTTAGATACGTAGAATCATATAAATTTAGTAGTCTAACTTTGGGTTTTCCTTTTTTGTTTATGTAGGAGGCATCCAATCCACCTAGTGCAGCGAAGAGGCTGCATTTTGATCATCCACCAGCACCCTAGGATAGTATAGTTTTCGTAGGATGCATCATGAGACATTTTGAGATGGCATATGCCACATTGTATATAGAAACATTGATATTATACACATTCTGATGGCAGGATCAGCCACATTTTGTATATGGATCTATGTATTTTGATATATATATATTTGAGTACTTTGTCTATGGATACATGATCTTTGATATATATTTGTGTAAAATTTTCTCTATGGATACATGTATTTTGATATATATTTTTATCATTTACGTGCACAATGATATACATATTAATTTAGTATCTAGTGTTGTTCAATTTATCATGGATCATGTGTCATGCCCTAAATTTTACTAGTAAAAACACAACAATTTTTTTTTTTTTTTTAGCTTATGAAGTCGCATAAGAAATTACATATTGTAAAACAAGGTTATCATTGAATAGGAGTTCAAGACTCATGTGAATAGTGTGAAGATGTTAACATTTTAGTCACAGGTAATTTTCAAATAGATTAGATGACAGTCTAGTTCAAGTTAGCGTCACGAGTCAAATGAGCAAGTTCAAGATACAGCACTCATAAATTAGTGAGGTAATTCATATCCTAACAATCCTCTGATACTAATATTCTATTAGGGTCTGTCAGTTGTATCATATGGACTAGGTCGTGATTCTAGCATGTAAGGGAAGGGGATTAGAATTACTTATTATCCTCATTACCAATGTACACACATTCATTAATCATTACAATATATATTAATGTGACAATTAGTATATTACTATATCCTCATTATCTATCAACATTGCTTCCTCACCAAATTATTGAGTGCACAACAAGATTGTAAGCAATCTACTAAGTTTTAAATTTATACAATCAATGGTATCACATAACATCTATGGATTGTTATTATCAACTAGTCATTTACAATACCACAAGGAGAAAACTTTCTTTCACATTTTCAAATGATAACAATGATGTCAAAGCAAATCTGTGACTCGTACCAATGCTTTCATAACAATATAAACTCCAAATGAAACATGCATATACAACCTTATCAATATTTTCTTCTACACGTCCATTAGGTAACAATGATACAATCTCCTTCCATCACAATGGGGCAACATAAGGGAATTTTCAAAATCATAAGGAACATGGACATTGAAAGATATGGACAATGAGTAGCATGAACATTGTCCAACATGATTGTTGAGAACATGAACAAGCTGGTGAATCCTCCTTCACAAATGAGGGCACAATGTCAAGTTTTCTCATCCAACATCAATCTGCAAGATGATCATTCCAAGCCATTTCCATTGCTCCCTTGGACACAAATCTTCATATGCAACACAAAAAAATAACAAGGAACATGGGTGCTTTCCACCCAACCATAGGCCTCAAAGAGACCACCCCCGCGCTAGGGAACAAGGCTCAAACTGGGATACACATACAATCTTTCAATGCATAAACATTACATTTCAAACTTGAACAATTTCCCCCCAAGACTATTTCACAATGGCTTCATAGATGGAACCATAAACATAGGGTGAAGGTGTGTAAGTCCCAATCCCATAACAATAATCAAGCACAAAACAAGAAAACAAAACCAAGTAGAAATAAAACAAGAAATTTTGGCAAACACCCCACTAGTTTGGCCAAGACCCTCTAATAAAGCCTTCCCACTAACTTATTTTAGCAAAAACACTAAGCCACTCCATCCTTATGAACTTGCCTCCTCTAATGGTTCATCGATAGCCCTCACAAGCTTTGAGTTATGACCCTCGAAGGATCGACCTCAAAATGTACTTAGAGCACCTTGAAGACTCCTCGGTACGGGGTGGCCGCAAATGATGGATGGTCTTCGTGCCAGAACAAAGGTGTGACTAGGGTTCACCCGCTCATCTGGAGCTAATGGGACTGACGATTCGATGCCAAGATCAGCGGTTTCAAAGTTACGTTGTGGTGCACCTATGAACTAAGGCACACTGCGAGTTTTGGCATCGAGCGAGATCGTTGTGCTGAATCCAAACAGAATGTGATCTCTCAAAAATGAGATAGGTTATTTTAGGCCTCAGGATCACTGTCCTGTAGCATTTGATAGTTCGTCGATAGCCCTCACGAGCTCTGAGTTATGACCCTCGAAGGATCGACCTCAAAATGCACTTAGAGCACCTTGAAGACTCCTCGGTACAGGGTGGCCGCAAATGATGGATGGTCTTTGTGGCCAGAACAAGGGTGTGACTAGGGTTCAACCGCCCATCTGGAGCTAATGGCACTGACGATTCGATGCCAAGATCAACAATTTCAAAGTTATGCTGTGGTGCACCTATGAACTAAGGCACACTACAAGTTTTGGCATCGAGCGAGATCGCTGTGCTGAATCCAAACGGAATGTGATCTCTCAAAAATGAGATAGCTTATTTTAGGCCTCAGGATCACCGTCCTAAAGCATTTGACAGTTCATCAATAGCCCTCACAAGCTCTGAGTTATGACCCTTGAAAGATCGACCTCAAAATGCACTTAGAGCACCTTGGAGACTCCTCAGTACGGGGTGGCCGCAAATGATGGATGGTCTTCGTGGCCAGAACAAGGGTGTGACTTGGGTTCACCCGCCCATCCGGAGCTAATGGCACTGACGATTTGATGCCAAGATCAGCGGTTTCAAAGTTACGTTGTGGTGCACCTATGAACTGAGGCACACTGCGAGTTTTGGCATCGAGCGAGATTGTTGTGCTGAATCCAAACGGAATGTGATCTCTCAAAAATGAGATAGGTTATTTTAGGCCTTAGGATCATCATCCTTTAGCATTTGACAGTTCATCGATAGCCCTCACGAGCTTTGAGTTATGACCCTCGAAAGATCGACCTCAAAATGCACTTAGAGCACCTTGGAGACTCCTCGGTACGGGGTGGCCGCAAATGATGGATGGTCTTTGTGGCTAGAAAAAGGGTGTGACTAGGGTATACCCGCCCATCCGGAGCTAATGGCACTTACGATTCGATGCCAAGATCAGTGGTTTCAAAGTTACGCTGTGGTGCACCTATGAACTGAGGCACACTGCAAGTTTTGGCATCGAGCGAGATCGCTGTGCTAAATCCAAATGGAATGTGATCTCTCAAAAATGAGATAGGTTATTTTAGGCCTCAGGATCACCGTCCTGTAGCATTTGACAGTTCATCAATAGCCCTCACGAGCTCTGAGTTATGACCCTCGAAAGATCAACCTCAAAATGCACTTAGAGCACCTTGGAGACTCCTCGGTACGGGGTGGCCGCAAATGATGGATGGTCTTCATGGCCAGAAAAAGGGTGTGACTAGGGTTCACCCACCCATCCGGAGCTAATGGCACTGACGATTCGATGCCAAGGTCAGCGGTTTCAAAGTTATGCTGTGGTGCACCTATGAACTGAGGCACACTGCGAGTTTTGGCATCGAGCGAGATCGCTGTGCTGAATCAAAATGAAATGTGATCTCTCAAAAATGAGATAGGTTATTTTAGGCCTTAGGATCACCATCCTATATCATTTGACAGTTCATCGATAGCCCTCATGAGCTCTGAGTTATGACCCTCGAAAGATCGACCTCAAAATGCACTTAGAGCACCTTGGAGACTCCTCGGTACGGGGTGGCCTTAAATGATGGATGGTCTTCGTGGCCAAAGCAAGGGTGTGACTAGGGTTCACCCACCCATCCGAAGCTAATGGCACTGACGATTCGATGCCAAGATTAGCAGTTTCAAAGTTACGCTGTGGTGCACCTATGAACTGAGGCACACTGCGAGTCTTTGCATCGAGCGAGATCGCTGTGCTGAATCCAAACGAAATGTGATCTCTCGAAAATGAGATAGGTTATTTTAGGCCTCAAGATCATCATCCTGTAGCATTTGACAGTTCATCCATAGCCCTCACAAGCTCTAAGTTATGACCCTCGAAAGATCGACCTCCAAATGCACTTAGAGCACCTTGGAGACTCCTCGGTACGGGGTGGCCGCAAATGATGGATGATTGTTTGAAGAATACTCCATGTGTCACTATCTTTCTTGGAAAAAAAATTGCTTTTGAACATCAAGCTTGCAATATTATCAATTATTGTCAAACTTTTTCAACCAAGTCAAAATGTCAAATGCAAATATTTGTTTGCATTTTTTGCTAAGGGGAGTTTCATAAATTGACTTTGATTTTCTATGTCTCTAGTGCTTGAACATACTTAAAATGGCTCTTTGGTCTTAGAGCTATTGGTATTTTCTAACTTCATGGTCTATGATATGCATACTAAGAATTTCTTTCACTAAATGGTTTCCTTGATCTATTGACTACACTTAAATTTGTTCACTTGTCATCTCTCTTTCTATATGTTCAATACAAAGAGCTAGAAGAGACAAATAATCTTTCTTACCTTCATCTCTCTAAGCACATGATAGAAATCAATTCTAAACTTGAGAAAAGGTTAGAGGAGAATATTGCATTCTTAAATTAATCTCCCTTAAGACCTTTACATACACACAGGGCATTCTTAAATTAATCTCCATGGAAGAAAATTTCATAAAACTAAAGATTCCATAGTATTGAAACATAAAATCCAAGATCTCATTTATGATGGGATTGTTGATACTTCTAATGACTCATCCACTCATAGCCTTCATATCCAACTTCATATCATGTCAGTATGCATGTGATATCTTTCTTATTGGCTTTAATTGCTTATCCTACATGCTATCTTCTTTCATGGATTTTATGGCTTATCCCAAATGTGCTTCATACAACTTTTCAATATGAAATTCTTTCAAAACATTATACAATATTATGACTCTTTATGCTTTCAAATGCTATGATTGGTTGTAAAATGGAAGAAATCAAGTATTCTAATTGTTCATCTATACTTTATGGATTTTTCTTATTTGATTAGTTTGATAAAAATAGTTTTAATAATAATAATGTCAGCTTTATGTCAAATAAGGAAAAAACCAAATTTTTAATAAGATATCCGCATGCAATTATCTTTCATATAGTTATAAATGCTCTTAAAATTGTCGTTATAGCCTTGTATCACATGCAAATATGATTTGGAAGAACTTGTTCAATATCTTCCTCTTATAATTCCTTACAAAGAACCTACCAAAATACAAAAACCATATACAAAAAACTACACATTTTACATCATAATACATCATAAATTTTAGAAATTCTCCCCAATACCACCCCCCTCCAACTCTTCATGATGTACCTACATTCCAATATCATACAAAAATTAGTAACTTATTGTATTAAACAAGATAATCATTAATTCATTAAATCATTATGAAGAAAATAACATAAGAAGTATATATACCTAGTCAATTATTCCAATAGGGTCCTCTCTCTATTTTAGGGTCTCCAACAAGGCTTCATGATCAGCATTAGCAATAGTAAAAATTTCTTTTACTTTTGGTCTTCCTTGATGCTTCAATAACTTTACATTTGTTGCTATAATAAGATGCAAATATATGAGAATTACTTTGTGCTTCTGATAGTCGTCGAATGTAGGAATTCCATTCCTTCTAAGCATGTATGTCCGCAGCCATGTTCCAGCAACAACCACTGAACCAGTAGGATACGTGAATCCATCATCATCTGTGATCGGTTGTGCAAGTTTTTTTTTTCCTCTTACACAACATGCTAACCAATAATCAGATTTCTCATCATTCCACTGTGGTGCAACCAATGCAAAGACATGTCTTGGCTGAAGTAGATTTGATAGATGATTATGCTCAAGTGAACTTTCCATGTCATCATTTTTGATAGAGGGTATGATAGACAATGGAGTAAGATAATATGGATCCCATGTGTCCACCTACTCACTTGATTCACAGTGATCCCAATCACACTGAAAACAAGTACGACAAAAACAAGCTAGTTGTCATGTCCAAATGGTCCATGTACTAGAATTAGAGCTCCGAAATGAATGCATTTTTGATGAGTTTGTCACTGTGGCACAATTTGATCTATCACCTATGGACCCTTCCTCAACCAACCAAAAGAACCTGCGTACCATTGAATTAAGAGTCCCCCCCTGTGATAATGCTAAACTACACCAATCAACAATGCTACGAGCATCAAGAAGCTCTGTTGTTGAAATCTTCAGTTGCTCCTTAACTAGAGCTCTCTTCACACATGCCCCTGCTCCATCATGTTCCCCTTTTCCATGGCCGGACTCAAAAAAACTCCAAATATGAGGCACCCCTCTCTCTACGTGCATCCTACACAACCAATAAAACATGCGAGCATTCTTGAATTGACCTGTACAGTTATCTGACCAAATGATATGTCTATCCATAGCAATTGCATGCTCGTGTAAGAAATAAAAAAATTTCTCAAAACAATGTTGCACAAACTCGTAAGAGTGAGATCTATCATCACTCATATAAAAATGATACTCTCTAATAATCTTTCGATTATCTTCCGCACTATTAGGGGCATGTCTATATGTTATGTGAACAAAAATTGCAATCTGAATAGAGTTGTAATACTGAGATTGTGTCTCATTTTGAGGTTGCAATGTGTAGTTCTCAGCAAAATCAACAACTGATATAATAGTGCCAATGGGAAAAGTCTCCTTACACGTTCTAAATTGTTGATCCAACCACTGAGACCTGTGACTATGTCTTGCATACTTGTAAAAAAGATTTGCCTTGAAATCTGAAATAAAATTAGCCACATTGATATCTTTTCCAACCAATTCACATCTAGATCTCTCACTCCCACTCTTCAATGTGTATTTCAACATTTCATAGACCCTTTTTTTTCACTATTATCTTTCCAAGATCTTGTTCACACCCCTCATGGAAACATGTGTCAAACTTGGATAAGCCACCACATTCTGAACACTTCTTATTTAAGCAAGCATTTTTATAAAAGGAACAACCATCAACTCTACAACATAAGAGTTGATCTAACAAGTCTCTTGATGATTTTGGAAGCCCACTAGCCCCACAATCCTCCAACATTTCTTTACTATGCAAAGTAGAACGGATGGAGCATAATAGTTCATGGTGCATAGAAAACTCTACATGATATTTGCAACAACATGTATTTCAAATTTTGAGTGGCACACAATAAAATGGCGTCAAAGATTCAAAAGCCCTTTGTGATATATGAACACTTGGATGACTCTCTCTAAATTGTTTGAACAACATAGTTTGACTTACCTCCAAATAGTGTTTAGGATGTGGCGTGCAGTCTCTGATGCCAATTCTTAACTTTAAGACATCTTTAGCATTGGGTGATACTCGTGAGTTAGAGTGCCAAAATTGTATAATTTCTTCCTTCACATCGTCGGATAGCTTCTTATCAAAACGTGAAAGTCTCCCACCAAATGCCCATATTTCATTTTGAAGAGGATCATCAATTTTCTCTCGTCGACTAAGTGCTCTTCTCAAAGTAGTATGATTTAGATTCAAATCAATACAAGTTTGTCTCATATATCTACCCTTTCTCAAATGATGACTTACCAAAGAGGTTGTAAAAACCCTTCGAGCAGCTCTATTATCCTTCTCTCTGCTATTTTTCCCAATGCTATTGAGAGCACTGAAAAGATTCTTCACAATAATAGCATTTCTTTCCAACTTTTTATTGACACGAATTTTCAATTTGGAAAGCATAGGTCTCATCTTTTGCATCTTTAATAAGTGCATGAAAAGCTAACATTGCTCTACCACTGTCTTGTTGCCGAAAAACATCTGATATAGTCTTGAAGCCCATAACCGAATGGTTCTTTCTGATTTTTTCCCTTCCAAACTAGTCATAATCGTTTCATCAATTTCAATTATCCATTTTGGTGTTTTAGAACCTTCATGTCGATTATAATTAGGAGATATGTAAGGTTCTTGTCCATTAAGTTCCTGTGCATTGTCATCTTCGACATGGTCAATTATGCAATTTGGATTATGACTTGGTGGCATTTCTTCTTCAAAATTTTCAATCTCTACATTTTCAATTTCGTCATTATCATTTTCAATAGGTACATTTTGATTTCCCAACTGTACATTTTCATTATCTGACTCTATGATATCACCTTCTATTAATTCATCGTCAACTTGATTGATATTTAGCATACCTTGTCTTTTTTTTTGGTGTTTCATTTTGTCCTTTTCCCTATATGCTGCAATGTCTTCATTGGATATCTTCCTTTTACGTTTATTCTTTCGACGACTACTGCTCCCCATTTAGATGACAAATTTGAACACCTAAGGTTATATTTTTGAATTCTTTTCGATTGGTTGGGCCCCAAAACATGACTTTTTACAAATCCCGTCAAAAAAGAGGTAAAAAAGTAATGTTGTCGGGTCTGTAGGGACAGTCAAATATTTGAAATTGATGCCAGTATAATCAGATATCCGATATTAGATCGGATATCCGATCCAAGATCGGATATCCGATACAGGAGGAGGACTTTTGGGGGGAAAACTTGCTAAGGTTTCCCTCCTTTGCCACAATAATATTAATATTATGAAAATATTTGGAGGCAAATGACTATAATTTATAACTAAGTTAATAGTATATTAGTATTAGTATAAAATATCAATAATATTAATATAAAATAGTATTAATATACCTATAGTACCAATATTATTATTATACCTATAATAGTATTAATATTATTAATATAGATATAATAGTGTAAATATATAGTGTTTATTTATATTAAGCTACAATATATAGTATTAATATATATTATTATTATAGCTATAATAGTATTATTATTATTACTATACATATAATAATATTAATATTTAGTGTTTATTTATATTATAATTATTATCCTAAAATATTACGTTATATATACTAAAATATTACGTTATTATATAGATATATTAATAAAATATATATTAATATAATATTATTTATAATATATATTATATTTAATAAAAATATTACGTTGTTATATATATTATATTATTATACATATTAATATAATAATATATAATACAAAGAGGGTCGTCATTTAATGCGTCAAAGGGGGTCATAGGTCACCCTATGACCCCCTTTGACCCATATGAACGACTCGACTATGTCCCTAGGGGTCCTAGGACCCCTAGGGACATACGTCGTCGTTTAATGGATCAAAGGGGGTCATAGGTCACCCTATGACCCCCTTTGACTCACATGAATGATTCAAATATGTCCCTAGGGGATCTAGGACCCCTAGGGACATATGTTGTTGTTTAATGGGTCAAAGGCGGTCATAGGTCACCCTATGACCCCCTTTGACCCATATTACCCATTCGAATATGTCCCTAGGGGTCCTAAGACCCCTAGCGACATATCTCGTCGTTTAATGGGTCAGAGAGGGTCATAGGTCATCCTATGACCCCCTTTGACCCATATTACCCATTCGAATATGTCCCTAGGGGTCCAAGGACCCCTAGAGACATATATCATCATTTAATGGGTCAAGAGGGTCATAGGTCACCCTATGACCCCCTTTGACCCATATGAACGATTGGAATATGTCCCTAGGGGTCCTAAGACCCCTAGGGACATATGTCATCGTTTAATGGGTCAAAGAGGGTCATAGGTCACCCTATGACCCCCTTTGACCCATATTACCCATTTGAATATGTCCTTAGGGGTCCTAGGGCCCCTAGAGACATATATCGTCGTTTAATGGGTCCAGAGGGTCATAGGTCACCCTATTACCCCCTTTGACCCATATGAATGATTCGAATATGTCCCTAGGGGTCCTAGGACCCCTAGAGACATATGTCATCATTTAATGGGGCAAAGAGGGTCATAGGTTACCTTATGACCCCATTTGACCCATATTACCCATTCGAATATGTCCCTAGGTGTCCTAGGACCCCTAAGGACATATGTCATCGTTTAATGGGTCAAAGGGGGTCATAGGTCACCCTACGACGCCAAATGACTCATACGAATGATTCGAATATGTCCCTAGGGGTCCTAGGACCGCTAGGGACATATGTCATCGTTTAATGAGTCAAAGGGGGTCATAAGTCACCCTACGACCCCATTTGACTCATATGAATGATTCGAATATGTCCCTAGGGGTCCTAGGACCCCTAAGGACATATGTCATTGTTTAATGAGTCAAAGGGGGTCATAGGTCACCCTATGACCCCCTTTGACCCATATGAACGATTCAAATATGTCCCTAGGGGTCCTAGGACCCCTAGAGACATATGTCATCATTTAATGGGTCAAAGAGGGTCATAGGTTACCCTATGACCCCATTTCACCCATACTACCCATTCGAATATGTCCCTAGGGGTCCTAGGACCCCTAGGGACATATGTCGTCGTTTAATGGGTCTAAGGGGGTCATAGGTCACCCTACGACCCCATTTGACTTATATGAACAGTTCGAATATGTCCCTAGGGGTCTTAGGACCCCTAGGGACATATGTTGTCATTTAATGAGTCAAAGGGGGTCATAGGTTACCCTATGACCCCCTTTGACCCATATGAACGATTCGAATATGTCCCTAAGGGTCCTAGGACCCCTAGAGACATATGTCATCGTTTAATGGGTCAAAGAGGGTCATAGGTCACCCTATGACCCCCTTTGACCCATATTACCTATTCGAATATGTCCCTAGAGGTCCTAGGACCGCTAAAGACATATATCGTCATTTAATGGGTCACCTATGACACCCTTTGACCCATATGAACGATTTGAATATGTCCCTAGGGGTCCTAGGACCCCTATAGACATATGTCGTCATTTAATGGGTCAAAGAGGGTCATAGGTTACCCTATGACCACATTTGACCCATATTACCCATTCAAATATGTCCCTAGGGGTCCTAGGACCCCTAGGGACATATGTCATCATTTAAATGGGTCAAAAGGGGTCATAGGTCACCCTATGACCCCCTTTGACCCGTATGAACAATTCGAATATGTCCCTAGGGTCCTAGGACCCCTAGGGACATATGTCATCGTTTAATGGGTCAAAGAGGGTCATAGGTCACCCTATGACCCCCTTTGACCCATATTACCCATTTGAATATGTCCCTAGGGCTCCTAGGACCTCTAGAGACATATATCGTCGTTTAATAAGTCAAGAGGGTCATAGGTCACCCTATGACCCCCTTTGACCCATATGAATTATTGGAATATGTCCTTAGGGGTCGTAGGACCCCTAGGGACATATGTCATCGTTTAATGGATCAAAGGGGGTCATAGGTCACCCTATGACCCCCTTTGACTCATATGAACGATTCAAATATATCCCTAGGGGTCCTAGGACCCCTAGAGACATATGTCGTCATTTAATGGGTCAAAGAGGGTCATAGGTTACCCTATGATCCCATTTGACCCATATTGGCCATTCGAATATGTCCCTAGAGGTCCTAAGACCCCTAGGGACATATGTCATCGTTTAATGGGTCAAAGGGGGTCGTAGGTCACCCTACGACCCCATTTGACTCATATGAACGATTCGAATATGTCCCTAGGGGTCTTAGGATTCCTAAGGACATATGTCGTTGTTTAATGAGTCAAAGGGGGTCATAAGTTACCTTATGACCCCCTTTGACCCATATGAACGATTCGAATATGTCCCTAGGGTTCCTAGGACCCCTAGAGACATATGTCATCGTTTAATGTTTCAAAGAGGGTCACAGGTCACTCTATGACCCCCTTTGACCCATATTACCCATTCGAATATGTCCTTAGGGGTCTTAGGACCCTAGAGACATATATCATCGTTTAATGGGTCAAGAGGGTCATAGGTCACCCTATGACCCCCTTTGACCCATATGAACGATTGGAATATGTCCCTAGGTGTCCTAGGACCCCTAGAGACATATGTCATCATTTAATGGGTCAAAGAGGGTCATAGGTTACCCTATGACCCCATTTGACCCATATTACCCATTCAAATATGTCCCTAGGGGTCCTAGGACCCCTAGGGACATATGTCGTTGTTTAATGGGTCAATGGGGGTCATAGGTCACCCTACTACCCCATTTGACTCATATGAATTATACGAATATGTCCCTAGGGGTCTTCGGACCCCTAGGGGCATATGTCATCGTTTAATGAGTCAAAGGGGGTCATAAGTCACCCTACGACCCCATTTGACTCATATGAATGATTCAAATATGTCCCTAGGGGTCCTAGGACCCCTAGGGACATATGTCGTTGTTTAATGAGTCAAAGGGGGTCATAGGTCACCCTACAACCCCCTTTGACCCATATGAACGATTCAAATATGTCCCTAGGGGTCCTAGGACCCCTAGGGACATATATCATCGTTTAATGAGTCAAAGGGGGTCATAGGTTACCCTATGACACCCTTTGACCCATATGAACGATTCGAATATGTCCCTAGGGGTCCTAGGACCCCTAGAGACATATGTCGTCGTTTAATGGGTCAAAGAGGGTCATAGGTCACCCTATGACCCCCTTTGACCCATATTACCCATTTGAATATGTCCTTAGGGGTCCTAGGACCTCTAGAGACATATATCGTCATTTAATGGGTCAAGAGGGTCATAGGTCACACTATGACCCCATTTGACGCATATGAACGATTTGAATATGTCCCTAGGGGTCCTAAGACCCCTAGAGACATATGTCATCATTTAATGGGTCAAAAAGGGTCATAGGTTACCCTATGACCGCATTTGACCCATATTACCCATTCGAATATGTCCCTAGGGGTCCTAGGACCCCTAGGGACATATGTCATCGTTTAATGGGTCAAAAAGTGTCATAGGTCACCCTATGACCCCCTTTGACCCATATGAACAATTCGAATATGTCGTTAGGGTCCTAGGACCCCTAGGGACATATGTCGTCGTTTAATGGGTCAAAGAGGGTCATAGGTCACCCTATGAACCCCTTTGACCCATATGAACAATTTGAATATGTCCTTAGGGTCCTAGGACACCTAGGGACATATGTCATTGTTTAATGGGTCAAAGAGGGTCATAGGTCACCCTATGACCCCCTTTCACCCATATTACCCATTCAAATATGTCTCTTGGGGTCCAAGGACCCCTAGGGACATATGTCATCGTTTAATGGGTGACCTATGACCCCCTTTGACCCATATTACACATTCAAATATGTCCCTTGGGGTCCTAGGACCCCTAGGGACATATGTCGTCATTTAGTGGGTCAAAGAGGGTCATAGGTCACCCTATGACCCCCTTTGACCCATATTACCTATTCGAATATGTCTCTTGGGGTCCAAGGACCCCTAGGGACATATGTCATCGATTAATGAGTCAAAGAGGGTCATAGGTCACCCTATGACCCCCTTTGACCCATATTACCCATTCGAATATGTCCCTAGGGGTCCTAGGACCCCTAGGGACATATGTCGTCGTTTAATGGATCAAAGAGGGTCATAAGGTGCTTTGACCCATAGGAACGATTCAAATATGACCCTAGGGGTCTGAGGACCCCTAGGGACATATGTCGTCGTCTAATGGGTCAAAGAGGGTCATAGGTCACCCTATGACCCTCTTTGACCCATATGAACGATTCGAATATGTCCCTAGGAGTTCGAGGACTCCTAGGGACATATGTCGTCGTTTAATGGGTCAAAGAGGGTCATAGGTCACCCTATCAGTCTCTTTGACCCATATGAACGATTCAAATATGTCCCTAGGGGTCTGAGGACCGCTAGGGACATATGTCGTTGTTTAATGGGTCAAAGAGGGTCATAAGTTACCCTATGACCCCATTTGACCCATATTACCCATTCGAATATGTCCCTAGGGTTCCTAGGACCCCTAGGGACATATGTCGTCGTTTAATGGGTCAAAGGGGGTCATAGGTCACCTTATGACCCTCTTTGACCCATATGAACAATTCGAATATGTCCCTAGGGGTCCTAGGACCACTAAAGAAATATGTCATCGTTTAATGAGTCAGAGTGATCTATGACCCCCTTTGACTCATATTACCCATTCGAATATGTCCCTAGGGGTCCTAGGACCCCTAGAGACATATATCATCGTTTAATGGGTCAAAGAGGGTCATAGGTCACCCTTTGACCCATATGAACAATTGGAATATGTCCCTAGGGGTCCTAGGACCCCTAGGGACATATGTTGTCGTTTAATGGGTCAAAGAGGGTCATAGGTCACCCTATGACCTCTTTTGACCCATATTACCCATTCGTATATGTCCCTAGAGGTCCTAGGACCCCTAGGGACATATGTCGTCATTTAATAGGTCAAAGGGGGTCATAGGTCACCATATGACCCCCTTTGACCCATATGAATGATTCGACTATGTCCCTAGGGGTCCTAGGACCCCTAGGGACATATGTCGTCATTTAATAGGTCAAAGAGGATCATAGGTCACCCTATGACCCCCTTTGACCCATATGAACAATTCGACTATGTCCCTAGGGGACCTAGGACCCCTAGGGACATATGTCATCGTTTAATGGGTCAAAGAAGGTCATAGGTCACCCTATGACCCCCTTTGATCCATAATACCCATTCGAATATGTCCCTAGGGGTCCTAGGACCCCTAGAGACATATGTCATCATTTAATGGGTCAAAGGGGGTCATAGGTCACCCTATGACCCCCTTTGACCGATATGAATGATTCGACTATGTCCTTGGGGGTCTTAGGGACATATGTCATCATTTAATGGGTCAAAACGACCCCGTTTGACCCATTAGAAGACGACATATGTCCCTAGGGGTCCTAGGACTCCTAGAGACATATATCGTCGTTTAATGGGTCAAAGAGGGTTATAAGTCACCCTATGACCCCCTTTGACTCTTATATATTAATAATATGCATATCAATATAATAATATATATATACATATACATATTACATAATTATATTTAATGAAAATATTACGTTATTATATAAATATATTAATAACATACATATTAATATAATAATATATAATATGTATTTTATATATATATAAATTACGTTATTATATTTAGTAATAATAATAATAATATATATTATATTTATAGATTGTAATAAGATTAACATAAGATATTATTATATATTACTAGATTATATCTTTTATGTTTACATTACGTTATTATATATATATAATATATTAAAATATGCCTTTACATATTAATATAAGTGAAATAATTTAAAAATAAAAAACTAGAACATTTAAATCGAATTTCCCTCCAAAATTTGTAAATTTTTGGAATTTGACTCCCGATTTGAAATCGGATATCCAATTTGAAATCGGATATCCGATCAGGCTTGGTATTTATCAAGCCTGCCCGGTCAACCCCAAAGACGTGTTTATAGAGAGTTTTAGTGATACTCAAACTTCGGGTAGTCGTCTGACAATGTTATTTTGATCGAAATTGAATGAAACGAAATGGGTTTTTTAATATCGCTCTCTAGATTCCATCAATATAATTTCTGTCAAATTCTGAGTTTGATAATTATTTATTAGTTAATTATCAATGAAGATTATTGTAAAGTGCTGATTGACATACTGAAGGAAAAATAGCTATAACTTTCAAACGGTATAAAATTTTTTAAATCTAAAAGTTGCGTCACATTCTATACTTTGCCTATTATTAGAAAAAAATAAAAAAAGAAAAATTTGATCAAATTTTCTATTAGTTAGGGTGGTCAGACACGGGACTTTTTTTAATCCGAAAAAGTTTTGGTAGAAAATTCATATTTAATTATTTATTTGGAATAAAAATATCAAAAAATATGCGTCACATCCGAGCATGAGTCTAGTTTACATATCTATAATTATATTAAAAAAATATTATGATTTAATTTTGATTAAGGTGGTCAGACATACACCTACTTTTTATTTTCACCCTGAAATTTTCTTAGTACTGCATTAAAATTCAAACTTTGGACCAATCAATTATTTTTTTCTCCTGATAAGGCCTAGTAGTTTAGAAACTACATTCAATTTTCTACAAATTATTTTCTTACAACTTTTTGATATAAAGTCCATAACCACTTCAAAATTATGTGTCAAGTTGACATAACCCTGATTTGCTGATTTTTCACTGCCACTTAAGGCCATAGTTTGGTACACCATGATCTTGCACATACCCAAAAGGGCAGAAAATTGGAAGTTTGTACACATTAGAGTGTCATGGTGAAGTGGGAGATTGTAACGGTTTTGCAGTGTAATGGTTCTGCAGAGATTCTTTGTGAAGCCCAATCACCGTTGATTGTAATTGCTCCTCCTTGATTCTTGGAGATGCTTGTATGCATTTATATATGCTATGAGCTAAGAGCTGCTATATCATTGTATCAAGATTTATTTCTAATAGAGATATTGGCCCTACTTGTAATGTGGATGTAATCCAGAATATTTGGATAGTAGTGGGAGCAGCCATGGCGGTTGTGGATAGTAATGCTGAACTTTGGCATAAGAGGCTCAGTCATATGAGAAAAATAGGTCTTGAAGTTATGCTTCGTAGAGACCAACTTCCAGGTCTAAAATCGGTTGATTTACAGTTATGTGAGCATTGCCTTTATGGCAAACAAAATTGCACCAGCTTTATAAGGATGGGCCATGAGAAGAAATCTTCTCAATTAGAACTTGTGCATTCTGATTCTTTTGGTCCTATGGAGGTAACATCTCTTGGTGGTGCTAAATATTTTGTCACATTTCTTGATGATTTCACTCGAAAAGTTTGGATTTATATGCTGAATAAAAAATCTAAAGTTTTTTCAAAATTTAAAGTTTTTAAGGCTATGGTGGAAAATTAGATTGGAAGAAAAATAAAATGCTTATTAACAGACAATGGTGGTGAGTTTTGTTCTATGAAGTTTGAAAATTTTTGTGTAGATAATTGTATTCAGAGGATTAAAATAGTCCCGTATACACCTCAAGAAAATGGTGCAGTTGAGAGGTTGAATCAGACTATTTTAGAAAGAGCTCGATGTATGTTATCAAATGCTAGTTTGGGGAAAGAATTCTGGGTAGAGGCCTGTAATACATCGGTCTATTTAATAAACAGAGCTCCTTTGTCACATTTAGATTTTGACATTCCAGAAGAACAGTGGACTACTAAGAGGATTTCCTATTCTCATTTATGAGTTTTTGGGTGTGATGCATATGTTCATGTTCCTAAAGAACAGTGAACGAAATTGGATTTTAAATCTAAATATTGTATATTTTTGGGGTATGGTGAAGATCAATTTGGTTACTGGTTATGGGATTCAATCACTTAGAAAGTAATACAGAGCAAGGATGTTGTATTTAATGAGAAACTATTCTCAGGTTTGAGTAATCAGAGGCTGAAAAACAAAAAAATTCAAATATAAAGGCTACAAATCCAGAGGTTCCCACACCGCACAATATTAATTTAAGGTGGTCTACAAGAGAGAAGAAACATCCCATTAAACTTGATGACTATGAGCTGTTATTTTCTCTCTGTTTTGATCAGGTAGAGCCCCAAACTTATAAACAAGCATGTTCTGATATTAATTCAGTGCTTTGGATGGATACAATTCGGGATGAAATTGAGTCTTTAAACTCAAACCAAACCTGGGATTTGGTTCCACTTCTAGAAAATTGTAAAGCATTTAAAAATAAGTGGGTCTATTGCATCAAAGAGGAAGACGATGGTCAAAAAAGATACAGGACAAGATTAGCAGTGAAGGGATTTTCTTAGAAAAAGGGTGTGGATTTCAATGAAATTTTTTCTCTAGTGGTGAAAATGCAAACAATTCGTTTGGTACTTGGCATGGTTGCAGGATGGGACCTCGAGCTTAAGCAACTTGATGTCAAAACTGCATTTCTACATGGGGATATTGATGAAGAATTATATATGGAATAGCTAGAAGGCTTCATCAAACAGGGGCAGGAACATTTAGTTTGCAAATTAAAGAGAAGTCTTTATGGGCTGAAACAAGCTCCTCGTCAATGGTACTTGAAGTTTGATAATTTTATGACTCAGCAAGGCTTTACCCTATGTGAATTAGACCCATGTTTATACCACAAAAGGCTTTCGACTGGTGAGTTCGTGATCTTATTATTATATGTTAATGATATGTTGACTGCTAGTAATAGTATGAGAGTCATTCATGAGTTGAAGACACACTTGTCTCTTCATTTTGCCATGAAAGATTTAGGGGCAGCAAAGAGGATTCTTCGGATGGATATCATCCGTGATAGGCATAAAAGAGAACTCAGATTATCTCAAGAAAAATACATTCTTAAAGTTTTAGAAAAATTCAATATGTCCAATGCCAAATTAGTTGCCACTCCATTGGCTGATCATTTTAAATTATCTTCTAAGTTGTGTCCTTCTACTCCAGAAGAAAAACATGCAATGGCTAGTATTCCCTATTCTTCAGCAGTTGGGAGTCTAATGTATGCCATGGTTAGCACACGTCCGGATATTGCTCATGCAGTGGGATTTGTGAGTGGTTTTATGAGTAATCCTGGAAAAACTCATTGGCACGAAGTTCAATGGATTCTTCGATATTTGAGAGGCACTTCCTCTCATGTTTTATGTTTTAAAAGTAAATTTCCTTACATCTACGAATATGCGAATGCTAATACGGTTGGAGATTTAGATAAACAATTATCAACAAAAGGCTATGTGTTTAAGTTTGCTGGGAAGTGATTAGCTAGACTTCTTGAAAGCAACTAGTTGTTGCTCTTTCCTCTACCGAGGCTGAATACATTTCTCTCACGGAGGGGGCAAAAGAGCTGATATGGTTACAATGATTTTTTGGAGAGTTGGGATTTAAACAATCAACTTTTACTCTATTTTCAGATAGCAGGAGTGCCATCTATTTGGCCCACAATTCAACCTTCCACAGTCATTACAAGCATATAGAAACCAAATTTCACTTCATTCGTCATGCTCTTGAAGAGGGAAGATTAAAGTTAGAGAAGATTGACACAACGGTCAATTCGACTGATATGTTCATCAAAGTTGTATCTCGAGAGAAGTTTGAATTCTGTAGAGCTTCTCTTGGCATTGTGACAACGTAGCCATAAGCACCAAGTGGGGGATATCTCTAAGCAGCTCATCTTGCAGGACTAATTGGACTTCAAGTGGGAGATTGTAATGGTTTTGCAGAGATTCTTTGTGAAGCCCAATCACCGTTGATTGTAACTGCTCCTCCTTGATTCTCAGAATGCATTTATATATGCTATGAGCTGAGAGTTGTTCTATCATTGTATCAAGATTTATTTCTAATAGAGATATTGGCCCTACTTGTAATGTAGATGTAATCCAGAATATCTGGATGAACCACTATAATTTTGGTGTCTCGTTTTTTGTTCTTTTTTTCTTGTAGCACTGGTTGGACTTCAAGTGGGAGATTGTAACGGTTCTGCAGAGATTCTTTGTGAAGCCCAATCACCATTGATTGTAACTGCTCCTCCTTGATTCTCAAAGATGCTTGAATGCATTTATATATGCTATGAGCTGAGAGTTGTTGTATCATTGTATCAAGATTTATTTCTAATAGAGATATTGGCCCTTCTTGTAATGTGGATGTAATCCAGAATATCTTTATGAACCACTATAATTTTGGTGTCTCTGTTTTTGTTCTTTTTTTCTTTGGTCTTGTTATTGTTCTATTCTATTTCTGTTTTTAATTAGTTTTTGGGTCTGCAACTTAATTTCAACAAGAATGGAAGAGAAGTCTGAGGTGGTGTTACATGATATTTTCTTCATCATAGTGGCATTGAAATACCTTCCTTATGCAGATTAGAAGTAATCATTATCTCATTGGTTGAATTTCTCTGATTTTAATTAGGAGTTGCGGACTTGAGGATGAAATTTCTAAATAGTTCACATGTTGCGCCTGAACTTTGTCTTTTCTAAGGTATTTTATCAAATGGTTTATGTGCTTGTCCACGGTCAAGTTGAAAATGGAAAAATTGGATCAAACAGCTCTTGTGTCTTGTCTATTTTTACAACTTTCACTAATTTTCATGCACTCGAGCTGAAAGATGAAGGGAGATTGATCAAATAGTTACCATGCCCTGTCACAAATAGAAGTTTGGATCCTGATTATAAACAAGGAAGAAATTCCTTGGGGAAGATGATAAAGCTTAGCAATGAACATATCCTTTGGTTGCTAAAAATCCGGACTATCTAACCATGGATTTATATTCAATTCATGCTCCACCAAATACCACCAATCCTGGCAATCTGAATCTTGTTGAGAAACATGTGTCTCAACCTTGCAATCCTTTCTTGGAAAATTCTAAAATTTGTTTGTGGAAGTTTTCCACTTGTTTATACATTGGAAAATAGTTAGTGAGTTGTTAAAATGAGTCTTGTCCATAGTAGAATATAGGTAGGTCATTTTTAGACAATTGATGACTCATTGTGTGACTTTTATGGGGGTCTAGACTAAGAGACAAAATTGTGGACGGGATTACTATTTTAACCTGGTTGTTTTTCCATATTGCAAATTTAAATGTCAAAAATGGGTAACATGTGGCATGGTAGTTTTTCCCATGGTTTTTTAAAAGCATAAGTGGTTTCTAGGTTGTAAAATCACTATAAAAGGAAGGCTTGGGGAGGTGTTTGCGAAATTGAGTTTAGTTTGCAAGACTAGTGCTAGAAGGAGTCTCTCCATGTTCGAGTTGTGGTGATGCGCTCCTGTAAGAACTTGCATTGCAAGTGTATTGTAATCATCTTGGTTTGATAATATATTGTGTGAGTTTTGGAGGGTGGTGTTTTTCTCCCGGAACGGTTTCCCCACAGTAATCACTATGTTATGTGTTCTTTGTTATTTTGATTATGTTATTATGCATTTCTTGAGATTTTTGTAATAGTTACTTTGATTTGCATAATTTTCCTCTCAAAGATTAGCATAGGAAGTGATTCTGCACACCTTTGCTTCCTTACAAGTGGTATCAGAGCCTGGCCAGTTTTGGTTCTATTTGTTGGGTATAAGGTTTTTTGAGCTAATCAAGGTTTGAGTGGGAGCTTGTGCAGAGCATTTCATTTCTGTGTTGCAGGATTGAAAAGATGGCAAGCATGTCAGGGAGAATTGATGTTGAAAAGTTTTCTGGCACAAACTTTGAGATGTGGAAGCTGAAGATGGAAGATCTATTGTCTGATCGGGATCTATGGGATGCAATTGATGAGAACAAACTGAGGCCCACAGATCCAACATTAGCTGCACAATATGATGTGACTGATAGAAAAGCTAAAGGTCTCATAAGATTGTGTCTTGCAAACTTGATTCTGATTAATGTCCATGAAGAACCTACCACGAATAAGCTTTGGAAAAAGCTTAGTGAGATCTATCAAGCAAAATCACTTGTGAATTAGATTTTCTTGAGGAAGAAGTTGTATTCCTTGAGAATGGAAGAAGGTGGACAAATTTCTGAGCATCTGGAAAGGTTTAATATGTTGGTGACTCAGTTGACCTCAGTAGGGGTGCTAATGGATGAAGAAGAAAGGTGTCAAATCTTGTTATATTCGTTTCCAGACTCATGGGATAGTCTTGTGATGGCTATAGGGAGCACTCTAGTTGTCTTGAAGATGGAGCAGTTGTCTTAGAGATGGAGGATGTTGTTGGTTCTCTACTTTTTGAGGAGATGAGAAGGAAGGTCTCTCTGAATGCCAAAGTGTCTTTGAGTGTTCACACAAGACCAAAAGAAAGAGGTAAGAACGAAAAGTAGCATGGCCATTCTAAGTCTAAAAATAAGGGGAGATCAAAATCCCCTAGTAAGTCCATGGCAATTTGCTTGAATTGCCGCAAACCTGGACACTTCCGAAAGGACTGCAAAGAGGAGAAGAAAAAGAAGAAAAAGAAGAAGCAAGATTCTGATTCTGAGTCCGAGAAGGAAGATGGAGATGCTTTCATTGCAGCCTTGGCCACTCATACAAGTGAAAATGCATGGTTAATAGATTGAGGTGCATCTTTCCACATGACTCCTAATAGGAACTAGTTTAGTAAGTATGAAAATTTTGATGGTGGTAAGGTGTATTTGGGTGATAATTCAGTACTTGATATTGTTGGTCGTGGAAGTATTCGTGTGAAATTTTTTGATGGTAGAATTAGAAGATTTGATGGTGTCTTGCATATCCCTGGACTAGCAAGGAATTTTTTATCTGTTAGTAAGCTAATAGATGCGGGTGTGCATGTACAATTTTTTGAAGCAGGTGTAAAAATGGTGAGAGGTGCTATGGTAATAGCAAGGGAAGTAGATTGGGTACATTGTACCAACTTGATGCACGTACAGTCGAGTGCAATAATACTTTTGATAAGATTGTGAAAAAGACTACTTAGTTGGAGAAGGAGAGAGTTTCTCTTTCAACAGATGGTCATGGTTTTTGGGTACCCAACAGTGCTCTGTCTACCAAATCAAAGTTGCCTGCAGAGAAGACTATGTTATGGAACCAGAGACTTGGCCACATAGGTGAGAAGGGCCTACAGAACTTGAAAAATAAGAACCTTGTTGATGGGTTGAATGACTACAATCTTGAGTTTGATTTTTGTGAGCATTGTATCTATGGTAAACAAAACAACATTAAGTTTTACTCGAATTCTCATAAGTCTTCATGTATTTGGTCTAGTTAATGTTCCTTCTATTGGTAGATCAATTTATTATGTTTCTTTCATTGATGATTTTAGTAGAAGAACATGGGTTTATTTCCTTAGGAGTAAAGCTAAAGTTTTCAGTCGTTTCAAAGAACTTAAAGCAATGGTTGAATTGCAGACTAGAAAGAAAATAAAATGCTTGAGAACTGATAATGGTGGTGAATTTTGCTCCAATATTTTTGACACATTTTGTAAAGATTGTGGTATTAAAAGACAGTAGAATGGAGTTGCAGAAAGAATAAACAGGACCTTGATGGAGAAGGCTAGGAGTATGCTGAGTGGTGTTGGGCTAGAACAAAAGTTCTGGGCTGAAGCTATAGCCACTACCTACTACCTGATAAACAGGTCTCCTACATTAGCTCTTGTTGATAAGACACCAATGGAAGCATGGTCAGGCCACAAGCCTTCACTCAGACATCTAAGAGTGTTTGGTTGTGAGGCATATGCTCATGTGCCAAAGGAAAAGCAAACAAAATTGGACAACAAAGCTGTCAAATGCATCTTCATTAGATATAGTTATGGTGTGAAAGGATACAAGCTTTGGGATCCTATTGCACAAAAGGTATTTTATTCTAAAAGTGTTATTTTTAGAGAAACTAAGCCTTCTTCTGTTACAGTGCAGCTAGAACAAATTAAAGAAAAGAAAGATGTGATTCAACTTCCTGCTACACTTGAGAAAGTTGAATCAAGGCACTTAGAAAGACGAGATGTTGAAGAGAGCTCTAGGAGTTCTGAATCATTAGAGGAAGAGGGAGAACCTAATCATGAACCTGAACCTCCTAAACCTGAACCAAATCTTGTTTGAAGATCTACTAGACAAAGGAAACCACCTGAAAGGTATGGGTATTCTCCTGATGATTGGAGGTGCATATTTGCATTGAATTCTAACATTGATGAGCCGAGATCTGTAGAAGAGGCTCTTGGTATGAATGATTTAGAGTCCTGTAAAATAGCCATGGATGAAGAAATGGCAGCTCTTAAGAGGAATCGAACATGGGACCTTGTACCATTGCCTGAAGGACAAAAGCCTATTGGTTGTAAATGGGTGTTCAAAAGGAAGATGGGTTCAGATGGAAGCATTGAGAAGTATAAAGAACACTTGTTTGCAAAAGGTTACTCTCAAGTTGAGGGAGTAGATTATGGTGAGATTTTTTCTCTAGTAACCAAAATGACATCCATTAGATTTTTGCTTTCTATTGCAGCAACTTATGATCTAGAGATCGAGCAAATGGATGTGAAAATTGCTTTTCTTCATGGAGATTTGGAGGAATAAATTTACATGTCATAGCCAGAGCACTATGTGGTGAAAGGTAAAAGTCATTTGGTCTGTAAATTGAAGAAATCCTTGTATGGTTTAAAAAAGAGTCCTAGGATGTAGTACCAAAAGTTTGATACATATGTGTTGAGTTTGGGATTTGTGCGATCTAAATCTGATCACTGTATATATTTCAAATATGATGGTGATGGTTTCCTGGTTATTGCCTTGTATGTCGATGACATGTTGTTTATTGGCAAAGGAAAAGGTTTGATTATAGAGTTAAAATTTCAACTCTCAATAAAGTTTGAAATTAAAGATCTTGGTGCAGCTAGGCACATTCTTGGAATGGACATTATACGAGATAGACGAAACAGAAAGCTTTGGCTACTCCAAAGTAAGTATGCTGGTACTATTTTGAAAAGATTCAATATGCAGGATGCAAGACCATTGAGTGTTCCTGTTACTATGGGAACAAAGCTTTCTAGCTCACAGTGTCCTACATCCCCATTGGAGATGGAAGAGATTATTTAAGTACCATATCAGAGTGTTGTTGGAAGTTTGATGTATGCTATGGTTTGTACAAGACCAGACATTGCCCAAGCAGTGGGAGTACTTTCTCGTTATATGTCTAATCTAGGAAGAGCACATTGGGATGCAGTAAAAAGAGTTTTCAGATACTTGCAAGGTACCTCAGAGTACTCAATATGTTTTCATGGAATAGGAAGTGAGCATTCTTTGAATATTCGAGGCTATGTGGATTCAGACTGGGCTGGTGATGTTGATAGAAGAAGATCCACCAGTGCATATGTGTTTACATTATTTGGTGGTGCAATCAGTTGGATGAGTAAGCGACATGTTGTAGTCGCTTTGTCCACTACTGAGGCAGAGTATATGGTAGCTACTCATGCCTGCAAAGAAGCCATCTAGCTAAAGAGATTGTGTTCAGATATAGAGTTCAAACAGGGTGCAGTGACAATTTATAGTGATAGCCAAAGTCTAATCTGCCTAGCGAAGAACCCAAATTTTCATGCAAGGACCAAGAATATTGATGTACAATATCATTTTGTGAGAGATATAATCGAGGACAGAAAGGTGAAGCTAAAAAAGGTAGAGACTTCAGTGAATGTTGCTGATGCATTAACTAAGCCTATGAGCACAAAAAAATTTAGATGGTGTTTAGAGTCAATGGGCCTCTCGGCCCCTAGCAATTAAGTCCATGATATTTTGGATCCCCTGACTCTTGCAAGGTGTTCGACAAGTGGGAGAATGTTGAGAAACATGTGTCTCAACCTTGCAATCCTTTCTTGGAAAATTCCAGAATTTATTTGTGGAAGTTTTCCACTTGTTTATGCATTGGAAAATAGTTAGTGAGTTGTTAAAATGAGTCTTGTCCATAGTAGAATATAGGTAGGTCATTTTTAGAGCCTTGATGACTCATTGTGTGACTTTTATGGGGGTCTAGACTAAGAGACAAAATTGTGGACGGGATTACTATTTTAACCTGGTTGCTTTTCAATATTGGAAATGTAAATGTCAAAAATGGGTAACATGTGGCATGGTAGTTTTGCCCATGGTTTTGTAAAACCATAAGTGGTTTCCAGGTTGTAAAATCACTATAAAAGGAAGGCTTGGGGAGGTGTTTGTGAAATTGAGTTTAGTTTGCAAGACTGGTGCTAGAAGGAGTCTCTCCATGTTCGAGTTGTGGTGATGTGCTCCTGTAAGAACTTGCATTGCAAGTGTATTGTAATAATCTTGGTTTGATAATACATTGTATGAGTTTTGGAGGATGGGGTTTTTCTCCCGGAAGGATTTCCCCATGGTAATCACTATGTTGTGTGTTCTTTGTTATTTTGATTATGTTATTATGCATTTCTTGAGATCTTTGCAATAGTTACTTTGATTTGCATAATCGTCCTCTCAAAGATTAGTGTAGGAAGCGATTTTGCACACCTTTGCTTCCTTACAAATCTGATTCATTACCATCACTATCGATACCAATCTCATCAGTACTAGTGTCATCACTTGGTGGGCTGCTTCCATTTGGGCTCAAAATGTGAGAGAGAAACTCACTTGTTTCAGTTGACTACTCAAATTTTACTTGTACACATGGATCTGGACACACGAAAAACATAGGGTTTCCATTAATCCACACCAACTTAGCCCTCAAATGAGGAAAATTCCTCTGCATAGCATGAACCACCTCTTGAAGCTGAATTGTATCCACGCTATGTTCAAAATGCAAAGCAAGTACTATGATTCCAGTTCCACCACCTAAAGCTTTGCACCAATTGTACTATGTACCTTTGAGCATTCTGCTGTGAGGACTCTTAAGCAGAATTTCTTCCTCTCCAATTTCCTCAGAGACATTTTCATTGGTATACTGAGCACTTTCAATTCACATGATTGAATCAATTTGATTAAACCGATCCACAACATTAAAAACCTGATTCCTCCAATGGAAAATACTTTCTTATTTGTTTACTTAGTTATATGATAAGCTCTATGGTCATATCTGTACCATACTATGAACTCGGAGTACCACATTTCTTTGAGGCATTCTTTCAAACAATTTAAATGCCAATAAACTTTTGACAAGCTCTCCAAGGTGTAATATAATAACCACTAATAATTGGGATGCAATTATAATCTCCACAACTTTCTTTGAAATTTCGACAACTTGTAGGACCATAATTGGTGCCACCATAATCTGAACCATAGCTCCCAATCCAAACTCCTTAGAGATGCTAGGCATGGATTTGTGCTTAGGCTGCTTAAGCAAACTGTCTATCAAGGGGCTGCATAATTGTTTCTAACAACCTCAATTTGAATGTATCTTTTCTTTTAATCTCCAGCATGTTTTCCATAAGATGCTTTAAGAAAAGTCTTCCTACTTGTCCACTTCTCATCTTCCCTAAAGCTTAGAGGAACCAAACAGTCAACCATCCCAAGCACTCATTTGCTGTAGATAACATAGCAGAAGGCACTTGAGCAATAGAAGAACAAACCGAGAACACATTATAGGATTTCTTTTTCTTCATTAATGTCGGCTTTGCAAGCACTTCTCCTTCAGGATTGGCCTCTCTGGATGCTAAGCTCACATCTTAAAGACGGGGTATTTGTAAGCACTAAAGCGAGGGCCAATTCCACCACCATGAATGTAAATTTTTATTTTTTATTTTTTAAAGCAAATTGTTTGCCATTGACCTTACTACAAAGAAATCTATGTGGAATGGCAAGGGGTAGCCAACCATGTCCCACCACAGAGACTTTCTCCACATTCCTCTATGATCTCTACTTATACTGGGGTTGTTCAATCCCAAATTGAACTGCAGAATTTGGTTTCCTCTTTATTGGTAAACAAATTTCTCAAAAAATCATCAGTATGTTTCTTCTTAACCTTGAATATGCCTTCTATCCTAGCACTTGCTTTTTAGATGATCTTACTTGCAGTGCTTAACCTTAATCAGCTAAACAAAGAGGTTAATAACTGCCTTCTAGAGGTTAAGAAATACCTACTCCAAAATGCGTGTTTTGAAGGTTATTATTAACCTTTGGAGAGGTTAAGAAAAATGCATTTTTGGAGAGGTTAATTAACCTACTCCAAAATGCGTAATTTGAAAGTTATCATTAACCTTTTGAGAAGTTAATGGTTAATGATAGACTTAAAAACACGTATTTTGGGTCTCTCCATTAACCTATAATAACTTGAGGCTTAGAAGTCGGATTTAAAAAATTTCAAGTGCTGTGCGGAGCAGGGAATGAGCCGAAGACATGAAGATTTAGAAACTCACCAAAATTTAGAGATAAAATGGCTAATTTGAAGCTTAAAACTAGGCAAGTTTCAAAAATTAACCAAGGCTTATAAAATTGAAAGAATTTTATAACCGGGCAACACCTATAAAATTTTATTAAAATAACTAAATGTTTAAGATTGCTCCTACTGTAGGAAGCCTCTCAGCTTAACAAATTACTTATTCATCTGCCACTATAGTATTCTAAGATCCTCTGTTCAACATAACCTTAATCGAGGGTCAATTTATATTCTTTGACAACATTAAAATGTTTATTCCTTTTATTGAATGTAAAAACCTGAAAAATCCTTAGAATTCTCCCAACACTCGCAACGTTTATCCTTCATCTCGAATAAATTCTCTTTGCAAAGACGTCACTAATGTTTTCGTATTCGACAGCAAGAATAATGTAATTGAAGATTGCGGATAACATGTTATCGCTTGAGAATATTGAATAGTTACTTTAAAATCTCTTGGACAAATATGCTTGGCTTCTCACAAAAGACTAGTAAAATGCCAAAGATTTGGAATAAAAAGTTAATTATTCGTCTGCTACTGTAGTATTCTAAAATCTCCTATTCAACGTAAGCTTAATCGAAGGTCAATTTATATTCTTTGACAACGTTCGTATAGTTATTCCTTTTATTGAATGTTTAAAAACATAAAATCCTTAGAATTCCTCCACCACTCGCAATGGTTATCCTTCATCTGGAATATATTCGCTCTTTCCGAAGAAGTCGTTAATGTTTTCCTATTGGATAAGAAGAATAATGTAAGTGAAGATTGTGGATAACATGTTATCGCTTGAGAATATTTTGAGCAGTTCCTCCAAAATCTCTATAAATTGACTTGAACAATACTGAACAAACACAATCCAAACCTTTTCTTCTGTTTCAATGGATGATATAATTGTTTGTTTTTGCTGATTTTTTCTCGACATGCAACATGATTTGCCTTTCCTAAAGTCGTAAGAGAGTTGGTTTCCACTCCCCTCAAAGGCTTCCTAAATTTAAGAAAAGCAGTGAAAACTTTGCTTTACTTATGATTTGGGAAGACCCTGGAGTGGAGTAGAAAGCTGTTTTCTCTGGTGTAAACTAAGATCATCAATGGTATTTTTTTCCTCCCAATAACATTTTAAGGACTTGTGCTAAACTAAGATTCCGATGGTGTTCTTGTAAAGTAAGATTCGTGATGCTAGGTTTTAGTAATGTATATTTGATCTATATATATCATACAAGATTCTTCATTGCATTCTGCGTCTATTTCCATAACTGGAATTGACTGTTATTTCATTTACAGAATAGATAGAAAGTGCGATGAAAGTAAGTAGTGGGACACGTTGTTTGGGAATCTATACAAAAGATATTCCCAAGATGGGCAAGACAGAATTCTTCTCCATATTTGCATTTTTATTTGGTAGATGTAAATTTGAAATTCTGCATTATGGTGTGCTTGTTTTATTTCCATGAAATCTTAATATGTTTTCATGATTACACTTTTATGATAACAAAGTTTGCTATAAATTAAAATGGTAAGATACAAGTTATAAATTATAATTTAATGATTTTGTTATCATATAGATTTTTTGTCTAAATATTGTTCAATTTATTTTAACAGTATAAATATTTTTTGTAATTAAGCTTTATTTGTCTCATATTTTTATTAGTTGTACAAAATGTATGGACTATAATAGTTAACGTATTATTTAGTTATAATGATGGGAATCATCTATCAATAATGGTGTTATAGTTTTTATTACGTAATAACTAGTTTCTAAAGGTCCTTGATCTCTCTTACAAATGGAATGATGAAGTGTTAAGTTTCATACAATGTCACAAATAACAAGATGAAAGCACAACAATACACTGAAGAAACCCTAAGTTCAAGGTGACTTATAAAGTTGAATGAAAGACATTTGATTGAGCACTATTTATCCTCAAATAATCTAAAAGAAAACATCCTATATTGTAATCAATATTCTAAACCTCCAAAAATGTTGGGTAAGACTCATCTTTATTTGTATTTTTATTTTCTAAATAGAGCATTAATTATTATTTATAAAAAAAATTAAAAAAACTATTTTAGCCATGACCTAATAAATTAAAGAACATTGCAAATAGTTGTTGATTTATAATACCCAAGGTGTTGCATTGACTTCCAAATTTATAAGATAGGAAGATTTTGATAGGGACAGGCCAATCTCTCTCTATCTCTCTCCATACACATAAAATCTCATCAATAATATAAACTTCTAAAACTTAATAATGTTACTAGATTCAAGGATATTGACGACTTAAATTTTCCCATGCAGGAAAGAAATGATAGCATTTAGGCTAGTCTTAGGAGCATCATAGATCAAAGTTATAAAACCATCAAGGCCTTTGTTGATCATCTTAGGGTCATTGTGGAGAACCTAGAGGACTTGGGAAGTGACAAGGCCATTATTCAAATTGTGGAGGTAAAAAAGAAGTCTTTGGGATCTTACTTGTAGCCCTATTAAAAGGACTAGAGTTATTACTATAAAGAAGGCCATGCTACTCTGAGCGAAATGTAGGATATTAAAAGTATTGCACAAGACAATGAAAAAATAGAGATTGAAGCTACAAAGCTTCTCAAACATATGTTATAGATTAATTGTTGACTCTTGTCTATTTTCTTTGTGGTTTGTGTCTATTGTATTTCAGTTGTTGTCTATTATGTTATTTAAATCTCTTGGCTAACTTTTTTTTTATTACTACAACATGTCTCATGGATTTATTATAGTTTTTTAATATTAACATGGTTGGATTTGTTGTTTTTTTAGTATTAACATGGTTTATATTTAATATTTATTTTTGTATAGGGTTTTAGGGTCCCTTCAAAACCTATTTTCCCTTAATGGAAAAAATATATTTTTAGCATCATAGTTTTCCAAATAAATGGCAATTATTTTCATTTCAAAACCACAATTTTAGGTGAAGGAAGTGAAACTAGATATAAAATAATAATTTTTTCTATTTAGTTTCACTTTTCTAATCTACAAATTTTAGAGTTCAAACTCAGAAATAAAATATCGGCATAAAATACATATCAATTTTATATCCTCTTTCAGAACAATGGCAAAAATATTATTCTAACCCTTATCATCCAAAAAGGTCTACTAAATAATATTTTCATTTCTATTATTCTAAAACTCTTTAGGAAGCAATTCATTAGCCTATGGAACAATAGTTAGGGACCTAGTTGTGTTAACAACCTTTTTATTGAAGAAGAAAGGTAACACACAAGGAGAAGTGGAAAGAAACCCCCATTTTTGGCCAAAAATCTACTCAACATCCTCAACCTCAAACATTGACATCATCAATGAGTTATATCATTTTTCACAAGCGTCTAATAACATATTCTTTAAGAGCATATTGCCATTATCTTGGTCATATAGATAATTTTTGTTCTAAGAATAGGAACTAGGTTCTTCATCATCCTAAGAGACATCATTCTAATATATATATAAAAAAACTAAATGGGGCCTCAAAATCTTTATAAACCTCCTCAAAAAAAATTATTTGGATACTAAATATTTGGTAAATAAGACCACAAAATTACTTTAAATATCACCATTATCATTAGGGTCATCAATATTATTATCTGCATTAAAATAGCTACAAATAATCCCACATGAAAAGGTAACCCTGCATCTTTTTCTAAAAAACTCTTCCAAAATCCCTTCACTTAACCACATTGATTCTTAGATAAATTATTTTAAAATTTCTTCCGTGCAAGAATTTTATAGCAAATATTGTACCAAAAAAGGTAGAAGAAACTCTAGAAAATATCACCATCGAAGTGTGTCCTCTTTAAGAACTAGGCACACACAGAGTGATATGATAATTTTTGTGATACAAATTTCAATAAAATAATGTAATACTAGTCCTTTAAACCCCTTTAACTTAAATCAATATCACCTATATTCCTCCTCAGTACAATATTCATTAATGCTTGACCTTTGATAATCCCCCTTACCATTATACAAATAGTTCTAATAACAAGGCTCTTCAAGAGATGATGACACTCCTGATAATATTTTCTTGGTAAAAACACCATATTCATGTCAAGATTCCTCAAACCACATTCCAAGATTATTATAATACTAAGTTGGAAAAAGTAATGTCTAAGAAGAGAAAATTGTTTGTATAACAATGAGTGGGATGTCTCTTGTCTCCCCAGGACTTGACAATTTCTTGAAGTTGTTTTATTCAATATAGAGATAGAAAGACATATAAATTATGCTCATGAAATAAATTGAACAAAAAAAAAAATTGTCTTGTGATAATTAATATATTTGACCTAAATAAGATAGTAAGGTGGCCCCAAAAAAGGATTAGAGATGCATAGTAATGGTAAAGTAGGTGAAACTAGGCCTTAATCCTAGTTTCTTTTAAGGTAGGTGAGGAAATGTCCTCAACACAAGGTCCTTGACTTTCCAATTGGCTTACAAGGTTGTTAGACATTAAAAAAAACTCATCTATGATGAAACATTTTCGTGACTATATCTATGATCCAATCTTAGCACCAAAGCCTAAGGTCTAGAAATATACTTTCATTATAGTATGGCCTCTCAAATTTTCTCTTGAGTGGGAGTTGGATAAAGCATTATTTTTACTTTTAATACATACAAAATTAATCATTTTATCATACTCTTCTATTATTAGGAGTGATACAAGTTAATCAAGCTGCTATATAGACTTAATGTAATTAGGTTGACCTAATTACCAAATTTGTTATAGTCTAAAAAAACTTCTTTTAAACATACAATTTTTTATTTATTCAAGTACCCTTTTGGGATGTCTAACAAACTTCAAGTTTTCAAGTCCTAGTTCAATTGTCTAATTAGGTAACTTTGTATTGCAATTACTCATAGATGTATATCTAGGTCTAATAGAAAACTTTAGGCAGTGATGCATGAACATTATAAGATCATTTTGTTTATTGAAAGAGTTAATCCATTCATTTTTCTCAGGTTATACATTAGAATTTATTTTCCCTAAAAAATGAATTTAGTAGCTCATTGTACATTATCTCTACTCCAATTACCCAAAGGGTCAATACATTTCCATTTTGAAGATTTAAGTTAGAGGACCATTTTTTCTAAACCCTAATTGTAACAATTGTTTTAATCCAATTTCTACCAAGCTAATTGCAAAATAAACCAAAATTATCCAAATATCTAGAGACCAAGTTTAAAGGATTGTTAGTTCATCCTACTATCCTATCATGCCATGTTTTGATCAAAATAAATCACTTCATGTTCAAACCAACATACATAGGATAAAAAGTTGTATGAAAAATAGTAAATTTATTGGTTCAAATTACCATTTAATATTCACAAATATTTTTTTTTCTATTTCTTGATTGGAATCAATAGTTATAAATTGATACAATAATTGTATATTGATTTCTGGGAAATATTGTGTAAGAATTTTTTCCATCAACATTTCGGATCATACTACATGATCCATCATCTGGATGCCAAAGAGTCAATGAGAGCAAAAAATTATTTGCTCTCATTGACTCTTTGGCATCCAGATGATGGATCATGTAGTATGATAAAAAACATTGATGGAAAAAATTCTTACACAATCTTTCCCAGAAATCAATATTCAATATTCATGGATTGTTGAAATTTGATAGCTTTGATTGATACAATCATTTCCAATTTTTTTTGAATTTTATAACCATTGGGAATCAATTATTGGTAAAGTTTTCTTTCTTTTTTTTCAACTATCGCATTTGCAGTCTTGTGAAATTAAAAAAAAAAGCTATTGGAAACCATACTAAAAATAACTCTCAATATATTTATTAATTATAATTTTTTTTTAAAAATAGATGTAACAACCCTAGTAAGATAACCATGCACAAAAGCACTAGATATGTTAACTAGGTCAACTCTTGATAAGAGGGAAAGCCCCAATAGGAATAATGCCCACAAGATGATGTACTAATGTAAAAGTTCCTTGTCTAAGGATATACTATGTTAGGAGTCAATAGAATATAATAAATATAGTTGAGTCCCTATTGGGAGACTTTGAATTCTTGTTATAAGATTCCAACTCTATTAGAAGCTATGCCAACCCTATTAGGAGTTAAAAGGAGGACAACTAAATTCTCATTGCAAATATCCTCAAACTTTCTTCACTAAGTAATCTTCAGGATAATGTATCTAAGTTCTTGAACTAACTAAAAAGTAAATTATATCCAATAGATAGATTTACTTTGAATCACATGCTGCATCCTCAACAACAATAACTTTTCTGACCAAATACAATTTTCCACTTAAGATTGCATACAAATTAACAATATGCTCTAGATACTAATTCACAAGGAAATTAACTTCCCTTTACACCAATTCCTAAAACAAGTATTGAGTTGACCTTGGGGATTCCTCAATTTGCAATGATGATATAGGACATCATTAAGATATTAAAATTCATGTTACATTAAAATTAAACTCTTTCCACAATGATCTGTTTTTAAAATAGTCCTCTCACATGAAATTACATAATGAAAAATCTTCGTAAGTCATCTTAAACTACAAATTTGATTTTTTCATCTAGACCATAGAATATTGAATATTTATTTGACAATAATCTAAAGGAACCTAACCAAATTCTATCTCAACCAAAATATACAACTAATTTACCAATACCCTCTTTCTAGGAACTTTCTTTGAAAGCTACCTCTAGAAAACATCACACAACTTTGTCATCACTATGTATTTCTTTTTGTGCACTTAGCTGGAGTATCTATAATTATCTAAGAACATATTTCTAAAAGTACATATTCAAATCATTAACTATTGACCACACCAAATGCATCTACCTCTTCAAATATAGAAATCTTCATAGAATTAAATACATGTTGAGATTAATGAAAAGCACTATCATGAATGCAAAACATAAGAACAAGATCATGCCCCCAACAATTATATTGTTATGCCCCATGGGAATATGATCAACATTAATGCTAACAATATCCCCCTCTGGTATTGATAGAAACACATATGAAAAATATTTGAGTACCATAAATACCAAATATATTTCTTCCTCTTCGTTTACTCTTCCATCCATACTTCCCATGAACTAAATCATACAATAACCAATATGCCAAATGAAGGTGTTAGTATCCCTTGCACACAAATATCTCTCTTATCAAGAATGTATTAATTTTTTTTTTTCATGTACTCATCTCTCCCCCATTGACATCAATGAAAATATTATTATTATGTCAATTATCTAATTTCAATCATTTACAAAATAATATATGTTCAAGTTCAAGTGTCCAAAGACACTATTCAATTACCAGTACCAAGAGTCCTCAACAACTTTGCTAAAACACAACCACTCCACTATTAGAGAATAATCATGAATCTAGCCCAGATTAAAGAAATAATGCTTTTCTAAAAGCAAGACTAATGTAATCTCTACATCAACTACTCTAAAGTAGGTTATGACATGACCCTAAGAACTCCTATCAAGTATTCAATTGTTTCCTTATCCAAAGGTTTTTTAAATATACATGTCATCTCCTCCTTTGAGCTAACACATATTAAAACCTAATCTCTTTCATTCGTAGCCTTTTCTCTTAAAATGTAATGCTTAATTAAGATATATGTTTTTCTTAGATTGTTAAAAATGATCCTTTGATATACTCACTATACTTGTGATACCACAATGTATGGTAATAGTCTCATTAAACTCAAATCCAATGTCTTTCAAAATTTACTTCATTCAAATAATATGATTATAATTTTTATTGTCACTACATACATTTCTTCTCTTGTGCTTTGAAAAATGTAATCACAATTCTTTGTCAACTAGGAAACCAATCTTTCTCCAAAGAAACATGCTTCACCACTAGTTGTCATTCTATCATATACACTTCTTTCCTAATCAACATTGGCATTGTATGCACATCATGTGAAATCATGTGTTTTGTCATGCCATAAACCATAATAAGGCATTCCTTTCAAATATCTAAAAATTCTTTTTAATGATGCAATATGTGCCTCTTTAGGATCTACTTGAAATATCACAACAATTCTTACTATGTTTACTAAATATGGTCTTTTATATGGCAAGTACTGCAATCCACCAATGATAAATGTGTACTTTGGTTGTTCCAAACTAGCAGATTCATCTTTGTTAGATAAGTTACATGTAGTTACAGTAAATGTTCTAACATGCTTAAAATAGTCCAATTCATATCTCTTAAACAAATCTATAAGATACTTAGCTTGTGATATGAAAAATACATCTTTATTTTGTACAACCTACAATCCCAAGAAGTATTTTATTTCTCCAATTATAATTATCTCAAATTCCTTCTTTATTGCTTCCCAGAATCTCTTTCTAGGTACATGATTACCTCAATAAAAATTCCATCCACATATACTATTAGAAACAATAGTCTACCAATATAATTGGGGAGCAAGAGGGGAGGGGGGAAGCGAGGGTTGAATCAATTATCCAAAAACTAAAACATTTATCTTCTGTAAAAAAACTTAACCATTCAACCAAATTAAACAACTAGAATAACAAGATGCACATAGACAATTACACTAAATATGTTAACTAGGGAAAACCCTAATGGGAATGATTCCCACAAGATGATATATTGATATATAAGTTTCTTGTTAGAGGACAAACCTTGTTAGGAGTCTGTTACAACATCTAGTATGTATGAGTCCCTATTAAGAGACTTTTAATCCCTTTAGGAGATTCCAACCATGTTAGGATTTCTGCCAACCCTGTTAAGAGCTGTAGTAAAATGTATGCAAGAAGAGCCCACTACCCAAACATGCAATTTAAACTACAAGAAGAGCTCACTACTCAAACATGTAATTTATTATTATTTTCTTGTTTCCTTTGTCCTATAAGTCAAACCAATTACTATCTAACCTTGTAGACTAGGTCATGAACGTTAGATCCAAATATCAAACCTCAGGTCACTTAACAAAACCTCGACAATGAATTTTCCTTCACTTCCACTTTGCTCTACTCAACTTTGCATTCCACTCTCTCTCCTACTTACAATCAATTCATCATTACATACTTGATAAAGGAAAACATCCTTCCATTATATTGAGTCTATGAAATAATTCCTTGAGTTGGTTTTTAGACCTTCTCAGTTAATCATTATAGGACCACATTAATAACATGTTACACTTAGTGATAATATTAATCTTCTACCTTGCAACTTGAATACTTTCTATACATGTAATATTATAATGAGAGAACTTAGCCACATCATCACCGACATGTCTTTTTCACATCCTCAACCTTGATTCTCAAGATAACAAATATGCTAAGACACATAACAAGTTTACTAGAACGTGCCTCTGTAAACTCTATCTTAGAAAAAACATCACAAAAACTTACGTAATTTCTTCTAGACTTATCGTTTCTTCATCTAACATTCACTACATATACTATATACTTAGAAGGATCTTCCATAACCTCAAATAATGAGAATACTCAACTAGCCATCCATAGCAACTTGATCTTTCCACTATTCCTCTATCAAATACAATAGAAGATTTCTATGTTCACATGAATGAAAAATTTAGTCATGAATGTAACATATCATGATAGTAACATATCTACAATACTCCCCCATCAAAATATCATCAACATTCATGCTTCCACCAATATCTAATGTTATCGCCCTTTGGCATTAATGGCAACATAGGTGAAAAACATCTAGTTCCAAGAATACCAACAAAAGACTATTCAACTTTTCTTTTCAAATCCTCTTCATCAATCATTCTCCCCATTAATATACCTCAATGTGCTTCTTTTCAAACTATCACTCTATGTTTTATTTCTTTCAAACATGTTGTACGTATTCTTGCTCATCTTTTCCTCATGATGTTCTTCCTCATGATCTTCTCATGATGTTTTTTATGCAAATCTTCTCCCCCATTGATATCAATGTCAAAGGTTTAAGCAATCAACTTTACTTTATCAAACTCTATAATAATTGGTTCTTACTTATCTCAAGTGTCCAAAGAAACTTTTCAAAAACAACATCCAACAAGAGTCGTAGATGACTCTATCCATCTCAGATACTCCCCTATACAAGAAGCATCAACATTTAGTCTAGGAAAATAATGGTACCCTGTTGCACTAGACTGATGCACTCTTGCATCATTTTTTCTAATGTAGGAAAGGGCATAACCCCTAACATAACTTGCAAATACTCAAAAATCTACTTGGGAAGAGGCTTACTGAATATATCTACAATATTCTCTTTAGTGCTCACATATTCCAATCTAATTTCCTTTTCTATAAATTTCTCTCTCAACATGTGATACTTAATATAAATGCAACACTAGATTCCTAGACATATTTACTATGCTTGAGTTGTCACAATGTATGACAATAGGTTCACTAATTTCTATCTTTATATTCATTAGCATCTATTTCATCTAGATAACTTGATTGCAATTGTTTGTTGCTGCAACATATTCTACTTCTGCTTTACTTTTTGATCTACAATCTTGATTCTTTCTTAGCCAAGAAACCAATCTTACTCCAAGAAGGAAGGCTCCACAACTAGTGCTCTTTCTATCATCCAAATTTCTTGCCCAATCAACATTAGTATAATCACATAAAGTGAAATCATTAGATCTATCATACCATAATCCAAACTTTGACGTTCCTTTCATATATCTAAATATCCTTTTGAGTCCTACATAATGTGCTTCTCTAGGATCAGCTTGAAACCTTTCAATAATTCCAATCATATTTTCTATATCTGGCCTTGTGTGAATTAGGTATTGCAAACCTCCTATCATAGATCTATACTTCTTATGTTCAATCGCAAGTGTTTCATCATTTGGAGATAACTTATATCTAGTTACAATAGGTGTTCCAATGGGTCTACATATTTTTAAACCAAACTTTTTCAGTAAATCCTTCAGATACTTAGTATGAGAAATAAAGATTCCTTCTTTATTTTGTACAATCTGTAATCCTAGAAATATTTCATTTCTCCTATCATAATCATTTCAAATTCTCTCATCTCTTCAAAAAATTTCTCACTTTCCTCATCATTTCCTCCAAATATGATATCATCAACAAATATTACCAAAATCATCAAACCATCATCAATTTCTTTCTAATAGATATTACTATCTGCCATACCTTTTCTAGACCCAATCTTGCATACAAGGTTCTTAGTTCTTTCTTCAAGCCATACAATGCTTTCTTGAATCTACATACTATATCCTTATCATATATCAAAGGACAACCTTTAGGCTGCTCATTGTACACTTCTGCAAGTCCTCCATTTAGAAATGTTGACTTGATATCAATCTGATACACTTTGAATTTCTTTTGTGCTGCATAGGCTAAGAATAATCTTACTACCTCTATTCTAGCCATTGGAGCATAGGTCTCATCATAGTCTATTCATTTTTTTTGTGAGTAACCTTTACATACCAACCCTGCATTGTTCCTCACAACTTTGCCTTGCTCATTCATCTTGTTCTTGAATACCTTTTTAGTTCCTATCAAATTTTTTTTCTACTAGTGTAGGGACCAGTTCCCATTTCTCATTCTTTACTATCTGATCCAATTACTCTTTCATAGCCTGTTTCTAAAAGTCATCTTTACATGCTTCATCTCCAACCTTAAGTTCAACTTGAGATATCAAGCATAGCTCTTCATTGACTTTTCTTCTTGTCATCACACCTTTATCTTTGATTATGATAATCTACTTGAATGGGTGATTCTTTATCATATTTTTTCCCAAATTAGGAGTTGCTATCTCAACTCTTTACTTTACTATAGGTTCCAAGCTTTGTTCCTACCTGGGCTATCCTTCACTCTACAAATCATTGCTAATGATAACTTCCATATTTTCATGGTTAGCCTTTGGATCAACAATAGTTACCAAAGCTATCTCTTCAACTACTTACTTTTCCTTAACTAATTCAAGCTTATCTTCATAATCATTCAAGAATGTTTCCATATTGTCTTTGAATTATCCATCTTCATTAGAAAGTGAACTCTTTCTAATATTCCTTACTCTCTTAGGGCATGTAGATGAAAAATTACTGAACTTATTACATGTCCAACAAGCAAAAATTTCCATACCTTCCTGCTCTCTTTTCATAAGTGGATCCATGCCTTCCTTGATCTCCATTTATTTGAGTCTTATTCTATATTTACCTATTCCTCTATCCAAAAACTCAATGCTCTGATTTCTACAAAAATTTGATAACCTATGTCTCAAAATTTCCTCTATCTAACTTAGGACTATCTTCTCTTAGCCTAACCTTCCAAAGTTGTTAAACTTTATCTTCGAGGACCTGATGCTCTAATACCAATTGTTAGAAACAATAGTCCACCAAGATAACTAAAAGTAGGGGGGGGGGGGGGGGGGAGGAGAATGAATTATTTATCTAACAATTAAAACATTTATCTTCTTGAATAAAACTTAACCATTTAACCAAACTAAATATCAATCATAATAAGATGCACATGGACAATTACACCAAATATGTTAACTAGGGAAACCCTTGACTAGAGGGAAAACCCAGGTGGGAATGATGCCCACAAGATGATATAATAATATATAAGTTCATTTTTAGAGGATGAACCCTCTTAGAAGTCTATTACAACATTCAATACATATGAGTCCTTGTCAGGACATTTTGAATCCCTGTTAGGAGATTCCAACCCTATTAGGAGTTGTTCCAACCTTGTTACGAGTTGTAGTAGAATGTATGCAAGAAGATCCCACTTTCCAAACATGCAATTTTAACTACAAGAAGAACTCACTACTCAAACATGTAATTTACTATTATTTTCTTCTTTCCCTTGTTCTTTCAGCTGAACCAATCACTGTCAAACCACGTGGACCAATTCATGAACTTTAGATCACTCAATAAAACCTCAAAAATGAAGTTTCCTTCACTTTTGCTCTAATTTTGTCAACTTTGCATTCTACTCCCTCTGCTACTTATAATCACTTCATCATTACATAGTTGATAAAGGAAAATGTCCTTCCTTTATACTGAGTACTTTAAACAATTCCCTAAGTCAACCTTTAGACCTTCTCAATTAATCATTATAGGACCACATTAAGAACACATTACACTTAGCAATAACATTAATCTTCTACCTTGCAACTTGAATATCTTTTGTACACATAATATTATGATGAGAAAACTTAGCCACACCATCATCAATGTGTCTTCTTCACATCCTCAACCTCAATTCTCAAGATAAGAACTCTGCTAAGAGATATAACAAGTTTACTAGAACATGCCTCTATAAAATTTATCTTAGAACAAACATCACCAAAAATTACATAACTTCTTCTAGACTTATCATTTTTTTATCTAATGTTAGTTGCATGTACTAGATACTAATAATTATCTCCCATAACCTTAGATAGTTAGAATACTCAACTAGTTGTCCATATCAACTTGATCTTTTTGCTATTCATTTGTCAGATACCACAGAAGACTGCTATGCTAACATCAATGACAAACTCAATCATGAATGTAACATATCATCATAATAATATATCTAGAATACTCCCCCATAGGAATATCATCAACATGCATGCTTCCAACAATCTCTCAACAAATATGACAAGAAACATTATACCAACTTCATTCTTTCTCAGGTACAAATTACTAGTAGGCATTAACATTCAAATTCAAAATATTTCATGTTTTTATCCAATCTATCATACTAGGCTCTAGCATCTTCTTTTCAATCCACACAATGCCTTCTTTAATTTGGAAACCATATATTTTCCATGTTTTGAAGTGGAGCCATGAGGTTGTTCAATGTATACCTCTTCTTCAATTTCTTGATTCTTAAAAGCTAACTTAACATTCATTTCATAAACTTTAAAGTTCTTGTTATTTACTTATGCAAAAAATATATTAATTCTTCTAATCTAGAAACAAGTGCAAAAATAATTTCAAAGTCAATTTTTTCTTGTTGTGAATATCCTTTATAAAATAGTCTTTCGTTTTTTCTCACAATTTCACCTCATTTATTCATCTTGTTTCTAAATACCTAATTACTTCCAATAATATTCTTATCTTTAGATATAGGAATCAATTGCCAAGTCATCTTCATTTCATTCTTCTCTAATTCCTCCTTCATAGCTTTTATCCAATACCATCTTTATAAGTTTCATCAATATTCTTAGGCTCAAATTGAAAACTTAAACATAATTATTCACTAACCTTTTTTCTTATCATAAATCATTTTTTGACACTTCAAATGATCTACTAAACATGGAGATTTTTTGTCACATTATGTTAGTTGTTACTTTTTCAATTCAAATTTTTGTTCTAAGTTTAGATCTAAGTTCTCTCTACATTACTCCTTGTGAATTTGTATGCAAATTAGTGTTACTTTCATAAAATAACTCATACTCAACATTCTAATTGTTAGCATTCTTATTAGTCACTTCATCCAAATTATAATCAAGTATGCTTTACTGTATTATAAACCTTTCTTTAACTCTCACATTAGAACTTTGAATTATAGTCTTCAATCTCCAATTAAAACTTCTATATGCTCCTCTTTTCAATGCATGATGTAGAAACTTATTAGCGACTTCATCAAAATTATAATCAAGTATGCTTTACTGTATTATAAACCTTTCTTTAACTCTCATATTAGAACTTTCAATTATAGTCTTCAATCTCCAATTAAAACTTCTATATGCTTCTCTTTTCAATGCATAATCTAAAAACATTCCTTCATCACTTGTTATATCAAAATTTCCAATATAATCATCACTCTTAATATAAAATTTACATCCAAATATTCTAAAGTATTTCATATTAGGTCTGCTTTCAAACCATAGTTCATAGGGTATCTTATACGTACCTTTTCTAATATGTAGTCTTTTCATAGTGTATAATTTTGAGTCTACTTATTCTCTTCAAAATATACATTCTACACTATAATCAAACATCATTTATCTAGGAAAACAAGAATAGTTAACTAAAATGGCAAGTGGGAGTGGTAGGGGTAGCAGATGGGGAAGTGTGGGTTTTCAAAATTCAAATCCTATCTTGGGCATGATTCCTCTAGTTGGGCGGGATGAAAAACATGGCCCGGGGCATGGATCACAGGAAGGGGCTGTAGATTGTCAGGGGAACTCAGAGATTAGAGATGTGATAGAGAATGGAAACAGGGACCCATGTGACCATGGTAAGGATCTAGACAAGTCTTTTCCATCTTCCATGGTGAGTCTACCTAGGGCACACTCTGTAAAATGGTCTTCTTTATTTGGAGTTAAACCAACTAGTATGTCTTCTTTTCCACCAATTAAAATAGTCATTGGGTCAGAAAAGGGTTCATGTGTGATTGTAGTTCCCGATGAACTTATAGATCACAACATTGCTTCTATGGCCTCTAACCTAGTGGGTAAGTTTACTAGGACAAGGCCAAATATAGATATTGTTAGAGATTTCATGTAGAAGAAATGGAACCTTAAGGGATAGGTCACTATATTTGCAATGACCAAAGGTTTCCTATCTTTTGAATTTTCTTGTAGTGAGGATTTGTCAAACATTTTGTGTGAAGGAACTTGGGTTATAGGTCACTCAACTCTGGTCCTCTAGAAGTGGTCTTCAAAGCTGGATTTCAATGATTCATTTTTTGTGTAACCTCTAGTATGGGTTAGACTTCTAGAGTTTCCTTTGGAGTTTTGAAATGAGGATGTGTTTGTGGAAGTTGAAAAATCCTTTGGTGAGCTTCTTTCCATAGATCTAATAACTACAAATAGAAGAAGACTCATGTATGTTTGTATCTGTATTAGAGTTTAGGAGGGGGATGATATGTCAGAGGTTGTGTGGTTTCATTCTAAACTTGGAATGCATATCGAAAAATTGGATTATGAAATTGTACCTTTTTCATGATTTCATTGTTTGAAATTGAGTCATGAGGCTAATCAATGCCCTATGGCTAAAGTGGAAAAGAGTAGGAAAAAAACAACTTCTAAATCTGGAAAGGATAAAAAGATTTGGAAAAAGAAGCAAATCAAGGATTGTCCTGCGAATTAGGAGGTGATTATGGAAATCCCTATTAAAGATTTGAACGAACCAAACCGAATGGATCCAAGTTGGTTAAGGAGGATGAAGCAATGATTTTTGTAATTTTTGATTCTCAAACCACAGAGGTGGCTATCCTAGCAAAGGAATTGATGGTCTTAGAGTTGGCTATTCCCCAATTTAATGAGGTGCTAAGTGAGTCAACAAGGGGAGAAAAAGGGATAAATAAGGAGATAATTAAATCATTATTTCAAGAGGAAAGGGTTCAGTTTATGATACCCCTAAAGGAAATCAATGCGATTTCCTCTCTAGTGGAGAGGATGGAGGAGCAAAGATTGAATGATGAATTGTAGGTTGTGAGGGAAACACAAGGACATTAGGGAACCATGGTGGTTCCCTCATCTCCTATGAAGGGTCATTCTACTTCTCTCTATGGATTGGTTGAAATCTTTTTCCTGTAAGCTCTCCCTTCTCCTTAGAGTTGGGTCTGATCATTCCCCCATTTCCCTCTCGATTATTTTTTCTGAGGCCAGGAGAAATTATCCTTTTTAGTTTGAAAAGATGTAGATATCTTATCCACACCTTTTGGATAAGATATCCTCTTGGTGGAATATTGAGGTGGAAGGGACTTGCATGTTTAGGGTTGTTAGGAAATTGAGTAATGTAAAACGTAATATTAAAGTCTGGAACAAGACAGATTTTGGTCATATTTTTCAAGAAAAAGAGGAGATATTAGATAAGCTAAGTAGTATTTAGTATATTATCTAGAAGGATTGATATAATGATCAGAACAAGAATACAGAGATGTCAATTCTCACTAATTTGCATAAATTATAAGTAGAGAAGAATTTTTTTTGGAAACAAAGATCCTGTATTAATTACCTTAAAGAGGGCAATCAAAACACCATATTTTTCCACCTTTCCACCCTTTAGCATAGAACTAATAACAAGATCATGCAGGAATTAAGAAGGGCTAGGCTCTTTTGACTTGAGATAACGATATTACTACTAAAGTTGTTTCTTTTTTCTCTTCTCTTCTTTCTTGGGATCCCATATTATCTATGGTGAATCAATCTAAAATTGTTTCATCAGTTCCCAAGTTAATTCAACCACACCACGCTAAAATGTTGTAGGGAAGTTAAAAAAGCTTTGTTCTTTCTTCCAACAGATAAAGCCCCAGGGCCAAATGGTTTTCCTATGTTCTTCTTTTAAGTATATTGGGAGGTAGTTATGGAGGATGTTCTGAAGGTAGTGCAAGAATTTTTTGGGGCCAGGAATCTTCTTAAATAACTCAACTCTACTTTTTTGGTTTTCACTCCTAAAGTCTAGGGGCAGATTCAATGTATCAATTTTGGCCCATTAGTCCTTGTAATTCATTCTACAAGATCATTTCAAAAGTGTTGATGTCCAAAATTCTTAATTTTCTTCCTTTGATCATATCTCAGCAGCATGTACAGGTTTTGTCCCTAGAAGATAGATCTTGGATTCTATCGTGATGGTTCATGAAGTCATTTATTCACTGGAAGTGGGTAAAAGAGAAGGACTTGTACTCAAGTTGGATCCCTCCAAAGCCTATGACTAGGTGGACTAGACTTTCCCTGGTTTTGTTCTCTAGGCTTTTGGTTTTGATCAAGAGGTGTGTAAACTCATTTCTCAACTTATTTCTACTTCTTTGCTTGCCATAATGATCAATGGAGCTCCTTCTAATTTCTTCAAACCTTTGAGAGGGTTATGGTAGGGGGATCGCCTATCTCCTATCCTATTCATTATCATGGTTGAGTGTATCAGTAGGTTGATTCATAGAAAAAGACAGGATGGGATATTAAGAGGTATCAAGCCTTCTTCAAGATGTGTTTCTTTTACCCATCAATAGTTTGTGGATGATACCATCATGGGAGGGGAAGTGTCAATTTAGGAGAATAAAAAGATAAATAAATTACTGAATGTGTATATCAAGGGATCAGGCCAGCTCATTAATTGGGAAAACAACTCAGTTTTCTTCATTAACACTCCTATTGAAAGGGAAAGGAATATTTTTGGGATTCTCGGATGTGGGGTTTGCAACCTTCCAACTAGCTATCTTGGTCTTCCGTTGGGAACTAAGTCGCTAGATCATTTTTGGAATGGGATTCTTGATAGGTTCAGTAAGAAGTTTACAGGATGGAAAGGTACCACTTTAAGCCAAGCTAGAAAAAGTCTTTTGGTGAAATCCTCTCTTTAGAATCTTTCAATGTATGCCCTAAGTCTCTTTGGGATACTGATTAAATACGCTGATAAAATGGAGAAGATCTAGAGAGATTTTGTTTGGTCTAGTCTTGAGGAACACAAAAGATGCCCTAGTATGGCTTGGTAAAATGTTTGCCTCCACAAGAGTTTTGAAGGTGTTGGAATTAGGAAAGTAAGACATCTTAATAAGGCTCTTCTAGTTAAGCAGATTTGGACATTTTTAGTAGTTTGGGGGAATGGAGAGATGGTTTAGTGTAGAAGTATATTAGAAGGCCTTCTATAAGGTTTCTACTGAATGATCTTGATATCCTAAATGGTTTGGTCATTCGGAATGGTATGCTTAAGGAAAGAGACTTGGCTAATTCAAAGACCAAGTGGAAAGTGGGAAATGGTGAAGACATTGTCTTCTGGCATGATAATTGGTTGTTTTAGGGTCCTCTCATTGACAATCTAGTTTATGACAATTGGGTATTAGGCAATTTGGATTGAAAGTTAGAGACTACACAACAAACCAGCCCAGGGTGAACCCACAATAGTGGGTTACACTTTTTTGCCTAAACTGACACTGAACTATGAATTTTCAAGAAAACCTTCACTTTTGGATGCAAATTGCCATTTAACAGTTAGGAATTTGAAGATGAAGTAAACTAGAGTCTTTTAGGATTTTCTGTGTAGAATCTAAATATATATATTTAAAAAAAAATTGACTTGATTTGATTGAATTGTTTTTTCTCCCATGAAAATTGGTATGTTATCAAAAACCTGATTTTTAAAAAGTGACATTGTTTTTGACACACATAACTTTTTTTCTACAATAGAAATCAATGTGATTCTTTCAAATTTAGTTTTTTAACATCCATACCAAAACCATAGAGGTGATTTAATGTTTTTATCCTTAGTATTTCATATTTTATTAGTGTTCAAAGTTGACCTAACTTGAATCTGGACATACATGGCTTTTGACACATGTAACTTATTATATATTTACTTGAATTCAAGTTTCCTTTTTTTGATTGATAGAGGACTTGAATACAAAGACTGTAGTTATTTTTCAATTTTTTTTTTCTCTTTGTTACTATTTTTTCATGAGCATTCAATATAGAGATTTATTTTTTATAATGAACCTTTGTTCAACTCATGTGCAAAAATGTATACCTAAAAAATTCAAAATGTAGCAAATTCATAGCCATTAGAAAGCTCATTCAGAGTACTTCTATCATGAAAAATGACATGATTTTAGTGCTCCATCTGGACCTGGTAATTGAGCCTAGAATCCTTGAAAACAATTGAAACTATTATAGAATTTGCAAAAGACATCTAGTTTTCTAGTTTCGATAGAAACTCACTTTCTATCGAAAGCTTTTAGATAGTTTCAATAGAAACTATTAATATTTAGTTTTGATCTATTTAGGCTGGTTTTTTTTTCCTAAATAGTTTCGATCGAAACTATTTAGTTTCTATCTAAACTATTTAGGACCCTTTTTTTTAGTTTGCCTAGTTTCGATCAAAACTAGGTTACAAATTAGTTTTGATAGAAACTATATGAGGGCTTTCTATTGAAATTTTTTGGGCTCAAAAATTGTCTTTCATGATTTTGGAGGAATTTCTTCCTCCAAAATAGTGTAACCCACTATTGTGGGTTCACCCAGGGATGGAGAGACCTATCTCGCATCTTGAATGATCTCAAGATTATAATGGTGATGATGAATTCAATGATCTTGAACAATAAGAGGGATGAATTAATATGGGAGGATAGTACTAATGGTTGCTACTTGGTGATGTTGGCATATAATTCCCTTTGGAGCCTAAAAGAGAACCCTCTATGGGCTAAGGCCTAGATGCCTGGCCTTACCCCTAAGATTACTATGTTCTTCTAGTTGATGTTACAACATAAAATTCTCACTTTGGATAATTTGGCAAAAAAAATTAGTATATCCCAAATAGATGTATTCTTTGCAAGCATCAATTGGAGTCATTTAATCATATTTTTATCCATTTTCAACACTCAATGGAGGTTTGGGATTTTCTCACAAAGAAATATGGGGTTAGTTGGTGCAAGATAGGTAATTTTTTAGATTTCTTTTGTCAATGGGAGAGTATGTATAAAGGAATTAATTTGCATGCTATAAGATCCTAGACTTTGCCTCACTTCTGCTGGGGAGTTTGGAAGAAGATAAAGAATCAAATTTTTAGAGACAAGGAGGAACCTACTTATGTACTTATAGAAAAAATCAATAGTAATATGAAGAAAAAATTACATATAAGAAAGGGGGGAGATACTAAAGATGGAGGTAAGAATAAGGAAAAGGAAAAGGATAGAAGACCTAAAAGATAGGAGGTGAAATGGAAACTCCCACCTGAGGGTTGGCATAAAGCCAACTTTGAAGGAGTGGCTAAAGGGAACCCTAGTCTTTTGGGATGCAGAGGAATAATCAAAAACTATCATCGTTGAGGAATTTTTGCTCTCTCCTACACCTTGGGAATCTAGATAAACCATTATGATGAAGCTAGTGCTACTCTCCACACTAATAAATTAGCCCCGGATGTGGGAGTCAAAAAATTATGGCTAGAGGGGGACTCAAATAATATTATCAAATGTATCAAAAGGGTTCTTCTCTCTACCTAGACAATTGCAAATATAATTGAAGAAATTTGTAAAACACTTGGAAATTTTGAATGCACTTATGTAAGCCATGAGTACAAGGAAGCTAATTTGGTGGCTAATAAGTTTGCCAATGAAGTAGTAAAGAAAGAAATGGTGATGATATATGGAACATTGACAATAATATTCTAGTAGATGCAAAAAGCCTAATCGATCAAGAGAGGATCCAAAGAGGTATGGGTGAAATCCTAAGTTAACTATGGAAATTAATGCAAGTATGTGTGAAAGGCAATGCAATTATGGTAAATATAGAAGGAAGAGGTAGCTGATGTTTTATGTGTCAAATCTACACAATTTATGGGTCATCTATTTCCTTGACCTTTAATATGGAATCAAAAGATAAAGTGGTGAAAGAAAAAGTGGTTTCAAATAGAGTATACAATAGATTGAGAAAGGGAAATAGAGGAAAATATTTATAAGAATTGAAAATATTTAGGATACAAAAATGGTGGGCAAAAAGAGTGGGAAAGAGCTAGTAGCTAAGGAAGACAAATGAGAGCAAAAAATCAAAGTTTGGGAGAAGCTTGAAAAGGGTGGAATTTCAAATTATATCACCAAGCTTCATGGATATGGCCCAATCATTACCAATCTTATGGTAAATTCATGGAAGGATGGTAGGGTCAAAGTGGATGGGGTGTCATATCAAATTACTATAGAGGTCATTGCCCATGTCATTGAAATTCCAAACGAGGGGTTAAAGTTCTATAGAGATAAAAAGGTGTCTCCAAATGTTATTAAGGATTTTACCAAGAATATGAAAGAGAAAAAGGAATTGGTGAAATGTGAGACCTACTATGACATGTAATCGATTAAGAAGCTCTAGACGTATGTGCTAAGAGCCATTATTGAATATATATCTCTAGATAGAAGATTTGATAGGGTTAGAACCGGTCATTTTTTTTTCTTAATCATTTTTGTTATGGGGTTAAGGTTTCCTTTCCATTTTATTTATATTCTTCCATGCACGAGAGCATTTCTAGGAACAAGGAAAGACCTACTTCTAATCTAACCTTGCATGAGGGGTTACTTCTCTTGATATATGAGAATTTCAAGGCTCAATCTAAGAGTAATTCCCTGGCTTATGTAGGGGCTACTTTTGAGGAGACAAGGAGTTCTAACTTCTCCTCAGATATAGAAGAGGTTCAGAATATAAGCTCAGAGGAGGAGAAATATTATCTATTGTCTAGAAAGAATGAAAGGGGAAAAGATAAGGAAACACCTACTTCAACTAATTTTCTATGTAGGAAAAGACCCAAGGGCCTTGGGGCCAAAACTGTTGATCAAGGGGAAGAAGAGTATAACAGAGAAGGTAAAGACATGGATACAAATAAGAAGAATAAGGGTGAGGAAGATTAAGATAGAGAGGAGTTAGTTCATAACCCTAGAAAGAAGTAGAGGAGGATGAATGAGGAGGACATACCCCTAGAGGGGAAAATTGATTTTAGTCTAGAGATTTCAGTGCTTCCTCCCTTTGCAAGTCCCACATAGGAGCATGAAAAGGAGAAAACAAAGGAAGGAATTGGTGAGGTGGTTATAAAAGATAGGCATATGGTTTGGAAAAATTTCAATTTTAGATCTTCAAAGATGGGGATTGTGAGAGAAGTCATGAATTACCAAATCCTTGAAGAAAAAGAGGGAAAGATCATGATGGTGAAACCTATTGATCAGGTGCTGGTGGCTATCACTGACAATTTGAGGGAAGTGGGAATGAATCTACTTAATAATGCAAGAAATAGCATAATAGATAATTTTAGATCAATTAAATGTATGTTTCATGAATTTTAGGAAGTTAAAGATATAATGGGATAGTTGGAAAGCAAGGGGAATAAATTTGAGAAAGGGAATTTGATAGATTAGGGGGATGCTATCATGTTGGTCGAGAAAAGGATGAAAAAATTTGACTTACAACCATAACATGGCTAACCAGATGATCTATGTTCTGAACTCTTCCAAATAAAAACATTGTTACTCTTGGTAGAAAGTTGAAAGCGAAGCATTTTTTGGAGGATAATGAGGGAAATGAAAAAGCTCAAGACAAGATGAAAGAGGAAACCATTATGGACATAACCCATAGCTAGCTGGATAAGACCTGCTTGAAGAATAAGGAGCAAATGGCTGAGGAGTGTCAGAAAGCCTATGAAGTGACGAAAACTATGGACAACCTTGAAAGGAAGGCAGAGGAGTAAGTAAAGGATTATCAATTTTTTCTTTTGGTTTTTTAATTTTTGTAGGTTTTTTTTCCCTTTTTGCCTGTCTTTCGATCTAGACTTTTTGTTGGCTGTAGTTCTGTATCTGGGCTTTTGTTGTTTTATGTACAACCCTTTGATAAGTAACAACTTTTGGGTTTTAGGGTCCCTATAAAACCTTTTTTTCTAATCAAAAACATCATTTATCTAGATAATTATGTCATTGATCCATTCCTTCCTTCAACTATTATGTTTTCCTCCAAAGTCTTAGGGGTCGTAAGTTATCTCTTAATATCATTAAGATGGAAAAAAATGTTAAATTAGTTTGAAATAATTTATCTTTCTCTATTGGATATAAATAATTTAATCTTAAAACTAGATTCATTCTCAACTCTACTCTTAAGCATATTGAATTTCTAGAAAAAATTAGATTTATCTCTAAGAAATACAAACAAGAACATTTTAGTGAAATCATTCATAAGAAGCATGAAATACCTATCCCCATAAAAACCTCTTTTTTAGGGCCACTTAGATCTATATGTACAATTTCCAACCTTTTTAAAGTGGTAAATATCATTCTTAAGAATGAACTTTTCTTCTATTTTCCCAACACACATTTTTTAACATCATCTTATTAGGTTTCACAATCCTAGGAGAATCTCTAAGTAAAAATGTAGTACCAACCTTCACAATGTTATGAAATTACTAACTATTATCCTCTTTAGAAACTAAATATGTCATTTCAGCAAGGTTCAACTAAAATATAGTACCTCTTATTCTTGTAGCAATGCCAATGAATTTACAATCTTTATCCTTGATAATGCAAATCTTTTCTATAAGCTGCATTTGATATCTCTTGTTAATAAGTTACTTAATGCTCAAAAGATTATGTTTGAAGCCATCCAAAATTTAAAAATATTTATTGTCAGTAATTTCATTAAGAAATATATGTCCTTTTAATTTTATGTTACATGTTGCATGATTTCCTACTCTAATTTCAACTCTTCCACAACTAATGAATTCAACAAATTTATTCACATTTCTAGTCATATGATGGGAATAACCACTATCTATAATCTGATCAAACCTTTTCTTCTCAATGTATGATACTATTGCTCTCTTTTTTCTTACTTCTTATTTTATTTCTCTTTCAATTCTTTTATCTTTAATCAAAAAAATCAAATCACATCATGCTCATTATGACTATCTTTTATAAAATTTACTATCCTAAAATTAAATTCATCATCCTCATCAACATGGAAGCAATCCTTAGGTAGTTATGATTTGTATGACTTTAAATAGACATAAACATCTTCACTTTCTTAGGGCATTTATAAGAATAATGAATGAGTCATTTATATGTCTAACAAACAAGAATTTTGTGAACTTCAGGTTTTCTCTTCATAAGCATGGCAAGTCTTGCATCAATCTTCTTATCTTCTTCACCTTTTGTTTCTTTGCTACCACTCGCATAATCTCCACTTATACTCACGCTTCTTGTGAATATAGGTCTATCTATTTGTATGCTAAAAGAAGTTTCCACTCAAGGAAATTATTTATCCAATTTCACCCAAATTTTATATGTCTATAACCTTGGAAGAAGAATAACTCTTATAAATTAAGGTGTATAGGGAATAACTTGTTCAATCATCAATATTTTCTAATAAAAAAAGGGTGTCAAGGTCTTCAATATTTCCACACAATATCATCTTTTATCCTATCACCTCCACAACTTTTAATTCCAATAAAAAATTATGATATTCTACCAAGATAAGTTCTTATACCTTCAATATATAATCATCTTGAAACAAATATATCCATCTTCTCAATCTAGCCTTATTATAATATTTACCAATTTAAAGTATTGTTTGTATAGTAATCCAAAATTCATGTGTAAGACTCAAAAATTTTACCTCTCCATATTTAGTTTCAAGAAGAGCTATAAATAGTCTCTAGCAAACATATTCTACATGAATACAAGATTCAATCTTGTCTTCTCTAATCACAACTTTATTATTCATTACAAACAACCAAAATTATGGACCCATGTATAGAAGGCTTGGCTTCACCTTCTCCTTCTAGTTGACATAGTTAACTCAATCCAAGTTCAAAATTTGTTTTGTAAATTAAGCATGGATCTCCTCAAACTATTAAACTTCTCCTTCAAGGATTTAAATCTCCTATACCAATTTTTAGAATTAGTTATATACTTATAACAACTCTCAACATCTTTAGTGATACTAAAATGTGTAAACAATAGATGAGAAAACTATATCTAGATAACCCTACACAATAACACCATATATGTTAACTAGGGAAACCCTTGAATAGAGGCAAAAACCTAGTGGGAATGATTCCCACAATATGATGTACTAATATGAAAGTTTCATTTGAAAGAATGTAATCTATTATGAGCCAATGAAATAAAATTAGTACATATGAGACCCTTTTACGATACTATAAATACTTGTTAGAAGATTTCATCTCTATTAAAAGTTGTGCCAACCATATTAGAAATTGAAAGGAGGACAACTGACCTCACTATCCAAATAGCCTTAGATAGTCTTCCCTAAACAATCTTTAGGATAATCTATCAAGTTTCTTGAATTGACTAAATAAAAATTTATTTTCCAATATTATTCCTTTGAGGCTCAAAATACATCATGAAGATATAGCTCTTCTCTAATGAAATTTAATTTCTCATTCAAGCTCACATATATATAACCATCCACACTAGATCTTACTAATCAACAAGGAAATGAAGATTCCTTTATAGAAAGTCCTAAACAGAGATATTGAGTTGACCTTGAGGATTTATCAATTTAAAATGATTATATAGGACATCACTAAGATATTACAATGCTCATTACACTACAATTAATCTCTTTCCACAATGATTTTCTACAATATTTAGCTCATAGGAAATGACACGCTAAACAATCCTCACAAGTTAGCTCAAAATAAAAATCTAATTTTTTCATCTGGAACATAGCATCTTCAATGTGTATCCAACCATCCTCTAAACATTCTTAACCAACTTCTATCTTTGGTAAAAGATATAGCTTATTTATTAGTACCCTTTTTCCAAAAACTCCCTCTAAAATCTACATCCAATTTTTTTGTATAACTCTTTCATAATTTCATATCTCTTTTTGTGTACTTAACTATAGCATCTCAAAGTATCTCTAAATGTGTGTCTAGGAGTAGACATCCCAATTAATTGACTGTTTACTACACCAAATGTACATACCTATGCAACTTCGTAAATATTCATAAAATAAGGTACATGTTTACATCAATGAAAATTGGGGTCATGAATACAAAACATAAGCATTAAATCAAAAATGTTATCATACTCCCCTACAAGAATACCATCAACATTCAAACTAACAACCACTTGGTTATAAATGACTCAAAAGAAACAAAAACCATAAAAAATGTAATCTTACTCTAATTTGGATTCATTATCTAAGTTGACCCTTTGAGATTTTAATGTTATTTTAAAGTCAATGGTTATAAATTTTTAGATTATATGGTTATTCTTACATTATATCAATTTTTCCATAGGGGGTAAAAGCACAAACTTGTGTTTCCCTTTTGTAAAGGAAAAGGCTAACAAAAGTATATTGTTCAACTTCAGTGACATAAAATTGGTATTATTAATTTGAATTTGAAAATGGAGTAAACTAATAAAATGTGTAAAAATGGATGAAGTTTAGGATTCTAATTTTTAATAATTATTTGGAATAAGAATTTATATACTTTCCTAATTTTTATAGATGATTTTTTAGCCATTGAAAAATGCTAAAAATTAGTGGTCTAGTTCCCACCACAAAACTATATGGAAATAAACTTATTTCCCTTTGATCTCAAACTATATTATAGATAACATATATATCTAGAATAATCAAAAATAAAAATTTACTTTAGACCTATATTTTCTCTTTTAGAATGATTGAAATTTTGACTCACCTGAGATCGATAGTTATTATTTAACACCACATTTATTGAAACAAATCTATTCTAACTAGGAGAAAACTTATACATTCTAGAAGAGGGCTCTCTCCTCCAAAACTTCATATAATTTATATAGTTTTATGATATGATTTAAAAAAATTTCTTTCTCAAAACGGACATCTTTTCAAGTGTTAAAATATGTGCTTGTAGAATATTTTAATTACAATATACTATATCTAAATAAAACACTATAAAATCTATATGAGAATATTCTTGAATCTGAGCTCTATAAAATGGTGTTCATATTTTATTAAAATATTATCATAAAAAATAGCAAGAGTTATTGAAATGCCACTTTTCTAAAATAATTTAATTTCTTTAGTAATTGGATACAAACTAGTATAAAACATGCATTAAATAGACATTTCCAATTGGAAAAGTGAGATACAAAATTTAACTTAGCTATAATGAATTTATCTAGATCATATGTTGAAAAAAATGATTTTTAGATAGAAATACTCAAATTTAGTCATTCTGATAAGTCAACCTAAAAGGTGACACAACTTTGTACTTTTACCCTAGGACCTTAGGATAAAATATGCAATTATTTTGCATTATATTTCTTTGTAGGTTCTCCTAGACCATACTCGCTATGTAAAAAGAACTTAATTCCCACTTGATTTGTGGTATTTCATTATTTTTTCATCTCTTTTGATGGATTTTCCATGAATTAAAGTTGCTTCTATTTCAACAATTTCTTTCTAATTTATCAATTACTCCTTGCACATCTTTCTCTTAGGTTCTCTAACAACCTCTTAGTCTAAAATTTTATCTAATTCCAATAGCTAGCTAATTTGAAAAGTATTAATCCTTTATGCATCTTGCTTATCACCCTACATGTCATGATTAGTTAATACATCCATCAAAGTTATAGGGGTACAAGACTAGAATCATTAAATTTAGGTTAAATGACAATAGAGGTTGTAGAAGATATCTCATATACATTGTCCACATATTTATAACGTATACTGCAAGACCTCATCTTCCTCATCTAAAGTTTGGAATATTTTATCTTTCAAATCCTTCCTTTCCTAAGTTATTCCCATACTTTCTCATCAATTTTGAAGTGTACCTCTCTTTTCTTCTAATGTACTCTCTATTCATATTTATTAGCATTCTTTATAGAGATATCTTGACCTAGTATTGGATCTATTTGATGAGTTATGTTAGCTCTTCTCCATGAGAATTTACTCTAGAATCGAAAGGCATATCACTCAATTCCATAACTCCTTATTATCAAAACCATAATTTATTTGAAAAGGCATTTTCCTTGTTGTGTTGTTAAGTGAGTCTTTATATGCATATTCTATCAAATGAATAATTATGTGCCAACTTTTCCAATAATATTATGTTAAGCATATAAGAAGCTTTCAAAGAGACCTACTTGTTCGAATACTTTTAGAATAATTAAGGGGGGGTGAATCAGTTGTCCAAGGTCCAAATGTATAAATAAAACTTTTCACAACTTAGTGAACCCATAAAACATTTATCATCATGCATGCATCCATAATATTATGCAATCACTTAAAACTTGTAGGTTACTATCAAATCGATTTGTAGAAATCTAAACATGAAACATAATATATTGAGAAACACATTTGACACAACGATTTATGTGGATATCCAATTTAGGAAAAACCACCAGTAACATGCTACTCCTTTTCACTCTTCTAAAGTGATGCCCTAGGAAAGGGCGACCCCATTAATGGTTTAAAAATGCACTGTTAAATGTGACCTTGTTAAATGATTTCAATCACTCTATTAATAGTGAGCCTTATTAGAGGACTTTAGACCATTCACTTGAAATGTCACCTAGTTACATGATTTATAAATCACTATTAGGTCACCCTTAATCCAAAGGATTTACCCTAGACTGATACAATTTTTACAGAGTAATAGTAAGGCTTGATATGATAATAAATTACAACTTCATTTGTACATTATAGATCTTTGTTTCAATCCCCCATTCTACTTGGCCTTCACATATTTTAACTCTGATAGCTTGCTCACTCTTCATGCATTCATACCCTTAAGCTTTCTTGCTTAACATGCTAATCCAGACTCTTCACTTAGGTCACTTGATGAAGCAATGCCCTTGAATTCTTGTCTTACTTAGGTTCTTACATATGAAAACCCTTTCTTATAACCAACCATCCCTATAAATAAGAAATTAAGATATTTTGTCATTCATTCTCCATCATCTAGTTAGGGTTAGAATAGATTAGGTAGGATTTAGTGAATCTATCCCTCATTTCATATCTCTTCTAGAAACTTCTACTTGAATCCTCTTTCAATTCACTTGAAAATGGTTTATCTTGAATTCTATGTCACTAGCTCATCAATATTATCTTCCACCTAGTTCACATAATCTAAGAAAACTAACTTGTCTACTCAGATCCATCAAATTTATATTTTTTCAAGTAATTTAGCCACTTGGCATTAAATTGATTTTGATGCTCGACACACACTATGATTCTTAACATCCTTTGTAGAAATAGTCAGAATGTACTAAAGTTTACTAGCACTCGACATCAACTTAACTTTACTTGGCATCCAATGTTTTACTCAAAATACACTAGAATAGACTTTTACTCAGGTCCAACTAATTTTCTACTCAACTTGTACTGACTTTTCTTAGCACCTACTATCCACTCAATAAAGCTTTGCAAACAAATTTTGTTTAATTTATTCTTCTAAACTTGATTAGTGTAACCAGCCTTCATGTTATCACTGTGTTAGTTGATTCTTATACTTCTTTGCACATAACATAACTTAAACTTTCCTCTAGGTGCTATTGCTATATCTTTTGATCAAATCCTCTTCATCAATCAAATAAGTGACAGTACTTAAATCTTGTAAGAAATTGTCTTGCCAAGAAATAATAGGTTTGACATCAGTGAAAAAATAATGAAGAATAGGTGATGATCCAGGACATGAACCTATTGTATAAGAGAAAATCATGATCAAGATAGAATTCCTTATAGGAAAAGAATGTCACAAAACAAATAGATGCCCCATATACTAAGGAAAGTAGATCCTTAGAGAGAGAGAGAGAGAGAGAGAGAGAGAGAGAGAGAGAGAGAGAGAGAGAGAGAGAGAGAGAGAGAGTACAAAAGAAACTTTCCCCTTTGTGTGAGACAAAAAAAATCTATAGTCAGGGTTATATAACAAAATGTTATGATAAAAAATACATAATAGTTATGTACAAAATAGAAACACACCATATCCAACAAGAAGTATTATATAATAGCAAACACCACAAATGATTGAATAAAGAAATATCATAGGATATGAAACTCTATAGAACATAAAAGGCTAGAAAAACTATCACTTATTAAGTAAACTATATATATGATTATCAAATAAGAAAAACTAAACTCAATTTATAGAAGGATATTTTCTATTCAATAAACAAATTATGTTGCATGTTACAAATATTTTCATAGCCAAAGATAAGAATGTACCATAAAATAATGCAATCTATAGAGAAATAAAGGAGGAATATGAAAGGATACCATATCATTACCAATTATTTATTTTGAAAGAGACAATAAAGGGATAATAGATCCTTGAGAGAAAATTAATAAAAGGAAACTCTATAAGATATGCCCCAAATGAGATATTCTATTATAATAAAGATGCACTTGCAAGTGTAAGATTGCACTTGGGATGGTAATAAATATGTAAAGCAATAACTACATTCAAGAGGAAATATCAAATTATAACAAAAAGCCAAGTTAATAAAAGATATTGGAAAAGAGAAGAAAAGAATAATTACATTATACCTCGCTAAGAAATTTCTATTTATAAAAGACACACAATTTTAAGAAAACATAAGATTTCACTTGGGATATAAGTCCACAAGTAATTAAAATAAATGAATGGAAGAAAGAATGTCATTATATTAAAGGAAACAAATTCAATAAAGAGGAAATTAACTATATCCTATGATATAGAGAGAAAGAGGAAATACAGCCTTGCCTCCCAAGTGAGGAGATAAGGAAAATTGCTATTATGTTACTAATAAAGTAGGAAAAAGTGCCCCAAAAATATAGGCTAACAATATCTCATAGCTAGAGAAACATTATAGGGAGGTGGATATACTAAGTAAATAATCATGGAAAAGATATCATTCAATATTTCAAGTCACATGAGACATAATACAAGAATTGAATTGAAAATAAGGATAAAGCATAGATAATGAATGCGTCTTAGATTTAAGGAAGTGTAAAGAGAAGAATCCAAGATGAATATACTCACAAAATAAATGTAAATTATAAAAAAAATTAGGAATAGAGAATGTTAGTTCTAAATAAAAGGTTTTCCAATCTTGGACAATTGAGAAGCCAATTATAGAGTCAATGTGAGTAGGATCCTTATGAGCTACATTTAAATTTGTGAAACTAAGGTTATAAGAATCATATTTTTCAACAAGACTTAAATTGAAGTAAAATATGTGATGAGAAGAAGGATCAAATGTGTGGTCTTCTCTTTCTAAGGTACTCTTAGGAGAAAGACAAACATAACTTATCAAATCCTCATCTATAGATAGAATGTTAAGATGATGCAAAGAAATACATTATGATAATAGGAGTAATAATATTATCATAATTTTTTATAAAATTCACTTCGTAAGGATGTGAATAATCCATGTCCTTAGCTAATGGTTTACCCCAAATAGTAGCATTATTGTCCAAATATCTATCAACATCATCTTTAGGAAGATGGGACTCAATGAAAGAACATATCAAAGAATCATCATATGCATAAAATGGAATGTTTTGAATACCATGATGATACTTTGAAAATAAAGAAAAAAAACCTTATTAAAAGGAAATGCAATCTAAGATTGAACTAGATGCAATTTTTTATATTTTCAAAATGCAAAATATATGATATTGAAATTTATATGAAAATAACACAAAATGAGATCTAAATACCACTAATCTAAGAAGTAACATATAATGAAGATCTAGATACACTCATAAAACACCTAATGCAAATAAGGTAATAAGACAGCTCAAAAATATCCAACTCTAAAATCCAAAAGAACAAAGAAAAGATATTGGTGTTACCAAAAGAAGCTGAATGTAAACAATCTAACTCCAATAAATAAAAGAGCATAAAAGGATGGGTTCAAAAAAGAAGGTAAACACATGATAAAATGAAAATAATAAATCTAACACCACATGAGAAAATGTTGATAAGGTATCGCTCACCAAAATGTTTAGGTGAAGTCAATGCCGAAGAATATAGATAGCCAAAATAGGAAAAAATAACTAAAGGAAAGAAGGTAAGAATGTTGGGTTTATAAAAAGAATCTAAACACCTAAAATAATTTAACATCAAAACAAGGAGGGACTCATCAAGTTGACCAAAATATTTAGAAAGAAAAGGGAGACACTTTAATAGGGTTGGTGCTCTCCACTTATCTAGGCCACTAAGCCATTCAAATATGTGTGTGAGAGAAAGAGGGAAAGAGAGAAAGAGGAAAATTATTTAACATGATTCCACTTATAATCCAAATTAGATTAGGTAGAACCAAAATGAGGAATGACTCAAATAGTAAATTCAAATTATACAGGGAAATGCAATACAAGGAAATGTACTCTTGTGCCCTTAATAAGATGACGTGTATACAAAATTGAACCAATTACTTGAATAATATAAATTTAGATAATATGGATCTACAATTATCCCAATTAAGATATTGATCTAGGGTAAAGATATAAAATAAAATTGAATGTAAAAGACTCGCCTTGAAATACATAGAGAAACATGTACATTTTAACTCCAAAAGTCACAAATCTAAACTATTTTCTAAAATTTTGATTGTGAATCTTGGAATGAAATGACAAAAGGAGTGAAACCCATAAATCTCTTGGGAAGAATGCATTGCACGACTAATTTGACTTGGAAGGGCACATAATAACATTGTTAACTTTCTCAAGAAAGATCCCCAAGAATAGGTTTTTGATTTGTAAGCTCCAACTAATTCCCTACAAATAAACACAAAAAATAAGGATTTTTGTGGTTGGGTTGGATGAGAGCCTACCTCAGTCAAACCCTTGGCTAAGGAATTAACTATAAATTGAAATATAATTAATAAGAAAAATTATTTTATATATTAGAGCTCAATAATATCAAATAAAATATATAATTAGCTTCCAAGATGTACTTGACTTTGACATGTGATTAAGTATGTAAATGCAATAGCTTTCACACAAAGAAACATAAAAGAATAATAGAAGCCAAACCTCATGTATGGAAATTTATGTGACTAGCCATGGAATAATAATAGAACTTCAATAGAATGATGGATCTTCTTCTTAGAGCCAAACTCCACCACCACCTTGAAGGCATAAGCTTGATGTAAAAAGGAAATGCTTAGACTTTAATGCTTGAAAATGCTTTCTTGAAGAATGCCTTGATTAATTGATTGCTTGTTGATTACAAGCATCATTATATACTAGTTTTTGGGAAGGAAAATAACTCAAACCTATTGGGGAGTTAAATAAAATAACTGGCAAATTAGAGGACATTCAGGCCCTGAACTACACTTATAGATCAACCTAGTCATGGACTTGGTCAATTGTGGGTTGACTTAGTCTGAATTAGGTTGACCTTGTCCTAAAGGATAGGAAAATAAGATCTCAAGAAAGCCTAGAGAGATGTCCAAGTAAAAATAAAAGATAGTAAACTGATTAGAAGATATGGTCAAAAGGGTAGCAAAGAAACACCTAGAAGACCATGTCACAAAGAAGAGATGATGAAAAAGCATGAAATGGAAGGGGAGAGAGAAAAAGGAGAACAAGACCACACTAAGAAGGGATAAAATGTCTGAAAATGAAGTACATCCATTTTAAGATGCTATGAGATCAACCTCTTTTTTTATATAAATGATTAACTAATCACTATTTCAATGTTTTGTGTAACTCATAAAAATTAATATTATTGGTTCAAGTCAAAACAATGAGTATTTTTTATCTCATTATTTCAATAAGTGATCAATAAGTTAGAAAACATGATGTAAACAAACCTAATCAAGTCTTTTAATTTTAAGAAATCCTAAATAATATGCTCTCAACTTTTACTTCCACTATAAATAATTAAACATTTAGTACTTTTCTACATTATGATTCTTAATAATTTTTCTCTAACTTGAAATCCCTAGGTTGTATTTTGTTGATAATTAATTCCAAATTCAGACTTACATTAAGTCCTTTCCACAAATTAGTTATATACAAATATTGATATCATTAAATTGCATATGTGTTTGATGCATTTGTGAAGAAAATTATGTGTCTTATGTTCAATTTTTTAAAATAGGATTCTTGTGTTTGCATTTGTTGAGTAGATGACTAAATCATATCGTAATTCTACATATAGGTAGATGCACAAGGCTTTCACTAAAGTGAAAATATATAACCATGTGTATTTAATTAATCATGGGTTTAAAAGGAGCCCAAGAAAAGAGGTAATATATTGCCTAAATAGTGGGAGTGGACTTTTTCTCATGGGGATGGGAATTTCTATAGGAAATAGAGTGAGGGTACTAAGTGGGTGTTAGAGGGGTGTGAAAAAAAGGTTTTAGGAAAATAATATTAATAAATAAGGAGATTATTTAGTATTCACATGCTATTATTTAGGTTCACTATAGAGCATCTAATTTTAATAAAAAATAGATAAATAAAATTCAAAATTTGTATTATTAGAAAACATGGTACAAAACAATAAAATTTATAATTATTCATCAAAATGGCTACACACTATTTAAATAGGAAAAATATCTTTATTAACTAATTGGTTACACAATACTTCCATTCTATACTAATACAATTTATTTTAACTCTTATATTATGAAGAGATTGAAAAAGAAACAATCAATTTGAGGAATTGAATGATACTATAAAAATTGAGCTTCACTTTCTCAAAATTATCCAACGTAAAACATGAACTGACATGCCATGAATATAAACACCCATTTCATTTATCAAATTCTATATTCAGGATGAAGCAACCACATTTCTTACAAAAACATCAAATCAAAGTAAGCCTTCTTGACATGAGGGAAAATATCTCTTTGTGTTTACTCATCTCCTATAACAAATCTAGGAATTAATGATACCAAAACTATCTTGAATATAGACTACCCATGTCATAATCACTACTAGGAATCCCACTAGAAAGGGAATCATTATATTAATCCATGTTTGGAATTGACTACCATACAAATCATTATTATATTGCTTGTATCAAACATTAAAACTAGTAGCAGTGGGAGGCTAATAAGTTAAAGTAATAGTAACACTACCGTATCTTCTAACATATGCAACAACATAATACCCACCCTTATAACTATACCTATCATCAAAACCTTGAGATTTCTACACTTCCCCCTCTAGGGATATAACTATTGATGTCAATATGTTTTGTGCATTGATGTAAACTTGGTTTCAATGAGACATGAGAAGTGTAGGGTATCAAATGTTTGTTAGGAAAAAACTAATTTGATTTGATGTTTTGAGTAAACGAAAATTCACTATGTGATATATCTAGATTGTTGAAGTATGAGAATCTAGAAAATTTAGGAAATAGTTTTTAAATTTCTTATGGAAAGAATACTCTCTATTTCATGATATAAGAAATTTATGGATTTTTTTATGGAACTTTAGTTTATAATTTTTTAATGTTCCTAGGGTAGTCATAATAGGAGGGACCTCGAAGAGTTGTTCCTAGACGATTTGGTAAGAGTAGTACATTAAAAAAAACAAGAACCAAGTATGATATTAGCCAAATTGACCTTCTTATGATTACCATAAATCTGTTTCCAATAGGCATGCAACATGTAATCTTCTATATGAGGTATGCACATGTTTTTTTATAGATTTAAATTTCTTAGCCTCAAGCATTTGAGAGATAATTTTTGGAATTATCCCTAGACTACGAATAAATACCTAGAAATATATACAACTACATAATTCTACAAATGTTCCAAGAACATCGAGATATGCTCCATCATTATTTACAAATCAAGAAATTTTCTTATGAAAATTAAATACACAAACTAGCTAGGAAACAAAAAGTATAATTGGGACTTATCAAGAATATTCAATAGTTCATGCATGAAGGAACATTTTAGACACCTAGCATTATTAAAAGGTGATCCTCTCATTTTTATACTAGAGTAAAACCAAGATGATCAACCTCATCCCGATAAATCTATATTGATTCTTCTACTAGTCTATCCTTTCAGTTTACAAGATATTTTTTTATATTGAAAACCCCTAGTTCTTGTACAAACTTGGATTTACAATATATCTTCTATCACATATATATTCTTTTTAGCATTGCATTGTTCAATATGTGACCTACACTTGTCTCTTTAAATCCCATTTTTTCTTCACAAAGCTTCTTGCAATGTCAATGTTAGGTTTAGGACCTATGAATTTACCAACAAGGGTTAGTACCATGAGTTTGATATTGTGATTGATGAGTGGACCATGGACAATAATTTCAAATTTTTCCTTCTTCATATCAAATATATCTTTAACTTCAAGGAATTAAGACTTCCCCATAGATTTGACCTCAAAAAGAGAAGTCCATAGTATTGTCAAACAATCATCACCTTGTGATAGATGAGGATTATGAAAAAGACCACCCAACCTATTCTTCTACCACAATAAATCCCTACATAAGATGATTTTTATTCCTAAACTACACATTTGAATCATTCTCTTTACCATAGTCCTTTTGGGTTGACATTGGGTCCCCACCCCTTAACCCTTCCTCTGCTTTCTCTAATTCACAACAATAATTGGGCATAGAGCCAATAGAGGCTCCTCCTCCCAACATACAAAGATTCCCACCCACCTCTAAATTCAAAATTCTATTGCCAACCTTGTACTCCTTGTTTTCCATAGAAGCTCTCCAATCGCTATACAAAAGTTGATTCCCATTTCTGTAGTTTCATAAAGAGTGCAAGAATCAATAGAAAATGTGCCATCAAGATCATACTTTTTAATCATAGATGCTTGAAATTTAAATGCTGATCTTTAATAATGATAGGTCCATTTGGTGAAAAAGTTGTCTCTAAGTAACCATGGTTAGTATTTCTTTAACTTTTCCTCTTTTATAACTCTGATTTGGGAATTTATTTGATCCCATTGAGTGGAGATTTTGGTCAAGCCTAAAGTACATGTGATAAGAAAATGATAAAATAGACAAATCTATGTTATATGTGTTAATTAGTGAGGATAGGATGAATTTTATATTCAATTCAAATTTAATAATTATAAAGACATGGAAACTCAATTAGAAAAATATTCTAGTTTTATATTTCATACATGAAAAATAAAATACAAATTCAATAGACGAATAAGAATTTATGGCAAATATTAAGTGGAAAATAAAAAACACCTATAGATGCGAATAAATTATTGGAGTGAAATAGTAGGGTTGATAAATAAAAAGACTAATATTGGTCTTGCTCTTACAGATTTTGAGCTTTATCATGAAGATTTAGATCAATTGTGTCCAAACAATGGGGATTATTTAAATAATTTCTTTGGAGTGAAATATGTAAATGAGATTTTTTCACTCAAACTTTAATTTTTTAGATTCAAACCATATAAGTAATTTGAGGTTTCTCATTAAAAAACTTACATACGTTAAGACTCTAGTTGATAATGATGATGCTAAGTCTATCGTTCTAAATAGTTCTTCTTCAACATATAGTAATGTTATCTTTAAATTAAGATAAATCACTTTGAAAAGTTTAGAGGATACAATTTTGACCCTTCTGGGATGAGGAAAGAGGGAAACAAAAGTTATAGAAGAATATCATCTAATAGACAAGGCATTATACTCATGAAGTACTAAAAGATGTTAAAACAAAAATAAAAGTGATAAATAATTTTTTAGTTGTAGGAAACTATAGTAAATTGATTGGTGGAACTAGAGCCAGTGATGTTCTTAAAGAAAAACTAAAAGAATAATGTAATGAAGAGGGAACTATTCTTTTCATTGAAGATATGGATCTACATTAGATAGTGACGAAATTGAACTAATATTTATCTTATCAATACCAATTGTTTTCTTTGAACATTCATCTCTAGTGGTTGGTGGCTTTAGAGCATAAATTTACTTCCAAAATTTGAAGTCAACCTTTTACTTTAGGGTCATTCTTTGTGTGAGAAACATTTTTAATTTTTTTAATTTTTTTTTTCAATTTTTATATTTTTTTGATGTTGACAAATCTGGAGAATATTTAATTTTGAATCTTCATTTTAGACACAAATTGGGACTTGTTATTTCCCTCAATATGGATGGTTTTTGAGGGATATTTAGAGTATATTCTTAATAATTATACCCTTCTATGGTCACTAGAAAATGATAGAAATCTATTGCATCTCATAGGGATCATTGTCCCTTAGGTATCAATGTTAAATAATTCAAGATTTTGTGGCTTAATAAAATAGCTAAATGCTACATCTTTTTGAGAGTCACAATATAGCTTGATGACCTTGCATGGTTCATAGTCATTGACTTTAGAAGAATTTTTTCTCAAAAAATTTATTCAAATTATGTAATCAACATTATTTGTTATGTAATCCTAAAGGGGGCCCCATTAGTTAAGATGTCTTTTTATGGTTTTTAGGATCAATGTAATAAGAGGGGGGATTAACAATCATCTTACATTTCTATTTGGTGTAACTACCATTTCATAACTATATGCAATAACAATCCTTAAATGAACTATATTTTGTATTATATAGAATACAATGCTACTATATTTCTTCTTACTCTTTAACATTCAATCTTTGAAAGATCTCTATCATGATATAGACTTGAACATTTATACTTAAACAAACTTTTGATCATACCTATAATCTTCAGGCAACTCGATTCGTAGCTCCATACAAATATTTTTACACCTCCTATTCCAACACATCTTTTCACTATGACTCTTTAAGCCACAAATACTACATGGATGTAGATCCCAACACTTGTCTTTTGTGTGTCCTTTCTTGTTACAATGTGAACATTGCATATATTTTTTACTTTGAATTTTTTTTTTGAATCCATATAATCATTTCTTTCATTTGTCATATGTCCTAGTCTTTCATACTTTGGTCTCATGATTGGTTCAATAGGCTCTATGATTCCTTGTTGATGTTTTCCGTTTCCTTTACCTTTGTAACCCATTTTCTTAATTATATTCCATCCAACATTCCTATTATCACAACTAATAGTATTCGATGCTACATTTTTATATTTTTTTATCACAAACAACCCCAACATAGTCCACTTTTCTAGTGGTGAATTCAAATCATCTCTACTACATGAAACATCACATATTGATTTCTCTTTAACATGTGCATTTCTTTCAATGATGGATTGATTTAGTTCATCCTTTAACAAGTCATTTTCTTCTTTTACTTTCTTCATTTTCTCCTCTAATTCATTCTTTAACAAGTAATTCTCTTCTTCTAATTTCTTCATTTCTTTCTCCAGCTCTTCATTTCTTTTCTTAATATCATCAAACATCTTTCATTTTTCTTCTTATTTATCATTTTTCTGTTTAGCTTTGATCAATTCATTTTCTAAATCTTGAATTTGACACAAATACTCATAATTTTGTTTTCCAACTTCTTTGAACCCTTTTATCAAATTTGAATTTGACTCTTTAACATTCATCAGTTCTTCTTCCAAACTATATTTTTCCTTCTTTACTCTTTTTCCATCTTTCCCCATTGAAACACAAGAATTCAACACACTTTGCTATGTCTTTAAGAAAATTCTAAATACCTTTTTACTTTTAGAATTAAATCTTCAAACAACTTGAAACAATCCCTTTAGACAGCCAGACTTCTCACTTCTTAGTTAACCCCTTTTTCTAAATATAATCTTCATTTCTTTTAAAGACAATAGGATAATTTCTCAAATTCCATTAAATAATTATAAAAATTCACACCGTACCTATTTTTCCAACTTGTGCTCTCTCCTACTCAACACTTCCTATGTGATCTTCTTCAAAAAAATTATCCTTCTCACAAACAATCCTCCACCATTTAGCAACACAACACACCACTTACTCTTTTATCATGTTTTGAAATTCTATGCAACCTTCTATCCAACCAAGCTCTGATACCACTTGTAGAAACACACAACTCTAATACCAATTTGATAGATGTAACATAGAACCACAAAATGTGTTGCCTCACAATAAAATATATTATATTTCATTCACCATTTCGTCCATATCAATCACATTACATGATGCCTCTATTTATAGAGGTATTAGATCATTTTTGGAAACATCTAAATTATTCAACAAAACACAAATAGATTTTTCTAGAATTATCTACTACTTCGAGAACTTTACCTAACCCTATCTAGCAATTTCTAGAATCTTTTATTGCAACTTTATATTTCATTTGAGGAGAAATTACACATTCGAAAAAATAATAATTGTTTCTAGTCTTACCATTATATTTTTGAATTTCTATACAAATCTACAGAAGCTTGGTCTTTTCTACTTGTACATGCAAGCTATGACAGGTTCTAGGATCATTGAGATGATTTTCCTAGACTTTCTTTTGGTCCAAGGCTCCCAAATAGATGGCTTCTTGGAGGATTTTAATAGTCTTGGATTGGATGTTGTTTGTTTGATGGCCTCTCATGTGGAAGATGGGATTGGGATGGTTCTCGTGAAAGCTAATATTGTGGAGTCTAGCTATGAGCTCAAGGGTAGCTTAAGGAAGGTGAGCTAGAAGGACACTCATTTGGGTCAACCAATTGACGGAAATGAATCCCTTCAATCCCTATTTTCAATAGGTGCAGGTGGCCATGATATTGATGTCCTGATGGCATTATGGAGAATATTTCTTCGACATTGAACTTGTGAGTTTTTTTTGGAGATTATTGGCTTTTAGAACCACCATTACCATGGTAAATATGTAAGTTCATGCAAGGTCAAAGCTAAATGGAAGCATAAGGGTGTCTACCATGTTGGGCAGGTTTTTCCTCTTCCAATTTATAATGGAGTCAAACTTGATCAATGTGCTTTTAGGGACACTGTATTATGGTAAGCAGAACCTTGCCCTATCATTTTTTGATCATTTGGTATAACATAATCATCTAGACCTTGTATGTGTATTTGATCACTCACTTTAGTTCTGGGGTGAGAAAGTGTTCAGAAATGTTAGGAGTTTTTTCGATACTTTGTCTGAACAAATATTATTTCTCTCAAAAATATGAGGCGTCTTTATGTTAGGTTTTAAGTTAATGTACTTATCAACAAAGAACTCCTTAACATTATATCTTTGAAGTCTAAGGGAAATGGACACATGTAAATGCTTTGGTTTATCTATCAAAGGTTTGCTAAACATGTTCATATTCTTTTATACTATAAGGCCACAAAACTGAAAAACTCAAAGCAAAAAGTTAAAATTTCCCCCCGCCACCCTACCCACATTGCGCTCTCTCCCTTCATTCCCTCACAAAGTAACTTATCATTTCAGAGAAATGAAAATCCAAAGGTAGGCCCCATGAGATAAGGATAAAAGGTTCAGTAGATTAAAGGAGGAGGGAAAATAAGGAGGGGAAATATAAGAGAGAGATAACTACTATAGGTGGTAGTGTTTAAAGTCCAAAAGAAAACATTTTGAGTACTCTTGATGAAGGGGAAATTCCTCCATTGGTAGATTCCTTGAGAATCTTAATTGATACCTCTTCTATGTCAAAATTACTCTTGTACGCTGTGGTAACCCCTTAGAAAAAGGAAATCCCAAGGTTGCTTACTAGGAATGATGAAATAGATATAACATGGGGAGATAGGATTCTGATACACATGAGAGACATGGTGATAATGGATGATAAAATAGATGAGAAATTGGGTCTACAAGCTAATAGGCCATGGAACATAGATCGAGTGGGGAGCTTTGATCCATTGACCTTATAGTTCTAGATGGGGTGGGAGGGAACATCCCAAAATGAAAACAAGAGAAAATTAAAAAAAGGCAAATTTTGGGTCTCAAGTGAGAGTTGGAAAACCTCCACAAAATATTTTAGGATGAATTAAATGGATAGGGAATTTGCAAATGGAAGATAGTTAACACTAGAAGATACTCAAACAAGTAAGGAATAATAGTTCTATCATGAAATATTTGAGTACTGAACAACCCTCAAGCATAAATTTTTATAAAGATACACAATTTTTAATCAGCAAGTTGACATTATGCTAAATCCATGAAGTTAGAATCAAACTTAAAACAATTGAAATTCTGCTGGAAAAATTGTGGGTAGTTGTAGCTTTTTTCTATAGGGGTACAAATGGTGATTTGGAGGGAATTTCCACTTTATGAAACCAAAACAAATATTTTGTGGTGGTTGTATTGTCTTCTAACAACTTCCTTGTGGTTTTCTTAAATATAAATATTATTTCTTGGTATATAATAAAAACCTATGCTCCTAATTGACGGGGAAGTTCTCAAGAGACATGGAGTGACATCTCAAAGATTATAGAAAATAAAAGGGATTATTTCCAAATGATAATGGGTCATTTCAATATCACATTATATCCCTCATTTAGGTTGGGTAGTATGGTTTAACTTAAAGAAATTATTAATGACATTTCTAAGTTCATCAAGAAGGATAAAATTTTGGATATGGAGCTTAGTGATAACTTTTTCACATGGTCTAAAAATAGAAAGGGAAAATCACTCATATAAGGAAAATTAGATAGTTTCCCAGTTTCTACGAAATGGGATATGGGAGTGGATATGGAACTTAGTGATAAATTTTTCACATGGTCTAAAAATAGAAAGGGGAAATCACTCATATAGGGAAAATTAGATAGATGCTTGGTTTCTATGAAATGGGATATGGGAGTGAACACCTCACTCAAGGCTCTACCTAAAATTATCTTGTATCATACCCCCATTCTCTTCAATTAGTTTGTAAAACTTAAAAATGGTCCATTTCCTTTCCATTATGATAGAATATGAAAAAGTCAACTAGAGTCCAGCTATGGTATAACAAGATGATGGAATATTCATATAAGGGGTTTAATAATGTTTATGGTTGCTAAGAATTTGGACAAAAATATATAAGAGAAGTAAGAGATGGGAGAAATATTTTTTTTTGGAATATCTTCCAAAAGAAATGAGTGTTAGTTTGTGGTGATTGATTAGGGAAGTAGTGTACATACTTCATAATTCTTTGGGAAATATTTTTTGGCTCTATTTTATTGTGATTTTGGGCTAACATGTAATTATTAATTATAACTCTAAAGTGGAAGATTGTTGTCTAGTGTGAAGCCTAATTTGTCTCCAAGTGGGAGATTGTTGTCTAGTGTGGATCCTGATCAATCCCCAAGTGGGAGATTGTTAGTTTGTGGTGATTGATTAGGGAAGTACTGTACATACTTCATAATTATTTTGGACCCTATTTACCGCAATTTTGGGCTGACATATAATTATTAACTATAACCCTAAAGCGACAAAAATATTTGTGTAAAAGGGCTTAGGGTTAGGTGTATTTCATAAGGTGTGATGCAAAAATTGCTTCTTGTGGCCATATTGAACAATAAGGGATTATGGATTGTAATTAGCTTGTAATCATTGGATCATAATAATATTGGACTTGTTGTTTGGTGTATGTAGCCTAGAGATTGGGTGAACCACGTTAAATCTTGTTCTCTTTTATGTGATTTATTATTTTCTGTTATTGTTTATATTTTAATGTAATTGTTATTTCTATTTGTGGTTTTATCCTAACAATGAGACATCAAAGAGAAGCTAGATTGAAAAGTAAATTGTTAAGTAATATAGGGAAGCTCCAACTACTTAATGTTTCCCTCTAGGGAATCCTAATTTACGTCCTATCTAATTCTAATATTTTAGGAGGATGGAAGAGAAACTATAGAAAATCCATTTCATCTTGATATGGAAATGGATGTAATAAAAAAATAGATTAAGCATTGTAAACTAGGACATTATGTGCAAATATAAGGCTACGAAGAATCTTATATTGAGAAAAGTGTTTGATATCACTAAAGCATTGTTAACGAAGATTAGTTGGATAATTTTACATGGATCCTTGGACTGCTACAGGATTATGAGAGTGAAGTGCTTCTAGAATTTGTATTTTATGTAGCCTTCTTACTACCCACAACCTTCCTATGGGTTCTAAAATATAGGGCAGTATCTTAAATTGTAGAATGGTATTATATGAAGGTATCAAATGGAAAATTGGGTAATGGGAAGAAAGTAAGATTGTAGGAGGATCTATGGCTCAAGGATAAGCTACTTAGTTCAAGATGATTCAACACATTAATAGAAGTGTTGAAGAGAAGGGTTGGAGTAAAGGTGATAAATTAATGGTCCTCTTGAAGGAATGAGATAAATTTGAAGGATTATATTATGTAGTATTAAGATTTAGCTTGTTGAGATAAGGGCTTGAAATCAATTGTGAATAGATACATAATACATCTATGCATGGTAGAGGACAACATATACTAGCTGAAAAATTTGGCATCTTCATGGTTAAGTCTACATATTTGCAGATTATAAGGACTAATAGGGATACTTCCAGATAGAAAAAGGTGTGGAAGCCCCAACTTTTTCAAAACAATTACTTTTCTTGTAAACAACCCTAGATGAAAAAATCTTGACTTAAGATAACATGACTAAAGGAGTGTTTCAGATGGTTAACTTTTGTGTATTATGTGTATAAAAGAGGTCGAATGCATTAGCCATGTCTTAATTCACTTCTATTTTGTGATAGAGGTTTTGTATAAGTTATGGGAAAGTTGAACACTAATTGGACATTCAAGCATAACCTAAAATAATTTATTATTAGCTAGTACTACACCCCTCACCACCTAATAATAAACTAGTTGTGGAATTTTATCATGCCCAACCCTCGATTAGAGTTTGTGGAAATAGAAAAAATAGATTTTTAGGGAGTCCCTAAAAAACTTCTATGGATTCAATTATTATTGTATTTTCAAGGTTACGATATGAAATTTGAGATGCTACAAATGGAAAACCCACAAGGATCTCCCATCTATGAGGGACTATTACATTTCTTAGGCTTGACACTACTTTACACATTCCACAATTTTTATAATACCATAAGTGAAGCTAGAAGAAAAAATCTATGGAAATATATCAACTTCACTTGGGTTAAAATCAATGTTGATAGAAATGCTAAGAGAGAAAATGCTATAGAAGGTGTAGTTATTAGTGACCATAAAGAGTTTTTGCTACTTGCTTCTACAAAAAAAATAGATATACCCACTAGCAATCAAGAAAAAGCTATGGCCCTATAATGTTGTCTTACATTTTTAACATCAATAGGGTAGAAACTTGGTACATAAAGAAGGGGATTTGAAGTTGATAGTGGAAGTTATGAAGCAAAAGATAAAGGGAGGTTAGAGCTTTTCCAATGTTATCAATGATGCTAAGGTGATCTTGATGATTACAACATACACCAAAACTACTAGGAAACTAATGTGGTGTGAGATTCTATGGAAAAAATAGGGCTTGGGTGTGAGGCCTTCATTTTTGGATAAATATATCAATTCTTCCTAAAATTATATTTTCCCTCATTACTAAGGAACAAAGATAAGTGGTTAATAATGAAGGAAATGATCATAGATTTTAGGAAAGATGGAAAAAGGTTGGGAAGATGTGAGAAAGAAAGGAAGTTCTAAATGAAATGCTAACATAGATTATTACAAGACATACAAGGTCCATGTCCATAGCATCCACAATTTAGTTTTTGGGAAGCATCATGTATCAATTATAATTATGATCTTGAATGAATCAGTTCCATCATATTCAAACTTGAGAAATCTAAGATCTCAAGATATTGTACATAGATCTACTAATTATAAAAATTGTTACCTTTACATCCTATGAAGGAATAATTTTGAGGATACTTGGATGAAAAAGGACGGTAATCATTAAAGAGTCGGTTGTCTCTTTGGTTCCTTAGGAAAGGATTTACTTTCTATTAATTCTAATATTTATTTAAACTTAAATGGCACTCATAGGGAAATAAAAAAGAGTTGTGTGAGAAGAGTTATTCTTTACAAAATTTGTATAATATTAGAAAGAAAAGACCTAGAAAAATTATAGAAGTGAGAAGATGGATCGAAAAATTGTGAGAGTTAAACCTAATAAAACTAAAGACACTACCCAAAACAACCTTGGTCTATGGTTTTTACAATAAAAAGGAGGAATGGTGCCCTATATGGGTTCCATGAATATTATCATAGGCATGGTTATGACTGAGAATGATAGAAGCCCTTTCTTTTTTCTAAAAATATCACCCTTGGTCTGAGGATTCAAACCTGTGACCAAGCTCTATTACCACTTGTTATAGTGGGGTTTCCATTGGACGAAAATATCAATTTGTCAATGCCCAATATAGCCACTCAACTTATAGTACATAGGAGTGGTTACACCCTTGTCACAAATCCCAAGGGGAGCACTGATTTTTTTCTAAAAGAAGGTTCCTCCACAAATATAAGGAACCAATGGAGCATTTGGTTGCTTTTAACAAAGACAAGATACCTAAACCATGAGACTTGGTATGTTCCTTCATCATCAAATATTTTACACTTGAGGGTAGGAGTATAGTATTCTTGTCAATTACATTTCTAGAATCACATTCATCAAAATAACTTGACTTCAATTCCATTTCATGTACTACATTCATTAAAAGCTATGCTTAAAGATGTTTGAGAATGGGAGAGACAAAAAAAGGAGTTCATCTTAAATTAGGGTCTAATTTTAATGATTTATCATTTCTATTTATTAATTTTCTCTCCTTAGATTATCACTATCCATACTTCTCCCCCCTCTCCAAAAATCCTCATCGTTAACCCCTCTAGAGTCAATAAAGGCAAAAAGAGACTAAAAAATACCCCATATAGATTGTCCTGTCTTTGGTCTACAATGAGAGATGGGTAAGAATTTGAAGATGGAAACAATGAATAGTCCATATTTTGTAAAAAACCTAATTGTAAACCAAAGGTTCATCTAGCTAACTCAAAGTTTCAAGAGGATCCACCTTACAAGTCCTCTACAGTATCTAAAAAAACTAGGATGAACAAAAACTTGGATGAAAAATTATGACGAGGTGAATGAACTGACTAAATCTAATAGTAATTGTGGGGTCTAAGATGAGAATAAATAAAATAAATAGTATTACTCATGTCTCTAAAAAATTTTAAATGGAAGAAATAATCAAAATTCTAGATATTCAAGATGCGAAGATTAAGGAAATTATCTTCCCTAGTAAGGCCCCTCACCTTTCCCCGTCCATACATGGTAAAGGTGGAAATTGAATTACAAGTATAAAGGACATGATAGAGGTCAAAGATAAGGAAACTAGTTGTTGTCAATGTTTCTTGTATACTAAGAAGAAACTAAATGCGCTAAGGCATGAAGTATAGGTAATGAGAGTAAATTTTGAAAAGGTTGACCTATTTCACAACTTATTTGATGCATTGTTTTCTAATTACTCTCTACCTTTTAGTACGAAGAAGACACTAACCTAAGATTGATTACTCTCTACCTTTTAGTAGGAAGAAGACACTAACCTAGGATAGATAGGTGAGGGTACAAATAAAATATTTGAGTTCCTTGTACAGGAATAGACAACCATGTTGTTTTATGCACCTAAGGAGAAGAAAAATTGCACAGGTGGGATCCTTATTTATATTATTATAATATTCGGTGTGAATTACTTCTTAGTAGGGAGGGATACACTTACAAGTTTATTAATAATATTTCTCAAACTCCATATATTTTTAAATGGATGAGCCCTTTATGGTGGTAGAAACATGCCAATATCTTTATTTCTATAGCTTTAATTATCATATTGCATACTATGATAAAGTTTAATGGGTGGACTTCTTTGATTCATTTTAGTTTAATAATTGTATTTATTAATTTTAATTACATTAGATGGATTATAAATTTTCTAGACAAGAGTAGAGGATTTATAATCTTTTCCCTATGTGGCTCGTGATTTTTTTTTTTGTAATTACATGATGACTATGATGGTGTCTTCATGGAAACTACTAGTGGGTTTTTAGTTGTCCTTTTATTGTTCATGTGTTTTTTATTTTGAATTGTAGCTCTCGTGTAGTTCCTTGTTATTTGGAATAACCCTAATTATGGTTTCTTATTTATTCAAAACAGGTTAAGATATTATGTTGTTTTTTGTATATATAATAATTATTATATTAAATTTGATTTCAATATTTTTTCGTATGTTCTTATTTTTAAATTTCTATAATGTTTGTTCTTTTTTATCTAAATGAACAATGAAAGCATTCATCTTTTTCTTTAAATTACAATATATTGCATTTGTGAAAAAATAAATCTTTGAAAAATGTTATAGAGAGGAGACCACAAGTGTATTTTATGTGAGCTATAAGTATACATGAATAAAAATTTTAGTATTAAAATTTTAAGATACTAGTTGATATTTCTTTGGTGATTTGGAAAGAAATGTAATTGCAAGATAATTAGTTAGTTGTGATAGCATATGTTGGATAACACACACACACACATCTATGTATGTACATACATACATACATGTATACGCACATACATATACATGTATGTATATGTACATACATATGTGTGTGTAAATATAAACACATATATGTATACATGTGTGTGTGTGTGTGTGTGTACATCTATTTATCCATCTACTATATAACTATGTTGTAAGGTTGGTGGAATCATTAATTTTATTATTAGTATGATAAAAATTTCAAAATTAATTTTGTTTAAGTTCAAATAACAAGTGTCTTTTTTAATATCATTTTATAAATATATTATTAATTAAATTAAGAAATGAATCATAGATTTTATTTTTCTTACATTTGAAAAATTTGTGTAGTAAATTTTTAATTTTAGAAGACAAACATTTAATAATATGTTAAATTGCCTTTTAAAAATATTTAATAATATTAATTTATTGGAAGAATTAGAGTGGGGTTGTCATTGCACCAAAAATCCCATCTTTCAATGCCCACAAGAGGTAGTTAAGCCCTTGTCCTTGTCACATATCCTGAGGGGAGCATTGTATAAATTTTCTATAGTGTTTTAATTATATATAGATGATTTCTAATAGAAAATAAAAGAGTTCTCCACTATAAAAGATAAATATTATTTTTCAATTATTTTGTTTAGTCATTATTTTTTTTAATGGCGAGTTTAATAATAAGTATGTGAGTCAAATAGTTTAATATTAAAGAATAATAAAAAATATCTGTAAAAAAACAAAACAATTTTTCTTTTTGATCATGGAATTTTTTTATTTTTTCAAAGGAATAACGACAATTTTGTTCAACAACAATAATACAAATGAATTTGAAAAAACAACATTTATCACTTCTAATGGAAAAATCTAATATGAAGATTTAGTTTGTAAATTGGCAAAATAGAATAAAATAGTACTCTTGGTATATTGTGTTCAATACTAATTATTTATGCACGCAATCATTGTATTGACCACATATTGCAACTTTTTATTGTGACCAATTTACGCTATTTGAATATAAGTTTGAAATTAGCTATTTCTAAATTAATCAGAGTATTGACCACCAAATACTAGCACCAGCTTGACAGGTGCCCTAATTTAATACGGTAGTCATGGGGTATTTATAGTATGAAATACCCATTGTAGAGAAACAAAAATCATAGCTAAATATAGAAAAAGATGAGCAGCAGCCAGCATACCGTTAGTGAAGAGAAAACGTTATAGAGAGAGCTGCTTTTGACCCTTCCCCAAAGGCATCCGAAATAGTAAGAAATAGAAAATGTTTATACTCCTAATCTTACATTATGGAAGCCTTTGAGGGAGTAAATAGCAACTGTCCGTTGCAGAGATTTACCTTCTGAGTCTATCATAATATATCAGATATAAAAACAATAGGTGAAAATCATTTTCTCAAAGATTAAGAATGCAATACAAATTGGCACTCTTTGATAGCTTGAATAGATTAGCTTATGCCTTGGTTAAGAATGGTTCGATCATCCAAGCCAATTTATAGATGTGCTGGAGCAGGAGATAAGGATGCATTTACATCTGTTTGTAAAGACAATCAACATATTTTCTTCACTTGTAGATTTTTGGTCTTACTACTGGCAGACATGATGGCTTGTGAACAGGAAAAAGATGTGGGAACAAAGTTAGAAATGTATGACTAAACATTATTTTAAAGATAAATTATATTCTTGGCAATGACAAAAACGGGGCAAATGCATAGAATTATAATCTTTTTTATTTTTTATGTTGACACTACAAAAGAAATTCTAATGAGAGTCAACCAGCGTTATCTTATCTGAAGGGCCAATAGGTCAATTAGATTATTCGTCCATTTGTGGGTTATGACCGTAATATTTTAAGTGGTGCTGCACATGACTTTAATATAACAAGTGTCACGTAGTGCAATGTACTTGCCGTTAGAATGTATTGTAATAGAAACAATATTCAATATTATAATAATGAATATGTATAGGAAATTGAAGTTTAAAAAGATAAATATATAATACAATTATTAATTTTTAATTATGTACTATATAATATTTTAGTATTGTAATATGTATTATAAAATAACATAATAGAAATTAACTTTGTATGTTGAACATTATTTTTACCATGCATTATGTATAGTAAAATATTAAAGAAAATGTAATATATAACTTGCTAATTATTATTTTTCATCAACAATTAATAAAATAAATAAATTTAATGGTAATATTTTAAATTTTAAATTAGGGGTGCTTGTATTTCAATTTTACTATTATATTTTTTAAATATGAATATAAAATTAAAAATTAAAAAAAACTATGAAATAAACTTTTAAAAAATTTACATTGTGTTTTAAAGAAAATTTATATACATTAGAACAATAACTTACTTCATGATCTTGATGTTTATAGAGAAAATAATAGAAGATATATTTTCATCTATTAGTTTCTTAATAGTAGTTTGTGACTGTAATAATTGTGTATATATCTATATTTATTTGAGAAATGCATGCCATTAAAAAAGCAATATGGTGGGAGCTCCGAGAAAAGGGGTCTTATAAGACAAAATGAATTCAACCAATTAGAATGGAGATAAATATTTTTTCATAATATATTATATTGATTAAAAATATGAAAACTTTATAAAAATTGAAACGAGGTAAAAATACTTGTATATAATTGGTTATACATTCAAAACTAATTCACTAATTAGACACAGTGAATGCAATAGTACTAGCCTACGGCAAGTACAATAATAAATTAATACTTGAAATTAAAGAATCAAAACAATAAAATGATTACTTGTTTGAAACTAAAAATATATCATTTCAATATTTTTTGGCCTTTTTATTCGCATGATAGAGTTGATCACAACCAACTATTTGTCTTAATGAGAATTTGCAAGCGCTTTATAGGTGAACAATATTTATTTAGTAGAAGGGGTCAATAATTTATTGTTCATATATTATTTAATTATATTTTTGGAAGGGTTTATTGTACAGCTTGTTGGTTAAGTGGTTGTTATATTGTTGCTTTTTCCAAGGTTCTAGATCATGAAGGATGATGAGATAAACATGCATGATATTTGTATTTTGGATTCTATTGGTATTAATCTTGATGAATAAGATACATTAGATGATCCTATTGATAGTAATGATGATGAATATGATACTATTAATCTTGATACTAATTTTTCTAACACGCTTTCTAAACAACTTTCACTTACATCTAGTTGAGAATAGAAATTCTCAATTCGGTCCCTATTTAGATTTTTTCTATTGTTCCTATTGCGTTGGATGTTGCTCCTCTAGCAAGCTATCCACCTTCCCTAAATGATATAGACCAAGATTGCCGAGGTAGACAATGCACTTGAGTGATTTCTCTATTATAGTAACTTTTGTGTATTTTTCCTATGTGATATGCTTCCCCCATGTTATGCTTGCTATATGTTTGTTTAGATTTCTTTAGATGATCCATATTGTTATGTTGGTGCACGCTAATAAAGGAATCAAACTATTGTATTATTCTTCTATTTGTTTCTCACTTTATATATATGTTGTTACATATTGTATTGTGTACGTGCCAATATATGTAAATGCATCCTTGTGTTTGTTCGCTTCGATTTGCAACATGGTAGCACCAATTATTTTTGGTCTCCATGGTGGTAGTCCAAATTGACTCTTATCTTTGTAACTCTTACATGTCTTTCTTCCATTGTGTTGTAGTTCTACTTCCTTTGGAAAATGATGAAATCTTATTTGCAATAATATTTAAATATATCTCATGATCATAATAAACCTTAAGTTAGTAGATCTCTTTTGTTCTCTCTATATATGGTATGTTTTTTTTTTCTCTTGGGGTATTGCATAGTAGAAATTCTCTCAATGGATATATGTATACCATAGGTACATACACTCTACTTCCTTTTTACCTATGATCATGGAGTAGAAAATAAAGATTATGAGTGTCAATTGGAGTACGTTATCCTTGGGGGAGATGGTATTCTTTGACGGTTATCCTCAAATATATGTGTTGTTTCTTCATGTTGGATTATGAAAAATCCTATTGAATGGATTCTCCATGCACACATTTAATTAGAAAGAGAACATATCTCTCTTTCTTTTGCATTTTCAATATATATTAAATCTCATCTATAGGTAATGCATACAAATTTTCTAAATCTTATAAATGGGTAACATATTAATATATGTTGAATTCCATACACGAGTAACACATTCCATTCAATATGTTAAGTCCCATACATGGGTAATACATTTTCCTTTTTATTCTTGGATGATTCATTAGGAGATGTATATTTTTCATTGATAAATTAATCATACCTCTTATTTCTTTTCTTCTCCAAGTTAGTGATTTCTCCCTTATCAAGATCTTGTAGTTAGCAAGGATTTAATCCCTTGCAATCTTGATGGATTCTTTGTCTCCTTGATCCTCACAAGTTTATCTCATGCCATCTTCTCTACCATACCTAGATTTTCAATCAAGTCCATACTCTCAATAAAGTGGAAGCTAAATGCACCAACATAAATTGAGTTCCCTTCAATTTAATGATGATTTAGCACCTATTTAGTGAGATTTATTACAAGGCTTGTATTTAACTTGTGTTTCCTTCTTTCTTCATATCTCTATTTATACTTCTTAGATGAATTTGGGGTAGAGCCTAATATATTCTCCTTGGTATTCCTATTTCACAACACAGAGCTTGAGCTATGATCTATCCATTTGGGCCACCCCTTTCCTCTTCCTTATTACTTAGAATCTTTTTTTCATGTTGAAACTAGGTTTTCTCAAATTTAATACCTATTTTCTAGAAGTTAGGATCTATTTTGGGACCTTGAGGGATTTCCAAGGATTTCTAGGCTTTGTTAGTAGGGAAAAAATACAACCCTTATCAATTAGGGATGAACTCCTTCACTACTTGGGGGTTCCAATTTGGATCATCTTCTCAAGTTGTGTTAATATTAATGTCCAATTGGTCACTAGGGAAAAAAAAAATTCTAATTTCTATATAATCCTCACTGTTTACCTAATTTTGCATCTGAACCATACATGACCAAGCACCCATCTAACATACACAAGTTCTCAAGTCCACAACAATTCAAGAATTTAAGTATTTAAGCATTTAAAATTTCTTTGCCAGACATTAGATAGGAGATCTCTTACACTTAATGAGATTTCAAGAAGCTTTAAGAAGTTGTTTTGGAGGGCTCATCTATTCTTCAACATTCATCCTTCTTCTACTTGATGAAAAATTTATAAAGTGATCTGATTGCATTTAATTTGAGAAATCCTACTATTGCATGATGAACTTTTGCATTCACTTTACATTCCCAATTGGGGTTTGACCAAGGAAAACCCCCCATCAAAAAATAACAACTATTTTTTTCATAGGCTGTAGATCTCAAAAGGAAAAATAGACTCCAGATTCAAATACCATTTTCACAAAAAATTAGAGATCTATAAGTTATTTTTCCTTTTAATAGTGTGAAGAAGGGATGCAATTCATCACTACCAAGTCATCCTCCTTGTCTAGAATCATCCATGTTGCCTAAAGTTGTCTATGCTACCTAAACTTGACCTTGTTACCTTATGTCACCTATACCAGATAAATGAAATATTTTTAAGTTTCAAAGATCTCATTTTTCAGGTGTGGAACCAAATATGCTTGCCAATTGGAGTTACATAAACATTAGAAAATGAGACCTAATATTTCCTTCATTTTCTAGCAAATTATTTTAATTTATTTCTTTATTTCATCACATCTATTCTCTATATGCTTACTATCAATTTACTTCATATATTTTTCTACATAGGTTTTAAAACTTATCTTGCATTCTTTCTCTAACTCTATAACTATTAGAGATTTATTTGGATTATTTCTCCTTAATCATTTGGTTGGCACTACTTATATTTGATCCAATTACATTAGACTTGAAATTAAAAGAGGTTCATTTTCTTTAACTTCCATTTGAGGTATAATTCACATGTGCAGTAGTTTCACCCTTTTATGATTACTTCACATTTGACCTTGCAGAGCATGAAAAAAAAATAATCATATTATGACTAGATTAATAACTATTTATATTTTTCCACCTATATATTATTTTTATACATTTTCTATAAAATCACTTAAAACATATATTTAAGACTTCAAATTCATTTATAGATAACATTAGAATCATTAGAATTAACATCATCATTTGCATTAGAAAAATTGAATCATGATCATCAAAACCATCTTCTAAAAAACATAATTATAATCGAATTTGAGATGTTAATTAAAATATCATATTTTCATATTTTTGAATATAACTGCCTCCATTGAGTTATGTATAGGATAGTCTTAGGAAACCAAATAATATATAGGTGGTTTGGGAGGGAAAGTATTTTGGGAAGTATAGTCATTAGCTCTAGCACATGATATACGGTAGAAACTATGAGAACAATATTTCTCACTTAGGTTTTCTTATTGTTTTATTTTGTTTAGTATCAAACTATATTTTTTATTAGACAAAGAGAGATAGGGCTCAAACCCATTCAATGAAAGAAACAAAAAGATCATTAAATTAATATTAAGTTGAGCTTAGAGGTAGAAAAGAATTCTCTAGAGGTGAATTCAAATGTAATTTGAAAGGATCCACAAGCAGAGGGAGACATGGTCCAATACCAATTACATTAAATTTTTTTAAATAAGGTTGAACCCTGAACTAAAATTTGGAGAAAACCCCTTGCTCCCTATAAAGGATGACAAGGAAGATGAATAAAAAAGGAAACAACCAAAAAGAACAATAATTCTAGTAGCCACTAACAAAAACATAAAAACATTAAAAATATTAACACAAAAGATAATGATCAACAAGAAGGAAATTTTTAAAACCAATAAACTCCAAAATGTCCATCCAAAAATGAGTGAGAGGGAACAAAAATTTCATGAAAAGAATCCAACTACAATTGGACCCGCCACCCCAAAATAATATGAAGAAAAAGAGAACCTCTACCCATTGAAATCCTCTTTCCAATAGTAATCCACCTCCAAAGGGTACGCCTCCACATTTATATGACCTCCCATCTCAACAATCAATGAGAAAAAAGACAAAAATAGAAAGAGTACACCATTCAACACATAGAAACCAAGGGAAATCTCTCCTCCATAGAGAATGAATTTCACTTAATAAGATCCTTGAGGTGAAAAACCCATCTAGAGAGGATCACAAAAGGGAAATAAGTAGAATAGAGGGAAAGAGAAAGTCTCACAACTAAATACAACTTGTAAAGGTAGATAGGACTAAAGAACAAGGAGTACACTAGACCTTCAAGGAAAAAACTAAAATTTCAACATTGCAATAAAATTAGAAAAGAAGAATAGAAGTAAGCCACTACCCCCTAAAGCATAACAAGGGTTAAAGATGTAGGTATTAGAAAAGGATTCATATAATCACCAAAATGATTAAACCCTAAAGACCAAATCCAAGCCCCACATATAATGGGAAAAAAGGGCATGAGATCAAGGGCAGATAGAATGTAATGAACCACCCAAATCTCCAAAACCCTAGGTTGCCACAATCATAGTGTAGGTCATCCAAGAGAAATAAATACTAATATAAAAGTTGGTCCTAAAAGAACCATCTCTCCAAACATTGTCAAAAGTACACAAACACAATGAAGGAGCCAAAAGTGACACCACAAGAAAAACTCTACAAAAACATTTTTCTATCATCAAATATAGTACAAAGAATCTCCTAAAGGAAGGAAAATATCTTAGATAAATGGACATATCCTTACCAAAAGGATAGGTACCTTAACAAAAAAGAAAATTGATATTACAAACTAATCCATTGATTACTTTTGGACTAACATCCAAAATTTCCACTCTTCATCTTCCCACTCCCTAGCCTTTGGCTCTCCTACTCCTCAACCTTTGGATTTTCTACTCCCCTTGCCATGTGAGGCTCTATAGTTTTAGTGGATCCTTTAGTTGGGGTTGAATCCCTTCCCATATCATCCCTTCCCCCCCCCTGCCCTTTTCCCCACCCCTCATCCACTCTACTCCAATCGCTACTCTCCCTCCCTCCTCGTGCTCTTTAGTAAAGTAGGAGTTACTCCCTCTCCCCTTACTACTAGTAATGGAAACATAATACTTGATATTATAGACCCTTCAGTTTGCTCCTACAAAGTGGTAGAGTGTTTTGTAAAAATGGTTCCTAGAGCTAAAGTAACCCCTCATCCCATTTGGCTCCCACCACATCCTACTTAGTGTATTGTGGTGTGGTGAATATTATAGATGTGATCCTTAATGAAATAATTAAAGAACTTGAGCTTACTCTAGTTGGGCATTTCTTCCTCAACATGTCACCCATTGAAATGCTTAAGAAGTGGGCTTCTTTGACCTAGTCTTTGAAAGGCAGTGTTAAGATTAGTGCTCTAGTTAATGGTATATTTATATTCTCCTTCTACAACTCTTAATATATATTACTATGTTCTCACCAATGACCCTTGGTCCCTTCGGATGAATGTGAATGAAACCTAAACTTGATCTGACTACTGACCTAAGTGCTAAATCTCCCACTTAAGTTTGTCTTCCAGTACTCCCCCTAGATTTTTGGAATAATGATGTCTTTAAGGGAATTGGAATTTGCAAAATCCTTGGAACCCTCCTCCCTATTGATGGAGTTACTCAACAAAAAATTAGGCTTCTATATTATAGGATTTGTGTGAGTGTCAAACTCAACAAACTTCTACCTTCCTTAGTCATCCTTGAATCCATGTTGGGAAGTTTTGTGTAAAACTTGGAGTATGAAAATGTTGAAATGTTTTATACCAAATGAAAAAGGTTGGGCACATGTGCCCATCCTCCCTGATATTATCTTCCAGGGGCCCCCCACCTTCTCCTTCCCTTTATATGGGTCCTCTTCCTATGCATCTATCTAGATTGATGGCATACAATTTAGAGGTAATGGGGATAGCCTGGAATGCCCCACTTAATCCACTTTCCTTTATCCTATGCTATCAATCCTTAACTACCAACCTTGCTCCAACCCTACTTAAATTGAATCTTTCGATGGGCATGTCTCCCTCATCCTCCACTTCTAACCTAGAACATATTGGCACTTTCAGATCTAGAGAGTAGTTGAATGCCCTAAATAATATTTATGTCCCTTCTTCAGTAAGAGAGCTAGAAGTCATTGAAGAACTTTTCAAAGAATGCAACTAGAATATTGTGGACAAAAAAAATAGAAAAAATGAATAATTTGAACCTACTAAGGAATTTACAAGTTTTTAAAGGCCCAATCCTTTCATCCTCTATTCACAATAGGAACAATAGTAAAAGGGAAAAAAAAAAGACCACAAAATAGGGTACCACAAATTTAAAGGTCAAACAAAAGGTCAAGAAAATTCTCATTAGTTTACTATATAAAAAGTAGGTTCCAACTTTTGTTTTGTTTTTTATCGTAGTTTTTTCTTGGAATATTAGAGACATGAATAGCATTATGAAGAAACATATTTAAAAGTGTGCTCTTCAAGATGCCAAAGTAGATATGCTTTTAATCCAAGAAATGAAGATGCAAGAAGAGGGTTTTGCTAAAATGGCAACTCAGATTATATATATATATATATATATATATATATATATATAATGTGTGTGTGTGTGTGTGTGTGTGTGTGTGTGCATTAGTTTGATAAGTTACAATATTTTGAATAAAGTTAGTTGTCTATCAACAAATAGGAACTTATCTTTCAATATAGAAACTTTGTTGTCCAAAAAAAAAAAAAAAATTATTATTTTTTCTTCCATCCTTTGAACTAGACATAATTCCTTCATTTGGTAGCATAACCTTTAAGCCTTGTTGAAGATCATTGATCAAACTAATGTGTTTTTCTCCACAAAGATTAGAGTATATGTGAAAACTTCAATCTTTAGTTTAGGGCCAACAACCATGACTTCTCTAGGTAGTCTTTCATTAGCGCTTTTTAGCTATGGATAGCATTTTTACCAATTCTTAATGTTTCTAGTTTATTTATATGTCTAATAGAAAATGATACCAAATGGTTTTCAAATCAGTAGTAAACATAATCTCATTTTAATGTCAAAAATAATAAGAACTTATATTGGTAATAGTGGCTTATTTAAGTTACAAGAAATACCTTTAATACTAAATATAATAGAAATTCAACCAAAAAAAAACTTTTATATGTGCTTATCTTTGCCAATAGAAATGACTATAATGTAAAACACCAAAACATTAGTTATTACGAAGGAAATTTTGAAATTCAAGAAAGGGAATGTGTAAGAACCTATTTGTAAATCAAAAAGTCAAGCAACGACATTATATAGTTATGATACCAATTGCAGGCTATGAAATATCTTTCTAATTTAGTGCATTTTCCTCCCGATATGTCTCTCAAGAGAATTAATAGTAATTATCGATTCCTCTTTTGTTTGACCAAAATCAACGCCATTTTCACGATTCCTGAGATGGCTTTGGTTTCTCTAGCCAAAATCCCTACAGACACCATCCTTCTTTCAATTCTAAAAACTTTTCTTTTTATTATTCCCACCATTGCCAAAACCAACTTTTTCCGTTCCAAATTTATCGAAGGCCAATCACTTGGCATAACTGATTCTTGTGAGTGTAGCAAGAAATAATCAATTATCCCGCTACGAGATTTCTCCGCATATGTAGGCAACCATTGAATGAAATTAGATTGATAAAGAAAAAAATGTTCATTGATAGAGCACTCCGTAGATGAGTCTATTTTAATAGTTGGGGTAATATATTTTTAATAATATTGCATCGAACTATTTGCCACTTTAAAGCTCAATGTTTTGATAATGACAATTTTTAATTGAATAAAATGTATTTTTTTATCTAACATACAACAAACAAAGTCTCTGATATGACATCATATCTAATGGCCAGTGGATAATGGGCAACATACATGCACCCTTTCGACTTGTTTTTAGTATTAAGTGTATTGTATTTACACTATGGAATGGTGCATTCTTGTGGCACCGTACATGGTGCCTATTCAATGACCTAACATTCTAGCATTAGTTATAATTGGAAGACGTGAGAAAAGAGTTTCTATGAAAAATAATAGAAATAATTTGAAAATTTCAGATAGAATATAGAGAAATATAGAGTCGAGACACTCGAGTAATAGATCATCTAATAAAAAAACAAAAGTTTTATCATCCTTTCTGGGTGGATACAGTTAGTATCCTAAGAACTCTAACTATTCTGTATTTTGGAAGGATGATCAATGAGAAATATGAGGTTGAAAAGTACTATGTAGTAATCAGATAAGAAGTCAATGCATTGATAAAATGTTAAACATCACACATTAATATTTGATTCTTATGTTAAAAGTGTTAAATAGTCAAAATTAATCTATCTATTCCAAATTTAATTGTTTTCTTATTCAGGAACACCCATGTATTTGGTACTTAATTTTGAGAACATCTATAGCTTTCAGATTAATCTGGACCAGCATATTGTGTATTTGGACCAGCATATTGTGTATTTCTAGGCTATAGAAAAATTCACTACTGAATTCATGAAACAATTCAATTTGAAAGTACCTTTAAAGGAAAGAATTCTATCTACAAATGGAAAAGATTACAAGCAGCAGAAAGTATACCTTTGATGCCCAATAAATATAATAGAGATGGCTGCTTTTGACTCCTCCCCAAAGACATCCAAAATAGCAATAGAAGAGAAACTATTTATGCTACTATTCTTAGATTTTGGGAGCCTTTGAGGGAGTAAAAAGCAACTTTCCCTGGCACTGGCTTTCCTTCCGATCCATGGATAAATGCACAATTGAACTGATGATGAGGCCAGAAGAGAATCATAAGATTTCAAAATCTCAATGATGGATAATGAATTACAAATTCAGTCTCTTATATGCATTGACCTGACTTATGTCTGGTTAACAATGTTTGGGAGAGCAAGCCAATTTATAGATGCATTATTTGAGTAGAAGATAAAGCGACATTTTTATGAGTTGGATACGTCAAGCAAGAGATTTTCTTCAAATTTAGGTTTCATGTCTTACCACGGACAGACAAGTGTGGGCTGTGAGCAGAAAAAATATTTATGACCAAACATCTTTGAAAAAGATTTTATATTCTTGGGAAAGATTAATACCGGCCAAATTCATAGAATTCTAAGGCTTTTCATTGTACGTTGTCAGCAAAATAAATTCTAGTGTGACTCAGCCAACGTTTAATTATCTAAAGAGTCGACAGGTTAATTAGATTATTAGTCGTTTGATGTCATATTCTTCGAGAAGGTACACAGAAATTTCAAATAATAAAAGATTATTATTAAAAAAATACATTAGGGTTTGAATTTCAATCAAAAAAGATTTACAATCAAATGTGCTGAATAGACGTTGTCTTATTCGTAGCCTTTTCTGTCAAATCTTACGAAGCGTTTTCAAATCTTCCTGGCCCAAATATTATTAACAGTAGAAAACGTGAAATGAAATGTAAGACAACTTTAATGGATTCTTATTCATGGAAACGTTGCCAATTTCTTATTCGTTGTAGAGAAGGATAGCATCTGAATACAGGTTAATGTCATTAGCAGTATCATTAAATATTTCACAAGTGACAGAGACCAAATTCTATATGTGATAAAGTATGCTTTTACGTACTTTACATGTGTAAGAAGAAAAATACCTACTTTACCAAACTAAAGAATACATGACACGAACTGCTTGCAATTTTGAACATATTATTATGAACCCCAAAACCGTATATTTGCATGGAATAAAATATTGTAGCGAAACATCAGAGCCACATAGGACTTCACAAGTTTTCTTCTTCTTTTTTTGGATGGAATTCACAAGTCTTTTCAATGTAAAAACTAATATAATTTTTCTTAAATTAAAATTTTAATGTTTTTAAGATAGCTCTCCAATTTTATTTTATCAGAATTGCCAGTTTGTACTAGGCAAACATCTCGAATGTTTTGGAAGGATTTAAACTATAAAATATATAACCTATATATAATCGAGGCATTGAACTTTTCCTATTATATATAGGTTATATATTAGTCACCTTGTGGATAACACATTGAATAAATTAATCGGATTAGGGTTATAGTTAGGTTTGGCATTTAGGATTAGAATGTTTATCATGCTTATGATTTTTATTATGGTTAAGATTAGATTAGGGTCATGATTATTGTTATGGTCAAGGTTTTCCATCGTGATTGATTATGGCTAGGATTAGGATTAGAATTAGCATTATGGTTTGGAGTTAGGATTGAAAATAGGTTTTAGGATTTAAGGTCAAGAATTTGGTTAGGGTAATCATTTAGATCACGGATATCATGACATGTTAGGGATAAATTATGAGTAGAGCATTGGCTTATGGATAGGGCTAAAATTAGGTTTAGGTTTAGAATCGTGGATATAATTTATGATGACTTCATGGTTCACACTATGGCTAGGTTTGGGATTTTGATTAGAGTTGAAATAAAGATTAGAGATTGCAATTAGTATTATTATTAAGGTTAGGGTTTGCATCATGGTTTTTGGTTTGATTTATCATTTTGATTAGGGTTCGGTTTTAGGATAGGATAAACGTTTAAGTTCATGCCATATTTAAGGAGAGAGTAAATAGTAGGGATAGGCTTGACATTAGACCTTCACATTATGATGATGAGTTGGATTTTTAGCCTAGAATTATGATTACAAGTAGGGTTAGAATTATGGTTAGACTAAGGATTAGGGTCAGGTTTTAGATTATGCTTATGGATAGGGTTTAGGATTATTTTAGGGTTTGGGTTAAGAGTTAGAACTGTGGATTATATTAAGGTTTAAAACTAGAATTATGGTTAGGGTACTATGAACAAATAGTATTATGTTTAGATTAGGGTTTTGATAATGGCCAAGTATAAAGTCATGATTATGGTTAGGACTATTATTTAGGATTAGGGTTAGCATCATGGTTTAAGGTTAGTATTATGTTTGAAGGTTAAGATCATGATTTAGAATTAGAGTTTTGGTTTTAAGGTTAGTATATGTATTGTCATAATGGTTTACATCATGGATAATATTATGTATAGGTTAGGTTCTAATATAATTAAGGTATATGATTAAAGGTAGGTTTAACATTATGGTTAGAATGGGGGTTTAATAAATGTTACTATTATGATTAGGGTTGGGATTTTCATTAAGGTTGGACTTAGGGCTAATGGATAAGGATTAGTATATTATGATTAAGGTTACAACTCTACATCATGGCTTATGATTAGATTTAAAAATTAATGTTATTTTTTTATTCTATTCTAGTTAGGTTTAAGTATATGGTTTAATTTCAATTTTAAAAATTTTAGTTAGGGTTTGGATTTATAAATATTAAATTTAATTATATCATTTAGGATATAGTATATGCTTCATATGTATGTATCTTAAACTTAATAATATATGTGTATCTTAAATTTAATAATATCATACACTATCATGATAATCTTCTTTGAATTTTATCTATTTCACAGTTGAATTATGTTAAAATTATGTTTATAGTTAAATTTAGTTTAGTGTAATGGTTAGGATTAGGTTTAGGATTTAATTATTAGGTGACCCTAGTTTTCATTATCTTAGAGTGGAGTAGAGTTTAGGAGCCTATAATAGATAAATTATTGCTATAATTATGGTATATTTTCTACTTATGGTTCAAAGTAGTTTAACATTTGTGTTCAATTTTAAATTATCAAGACAGTTTACTATGATAATTTAATTATGATGACAAAAAAATATATAATATGTGAGTATATTTGAGAGAATTTAATACTCTAAATCTTAAACTAAATAAGATTAATGATGATGGCTTAAAGATTTAGTGTTATGATTTAATTTTATCTTCAATTAGGATTAGGATTAGCCTTTGAATTGTCTTAATATTTTTTAAGTTTAAGAGTAAAATTTTGGGGCTCAAATTTTATTGGTGTCAAAGATATATGTTGAGGACATATTAATTGTAAATTCCTTCTCATAAGACACACATTATGATTGATTTTAATTTAATAATACTAAAATATGTTATTTAAAGGATCAATTCAATGTTTATGGCTAATGCAAAATTCGTTTACTGTACTAGGTAGGTGTCAACTTATTTTCATGTATGATTTGATTTAGATTTGAGGCTAGGGTTAAATCTAGTTCTTTTAAATTTACTTATTTCTATTTCATTATTATGTTTAGTTTTAATTTTATTTAGGGTTTGGGCATAATATTATATATGTTAAGTTCAAATTTGACCTAGGATAACATATAGATTTAGGTCAAGGTTATAATTCCGTTTGGTTTAGTTTTAGAGTAAAATATGTATTTGTCATTTGGTTAGGGTTCAACTCCATTTGATTAGGTTTAAAGTCATAATTAAATTTTATTTATCATTAAATAAAAAGTCATATTTATGATATATATATATTTTTAATAATAGGATTATGATTATTTTTGGTTTTTGGAAAAGGTTAATAATTAATTTAGCTTAATATGTAATTAGGATTATGCTTAGGGATACATTTAAATTTATTTTAGGTTTATGGTTAAATTTTTGTTTAGTATTATATAACTAAGTAGAAATTTAGTTGGGTTCATCTTGGTTTAGGTTAATGTGTAATATGAAACATTAATATAAAAAAATTACCACAAAATTAAATTAATTTTAAAAAAACAATTCACTACAAAGATTATGAATTAAATGTACATTCAAATAATCATCCTTTTCTACATGTAAAGACTTAGTATAGAACTATTAAAATTTACAATTAATTATTCACTAATATCTACATAAATGTATGTATATATGTATGTAAGTATGTATTGTATTTGTATATATTATATATATACATACATATACACACACAGACACATAAATACACACAGACACACACACACACACACACACACACACACACACACACACACACACACACACACACACATACATGTATATTATACATATATGTCTATATATATATATATATATGTATGTATGTATGTATGTATGTATGTATGTATGTATGTATGTATGTATGTATGTATGTATGTATGTATGTATGTATGTATGTATGTACACATATACATATACATATACATATACATATACATATATATACATATATATACATATATATACATATACACACACACACACACACACACACACACACACACACACACACACATATATATATATATATAAAATATGCAAATAAATATTTGCTAACTTTCAAATAATCATAATAAGTTACGATTGGATAAAGAAGGAGACGGCCCAAAACATTAAACAAGCTAATAAACCAAGTCAAGTAGGGATAAATAAATAGGCTCAGATGAAGTGAAATCCTAAAAAAGAACACGATACACAAAACTAAACTACTTAATGGACATGCATGAACCAAGAATAAAAAGGAGTCACTAACATGAAAATAAACTAGTAGGACAAACTAGCACCAACCCTTAGTGCAACAACCACCCCACATCATAGGACCACTATTTCTTGAGATTCTCTTGGAAGGATGCCTTCTTAGAAAGCCTTGACGATGGAGACATTTCTCTTTACTAATTTTTCCTTGCACCTTTTCTTTTGATTTTCCTTTCCTCCAACTCACTTTTTATCCTATTATTGGCCACCTCTAACTTGTCCTACATAGTTATAAATTGACCATCCAAATCCTTAACTTGATCACCTAGCTAAACCTAGGGCACATCCAATAATTCTACAGAAATGAGGATCTCATTTTTCTCTTCCTTTAAAGGAACAAGAACACCAAGCTCCATAGTTTTCTTTTGTACCATCTCCTAGTTGTGTAGTTTCTCAACAAAATATCATTCTACTTCCCATAGAGCCTTATAAATCCCCCCTTTGGTCCACCCCTAACCTTCTACTTAGTTTAAGCAAGGGACTGAAATTTATTAATCTTTATTCTTGAAATTTCAAAATGAAAGAGAAAACACTTTGAAAAAACTTTAGGCCTATTATGAAAGATGCACAATTCATCAACCTTGAGGGCCAAAGCCTCAGGGACAATGCTACAACCTATAGCCTTAGGTGTTAGCCCAATGTAATAATTGTATTAATGTATTGGAAAGAGTTATATATCAGTTGTTATATTGTCATTGATGTTGAAGTCTTAATTAGTGAGATATTATGCAAATTC